>CM057338.1:737449343-738821497 GCA_030015575.1 Agapanthus africanus
TTTATATTATAATTAGTGTTCGTGAATGCGCAAATGAGTGTGTTTGGATTTTTCATGAGGGTTTGACGTTTGTACGTCGACATCGAGTGTTTGTTTGGCTATTCTTGCATGCGTAGGCGATAGGTTTTGACCTATACATGATACGCGTGCCGATTTGATTTTCGTATGCCGTTTCGATTTCGAATTTGGTTTTAATGCGATACGATACATTGTGGCATGTAGGTACCCCCATGTGGACTTCGAGACGACAAGCAAGCGCGTGGCGACGTCGGCACCGACGAGCGAGGACCAGGTGAGTAGATTTATATCTACGGGGAGAAGTCGGGTGGATGGCGTATAGCACCCCCGCAGTCCGTGGTGGTGTATACGGATGCGTATACACACCAACAATTATTATATGTTATTTGGGATTAATAACGATGTTTAGGATGGATATTGGTGTGTTGAATTATTTTAGTGTCGCGAACCCTAGGGTAGTGTTGCACTACACATACACACATACATACTTGAATACATTCCTATTTATATGTGCTCATGGGATTCTTTATAGTTATGTGTTCACATGGGTATGGGACTATGTGTTCACATACGGATTTGAGGATAATACTTGGGATTGAGCTGAGTCGATGAGATTTGTTTGTGCTTGTGATATCGGTGATATGGCAGTATTCGTACTTGAGGTACGTCCTGGTGTTATAGCGGATCTTAGGGCGGCGATACGGGTGAATAGTGTTATAAATAAAATGGTCGACATGTGATCGTGATATGAGGCATGATATGCTAGGATATTGATATTAGGCCGTATCGGGCGATGTATACCCCTTGATGATGATATGTGCTGACGATATCGGTTTGTACGAGATTGTCGATCCGTAGTCAGATCATGAGTATATTGAGGATATTAGTATTGTACTAGACATAGGTCAGTACCCTAGACTATGATCTTGGGTAAAGAGGATACCAGAGGAATAGTGTGAGGAATATGATATTGACCCGTACCCAGATTTGGGGATGCCGTACGACGGATTTACGTACGAGCTATATCTTGATGATTGATCCGCACTCTTGACTTGGGATGTCTGATTATAGATATGGTATCGGATATGATATTATTGAGGCGGGATCACCGACTAATATATATACAGGTATGTATATGTATCGACTCAGATGTTAGGCGGTTTCCTTACCTGTAGTCTAGCTTATAGCTTAGCCCTTTAGTTTAGTTAGTTGTTAGATTAGATTCGGTTCCTACCTATTTCAAAGCTTACAAATCGTGCGTATTTTAAAAGACAAGTCAAGGGATTCTACGGATATTTCAAAAAAAAACGTATCTTTTCTTAAAAACACCGTAGCCCCTATTTTCAAAACCCCACGATTCGTGTTATTTCAAAAGGCACCATTGTAGGACTTATATTAGGTTAAAACAGATTAGTTATCGTTGCGTCTAGTATTCATCTCCCGCTCATTATTGTTGTTTGCTCCGCATCACATGCTTATATTATGCTTCATATTCTACTGTTGATATCTTGTGGTTAGGACACCAGCACCATTACTGATGATGCGTATGTACCACGTACACTTACTTGCCGGCTCACACACATCTTCATCGGTAATTGCCATGTCACGTACACCTTAGAAAATATTATTGCTTGACATAGCCTGTTAGCTAATAGTTTAGACATGATATTAGTGTACTTGCCTTATATGTTAGTTTAGACATTGTAGTTATTACCTGCTATCTCATGCATACTGTTATTCATTGTTATGCCGCATTCATGGATTCTCATGCATATATTCACTTTTTACGTGCTATTGAGGTTTTGGATTCGGATTTCCATGAGATTTTCTGGATTTGGGGAAAACCGCAAAACATATACGAACTTCTTCTTTCTCTTTTTAAATAAAAAGCGCGATTTTCCCCTGAAGTATGAGTCGTCCACCATGAGTTTTCTGATGGATTTCGAGACCCGATTCGAGGAGTTGGATGAACCGTTTCGGGTATATGGTGGACCCGGTAAGGTACCCCGGGGCAAGAAGCTCGTGGTGATGACGATGAGCCTGGCAGGGGGAGACTACCTACCGGTGATTTTACCCGACGCGTCGGATATCCGGAGGATACCGTCGTGGTCTTGAGATGGATGGTAGGGGCCGGTCTGGACTGACGGCGCCCTAGATATTGAGATTGAGACATTGAGATTTCGAGATATTGAGGTACTGAGATTTGATGATACAGGCCAGTCCGGATAGCCGGAGCCTGAGGTTTTGAGACATTGAGATTTATGTTTTGTGTCGATACTAGACACTGTTGATGCTGATTTCATTTATGATACCTCATTTTAAAAATACAAAGGAAATCTCACTAATTTATGAAAACAGTTTCTTCATTTACATGTATTCTGTTTTCATGCATTCATATCTCATTCATATGATATATTGCTACCTGAGGCACTGACACGGGCACATGAGATCACACTCGGGTTAGATATTACCCTAGCCATTGTTATAGACTGCATGTTATTCATATATTTGAGGATATATTATGATCATTGACCTAGGTTGCGTTATTTATGCGATTTCTGTGCGTAGATGTTTTCTATTCACGAGTTGGCAACTCACCCCCGTTGTGCCCCAGTTTCTTGCAGGTTTGCCGTACACGTTTCATTACGGCTTGCGGGCATAGTTTCCTTCGGGTGATTTGCTAGTAGGTGGGTTTACTTGTATCGTACCCCCCATTATATAACTTGTATATTATTACTCTGTTGTATCTAGAACTTCCATCAACCAAACATGTATTTATTTCAGAGATAGAGACTAGTGATGCTATTCTTTCGACCTTAGAGTCGCGCGTTTTATTTCTGTGGTTTTCTTGTGGTTTTGAGTTTTGATCCTCGCCGTTGGAGTTGTATTTTATATTTCTTGTGTGGTTGTGACCGTCGATTGATGAAGAGGTAGCTCCCGCTTGGGGATGCCTTTTATTGATTTCGTATACTATTCATGTTGTATTCCGTTTGGGGGCCAGTATTTACAAAAGAGACTCTGCCGAAATTTTCAGTAAATTTTTGATGTTTTTAAAAACCGCATAATTCGGCTTATGCTATTGAAACTACTTGTTTTAAATTGGTTTTCCTTCACTCTACTACTTTTCTTGGTTTGGTTTTCTGGGTTCTCGGTTTACTTAGATTACGTACGCCTCGAGACGTTCGTAGTTTAAGTGCCGGTCATGTTCCGTACTTTCGGGACGTGACAAAGTTGGTATCAGAGCGTTAGGTTTTACCTTCGGAGCGTAGGATGACTCTTAGTTGATGGAATAGGTGACTAAAGTAGAGTGACGTACCGTTGGTATGTTCCGCGGCATACTTATGACACGCCACTCCACTTAAGGAGCCTTAGGATGTACATTTCTTTGTTCAGTATCATATTCATTCCTTATCTAGCCTCATCGGTACTAGTTATGGTTTTGCTGCCACGATTGCGGGCAGGGAGAGCTACGGCCAGAGTTGCGGTCAGCATGAGCTCGTCACGAACGAGGACTGACCGGGGCATGATTCCGGAGACACACGATTGCAGAGATGTGTCTTGATTGTGTTTTGCGCCACGAGCGTTGAATGGATCGCTGCATGAGATTACTTGGGCGTGCCGATCAGCACTAGAGGATTGAGCCACTGACAGAGGCCAGCCAGATTTTGATGATCGTTGGTGTATTGCTTATTCATGATGATTGAGGCACTGTTCAGCATGCCGACGAGTGAGCCAGTTGTTGCTGCGAGTGATGAGATATCGCCCCATACGTTGGAGCTATTGCGGGACGAGTTGTACTAATAGATGCTAGATGATCGCTAGTCACCCGATGATGAATGACTAGGACAGGTGGTTCGTTCGTCTACCCCGATGCGAGGTCATCAGATAGATTGACTCCAGCTAGAGACGACTTAACGCGGAGACGTTGAGAGTCGACAGAGACGATCGAATGTCAGAAACCTATTATTCCAAGTTTAAAGTAGTCGGAAAGACATGCAGGCAATTCTATGGTCCCTCTAGAAGAATGAAACCCTAACTCGACTTAATGACCGTGTGAAAGCCTTGGAACCTTCGGGTTTGCGGCAGTTCTGCGGCGCCATTAGTGAGGCTTGGGTTTGCCCTTCTACGGCTGGACCACCGATGCTGTGGTATGTACTCGATACTATTAAACTGTGCCCAAGATGTTGAGCTCTTGGAGGATTATGAGGTTTTGACGACTCGATCGGATGGCTCGACTTAATTCGGATGCTAGGTGGTGAGATGCATTCTTGGGAGACTCCAGATACAAGGATAGTCGTTGGAGCTCAGTCCATGCAGCCACGATGAGACGAGTCCAAAGCAGACGACATTAGAGAAAAGAGAAGTAGGAGGTTCGTACCAGATCTAGATGAGATGGCGTTCCACTCCGCCGACATCAGAGATGCGATGCGCATGCTGAGGCATGGTACTTGGATTTACCTTCCAGAAGGAGTCGCGATGAGTATGCAGTCGTTCCAGAGCAAGATGCAGATATAGGAAAGGACGATGACTTCCGGACAGTTGGCCCGAGATTCTTAGAGGATGCACTTGAGCGGTACTGTTCCGCCATTATTGATTTCGATGTTTTGGGTGATTTATTCGTATGATTTGATTTTGATGATTGAGGATTTACGATCTTTGCACAGTGTTGCACTTGATATCGTTTTCGTGCTTTGGTTTCACATGTTTGTGATTTTACGGTTTTAGACATTTGAGTTGATTTTGTGCGTATGCACGCACACGATTTGGTTCCTGCACTCTGTATAGTTTATATATGCTTGCAGTGCAGTGATACGCCTTTTGTGCACTTAGATTCACTGGACTTCGATTTCGATTGTGATGTTCGATATTTGTTTTGTGCACCTTGTGCACTTGATTGGATTTTGCACATGTTCGGTGCTTGATATTGGATTTCATGATTTCGTGCATGATGGATGCACCTGATTTGGGGTTTTTCGCGCATGTTGGGCGCATGTTATGAGATACGATTTTGGTGCACACCAGATGCACTAAATCGAGATTCTTCGTGTGTGTCATACGCACCTGTCCTTGCTGTCAGGCACACATGTTGCCTATGACAGATGTTGTGTGCACAACCGATGCACTTAGATGTGGTTTCTGTGCACTTGTATGGCACGTATATGGATTTTGATTTCCGTGCGCACCAGACGCACGTAGTATTCATACGCGTATTTTAGGATTGATTTAACCTATGGAGAAGTACGTTTTTATGATATTTGCTATGTGTTTTCGTACTGGGCAGGACTAGGCAGAGGACAGTACCTGAATATGTTTGGCATTCATTTCCTTCAGATATTTACATATATAGATTCGATATTTACATGTATAGTTTCGAGTTATATCATATTGGTTTTGCTTTGGATTTGGCATTGATGTCTTCCCCATGACGCCGATGATTGCGGGATGCTTGACGGAGTTTTGATTTGAGTTATATGCTCATTTTTCCTGCGCATGCGCTGCGCTACGATTTGTTTTATGTATTTACAATTTCGCAGCCCCGACGACTTTATGGTTTTGGTTTAGATGTTTTAGTATTTGGGGGGAGTTTTACTTTAAATTCGAGGACCGAATTTTTTTAAGGGGGGAAGATTGTAGCGTTTTGAAAATCGTTTCAGTGAAATTTCGGAAAATCGGTAAAATAAGGGGGTTTTCTGTAAAAAGTCAAAATGCAAATATCTTATTATAAAAATTAAATATACATATTCTAGCTATGTAATTGCTAGTATTTGGTGTTTATTGAGCCACTGGTGAAATTTCAAATTTTCTGGAAAAAAAAATTATTTTATTATTATTTTAAGCCGTCACTAATACATTTAATTAGGGAAAATTACAAATTAGAATGAGTTGAAACAAATTTGTGCATCATAAAACTTTAAATAAAATTTTATCATGTGGTTTTTGAAACGAAATCGTTTGCCAAAACGGTTTAGAAAATATCGAAGAAAAAGGCTTTTTTTTCGGTGAAATTAGTGCTAATAGGAATTGGGGTATAACATTTATCATTTTTCCTCACCCATACACCCATAACTTACCCTCTCTCCCTCTCCCTATATGGCCGACCCCTCCATGACAGCCCTCCCCCCTCTCTCTCTCCAATCACAAAGAAAAGAGAAGAAAAGAAAAGAAAATGATAAAAGAAAATGTGGACTTTGACTTTCCCACTTTCTCCACCTCACTCTCTCTCCTCCCTCACTCATTTCCCCTCCCCATTATAGCCAAAAACTGCAGATTTCCTACAGCCCCTCCCCTCTAAATTTCCTCACCTCATCTCTCTCCAAAAATCTACAAAAAAATTCCATGAAAAATCAAGCAAACCTCACCGAAATCAAAATCTAACTCCTACCCATTATTCTTTATCTCGTCTAGCATGGATCTTGGGGCATAGAAGCTAATTTGGGAGGCTAAATTGCATGTAGATCTACAAGTCTTAAAGGTATAAATCTTGTCCAAATGGTTAAATTGTTGGTATTTTGCTTAAGCTAAAGTAGTTAAAAGTTGTTTGGGTTTCTAATTTAAAGTGAGGGTTTGTGAAATTCAAGAGAAGGATTTGAATCATGTTCGGGTTGTGATAAATTGATGATGGTTGTGATATGTATTTTAGCATCTTATGATATGCAAATCTAGTCTAGTAGTTGTTTTGTATATTGTCACTTAAAATTGTTAAAATTGGAGTTTTAACAAACTAGGTTTTTGAAAATGGTTAAATAATTGGGTTTAAAAATGTAATTAGGTTTTTCATGACTTCATTAACATTATTAAGTGTAGCTTAATACTTTAGTTCATGAAAATCCAAGCTAAATTGTTGTTTGTGCTTTTTGCTATTAAATTGTTAAAATTTGGGTATATTGTAAACTAGAATTTTGGGATTAATGGAATTTAATGGGATTAATGGAATTTAATGAGTATTATGAAAATTGTTTTTAGGACTTATTTAAGATGTTTAATAAGTATTATGGCCATTAGATTGTTTAAACGTCGAGTTTGGTACTAAAATGGGTAATTTGTGCTTGCTAGATTTTCGGAAAAATGGCTTTCAAAGTGAATTTAGGGTTTTTGTGAATTTTTAAGCTATTTTATATTATAATTAGTGTTCGTGAATGCGCAAATGAGTGTGTTTGGATTTTTCACGAGGGTTTGACGTTTGTACGTCGACATCGAGGGTTTGTTTGGCTATTCTTGCATGCGTAGGCGATAGGTTTTGACCTATACATGATACGCGTGCCGATTTGATTTTCGTATGCCGTTTCGATTTCGAATTTGGTTTTAATGCGATACGATACATTGTGGCATGTAGGTACCCCCATGTGGACTTCGAGACGACAAGCAAGCGCGTGGCGATGTCGGCACCGACGAGCGAGGACCAGGTGAGTAGATTTATATCTACGGGGAGAAGTCGGGTGGATGGCGTATAGCACCCCCGCAGTCCGTGGTGTTGCACTACACATACACATATACATACTTGCATACATTCCTATTTATATGTGCTCATGGGATTCTTTATAGTTATGTGTTCACATGGGTATGGGACTATGTGTTCACATACGGATTTGAGGATGATACTTGGGATTGAGCCGAGTCGATGAGATTTGTTTGTGGTTGTGATATCGGTGATATGGCAGGATTCGTACTTGAGGTACGTCCTGGTGTTATAGCGGATCTTGGGGCGGCGATACGGGTGAATAGTGTTATAAATAAAATGGTCAACATGTGATCGTGATATGAGGCATGATATGCTAGGATATTGATATTAGGCCGTATCGGGCGATGTATACCCCTTGATGATGATATGTGCTGACGATATCGGTTTGTACGAGATTGTCGATCAGTAGTCAGATCATGAGTATATTGAGGATATTAGTATTGTACTAGACATAGGTCAGTACCCTAGACTATGATCTTGGGTAAAGAGGATACCAGAGGAATAGTGTGAGGAATATGATATTGACCCGTACCCAGATTTGGGGATGCCGTACGACGGATTTACGTACGAGTTATATCTTGATGATTGATCCACACTCTTGACTTGGGATGTCTGATTATAGATATGGTATCGGATATGATATTATTGAGGCGGGATCACCGACTAATATATATACAGGTATGTATATGTATCGACTCAGATGTTAGGCGGTTTCCTTACCTGTAGTCTAGCTTATAGCTTAGCCCTTTAGTTTAGTTAGTTGTTAGATTAGATTCGGTTCCTACCTATTTCAAAGCTTACGAATCGTGCCTATTTTAAAAGAGAAGTCAAGGGATTCTACGTATATTTCAAAAAAAAAACGTATCTTTTCTTAAAAACACCGTAGCCCTATTTTCAAAACCCCACGATTCGTGTTATTTCAAAAGGCACCATTGTAGGACTTATATTAGGTTAAAACAGATTAGTTATCGTTGCGTCTAGTATTCATCTACCGCTCATTATTGTTGTTTGCTCCGCATCACATGCTTATATTATGCTTCATATTCTACTGTTGATATCTTGTGGTTAGGATACCAGCACCATTACTAATGATGCGTATATACCACGTACACTTACTTGCCGGCTCACACACATCTTTATCGGTAATTGCCATGTCACGTACACCTTAGAAAATATTATTGCTTGACATAGCCTGTTAGCTAATAGCTTAGACATGATATTAGTGTACTTGCCTTATATGTTAGTTTAGACATTGTAGTTATTACCTGCTATCTCATGCATACTGTTATTCATTGTTATGCCGCATTCATGGATTCTCATGCATATATTCACTTTTTACGTGCTATTGAGGTTTTGGATTCGGATTTCCATGAGATTTTCTGGATTTGGGGAAAACCGCAAAACATATACGAACTTCTTCTTTCTATTTTTAAATAAAAAGCGCGATTTTTCCCCTGAAGTATGAGTCGTCCACCATGAGTTTGCTGATGGATTTCGAGACCCGATTCGAGGAGTTGGATGAACCGTTTCGGGTACATGGTGGACCCGGTAAGGTACCCCGGGGCAAGAAGTTCGTGGTGATGACGATGAGCCTGGCAGGGGGAGACTACCTACCGGTGATTTTACCCGACGGGTCGGATATCCGGAGGATACCGTCGTGGTCTTGAGATGGATGGTAGGGTCCGGTCTGGACTGACGGCGCCCTAGATATTGAGATTGAGACATTGAGATTTTGAGATATTGAGGTACTGAGATTTGATGATACAGGCCAGTCCGGATAGCCGGAACCTGAGGTTTTGAGACATTGAGATTTATGTTTTGTGTCGATACTAGACACTGTTGATGCTGATTTCATTTATGATACCTCATTTTAAAAATACAAAGGAAATCTCACTAATTTATGAAAACAGTTTCTTCATTTACATGTATTCTGTTTTCATGCATTCATATCTCATTCATATGATATATTGCTACCAGAGGCACTGACACGGGCACATGAGATCACACTCGGGTTAGATATTACCCTAGCCATTGTTATAGACTGCATGTTATTCATATATTTGAGGATATATTATGATCATTGACCTAGGTTGTGTTATTTATGCGATTTCTGTGCGTAGATGTTTTCTATTCACTAGTTGGCTACTCACCCCCGTTGTGCCCCAGTTTCTTGCAGGTTTGCCGTACAGGTTTCATTACGGCTTGCAGGCATAGTTTTCTTCGGGTGATTTGCTAGTAGGTGGGTTTACTTGTATCGTACCCCCATTATATAACTTGTATATTATTACTCTGTTGTATCTAGAAGTTCCATCAACCAAACATGTATTTATTTCAGAGATAGAGACCAGTGATGTTATTCTTTCGACCTTAGAGTCGCGCGTTTTATTTCTGTGGTTTTCTTGTGGTTTTGAGTTTTGATCCTCGCCGTTGACGTTGTATATTATATTGCTTGTGTGGTTGTGACCGTCGATTGACGAAGAGCTAGCTCCCGCTTGGGGATGCCTTTTATTGATTTCGTATATTATTCATGTTGTATTCCGTTTGGGGGCCAGTATTTACAAAAGAGACTCTGCCGAAATTTTCAGTAAATTTTTGATGTTTTTAAAAACCGCATAATTCGGCTTATGCTATTGAAACTAATTGTTTTAAATTGGTTTTCCTTCACTCTACTTCTTTTCTTGGTTTGGTTTTCTGGGTTCTCGGTTTACTTAGATTATGTACGCCTCGAGACGTTCGTAGTTTAAGTGCCGGTCATGTTCCGTACTTTCGGGACGTGACAAGAGTCCTACACAGAGGTTTCCTGGCTCAAGCGAAACGAAATAGGAGCGCATATGAGATATGTGCAGGACCGAGAATAATGCGTGTATGTGATACCTTATTTCATTCTCGCGATGAATGTTTCGATTGGTAATATGCGATATAACCTAGTTATCGAATCGTACATTGATTCGATAAGTCGATACATTGGATACTAGTCGGTTATGTGCGACATGACCGGATCATTGAATCAAGTGTTGATTTAATGATTTAATGTATAATTATATATTTGATATATTACTTTGCATTAACTAGTATTGGTTCACTTAAATAGGATTTTCTCACTTGTAGTTCACAAGTTGTATATGTGATATACTTTTGTGCACTACAATGTGTCATGTTTGATGATGCATGTAAATTGGTTTTGTGTTAAGACTTAAACCATGGTTATGATAATAGTTAGGGTTTTGATTTATTTACTTATTTATTTATCTATTCTTTCTTGATAAATAAATAAAAGAAAAACAAAATGGTTTCTTTCATGAAGCTTGATGAAGCTTCATGAAGCTTTGACTAAAGTGACCATTTTGTCATCATGCTTAACCTTAACCATTCTCACTTGACCATGGTCTATTCTCTACATTTAACCAAGGTTAGAAGATGATAAGTATTCATTTTTATTATTCTTTTAACAACACTTATCATATTCTTTCTTCTTCTTCATCATCTTCTTCTTCAAGAAAAGCTTAAGTCCATCAATGGCAACTTGAGCAAAAGTGAGAGAAATCCAATTCTAAAGTGAACCCACCTCCTATTTCTTCACCCTCTACCTCTTGCCAAGTAGTATAGGGTGTTTTCTTCACAAGTTTCACAACTTGGTGAAGTTGGAGCTTGAACTTGTGATGGCTCGACGTAGATCATCTTCGGCACGAAGCCGACGACCTAGTCCGCCCATTTCTCCGATGAAGCCGATGATTGAGTTCGGGATTCGAGATGGACAGCGAGAGGACGCCTACGTGGAGCTAAGGAAGTGGAGAACCGGATCTACAAAGATTGTAGCCTCTCTCCTTTAGTTAAGATGTTAACTACTTTCGTTATTCGCCTAAATTTCTAGTCGACGATCCGTATTAGGGTTTCTCGGCACCCATAAAATTTGAAATTGGCATGGTTGATGCCTTGTGAGACCTCTATAGTGTGCCTAGGAACCCTACAGTGGTATCAGAGACTAGCTAGAGCCTTAGGCGAAGTCTAGACGACGTTTGAAACCCGAACGAACCCGAAACCCTAAAACCCAAGTGCTCTCTGGACTTTTTCTAAAATATGGGATTTTTCCATATTAAAAATGCTTAAAAAATTCAGCAGGGAATTCTAAGAATTACGGTGCAAAATTTAACTCATGAACAGTACAAACGGCGGCGGAACCGAGGCAGAAGCCTTGCTTATGCGGCGGTTCCGCGGCCAGATGATGACATCATCATTCCCTGTTTGCACAGTAACTCCTATTTAATTATGCTGAGTTTTCTGGGAATTTTTAAATTGACTCAAGAGTCGAGTGTTCTGGGGTTGCATTGGGAATCGGTATTTCGATCGGATTATCAAACTTTGTCTAAGTGCTTTCCGGATAATTTTTGAATATGTTAAAAAGTTCGACCGGATATAAATACCCAACTTTTCCCCTGCCGGAAAATTTCCAAGTGTTGGATTTTTCTGTGATTTAAGGACGTTCTAAGTAGTGCAAGTAATGCGATGGTCCCTCTAGAAGACAACAAACCTTAACTCGATTATGTGACCGTCTTGAACTGCCCTTTGAACCTTCGGGTTTGGGGCAGTACGGCGTGCCACATGTGAGGCGTTGGCTTGACCCTTCTACGGCTGGACCGTTGGTACTGAGCCATGAAGTGAATGTCTTTGAACCTATTTCATGTGTTGAACGGTTTCGGGAAAACTTGGGTGTTCGAATGTTCGATCGGAAAGTTTAATATATTCTATTTATCCGGAATGGGATACAATAATTGGAATTCATAAACAGTTATGAGATAACTGAATGAATGTTATAAATCTAGCGGTTTAGTTTCATTTGATATTGAAAAGAGTTTTCGATAATGAGACTAAAATGCGGGGTTTATAACTGTTAGGCATGTGATGTCTAAGTATTTCATTTGATTAGGCATGTGATGTCTAAAGAGATTGCGGATTCCAACTGTTGTAGTTTTACACTTTCTTTTCTGTGACCGTAAGTGTAATATGTGATATCGCCGGTTTCGTTGCTATATGTCAACGACAATTGGGATGCGCATATTTACTTACGTTGATGACATGTGATGTTATGTGTTGCTGGATATGTTATATTGGATTGTCGTGTTTGAATAGCCGGGGTTTTTTTTTGTGAGATGAGTGTTTTTCATTTTCATTCATGTAAAAAACTTGTATGTAATATTCTTTTATTGGGGCACTTCCAGGTTGCGGAAGCTATCACCCTTTGTATATTATTTACTTTTCTGCACTAGGATAGACCTAAGGAGGGGAGCACAAGTAACCGGGTTCTAGGGTCCAGTGGGAGACCATCTCGAGGAGTCGAGTCCGGGTCTCCTAACCCTAGAATTGGTAGGGTTGCTTGCCGCTCTCGTTGGGGTCTAGGGGTGTGGGATTGGCTATTCATCACGACTGTGGAATCTGTGTTTTATACTGGCTCGTATTGAAAACACGGACGTCCTAGTATATCCAATATTTCATATGATATTTTCTGCTGCGATATCTGTGATGTGATCATGTGATGTTCTGTGATAGATACAGTATATAGTATATATGATATATTATATAGACGTTACTTATGTTTTGCACCCGCACTAGCCCTGCCCTGCTCTGTCGTTAGTTACCTAACCTAACGGTGCACGAGGGGACATCGAGGCGAATGCGGATGGCATAAGTGTACGTCGTATTTATCTGTGATGTTTAGGTGACTTAAATGATGGGACTTCATTAATGTGATTAATGAAAGAAAAGAAACCTAAGATGTTGTAGAATCAAATTTTAAACAAAACAGGTAGCTACAGTTCTTTCTTTGCATAACGGTATATATGATATACCCTGCACCTTATTCGATGAGGAAAGGACCGAGATCCCTTCACCGGGAGTGACTCCTTTAGCAATAACTGGCAGATGCTACACACTCGGTTTTCTTTTGATTGTTTTTGAGTTTTGCTTTGCACAGCGATATATATGATATATCCCGCACCTCATTCGACGAGGAAAGGGCCGACGATCCCTTCACAGGGAGTGACCCCTTTAGCAAAACTAGAAAAGCCTCAAAATCATTCCATTTCAAAACATCATTTGATTCTACAACGATATCAAGTTCATTACGCAATAGGTTTTCAGAAAAACCTGTCGTAGCCCTCCGTCATTTCAGATAAGTACTAGTTAGTATTCGTGCTACGTTTGTTGACTATGTTAAGGCGTAGTGTGCGGTAGCTAGTTAGTGCTTATCTGTATAAGCATATGAGGCGATTGGATTAGGGTAGTCGTGCGACTTTGTTGACTATGTTAAGGGTCGTGCGGGTGGGTTTAATTCAATCGAGAAATGACGGGTTGAACTTGACTAGCACTTATGATTTGTTGACTATGTTAAGGTCATATAGCTGCTAGGGGCAAAATATTATCGTGAATTTCAAGTGTTGAAATTTGCAATGAGATTGCATACCTTCTATGAGATAGTTGGATCCCGATACCCACTGCGAGTAAGAGTTACACCTGGGAGAGTTTTACACATTACAATTAGCCGATCAAGTAGGTGTCTAGAAAGGTGTCAACGGGGTTACGCCTCTGGGAAAACGAGGTTTACATTAATTAGGTTCGTGCGAAAGCACGGGGGACCTCCCTCAAAGTACCGACACTGGCCTGGCTGAAAGATTGGCGAACTTGTAGTGTGTAATTAATCCCGGCTAGTCTTTCCTTTTAGGGTTTGAAGGAAGATTTGATAAAAACCAGTGGGAGCCATCCTGATTAGATAAGATAATAACCAATCTGATCTTGCAAGAGCATACGCTAAAGTGTTTTCTTCTCTCTCTCTCCAGGTAGCGACCATTTCATGCCCTAACAAAGATAATAATATGGATGTATTGACCGAACCCGCATGTTATACTGTGCTGGGGAACGTTGGTTCCGTTCTTTCCTATAAGGGTTATAGGACTGAACAGGATATAGGGGAATACTAGGATTCCCATGCCACCCGATTGAAGAAAGTACATGTTGATGCATTTTCTTCAGGTGTGTTCGTTACAGAGAACTGTTTCTCCATTTGCCCTACGTCCTGGGTATTAGATACCGGGTCAGGATCCCACATATGTAATCAGTTACATGGGCTTAGAAAAGGTAGAGAACTTGGAGAAGGTGATAAAGACATTAGAGTTGGAAATGGTGCAATTGTTGCAGCTAAGATTGTCGGGGAATATCACCTTGTGTTACCAACTGGTAATACATTGGTTCTGAACGAATGCTATTACATGCCGAACCTGATATGCAACATTATATCGGTTTCTTTATTGAGTAAAGAAGGATATAATTTTGTATTACAGGACAATGTTATGAACATTTTCCGTAACCAAAAGTTGGTTGGATCAGGCACGTTGTGCAATGGCATTTATGTTCTAAATCAATCAACAGTTCTGAGTATAACTAACACACACAAGAGGAAGAGTTCTGAACTGAACGAATCCTTCTTGTGGCATTGTAGACTGGGTCACATCAATGCGACACGACTAGCTAAGTTGCAAAAGGATGGATATTTGAAACCCTTCGAATTTTCATCTTATGACACTTGCCAGTCATGTCTCAAAGGCAAGATGACCAAAACTCCGTTTACGGGACACGGAGAAAGAGTTACCGAACTCTTGGGACTGATACATAGTGATGTATGCGGTCCTATGTCTACACATGCCAGGGATGGTTCTTCATACTTCATTACATTCACTGACGATCTCTCTAGGTTCGGGTATGTGTTCCTGATGAAACACAAATCAGAAGCTTTTGAGAAATTTAGAGAATATAAACAAGAAGTTGAGAACCAAACCGGAAAAAGTATTAAAATCCTTCGATCTGATCGAGGAGGTGAATACTTGAGCAATGAATTCCTGGACTTCCTAAAAGAGAATGGGATTCTCTCTCAGTTGACTCCTCCATATACACCACAGCACAACGGTGTATGAGAACGGAGGAACCGCACCCTATTAGATATGGTGCGCTCTATGATGAGCACAGCTGAGTTACCTATTTCCTTCTGGGGATATGCGCTGGAGACAGCTGTATACCTATTGAATCAAGTTCCATCTAAATCTGTACCTACCACACCATATGAGATATGGAGTGGGAAGAGACCATATTTTAAACGAGTTAAGATATGGGGTTGACCGGCCTATGTCAAAAGGCAAAATCCAGACAAACTCGAGGCACGGTCAGTTCTTTGCAAGTTTGTGGGATATCCTAAGAATTCACAAGGATATTTTTCTACCATGCTGAAGAACAAAAGGTGTTTGTTTCTCAATATGCCACCTTTTTAGAAAAGGAATTCCTTGAAAAAGAAATTAGTGGCAAAGTGGTAGAGCTGGAAGAAGTTCCAGATACACAAACCGTAACTAAAGATTTAGTGGAACCAGAAGATTCAGTAGCTCCCAATGAACCTCAGCCTCTCCGCCGATCTAGTAGGGTTCCTCGCCAACCTGAGAGATACTACGGTTTTCTCATGGATGGTGGGAGCGAGGATTGCATCATGGAGAATGATGACCCAACTAGCTTCGAGCAGGCCATCATGAGTAGGGACTCGGTAAAATGGCTGGATGCTATGCGGTCCAAGATGGAATCTATGTACACCAACAAAGTATGGACTTTGGAAGTTGCTCCTGAAGGGGTAAAACCCATTGGGAGCAAGTGGATCTTCAAGAAAAAACTTGGTGTAGATGGGAAAGTGGAGACTTTCAAAGCTAGACTTGTAGCAAAGGGTTTTCGTCAAAGACCAGGTGTGGACTATGAAGAAACCTTTTCTCCAGTGGCTATGCTTAAACCCATCCGGATCATGCTTGCCATCGCTGCATATCATGACTACGAAATATGGCAAATGGATGTTAAGACCGCCTTTCTAAATGGTGATTTAGAAGAGAGCGTGTACATGACTCAGCCAGAGGGCTTCGTAGACAGTGGGAGCAGCGGGAAGGTGTGCAAGCTGCTTAAATCCATTTATGGATTAAAGCAAGCATCGCGGAGTTGGAACATCTGCTTTGACGTCGTTATCAAAGAGTTTGATTTCGTCAAAAACCCAGATGAACTTTGTATCTACAAGAAGGTAGCAGAGAGTAAGGTTGTCTTCCTCGTATTGTACGTGGACGACATACTCTTGATAGGAAATGATATTCCTATGCTGCAATCGGTCAAGCTCTTCTTATCACAAAGATTCTCAATGAAAGATCTTGGTGATGCCTCCTGCATATTGGGAATTAGGATCTATAGAGATAGATCCAAACGGATATTGGGATTGTCCCAATCCAGGTACATTGACACCATACTAAAGAGGTTTAGTATGGAAGAATCCAAGCGTGGGAACTTGCCCACGATCTCTGGAGTCACTCTCTCCAAAGAGATGTCTCCCAAGACTGATTTGGAAAGAGCTCGCATGCAAGGGATACCCTATGCTTCGGCTGTAGGCTCTATCATGTATGCGATGCTATGTACCAGACCCGATGTAGCATACTCACTAAGTGTAGTGAGCAGGTATCAAGCTGATCCTGGAGAGAGTCACTGGACAGCTGTAAAGAGCATTCTCAAGTACTTGCGAAGGACTAAAGAGATGCTCTTGGTGTATGGTAACGGAGAACTCCAAGTGGAGTCCTTTACCGATTCGAGCTTCCAGAGTGATAAGGACGACTCTAAGTCGCAGTCGGGATTTGTCTTTACCCTTTACGGAGGGGCGGTTTGCTGGAAGAGTTCCAAGCAGGAAACCGTGGCAGACTCGACGATGGAGGCTGAATACATCGCTGCCAACGATGCTGCCAAAGAGGCTGTCTGGATCAAGAAGTTCATTACTGAACTTGGAGTGGTTCCATCCATTGAGCATCCAATACCTTTGTATTGCCATAACAATCGAGCGGTGGATTTGGCCAAGGAACCCAGGTCCCATCAGCGATCCAGGCATATTCTGAGGCGGTATCACCTGATCCGGGAGATAGTTGATCGCCGGGAGATCGAGGTCAGGAGGGTTGACACGAAGAACAACACGGCGGATCCACTCACGAAGGCCATTCCCCAGATACAGTTTGAGAGACTCTTCGGGATGCTCGGTATGCGATACTACAGCAGCTGGCCTTAGTGCAAGTGGGAGATTGTTAGTTGTATGTATGCCCTAGAGGCCAGTATTGTACAAATGATGTATATTATATTGGATGCTTGGACATATATAGAGATGATTTTCTTGCTCGATATGATAGTAAGCTATCTGGTTTTTCTTTATCTTAACATGTACACTAGTCTCTTTAAACTGTCTTATAGTTACATGTTGGTAAAACCCTTAGGATGTGTACTTGACTGCCTGGACTATGATGCAGATCATACTAGTGGGGACATGGTGTTGGAGATAGTGCCCTCAGAGTCAATTATTAGGTCACAGGTACGTGATTGCGATGATTGATGGAGGACCTATCCCGGTAGGACAGTCTTACTCGAGATGATAGTATGCTATCTGGTTCATCTTTATCATCGTGTACTGTTTGAGGTGACCTTACAGGTCGCTATTACACGTTGGTAGAGCCCCTAGGATTCTTGCTTGACCACCAGCAGTATGAGGGCGATCATATAAGTGGAAGCTGGTAGTCTATAAGCAAATCCTTAATTGGTCCCTAGTCGTGTGAGTTTCGAGACAGGGCATCGATACTCCAGAGTAGACTAGTGTATACAGTCGAGACCCCGACGAGGGGCGGTGGCCGGTCTCACAAGCCACTGGTGTCAGTTGGATCACCTAAGATGTATACAGGTGCTCATTAGGTTATGAGTACACCGGACAGGACTCGCCGGGAACATGCTAGTTGGTCATATACCAGACGTCAGATGGCAGTTCCCTGGTGACATGTGTGCAGGTTAGTTCATCGACCTGGGGATCGTCATTTGTCTCGTGTGAGTTCCCACTGTACTTTGATTACTACCCTACCACGGCTCAAAGGAGTCGTGCAAACAGGTTTTAGTTGGGTACAGTCCCGAGCCACATGGAGGCAGTGAGCGTATCTTCAGGGGTTCGTCTCTCCCGGTATTGGGGGTGAGGTCGTGCTGTGTCTAGGAGAGCCATTACACGAAGCCCTCGGCCGAGGCAAGGAGATTTACTGGTAGGTATTCCAGTAGTATCTCAGGGTGTTCTGGGCTACACTCCGACACGACTTGTACCGCTTTTGGGGGTCTGACTTTTACCAACCCCCTAGGCCCGCCATGCGATGCTCATAGACGAACGGACCGGACTGTACGGATATTGTCACTGACAGGCTCAGTAGGGTTGTCAGGCTGAGTTCGTTCACAGACGTCCCTTTCAGTCAATACCTGGTAGCCCGTTACGTATTGGCTTATACCTCTGACGTGCTAGTGGTTAAATCCACAACCAAGGTGTTGACGAGTCTTTAGAGTCCCCCACATTCTGTTACTCAGCTTTCGGGCGAAAGGTTGTAGAGGCCGTATGGAGATATGGCAGGGTCCGATCAGATACGTGCGGTATTGCACGGATCAGGATCGGACAGTTTGTACTATAGGCCGTATGGTTATATGGCAGGGTTCGATCAGATACGTGCGGTATTGCACTGATCAGGATCGAACAGGTATTACTAGCCGGTTTTGGTATAAGCCGGATCCTAGTATAGTACAGTGTAGACTTTGTCTCATTGCATTTGTATTTCGGTCGAAATACAGATGCGGGTGTGTATGCACAGTATCGGGGTTTTCCTGTAATTTATTACGGGACCAGTTTTCTGGAGTTGCCAGTTTGCTTTCCGTTTCGGCCGATTTCCATTGTTCCGTTCATTGGCCGAAGATTGGTGGAGGAGGGCTTATTTGCATTGTTGCAAATAGGCATTTGTGGAAGGGGGTCTTTGCTTATTGTTGTATCATGATGGTGCACCATTCTTTTTACCTTGACTTCTTCTTTCATGATTGCTTGACTTTGTGAGCAATCATGGTTGTAGTAGGTGGGTTTTTGGAGTACGGGTTTGTTTTGGTGATCATTGCTTTTCATGATAACCATTCCTCTCTCTCTCTCTTGCTTGACTTTGTTGATGGGTTATGATGATGGTTTTGGTGTGTTGGTTTTACTTGTAATCATTTCCACACATCATAACTCCACACTCTCTCTCTTGCATTATGATATACCCTCCCCTTGGCTTTTCCTCTCTCTTGCTCTTGCATTTTTGGCCGGCCATTTTGGGAGGGGGCTGCCCAATTTTTGTAGGTGTGGGGTTTTGTTCATTTGATATTCCAAAATCCCCAAAAGTTCCTCTACATTGTTCTTGTATCAATCCTTCCACCAAATGGCAATTCCACAACCCCAAAGTGAGACTTGAAGACTACATATTCTACAGCGAATCTTTGGCACGTCGAGTAGCCGGCTTCGTGCCCGAGTTGCCTCGGCATTGAGGTGGGAGCCCCTAAAAGAAGTAGGCGATGTGGTGCACTTCCGGCGACGAGGAGGAGACGGGACATTCCGCAGGAGATCGGGACGACGACGAGAAGACCGGAGGACTTGGATCAGTCGGTATATCTCTCTTCCCATCTTGTAGTTAGCTAGGACTAGTTAATGGTTCGATCCGGGTATTAGTGCGCGGCGGTTTGCCAGTTCAAGTAAAATTTAAGTTTATCACCGCTTCCGCATTTGGCCGTCGGATTGACGGCCGGGGCACCGCCGTGCACTTACAGTGGTATCAGAGCCTCGCCATTAACTTAGTCTAGCTTAGTTTAATGTGTTTTGCATTTCCGATCGACCAAAATTCCAAAAACCACATTTTGATCACATCAGTTTTCTGTTGGAAATTTTTGGTGTCGAAAATTTTTTCAGGTTGCATAAAAGTACTGTGCTGAAAGATCTAAGACTACTGGAAAAATTCGAGACACTAATCTCTTCATGGGAGCGCGGAACCGCGGCAAAACCCTACTTGTTGCCGCGGTTCCGCCGCAGTATGAAGGGTTCAGTGGGTCGGGTTTTTACAGTGGGCTTCTGGGGTGAAAATTGGGGTTTTGGAATATTAAAATTGGGCCCAGAATTTCTGTGAGTGCTACAGTATTGCTTGGGGGCCCACTTGTTAATTTTTGATCGATCAGATATTTTAAACATATTATTTCACAGTATTTACATTATATCTGCGACCGTGAATGTCACTCGATCGGTAAATCCGGTCTAACTGCTATAGCCCGGTTAGACGGATTTGCGAACGTGACTTTCATGTTGATGTTCTGTTTTTGCTGTGTTGTTGCGGATCGGTCGTGGGGGATAGCCTGGATGCAATGCTAGTACAGTTTTGTTGTATTATGTACATTTGATATTGCGGGGCGAGCGTCCGACATGTGGACTGCCGTCACTGCCTGTTTGTATTATTATTTTGGGGCACGACCTGGTTGCGGTCGATGTACCCGTTGTATGTATATTTTACTTTCTGTACTAGGGTTACCCCGCGGAGGGGTGCACGGATAGCCGGGTTCTAGAGGGCAACAAGCCCGCATCTCATGGCATTGAGACGGAGGGGGCTTCACTCTAGAATTGGCGGGCTATTCGCCGCACTCGTAGGGGGTACAGGTTGACCCAGGAGGGGTGCCCAAGTTACCGGATTCCGTGAAGTGCTGGGTGGTCCATTCACGGTGCTGAAGGGGGCTGCCTCGCTTCAGGTTTTGGCGGGTAACTTGCCGCGCCCGTAGGGGTCTAGGATTTCATTGCGCAGGCTATCCACACGACCAGGGGAACGTCGGGTTTCAGCGGCTCTGTGAAACCCGGGGATCCCAGATATCTGTATTGTTTCTGTGATGCTGTACATATCTGTGATGTTGCATTTTATTCACGCCTTGAGCGAAATATAATATATTGGTATATATATTAGTAGATGTTGTATATGTTTTTCATCCGCGCTAGTCCAGTCCCCGCTCTGTCGTTAGTTAGCTAACCTAACGGGTAATGACGGGACCCAGTGGCGAATGCGGATGGCATATACGTACATCAGTATATTTTCGTTCTTTGTGGTGTGATCAATTGATGGGACTGCATTGATTCGGATCAATGCAAGTTAAAAACAAACCTAATCTGATGTTGTTGGAACACTTTTCAAAAAGCTGTTATTGCAAGGACGTTCACTTTTGTTTTGCATCGCGGTATTCATTTAGAATATCCTGCTCCTCAGTCGACGAGGCAAGGGCCGAGATCCCTTCACCGGGAGTGACCCTTGGACAAAATGTTTGCGTCAGGGCAATGACTTCACTATAGCCGATTACTTTTGCTTTGCATCGCGGTATTCAGTTGGAATATCCTGCACCTCATTCTACGGGGAAAGAGCCGAGATCCCTTCACCGGGAGTGACCTCTTTAGCAACGGTTTTCGTCACTATATTTTCAAAAAGCTATAAGTTCCTTCAACGATATCAAGTTCTTTACGTTAAAGGTTTTCGCCAGAAACCATTCGTAGCCCTCCGTCGTTTCAGACTGGTAGCACGTAGTATTCATGCTGTGTTTGTTGACCTTCGTCAAGGCATAGTGTATGGTAGCTGCTTGTTACCTTTCTGCTGCATAGATAGATGCGTTGGTTTGGGACAGTCGTATAGCCTTGTTGGCCTTCGTCAAGGGCTTGTACGGGTGGATTCAAATTAACCTGGATAATGACGGGTAGAACTTGACATGTGACTTATGATTTGTTGACCTTCGCCAAGGTCATAAGTGCATGGGGCAAAAATCACATCGGGAGTTTCAAAAGAACTGAAACTTGCCAGAT
Source organism: Agapanthus africanus (assembly GCA_030015575.1). Classification (NCBI taxonomy): domain Eukaryota; kingdom Viridiplantae; phylum Streptophyta; class Magnoliopsida; order Asparagales; family Amaryllidaceae; genus Agapanthus; species Agapanthus africanus. The sequence continues at coordinate 737,471,561 of CM057338.1, forward strand.
AAGCGCATACCTTCTGGAGTGTGATACCGTGAGCGGATTCCGTCACGTTGTCATGCGATGAGAGTTGGATCCCGATTCCCACTGATGAGTTGGTTTACTCCTCGGGTGTTCCCGACTAATTCTTCTTTTAGGTTTGGAGGAGAATTTGACGGTACAGTGGGAGGTTTCCAGATTAGATAAATTGGTAACCATTCTGATCTGGGTTAGAGTGCACGCTGAGTGTTTCTTCTCTCTCTCTCTCTGGCAGCGACCATTGACCCGACCCTAAGACTATGACTCAGAGACCAAGTTGACCGAACCTTCTTAACACCGGCTTTTGGATTGTCAGAGTTGCAGACCTCATTGCCACTCCTACTTTTACCCTTTTCTCCAGGACACCCCGTATTACTACGAACGTCCACTTCCATTGGACAAAACCATCGTATGGTTAGATACGAACTCGAAAGAATTTATTCGAGGATGGTTTCAGGTTCTGGAGGAAACGAATAGGACTATTCAGTTGTCTTTTCCTTTTACCTTCTCTCAGGTTGCGAGTACTCCTTGGTTTAGGAGATAGTACACCTATTACGCAAATTGGATAGTCTTCTTCCAAACCATAGGCAGGTGCCGACCGGTAGGGAATGAAGAAAACCAATTAGCCTAACGATGGTGTACAGAAGGTATTAAGTTAAGACAAAGCAAGAGATTAGTGAGAGGGTAAAGTAAATTGCAACAGATATTCATGACCAAACCAAGTATTCCTTCGCCAATCCTAAATCACCTTTGTATTTCTCCAGGACACTCCGTATCACTACGAAGATCCACAGTTTATTTGGATACTCCATCGTATGGTTATATACGAACTCGAAAGGAACTTGTTCCAGTTCGGGGATGGATTCTGGTTCAGGAGAAATAGGAATAAGATTTATTCAGGTGTCTTTTATCTTCACCTTCTCTCGCATTGCAAGTGCTCCTAGGATTAGGACAGTACACCCATTATGCTTATTGGATAGTCTTCTTCCAAACCATAGGCTGGTGCCGAACGGTAGGGAAGGAAGAAAACCATTTGGCCTAAAGGGGTGTGCAGAAGGTAATGACTAAAGACATATGAAGGGATTTGGAGAGGTGGCAAAGAATTATACGGTTACAGTCGTGAATCTGGAAGAGGCATTACTAGGAATACCGGGATACCCCATCGAAACATTTCAATGTTTCAGTTTCAATGTGTACTGTTAAAGGAAAACTGATTTCCCAGTTAGTCCTTACTCCAGGGTATGTATTTACCAGGTACGATTCTCACATCTGTATGGTTTTACAGATGATGAGTGGGAGTAAGTTATTGGGAATTGGGTGATCATCCTCATTATATCGGGATTCGTTGTAATCGGTGATATTTCAGGAAATCACCTGGGCTGTTTGCCGGTTGGCAAATATTTGGTTTTGAATATCCGCAGTTATGCACCAATTTCAAATTGATATATCTGTATGTCTATTTTCATAGAGTGAGATATACCTTTCTGAAATTATGTCTACGACATTTACCTATATCAGTGGATGGTTAGGTAAGGAGCATTAAGCAGCGGTGTAATTCTTCTTGACCATAAGTACAGTTTTCAACCTACGACACACAGTGAATGAGTTTTCAGACTAAAGGGACTTATACAGAGTATTGTATGTTGTCCAGGGTCCATCAGGACAGAGGGGTTGGTCCTCGTACTATATTCGGTTTACTTATGACTTCTCTAGTTTTTAGACAGGTGTTTCGTGGAAACACAGGGTCCGAATTTTGAGAAGTTATAGGTATTTGAATAGAGTAGAGAACCAGGTGTAGCAAGTATCGGGATTCTTCAAAGAGATCGAAGATGTAGATACTTGTGTATGGTATTAAGTTGATAGTAATGACTAAGAGAACTTGCTTCTTTTTCAGGTTACTCATAATTGGAAGCATTCCTAAGTTGAGTAACGCTGATCGGCCTCCTTCCATTTAGTTGACATGCACTGGAGACAGTTGCATGATTTGAATCTGGTTCAATTAAATCAGTGCCTCTGGTCCTATATGGGATATAGAACAGTTCATATCTTAACGATGTTAAGGTACGGGGAGTTGTCCGGCTTATGCTTAAAACCAGACACTGGACAACTCAAGGCACGTTTCTGTAATGGCTGTTTGTGGGTTGACCCAGGCTATGACGCGGGTTGACTTTCTACCATCTGGATGAACAATAGCAATATTGTTCTAGACTCGCCACAGTTTTAATAAAAATGGATTTTTTCAGAAAACAGTAAGTGGGAGTATGGTAGAACTGGAAGTGATTCCAGAACCACAAACAATTACTGAAGATTTGATAAGGAACCTAAAGATTCAATCTGGTTTGACATTCCATTGGCCACTCCGCAGATATGGTGGGTAACTTCAGGCACCCGAGAGGTACTCCGGTAGCCTCAAGGACGGTGACAGGGAAGTTCTTGTTTGCCCACAATTACCATCGCTGTTGTTCCAGGCTGCGAGACCCGGCGGGAGGATGAGTATAGCGTCGTTCTGAACTCGCTTTAGAAGTGTACGTCTATATGACTCTGCCAGAGGGTTGTCGTAGTCAGTGGGAGCAGCGGAAGCATTGGTGGACAGGTAGCTTATGTCTATTTATAGACTAAAGCAGATGTAGCGGAGATAGATCATCTACTTCTGACGTGACAGTCATAGGTTTGACTTCATCAGAATAGGGGATGGATCTGTTGAGAAGGTAGTAGGGTGTGATGTACTGGTATTTGGATGACATACACAGAGTAGGAAAAAAAACTCCTATACTACAATCGGTTATACTTTGGTCGTCACACAGTAGTTTCTCCATATGGGACTTGGACATTATATCAGACAAACTGGTTACTAGATCTATGGTTTTAGATCTAGATTTGGGTGGTTTCCCAATCAGGGTACTTAGACAGCATTCTAAGAGTATTTAGAATGGACGACTCCATGCACGGTAGTGTACCTGCAGAAGATGGAGTCACCCTCTCTAAAGGTGTCTTATAGACTAAAGGGGAGAGGGATGTGCATGATTGACAGATCACTTGCTTAGGCAATTGAGTCAATCATGAGATGTCAAGTACCACACCAGATGTTGTTCTTGCACTAGATGCAATAAGTTGATATTGATCCTATCCTGGAGAAACAGTCGGAAGCAGTTTTAGAACATAAGTGGATGTTCTAGGGATATGATAACGACAGCCTCGTTGAGGAGACAGTTATCATTCCAGGCTTCCAAGGTGACCTGAACGACAGGGAGGTTGTCAGAGTTATAGTTTTCCTTCTGATGAGGGGCAGTATTTTGGACAGGTGATCCAAGGCAATACTGAGGGAGGCATGGCGCGGGACACTGATTAAGTTCAGTTGTCGATACAGTCTAAGAAGTTTGGATTTGGTGTTCATTTATGAACTAGGTCCCATCAGACATCCAGACACATTCTAAGACAGGTATTGCTCATTTCGGGAGATGGCTTTCTCCGAGAACATGAGATATAGAGAGACATAGAAAGAAACATCAAGGCGGATCCACTCACTGAAGCTATTCTTCGAACGCAATAGTTTCGCAAACGAGCTTTGTGAGACTGACTAGTAGAGGAGTTGGGTGTTCGGTATCACACGGGCTGTGAGTATGCGACATCGCAATAATTAGCCTTGAGTGCAAGTGGGAGATTGTTGGAGATAGTGCCCTCAGAGTCAATTATTAGGTCACAGGTACGTGATTGCGATGATTGATGGAGGACCTATCCCGGTAGGACAGTCTTACTCGAGTTGATAGTATGCTATCTGGTTCATCTTTATCATCGTGTACTGTTTGAGGTGACCTTACAGGTCGCTATTACACGTTGGTAGAGCCCCTAGGATTCTTGCTTGACCACCAGCAGTATGAGGGCGATCATATAAGTGGGAGCTGGTAGTCTATAAGCAAATCCTTAATTGGTCCCTAGTCGTGTGAGTTTCGAGACAGGGCATCGATACTCCAGAGTAGACTAGTGTATACAGTCGAGACCCCGACGAGGGGTGGTGGCCGGTCTCACAAGCCACTGGTGTCAGTTGGATCACCTAAGATGTATACAGGTGCTCATTGGGTTATGAGTACACCGGACAGGACTCGCCGGGAACATGCTAGTTGGTCATATACCAGACGTCAGATGGCAGTTCCCTGGTGACATGTGTGCAGGTTAGTTCATCGACCTGGGGATCGTCATTTGTCTCGTGTGAGTTCCCACTGTACTTTGATTACTACCCTACCACGGCTCAAAGGAGTCGTGCAAACAGGTTTTAGTTGGGTACAGTCCCGAGCCACATGGAGGCAGTGAGCGTATCTTCAGGGGTTCGTCTCTCCCGGTATTGGGGGTGAGGTCGTGCTGTGTCTAGGAGAGCCATTACACGAAGCCCTCGGCCGAGGCAAGGAGATTTACTGGTAGGTATTCCAGTAGTATCTCAGGGTGTTCTGGGCTACACTCCGACACGACTTGTACCGCTTTTGGGGGTCTGACTTTTACCAACCCCCTAGGCCCGCCATGCGATGCTCATAGACGAACGGACCGGACTGTACGGATATTGTCACTGACAGGCTCAGTAGGGTTGTCAGGCTGAGTTCGCTCACAGACGTCCCTTTCAGTCAATACCTGGTAGCCCGTTACGTATTGGCTTATACCTCTGACGTGCTAGTGGTTAAATCCACAACCAAGGTGTTGACGAGTCTTTAGAGTCCCCCACATTCTGTTACTCAGCTTTCAGGCGAAAGGTTGTAGAGGCCGTATGGAGATATGGCAGGGTCCGATCAGATACGTGCGGTATTGCACGGATCAGGATCGGACAGTTTGTACTATAGGCCGTATGGTTATATGGCAGGGTTCGATCAGATACGTGCGGTATTGCGCTGATCAGGATCGAACAGGTATTACTAGCCGGTTTTGGTATAAGCCGGATCCTAGTATAGTACAGTGTAGACTTTGTCTCATTGCATTTGTATTTCGGTCGAAATACAGATGCGGGTGTGTATGCACAGTATCGGGGTTTTCCTGTAATTTATTACGGGACCAGTTTTCTGGAGTTTCCAGTTTGCTTTCCGTTTCGGCCGATTTCCATTGTTCCGTTCATTGGCCGAAGATTGGTGGAGGAGGGCTTATTTGCATTGTTGCAAATAGGCATTTGTGGAAGGGGGTCTTTGCTTATTGTTGTATCATGATGGTGCACCATTCTTTTTACCTTGACTTCTTCTTTCATGATTGCTTGACTTTGTGAGCAATCATGGTTGTAGTAGGTGGGTTTTTGGAGTATGGGTTTGTTTTGGTGATCATTGCTTTTCATGATAACCATTCCTCTCTCTCTCTCTTGCTTGACTTTGTTGATGGGTTATGATGATGGTTTTGGTGTGTTGGTTTTACTTGTAATCATTTCCACACATCATAACTCCACACTCTCTCTCTTGCATTATGATATACCCTCCCCTTGGCTTTTCCTCTCTCTTGCTCTTGCATTTTTGGCCGGCCATTTTGGGAGGGGGCTGCCCAATTTTTGTGGGTGTGGGGTTTTGTTCATTTGATATTCCAAAATCCCCAAAAGTTCCTCTACATTGTTCTTGTATCAATCCCTCCACCAAATGGCAATTCCACAACCCCAAAGTGAGACTTGAAGACTACATATTCTACAGCGAATCTTGGGCACGTCGAGTAGCCGGCTTCGTGCCCGAGTTGCCTCGGCATTGAGGTGGGAGCCCGTAAAAGAAGTAGGCGATGTGGTGCACTTCCGGCGACGAGGAGGAGACGGGACATTCCGTAGGAGATCGGGACGACGACGAGAAGACCGGAGGACTTGGATCAGTCGGTATATCTCTCTTCCCATCTTGTAGTTAGCTAGGACTAGTTAATGGTTCGATCCGGGTATTAGTGCGCGGCGGTTTGCCAGTTCAAGTAAAATTTAAGTTTATCACCGCTTCCGCATTTGGCCGTCGGATTGACGGCCGGGGCACCGCCGTGCACTTACACATGGTAGTCCATAAGTACATCCTTCAAGGTCCCTAGTCGTAGGTGTATCGAGATGGGGCATCGATATACCAGAGTAGACTAGCGTATACGCTTCTCGACCCATGAGATGGGCGATGGATGATCCCATATCCATTGGTGTTTGACATCAGAGATGATATACGGGTGCTCAGTGGAGACTGGGTACACTGGACGGACTCGCCGAGAACTCCCAGATGGTATTATACCTCACGTCAGATGGCAGTTCTCAGGTGACACTTGTACAGCTTAGTCTGTAGACCCGAGATCGTCATAGAGTCTTGTGTGATTCCCACTGTGCTTTGATCTCCACCTTACCACGTCCATGAGGGCGTGCAAAACGGTGGTCTTTGGGTACAGTCCCGAGTCACATGGAGGCAATGAGTGATAGGAGGGGTTTCGTCTCTCCCGGTATTGGGGGTTGATGTTGCGCTGTGCTCGATTGGCCGTAACAGTGAAGTCCCTGGCCAGGGCTGATCAGAGATTTGCTGGTAAGTGTTACCAGTAGTTTCTCGACCCGTTATGAGCCTCACATCGGCACGACTTATTTTTTATTTGGGTCTGACGTGTACCACCCCTAGACTTGATATGCGACATATCAGACGAACAGACCGGACTGTAGGGTAAGTGTTACTGGTTGGATTCACAGGAGTGTGAGCGGGCTAGCTCGTCGATCTTCTGATCGCTCAATACCCGGGTGGCCGTTATGTTTAGCAGACCGCTTGCGGCTTGTGGATGCTTGATATGATCATCGTCTGCTACCGGCGTATTGACGAGTCTTTAGAGTCCTACACAGAGCTTTCCCGGCTCAAGTGAAACGAAATAAGAGCGCATCTGAGATATGTGCGGGACTGAGAATAATGCGTGTATGTGATATCGTATTTCATTCTCGCGATGAATGTTTCGATTGGTTATATGCGATATAACCTAGTTATCAAATCATAGATTGATTCGATAAGTCGATACATTGGATACTAGTCGGTTATGTGCGACATGACCGGATCATTGAATCAAGTGTTGATTTAATGATTTAATGTATAATTATATATTTGATATATTACTTTGCATTAACTAGTATTGGTTCACTTTAAAAGGATTTTCTCACTTGTAGTTCACAAGTTGTATATGTGATATACTTTTGTGCACTACAATGTGTCATGTTTGATGATGCATGTAAATTGGTTTTGTGTTAAGACTTAAACCATGGTTATGATAATAGTTAGGGTTTTGATTTATTTACTTATTTATTTATCTATTCTTTCTTGATAAATAAATAAAAGAAAAACAAAATGGTTTCTTTCATGAAGCTTGATGAAGCTTCATGAAGCTTTGACTAAAGTGACCATTTTGTCATCATGCTTAACCCTAACCATTCTCACTTGACCATGGTCTATTATCTACACTTAACCAAGGTTAGAAGATGATAAGTATTCATTTTTATTATTCTTTTAACAACACTTATCATATTCTTTCTTCTTCATCATCTTCTTCTTCAAGAAAAGCTTAAGTCCATCAATGGCAACTTGAGCAAAAGTGAGAGAAATCCAATTCTAAAGTGAACTCACCTCCTATTTCTTCACCATCTACCTCTTGCCAAGTAGTATAGGGTGTTTTCTTCACAAGTTTCACAACTTGGTGAAGTTGGAGCTTGAACTTGTGATGCCTCGACGTAGATCATCTTCGGCACAGAGCTGACGACCTAGTCCGCCCATTTCTCCGATGAAGCCGACGATTGAGTTCGGGATTCGAGATGGACAGCGAGAGGACGCCTACGTGGAGCTAAGGAAGTGGAGAACCGGATCTACAAAGGTTGTAGCCTCTCTCCTTTAGTTAAGATGTTAACTACTTTCGTTATTCGCCTAAATTTCTAGTCGACGATCCGTATTAGGGTTTCTCGGCACCCATAAAATTTGAAATTGGCATGGTTGATGCCTTGTGAGACCTCTATAGTGTGCCTAGGAACCCTACATCAGCAACGTGAATGGACCACCCAGCACTTCACGGAATCCGGTAACTTGGACACCCCTCCTGGGTCAACCTGTACCCCCTACGAGTGCGGCGAATAGCCCGCCAATTCTAGAGTGAAGCCCCCTCCGTCTCAATGCCATGAGATGCGGGCTCGTTGCCCTCTAGAACCCGACTATCCGTGCACCCCTCCGCGGGGCAATCCTAGTACAGAAAGTAAAATATACATACAACGGGTACATCGACCGCAACCTGGCCGTGCCCTAAAATAATAATACAAACAGGCAGTGACGGCAGTCCACATGTCGGACGCTCGCCCCGCAATATCAAATGTACATAATACAACAAAAACTTGTACTAGAATTGCATCCAGGCTATCCCCCACGACCGAACTGCAACATCACAGCAATACACAGAACATCAACGTGAAAATCACGTTCGCAAATCCGTCTAACCGGGCTATAGCAGTTAGACAGGATTTACCGATCAAGTGACATTCACGGTCGCAGATATAATGTAAATACTGTGAACTAATGTTTTTAAAATATCCGATCGATCAAATTTACCAAGTGGGCCCCCAAGTACTACTAAGAAATCTGGGCCCAAAAAATAACATTCCAGAAAACCTATTTTCCACTCAGGAGGCCTCTGTAAAAATTTGGCACACTGATCTGCATATACTGCGGCGGAACCGCGGCCCAAGCATGGGTTTGGCCACGGTTCCGCGGTCGTATGGAGCGATCACGTGATCAAATTTCTACAGAATTCTTATAATTCCCTGCACATCATTCTGAGACAACCTGAAAAAATTTTGGACTCCAAAAAATTTCGACAGAAACTGATGTGAAGAAAAACACGGTTTTTGGAAAATTGTTCGATCGGAAATGTAAAACACATTAGACAAAGCTAGACTATGTTAATGGCGAGGCTCTGATACCACTGTAAGTGCACGGCGGCGCCCCGGCCTCCATCCCGAGGCCAAATGCGGAAGCGATGGTTAACTTTAATTTTCTTGAACCGGCACCACCGCGCACTAAAACCCGGATCGGGCCATTAACTAGTCCTAGCTAACTACAAGATGGGGAAGAGAAATATACCGAGCGATCCGTGTCCTCCGGTCTTCTCGTCGTCGTTCCGATCTCCCACGGAATGTCCGGTCTCCACCTCCTCGCCTGAAAGGGCACCACGTCGCCGGCTTCTTTTACGGGCTCCCGCCTCTATACCGAGGCAACTCGGGCACGAAGTTGGCGAGCCGACGTGCCCAAGGTTTGCTGTAGAATGCGTGTAGTGATATGTCTCATTTGGGGTTTAGGATGTTGCCTTTTTGGTGGAGGAATGAGATGTAGTTTGGAGATGGAACTTGTTGGAATTTTGTAAAGCCAAATGAACAAAAACCCACTCTCCAATTTTGGGACAGCCCCCTTCCAAGAGCTTGGCCGGCCTCACCAAAAAATGAGAGAGGAGGAATGAGAGTGAGTGAGAGAGTGTAACAAAGAGGTAGCCATAAAAATAATCCAAGAGAGAGAGAGAGAGAAAAGGCTATCATGCTCAAGCATGATAACAAGCTAAAACCAACACTCCACCACAACCATCATGATTTCCAAAGTCAAGCAATCATGAAAACCATCATGAAGCAAAAAGTCAAGTCAATGGATGGTGCACCATCATGATACAAGAATATGCAAAGACCCCCTCCACAATTGCTTATTTGCACAAATGCAAATAAGCCCTCCTCCACCAATCTTCGGCCAATGAACGATACAAAGGAAATTGGCCGAAACGGAAAGCAAACTGGCAACTCCAGAAAACTGGTCCCGTAATAAATTACAGGAAAACCCCTATACTGTGTATACACACCCGCATTTGTATTCCGACCGAAATACAAATGTAATGAGACAAAATCTCCACTGTACTATACTAGGATCCGGCTTAAACCAAAGCCGGCTAGTATTATCCGTTCGATCCTGATCCGTGCAATACCGCACGTATCTGATCGAACCTGCCATATCTCCATACGGCCTCTACAGCTTTTCGCCCGAAAACTTGAGCAACTGAATGTGGGGGACTCTATAGACTCGTCAATACCTTGGTTGTGGATTTAACCACTAGCACGTCAGAGGTATAAGCCAATACGTAATGGGCTACCAGCTATTGACCAAAAGGGACGTCAATGAGCAAACTCATCCTGACACCTTACTGAGCCTGTCAGTGACAATATCCGTACAGTCCGGTCCGTTCGTCTATGAGCATCGCATGGCGGGCCTAGGGGGTTGGTAAAAGTTAGACCCCCAAAAGCGGTACAAGTCGTGTAGGAGTGTAGCCCAGAACACCCTGAGATACTACTGGAATACCTACCAGCAAATCTCCTGCCTCGGCCGAGGGCTATGTGTATTGGCTCTCCTAGACACAGCGCGACCTCACCCCCAATACCGGGAAAGACGAACCCCTGAAGATCCGCTCACTGCCTCCATGTGGCTCGGGACTGTACCCAACTAAAACCTGTTTGCACGTCTCCTTTGAGCGTGGTAGGGTAGTAATCAAAGTACAGTGGGAACTCACACGAGACAAATGACGATCCCCAGGTCGATGAACTAACCTGTACACATGTCACCTGGGAACTGCTATCTGACGTCTGGTATAAGACCAACTAGCATGTTCCCGGCGAGTCCTGTCCGGTGTACTCATAACCCAATGAGCACCTGTATACATCTTAGGTGAACCAACTGACACCAGTGGCTTGTGAGATCGGCCACTGCCCCTCGTCGGGGTCTCGACTGTATACACTAGTCTACTCTGGAGTATCGATGCCCTGTCTCGAAACTCCCACGACTAAGGACCTTTTAAGGATGTGCTTATAGACTACCAGCTCCCACTTATATGATCGCCCTCATACTTCTGGTGGTCAAGCAAGAATCCTAGGGGCTCTATCAACGTGTAATAGCGACATGTCAGGTCACCTAAAGCAGTACACGATGATAAAGATAAACCAGATAGCATACTATCATCTCGAGTGAGACTGTCCTACTGGGACAGGTCCTCCCTCAATCATTGCAATCACGTGCCTGTGATCCAATAATTGACTCTGAGGGCACTATCTCCAACAATATGTGATATAGCCGGGTTACCGAATCAAGTGTTGATTCGATACATTGATACACTTGATATTAGTCGGTTATATGCAGTATGACCGGATCATTAAATCAAGTGTTGATTTAATGATTTAATGTATAATTATATATTAGATATATTAATTTACATTAACTAGTATTTGTTCACTTAAGATGGATTTTCAAACTTGATTGTGCACATTGTATATATGATATATTTTTTTGCACTAGTTTGTATCATGTTTGATGATACATGCAAACTTGGGTGTATGTTTACTTTAAACCATGTTTAAGTGAATGGTTAGGGTTTTGTTATCTTTTCTTAATCATTTATTTATTTATTCATTTTGAGCAAAAATGAAATGGTGGCTTAGTTTGTTTTGTTGTTGAAGCTTCATGAAGCTTTGAATAAGTCCACCATTTTGTCTTTTGCCTTAACCCTAACCATTTACCTCAACTCTAGTTTATTCTCTACACTTATTAAACTAACCCAAGGTTGCATTATGATAAGATCAATTGATTTTATTATTCTCAATATATTCTTTCTCTTCTTCTTCTTCTTCTTCTTCAAGAAGAAAGAACCTTGCTACCAACAATGGTGCCATAAGTAAAAGAGTGAGAAATCCAATTCTAAAGTGAACCCACTTCCTATTTCTTCATCCTCTACCACTTGCCATGTAGTATAGGGTGTTTTCTTCACAAGTTTCATGACTTGGTGAAGGTGGAGCTTGAGTTTGAGTTGCCTCGACGTAGATCATCTTCGGTATCGAAGTCAACGACCTAGCCCGACCATTTCTCCGATGAAACCAACGCTAAAGTCCGGGATCCGATGATTGCAGCGAAGGCACATCGTCACTGAGCTATAGAGGTGGAGGACCGGATCTACAAAGGTTGTATTTTCCGTTCACTCTTAGTTAAGTTGTTAACTTATATCGTTTTCGCCTATCCTCTAGTTACGATCTTACTTAGGGTTACTTGGCACATAGAAAAATTTTGATTTTGCCAAGTTTGATCTGTTGTAGAACCTCATGGGTGTGCCTAGGAACTCTATAGTCTCCTAACTCTAGAATTGGCAGGGTTACTTGCAGCTCTCGTAGGGGTATATGGATGTGGGTTTAACTATTCATCACGACCGTGGAATCCGTGTTTTACATTACTGGCTAAATTTAAAACACGGACATTCTAGTATATCCAATATTTCATATATTTTTTCTGCTGCTTGATTCTGTGATGTTGATCATATAACCGCGTGAGACGAATGTACTATTAAATATATGATATATAATAAACGTTCCTTATGTTTTGCACTCGCGCTAGTCCAGCCCCCGCTCTGCCGGTAGTTAAGTAACCTAACGGTGCATGACGGGTCCCCGTGGCGAATGCGGATGACATACGCGTACTTTCTATTTTCGTTTCATTTTTCTGTAATGTTTAGGAAACATTAATTGATGGGACTTTATTAATGTGATTAATGAAAGGAAAGAAATCTAAAGATGTTGTAGAATCAAATTTTCAAAAAGGGTAGCTCTAGTTTTTGCTTTGCATGGTGGTATTCCTTGATGAATATCCAGCACCTCATTCGATGAGGAAAGAGCTGAGATCCCTTCACCGGGAGTGACCTCTTTGGCGAAACTAGCAAATGCGACAACCCACTCGGTTTTGTCTTTCGATTGCTTCTCTAGTTCTTGCTTTGCATAGTGGTATTCCTGAATATCCTGCACCTCATTCGATGAGGAAATAACCGAGATCTCTTCACATGGAGTGACCTATTTAGCGAAACTAGCAAAAGCCTAAAAAACACTCCTTTTCAAAATCACTAGATTCTACAACGATATCAAGTTCATTACGCTCATGGTTTTCTTAAAAATCTGCGTAGCCCTCCGTCATTTCAGAGAAGTACTATTTAGTATTCGTGATGCGTTTGTTGACCTTGTTAAGGCATAGTGTGCGGTAGCTGATGTAACACTTTGAAAATTCGTTTAGATTAAATTTTATGTTAAATTGTGATAATACGTGTTTTTCGTAACACCTAGCTAATAACTATTTCCACATAGATTGGAATAAATCTATTTTAATTGTGAAAATATGTAATTTCATATATAATTGTGTTTTATTGGTTAGCATTTAAATTATTGTTCACTTAATTATTTATTCTACTTATTTACTAATTACTAAGCTATTTTTCTTAAAACATGCACACACATCTTGTGTAACCTTATATTAACAACATGTTGATTCATGCTTTTAGAATCATGGCAACTTAACTTTTATTTTAACATACTCTTTTCTCTCCTCTCATGGTTCTAGTTTTCTCTTTCAAAGAAAATGAGAAAAAGAAAAGAAATGAAGGCATGGGAAGCATTTAATGCAAGCATGGCTCTCTTTTCTCCCTCTCTCTTGACTCTAGAACACTCCTTCTCCCTCTCAACTCAGCAGCCCAGCAGCAGCCCCCCTTCCCTTTCCTTTTTTCCTTCTTCTTCCTTCATTCCAAGCCTCCATCTCCATCAAAAATCCCTCATTTCATTACAAAATCTCATGTCAAACACTTCAAAACACTTCCTTGTTGGATTCTTGAGGCAAGTCTTAGCTTTAGGAGGCAAGATCAACAAGATTGAACCATTCTCAAACCAACTTGAGGTATAAAACCTAACCTAAACACTTAATTGCTAAACTTTTAGTTTATTTAGCATAATTTAGTGTTTAAGTAGTGGATTAGTGCTAATTATGTGGTTTAAGTGGAAATTAGGTTAAGATAGGGTTTTTATGGTTTGAGTAGCTTAATTAAGTGTTGCTAGTGTTAATTAATCCAAGTCTTTTCTAAAGTTCTCACTAAAATACCTTAATGTCACAAATTAGTGTTTTAATACGGTTTTTAATCTAGTTTTATGATACTGTGAATCTGCTAATACTCGGGTAGTTTTTTATTTAAGGAAACATATACACTAGACTATATATTGTGTTAGGAGTGTAGTGTAAAAACCTGGACCCTTTTCAGCAGATTTTAACCGGTGACATCCCCCTCATGGCCGGCCCAATTTTGGCCAAATGTTGAAACTTTGCAGGTAGTTTTCTGTATGTATTACAAGAGGTTTGATCTTGTTTGTTTTTCTTATTTCTTCTCCAGATAAAATTTAGGACCAATTTCCTATAATTTTGGTATTGTGACATTGTTATGACTTGGACTTTAGATACCCAAACCTTGGTTTTATGATTTAATTAGTGGCCTACAGGGAATCTGGGGTGATCAGAGTCATTTACTAGAAAAACTAGCAAGACCATTAACCTAGAAGACCACCATGCCAATACGAACCCAATCCATCCCACTTGGACTGAGCTCGCCGGATTTCTTAGTGAAGTGGCCGGCCATTTTGTGGTGTATGGTGCTAGGATTTGTTCTGTAGCTCATATACCTCCTATATAACACCCCAGTACTGTTTGTTTGTCCCTATTTCACCTGAACCAAAATCTGGAGCAAGTTTTCACGATTTGCTGCTTTGTTTTTGTAACTTTTCTAGAATTGTAGTTTTGATATTTGGTTTTGTATCCGTCACTTGACGTTTATACGTCGATGTCGGGTGTTGTTTGGTTGTTTTGCGTAACTAGACCATAGGTTTTAACCTATGTGTGATTCATGTGCTGTTTTGGTTTTCGTGCGTGATTTCTGTTTACGATGCTATGTGTGTATATATGTAGGCACCCTCGCCTGGACTTCGGATGATAAGGACGAGCAAGGCGACATCGACTTCGGCAAGCAAGGACCAGGTGAGTAGATCTATGCCTACGGGAGAAGTCGGGTGGATGGCGTATAGCACCCCCACAAATTAATAAATGGAAACCGATCTCTAGGATACAATCGTAGAAACCTAGATTAGGAAACTAGGAATATGGTTTAAAGGATAGTTAGCGATGATATTAGTGATATGACTTATAAACGTGTAGTTGCAATATAATAGGTATGGGTTTTAGGATAGCATGACACTTGATGTATAAGGTAAATTGTATATATATAAAATTTACATGATATGAGATATTAATATGATGGAAAAGAGTTTACGTGGTGATATGACGACTTGGTGTGATATGTCGATATATGGACACGAGTCGATATGTGATAATTGATACCTTTGCCGGTCCCTTGATCTGAGATTGATACGGATGGGACCTGAGAGATAGGTATATATATATATGGATAATGTTGTGAATCTTGAATGATAAGCTGTACGAGACGTGAGGTCCGTACCCTCCTTGTCACATAGGTTGTTAGGATCCTAAATTATTTTTTGACGCCGTATAATGAGTTACCGTACGTGATGAGTTAATTATTGTTTGATCCATACCCTTGACTAGAGGAGGCCGATTGATAGATTCACCGACTCGGTCATGTTAGATACGCATACCTTATACCTTTTAGCTGCCGATTTACTTTATGCTACATTCATGTCATTACTATTGCATCTCATATGCCTGCGCTAGTACACCTGCACCATTATCGATGATGCGTATGTCACACTTATACAGATTGGCCGGCTCACACACTTCATCATCGATAATTGCTATGTCACTACATAGTAGAATTGCTGCATCATATGACTTCTTGCATAACTTACTTGCTATAGTTACATATACACCTTTATACGATGTTGCATTTGACCTTGGAGGATTTGGGAACCGCAGGATATATTTTAAAACTGAATTCATTTTAAAGAGCGGTTCTCCCTTGATATATGCATATTACAGTTCCATGTTGCATGATTTACAGATATGCCTACATTCTGTTATATGTCGCATACATCATGCCTTACGATTTTACGCATTGAGATATGCTGCTTTCATGAGATTTCTGGATTTGAGAACCGTGGTTATTTCAAAAAAAAGTATGTATTGTTTTAAAAACCCGGTTTCTCTTAATATGATATTTCAGTGCGTCCACCATGTGTTTTCTCGGTTCTGAGATTGGCATGTTTCAGCCGATTTGAGGAGGAGGAGAAACCGTCTGCTGGTGCATGGTGGACCCGGTGAGGTACCCCGGGGCAAGATGGTCGCGGATGATGGCGTTGAGCCTGGCAGGGGAGAACTACCTACCGTTGATAGTATTTGGACTCGGCGATTTATCCGGACGATACCGATCGAAGTAGAGATATGGACATGAGGGCCGATCTGAGGATGCGGCGCCTGAGATATGAGGATTTATGTGTCGATGTTAGACACGGGTTTCATGATATTTCGAGTGTCGGTGTTAGAAACTCAGGTTATATGTTTTGGTGTGCCATTGATGGACACACACATTCTTGATATCCTCATATATTTACATGCATATGCTTTTATGATGTTTCGAGTGGACGAGATCCACATGTATATTGACATTGATTATATTATTGGATGATATCCACTTGCATACTGCATTCACTATATTGTTGGCACATATTTATACATACGGTCACCCTAGATATCATAGTATTACCTTTATGATATAGTTGACCTAGGAAATCGTTCTTTTATTCGATTTCTACCTGATGATGTTTTCTACTGTCTTGCGACCAGCACTTAAATCACGCGACGTTTACAGGCGTAACGTAATTCAAGTAAGCTGAAACCCAGAAATCTAAACCTTTTTAAGAAATAAAGAGGTGAAGCTTTGAAATAAAGGTATAGTAAATCATGTTTTGTCTTTTGAAAATTTGGTCAGCACCTCCCTTGTAAAAACTAACCCCGAGAATAGGTACAACACAGAATATAATAAAGCATCCCTAAACGGGAGCAAATCATGCCCAACGAGGGAAACAACCACCACAGGCATAAATAAAGTAAAGCAAGATATCAACCCCAAAAGCGAACATAAAACCCATCGCTCAAGTCTCGCAACTATAAGTCCTTCTAAGTCTGCAACATATACAATAACTAGTTTCTGAATTGATGGAGTTGACTAGATACAACAGGAATAATAATACAAGAGTGACACGATCCAATAGGTGCCACCTACCAAAAGCAAATCACCCGAAAACAGCTGTGTGCCAACGATGCCGCTACTGATCCCTGCGGTCAACCTGCAAGAACTGTGGCACAACTGGGTGAGTTGCCAACTCGTGAATAGGAAAACATCATCAGGTAGAAATCGAAATAAACAACGATTCCTAGGTCAACTATATCATTAAGGTAAAACTATGATATCTAGGGTGACCGTAACTGCATATGTGCCAACACATAATAAATGTCTATCAGCAAGTGGATATCATCCAACAATATAATCAATGCATGTATTCAGTGGATCTCGTCCAACAATATAATCAATGCATGTATGTAGTGGATCTCGTCCAACAATATAATCATGCAAGTCCAACAATATAATCAATGCATGTATGCAGTGGATCTCGTCCAACAATATAATCAATGCATGTATGCAGTGGATCCCATCCACGTGTCAACCACTGACATAACAACTCCTGCATGTAAATATCATAAAAGCATATGCATGTAAAATGAGGATATAAATCAACGTGTGTCCCTCGCGACACAACATAATCATGGAACTGGAGTGTCCACATCGACACTCGAAACATCATGAAACCCGTGTCTAGCATCGACACGTAAATTCTCATCAGTCAAGCGTCGTCGCCATGACCGGCCCTGATGTCAGTACATCTCATGGAACCTGAGTGTCCACATTGACACCCGAACATGTCTGAACATGACTCTGGTCGGTATCCCCCAGATATCCACCGAGTCTAAATAATATCACTAGTAGGTAGTGGTCCCTCTGCCAGGCTCATCATCTACACCACGAAATCACCTCTCGCCTCGTGGTACCATACCGGGTCCACCATGTACTCACAGACGGTGCCTACCACTCCTCGTATCGGGTATCACATGCCAATCTCAGAACCGAGAAATCACATGGTGGACGCACTGAAATATCATATCAAGTGAAACCGGGTTTTCAAACAATACATAAATTTCTTGAAACATCCCGCATTTCTCAAATCCAAAAATCACATGAAAACCATATCTCAATGCGTAAATCCATGTAAATATGATATATGCAACATAAAACAGCAATATGAGCATATTAAGGGAAAACCGCTCTTTTAAATGAATTCGGCTTTAAAATATATCATGCGGTTCCCAAATCCTCCGAAATCAAGTGCAGTATCATATGAGGTGTACATGTAACTGTAGCAAGGTATAAGTATTTACATGTAAGCAAGTATGTATTATACATTTCATAAGCGTAATAGCACAATAATCAACGTCTCAAAATCACATGTCAATACAATACCGCTTAGGGGTATATGCAGCTATAGCAAGATATGTGGGTGTACATATCAGTATGTATGCATGAAGTACATGTAGCTGTAACCAAGTATGTGGGTGTACATGTCAGTATGTATGTATGAAGTACATGTAGTTATAACCAAGTATGTGGGTGTACATGTCAGTATGTATGCAACATTTAACAGGATGCAAGCATGTCTGTATATCTCATGCAACATGGAACAGTGATATGAACAAAGCAAATATATCATGGCATGATGTAGCAATTCTACTGTGTAGTGACATGGCAATTATTGATGATGAAGGTGTGTGAACCGGCAAATCTGTGTAAGTGTAACATACGCATCGTCGATAATAGTGTTGGTGTACTAGCACAGGTATATTTAATGCAATGAGAATAACATGATCGTAGCATAAAGTACATCATCAGCTAAAAGCTATAAGGTATACGTGTCTACAATATATCCGAGTCGGTGAATCCATCAACCGGCATCCAGCCTCACAGCAACATGTACCATACAATCCATCGTACGGCCTCCTCTAAATAAGGGTATGGATAAAACAACAGATAAAACTCATCGTGTACGGTAAATCCATCATACAGCGGCATTAAAACAAATCTAGAGAGTCTATCAACCTATACAACATCGGGGGTACGGATCTAAGTCTCGTTCGGCATATCACTCAATATGCAAAAACATTATCCATATATACAGACCTATCTCTCTGGTCACAACCATGTCAAACTCGTATCAGGGGGACCTACAAAGGTATCAATAATCTCATATCGACTCGAATCCATATAACGACATATCACCCTAAGTCATCATATCACATCGTATACTCGTTCATCACATTAATATCTCGCATCACAATATAAAAACGTCACACTTGTTCTCTTCTAATTCGTAGCCATCATGATTCACTTATCATTTCATATTCTCGTATGTCAATATGTCCATTAGCATCAACTTCTATCATATTATCGTTTGTAAATCCTACAATCATATCCGTCGCATATCATTTATCTAGATAAAATAATCAAACGATATTCCATATCAATGTTTGCGGGGGTGCTATACGCCATCCACCCGACTTCCCCCATAGATATAAATCTACTCACCTGCTAAACTCCTCGCTTAGCCGTAGTCGATGCGCTTCGTCATCTCGAAATCCACGCGAAGGTACCTACAATCAATATGAAATCGCAAAGCTATTAACATCAAATTCCAAAATCCAAATACGGCACGCAGTGCGCTCATAGGTTAGAACCTATTGCCTACGCATGCAAAACAACCAAACAACCCTCGTTGTTGACGTACAAACGTCCAACGCCCAAATACAATATCCAGTTGGAAAACCAAGAAATCCAAATACCGGAAAAACATAACCAAAACCCTAATCTTGGGTCGCTATACACGAAAACTGCTACGCCAAAAACCCAATCATACCAATACTCATTCACAACATAATAAATATCGTAGATAATAATATATACGTCATCTTTACAACAATTAAAATCCACGTTTAATTTTACCGAAAAGCTAGTAAGTATCTTAAAACCATTTTAGCACAAAGCTAGATGTTTAAACATTTCTAGTAATCACAATCATCACAAAGCGGGTTAATTGAGTCACCCAAACCCTTACTACCATTTTTAATCTCACCCAAATAAGATTTAGAAAAACTTAGTTTGCTAATATACTCAATTAGACAAATTAGGAATTTAACAAATATCATTCTCACAAATTGATTAAGTTTTCCAATTGTACACATCTTGATTAAACACTTTCACAAAACAAAACCCTAACTTGATCTTCACAAAAATTATCATGAATCAACTAAACATGCAATTAAAGCTATATTTAAACATTCAAATAGCTAGCTTAAAGATTTGAACACAACAATTAAGGATTAGGGTTAGGATTTTTATATACCTCCTCAAGAACACCAATTAGTGACTAACTCCAAATTTAATCCTCCAAAATGAAACCTTTCATGAAGATCGACGCAAGTTTTGAGATGAAGAATGATGGGTTGTGATTTGTATTTGAGTTTGTGGGATTGTTTAAGGATTTTTGAAGAATTACTGAGCTTGGAGATGAAGAAAATGAGCAAGGAACAAAGAGGGGGCAGCAAGGATAAGGCTCGGCCTTATAAGGAAATGGGGGTGTTTTGTGAAAATGAAAGGAAAACTCTAGTTAAAATGCAATAAATGCTCATTAATGCAAATAAAGTCTTATGCCACCTTTTTCTTTTCTTTTAAAAATTCAATTTAAATCACAAATATCTAGATATTTTAGTATGGATAGATTAAGCTTAATCTAGTGATTAGATTAGCATATATTCACATTAGAAGTAATAAACCCAAACCAAAATTGTAATTACCACTTATTAAGTGCATAATTAACAACTTAAAATAATAATTTGATTAGGTAAAATATCAATGTGAACCAAAACTTCCAAATGACCTCTAAAACCCATAAACTAGTAATATTCTAGTTAAACTAGGTGTAGTCAAGTCTATACTGAAATTTGATCACATTCCAGGTTTTTACGGAAAACACCGACTATCTTACCCTAAAAACGGAAAATTCGCATAACGATTTCCAAAACGTTACATTCTTCCCCCTTAAAGAAATTCGGTCCCCGAATTTAAATTTAAACCCCCAATACTAAAACATTTCAAAATCCAACTCAATCAACAGGGATCCGAAATAACGGAAGATACAGAAAACTACAACGCATCCTGTGTGCCGGAAAATGAGTACAAAAACTCAAAACCGAACTCTGTCAAGCGTCACGCAAATATCAGACTTGCACGCATATCATCGGAGTCACAATGGAAACACAGATCTCGAAATCCACTACTGAAATCCAATATACACTAAGCAAATGCTATAATATGTATATAGTATACATCCTTTTGAAAAATCTCCAAAAACTGAAATAACACATGCAGAATCTTTTTCTGAATCGCCGTGTGATGTGTAACTCACGGAACAAATGACGGACGCTCATTTGTAAAGTAATAATATACTTTCATATAAGTTTTGCTCCAAATATACGTTCCGCCCTCTTTTTAAAATATCCCAAAAGGTTTTTCCTTTGTAAACGTTCGTGTCGCTCGTGGACACGTAAGAAATAGTGAGACTATAGCTCCTTTTTGAAAAAACCTCTGGGTATCTTTTTATGCATGCAAAGTACACAGGTACCGTCCTCGGATCAGTCCTGCTAGGGTACTACAAAGTATAGGGCCTCATCATGAAAACAAAGTGCTCAAAAGCAATATCAGCCTCAAAAGGTGTGTCCAACCATCACGTGCGTCTGGTGTGCACGGAAATCAAATCCCAGTACAGGTGCCAAAATTTGCACAAAAGTAAGACTAAGTGCAATAGGTGTGCACGAAAGCATCTGTCCAATACAACTGGTATGCACGACAATAACAACTAGTGCATCAAAAGTGCCCGAAAATATCAATCCGGTGCAATTAACATGCACGATCGAAAACCCCACTCGGATGCATCAGGTGTGCACAAAAATCATATCACGCGCCCAACATGTGCGAAAGTCCAAATCAAGTGCATCCGTCATGTATGAACGAAATCGAAATCAAGTGCATCCCACATGGACGAATAAAATTGCATCTAATATGCACGGATAAAAATCTAAATCAAGGACAACCAACATGCAAGAGTAAAATCTCACTCAAGTGCATCCGATGCGCATAAAATCCAATACCAAGCGCCTAATATGCGCAAAAATCCAACTCAAGCGCGTCGGGTTCGTAAAAAGAATCGAGTGCATGAAATATCAAATCCTGTGCATCCACTGCACGAAATATCAAATCCTGTGCATCCACTTCACGAAATATCAAATCAAGTGCATCAAGTGCATGAAATATCAAATCCTGTGCATCCACTGCATGAAATATCAAATCATGTGCATCCACTGCACGAAATATCAAATCCTGTGTAGGAAATCCAGGAAATAAAAAACAAGTGCAGCTAAAGCACAAAATCGACATCAACACCATAGAGTATAAAATATATCAATTGTAATAACTATGCATAAAAATGTAAATACCAAGTAGGTGCAGCCATGGGGCACGAAAATCGAAACAAATGACATTTAGGTACACCTCCTACAATGTCGAAAAAAGTCGGTGCGCCCAAACTGGAAGAGCAAGAACATTCGCTTGCCTCCTGCTCACAGTTTGACATCTTCTGTCTCTGGGTCCTCATTTCCCTGTGGATTACCAATCTCGCACTCTATCAGCTCATCTGCCAGGTCAGGTGTGCTAACGGGAACGATTCCGCTCTGGCACTCCTCAGGTCAACTATCGGCCAATTAGTATGATCACTCATAAAGCAGCACGTCACTGGCGTCGGCCTCTGGCCCTCTGAATACACGTGACACAACTGATCCTTGGTGCAATCTCATCGCAGCAGTGTCCTGGAAGGAACCGGCTCAAGGTCTCTTCCGATCTCACCTATACCGAACTTCACGGAGGCTGGTACACTTACAAATCTTTTCTCGCTTTCTGGACATCTGCGTTCTCAGCACAACATTTTCTCGGGAACTGGCCGTATCCCAACGCCTCTGCATACATATCAGATCTCTAATCTCGACGGGGAGTAACAACAGCTCGTCAGCATCACGCATGAACCTCTTGTTCCACTCGTCCTTATTATTGTCCACTTTGACATCATGTCATGCTATCTGCGTACTGCAAATGTTCTCGGCGACAATCAATCCGGAATCTCTCGCACGGACTCGAAATCACAAACTCGGTATCTTCATCACCCTGTAGAAGATCTTTAGCCAAACACGTCCTCGAGAACTCGTCCCAACCATCGGAGGAATACTCAAAACACATCCGTTTCTCAATCAACTCACAACACATCTGGGTGAGGTCCTCTATCTAAAACTGGTCAGCTTACCGATCTCACAACGAAACATCCGACGAACAACGTCATCTCTGGATCGATCTACTCTAGATCTGAGTAAGACTCTCCACACTGGAAATATTCAACTCAACTGGGCCTGTGTCGGCGCATCAAATCTGACGAATCAGCTCCGTCTCTCAACTCAAGATAGACTAGCTATCACCCGTCGCCTCTCTGCCTGAAAGCTCCAGCGATCTCAGCTCGTAAGCTCTGGAAGCGGCATCACATCAATCTCAACAACAGCTGGGTCATCTGTCTGCATGGTAGATGATATCATAATCTCTGAGGTATGCTGTATATCAACAGTCCTCTCATAACAGGCAGCCTCTAACAATGGCCCGATCATCCGGTACAAAACCATACACTCGTCTCAAACGAGAGATCACAACACCACACTACATCGATACGTTCTCATGTCACCAGAAAACACGATGGTCAGTCCTCATCCACGACGAGCTCGCCCTGACTGCATCACTAGCAGCAGCTCAAACTGCGCTCAAACCATGGTGACAGGAACCTCAATCAAGTATCGACGAAAGTAGATCAAGTGATGAAATGAATCAACAGATCCAGAATGAATATATGATCATATGGAGGAACGGAATCAGTGAGAGTATGATCATGTAAACGAATAGAATCAAGGAAACGAAGAGAATCACAAGTCTCAAGATATGTATATCCTAAGGTCATTTAAGTGGAGTATCGTATCGGAAATATGCCGCGGAACATACGTACGGTACGTCACTCTACTCAAACTACCTACTCCATCAATCAGGGTCAGCCTTTGTAACGAAAGTTCGGGTCTAACACCTCCTTGTTCAAGTCTAAGTTCTGTAAGGTCAAGCCTAGGTTCCGAAATATATATACGCCCTAGACTCCACATAGTCAAACCTAGACTCGAACCAAGGTTAAACCCAGCGCTCTGATACCAACTTTGTCACGACCCAAAATATTAGCTCGCGACCAGCACTTAAATCACGCGACTTCTACAGGCGTAACGTAATTCAAGTAAGCTGAAACCCAGAAATCTAAACCTTTTTACGAAATAAAGAGGTGAAGCTTTGAAATAAAGGTATAGTAAATCATGTTTTGTCTTTTGAAAATTTGGGCAGCACCTCCCTTGTAAAAAATAACCGCGAGAACGGGTACAACACAGAATATAATAAAGCATCCCCAAACGGGAACAAATCACGCCCAACGGCGGAAACAACCACCACAAGCATAAATAAAGTAAAGGAAGAATCAACCCGAAAAGCGAGCATAAAACCCATCGCTCAAGTCTCGCAACTACAAGTCCTTCTAAGTCTGCAACATATACAATATCTAGTTTCTAAATTGATGGAGTTGACTAGATACAACAGGAATAATAATACAAGAGTGGCACGATCCAATAGGTACCACCTACGAAAACAGCCGTGTGCCAACGATGCCGCAACTGATCCCTGCGGTCAACCTGCAAGAACTGTGGCACAATGGGGTGAGTTGCCAACATGTGAATAGAAAAACATCATCAGGTAGAAATCGAAATAATCAACGATTCCTAAGTCAATTATATCATAAAGGTAAAACTATGATATCTAGGGTGACCGTAACTGCATATGTGCCTACACATAATAAATGCCTATCAGCAATTGGATATCATCTAACGATATAATCAATGCATGTATGCAGTGGATCTCGTCCAACAATATAATCAATACATGTATGCAGTGGATCTCGTCCACATGTCAACCACTGACACAACAACTCCTGCATGTAAATATCATAAAAGCATATGCAGGTAAAATGAGGATATAAATCAACGTGTGTCCTTCGCGACACAACAAAATCATGGAACCGGAGTGTCCACATCAACACTCGAAACATCATGTAACCTGTGTCTAGCATCGACACGTAAATCCTCATCTGTCAGGCGCCGTCACCATGACCGGCCCTGATGTCAGTACATCTCATGGAACCTGAGTGTCCATATCGACTCCCGAAATCCACGTAGCATGTCTGAACATGACTCCGGTCGGTATCCCCCAGATATCCGCCGAGTCCAAATAATTTCACCGGTAGGTAGTAGTCGCTCTGCCAGGCTCATCGTCTACACCACAAAATGACCTCTCTCCCCGGGGTTGTTAGTTATATGTATACCCTAGTGTCACGACCCGCAGGGTACGGAACGTGACTGGCACTTAAGTTTACGAAACGTCTAAAGACGTCCGTAAAATAAGTAAGCCAAAGCCCAGAAAACAAAACCAATTAAGCAAAAGAGTGAAGAAAACCCAAACATTTGAGAGCAAGTTTATCAAATAAGTCATGTAAAACCCTTTTTAAAAACAATACCAATTTTTCCGAAAATTTCGGCAGAGTCTCCTTTGTAAATACTGGCCCCCAAAAATGGGTACAACAAAATATACATGAATCCAACAAAATAGGGCATCCCCAAGCGGGAGCTAGCTCTTCGCCATAAGGCGGTCACAAATCCCACGCAATATAAAATGACAACAAGCATAATAATCATAATAAAGCATAAGAAAACATCATGTCGACTCAAGTGAGCTCGACCCCAAAATACAGCATAAAAGTCCACAACCTCACAGTCTCATCTCTAGGTCGATATACAATAATACTGGTAGAAACAGTAGATGGAGTACACTAGATACAAGAATATACAAGGTGGTACAAAATAATAACATAACCCACCTATGAGCAAATCTCGAGCTCAGGCAAAAGAGGCAAAAGGACAAGTGCGCCCGCCGCTACTGAACTGACGGAGCGGACCTGCAAAAGACTGTGGCACAACGGGGGTGAGTTTCCAACTCGTGAGTAATAAATAACATCTACAAAGTCTATCGTATGCATGCACACAAGCATCCTAGCATCTAAAATACAGGTATGACGGGATGCACTAGCAGGTGTGTTTACAACATCAGTGTACTAATATGTATGCAACATGGAAATCTGAGGTCTCGATAGGTATATATAAGAAATATTTTATCTCCTTTTTGTTTTTGAAACTCTTTTTGAATGCCAGCATAATGTCAATGAATCGACGAAAATCGGTGTCCAGCAACGACACCCAAAAGCTGTCTCAAATCTCATAAATGTATCTCTGGCCTCAGCCGTCCGGCTGACCCATCTCAAATATCAATATCTCATCATCTAGCGGCCACGGTCGGTATCCTCTGGATATCCGCCGTCCCAAACAGTCACCGGTAGGTAATCCGTCCCCTGCCAGGCTCAACGTCATCACCACATTCCTCTTGCCCCGGGGTACCTTACCGGGCCCACCATGTACCCGTGCCGGTTCCTCTACTCCTCGACACGGATTTCCAAATCCACAGCAAACTCATGGTGGACGACACTTACATCACTAGAAAACCGCAATTTACATATTTTAAAAAAAATATAATAAGTTTAGAAATTTTGCGGCTTTCCCCCGAAATCTAGCAATATCATAAAATCTCAAGAAATCCTCATAAGTGCATATATCAATGATAATGAATGCGTATGATATCAATAATCAAGTTGCGATGTGTGATTAATGTATTAAGCATGAACAATTAATATGATGAAGTACATGCACATGAATAGCAATACTACGGTTTCATTTTTAAAAGTTATCTAGTGTGGTGGCATGGCAATTACCAGGGTGTGTGTGTAAACATGAATAGTGCTCGTGCTGCATATAAAAACCCTGATAATGGTGCAGGTGTCCTATGAAATGGTTTCGTATAGGTATGTCAATATAATGCATGGATGCAGCAAATAGTCAACTAAGTATTTCACCCCTAATTACTAACATCACTAAGGGTCTTGTAAGTTACTAAAACTATCGGGCGGCTTGCGCCATCCAACGATAGTCCCCCGTAGATGTTACATCTACTCACCGGAATCCCTGGCTAGCTGTGTCCAATCACCGCTTTCCCCTTTCGCGCCGCGTCTGACGTCTCCGCGACCGAACCTGGAATTAACATCAATACCAAACATAAGGTTACATATCAAGAACGACGCAAAACCCAAACGAAACTACTAACGTTCGCTAGCTAGGTACAACGTGCACAAAGTGCGCGGAACACACGCGAAAATCGCAAAAACTGCCAAAAAAACGCCGATTTGGTCGCCCGGCAAAACTAAAACCCGACTACCCAAAAATCCGCACTCACGCATCCTAAAAGTCGTAGGACAAGCCATTACAATCATCAAGATATCAAAAATAATTCATCACATAATTTTTATACAAAACTAGTAAGCATTTGCATTCCAAAATCGGTGCAAAAATCGCCGATTTGCGACAAAACGACAACAATCTAGCACAATCACCCAACCATACTACAAGCAATCTACAAACACTAATTACAACACAATAACAATGATTCCAATCCTATTTTCCCTAAACAACCATTTCTTGAATTTATAACCTAGCAAATTCCAAATCAATTTCCACACTTGAAAACTTAAATTAACACAACAAAAGCCCACATAAGAAAATTAATTTCTTAGATTAGGTTAGCAAAATACTAGATAACAATTTAGGTCTAAACAACTAAATAATGTTTTCTAAACCCTAATCAACTCATTTATCAAGCTTCAAATACTATTTTCCATACATAAACCTTCTCTTGAAAATCCTAAAACAACAATTTCACACTTCTAAATTTAACTAAATTAGCATAATTGAAAACTACATAAACAAGGTGATCATATAGATTAGTTAATTAACAACTAGATTAACTAAAAGACAAGCTAATTAACTAACATGGCTTCAAAACCCTAGTTAAACAAACTACTCTTTTTTTTTTTTAAACTAGATTAGAAATTATTTAACTTTTAACACTAAACCATGCAATTAAAGGAATTTTTGCAAAAGAAAGTAACTTGATAAGAATTATACCTCAATTTGGGATCTAGCAAGAACAAATTTGCTCCAAGTGATGGCCTCATGCATCAAGATCCAAGCTTGGGAGGTGAAGGAAAAGAAAGATGAAGGAGGGTTTTAATTTGCAAGCTTTAATTTGAAATTGTGATGAATTAAACTTGAAGAATTGTGAGGAAAATGAGAAGAAAAGAGATGAAGAAGGGGGAGGTGCAGTTTCGGCCAGCAATGAGGTAAGGGGAGGGGTGTGGGCAAGTGGGGAAAAGTCATGGGTCAAGTCTCCAAAGTCAAAGCACCATACTTTATCAATTATAATTAAAATAAATCAAAAAAACCCTTAAATCAACTCAAGAAAGCAACCAAAGAAAAGAGGCCAGAAATTTCTGGACTTGGTCAGGGTTGGGCTGTCCTAGGGCTGAGGGAAAAGAGAGAGGGGTTTTACAAAAGAAATTTTATGCAAAAAGGCCCCCTACAACTCAAAAATTGTAAGTTTTAGCTCAAAATTCAATAAATTCGTTTCAAATCATAAAAATTTGTTAAAAATCAAAATAAATTACTAAAAATTTATGTTACCACTAGATTTTAATTATCATAATTTTAGAGATTAAAATTAGCCCAGAAAAATTTGTATTTATCGCTAATTTAATGTATTTTCTTACCGGCTTAAAATAATATTAAAAAATTGAAAAATTAGGGAAAATTTTTAAACGACCAGAATTTCATAATTAACTCATTAGCTACTAAAAACAAGAAATTACCTATCCATTTTAGGTATAATTAGCCCTAAACTGCAAAATAACAAGAAAGACGGTTTTCGGAAAAATACCGAATTTTCACCGAATTTCAGGAAAACACCAAAACGACTTTTCAAGACGCTACAATCTTCCCCCCTTAAAGAAATTCGGTCCCCGAATTTAAAAATATAGCTACGCGTACCTTCAAAGAGATGGGGATATTTCTTCCTCATCTCGCCCTCGGTCTCCCAGGTAACCTCCTCGCTGCTCGGGCTACGCCAAAGGACCTTGACGGTTGGTATAATCTTCGACCTCAACTTCTTCACCTGCCGATCCAGGATGGCCACCGGCTGCTCTGCAAAAGAAAGGTCGCGCTCTAGCTGGACTGTCGGGTGCTGAATCGCATGCAAAGGGTCGTGAAGGTACTTGCGGAGCATCGAAACATGGAAGACGGGGTGAACATCGGGAAAGCTGGGAGGAAGAGTCAAACGATAAGCAACAGCGCCAACCCGCTCGAGGATCTCGAAGGGACCTACGAATCTAGGGCTAAGCTTCCCCTTTCGCCCAAAACGCATCATGCCCTTCATCGGGGAGACTTTCAGAAAAACATGGTCGCCAACTGCGAACTCTAATCTGCGACGGCGCCTGTCTGCATAGGATTTCTGTCTGCTCTGAGCCGCTCTCAACCGGTCTCGGATCAACTGTATCTTCGCTGTCGTCTCCTCAACAAGCTGCGGCCCCAAAATGCTGCTCTCGCTGAGCTCTGTCCAACACACGGGCGATCTGCATCTCCTCCCATACAATGCCTCGAAAGGTGCCATCTGAATAGTATCCTGGAAGCTGTTGTTGTAGGAGAACTCCACTAGAGGTAAATGACGATCCCAGCTACCACCAAAGTCTAAAACGCACGCTCTGAGCATGTCCTCGAGAGTCTGAATGGTCCGCTCTGACTGTCCGTCGGTCTGCGGATGAAACGCTGTGCTGAAGCTCAAACGAGTGCCCAAAGCCTCCTGAAGTCTCTGCCAAAGTCGGCTGGTGAACTGAGTGCCTCGATCTGACACGATACAAGTCGGTACTCCATGTAGTCGCACAATCTCGTCAATATAGAGCTGAGCATACTGAGCGAAGCTGAAAGTCGTCTTCACTGGAAGGAAGTGAGCCGCTTTCGTCAATCTATCCACGATCACCCAGATGGAGTCGTACCCTCGACTGGTCCTGGATAGACCTACAACGAAATCCATCGAAATCTGTCCCCATTTCCACTCTGGAATGGGTAACGGCTGTAGCTCTCCTGCGGGCCTCTGGTGCTCGGCCTTGACTTGCTGACAAGTCAGGCATCTCGAAACGAACTCCGCAATGTCCCTCTTCATCCCGTCCCACCAGTAGGTCTCTCTCATATCATGGTACATCTTGGTGGAACCGGGGTGGACACTATACACTGATCGGTGTGCCTCCTCAAGAATGTCGCGCCGCAATCCATCAGCATCTGGTACGCACAGTCTAGATCCATATCGTAAAATCCCCTGATCGTCAACCACGAACTCGGAAAATCTGCCCTGTCCCATCTGTGCCATGATCTCTGAGCAACGGTCGTCACTGCGCTGTGCCTCATATATACGGTCAAGCAACTGTGGGCGTGCACGAACATGCGCGAGCTGTCCCCCTGTCTGAGTGAACTCGAACTCCACTCGGCTGTCACATAACATCTGCCAATCTGCTGACGACTGCCTCTGCACTGCACGCAAAAAGGATAGACTACCCCCGGGCCTCCTACTCAACGCATCTGCCACCACATTTGCCTTGCCGGGGTGATATAAGATCTCGCAGTCGTAGTCTTTCACCAACTCCATCCAACGACGCTGTCTGAGGTTCAGGTCTCGCTGCTGAAATATGTACTTTAAGCTCTTGTGATCGGTGAATATCTGACACGACTCGCCGTAAAGGTAATGTCGCCAAATCTTCAGTGCAAAGACCACTGCAGCCATCTCCAAATCATGAGTGGGGTAGTTCTGCTCATGCTTCTTCAACTGCCGAGAAGCATAAGCGATCACCCGGCCATGCTGCATCAAAACGCATCCTAATCCCACTCGCGAAGCATCACAGTAGACAACAAATCCGCCTGATCCCAAAGGTAAAGATAATACCAGCGCCGTAGTCAAACAAGTCCGTAGCTGCTGAAAACTGCGCTCGCACTCCTCTGTCCAGACGAAAGGAACTCCCTTCCGGGTCAAACTGGTCAACGGTGCAGCTATACGGGAGAAGTCCTGAACAAAACGCCTGTAGTAGCCCGCCAGGCCTAGAAAACTACGGATCTCAGTAACCGATGTAGGTCGGGGCCACTGCTGAACAGCCTCAATCTTCTTCGGGTCCACACAAATGCCGTCTCTCATAACCACGTGATCCAAGAATCCGACGCTGTCCAGCCAGAATGCACACTTAGAGAACTTCGCGAACAGCTGGTGCTCCCTCAGAGTCTGTAACGTAATCCGCAAGTGCTGCTCGTGCTCCTCTCTGCTCCGGGAGTACACCAAGATATCGTCGATAAACACGATGATGAACAAGTCAAGATACGGCCTGAATGTACGGTTCATCAAATCCATGAATGCTGCTGGGGCGTTGGTGAGTCCGAACGACATCACCAAAAACTCGTAGTGGCCATAGCGTGTGCGGAAAGCTGTCCTCGGTATATCCTCCTGTCGAACTCGCAGCTGATGGTATCCTGATCGCAAGTCGATCCTCGAAAAATACCCCGCACCCTGAAGCTGGTCGAACAAATCATCAATGCGCGGCAACGGATATCTGTTCCGAACGGTAACTTTGTTCAGCTGGCGGTAGTCGATACATAAGCGCAAACTTCCATCCTTCTTCTTGACAAACAGGACCGGAGCACCCCACGGAGAAACACTCGGTCGAATAAGCCCCTTATCCAACAAATCCTGCAACTGATCCTTCAGCTCTCGAAGCTCTGCCGGCGCCATCCGATAAGGCGGTATAGAAATAGGCCCCGAACCGGGAATCAAATCAATGCAGAACTCAACATCGCGCTCAGGCGGTAGCCCAGATAGCTCATCAGGGAAAACATCAGGGAACTCACAAACTACCGGGACCCGGTCTAACGGAACCTCTGCAGCTCGAGTATCACAAATATACGCTAAGAATCCCAGACATCCCTTCCGCAAGAGCTGACCAGCGCGAAGAGACGAAATTAAGCTGGGAAGGGTGACACTGCGGTCTCCCTGAATAACAAGGACTGGCTCTCCCGGAAAGCTAAATCTGACTGCCTTCTCACGGCAGTCCACCGAAGCATAACAAGTGGCTAGCCAATCCATGCCCAGAAGCACATCAAAGTCCAACATATCGAGGAGTATCAAATCAACTGATGAATCCCTCTCCCCGATACGAACGGAACACAAACGAAATACAAACCGAGCGACAAACGACTCGCCTACCGGAGTAACAACAACAAGCGGCTGATCTAACGACGACGACTCATGGCCCAACATCGGTGCAAAGTGTGTAGATACGTACGAATGTGTGGAACCTGGGTCGAATAATACCCGTGCGTCGAAAGAACAAACTGGCAAGGTACCTGTCACAACGGCATTGGATGCCTGCGCATCCTGCGGTGTCAAAGCAAAAACTCGGGCCTGTCCTCCACCGATAGCGGGCTGACCTCGACCTCGGCCTCTGCCTCCTCGTCCTCTCTGAACAGGACCGCCGCGTCCACGGCCTCTCGGTGCACCTAACTGGCGTGGAGCATCGCCTGGGGTAGGAAGTAGGGCTCTCTGAGGAGGGGGTGGTGATGGTGGTAGGGTCACATGCGGAACTGTCGCTGCTCCGTGTCGTCTCACCGGACAGTCTCTGACAAGATGGTGCAGACTCCCGCACCCAAAACATCCTGGCGACGGCTGCTGCCCCTGGGGATAAGAACCATATAACTGTCCCCGCCCAAATCCTCTGCCAGGCCTATTTCTCGGAAAGAATCTGGCGCGCTGCCTCTGAGACGGTACATCGGTGCGCATCCTCTTCGGCCCAGAAATGGCCGAAGTCTGTGATATGCGTGCCTCCATCCGCAATGCCGTATCCCTAGCAGCTGAATAAGTGTCGTAGTGCTGGGCGCCAATGGCAAGATATAGCTGGGCATCAAGTCCCTGTACGAACCTCTTCACCATCTTCTCCTCGTATCCACCAAATACTGAGCATATCGGGATAACTGTGTAAACTGGATGTCATACTCAGACACCGTCATCCCAGGTGTCTTGACTAAGGCCTCGAAGCTGCGAGCTCTGGCGTCACGAACGCTCTCTGGAAGGAAACGGGCTAGAAAGACCGCTGTAAACTCGTCCCAAGTCATAGGCGGCAGACCTGCAGCTCGACCTCTCAAAACTGACTCCCACCATGTCTGCGCGATACCCTCTAGTCGGAAACTCGCAAGCTCTACCCATCGATCATCCGAACATCTCAGCGAACGGCAGATCCTGGCTAAACTGTCAAGGAACGTCTGTGGGTCCTCCGCTGTCTCGGTGCCGGTGAATACTGGAGGTCTCAGCCTCATGAAATCCTGTAGTGAAACCGGAATGGCCACGGTGGTAGTAGTAGGAGCAGGTATCATGGTCGTCTGTGATGTAGTAGGTACGTCATCCGGCCTCGGTGTACGACTGGCTGCAACTAGGGATCCTACCATCTGACGTAGCTCCTGCATGCCTCCCATCATCTGTCGCAACTCCTCCATACCGGTCTCGAGCCTATCCATACGGCCTGGGGAAGGTGGATCGGTCTGTCCCTGCGGCGTAGGCATACCACCCTGCTCAGTCCTAGTCTCGGACGAGCCAGCTCGAATCTCGTCTCTGGCGGCAGCCCTCTGTGCCCTCGTAGCCTTCGGCGGCATAGTGGCTGTTACAGGAAAACGGATAGTAAGGACAGTGCAATAGGATCATAGGATACACGGAATTGAAGAAGGAATTTTTCAAGCAAGTATATCCTAAAGTCACTTAGGCGGAGTACCGTATCGTAAGTATGCCGCGGACATACGCACGCCACGTTACCCTGCTTAAGTCACTTACTCCATCTACCAAGGGTCATCCTACACTCAAAAAGGTAAAACCTATCGCTCTGATACCAACTTTGTCACGACCCGCAGGGTACGGAACGTGACTGGCACTTAAGTTTACGAAACGTCTAAAGACGTCCGTAAAATAAGTAAGCCAAAGCCCAGAAAACAAAACCAATTAAGCAAAAGAGTGAAGAAAACCCAAACATTTGAGAGCAAGTTTATCAAATAAGTCATGTAAAACCCTTTTTAAAAACAATACCAATTTTTCCGAAAATTTCGGCAGAGTCTCCTTTGTAAATACTGGCCCCCAAAAATGGGTACAACAAAATATACATGAATCCAACAAAATAGGGCATCCCCAAGCGGGAGCTAGCTCTTCGCCATAAGGCGGTCACAAATCCCACGCAATATAAAATGACAACAAGCATAATAATCATAATAAAGCATAAGAAAACATCATGTCGACTCAAGTGAGCTCGACCCCAAAATACAGCATAAAAGTCCACAACCTCACAGTCTCATCTCTAGGTCGATATACAATAATACTGGTAGAAACAGTAGATGGAGTACACTAGATACAAGAATATACAAGGTGGTACAAAATAATAACATAACCCACCTATGAGCAAATCTCGAGCTCAGGCAAAAGAGGCAAAAGGACAAGTGCGCCCGCCGCTAATGAACTGACGGAGCGGACCTGCAAAAGACTGTGGCACAACGGGGGTGAGTTGCCAAATCATGAGTAATAAATAACATCTACAAAGGCTATCGTATGCATGCACACAAGCATCCTAGCATCTAAAATACAGGTATGACGGGATGCACTAGCAGGTGTGTATACAACATCAGTGTACTAATATATATGCAACATGGAAATCTGAGGTCTCGATAGGTATATATAAGAAATATTTTATCTCCTTTTTGTTTTTGAAACTCTTTTAGAATGCCAGCATAATGTCAATGAATCGACGAAAATCGGTGTCCAGCAACGACACCCAAAAGCTGTCTCAAATCTCATAAATGTATCTCTGGCCTCAGCCGTCCGGCTGACCCATCTTAAATATCAATATCTCATCATCTAGCGGCCACGGTCGGTATCCTCTGGATATCCGCCGTCCCAAACAGTCACCGGTAGGTAATCCGTCCACTGCCAGGCTCAACGTCATCACCACATTCCTCTTGCCCCGGGGTACCTTACCGGGCCCACCATGTACCCGTGCCGGTTCCTCCACTCCTCGACACGGATTTCCAAATCCACAGCAAACTCATGGTGGACGACACTTACATCACTAGAAAACCGCAATTTACATATTTTTAAAAAAATATAATAAGTTTAGAAATTTTGCGGCTTTCCCCCGAAATCCAGCAATATCATAAAATCTCAAGAAATCCTCATAAGTGCATATATCAATGATAATGAATGCGTATGATATCAATAATCAAGTTGCGATGTGTGATTAATGTATTAAGCATGAACAATTAATATGATGAAGTACATGCACATGAATAGCAATACTACGGTTTCATTTTTAAAAGTTATCTAGTGTGGTGGCATGGCAATTACCAGGGTGTGTGTGTAAACATGAATAGTGCTCGTGCTGCATATAAAAACCCTGATAATGGTGCAGGTGTCCTATGAAATGGTTTCGTATAGGTATGTCAATATAATGTATGGATGCAGCAAATAGTCAACTAAGTATTTCACCCCTAATTACTAACATCACTAAGGGTCTTGTAAGTTACTAAAACTATCGGGCGGCTTGCGCCATCCAACGATAGTCCCCCGTAGATGTTACATCTACTCACCGGAATCCCTGGCTAGCTGTGTCCAATCACCGCTTTCCCCTTTCGCGCCGCGTCTGACGTCTCCGCGACCGAACCTGGAATTAACATCAATACCAAACATAAGGGTACATATCAAGAACGACGCAAAACCCAAACGAAACTACTAACGTTCGCTAGCTAGGTACAACGTGCACAAAGTGCGCGGAACACACGCGAAAATCGCAAAAACTGCCAAAAAAACGCCGATTTGGTCGCCCGGCAAAACTAAAACCCGACTACCCAAAAATCCGCACTCACGCATCCTAAAAGTCGTAGGACAAGCCATTACAATCATCAAGATATCAAAAATAATTCATCACATAATTTTTATACAAAACTAGTAAGCATTTGCATTCCAAAATCGGTGCAAAAATCGCCGATTTGCGACAAAACGACAACAATCTAGCACAATCACCCAACCACACTACAAGCAATCTACAAACACTAATTACAACACAATAACAATGATTCCAATCCTATTTTCCCTAAACAACCATTTCTTGAATTTATAACCTAGCAAATTCCAAATCAATTTCCACACTTGAAAACTTAAATTAACACAACAAAAGCCCACATAAGAAAATTAATTTCTTAGATTAGGTTAGCAAAATACTAGATAACAATTTAGGTCTAAACAACTAAATAATGTTTTCTAAACCCTAATCAACTCATTTATCAAGCTTCAAATACTATTTTCCATACATAAACCTTCTCTTGAAAATCCTAAAACAACAATTTCACACTTCTAAATTTAACTAAATTAGCATAATTGAAAACTACATAAAAAAGGTGATCATATAGATTAGTTAATTAACAACTAGATTAACTAAAAGACAAGCTAATTAACTAACATGGCTTCAAAACCCTAGTTAAACAAACTACTCTTTTTTTTTAAAACTAGATTAGAAATTATTTAACTTTTAACACTAAACCATGCAATTAAAGGAATTTTTGCAAAAGAAAGTAACTTGATGAGAATTATACCTCAATTTGGGATCTAGCAAGAACAAATTTGCTCCAAGTGATGGCCTCAAGCATCAAGATCCAAGCTTGGGAGGTGAAGGAAAAGAAAGATGAAGGAGGGTTTTAATTTGCAAGCTTTAATTTGAAATTGTGATGAATTAAACTTGAAGAATTGTGAGGAAAATGAGAAGAAAAGAGATGAAGAAGGGGGAGGTGCAGTTTCGGCCAGCAATGAGGTAAGGGGAGGGGTGTGGGCAAGTGGGGAAAAGTCATGGGTCAAGTCTCCAAAGTCAAAGCACCATACTTTATCAATTATAATTAAAATAAATCAAAAAAACCCTTAAATCAACTCAAGAAAGCAACCAAAGAAAAGAGGCCAGAAATTTCTAGACTTGGTCAGGGTTGGGCTGTCCTAGGGCTGAGGGAAAAGAGAGAGGGGTTTTACAAAAGAAATTTTATGCAAAAAGGCCCCCTACAACTCAAAAATTGCAAGTTTTAGCTCAAAATTCAATAAATTCGTTTCAAATCATAAAAATTTGTTAAAAATCAAAATAAATTACTAAAAATTTATGTTACCACTAGATTTTAATTATCATAATTTTAGAGATTAAAATTAGCCCGGAAAAATTTGTATTTATCGCTAATTTAATGTATTTTCTTACCGGCTTAAAATAATATTAAAAAATTGAAAAATTAGGGAAAATTTTTAAACGACCAGAATTTCATAATTAACTCATTAGCTACTAAAAACAAGCAATTACCTATCCATTTTAGGTATAATTAGCCCTAAACTGCAAAATAACAAGAAAGACGGTTTTCGGAAAAATACCGAATTTTCACCGAATTTCAGGAAAACACCAAAACGACTTTTCAAGACGCTACACCTAGAGACCATTATTATACATGAGATGTATATTGTAGTGGATGCTGGGACATATATAGGTAGGACTTTCATGCTCGATATGATAGTACGCTATCTGGTTGCTCTTTATCTTAACATGTATACTTGCTGTCTCTCTATTACATGCTGATAAAGCCCTTAGGATGTATACTCGACTTTCAGGACTGTGATGTATATCATTCTAGTGGGGCCTGGGTAGTCAATGAGTAAATCCTTCAATGCTCCTAGTCGTGGGAATATCGAGACGGGGCATCGATATTCCAGAGTAGACTAGCGTATATCTTCTCGACCCATGTGATGGGCAATGGATGATCACATATCCATTGGTGTTTGACATAAGAGATGGTATGCGGGTGCTCAGTGGTGACTGGGTACACTGAACGGACTCGCCGAGAACTCCCACATGGTATTATACCTCACGTCAGATGGCAGTTCTCTGGTGACACTGGTACAGCTTATTCTGTTGACTCGAGATCGTCATAGAGTCTTGGAGGCAATGAGCGATAGGAGGGGATTCGTCTCTCCCGGTATTGGGGGTTGATATTGTGCTATGCTCGACTGGCCATAACTGGAAATCCCTGGCCAGGGTTGCACTGATTTACTGGTAAGTGTTATCAGTAGTTTTGTGCTTGTTATGGAACTTACATCGGCATGACTTATCGAGCTACTGGGGTCTGACGTTTACCACCCCTAGGCGAGATATGCGACATATCAGACGAACAGACCGGACTGTACGGTAAGTGTTGCTGGTTGGATTCACAGGAGTGTGAGCGGGCTTGCTCGTTGATCTTATGATCGCTCAATACCCGGGTGGCCGTTACGTTTAGCAGACCGCTTGCGGCTTGTGGGTATTTGATATGATCATCACCTGCTGCCGGCGTATTGACGAGTCTTTAGAGTCCTACACAGAGGTTTCTGGGCTCAAGCGAAACGAAATAGGAGCGCATATGAGATATGTGCGGGACCGAGAATAATACCAGTATGTGATACTGTGTTCTATTCTCGCGATTTGTATCATCGGACGGTTATATGTGATATAGCCGGGTTACCGAATCAAGTGTTGATTCGATATATTGATACACTAGATATTAATCGGTTATATGCGATATGACCGGATCATTAAATCAAGTATTGATTTAATGATTTAATGTATAATTATATATTTGATATATTACTTTGCATTAACTAGTATTGGTTCACTTAAGATTGACTTTCTCACTTTTTGCATAAGTAGTATATATGATATATTTTTGTGCACTAGTTTATAGCATGATTGATGATACATGCAAACTTGGGTGTGTGTATGACTTACACCATGTTTAGGTTAATAGTTGGGGTTTTATTTATTTTATTTATTTTGGAAAAAACAAATTGGTGGCTTTCTTTGTTTTTTGCTTGAAGCTTCATGAAGCTTTTTAAGCATCTTTGACAAAGTCTAACCATTTTGTTTTGCATGAGATTTTCACTAACCTAACCATTAACCCAAACTAGGGTTTAGTCTCTACAAAGGTTAATTCACCCATGGTTGCATTATGATATACTTCACTTGATTATTCATTTTTATAAAATGGATAATTCATTCATATTCCTTCTTCTTCTTCTTCTTCAAGAAGAAGAAAAACCTTGCTTGAAATTTTTTAAGTGAAGAAAAAGAGTGAGAAATCCAAATCTAAAGTGAACCCACTTCCTATTTCTTCATCCTCTACCACTTGCCATGTAGTATAGGGTGTTCTATTCACAAAGTTCATGACCAAGTGAAGATGGAGCTTGAGTTTGAGTCTCCTCGACATAGATCATCTTCGGCCTCGAAGTCAACGACCTAGCCCGCTCATTTCTCCGAAGAAACCATCGCTAGGGTCCGGAATCCCGATGATCACAGCGAAGGGACGTCAACACGGAGCATTAGAAGTGAAGGACCAAATCTACAAAGGTTGTTATCCCTTTCACTTAGTAGCAAAGTAGTTTTCTTGCTTTTAGTTTCGCCTAATCTCTAGTACACGATCTTGCATAGGGTTGTTCGGCACATAAAAATTTTGATTTTGGCATGGTTGATACCTTGTAGAACCTCATGAGTGTGCCTAGTAACCCTACAGTGGTATCAGAGCCTAGCTAGAGCTTTAGGCGAAGTGTAGACGAAGTTAGAAACCCGATCGAACCCCGAAACGCTAATCAAACCCTTCTCTGTACATTTTTTAAAACTGTCGATTTTTCCTAATTAAAAATTCTCAGAAAATTAAGCAGGGAAATATAATAATAAATGCAGAAAACGACAACCTAATTCTACTGTAGCGCCGCGGAACCGCGGCAAGAACCTACTTTTGGCGGCGGTTCGGCGGCCGTATGTAAAGAATAGGTACTTATTTTTCTGCAGTAATGTCCGTAGGTGTTTCCTGTTTCTTCTGGGAATTTTTAATCTATACTCAACAGTTGAGTTTTCTGGGTTGTATTGGGAGTTCGTTGATTCGATCGGAAAGTTTAACTTTGTCTGTGTTTTTCTGGGTAATTTAGAAAGTGTTAAAAAGTTCGACCGGATATCAATAACTCACTTTTTCCCCTGCCGGAAAATTTTCAGGTGTTGGATTTTTCCGTAGTTTAAGAACGTCTAAATCGTGCAAGTAACGCAATGGACCCTCTAGAAGATAACAAACCTTAACTCAATTATGTGACCGTCTTGAACTGCCTTTTGAACCTTAGGGTTTGGGGCAGTACGGCGTGCCACATGTGAGGCGTTGGCTTAACCCTTCTACGGCTGGACCGTTAGTACTGTGGCATGAAATGGATGTTTTTAAACCCCCCTCAAGTGTTGAGCTATTTAGGAAAACTTGGGTGTTTGATTATTCGATCGGAAATTTTAACATTGTCTATTTATCTGGAATGTGATACAATATTTGGAATTCACAAATAGTTATGAGATAACTGATTTGAATATTATAAACATAGCACTTTAGTCTCAAATGATCGGTTGCCACTGGATTTTGATGCGATCAAAAGTCTGTCGCAATCACGTAGCGTACGCGGATACTCGCCGGGTAAACTTAATAGACAGCCACGCCCCATAGCCCCGACCAAGTGACTGTAGGAGAACCCCGTAGCCAAAAGCATCCGTTCGGGTGATCGCGGTAGCGGTGTTCCGCCTTAGTGCACTTCGTCGACGGCATTCGGGGGTACGGCCGTCTGCTAAACTTTGCGACAAGCATTCGATCAGGATGTCGGGAATCTTGTTGAATTGCCTGACTTAATATTGAAAAGAGTTTTCGA
Organism: Agapanthus africanus; assembly: GCA_030015575.1. Taxonomy (NCBI): domain Eukaryota; kingdom Viridiplantae; phylum Streptophyta; class Magnoliopsida; order Asparagales; family Amaryllidaceae; genus Agapanthus; species Agapanthus africanus. Next base: position 737,512,457 of record CM057338.1, read on the forward strand.
TTTTGAGACTAAAATGCGGGGTTTATAATTTTTAGGCATGCGATGTCTAAGGAATTCATTTGATTAGGCATGCGATGTCTAAGGAAATTGCGGATTCCAACTCTTATAGTTTTATACTTTCTTTTCTGCGACCGTAAGTGTAATATGTGATATCGCCGGTTTCGTTGCTATATGTCAACGAAAATTGGGATGGGCATATTTACTTACACTCATGACATGTGATGTTATGTGTTGCTGGATATGTTATATTGGATCGTTGTGTTTGAATAGCCGGGGTTTTTTATGTGAGATGAGAGTTTTTCTTTTTCATTCATGTAAAATTCATTGTATGTAATATTCTTTTATTGGGGCACTTCCGGGCTGAGGATGATGTCACCATTGTATATTATTTACTTTTCTGCATTAGGATAGACCCAAGGAGGGGAGCACAAGTAACCAGGTTCTAGGGTCCAGTGGGAGACCATCTCGAGGAGTCGAGTCCGGGTCTCCGAACTCTAGAATTGGTAGGGTTGCTTGCCGCTCTCGTAGGGGTCTAGGGTGTGGGATTGGCTATTCATCACGACCGTGGAATCCGTGTTTTATATAGGCTTAAAATAAAACACGGACGTCCTAGTATATCCAATATTTCATATGATAATTTTCTGCTGCGTTATCTGTGATGTGATCATATGATATGTTCAGATAGATATTGTATATAGTATATATGATATATTATATAGATGTTGCTTATGTTTTACACCCGCGCTAGCCCTGCCCCGCTCTGCCGTTAGTTACCTAACCTAACGGTGCAGACGGGATATTGAGGCGAATGCGGATGGCATAAGCGTACGTTGTATTTATCTGTGATCTTTAGGTGGACTTAAATAATGGGAAATTCATTAATGAGATTAATGAAAGAAAATAAACATAAAAGATGTTGTGGAATCGAATTTCAAAAATTAGGTAGCTCTAGTTGTTGCTTTGCATAGCGGTGTTCCTTGTAGAATATCCAGCACCTTATTCGATAAGGAAAGAGCCGACGATCCCTTCACCGGGAGTGACCTATGTAGCAATAACTAGCAGATGCTACAACCTTCGGTTTTTCTTTTGACTGCTTTTCTAGTTCTTGCTTTGCATAGTGGTATTGTGAATATCCTGCACCTCATTCGACGAGGAAAGAGCCGAGATCCCTTCACCGGGAGTGACCTCTTTAGCGAAGCTAGTAAAAGCCTCAAAAGCACTCCATTTTTAAAACCATTTGATTCCGCAACGAGATCAAGTTCAAAGCGTTAAAGGTTTTCTTAAAAACCATCCGCAACCCTCCGTCATTTTAGGAAGCAGAGTACTTAGTATTCGTGCTGTGTTTGTTGACCATAGTTAAGGCACAGTGTACGGTAGCTAAGTGATGTCTTCCTACACCGCATATGATGCGATTAGTTAGGACAGTCGCGTGACTTTGTTGACCTTAGTTAAGGGTCATGTGGGTGGGTCTAATTAGTCACGAAATGACGGGTAGAGCTTGACTAGTGCTTATAATTTGTTGACCATAGTTATGGTCATAAGCGCTAGGGGTAAAAACCTTTATCGGGAGTTTCAAGTGTTGAAATTTGCAATGAGATTGCATACCTTCTATATGATAGTTGGATCCAGATACCCATTGCGAGTAATTGTTACTCCTGAGAGAGTTTTACACTTTACAATTAGCCGATCAAGTAGGTGTCTAGAAAGGTGTTAACGGGGTTATGCCCCTGGGAAAACGAGGTTTATTTTAATTAGGTCCGTGCGAAAGCACGGGGAACCTCCCTCAAAGTATCGGCACTGGCCTGGCTGAAAGATTGGCGAACTTGTAGAGTGTAATTAATCCAGCCTAGTCTTTCCTTTTAGGGTTTGAAGGAAGACTTGATAAAAACAGTGGGAGCCATCCTGATTAGATAAAATATATAACCAATCTAATCTTACAAGAGCGCACGCAGAGTGTTTTCTTCTCTCTCTCTCCAGGTAGCGATCATGTCACGCCTTAATCAAGATAATAATATGGATGTATTGACCGAACCCGCTTGTTATACTGTGCTGGGGAACGTTGGTCCCGCTCCAACTTATAATTGTTATAAGACAGAGCAGGAAATTGGGGAATACCAGATTTCCCGTGCCGCCCAAACGAAGAAAGTGCATGATGATGCATCTTCTTCGGGTGTATTCAATACAAAGAACTGTTTCTCAGTATCCTCTACGTCCTGAGTATTAGATACCGGATCAGGATCCCGCATAAGTAATCTGTTACATGGGCTAAAGAAAGGTAGAGAACTGAGAACGGGTGATAAGTTTCATGAGACAGAAAACGGTGCAAGTGTTGCAGCCAAGTCTGTTGGTCACTATCACCCTGTATTACCAGAATACATTGATTCTGAACGAATGTTATTAGATACCGAACCTGATATACAACATCATATTAGTCTCTTTATTAGTAAAGAAAGGATATAATTTTGTATTGAAGGATAATGTTTTGAACATTTCCTACATCAAGAGTTGATCGGTTCAGGCATGTTATCTAGAAGCATTAACGTTCTAAATCAAACTACAGTTCTTAGTATATAGAACACACACGAGAGAAAGAGTTCAGAAATAAACGAATTCTTCTTGAGGCATTGTAGACAAGGTCATATCAATGCGACCCGACTAGCTGAGTTACATTTAGATGCATATTTAAATTAGTTTAAATTTACATCTTGTGAAACTTGCCAGTCATGTCACAAAGATAAGATAGCTCCGTTTACTGGAAACAGAGAAAGAGTTAGTGAACTCTTGGGACTGATACATAGTGATGTATAAAGGTCCCCAGTCTGCACATGCCAGGACCGGTTCTTTGTACTTCCTTACATTCACTGATGATCTCTCAAGATTCGGACACATGTTTCTGTAGAAACACAATTCCAAAATTTTTGAGATAATCACCGAATATAAGTTAGAAGCAGAGAACCAATAACGGCTATAAGTATTATGTCCTTTGATCTGATCAGGGAGGAGAATACTTGAGCACGGGATTCCTGGACTATTCTAAAGGAGAATAAAATTCTCTCTTAGCATTACTCCTCCGTATACACCACAGTACGTCGGTGTATTGAGGCGGAGCAATCACACCCTATATGATATGGTGCGCTCTATGATGAGTACTACTGAGTTACTTATTTCCTTTTGGGGGTTATGCACTTAAGAAGCTGCATACCTATTGAATTAGGTTCGAATCAGATCACTGCCTACCACTCCATATGAGATATGGTATGGGAAGAGCCCATCTCTTAAGCAAGTTAAGATTTGGGGTTGTCCGGCCTATGTCAAAAGAAAAATCCGGACAAGCTCGAGGCAAGGTCAGTTCTGTAGAACTGGAAGGATTTCCAGCTATACAAACTACAGCTGATGATTTGGTAGAACCAAAGGTTCAATAGTCCCCGACGAACCTCAGCCTCTCCGCCGATCTAGCAGGGTTCCTCATCTGCCTGAGAGATACTTCGGTTTCTCGATGACAGTGGGAGTGAGGATTGCATCATGAGATGATGACCCAACTATTTTTGAGCAGGCCATCAAGAGTGGGAACTCTGTAAGAATGGCTGGATGCTTAGCGATCTGAGATGAAATCCATGTACACCAACAAAGTATGGACTTTGGTTGCTATATCTGAAGGGTTAAATTCCCATCAGAAGCAAGTATATCTTGAGAAGATTACTTGGTGTGGATGGAAAAGTTGAGACTTTCAAAGCTAGACTTGTTAGTGGTTTTCGTCATCGACCAGGCATGGATAATGATGAAACCTTTTCCAGTGACTGTGCTTAAGTCCATCCGGATCCTACTTGCCATTACTATATACCATGATTACGATATCTGGTGGTTGGGTGTCATGACTGCTTTTCTAAATATTGATTTAGAAGAGAGCGTCTGTAAGTACACGGCCAGAGGGCTTCGTAAACAGTGGGAGCAGCGAAAACATGTGCAAGTTGCTTTACAGGATAAAGCAGGCATCACGGAGTTGGAACGTCTGTTTTGATGTGGTAGTCAAAGAGTTTGACTTCATCAAAATGGTAGATGAACCTTGTACATACAAATAGGTAGTAGAGAGTAAGGTGGTCATCCTCGTATTATACATGGACAACATACTCTTGATAGGAAAAGAGTTTCCGATGCTACACTCGGTCAATCTCCTCTTATCACAAGGATTCTCCATATAGGATCTATGTGATACCTCCTAAATCCTAGGTTTTATATCTATGAGATAGATCTAAATGGATATTAGGATTCTCACTAGGTGTAGTGAGATGGTATCAATCGATCCTGGGGAGAATCACTGGAAAAGTTCCAGTGTGATAAGGACGACTGAATGTCAGTCGCAGGCATTGTCTTTACCCTCAGTGGAGGGACGGTATGTTGGAAGAGTTCCAAGCGAGATACCGTGATAAACTAGACGATAAAGGCTGGTGACATCGCTATCAAAGATACTACCAAAGAGGATGTTTGGGTGTATATTAGTTCATGAGATGAACTAGGTTCCTACCATTGTGTGACAATGGAAGAGTGGCTTTGGCCTAGGAACCCCGGTCCCATCAGTGATCCAGACATATTCTGAGGCAGTATCACCTGATCAAGGAGATAGTTGATCTCCAGGGTGATCGAGGTTAGGAGAGTAGACTCAGAGGACAACACGGCGGATCCACTCACAAAGGCCGTTTCCCAGAGAGAGACTTATAAGGGATGGTTGAGTATGAGATACTGCAACCACTGCTACAGATGGCCCTAGTGCAAGTGGGAGATTGTTAGTTATATGTATGCCCTAGAGGCCATTACTGTACATGAGATGTATATTATAGTGGATGCTGGGACATATATAGGTAGGACTTTCTTGCTCGACATGATAGTACGCTATCTGGTTGCTCTTTATCTTAACATGTATACTTGCTGTCTCTCTATTACATGCTGATAAAGCCCTTAAGATGTATACTCGACTTCCAGGACTGTGATGTAAATCATACTAGTGGGGCCTGGGTAGTCAATGAGTACATCCTTCAATGTTCCTAGTCGTGGGAATATCGAGACGGGGCATCGATATTCCAGAGTAGACTAGCTTATATCTTCTCGACCCATGTGATGGGCGATGGATGATCCCATATCCATTGGTGTTTGACATCAGAGATAGTATGCGGGTGCTTAGTGGTGACTGGGTACACTGAACGGACTCGCCGAGAACTCCCAGATGGTATTATACCTCACGTCAGTTGGCAGTTCTCTAGTGACACTGGTACAGCTTAGTCTGTTGACCCGAGATCGTCATAGAGTCTTGTGTGTCTCCTACTGTGCTTTGATTTCCACCCTACCACGGCTCTACTGAGTCGTGAAAACGGGAGGTTTTTGGGTACAGTCCTGATTCACATGGAGGCAAAGAGCGATAAAAGGGGATTCGTCTCTCCCGGTATTGGGGGTTGATGTTGCGCTATGCTTGACTGGCCATAACTGGAAATCCCTAGCACGGGTTGCACTGATTTACTGGTAAGTGTTATCAGTAGTTTCATGCTTGTTATGGACCTTACTTCGGCATGACTTATCAAGCTATTGGGGTCTGACATTTACCACCCCTAGGCGAGATATGTGACATATCAGACGAACAGACCGGACTGTACGGTAATTGTTACTGATTGGATTCGCAGGAGTGTGAGCAGGCTTGCTCGTTGATCTTCTGATCACTCAATACCCTGGTGGCCGTTACGTTTATCAGACCGCTTGCGGCTTATCGGTGATTGATATGATCACCACCTACTGCCGGCGTATTGACGAGTCTTTAGAGTCCTACACAGAGGTTTCCTGGCTCAAGCGAAACGAAATAGGAGCGCATATGAGATATGTGCGGGACCGAGAATAATACCAGTATGTGATACTGTGTTCTATTCTCGCGATTTGTATCATCGGACGGTTATATGTGATATAGCCGGGTTACCGAATCAAGTGTTGATTCGATATATTGATACATTAGATATTAGTCGGTTATATGAGATATGACCGGATCATTAAATCAAGTATTGATTAAATAATTTAATGTATAATTATATATTTGATATATTACTTTGCATTAACTAGTATTGGTTCACTTAAGATTGACTTTCTCACTTTTTGCACAAGTTGTATATATGATATATATTTGTGCACTAGTTTATATCATGATTGATGATACATGCAGACTTGGGTGTGTGTATGACTTACACAATGTTTAGGTTAATGGTTGGGGTTTTATTTATTTTATTTATTTTGGCAAAAACAAAATGGTGGCTTTCTTTGTTTCTTTCTTGAAGCTTCATGATGCTTTTTAAGCATCTTTGACAAAGTCTAACCATTTTGTTTTGCATGAGATTTTCACTAACCTAACCATTAACCCAAGCTAGGGTTTAGTCTCTATAAAGGTTAATTCACCCATGGTTGCATTATGATATACTTCACTTGATTATTCATTTTAGAAAATGGATAATTCATTCATATTCCTTCTTCTTCTTCTTCTTCAAGAAGAAGAAAAACCTTGCTTGAAATTTTTTAAGTGAAGAAAAAGAGTGAGAAATTCAAATCTAAATTGAACCCGCTTCCTATTTATTCATCCTCTACCACTTGCCATGTAGTATAGGGTGTTCTATTCACAAAGTTCATGACCAAGTGAAGATGGAGCTTGAGTTTGATTCTCTTCGACGTAAATCATCTTCGGCCTCGAAGTCAATGACCTAGCCCGCTTATTTCTCCGAAGAAACCATCGCTAGGGTCCGGGATCCTAATGATCGCAGCGAAGGGATATCAACATGGAGCATTAGAAGTGAAGGACCTGATTTACAAAGGTTGTTATCCCTTTCACTTAGTAGCAAAGTAGTTTGCTTGCTTTTAGTTTCGCCTAATCTCTAGTACATGATCTTGCATAGGGTTGTTCGGCACATAAAATTTTTTATTTTGGCATGGTTGATGCCTTGTAGAACCTCATGAGTGTGCCTAGTAACCCTACAGGTACCATACCGGGTCCACCATGTACCCACAGACGGTGCCTCCCACTCCTCGAATCGGGTATCACATGCCAATCTCAGAACCGAGAAATCTCATGGTGGACGCACTGAAATATCATATCAAGAGAATCCGGGTTTTCAAACAATACATAAATTTCTTGAAACATCCCGCGTTTCTCAAATCCAGAAATCACATGAAAACCATATCTCAATGCGTAAATTCATGTAAATATGATATATGCAACATAAAACAGCAATATGAGCATATTAAGGGAAAACCACTCTTTTAAATGAATCCGGCTTTAAAATATATCATGCGGTTCCCAAATCCTCCGAAATCAAGTGCAGTATTATATGAGGTGTACATGTAACTGTAGCAAGGTATAAGTATCTACATGTAAGCAAGTATGTATGATGCATTTCATAAGCACAATAGCACAATAATCAACGTCTCAAAATCACATGTCAATACAATACCACTTAGGGGTATATGCAGCTATAGCAAGATATGTGGGTGTACATGTCAGTATGTATGCATGAAGTACATCTAGATGTAACCAAGTATGCGGGTGTACATGTCAGTATGTATGCATGAAGTACATGTAGTTGTAACCAACTATGTGGGTGTACATGTCAGTATGTATGCAACATTTAACAGGATGCAAGCATGTTCGTATATCTCATGCAACGTGGAACAGTGATATGAACATAGAAAATATATCATGGCATGATGTAGCAGTTCTACTGTGTAGTGACATGGCAATTATCGATGATGAAGGTGTGTGAACCGGAAAATATGTGTAAGTGTAACTTACGCATCATCGATAATGGTGTAGGTGTACTAGCACAGGTATATTTAATGCAATGAGAATAACATGATCGTAGTATAAAGTACATCATCAGCTAAAAGCTATAAGGTATACGTGTCTACAATATATCTGAGTCAGTGAATCCATCAATCGGCATCCATCCTCACGACAACACGTACGGTACAATCCATCATACGACCTCCTCTAAACAAGGATATAGATAAAACAACAGATAAAACTCATCGCGTACGGTAAATCCATCATACAGCGGCATTAAAACAAATCTAGGGATTCTATCAACCTATACAACATCGGGGGTACGGATCTAAGTCTCGTATGTCATATCACTCAATATGCAAAAACATTATCCATATATACATACCTATCTCTCAGGTCACAACCATGTTAAACTCGTATCAGCGGACCTACTAAGGTATCAACAATCTCATATCGACTCGAATCCATATAACGACATATCACCCTAAGTCATCATATCATATCGTATACTCGTTCATCACATTAATATCTCGCATCAGAATATAAAAATGTCACACTTGTTCTCTTCCAATTCGTAGCCATCATGATTCACTTATCATTTCATATTCTCGTATGTCAATATGTCCATTAGCATGAACTTATATCATATTATCGTTTGTAAATCCTATATTCATGTCCATCACATATCATTTATCAGGATAAAATAATCGAACGATATTCCATATCAATGTTTGCGGGGGTGCTATACGCCATCCACCCGACTTCCCCCGTAGATATAAATCTACTCACCTACTAAACTCCTCGCTTAGCCGTTGTCGATGCGCTTTGTCATCTCGAAATCCACGTGAAGGTACATACAATCAATATGAAATCGCAAAGCTATTGACATCAAATTCCGAAATCTAAATACGGCACGCGGTGCGCTCATAGGTTCCTGTCACCATGGTTTGAGCGCAGTTTGAGCTGCTGCTTATGATGCGGTCAGGGCGAGCTCGTCGTGAACGAGGATTGACCATCGTGTTTTCTAGTGACATGGGAACGTATCGATGTAGTGTGGTGTTGTGATCTCTTGTTTGGGACGAGTTTACGGTTTTGTACCGGATGATCGGGCCATTGTTAGAGGCTGCCTGTTATGAGAGGACTGTTGATGTACAGCATACCTCAGAGATTGTGATGTCATCGACCGTGCAGACAGATGACCCAGCTGTTGCTGAGATTGATTTGATGCTGCTTCCAGAGCTTACGAGCTGAGATCGCTGGAGCTTTCAGGCAGAGAGGCGACAGGTGATAGCTAGTCTATTTTGAGTTGAGAGACGGAGGTGATTCGTCAGATTTGATGCGCCAACGCAGGCCCAGTTGAGTTGAAGATTTCTAGTATAGAGAGTCTTACTCAGATCTAGAGTAGATCGATCCAGAGATGATGTTGTTCGTCGGATGTTCTGATGTGAGATCGGTAAGCTGACCAGTTTCAGATAGAGGACCTCACCCAGATGTGTTGTGAGTTGATCGAGAAACGGATGAGTTTTGAGTATTCCTCCGATGGTTGGGACAAGTTCCCGAGGACGTGTTCGGCTAAAGATCTTCTACAGAGTGATGAAGACACCGAGTTTATGATTTAGAGTCCGTGCGAGAGATTCCAGATTGATTGTCGCCGAGAACCATTGTAGAACCCAGATAGCATGACATGATGTCAAAGTGGAGGATAATAAGGACGAGTAGAACAAGAGGTTCGTGCGTGATGCTGACGAGCTGTTGTTACTCCCCGTCGAGATTAGAGATCTGATATGTATGCAGAGGCGTTGGGATACGGCCAGTTCCCAAGAAAATACTGTGATGAGAACGCAGATGTCCAGAGAACGAGAAAAGATTAGGTAAGTGTACCAGCCTCCGTATAGTTCAGCATAGGCGAGATTGGAGGAGACCTTATGTAGGCTCTTTCCAGTACACTGTTTCGATAAGTTTTGCACCGAGGATCAGTGGTGTTACGTGTATTCAGAGGGCCAGAGGCCGACGCCAGTGACGTGCTGCTTTATGAGTGATCATACTAATTGGCCGAGAGTTGACCTGAGGAGTGCCAGGGAGGAATCGTTCCCGTTAGCACACCTGACCGGGCAGATGAGCCGATAAAGTGCGAGATTGGTAATCCACATGGAAATGAGGACCCGTAGACAGAAGACGCAAGACTGTGAGAAGGAGGCAAGCGGATGTTCTTGCTCTGCCAGTTTGGGCGCACCGACCTTTTTTCGATATTGTAGGAGATGTACCTCAATGTCATTTGTTGCGATTTGCGTTGTGATTCGAGTATCACGCTTATATCGCTTGGATTTGAGTTTTGATGATTGAGTTTCAAGATATGGTTTTCGTGCACCATGGCTGCACCTACTGGGTATTTACATTTTTATGCATAGTTATTGCACTTGATATATTTTATACACCGTGGTGTTGATGTCGATTTTGTGCCTTAGCTGCACATGTTTTTGATTTCCTGGATTTCCTACACTGGATTTGATATTTCGTGCACTAGATGCACATGATTTTATATTTCGTGCAGTGGATGCACAGGATTTGATATTTCGTGCAGTGGATGCACAGGATTTGATATTTCGTGCACTGGATGCTCAGGATTTGATATTCCGTGCATTGGATGCACAGGATTTGATATTTCATGCACTAGATGCTTTTTACGAAACCGACGCGCTTGGGTTGAATTTTTACGCATATTAGGCGCTAGGTATTGAATTTTGTGCTCATCGGATGGACTTGAGTGAGATTTTTACTCGTGCATGTTGGATGCCCTTGATATAGATTTTATCTGTGCATATTAGATGCGATTTTATTCGTGCATATGGGATGCACTTGATTTCGATTTCGTTGGTGCATGACGGATGCACTTGTTTTGGACTTTCGTACACGTTGGGCGCGTGATATGATTTTTTTGCACACTTGATGCACTCGATTGGGGTTTTCATTCGTTCATGTTAGTTGCACTGGATTGAGATTTTCGTGCACTATAGATGCACGAGTTGTTGTTGTCGTGCACGCCAGTTTCATTGGATAGATGTTTTCGTGCACACCCGTTGCACTTAGTCTTACTTTTATGCATATTGTGGCACCTTTATTGGGAATTGATTTCCGTGCGCACCATACGCACGTGATGGTTGGACATGCATTTTGAGGCTGATATTGCTTTTGAGCACTTTGTTTTCATGATGAGGCCCTATACTTTGTAGTACCCTAGCAGGACTGATCCGAGGACAGTACCTGTGTACTTTGCATGCATAAAAATTTACCAAGAGGTTTTTCAAAAAGGAGCTATAGTCTCGCTATTTCTTACGTGTCCACGAGAGACACAAACGTTTACAAAGGAAAACCTTTTGGGATATTTCAAAAAAGCGGAACGTATATTTGAGCAGAACATATATGCTAGTATATTATTTCTTTACAAACGAGCGTACGCCACTTGTGTCGTGAGTTACGTATTACACGGCAATTCAGAAAAGATTCTGCATATGTTGTATTCGGTATTTAGAGCTTTCTCAAGGATGCGTACTTGTCACGACCCAAATGTGGCACGTGACCGGCACTTAAATCATGTGACATCTAAAGATGTCACGCCCCACCCCCAATACAGAGAGTATTGTCCGTTTTGGCCGACACCCCCAATACAGAGAGTATTGTCTGTTCTGGCCGACACCGCACGGTTTTTTCCTTCGGAGCGAACCGGACCCGACCAGGGGACATTTCCCAGGAGGTCACCCATCCCAGGACTTCCCTGGCCCGAACATGCTTAACTACGGAGTTCTCAAACTCTTGTAATGCCAGTTCACTTAAAAGACGCCTCTGTATTGAAGAGTGGTATCATTCCATTTATAGTACAGATATGTTCTCTTTCGGAATGTATTCCGTAGATCCCCCATTGTTTTACAGTGGGTCCCCATGTTTATCTGGTATAAATGGGTATACCAGATAATACCTGGGATATTACATTCTCCCCCACTTAGAACAATGGTTCGTCCTCGAACCACAGACCTACTATTGAGGAACCAGCTCTGATACCATTCTTTGTCACGACCCGAAATTGGCACGCGATGGCCCTTAAACTACGCAACGTCTACAGGCGTAACGCAATTTAAGTAAGCCGAAAACCCAACAATCTAAACCATCAAAAGTAGTAAGAAATAAGAAATTTTAAAACCTTTGAAATATCAACCCAAATTCTTTAAAAGTCCAACTTTATTTCCTTAAAAATTTGGCGGCACCCCCTTTGTAAAAACCAGCCCCAAAAATGGGTACAACAAAAATATAAGTAAAGCATCCCCAAACGGGAGCAAAAACACGCCCAAAGGTGGAAAACAACCACCACAACAGATATACGATGCCGTAGCGAAGAAATAAAAGTCGATATAAATAAAACTGCATAAACGACCTTCAAATCACAAAATAATATACAATATCGTCCTCACATCATGTCTCTAAGTCATACAAGATAATAGTAGATGGAGAGTACAGGATACAACGAATATACAAAGAACATAAACGGATAACCACAAACCCACCTAAAGTAAAACTGCACATTGTGAGCCAAAGCGGTATCCGCAGCAAAAGATGATACGATAGATGAAAATAGCCCTGCCTCTTACTACTCTGAGGAACAACCTGCAAAACACTGTGACACAACGGGGGTGAGTTGCCAACTCGTGAATAGTAAATAACATATGCAGGTAATCGCAAGTATGCACGTACAGCGCAAATCTAACATAGGCAACTAATAGCAATGAAAGTCATATGCATGCAACAATCATGAAAGGTACTCTAGCAGGTACAACTAATTCACGAAGCAATGATATGATAATGTATATATGCAACAATCATGAAAGGTACTCTAGCAGGTACAACTAATAAATGAAGCAGTGCATAAACAATAAATGCGGAGTATGGGATAAAACATGGCATTCCCACGGAATCCTGACCTCGTGGTAGGACCAAAATCCATCAAGACAATCCAAATCCCAATTTCCTCAAATCCGCCCCCAAATTGGCTCTCATATCATGTAAGTCTCATATATCCTGAATGTACAACATCAAGTAAAACTCATATATCCTGAATGTGCAACATCAAGTAAATCTCATATATCCTGAATGTCTAACATCAAGTAAATCTCATATATATCCTGTATCCAATATCAAGTCAACCTCATATATCCTAAGTATATTTGCATGAATAATTATGATGAAGTATATGAAATGATATGTTTACATATATAACAGCGTCCCATTCCACTGTTATATAAACTTAGGAGTAAAAATATCCTGAAACCAATGTGTCAAGCATCGACACAAAAATACTGATCTATCAGGTGTTGTCACCACGACTGGCCCCCTGATAGGTATGTATCATACGCTATCCCGAAAAACCGAGTGCCCAGCTTCAACCCTCGCCTTTCGACGTATCCATACGTACATGACCCCGGCCTGTATCCCCACGATACCCGTCGAGTCAAAGGTACTGTCACCGGTAGGCATGGTTCCCCCACTAACTCATCATCTAGCTCCACGAAAATCTTGCCCCGGGTACCTCCGGGCCCCACCATGTACCCGAACACGGCTCCCTCCGTTCCTCGCATGGGGTATATATATATATATATATCAGAACCGATAAAACTCATGGTGGCTGCTGAAATATCATATCAAGAGGAACCGAGTTTTTCAAATAATGCATAATTTCATGAACTACCACGGTCCTCAAATCTAGAAAACATCATGACAAATCCATATCTCAATACGAAATCCATGATATAATATATGCAACATAAAAACTGAAATGTGAGCATATAAAGGAAAAGCCGCTATTTAACTCCAAAAAGTTAATATATAAATCATGCGATTCATAATTTCTCCAAGTCTATATAACATCAAATAAAGGTGAACATGTAGCTATAACCAGATATATGTGTAAACATGAAGGTATAGCAATGTATATGTATCTACTTATCAGTAATGACTTAATATACCCTCCGGGTATAAGTGTAAGTATGTATGCAAGATGTACATGTAGCTATGTCTCATATATGTATATACCTATCACTAATGGTACAATACCATATAGGTATATGGGTAACTAGCATGTAAGTATGTCAAGGCATATGTATAAGCATGTAGGTATACAGGTATGCTATATGTCATATGCACGAAGGAAAATAAGGAATATGAATCAATGTCTCAATGTCCCTAACCAAACAATATCATATATGTATGTGGGTTGTGCGTTTCATGGCAATTATAGACGGTGTGTGTGGCATACAATCAGTGCTCGTGCAACATGAGCCGTCAATAATAGTGCTGTGTCCTAAGGGTACTAGTCCAAGCACAACAAGTAACTAAGCAATAAGGTATATGCGCAACTCTATATATGCAATAAATATGCGACAAAATCATGTCATCTCTAGCCCAGACGCATAACGCCATGCGGGCGATTCCCCTTTAGATGTTAAATCTACTCACCAACGCTCCTGGCTAAGTAAAGCCTACCACCTGGTTCCCCTTCTTCGCAGCGTCCGAAGTCCCCGCCTGCGAACCTAAAACAACAAAACGATAATACAAGTGTATATTAGCAAATGACCAAAAACACGTACACACTACATTTTACCGACACACCAACTCTAAACATACTCCTAATTGTTCGTTTAGTGGATAACATGCGTAGCAACACTACGAAACCAACCCAAGAACAAAAGCAGTACAAAGTGCACGGACCGTGTCGGATAACGTATTGGGCGTAGTCTTAACACTAGAAACTACCTATGTGATCCCAGATTTTGTATACAGAGAAAACCCAACAAGCAAACAAGACAAAACACACTTAAACCATAGCATACACCCACACCCAAAACTCCACAGGAAGGCCGAGGTCGCCGGATCCCCTTCGTCTCGTCGCCAGCCAAATTCGAGCGGTTTGGGTTCGTGCTCCATGTGCTGGCTTATGGTCTCATGTACAACACAACTATATTGTTTGGTTTTCTAGTATACTCACGGGGTCACAGCAGATCACAAATATCATAAATTGACACTAAAAATACGATATTTGCAAAAAAAATAACATTACGCTATCTGAACTGAAACTAATAAGCTACGCTACAGAACACTAAAAAGACTTAACTAACAGATAGAGATCAGTACCTAACCAAAAGAACTCAAAGACTCTAGCTTTCCAAGCTCCATGGCATCCAAGAGGCAAAACTAGTCCAAAGATGTGATGGAGCTTGGACTAGCTTGGACTAGTTTCCAAGCTCCATTTCATCCAAGAAGTTTATGATGGATTAGTGAAGGGATTAGCAAAGTGTTCAGTTGAGATGAGAGAAGTGAAGGAATAATGAGAAGGAAATAAGTGAGAGATATAAAGAGTGAGGTGTGAAGTGAAGAGAGAGAGAGGTGAGGTTAAGGGTGAGTGCACCACAACATTAACTCCTCATTAACGCATACACACCACTTATCATGCCACCTCTCCCCAAAACAAAAGCCAAAGTAAATATCTCTCTCAAAATATAAAGGATTAGGGTTAAGGTAAAGCAAAGAATTAGGAATGGATTAAAGCAAAGGAAAATTAGGTTAAGTGTCATGCTCACTAATTTAGATTACACAAACAAACCCTCACATTAACGTGCACACGTGCTTGCATGCCCATAACAAATAATAGTAAATTATTAATTAAATGTTATAAAATGTGAGAAACCCGAATGGCTAAACTTTTTACCAAAAACCCGTATTACCGTCTAAACTAACACTAATCGAAACTTAAGGCATTACAAAAGACATCGACGAGATACAAGTAAGCCGAAACCCGGAATTTAAACCCTTTTTGAAAATATTGGAGGTGAGGTTTAAATTAGTCATCCGATGAAATCAGTTTAAAAATAGTATTTAAATTTTTAACTAAGTATGTTGAAAAACATTTATGACGTTTTGGAACTTGACATCACCTCCTTTACATTTTTATAAAAACCTGATACAACATAATAATAAAATAGCATCCCCACGGAATATAGTCTCCACGTCCAAACGATGGAGCAACCAACAATCTAAATCAGAAATCGACTCCAAAGAGTGCGACATCACCATACATAAACTCTAAGTCTTACTTCTAAGTCCATAATATATCATTTCTAAGCTGATGGAGTTTTCACTAGATACAAGAATATATGAATAATCAAGAGTGGGTATGGTACAATAATAACCCACTAACCAATCAATCCCCGAAAATAATGTGTGCCCAAGCGGCTGATAATCCGAGCGGTAAAACCTGCAAGAAACTGTGGCACAACGGGGATGAGTTGCCAACTCAGTGAATAAAAGTAAATCTAAAGGTAGAAATCGAAATGCATGACGATACCTACGTCATAAGTATAGTCCTATCATAATCTGTACCAATATACTATATGATAAGCATATGTGCAATACTAACTATCATGCAATCCCAAGTATAATATATCAAAGTCATATGAGTCAAATCATGAATCTATAGTTCGTGTTGGAATCCCTTTTTATATATGAATGTCTGTACAAATATATGCAGGTACTGTCCTCCGGATCAAGACTTGTTGAATCCACTAAATAATATCTAACTGTGTACCTCATGATAATGATCATATCAATATATATAGAGATGTCCAGCATCGACATCGAAATCCGAAATCTCTCGTGTCCATCATCAGCACGTAAATGCAGATACCGTCGACACCATCTCAACAGATGATCGCCATCTGACATCCTGGCTACGATCAGTATCCCCTGGATATCCGCCGTGCTCATTTCTATCTCCGGAATCGAGTATTCTTGTTAGGCTCCCCGCCTATAATGCGGCTATCCTGCCCCTCGGCCCCGACTGGTTCCGTCGTGTATCCAACTGTATGACCACCAACTCAGTCTGGATAACTTGTAAATCCATAACCGTATGACCCCCAACTCGGTTCGGAATAAAATCAGAAAACACAAAACTCATGGTGGACGTTTAACTCATCATATTAAAATATCTGGTAAGGAATAAGAATACTTGCATAGATTATATTGATGATATATTATATATATATATATAACAGTGTTCCATACCACCGATATATATCATCAGGAGTAAAATACCCAGAAAATCCAAACAATCAAATACAACATTTATATTAGTAATATTCGTAATTTACAACAGGAATAAAGAAGACTACGTAATTATATCATATATACATAGATTTCAATTCTACTGTGACATGGTACTACCAATGTTGTGTAGTGTAGTATATGCGTCTGTGCTCCTGAAATATGGCAATCATTAGTATTTGTGCAAGTGTTCTACGGTGTAACAACCTATTTATTTTAATATATACATAACGGCACGGTTCTATAGTGACATGGCAGTACCAATGAGGTGTAGTGTAACATACATTCACGTGCTTGTGCAGCATAGTACTCATTGGTAGCTGTGCAGTGTTCTATCAGAGTGTGCGTAACGCAGAAACGTATAATATAGATAATATAATGCAAACATGTAAAGTAATCTAAACGTAACTATTGTAATTACTTGCTATGAGCTATACCATTATCTTTAGAAATGATCGAAACGTTAAGTTTGAAATAAGGAAGCTGCCCTAGATTTAAAATAGATATCCGTTTTAGAAACTGGCACGCATCCTAGTATTTTTATTTAAAAGACAACGAATCATAGTTTTTAAAAGAATATAGCCCACACATGTATTACTTCCTAAAACAGAATATAACCTAACTCTACGAGTTAAAGGATAAATTGGCCGTTATTCGGCATACAAATTTTATCATTCCCAATACGTATAAATCCTTGTATTATATCTCATCATATCGCTATATCCATATCATCTCACGTACGGCATGATCCCTCGTTCAAACTCATCAAATCCTATCCATGTCGTACGGATCTAATCATCATGTATATGTCTCACTTAAAACTAGATATGAACTCTATGCAAATGAAGTACATATAAGATACGATACTATATCAATGTCTTGAATAACAGCTATACTAACTAGCAATCATAATACTATTTATAAGGTTGCGGGGGTGCTATACGCCATCCACCCGACTTTCCCGGTAGATGTAAATCTACTCACCAACTTAAAAGCTCGCTGAATCCACGCTGCTACATCTCCAACTCCGTCTCGGAATTCTCGAATCGTACCTATATTCGTATTTAAATCGCATTGATGTAAATATCATATCGAAACCAAAATAACAAGATAAACGCCCGTAGGTTAGAACCTACAGCATACTTAACCCAAAAACGACAACAAAACTCTGTCGTTAAGGTATAAACGTCAACGGTTCAGTTGCAACATCAAAATACGAAAACTCCGTATCGTAAATATCTGAAACTTGATAAACCATTTCTAAAACGTTTCCAGATTTTACTATGTAAATATTTAGACAACACAAACAATACATAGACTTGTAAAATACTAACTCCAAGTTACAAAATAAGAATCAACACCAAAAATCCATAGGATGGCCGTCGTCGCCGGAATTTTGGTTAGTGTCACCGGATTAATTTAGGAGTTTGGGGCTCAGGTTTCAAGTGGTGTTTCGTAATGATCTCATTATACTTTTGGTCTTACTAGTTTTTCTAGTGATTATACCTATTAGTTTCAGATTCACTTTCTGTAGTTAAATTATCACAAAATCCTTGTTTAAGATACTGCACCACTAAACATGCTACGTATCGTATATAGAATTTTACCCCAATTTGATATTAGCTTACAGATTTAACCTACTGAACATTTAAATTATTTAAACAATACCAAATATGCCTAAACACCTAGAGAGATATACCCCAAAAACCCACAACACCCAATTCCCCTAACGGTCCGGCGAGCTCGGAATTTACATGATGGTCGCCGGCCAAAATCTGAGCTAGTGGGCTCGTATTCCTATGGGTTATTCTAGGTCTAGTCTATAAGATTATTTAGTT
Source organism: Agapanthus africanus (assembly GCA_030015575.1). Classification (NCBI taxonomy): domain Eukaryota; kingdom Viridiplantae; phylum Streptophyta; class Magnoliopsida; order Asparagales; family Amaryllidaceae; genus Agapanthus; species Agapanthus africanus. The sequence goes on from CM057338.1 coordinate 737,531,237, forward strand.
ATTTGATTACTTTATTTATCAACTAAACTAGAGCAGATTCAAACAGAGGCTAAGTTTCTCAAAATACGATATTACGATATTCGATTTCTAATATAAAGCAGTTTCAGAACTAAAATCATACAGGGTTCAAGGATTATACCTACAGCAAGATCGCTGGAAAATCTTCTTCTAAGGTGCACAAGCTCAAGGTCCTATCTAGATGGTGATGGTGAAGCCTTAGCACTTAGCTCTTCTTTTCACTCATTCTTGTTTTCTTTTGTGAGTTCTTAATGTTTTCTTTCTCTTCCTTTTCTTTAAACTTCTGATCTTATGAACTGAACAATGGGGTAAGATAAGGAAAAGAGTGAGGGTTTGTGGTAGAGAAAGGAGGAGGTGGAAAGTACTAGGTGGTGGTGTAAAGGGAAGGAGGAGGAGGTGTCACACTTGAAGTGAGGGAGGGTTTCATGCAAAGAGGAGGTGGAGGGACGAGAGTATGATGAGGGTAAGGTGTTATGAGAGTATATCCTAGCATATGTTATACCAACCATAATTTTAAAGGAATGTAAAAATAAAGATAAACCTTCATATTGAAAAATCCAAATTCATATAACATAAAAGATATGAAATGATAAATCTATCACATAACTATCATTAGCTTAATGACAAATACAATGTCATGATAATATAATTAAAATATCATTTTCTTGATATTACCCACTTTATGCATATTTATCAAAATAATTACATTTTTCGGATATGATTCCGACACCCAAATTCATAAGCGATATCATTTTCGTAAACTTATCAATTTCATTATTTTTATAATAATAAAAAAATTTAAATTAAATATTCTTAATTTTCCAAAATGTTATAGTAGTATATATGTATTATAGTATTTGATTATTGCATATGGGATTTCGGTAGTGGATTTCGAGATCTGTATCTCCTTTGTAACTCCGATGATATACGTGCAAATCTGAATGATTTGCGTGATGCTTGACGGAGTTCGGTTTTGAGTTTCATGCACGTCTTCAGGCGCATGCGACACGCTATGTTATTTCTGTTGCTTCCGTGATTTCGGATTCCTGTTGATTGAGTTGGATTTTGAAATGTTTTAGATTGGGGGTTTAAATTTAAATTCGGGGACCGAATTTGTTTAAGGGGGGAAGATTGTAAAGTTTTGGAAATCGTTATACGAATTTTCCGTTTTTAGGGTAAAATAGTCGGTGTTTTCCGTAAAAACCTGGAATGGGATCAAATTTCAGTATAGACTTGACTACACCTAGTTTAACTAGAATAGTGCTAGTTTGTGGGTTTTAGTGGTCATTTGGAAGTTTTGGTTCACTTTGATATTTTCCCTAATTATATTATTATTTTAAGTTGTTAATTATGCACTTAATTAGTGGTAATTACAATTTTGGGTTGGGTTAATTTCTTCTAAAGTGAATCTATGCTAATCTAATCACTAGATTTTTAGTTAATCCATCCATAGAAATATCTAGATATTTGTAATTTAAATTGAATTATGAAAAGAAAAGAAAAGGTGGAAAAAAGACTTTAATGCATTAATTAGCATTTATTGTTGTTTTTGCTAGAAATTTCTACACATTTTACACAACCCCCCCTTCCTTCTTGGCCGAACTCTTTCTCTTGCTGCCCTCCTTGCTCCCTTACTCATTTTCATCTTCTTCTTGCTCAAATAATGTCACGCCCCGAAATTACGGAACATGACCGGCGTCTAAGTTACGAAACGTCTTAAGGCGTCCGTAAAATAAGTAAGCCGAAGCCCAGAAATCCAAACCAAGAAAAGTAGTAGAGTGAAGGAAAACCAATTTAAAATCAAGTAGTTTTAATAGCATAAGCCGAGTTATGCGGTTTTAAAAATATCAAGTATTTCCTGAAAATTTCGGCAGAGTCTCCTTTGTAAATACTGGCTCCCAAACGGGATACAACATGAATAATATACGAAATCAATAAAAAGGCATCCCCAAGCGGGAGCTAGCTCTTCGTCAATCGACGGTCACAACCACACAAACAATATAATATACAACGCCAAGGGCGAGGATCAACACTCAAACCGAACTCAAAACAACAAGAAATCCACAGAAAAAAAACGCGCGACTCTAAGGTCAACAGAATAACATCACCGTCTCTAGCTCAAAATCAATACATGTTTGGTTGATGGAACTTCTAGATACAACTGAATAATAATATACAATGTATAGTGATGGGTACGATACAAATAAACCCACCTACTAGCAAGTCACCCGAACGAAACTGTACCCGCAAAGCCGTAAAGAAACCTGTACGGCGAAACCTGCAAGAAACTGGGGCACAACGGGGGTGAGTTGCCAACTCGTGAATAGAAAAACATCTACGAATAGAAATCGCATAAATAACGCAATCCTAGGTCAATGATCATAATATATCCTCAAATATATGAATAGCATGCAGCCTATAACAATGGCTAGGGTAATATCTAACCCGAGTGTGATCTCATGTGCCCGGGTCAGTGCCTCAGGTAGCAATATATCATATGAATGTGGTATGAATGCATGGAACAGAATGCATGTACTGACGAAAAACTGCTTTCATAAATCAGTGAGATTTCTGTATTTTAAAAGTGAGGTACCATAAATGAAATCAGCATAAAACAGTGCCCAGCATCGACACAAAACAAGTGTCCAAATATCTCGATATCTCTGTATCACAATCGATGTACCTCAAAATCTCAAATCACAATATCTAGGGCGCCGTCAATCCAGACCGGCCCCTACCATCCATCTCAAGACCACGACGGTATCCTCCGGATATCCAACGCGTCGGGTAATATCACCGGTCGGTAGTGCTCCCCTGCCGGGCTCAACGTCAACAACACATTCCTCTTGCCCCGGGGTACCGCACCGGGCCCACCATGTACCCGAAACGGTTCCTCCACTCCTCGAATCGGGTCTCGAAATCCATCAGCAAACTCATGGTGGACGACTCATACATCATGGGAAAACCGCACTTTTTATTTTAAAAGAGAGAAAAGGTTTATTTATGTTTTTGCGGTTTTCCTCCAAATCCAAGAAATCTCATGAAATCCGAATCCAAGTCATCAATAGCATGTAAACAGTGAATATGGGCATGAGAATCCATGAATGCGACACAACAGTAAATAATAACATGCATGAAGTAGTAGGCAATAACTACAATGTCTAAACTAACATATGAGGCAAATACACTAATATCATGTCTAAACTATTAGCTAACAGGCTATGTCAAGCAATCATATTTTCTAAGGTGTACGTGACATGGCAATTACCGATGAAGATGTGTGTGAGCCGGCAAGTAAGTGTACGTGGTACATACGCATCATCAGTAATGGTGCTGGTGTCTTAACAACATGATATCAATAATGGAGTATGAAACATAATATAAGCATGCGATGCGAAGCGAACCACAATGATGAGCGGGAGCTGAATACTAGACGCAACTATAACTAATCCGCATTAATCTAATATAAGTCCTACCAATGGTGCCTTTTGAAATAACACGAATCATGGAGTTTTGAAAATAGGGGCTACGGTGTTTTTATGAAAAGTTACGTCTTTTGAAATATCCGTAGGATCCCTTGGACTGTCTTTTAAAATACCCACGATTCTTTAGTTTTGAAATAGGTAGGATTCTAATCTAGTCTAACAACTATACTAAACTATACGGCTGAACTAACAAGCTGAACTACAGGTAAGGAAATCGCCTAACATCTGAGTCGATACATATACATACCTGTATATGTATAGTCGGTGATCCCACCTCAATAATATCATATCCGATACCATATCTATAATCAGACATCCCAAGTCAAGAGTGCGGATCAATCATCAATATATAGCTCGTACGTAAATCCGTCGTACGGCATCCCCAAATCTGGGTACGGGTCAAAGTCACATCAATCACACTATTCATCCGGTATCATCTTTATCAAATATCATGATCCAGGGTAATGAACTACGTCTCGTACAATACTGATACCATCTATGTAAGCAAGCAGGTGTATGAAACACTACGCCAAAGGACCCGCTAAAACATCATGTCGTATCTCAATACAAATTTTACCATATCACCGATATCATAAACTCGGATCAAAAATCATCGACTCATCTCAATCCCATGTATCATCCTCAAATCTGCATGTGAGCACATGGTCTCATACCCATATGAACACATGACAATATAGAATCCCAAAGTACATATGAGTGAGGATGTACGCAAGTATGCATGTGTGTATAGGTATGTGTAGTGCACCCACTACCTAGGGTCCGCAATACTAAATCATCCAAGTCCACCAATTATCCATCCTAAACATCAATAATATCCCAACAACAATATAATAATCGTAGGTGTGTATACGCATCCGTATACATCACCACGGACTGCGGGGGTGCTATACGCCATCCACCCGACTTCTCCCCGTAGATATAAATCTACTCACCTTTTAACTCTTCGCTTAGCCGTAGTCGATGCACTTCGTCGTCTCGGAATCCACGTGAAGGTACCTACAATCAATACGAATTCGCAACGCTATTAACATCAAATTCCGAAATTCAAAATGGCACGTGGTGCGTTCATAGGTTAGAACCTATAGCTTACACATGCAAAACAATCAACTACACTTGTCGTTGACGTACAAATATCCAACGACCAAGCACAACATCCTAAAACTCAAAACCAAGAATCCAAATACCGTAAAACATAGCCGAAACCCTTAAATAGGGTCTCTATACATGAAAACTGCCACATTAAAACCCAATGATACAAATACACATTTACAAACATAATAAATATCGTAGGTATTAATATTTATGTCATCTCCAATTTCATTTAAAACCCACGCCAAATTTTACCGAAAAGCTAGTAAACAAATTATATCATTTCAGCTCATTTTAACACAAAGCTAGAATTTTAACAATTCTAGTAATTTCCAACAACACAAAATAACTTAATTTAGTGATCCAAACCATTTTCATAATTTTTAATCTTGCCCAAAAATGATATAGAAAAACCTAGTATGCTAATTAACTCAATTAGACAAAGTAGTAATTAACAATAATTATCATATTCCATCACTAGAATAAGTTTTCTTAAACACAATTTAACATTAAACACTTCATCAAGTTTTACCCTAACTTGAATTTCCTAAAAATTGCGAATAATGAATTAATCAAGAGTTTAAAAGCTATAATAACCAATTAAATAGCTAAATCAAGACTTAAAAATATTGCTTAAAGATTAAGGTTTGAAGATTATACCTCTTCAAGAACACAAACAAGCAACTAGATCTATCATTTTTTTCCTCCAAAAATGATGTTTTTCTTGTAGATCCAAGCTAGATTTATCAAAAGGAAATGATGGGTTTACTTTTATTTAGGAGTTTTGTGGATTTATTTAAGAAATTTTGGAGATAAAATGAGCTTTGAGATGAAGGAAATGAGCAAGGAGAAAGATGGGGCAGACTTGGGGGCTCGGCCAAAAATGATGGGCTGATTTTTTTTGCTATGGAATGAGGAATATATCAAGTGGAGAATTGTTTATATTAATTGAAGCCATACCTTAATTAATATAAACAATTCATTTCCTATACCAATCAAGTGGGGGGGGGGGGAGGCTGTCCATTCACAGTGAAGGGGCTGAAATCATGTGCTCGGCCAAAATGATGGAGGGGGTGAGCACATACAATTAAAGGTGACCATATAGTAAAATATCCATAAGCTTTCCAAAAGCAAATTAAGGCTTTCAATAATGCACCAAATGAGTCACATAACACCTCATCAATTCTAGAAGCTTTACAACCATGACTCACCCATCCAAAAGAATCCCCCCTTCAAAGAATTCGGCCATGAGTAGAAAATAAGGAATTTCCCGATTTACGTGCACAATTTACCGCTTAAAATAATATTTTATTTGGGAAAAATTTTATCTGAACCAAAACCTCCCATATACCCCCAAAGTTTGCGCACTAGCTTTATTTTAGCTAAAATAGGTGCCGGTAAGTTTTTACGGACGTTTGATCACAATCGGGTTAAAACGGAAAATACTGACTATTTTACCTTAAAACGGAAAAAATTTCAGAAAATTTGAAATTTCAGCAGTGGCTCAATAAACACCAAATACTAGCAATTACATAGCTAGAATATGTATATTTAATTTTATAATAAAGATATTTGCATTTTGACTTTTTACTGAAAACCCCCTTATTTTACCGTTTTTTCGAAATTTCACCGAAACGATTTTCAAAACGTTACAATCTTCCCCCCTTAAAGAAATTCGGTCCCCGAATTTAAATTAAAACTTTCCCCAAATACTAAAATATTTCAGCCAAAACCATCAAATCGCCGGGGCTCCGAAATCATAAATACATAAACAAATCGTAGGGCAACGCATGCGCATGAAAAATGAGCATATAACTCAAATCAGAACTCCGTCAAGCATCCCGCAATCATCAGAGTCATGGGGAAGACATCAATACCAAATCCAAAGTAAAACCAATATGATATAACTCGAAACTATACATGTAAAATATATTCAGGTACCGTCCTCTGACTAGTCCTGCTCAGTACGAAAACACATAGCAATATCATAAAAACGTACTGCTCTATAATAAAAATCAATCCCAAAATACGCGTCTGAATACTACGTGCGTCTTGTGCGCACGGAAATCAAAATCCAAATATGTGCCATACATATGCACAGAAACAACATCTAAGTGCATCGGGTGTGCACGAAACATCTGTCATAGGCAACATGTGTGCCTGACAGCAAAATCAGGTGCATCCGACATGCACGAAAAATCTTGATTTAGTACATCTGGTGTGCACCAAAATCACACTTCAAAACTTGCGCCCAACATGCGCGAAAATCCAAATCAAGTGCATCCATCGTGCACGAAATCTTGAAATCCAATATCAAGTGCCGAACATGCGCAAAATCAAATCAGGTGCACAAGGTGCACAAAACAAATATCGAACATCACCATCGAAATCAAAGTCCATGGCATCTAAATGCACAACATACGTAACACTGCACTGCAAGCATATATGAACTATACCGCGTGCAAAAACCAAATCGTGTGCGTGCATACGCACAAAATCAACTTCAATGTCTAAACCCCATAAAATCACCAATTTGTGAAACCAAGGCTCGAAAACGATATCAAGTACAACAACTGTGCATAAATCGTAAATCCTCAATCATCAAAATCAAATCATGCGGATAAATCGCCCAAAATACCGAAATCAAGTATGGCGGAATAGTTCCGCTCAAGCGCATCCTCCAAGAATCTCTGGCCAACTGTCGTAGTCACTCATAGCATGCCTCGTCGACGATCCTGAAATCTGGCCTGCTGGTGTGCATAACATGACCACTCCTGGGTCCAAGTCTTCTCTGTATATTACCAATCTTACGATCCGTCGGCTCATCGGCCCTGTCAAGTGTGCTAACGGGGACTATTCCGTTTTGGCACTTCTCTGGTCATTTCTCGGTCAATCCTCATGACTACTCGTAAGGCAGTATGTTACTGGCGTCGGTTTCCGACTCTCTGAATGGACACATCTGATCCTGGGTTCAAATATCATTGCAGCAGTGTCCTGGAAGGAATCCTGCTCACGGTCTCTTCCATGTCTCGTCTCTGCCAACTGTCCGGAAGTCATCGTCCATTACTATATCTGCTTCTTGTTCCGGAACGGCTGCATACTCATCGCGACTTTTTCTAGAAGGTATATCCAAGTACAATGCCTCGGCATGCGTATCTCATCTCTGATGTCGGCGGAGTGAAACATCATCTCGTCCAGACCTGGTATGAACCTCTTACTCCACTTTTCTCTAATGTCGACTGCTTCGGACTCGTCTTGTCGTGGCTGCATGGACTGAGCTCCAACGGCTATCCTCGTATCTGGAGTCTCCCCAGAAATGCATCTAACTGATTAGCATCCGAATTAAGTCGATCCATCTGATCGATTCGTCGAATCCTCATAGTCCCATGAGAGCTCAACATTTCGGTTATGGTATAATAGTATCGAGTACATACCACAGCATCGGTGGTCCAGCCGTAGAAGGGCAAACCCAAGCCTCACTAAGGGCGCCGCAGAACTGCCGCAAACCCTAAGGTTCAAAGGCTTTCATACGGTCATTAAGTAGAGTTAGGGTTTCATTCTTCTAGAGGGTCCATAGAATTGCCTGCATGTCTTTCCGAATACTTTAAACTTGGAATAATAGGTTTCTGACCTTCGATCGTCTCTGTCGACTCTCAATGTCTCCGCGTGAAGTCGTCTCTAGCTGGAATTAATCTATCTGATGACCTCGCATCGGGGTAGACGAACGATCCACATGTCCTAGTCATTCATCCTCGATGACTAGTGACCTTCTATCATCTCTTAGTACAACTCGTTCTGCACTAACTCCAGCATCTGGGGCAATATCTCATCGTTCGCAGCAATAACTGGCTCGCTCGTCTGCACGCTGAACAGTGCCTCGACCATCATGAATAAGCAACACACCAACGGTCATCAAAATTTGGCTGGCCTCTATCATTGGCTCAATCATCTGATACTGATTGGCACGTCCGAGAAATCTCATAAAGGCGATCCGCCAAACGCTCGTGGCGCGGAAACACGGTAAAAAGACATATCTCCGCAATCGTGTGTCGCCGGAATTTCGCCCTGGTCAGTCCTCGTTCGTGACGAGCTCGTGCTGACCGCAACTCTAGCTGTAGCTCTCCCTGCCCATAATCGTAGCAGCAAAACCATAACTGATACTGATGAGGCTAGATCGGAATGAATATAATGTTGAGCAAAGAAATGTACATCCTAAGGCTCCTTAAGTGGAGTGGCGTGTCGTAAGTATGCCGCGGAACATACCCACGGTACGTCACTCTACTTTAGTCACCTATTCCATCAACCAAGGGTCATCCTACGCTCCGAAGGTAAAACCTAACGCTCTGATACCAACTTTGTCACGCCCCGAAATTACGGAACATGACCGGCGTCTAAGTTACGAAACGTCTCAAGGCGTCCGTAAAATAAGTAAGCCGAAGCCCAGAAATCCAAACCAAGAAAAGTAGTAGAGTGAAGGAAAACCAATTTAAAATCAAGTAGTTTTAATAGGATAAGCCGAGTTATGCGGTTTTAATAACATCAAGTATTTCCTGAAAATTTCGGCAGAGTCTCCTTTGTAAATACTGGCTCCCAAATGGGATACAACATGAATAATATACGAAATCAATAAAAAGGCATCCCCAAGCGGGAGCTAGCTCTTCGTCAATCGACGGTCACAACCACACAAACAATATAATATACAACGCCAAGGGCGAGGATCAACACTCAAAACGAACTCAAAACAACAAGAAATCCACAGAAAAAAAACACGCGACTCTAAGGTCAACAGAATAACATCACCGTCACTAGCTCAAAATCAATACATGTTTGGTTGATGGAACTTCTAGATACAACTGAATAATAATATACAATGTATAGTGATGGGTACGATACAAATAAACCCACCTACTAGCAAGTCACCCGAACGAAACTGTACCCGCAAAGCCGTAAAGAAACCTGTACGGCGAAACCTGCAAGAAACTGGGGCACAACGGGGGTGAGTTGCCAACTCGTGAATAGAAAAACATCTACGAATAGAAATCGCATAAATAACGCAATCCTAGGTCAATGATCATAATATATCCTCAAATATATGAATAGCATGCAGCCTATAACAATGGCTAGGGTAATATCTAACCCGAGTGTGATCTCATGTGCCCGGGTCAGTGCCTCAGCTAGCAATATATCATATGAATGTGGTATGAATGCATGGAACAGAATGCATGTACTGACGAAAAACTGCTTTCATAAATCAGTGAAATTTCTGTATTTTAAAAGTGAGGTACCATAAATGAAATCAGCATAAAACAGTGCCCAGCATCGACACAAAACAAGTGTCCAAATATCTCGATATCTCTGTATCACAATCGATGTACCTCAATATCTCAAATCACAATATCTAGGGCGCCGTCAATCCAGACCGGCCCCTACCATTCATTTCAAGACCACGACGGTATCCTCCGGATATCCAACGCGTCTGGTAATATCACCGGTCGGTAGTGCTCCCCTGCCGGGCTCAACGTCAACAACACATTCCTCTTGCCCCGGGGTACCGCACCGGGCCCACCATGTACCCGAAACGGTTCCTCCACTCCTCGAATCGGGTCTCGAAATCCATCAGCAAACTCATAGTGGACGACTCATACATCATGGGAAAACCGCACTTTTTATTTTAAAAGAGAGAAAAGGTTTATTTATGTTTTTGCGGTTTTCCTCCAAATCCAAGAAATATCATGAAATCCGAATCCAAGTCATCAATAGCATGTAAACAGTGAATATGGGCATGAGAATCCATGAATGCGACACAACAGTAAATAATAACATGCATGAAGTAGTAGGCAATAACTACAATGTCTAAACTAACATATGAGGCAAATACACTAATATCATGTCTAAACTATTAGCTAACAGGCTATGTCAAGCAATAATATTTTCTAAGGTGTACGTGACATGGCAATTACCGATGAAGATGTGTGTGAGCCGGCAAGTAAGTGTACGTGGTACATACGCATCATCGGTAATGGTGCTGGTGTCCTAACAACATGATATCAATAATGGAGTATGAAACATAATATAAGCATGCGATGCGAAGCGAACCACAATGATGAGCGGGAGCTGAATACTAGACGCAACTATAACTAATCCGCATTAATCTAATATAAGTCCTACCAATGGTGCCTTTTGAAATAACACGAATCATGGGGTTTTGAAAATAGGGACTACGGCGTTTTTATGAAAAGATACGTTTTTTGAAATATCCGTAGGATCCCTTGGGCTGTCTTTTAAAATACCCACGATTCTTTAGTTTTAAAATAGGTAGGATTCTAATCTAGTCTAACAACTATACTAAACTATACGGCTGAACTAACAAGCTGAACTACAGGTAAGGAAATCGCCTAACATCTGAGTCGATACATATACATACCTGTATATGTATAGTCGGTGATCCCGCCTCAATAATATCATATCCGATACCATATCTATAATCAGACATCCCAAGTCAAGAGTGTGGATCAATCATCAATATATAGCTCGTACGTAAATCCGTCGTACGGCATCCCCAAATCTGGGTACGGGTCAAAGTCACATCAATCACACTATTCATCCGGTATCATCTTTATCAAATATCATGATCCAGGGTAATGAACTACGTCTCGTACAATACTGATACCATCTATGTAAGCAAGCAGGTGTATGAAACACTACGCCAAAGGACCCGCTAAAACATCATGTCGTATCTCAAATACAAATTTTACCATATCACCGATATCATAAACTCGGATCAAAAATCATCGACTCATCTCAATCCCATGTATCATCCTCAAATCTGCATGTGAGCACATGGTCTCATACCCATATGAACACATGACAATATAGAATCCCAAAGTACATATGAGTGAGGATGTACGCAAGTATGCATGTGTGTATAGGTATGTGTAGTGCACCCACTACCTAGGGTCCGCAATACTAAATCATCCAAGTCCACCAATTATCCATCCTAAACATCAATAATATCCCAACAACAATATAATAATCGTAGGTGTGTATACGCATCCGTATACATCACCATGGACTGCGGGGGTGCTATACGCCATCCACCCGACTTCTCCCCGTAGATATAAATCTACTCACCTTTTAACTCTTTGCTTAGCCGTAGTCGTTGCACTTCGTCGTCTCGGAATCCACGTGAAGGTACCTACAATCAATACGAATTCGCAATGCTATTAATATCAAATTCCGAAATTCAAAATGGCACGTGGTGCGTTCATAGGTTAGAACCTATAGCTTACACATGCAAAACAATCAACTACACTTGTCGTTGACGTACAAATATCCAACGACCAAGCACAACATCCTAAAACTCAAAACCAAGAATCCAAATACCGTAAAACATAGCCGAAACCCTTAAATAGGGTCTCTATACATGAAAACTGCCACATTAAAACCCAATGATACAAATACGCATTTACAAACATAATAAATATCGTAGGTATTAATATTTATGTCATCTCCAATTTCATTTAAAACCCACGCCAAATTTTACCGAAAAGCTAGTAAACAAATTATATCATTTCAGCTCATTTTAACACAAAGCTAGAAATTTAACAATTCTAGTAATTTCCAACAACACAAAATAACTTAATTTAGTGATCCAAACAATTTTCATAATTTTTAATCTTGCCCAAAAATGATATAGAAAAACCTAGTATGCTAATTAACTCAATTAGACAAAGTAGTAATTAACAATAATTATCATATTCCATCACTAGAATAAGTTTTCTTAAACACAATTTAACATTAAACACTTCATCAAGTTTTACCCTAACTTGAATTTCCTAAAAATTGCGAACAATGAATTAATCAAGAGTTTAAAACCTTTAATAACCAATTAAATAGCTAAATCAAGACTTAAAAATATTGCTTAAAGATTAAGGTTTGAAGATTATACCTCTTCAAGAACACAAACAAGCAACTAGATCTATAATTTTTTTCCTCCAAAAATGATGTTTTTCTTGTAGATCCAAGCTAGATTTATGAAAGGAAATGATGGGTTTACTTTTATTTAGGAGTTTTGTGGATTTATTTAAGAAATTTTGGAGATAAAATGAGCTTTGAGATGAAGGAAATGAGCAAGGAGAAAGATGGGGCAGACTTGGGGGCTCGGCCAAAAATGATGGGCTGATTTTTTTTGCTATGGAATGAGGAATATATCAAGTGGAGAATTGTTTATATTAATTGAAGCCATACCTTAATTAATATAAGCAATTCATTTCCTATACCAATCAAGTGGGGGGGGGGGAGGCTGTCCATTCACAGTGAAGGGGCTGAAATCATGTGCTCGGCCAAAATGATGGAGGGGGTGAGCACATACAATTAAAGGTGACCATATAGTAAAATATCCATAAGCTTTCCAAAAGCAAATTAAGGCTTTCAATAATGCACCAAATGAGTCACATAACACCTCATCAATTCTAGAAGCTTTACAACCATGACTCACCCATCCAAAAGAATCCCCCCTTCAAAGAATTCGGCCATGAGTAGAAAATAAGGAATTTCCCGATTTACGTGCACAATTTACCGCTTAAAATAATATTTTATTTGGGAAAAATTTTATCTGAACCAAAACCTCCCATATACCCCCAAAGTTTGCGCACTAGCTTTATTTTAGCTAAACTAGGTGCCGGTAAGTTTTTACGGACGTTTGATCACAATCGGGTTAAAACGGAAAATACTGACTATTTTACCTTAAAACGGAAAAAATTTCAGAAAATTTGAAATTTCAGCAGTAGCTCAATAAACACCAAATACTAGCAATTACATAGCTAGAATATGTATATTTAATTTTATAATAAAGATATTTGCATTTTGACTTTTTACAGAAAACCCCCTTATTTTACCGTTTTTTCGAAATTTCACCGAAACGATTTTCAAAACGTTACAAATAAATGATAAAAAATCATGAAATATTCACACAAACTCAAATACAAATTCATACTCATTAATCTTTAGCCTATACTAGCTTAGTTCTTCATTAAAGTTAGCATTTTGGGAGGCTATTTTGGAAATCAATTTGCAAGTTTGATAGCATGTTTGTGAGGTATAAACTCTAACCCTAATCTTTAATTTGTTGTTTAAATCCTTAAAGGTTGCTTATTAGGTGTTTAATATAGCTTTAATTGCATGGTTAGAATTTTCATGAAAAAGATATGAAAATCAAGTTAGGGTTTTGATGTGTTAAAATGGTAAATCATGAAGTGTAAACTTGGAAAGCTTAATCAAATCGTGAGAATGATATTTGTTAAAATTCCTAGTATGTCTAATTGAGTTTTTAGAAAACTAAGTTTTTCTAAATCCTATTTGGGTGAGATTAAAATTGTGGTAATGGTTTGGATAACTAAGTTAAGCTACTTTGTGTTGTAGGAAATCGCTAGAATTGTTAAATTTCTAGACTTGTGCTAAATTTTCGATAAAGTTGCTTACTAGCTTTTCGCTAAAATAAAACGTGGGTTATCATTGTCGTGGAGATGACGTATCCCTACTACAAATAAGGGTTGGCCCTACGGATTTACCCGTAGGGGCAAACCACTGCTCCTACAGATATAGCCGTAAGGACAAGAAAATACACTGTAGGTACAAATGCCGTAGGTGCAAGTTGAAGCCCTGAACTTGCCCCTACGGACAAAATCTTTCCCCTACGGAGTTCTGTGTAGGTCCCATTTGCCCTACGGAATAACCCGTAGGGGAAAAAAATTTATTTTATTTACGGTTTTTTAAAATAGATTACTTGTACCTACGGATGAATCCGTAGTGCCAAGTAATAGCCCCTACGGATACATGCGTAGGTACATATCCGTAGGGGCAAAATATCAGGATTCCTGATATTTTGCCCCTACGGATAATTGGGTAGGGGCATTTGTTTGCCCCTACGGATATATTCGTAGGGGCAAGCTCAACCCCCTGATACTGAGATCATAGGGGAAAATATCAGTTATTCTGATATTTTGCCCCTACGGTTTAATTCGTAGGGGCAACATGTGTACCTACGGATTAAAAAAAAGGGCTGCCTATTTTTTTTAAAAAAAAGGGCTGCCTATTTTTTTCTCGCCCTGTGCAAAATAATATATACATCAATCAAATATAAAATTAATCATCACACAACATATATCGCAGTATTCATAATCACATCTCACGCATATAATATACAAAAGAAACCAAAAAACAGAATATGATATAAATATAAACACCGTAGGACCACCAATATCAATATCGTCCAAAATGTAGTACAATATGTATCATATAAATAAATACATGTTTCAAAAAATAAGAATAAAAAAGCTACCCTAGCTCGGTCCAGCTCCATCTCTGATAAACGCTAGAATCTGGCGCGCCTGCTCCTCGGTCAATAAATCATGCAATTCGGAGCGTGCAGGAGTCTGAGCGGGCTGTGGAGCTGGCGATGTGGTATGCGCAGCCGCCGTCGAGGTAGTGGCTTGCGGAGCCGCGGCTGCGGGAGTCTGAGCGGGCGGTGGAGCTATAGGAGCTGTCTGCGGAACCACAGCCGATGTAGTGTCTTACGGAGCCGCAGCGGAAGGAGATGCATATGGAGGCTCGGCCGATGTACCTTGTCGCGTCTGGACCTAACGTGTGTAATAAGCGTGTAAGAATTGTGTTTTTTTCGAATTCGTATCATTATCAAGTTATTTCGAAACCCCATTTGGATATCTAGATTGGAAAACCGTAGTTTATTTTAATTAGATATGCATGTATGATTAATCAAAGCTAAGTCTACAACCAAATAAGCTCAGGCTACGTACTAATATTGGATATGTTGATATCTATAATATGACATGATATTTTACTATTAAGTAGTATACATACCAGCATCTCCTTCAACTCCTGAATAGTGGCCTTCAAGCTCTCTAGTTCCTGCAGGACACGTCGCTCACTGGAGACGGAGGAAGTAACCGCCGAGGTAGAGTCCAACCTCATATGGGCCCTGCTAGGGCCCAGTCCCCGGCCTCTCTCCCAACCTCATTGGTGCCCTCCGTGTGCGGCGTCCAGGACTGGGGTCAGCAGCCTCGGATCGCTCTGTCCGGTAAAATTGATCCCCGATGCCTCGGCCTGCTCAACCACCCGCTCCTACACCTACATTAAGCAGTAAAGTATAAGTATAAAATTTAAATTTGAACCTTCCAAAACTAAAATTTCAAATATGGGTTGAATAAATATTAACACTTACGCAATACGCCTGGGTAGCGACGTCGGGATATCGAAGCTCGCCCGTGGCGGGATCTGTCGAGGTGCCGTGGACGGCAAGATATGCGGACAACACGCTCGGTGTACCACCTTACGCCAGGGTCTGAGCTGTCTGCAATATTAGAAAATAACTCTTAATATTAGATATATTAGAAAATAACTCTTAATATTGCATTATATCACAAAGGCCGGTCTATTGTAATTTACCGATAACTCCATGGCTCGAGTAATATGGGCGACCCCTCTTCGCCGACTTCCTATTCTCTATATTTTGAGCGGTCTGTTTCTGCACAACGCATTCACATTTAGTTTTCTAATAAAGGAACACAAAAAAATAAATTATATCCTAACCAATGAATTACATTTAAAATACATACCTGTTTGCGTTGAGAGTCGAAATATTTGCACAATAGAGGCCATGTCTCTATGTCGACTCTCGAAAAGGCCGGAGTAGATAGGAGGGCCGCTCTCTGCCTCGGGGGTCGCCATCCACATGGAGTAGCAGTCGGCCTTCAGCTCATTTCTGTTGTATCGGACCTTGGTCTGCATGTTCTTCATCAAGCCATTGTACAGAGCATGAAGGTCGAGCACCCTCCCAGGGTGATCAGGGTCGGTTACAGGCTGAAAATCGTAATCCGACTGAAAATACAAAAAAAACATTGTTATTAGATTGCAAGTGTTAATAATAAATATATTGGATATATCAAATGAAAACATATATTAATTCCCGAGCCTGATCAAAGAAGAGGGCGAATGAGCTCCGGTGCTGCTCGCCCCACTCAACGTGAAGTGGATAGTTCTTCACGAGCCGGCTCTCATCCCCCATATACCGGCCGAACCTCTCGGACTGAGGACCGGTATAGCGATATTCAAGGGTAAAAAAGAGGGGGAATGCTGCCTCCGCCCTAGCCCTGTCAGGCCTCAGCCTATGGGACTGATTCGGCCTCGAGTCCCCCTCTGGGGATGGGGAGGCCCTGCGTCTGCAAGAAATATCAAGACAATCAATATTAAGACAAAGTTGTATTAAGAAATCAAGGTTAAATGAAAATTGATGTGTGATATATGCCTCCGGTGACTAAAGCACGAGCCTGGGCCCGGGCAGCAGCACGAGCGGGACGATAGTTTCTCCGGTGAGGAACAGCTGGTGTCCCGGATGCGGACGCATCCCCTCCAACTAGAAAATAAACATTGACGCTAAATATCCTTGGAGTTCATATTTATTCTATAGAGCATATGTAAAATGAATAAATATTTTATATCTATTCATACTAACCTACAGACGATGCGGAGGGTACGGAAGTGGCAGGAGTGGCCCATGCGTCAGATGTGGACGCATCACCTATAATTAGACACTTAAAAATAGATTATATAAGTAATTGCAAAAAGAATGTGTAGATCAATAATATAATGTTCTAAATCAATATGCATGCACTATAGGATATATAAACATACCCGCAGGTGCGGTGGTGTCACCATCTACAGCTAGACAATAATAAAAATTACTATCTAAGTAAGAGCAAAAGGAATGTGTGTATATTTATGATATAGCATTCAAAATCAATATATATGCACTATATGATATATAAACATACCTGGAGGAGCGGGAGTGGCCTCTGTCCCTTATGTGGACGCATCACCAATAACTAGACAATCAAACATTGACAATATAAGTAATTTTGACATAAACAGGCATGAATATCTATAATATTACATTCAAAATGGATATGCGTGCAATATACCTAGAGGTGTGGCAAAATCCACACGGAAGGAGGCATCTGAAGGGGTCTCCGATCTGGGTGCAAGACCGGCCCTCTGAAGCTTCCTACGCAGCTCTCCGGGCGGCAGAACCGCTCTGCCTCTGCCTCTGCCGGTGCCGCGGCTGGAGCTCCTGCCGCCCCTCGCTGCTCCCGTCATCGTCATCAAATCTAGATAAACGGTTTGTGGACGCATTAGAAAATCATTAAAAGTATTGACTATATATGTATAGATCGTAAAATGTGAAGTAATAATATAACATTACTGATAACCTTTTTCGTTTCGTGGGCGCATTATACATATCTACTTGGATTTCATCGTCGATGTCATTTCTAACCCACGTAACTTCATTATCAGACGAAGACAACCCGTCCTTCGAAACAGACGGTCGGAGCACTTTAAGCCTTCTCTCCTCTTCATCCTCATTGCTGTCCTCGAATTCTGGGACATCTTAGACATATCTGGGTTTCCATCGGCATACAACACTCCATCCCGGATGCTTCAAACACTGTGAGTAGTATACTTGGAATGCTTGGTTCGGAAAGATAAACGGATCTTCCTGAACGTAAAATCGAAGTGTGTTCACACTAGTCAATCCATATTCATCTTTCCAAGTCCCAAGATTGCTTCTCCACTTATCCGCATCGGTTTGCGTATCGTACCAAGTACACTGGAATATATAAAATTATTGGATATAGTGCCCTCAAAGTCAATTATTGGATCGCAGGTACGTGATTGCAATGATTGAGGAGGACCTATACCGGTAGGACAGTCTTACTCGAGATGATAGTATGCTATCTGGTTTGCCTTTATCAGTCGTGTACATGTTCAGGTGACTGATTACATGTTACACGTTGATAGAGCCCTTAGGATCTTGCTTGACTACCAACAGTATGAGGGCAATCATATACGTGAGAGTTGGGTGGTCTATAAGCATATCCTTAATAGTGGTCCCTAGTCGTGGGAGTTTCGAGACAGGGCATCGATACTCTGGAGTAGACTAGTGTATACAGTCGAGACCCCGACGAGGGGCGGTGGCCAGTCTCACAAGACACTGGTGTCAGTTGGATCACCTAAGATGTATACAGGTGCTCATTAGGTTATGAGTACACCGGACAGGACTCGCCGGGAACCTGCTAGTTGGTATTATACATATCGTCAGATAGCAGTTCCCTGGTGACATGTGTACAGGTTAGTTCATCGACCTGAGGTCGTCATTTGTCTCGTGTGAGTTCCCACTGTGCTTTGATTTCTACCCTACCATGGCTCAAAGGAGTCGTGCAAACAGGTAGTTTTTGGGTACAGTCCCGAGCCACATGGAGGCACGTGAGCGAATCGGCAGGGGATTCGTCTCTCCCGGTATTGGGGGTGGAGATCGCGCTGTGTCTAGGAAAGCCATTACACCAAGTCTTTAGCCAAGGCAGGTGAGATTTACTGATAGGTACTCTAGTAGTATCTCAGCGTGTTCAGGGCTTGTTTCCGATATGACTTATACAGCTATTGGGGGTCTGACGTTACTAGCCCCCTAGGCTGGATATGCGATACTCATAGAAGAACGGACCGGACTGTATATACATTATCACTGTTAGGCTCAGTAGGGTTTCTGGATGAGTTCGCTCATCAACCTCCCTTGAGGTCAGTCCATGGGCAGCCGTTACGCATAGCTAGTGCCGCTGACGGCTTGTGGTTAAACCCACTGCCAGCGTACTGACGAGTCATTAGAGTCCCCCACAGATAGTTTCCCAAGTTCGGGCGAAACGTTGTAGAGGCCGTATGGTTTTATGGCAGGGTTCGGAAAATGCTCGTGCGTTTACACACGTGTCATATTTCGGGCAGATAATACTGGTTGGCTTTGGTTTAAGCCGGATCCGAGTATTATACTGTGTAGCTATAATATCTTTGTCTCAGTTGCATTTGCATTCGGTCATAATACAAATGCGGGTATCTTTATACTGTTACGGGGTTATCCTGAAATTCGTTTCAGGATCACTTTTGGAAGTTGCCAGTTTCCAGTTTTCTATCAGCTGTATTTAACATTCGGTTAAATACGGATTTATCTTTTCTTGAGATGAGAGTGGAAGTTTCTAGAGGCTTCTAGATGATGACTAGGATGGTGAGGTGTCATGTGACTCATCTTGGCATTTATTGTTGCATTAAACGCTAAGTGAGGTGTTATTAGTGAGTCACCTTTGCATTAAAGTTTCTTGTTAGCCTTAAGATATTTTGTATGAGATCTTTTATCTTATAGTTACCTCCTTGCTCGTATACTCACCCCCACCTCCTTATATGTGGTCGGCCCCTCCCCTCTCTCATTCACTCACTTGATTTGATTCATTTGGAAAAAAGATGATAGATTTAGGTGTATGGAAATTTCATAGCTCATTTCATTCCATCACCCGTCTCAATTGGCAACTTCATTAACCGTTCTTCCATGGCTTTGGACGAAGCGAGACAAAGTCTTATACTCATTCTCTACATCAATCTTGGTCGTCTCTTTTAGCAAACTTGACGACCGAGTTGCCTCGAGTCAGAGGCGGGAGCCCGTTTAGAGATTCGATGACGTGGTGCCACCTGGACGAGGAGATCGGATATCGACGAGATCGGAGCAGCCGCATGGAGCGTGGGATGATGGTTAAAGAAAGAAGGACTCGGATCGTTCGGTATAACCTTTCTTCCCTCTTTGTAGATTGTTAGTTTAGCGTTAATGGCAGATCCGGGTAATAGTATGCAATAGCGCCAGTTATAAAAGTTTTTGTTCCGCATTTTGGCGTCCGAAAGACGGCCGGGGCGCTACCGTAGACTTACATGGTATCAGAGCCACGCCATTAAACTTTACTAACTTGTGCTAACGCGTTTAAAAGATCGATCGAACGAATTTTCGAAAACCGCAATTTTCAAGTATGAAGTTTCTGTTAATTTTCAAACTGGTCTAAAAATCATTTTGACCATACCAGAAAATCAAGCAGGGTTTTTTAGGAAAACTGGAGAAATTCGACAAAGTGATGTCACTGTTCCACCGCGGATCCGCGGCCCAAACTAGGGTTTGGCCGCGGATCCGCCGCAGGAAAGTGAGCTCAATTTGTCAAACTTCTACAGTAGCTTTTACTTGGGAAATTATGGTTTCTGGAACTGTTCATTTTGGCCCAGTGTTTTTTACTGTACAGCAGATTTGCGTGGGGCCCACTTCGGGAAATTTAGTCGATCGAAATTTAAACGTATCAGTTTACAGTACTTACATTATATCTCCGACCGTGAATGTCATTTGATTGGTAAACCGCGTCTGATTGCTATAGTTCTTTTAGACGGGTTTGCGAACGTGACATTCGCGTTGATGTTCTGTGTTGTGCTGTGATGTTGCGGATTTGTCGTGGTGGATAGCTGTGTGCAATGGTAGTGCAGTTTGGATTTATTTGTACATTTGATATTGCGGGGCGAGCGTCCAACATGTGGACTGCCGTCACTGCCTGTTGTATAATATTCTTTTGGGGCACGACCGGGTTGAGGTCGATGTACCCGTTGTACATATTTTTCATTTCTGTACTAGGTTTTGCGTCGCGACGGAGTGCACGGATAGCCGGGTTCTGGAGGGCAACGGGTCTGCATCTCATGGCTTTGAGAGGCAGAGGAGCCTCACTCTAGAATTGGCAGACTATTCGCCGCACTCATAGAGGGTACAGGTTGACCCAAGGAGGGGTGCCCAAGATTACCGGATTCCGTGAAGTGTTGGGTGGTCCATTCACTTTGCTGTAGGGGGCTGCCACGCTTCAGGTTTTGGCGGGTAACTTGTCACACCCGTAGAGGTCTAGGTTTCATTGCACAGGCTATCCACACGACCAGGGGAACGTCGGGTTTCAGCAACGGCTCTGTGAAACTCGGGGATCCCAGATTATCTGTATTGTTCTGTGATGCTTATTACTTTTCTGTAATGTTGCATATTATCATGCCTGGAGCGATTATTGTATATTGGTATATATACTATTAGATGTTGTATATGTTTTACACCCGCGCTAGTTCAGTCCCCGCTCTGTCGTTAGTTAAGTAACCTAACGAGTGATGACGGGACCCAGTGACGAATGCGGATGGCATATACGTACATTTTATTTTCGTTCTTTTCTGGTGTGATTAATTGATGGGACTGCGTTGATTCTGATCAATGCAAAGGAAAACAAACCTGTTTGGATGTTGTTGGAACAATTTAAAAAGTGTTATTACAAAGACGTTTCCTTTTGTTTTGCACAGTGGTATTCGGTTGGAATATCCTGCACCTCATTCGACGGGGCAAGGGCCGATATCCCTTCACCGGGACTGACCCCTTGGGCAGAAGTTTGCGTCAGGGTAATAACTTCACTATAGTCGATTACATGTTGCTTTGCATCATGGTATTCAGTGGAATATCCTGCACCTCATTCCACGAGGAAAGAGCCGAGATTCCTTCACCGGGAGTAACCTCTTTAGCAAAGGTTTTCGCCACTATAATTTTATAAAAAGCTATCAGGTTCCTTCAACGAGATCAAGTTTATTACGTTAAAGGTTTTTCGCCAAAAACCAGCCGTAGCCCTCCATCATTTCATATGAATGGTCAGTAGTATTCAAGCTATGTTGGTCTGGCCCTTAGCTAGGACATAGTGATTGGTAGCTGCTGGGGTGTTCATATGTTGCATAGATAGATGCGTTGGTTTGGGACAGTCGTACAGCCTTGTTGGCCCTTAGTCAAGGGCGAGTACGGGTGGGTTCAAATTAATAAGATAATGATGGGAAGAACTTGACATGTGACTTATGATGGGTTGGCCCTTAGTCACGATCATAAGAGCATGGGGTAAAAATCATATCGGGAGTTTCTAAAGAAACTGAAACTTGCCAGGCATGCGCATACCTTCTGGAGTGTGATAACGCGAGTGGATTCCGTCATGTTATCATGCGATGAGAGTTGGATCCCGATTCCCACTGATGAGTTGGTTTACTCTTCGGGTGATCCCGATTGATTCTTCTTTCAGGTTTGGGGGAGAATTTGACAGTACAGTGGGAGGTTTCCGGATTAGATAAAGTGATAACCATTCTGATATAGGTTAGAGTGCACGCAGAGTGTTTCTTTTCTCTCTCTCTTTGGCAGCGACCTTTGACCGACCCTAGACTATGACTCAGTGACCAAGTTGACCGAACCTTCTTAAAATACTGACTTTTGGATTGTCTGAGTTGCATAAGTCATTGCCACTCCTTCTTTTACCCTTTGCATTTCTCAGAACACCCGTATTACTACGGACATCCACTTCCATTGGATAGATCCGTCGTATGGTTATATACGAACTCGAAGGGACTTCTTCGAGGATGGATCCAGGTTCAGGAGAAATAGAATTGGTTTATTCAGTTGTCTTTTATTATCACCTTCTCTCAGGTTGCGGGGGCTTCTTGGTTTAAGAGAGTACACTTATTACGCTTATTAGATAGTCTTCTTCCAAACCATAGGCAAGTTCCGAAAGGTAGGGAATGAAGAAAACCAATTAGCCTAAGTAGGGTGTACAGAAGGTAATATGTAAAGACAAAATAAAGGGATTAGAAAGAGGGCAAAGTAAATTGCGACTGTTATCATTCACGACCAAACCGCGTACTTCATCGCCACTCCTATTTCACCTTTAAAAGAATAAGGTATTATTCAGTTGTCTTTTATCATCACCTTCTTTCAAAGATGTGAGTACTCCTAGGTTGAGGAGGGTACACCTATTATGCTTACTGGATAGTCTTCTTCCAAACCATAGGCTGGTGCCGAACGGTAGGGAAGGAAGAAAACCATTTAGCCTAACGATGGTGTACAGAAGGTAACGACTAAAGACAAATAAAGGGATTTGGAGAGATGGCAAAGAAATATACGGTTAAAGTCATGAATTGGATTATGGAAGAGGAATTACTATGAATACCAGAACACCCCTATGAAACATTTTCATGTTTCAGTGCATTGTTAATGGAAAACTGTTTTCCCGATTAGATACTTACTCTAGGGTATGTATTTACCAGGTTTCATTCTCACATCTGTATGGTTTTACAGATGATGAGTGGGAGGAAGTTATTGGGAATTAGGTGACCATCTTCATTATATCGGAATTCGTTGTAATTGGTGATATTTGAGGAAATCACCTGGGTACAGTTTTCAACCTACGACGCACAGGTTTTTGAGTTATTCAACTCAGTGGACTTATACAGAGTATTGTATGTTGTCCAGTATCCATCAGGACAAAGGGGTAGGTCCTCGTACTATGTTCTGTTTACTTATGACTTCTCTAGTTTTTAGACAAGTGTTTCGTAGAAATACAAGGTCTAAGTTTTAAGAAGTTGTGGGTATAAGAATAAATTAGAGAACCAGATGTCGCAAGTATCGGGATTCTTCAAAGAGATCGAAGATCTAGATACTTGTGATTGGTATTCAGATGATAGTAAAAGTTTTGAGAAACTTGTTTCTCTTTCAGGTTACTCATAATTGGATGGATTCCTAAGTTGAGTAATGCTGATTAGCCTCTTTCCATTAAGTTAATATGCACTGGAGACAGCTGCATGATTAGAATCTAGTTCCAAATTAAATAAGTGCCAATGTTTCTATATTGGATATAGAATGGTTCATATCTTAACGTTGTTAAGGTACGGGGAGTTGTCCGGCTTATGCTTAAAACCAGATTCTGGATAACTCAGGGCACGTTTCTGTAATGGCTGTTTGTGGGTTGGCCCAGGCTATGGCGAGGGTTGACTTTATACCATCTGGAAGATCAATAGTGATATTGTTCTTAACTCGCCACAGTTTTAGTAAAATGGATTTTTTTTCATAAAACAGTAGTGGGAGTATGGTAGAAATGGAAGTGATTCCAGAACCGCAAACGATTATGGAAAATTTAATAGGACCAATAGATTCAATCAGGTTTGACATTCCATTAGCCACTCCGCAGATATGGTGGGTAACCTCAGACACCCGAGAGGTACTCCGGTAGCCTTAAGGACGGTGACAGGGAGGTTTTTATCTACCCAGACTTGACACTACTGTTGTTCCAGGCTATGAGACCCGGTAGGAGGGTTGTTGTGGTCAGTGGGAGCAGTGGAAGCATAGTAGGCAAGTAGCTTATGTCTATTTATAGACTAGAGCAGTTATAGCGGAGATAGATCATCTAATTTTGATGTGAAAGTCATGGGTTTGACTTCATCAGAATAGGGGATGGATCTGTTAAGAAGGTAAGTAGGGTGTGATGTCCCAGTATTATGGATGTCATACACAAAGTAGGAACTAAAATTCCTATACTACAATCGGTCGTACTGTGGTAGTCACACAGTTGTTTCTCCAGATAGGATATGGATATAATATTTAACATTCTGGTTTCTAGATCTATGGTTTTAGATCTGGATTTCGGTAGTTTCCCAATGTGGGTACTTTGACAGTATTCTAATGGTTTTTAGAATAGATGACTCCTGGCATGGTGGTGTACCTACTGGTGATAGAGTCACCCTCTCTAAAGGTGTCTTACAGACTAAAGGGGAGAGGGATGTGCATGATTGGCATATCACTTGCTTAGGCAATTGAGTCAATCGTGAGATGTCAAGTACCACACCAGATGTTGTTTTTGCACTAGATGCGATAAGTTTGTATTAATCCAATCCTGGAGAAACATAAGGAAGCAGTTTTAGAACATAAGTGCATGTTCTACGGATTTGATGACAGCAGCCTCCGTCGGGAGACGGTTATCATTCCAGGCTTCAAAGGTGACATGGATGACAGAGAGATTGTCAGAGTTATAGTTTTCCCTCTGATAAGGGACAGTATTATGGACAGTTGGTCCAAGAGGATACTGTGGGAGGCATTGTGCAGGATACTGATTAGGTTCAGTTATCGATACAGTCTAAGAAGTTTGGATTTGGAGTTCATTTATGGACTAGGTCCCATCAGATATCCAGACATATTCTAAGACAGGTATTACTCAATTTGGGAGATGGCTTTCTCCGCGAACTTAAGATTAAGAGAGACAAAGAAAGAAACATCAGGGCGGATCCACTCACTGAGGCTATTTCTCGAACAAAATAGTTTTACGAACGGGCTTTGTGAAACTGATTAGTAGAGGAGTTGGATGTTCGGTATCACACGGGCTGTGTGTATGCGACTTCGCAATAATTAGCCTTAAGTGCAAGTGGGAGATTGTTGGATATAGTGCCCTCAAAGTCAATTATTGGATCACAGGTACGTGATTGCAATGATTGAGGAGGACCTATACCGGTAGTACAATCTTACTCGAGATGATAGTATGCTATCTGGTTTGCCTTTATCAGTCGTGTACATGTTCAGGTGACTGATTACATGTTACACGTTGATAGAGCCCTTAGGATCTTGCTTGACTACCAACAGTATGAGGGCGATCATATACGTGAGAGTTGGGTGGTCTATAAGCATATCCTTAATAGTGGTCCCTAGTCGTGGGAGTTTCGAGACAGGGCATCGATACTCCAGAGTAGACTAGTGTATACAGTTGAGACCCTGACGAGGGGCGGGGGCCGGTCTCATAAGACACTGGTGTCAGTTGGATCACCTAAGATGTATACAGGTGCTCATTGGGTTATGAGTACACCGGACAGGACTCGCCGGGAACCTGCTAGTTGGTATTATACATATCGTCAGATAGCAGTTCCCTGGTGACATGTGTACAGGTTAGTTCATCGACCTGAGGTCGTCATTTGTCTCGTGTGAGTTCCCACTGTGCTTTGATTTCTACCCTACCACGGCTCAAAGGAGTCGTGCAAACAGGTAGTTTCTGGGTACAGTCCCGAGCCACATGGAGGCACTTGAGCGGATCGACAGGGGATTCGTCTCTCCCTGTATTGGGGGGGAGATCGCGCTGTGTCTAGGAAAACCATTACACCAAGTCCTTGGCCAAGGCAGGTGAGATTTACTGGTAGGTACTCCAGTAGTATCTCAGGGTGTTCAGGGCTTGTCTCCGACACGACTTATACAGCTATTGGGGTTCTGACGTTACTAGCCCCCTAGGCTGGATATGCGATACTCATAGACGAATGGACCGGACTGTATATACATTGTCACCGTTAGGCTCAGTGGGGTTTCTGGATGAGTTCGCTCATCAGCCTCCCTTGAGGTCAGTCCATGGGCAGCCGTTACGCATAGCTAGTGCCGCTGACGGCTTGTGGTTAAACCCACTGCCAGCGTACTGACGAGTCAGTAGAGTCTCCCACAGATAGTTTCCCAAGTTCGGGCGAAACGTTGTAGAGGCCGTATGGTTTTATGGCAGGGTTCGGAAAATGCACGTGCGTTTACGCACGTGTCATATTTCGGGCGGATAATACTGGCTGGCTTTGGTTTAAGCCGGATCCGAGTATTATACTGTGTAGCTATAATATCTTTGTCTCAGTTGCATTTGTATTCGGTCGTAATACAAATGCGGGTATGTTTATACTGTTACCGGGTTATCTTGAAATTCGTTTCAGGATCACTTTTGGAAGTTGCCAGTTTCCAGTTTTCTATCAGCCATATTTAACATTCGGTTAAATACGGATTATCTTTTCTTGAGATGAGTGTGGAAGTTTCTAGAGGCTTCTAGATGATGACTAGGATGGTGAGGTGTCATGTTACTCATCTTGGCATTTATTGTTGCATTAAATGCTAAGTGAGGTGTTATTAGTGAGTCACCTTTGCATTAAAGTTTCTTGTTAGCCTTAAGATGTTTTGTATGAGATCTTTTATCTTATAGTTCCCTCCTTGCTCCTACACTAACCCCCCACCTCCTTATATGTGGCCGGCCCCTTCCCTCTCTCACTCACTCACTTGATTTGATTCATTTGGAAAAAAGATGATAGATTTAGGTGTATGGAAATTTCATAGCTCATTTCATTCCATCACCCGTCTCAATTGGCAACTTCATTAACCGTTCGTCCATGGTTTTGGACGAAGCGAGACAAAGTCTTCTACTCATTCTCTACATCAATCTTGGTCGTCTCTTTTAGCAAACTTGACGACCGAGATGCCTCGAGTCAGAGGCGGGAGCCCGTTTAGAGATCCGATGACGTGGTGCCACCTGGACGAGGAGATCGGATATCAACGAGATCGGAGCAGCCGCAATGGAGCGTGGGATGATGGTTAAAGAACGAAGGACTCGTACCGTTCGGTATAACATTTCTTCCCTCTTTATAGATTGTTAGTTTAGCGTTAATGGCAGATCCGGGTTATAGTATGCGATAGCGCCAGTTATAAAAGTTTTTGTTCCGTATTTTGGCGTCTGAAAGACGGCGGGGGCGCTATCGTAGACTTACAAAAATGGTTCTGATCGTCCGGGATAGTGGATGCCAAGTATACAATTTAAGAACCCATAATAAATCACACCGTCCGATCCTACCGTCGCAATCCCACTATTCTGAGTGGTTCTAGATGTTTCTATGTCCTTAACTTTGAATTTGTATCCAAGGACACCAAATCCTTTGTAATATGCAACCTCAATACTAGGAAATTGAGCTAAACATCTTGAATCACTCTCAAATGATGCAGACAAGTTCGGATCGTGGATCTAACAAAACAAATTTTACGAAAAATACATAACGATACAAGTTTCGATTAAAACTGATAGCAATAAAATGTTATTCGAATAACATACATGATCTGTGACCTAATCACAAAATTATCCTGATGATATTTTTCCAATCGTTCTTTCTTCCAATCAAGATGCCCCTCACGTACCTCATTAAAATGAATTCTGTTTTCGACAAATAATGGTGACATTAATATTATTATTGGATATAGTGCCCTCAGAGTCAATTATTGGATCACAGGCACGTGATTGCAATGATTGAGGGAGGACCTATGCCGGTAGGACAGTCTTACTCAAGATGATAGTTTGTTATCTGGTTTATCTTTAATATCGTGTACTGCTTTAGGTGACCTTACAGGTCACTATTGCGCGTTGATAGAGCCCTTAGGATTCTTGCTTGACGTCCAACAGTATGATGGCGATCATATACGTGGGAGCTGGGGTCTATAAGCACATCCTTAAAAGGTCCCTAGTCAAGGGAATTTTTGAGACAGGGCATCGATACTCCAGAGTAGACTAGTGTATACAGTTGAGACCGAGACGAGGGGCGGTGGCCGGTCTCACAAGCCACTGGTGTCAGTTGGTTCACCTAAGATGTATACAGGTGCTCATTGGGTTATGAGTACACCGGACAGGACTCGTCGGGAACATGCTAGTTGGTTTTATACCTAACGTCAGATAGCAGTTCTCTGGTGATATGTGTACAGGTTAGTTCATCGACCTGAGATCATCATTTGTCTCGTGTGAGTTCCCACTGTACTTTGATTACTACCCTTCCACGGCTCAAAGGAGTCGTGCAAATAGGTTTTAGTTGGGTACAGTCCCGAGCCACATGGAGGAAGTGAGCGGATCTGCAGGGGTTCGTCTCTCCCCGTATTGGGGGTGAGGTCGCGCTGTGTTTAGGAGAGCCATTACACGAAGTCCTTGGCCAAGGCAGAAGATTTACTGGTTGGTATTCCAAAAGTATCTCAGGGTGTTCTAGGCTACACTCCGACACGACTTGTACCGCTTTTGGGGGTCTGACTTTTACCAACCCACTAGGCCCGCCATGCGATGCTCATAGACGAACGGACCGGACTGTACGGATATTGTCACTGACAGGCTCAGTAGGGTGTCGGGATGAGTTCGCTCATCGACCTCCCTTTTGGTCAATACCTGGTAGCCTGTTACGTACGGTTAATACCTCTGACGTGCTAGTGGTTAAATCCACCGCCAAAGTATTGACGAGTCTTTAGAGTCCCCCACAGACAGTTTCTCAAGTTTCGGGCGAAACGCTGTAGAGGCCGTATGGATATATGGCAGGGTTCGATCATATACATGTGGTATTGCACGGATCATGATCGGATGGATAATACTAGCGAGCTTTGGTTTAAGTCGGATCCTAGTATTATACAGTGTAGATTTTGTCTCATTGCATTTGTATTCGGTCGCAATACAAATGCGGGTATGTATATACAGTCGTGGG
The DNA here is from genome assembly GCA_030015575.1 of Agapanthus africanus. NCBI lineage: Eukaryota > Viridiplantae > Streptophyta > Magnoliopsida > Asparagales > Amaryllidaceae > Agapanthus > Agapanthus africanus. The sequence continues at coordinate 737,560,882 of CM057338.1, forward strand.
GTTTTCCTGTAATTTATTAGCGGATCACTTTTTGAAGTTGCCAGCTTTCATTCCGTTTCGGCCATTTTTCCTTTGTTCCTTCTTGGCTGAAATTCCTTTGATGGGAAGGGCTTATTTGCAAATGTGAAAATTAGCAATATGGAGGGTGTTTTTTGTGATGGAGGGTTCATCATGGTTCTATCCTCTCATGATTGCCTTTTTGGGTTCATCATTACTTGTTTTAGGTGATGGGTTTTTGATTTGACTTGGTTGTGATCATTGTTCCTAATGATCACTCTTTTCTCTTCCTTCGATTATTCTCTCTCTCCCTTCACAACACATGGCCGGCCACACAAGGGGTTGGGGGCTGTCAAAGATTTGGGTGGGGAAAATATGGTTCTCATATTTTTCTAGGCTTGCAATAAAATTCCTTACCCTCTCCAAACTTCATTTCTCCTCCACTCTAAAATGGCAACTTCATAAACCCCCTCGAGACATAGCATTCTACACTTAGCCTACAGCAATCTTGGATACGTCGGCTTGCCAACTTCGTGTCCGAGTTGCCTCGGTCCAGAGGTGGGAGACCGTAAAAAGACTCGGTGATGTGGTGCCCTTTCCGATGAGGAGATCAAGACGGGAGATTCTGCGAGGAGATCGGGATGGTGGCCGAAGACCGAAGGCCACGGATTTCTCGGTATAGCTCTCTACCCTTTCTCTAGTTTGCTAGTAGTAGGTTAATGGCCCGATCCGGGTTTATAGTCCGCGGTAGCGCCTGTTTCTAGTTATAGAAAAGTTTTTGTTTTCCGCATTTTGGCCTCGGACAGACGGCTGGGGCGCTACCGTGCACTTACATGGTATTAGAGCCACGCCATTAACCTTTACTAGCTTGCTCTAACGTGTTTACAAGTTCGATCGAACGAATTTCCAAAAACCATATTTTCCAAGCATCAATTTCTGTCGAAATTTTTTAGTTGTCAAAAAATTATTTGGTATATTGCAGAAATATGTGCAGGCTTTTTCAAGAGAACTGAGGAAATTTGGTCGGCTGATTTCACTGTAGCGCGGCGGATCCGCGGCCGTAACCACATTTTGGCCGCGGATCCGCCGCCGTACTGTAGCTACAGTGCACCAAATTTCTTCAGTAGGTCTCTGTGTTGGAATTGGGGGTTTTTGGTATATTCTTTTTGGGCCCAGATTTATTTTGTGTACTGAGTATTGTACTTGGGGCCCACTATGGGAATTTTTGTCGATCGAAAATTTTAAACATGTTAGTTCACAGTATTTACATTATATCTGCGACCGTGAATGTCATTTGATCGGTATATCCTGTCTAATTGCTATAGTCCTTTTAGACGGATTTGCGAACGTGACATTCACGTTGATGTTCTGTGTTGTGCTGTGATGTTGCGGATTTGTCGTGGTGGATAGCCTGGATCCAATGGTAGTACAGTTTTGGTATTATTATGTACATTTGATATTGCGGGGCGAGCGTCCGACATGTGGACTGCTGTTACTGCCTGTTTGTATATTATTCTTTTGGGACACGACCGGGCTGAGGTCGATATACCCGTTGTATATATTTTACTTTCTGTACTAGGATTACCCTGCGGTGGGGTGCACGGATAGCCGGGTTCTAGAGGGCAACAGGCCCGCATCTCATGGAGTTGAGACAGAGGGGGCTTTACTCTAAAATTGGCGGGCTATTCACCGCACTCGTAGGGGGTACAGGTTAACCCAAGGAGGGGTGCTCAAGTTACCTGATTCCGTGAAGTGCTGGGTGGTCCATTCACATTGTTGAAGGGGGCTGCCTCGCTTCAGGTTTTGGTGGGTAACTTTCCGCACCCGTAGGGGTCTAGGATTTCATTGCACAGGCTATCCACACTACCAGGGGAACGCCGGGTTTCAGTAGCGGCTCTATGAAACCCGGGAATCCCAGATATATGTATTGTTCTGTGATACTTATTACATTTCTGTGATGTTGCATTTTATCACGCCTTGAGCGAATATTATATATTGATATATATACTAGTAGATGTTGTATATGTTTTACACCCGCGCTAGTCCAGTCCCCACTCTGTCGTTAGTTAAGTAACCAAACGGGTGATGACGGGACCCAGTGGCGAATGCGGATGGCATATACGTACATCGTATTTTCATTCTTTATTAGTGTGATCAATTGATGGGACTGCGTTGATTCGGATAAATGCAAGCTAAACAAACCTATTCTGATGTTGTTGGAACAATTTTCAAAGACGTTCTCTTTTGTTTTGCACAGTGGTATTCAGTTGGAATATCCTGCACCTCAGTCGACGAGGCAAGGGCCGAGATCCCTTCACCGGGTGTGACCCCTTGGACAGATGTTTGCGTCAGGGTAATAACTTCACTATAGCCGTTTGCCTTTTGCTTTGCATCGTGGTATTCAGTTGGAATATCCTGCACCTCATTTTACAGGGAAAGAGCCGAGATCCCTTCACCGGGAGTGACCTCTTTAGCAAAGGTTTTCGTCACTATATTTTTATAAAAAGCTATCCAGCTCCTTCAACGATATCAAGTTCATTACGTTAAAGGTTTTTCGCCAAAAACCATTCGTAGCCCTCCGTCATTTCATACGGGTAGCACGTAGTATTCATGCTATGTTTGTTGACCTTCGTCAAGGCAAAGTGAATGGTAGTTGCTTGTTACCTTTCTGCTGCATAGATAGATGCGTTGGTTTGGGACAGTCGTATAGCCTTATTGACCTTCGTCAGGGGCTTGTACGGGTGGGTTCAAATTAACCTGGATAATGACGGGTAGAACTTGACATGTGACTTATAATTTGTTGAACTTCGTCAAGGTCATAAGAGCATGGGGTAAAAATCACATCGGGAGTTTCTAAAGAAACTGAAACTTGCCAGATATGCGCATACCTTCTGGAGTTTGATAACGTGAGTGGATTCCATCACGTTATCATGCGATGATAGTTGGATCCCGATTCCCACTGATGAGTTGGTTTACTCCTCGAGTGATTCCGACTAATTCTTCTTTCAGGTTTGGAGAAGAATTTGAGGTTACAGTGGGAGGTTTCCTGATTAGATAAAGTGATAACCATTCTGATCTAGGTTCGAGTGCACGCTGAGTGTTTCTTTTCTCTCTCTCTTTGGCAGCGACCATGACCCGACCCTTGACTATGACTCAGTGACCAAGATTAACCAAACCTTCTTAAAATAATGGCTTTTGGATTGTCAGAGTTGCATACCTCATTGCCACTCCTGCTTTTACCCTTTTCTCCAGAACACCCCGTATTACTATAAACATCCACTTCCATTGGAAAAAACCATCGTATGGTCATATACGAACTCGAAGGAACTTGTTCCAGATTCGAGGATGGTTTCCGGTTCTGGAGAAAACGAATATGACTATTCAGTTGTCTTTTCCTTTTACCTTCTCTCAGGTTGCGAGTGTTCCATGGATTGGGACGGTACACCTATTATGCTAATTGGATAGTCTTCTTCCAAACCATATGCAGGTTCCGAATGGTAGGGAATGAAGAAAACTAATTAGCCTAACGATGGTGTACAGAAGGTAATAAGTTAAGACAAATAAATGGATTGGTAAGAGGGCAAAGTAAATTGCGACTGCTATTCACGACAAAACCAAGTATTTCGTTGCCACTCCTACTTCACCTTTGTATTTCTCCAGGACACTCCGTATCACTACGAAGATTCACAGTTTATTGGATACTCCATCGTATGGTTATATACAAACTCGAAAGGAACTTGTTCCAGTTCGGGGTTGGATTCTGGTTCAGGAGAAATAGGAATAAGGTTTTATTCAGTTGTCTTTTATCCTCACCTTCTCTCAGGTTGCGAGTGCTCCTAGGATAAGGACAGTACACCCATTATGCTTATTGGATAGTTTTCTTCCAAACCATAGGCTGGTGTCGAACGGTAGGGAAGGAAGATAACCATTTAGCCTAAGAGGGTGTACAGAAGGTAATGACTAAAGACATATAAAGGTATTTGGAGAGATGGCAAAGAAACATACGGTTACAGTTGTGAATCTGATAATGGAAGAGAAATTACTAGGAATACCCGGATACCCCTTCGAAACATTTACATGTTTCAGTTTTACTGTGCATTGTTAATAGAAAACTGATTTCCCAATTTGCACTTGCTCTAGGGTATGTATTTACCAGGTTTGATTCTCACATCTGTATGGTTTTACAGATGATGAGTGGGAGTAAATTATTGGGAATTAAGTGATCATCCTCATTATATCGGAATTCGTTGTAATTGGTGATATTTGAGGAAATCGCCTAGGCTGTTTGCCGGACGACAAATATTTGGTTTTGAATATCCGTTGCTATGCACCAATTTCAAATTGATATATCTGTATGTCTATTTTTATAGAGTGACATATACCTTTTTGAAATTATGTCTATGACATTTACCTATATCAGTGGATGGTTAGGTAAGGAGCATTAAACAGCGGTGTAATTCTTCATAACCATAGTACAGTTTTCAACCTACGACACACAGCGAATGAGTAATTAGACTCAAGGGACTTGTACAGAGTATTGTATGTTGTCCAGTGTCTATTAGGACAGAGGGGTTGGTCCTCGTACTATATTCTGTTTATTTGTGACTTCTCTAGTTCTTAGACATGTGTTTCGTAGAAATACAAGGTCCAAGTTTTGAGAAGTTATAGGTATAAGAGTAAAGTAGAGAACCAGATGTTGTAAGTATCGGGATTCTTCAAAGTGATCGAAGATGTAGATACTTGTGTATGGTATTCAGTTGACAGTAATGATTATGAGAACTTGCTTCTCTTTCAGGTTACTCATATCTGGATGCATTCCTAAGTTGAGTAACGCTGATCGGCCTCCTTCCATTTAGTTGACATGCACTGAAGACAGTTGCATGCTTTGAATCTGGTTCCAATTAAATCAGTGCCTCTATTTCTGTATTGGATAAAGAACAGTTCATATCTTAACGATGTTAAGGTACGGGGAGTTGTCCGGCTTATGCTTAAAACCAGACTCCGGATAACTCAAGGCACGTTTCTGTAATGGCTGTTTATGGGTTGACCCGGGCTATGATGAGGGTTGACTTTTTACCATCTGAAAGATCAATAGTGATACTGTTCTTGACTCGCCACAGTTTTAGTAAAATGGATTTTTTCAGAAAACAGTAGTGGGAGTATGGTAGAACTGGAAGTGATTCCAGAACCGCAAACGATTACTGAAAATTTGATAAGAACCTAAAGATTCAATCTGATTTGACATTCCATTAGCCACTCCGCAGATAAGGTGGATAACCTCAGGCACTCGAGAGGTATTTCGGTATGCTCAAAGACGGTGACAGGGAGGTTCTTGTTTATCCAGACTTGCCATTGCTGTTGTTCCAGACTGTGAGACCCGGCAGGAGGATGAGTATAGCATCGTTCTAAACTGGCTTTAGAAGCGTATGTGTATATGACTCTGCCAGAGAGTTGTGGTAGTCAGTGGGAGCAGCGGAAGCATAGTGGACAAGTGGCTTATGTCTATTTATGGACTAAAGCAGATATAGTGAAGGTAGATCGTCTATTTCTGGTGTGACGGTCATAGGTTTGGCTTCATCAGAATAGGGGATGGATCTGTTAAGAAGATAGTTGGGTGTGATGTCCTGGTATTTGGATGGCATACACAAAGTAGGAAGTGAAATTCCTATACTACAATCGGTTATACTTTGGTTGTCACACGGTGGTTTCTCCACAAAGGATATAGATATTATATCAGGCATTCTGGTTACTAGATCTATAGTTTTAGATCTAGATTTGGGAAGTGTCCCAATCAGGGTACTTAGACAGCATTCTAGAGGTGTTTTAGAATGGACGACTCCTGGCACGGTAGTGTACCTGCAGGTGATGGAGTCACCCTCTCAAAAGGTGTCTTACAGACTAAAGGGGAGAGGGATGTGCATGATTGGCAGATCACTTGCTTAGGCAATTGAGTCAATCATGAGATCTCAAGTACCACACCAGATGTTGTTTTTGCATGAGCTGCAATAAGTTGATATTGATCCAATCCTGGAGGAACGTTCGGAAGCAGTTTTAGAACATAAGTGGATGTTCTAGGGATATGATAACGACAGCCTCATTCGGGAGACAGTTATCATTCCAGGCTACGAAGGTGACCTGGATGACTGAGTGACTGTCAGAGTTATAGTTTTCCCTCAGACGAGGGGCAGTGTTTTGGATAGGTGATCCAAGCAAACACGGAGGGAAGGCATGACGCAGGATACTGATTAAGTTCGGTTGACAATACAGTCTAAGAAGTTTAGATTTGGAGTTCATTTATGAGCTAGGTCCCATCAGATATCCAGACATATTCTAAGACTGGTATTGCTCATTTCGGGAGATGGCGTTCTCCGCGAATTTGAGATAAAGAGGGACACAGAAAGAAACATTAGGGCGGATCCACTCACTGAGGCTATTCCTCGAACGCAATAGTTTCGCAAATGGGTTTTGTGAGACTGATTAGTAGAGGAGTTGGGTGTTTGGTATCACACGGGCTGTGAGTATACGACATCGCAATAATTAGCCTTGAGTGCAAGTGGGAGATTGTTGGATATAGTGCCCTCAGAGTCAATTATTGGATAACAGGCACGTGATTGCAATGATTGAGGGAAGACCTATGCCGGTAGGACAGTCTTACTCAAGATGATAGTATGCTATCTGGTTTATCTTTATCATCGTGTACTGCTTTAGGTGACCTTACAGGTCACTATTGCGTGTTGATAGAGCCCTTAGGATTCTTTCTTAACGGCCAGCTGTATGATGGCGATCATATACGTGGGAGCTGGGGTCTATAAGCACATCCTTAAAAGGTCCGTAGTCGTGGGAGTTTTCGAGACAGGGCATCGATACTCCATAGTAGACTAGTGTATACAGTCGAGACCCCGACGAGGGGCGGTGGCCGGTCTCACAAGCCACTGGTGTCAGTTGGTTCACCTAAGATGTATACAGGTGCTCAATGGGTTATAAGTACACCGGACAGGACTCGCCGAGAACATGCTAGTTGGTTTTATACCTAACGTCAGATAGTAGTTCCCTGGTGACATGTGTACAGGTTAGTTCATCGACCTGAGATCGTCATTTGTCTCGTGTGAGTTCCCACTATAATTTGATTACTACCCTACCACGGCTCAAAGGAGTCGTGCAAACAGGTTTTAGTTGGGTACAGTCCCAAGCCACATGGAGGCAGTGAGCGGATCTGCAGGGGTTCGTCTCTCCCGGTATTGGGGGTGAGGTCGCGCTGTATCTAGGAGAGCCATTACACGAAGTCATTGGCCAAGGCAGGAGATTTACTAGTAGGTATTCCAGTTGTATCTCCGGGTGTTCTGGGCTACACTCCGACACGACTTGTACCGCTTTTGGGGGTCTGACTTTTACCAACCCCCTAGGCCCGCCATGCGATGCTCATAGACGAATGAACCGGACTGTACGGATATTGTCACTGACAGGCTCAGTAGGGTGTCAGGATGAGTTCGCTCATCGACCTCATTTTTGGTCAATACCTGGTAGCCCGTTACGTACGGCTAATACCTCTGACGTGCTAGTGGTTAAATCCACAGCCAAAGTAATGACGAGTCTTTAGAGTCCCCCACAGACAGTTTCTCAAGTTTTGGGGGAATCGCTGTAGAGGCCGTATGGATATATGGCAGGGTTAGATCATATACGTGCGGTATTACACGGATCATGATCGGACGGATAATACTAGCGGGCTTTGGTTTAAGCCAGATCCTAGTATTACACAGTGTAGATTTTGTCTCATTGCATTTGTATTCGGTCGCAATACAAATGCGGGTATGTATATACAGTCATGGGGTTTTCCTGTAATTTATTACCGGATCACTTTTTGAAGTTGCCAGATTTCATTCCGTTTCGGCCATTTTTCCTTTGTTCCTTCTTGGCTGAAATTCCTTTGATGGGAGGGGCTTATTTGCAAATATGAAAATTAGCAATGTGGAGGGTGTTTTTTGTGATGGAAGGTTCATCATGGTTCTAGCCTCTCATGATTGCCTTTTTGGGTTCATCATTACTTGTTTTAGGTGATGGGTTATTGATTTGACTTTGTTGTGATCATTGTTCCTAATGATCACTCTTTTCTCTTCCTTGCATTATTCTCTCTCTCCCTTCACAACACATGGCCGGCCACACAAGGGGGTGGGGGCTGTCAAAGATTTAGGTGGGGAAGATATGGTTCTCATATTTTTATAGGCCTGCAACAAAATTCCTTACTCTCTCCAAAGTTCATTTCTCCTCCACTCTAAAATGGCAACTTCATAAACCCCTTCGAGACATAGCATTCTACACTTAGCCTACAGCAATCTTAGACACGTCGGCTTGCCAACTTAGTGTCCGAGTTGCCTTGATCCAGAGGTGGGAGCCCGTAAAAAGACTCGGTGATGTGGTGCCTTTTCCGACGAGGAGATCAAGACCGGAGATTCCGGGAAGAGATCGGGAAGGTGGCCGAAGACCGAAAGACACGGATCACTCGGTATAGCTCTCTACCCTTTCTCTAGTTTGCTAGTAGTAGGTTAATGGCCCGATCCGGGTTTATAGTCCGCGGTAGCGCCGGTTTCTAGTTGTAGAAAATTTTTTGTTTTCCGCATTTTGGCCTCGGACAGACGGCCGGGGCGCTACCGTGCACTTACAATTATATCATTTCATACACACACAAACACAAATATAACAATTAATCCAAAAAAACTTACTCTCTAATTTGTTAAAGACATGCACAATTAAGGAAGATAAACCGGTATATCTTGTTGATAAACATAGTGTCTACCCTCTTATACTTGGCTTTACCGTTTGGCCCATCTTGAATTCTTCGAGGCCGGTTAATTCTTGTCTTAATGTTCTCTTCCAGATAGCAGGAACAAAATGTGGTTGCTTCATCAAGAAGATAACCTTGCATGATAGAACCCTCTGGTCGATTTTTAATGCGTACATACTTTTTAAGAGTGTAGAGGTACCTAATGAAAATATGTTGAATAAATAAATACGGGCATACAGGATAACAATAAATTTATAAATTGCGCGAAATGAAAAATTACACGTACCTCTAGACGGGATACTTCCATCGATATTGTACCGGTCCAGCTAACATAGCCTATGAACCGTCAAGTGTATTATGATATCGTAGAATGACGGTGGGAAAATACGCTCAAAATTGCAAAGTATCAACGCAATAGAATTTTCTAGTTTATCCAGCGTCACAACCTCCAGTGTTTTAGCACACAACTCTCTGAAAAAACAACATAGGTCATTGATTACTAGACCAACCGATTCGGGGAGAGAAGTCCTGAGGGCTAATGGAAGAAGGTGCTCCACGATAACATGGCGATCATGACTTCTAAGCCCATCGATCTTGCTTTTCACAATTTTTATTTTCGTGCTGAATGATCCTGAGAAACCTGTGGGAACTTTCAAATCTTGCAACATCTACAGGAATCTTTTCTTCTCTGGTTGCGACATATGATAAGCGGCATTGGGAAGTACAAACTTTCCCGGTTTACCCGCTACCGGTCTAGGGTGCAATGCACTTCTTATTCCCCACTCCTGTAGATCCATCCGAGCATTCAGGTTGTCTTTCGATTTTCTGTCTTTACAAAGAAGCAAGTTGAGTATGTGCTCTAATACTCCCTTCTCTATATGCATGACGTCCAGACAATGACGCACTAAATTTGTTGACCAGTACGGAAGCTCGAAGAAAATGCTTAACTTGTTCCAAAATGGTGGTTTGACTTGTTTCGTCGGATCCATCCCGAAGGTCACATTATTGTAACCATCCCATTGAGCAGTCACGTCCTCGCCGAACAATGGGGTTGGAGGTCCAAGAAGCTCCTGTTGACCATCAAAGTGAATCGTGTCTAACCTATAAGGGTAGTCTGGAGGCAGGAAACGTCGATGGCCGCAATAACAAACCTTCCTGCTAATATTCAAGAATTTCGATGTTGTGTGTTCATGGAAATGAGGACATGCTTTGTGACCATGTACGGACCAACCTGATAGCATTCCATACGCAGGAAAGTCATTAATTGTCCATATTAAAGCCGCACGCAGTATGAAGGTTGTATTTGTGTTTGCATCGTATGTCTCTACACCATCAATGAACAAAGATTTCAACTTCTCGATCAGAGTTCGGAGATAGATGTCGATATTGTTTCCTGGTGAGTTTGGTCCGTCGATAAGAAGATGCATCATGAAGTATGATTGTGTTAGTGTATATGCCCTAGATGCCATTACTGTATCATAATAGTTTGTATATTACTTGATGGAAGCTTGGGATATTCACAGTTGTATAGACAATCTTGCTCAAAATAGTAGTATGCTACTTGGTTTGTTTCTACTTTAATGTGTGCATGTGTTTCTTATAGCATATCGCCTTTACACATTAGTGGTCCCTTAGGATCTTTGCTTGATTACCAGTGTTGTGATAGCAGTCACACTAGTGGGGGCCGGGTAATCTACAAGCACATCCTTATACAGGTCCCTAGTCTTAGGATTATCGAGTCGGGGCATCGATACTCTGGAGTAGACTAGCGTATGCGCTTCTCATCCCAGCATGGGAGATGGTCTGTCCCACAGCCATTAGTACGTCGTGTTTGAGATAGTATGCGGGTGCTCGTTAGGTTACGAGTACACTGGACAGGACTCGTCGGGAACTATTGGTTGGTATTATACCTATCGTCAGTTGTCAGTTCCCAGGTGACATGAGTACAGCTTAGTCCGCTGACTTGACACTGTCACTTCGCCTCGAGTGTGTTCCTACTGTACTTTGATTACTACCCTACCACGGCTCAAAGGAGTCGTGCAAACAGGTAGTAGTTGGGTGCAGTCCCGAAGCACTTGGAGGCAGTGACGGTTAGACAGGATTCGTCTCTCCCGGTATTGGGGGTTGATATCGCGCTGTATCTAGGAGAGCCATTACACAAAGTCCCTAGCCAGGGCAAGCGAGATATACTGGTAGGTTTCCAGTGTTATCTCAGGGTGTTCTGGGCTACACTCCGACATGACTTGTACCGCTATTACGGGACTGACGTTTACCGCCCCCTAGGCCTGCCATGCGATATTCTCAGACGAACAGACCGGACTGTACGGAGATTGTCACATTCTGGCTCAGTAGGAGTTCAGATAGGTTCACCTCATCAGTCTTCTTATCGGCATCTACCTGGGGACCGTTACGTACAGCTAGTACTGCTTGCGGTCTGTGGTTAAACCCACTACCAGCGTAGTGTCGAGTCTTTAGAGTCCCACACAGAGGGTTATTCTCCTTTGAGCAAAACAGAGTAGAGATCGCATGGTTTTGCGACTGGGTTCGTTCACATCCGCGCACTTGTGCATGTTTGGTGTCCGAACAGTTAATACTAGCGGGCTTTGGTTTAAGCCAGATCCTAGTATATGTTTTAGGATTGGTTTTATCTCGTATTCGTGTTCCTCGGAACATGGATACGGGTGTGTATGCACAGTTGACTGAGGCAGAGGCAGAGGACTTTCATTAGGGTTGATGACAGTTGTCTTTTTCTTAACTCTATTGTATATGTGAAATATGATTATTAATATTAATTAATTATAATTGTGTTATGGTTAGGGTTGACTATTTTACTAGGGTTGACTTGTTTACCTATGTTGACAAATTGACCATCATCATTTGACATGAAAGATGCTCTTTGATTCTTGCAAAATTCATTAATGTGAAATGATAATGGTCATTTCAAGTTAACCATCACTATTATCTTTGATTAATTATTTAATTATCATAATTCACATATATGTGAGGATGGTTGATATTATCCTCATTCTCTCATGCTCATTCTCTCTCATCCTCTTCCTCTCTCTCAAAGCTCTCCCCTCTCATGAGTTGAGAACCATTTTGCTTTTGAGATAAAACACCAAAATTACTCTCTACTCTTCCTAAGCTTCTAGGTTTAGCACACCAAGCACTTTAGTTACCTCTAGGTTGAGGTAGGAGCCAAAGGTGGAGGCCCTCGGGTGGATCTTTCTTCGGCAAGAGAAGGCGACGAGGACAACCCATTCATCCCACTCCAAGGAGCAAGAAGAGAAGGAGTTCAAGACTTAGGTATAACACTTTAACCGAGTAGCTAAATCTCTTAGCATGGTTGTTAGTTTTTGTTTAGCAAAGATCCTCGTTTTAGTCTATGTTGACTTGAGTTCTAAAAATTGATTTTTTATACCGTTTCCGCCTCCCTGTAAGCACCGGGGTGGGCAACGTGGACTTACATTGGTATCAGAGCCTAGCTAAACACAAACTAGCAAGTTAGCAAAATATCTAGAATTTCGATCGGAGAAAAATCGCAAAACACGTTCGAAAAACCTAACTTTCTTCCGATTTTTATACCTGCTTTAAAAATAATTAATCATACACTAAAAATCGGCTCAGGGTTTTTAAAGAACACCCAAGAAAAACGATCCAGCGAGTCGACCAACTTACCGCGGAACCGCGGCAAGAGCATGCTCATGCCGCGGATCCGCGGCCGAGTTGACTCGGCCGTGGGTCGTTTCTCCTGCAGTGTTCTTATATTGATGTTTTAGGATTTTTAGGATGGTTTTTTTCTGCCCAGATTTTCTAGAGAACAAATTTGTTTTTGGGGTGGTTACAAATCCGTATTTTGATCGAACTTCTCTAGACTTTGGCTAATGGGTTATATCTGTGATGTGATATATGTATTGAACGTCTGCTAATCGCTATACGTCGATTAGTGGGGGTTATACATATCCGTGATCTGTAATGTTGATGGTTTGTGTATATGAATTCATTGGATTGTCGCGGATGAATAGCCGGGGGGTTGTGAGATGAGAGTTTTCTTTTTCTTTCAATTCATGTAATTTGTAATTGATGTAATATTATTTATATGGCCGCACAACCGGGATGGGGTTGTAGCCGTCATTGTATAATTTCTTTTACTGTTTTTGCTCCTAGGATAGACCCAAGGTGGGGTACACAAACTACCGGGTACCTCGAAGTGCCTAGTGGCCTACTCACGTTGTTGAGGAAGGTTTCTTCACTTCGGGTACTTGGCGGGTAGTTTGCCGCACCCTTAGGGGTCTAGGGTGGGGTCTTGGATATTCATCGCGACCGTATAATCCGCTTTTCGTTACAGGCTCATACGGAATGCGGATTCCTAATATATCCATTGTGTTCATCTGCGATCTGGAATGGCTATCATTGCATGTGACGAATGTATATATCTATATATGATATCTATTTAGGCATTGCTTATGTTTTGCATCCGCACTAGTCCAGCCCCCGCTCTGTCGTTAGTTAAGTAACCTAACGGGTGATGACGGGACCCCGTGGCGAATGCGGATGGCATAAGCGTACATCATATTTTCGTTTTTTCTGTAATGGTAGGATTAAATGATTGGACACATTAAAATTAATGCAAGAAAATAAACCAAAGTAGAGTCGTTGGAACACTTTCAAAACCACTCGGTTTCTTTTCAAAAAACAATTTTTAAACGCGGAGCTTAAGCCACTCCTTTTAAAAGCTATCCCGTTCCATCGATTATATCAAGTTCACTACATTCACGGTTTCGCCAAAACCATTCGTAGCCCTCCGTCGTTTCACATGGATAGTCAATAGTATTCATGCTATGTTTGTTGGCCAAAGTCAAGGCATAGTGATTGGTAGCTATTGGGTATTCATATGCAACATAGATAGATGTGTTGGTTTGGGACAGTCGTACTGCCTTGTTGGCCAAAGTCAAGGGTAGGTACGGGTGGGTTCAAATTAACCTGGAGAATGACGGGTAGAACTTGACATGTGACTTATGATTTGTTGGCCAAAGTCAAGGTCATAAGAGCATGGGGCAAAAATCCACATCGGGAGTTTCTAAAGAAACTGAAACTTGCGAGCGCTTTGGAGTGTGATGATTCTGGTAGGATTACTTCAGTTTTGTCACACGATGATATTTGGATCCCGATCCTACTGTGAGTATATGCTACTCCTCCGGAACTTTCTCACTTAACGATCAATGCTAAAAACAAAGTAGGTATCTAGAAAGGTGTTAGCGGGGCTACGCCCATAGGGAAAAGAGGTTATTTAATTAAGGAACTTCGCGAAAACATTAGAAAACCTCCCTCGAAGTACCAACACTGGCCTGGCTGAACGGTTAAGCAAGTATTGTACGGTGAGATTGATCTCGACTAATTCTTCCTTTTTGGTTTGAGAAGGGATTCGAGAGACAGTGGGAGCCATCCTGTTTAGACAAATTAAAAACCACTCTAAACTTGCAAGAGAATCATGCTAAAGTGTTTCTTCTCTCTCTCCTAATTGCAGCGACCAAACATCATGACTGCACTTAAGTTACTACTAGATAAAAACATACTGATAGGGCCAAACTACAAAGATTGGCTCAGGAATGTCAAAATGGCAATCACTTATGACAAGTTGGGGTATCTCCTTACCACCAAAGCTCCCCCTGTCCCAGGTCCCAAAACCAGCGTCGCGGATAAGGAAATCCGTAAGACCTTGGAAATCGACTGCGCGAAGGCCAAGTGCCTCGTGCTTGCCTCTATGGACAATGAACATCAGAAGAGGCACGAGAATATGGACCTTGAATCCATATTTCTCCATACAAAAGAACTGTATGGAGAGCAATCTCGTATCGCCAGATACGAAGTCTCGAAAAAGCTGTTTTCGGCGAGATTGGCCGTCGGATCATCGGCAGCGGAACATGTGCTTAAGATGATTAGCTATATTGAAGAGCTCGTGGACCTTGGGACCACGTTAGAGAATGAGCTCTATACTGACTTGATTCTCCAGTCCCTTCCTTCCACTTACGCCCAGTTTATCCTGAACTTCAACTTGCAAGAAAAAGAAGTTGACCTTTCAGAACTCCTCAACATGTTGAGGAGTGCAGAAGACACCCTACAGAAAGGTAGGGAAACATCCACTTTGTTTGTAGGAGGATCTTCCTTTTCTAGGTCCAAGGCGAAAGCCAAGGGAAAGAAGAAGAAAACCCCCACCAAACCAAGGGGCGGTGTTAATAAAGTGGATACGAAGGGAAAGCCAAAGGCAACAAAGGTAGCGGGAAAGCTTGTGGGGAAGGAAGAGTGCTTTTACTGTCACAAGAGTGGACACTGGAAAAAGGATTGCAGGGCTTGGAAGGCTAGAAACCAGGACCCGAAGCAAGTTGCGGCTTCGGCTTCAGGTGTGTATGTTATTGAAAACTGTCTATCAATAAACTCTACTTCCTGGGTATTGGATACCGGATCAGGATCTCATATCTGTAACTCTTTACAGGAACTGAGAAAGCATAGGGTTTTGAAGGCAGGTGATATGACCCTCAGAGTTGCAAACGGAGCTGGCATGGGTTCTGAGGCCGTGGGGGACTATCACCTGGGATTGTCAGATGGACACGTTTTGGTTTTGCATGATTGTTATTTTGTACCCAATGCAACCTGTAATATCATATCTGTATCTTTATTATCTAAAGAAGGTTATGAATTTGCATTTGTAAGTAATATTGTGAACATTCACCGTAATCAAGTTTTGATTGGGTCGGGTACATTAAACAATGGTATATACGTATTAAACCAACCACAGATTTTCAATGTCCAGAATACACACAAAAAAATGTCTCCGGAAACAAATCAGGCTTTCTTATGGCATTGTAGAATGGGTCACATCAATGAGAGAAGGTTGACGAAGTTACATACAGAAGGATATTTGGATCCGTTCGAATATCAATCATATGCAACTTGTCAATCCTGTCTCAAAGGAAAGATGGCAAAGACTCCGTTCACTGGACACGGAGTAAGAGCGAGCGAGCTCTTGGGACTCGTACACAGCGACGTGTGCGTTCCAATGTCTATGCATGCGCGAAGCGGTTATTCTTACATCATTACTTTTACGGATGACTTTTCAAGGTACGGATATGTCTTCTTAATGAAACATAAATCTGAAGCCTTTGGAAAATTCCAGGAATATAAGAATGAAGTAGAAAAACAAACCGGCGAAAGTATCAAGACACTTAGATCTGATCGAGGTGGTGAATACTTGAGTGCCGAGTTCCTGAATAACCTAAAAGAGAATGGAATTCTCTCTCAGCTTACTCCTCCATACACTCCGCAACATAACGGTGTATCGAAGAGAAGGAACCGGACCCTATTGGATATAGTCGTTCCATGATGAGTAATGCTGAGTTACCGCGATCATTCTGGGGATATGCACTAGAATCAGCTGCATACCTTTTGAACTGAGTTCCAACTAAGACTGTGCCTGCCACACCATATCAGATGTATTGTGGGAAGAAACCCTATCTTAAGCACATTAAGACATGGGGATGTCCAGCTTTTGTCAAAAAGCAGCATCCGGACAAACTCGAGGCACGCTCAGTACAGTGCAAGTTTATGGGATATCCAAAGAACTCCAAGGGATATTTCTTCTATTGCGAAGAGGAACAAAAGGTTTTTGTTTCTCGTCATGCCCACTTCTTGGAAACTGAGTTTTTGGAAAATCAGATAAGTGGGAGCGCAATAGAACTGGATGAAATTCCAGAACCACGAGCTATTACTGAAAGCTTAGTAGAACCAGAGGGTTCGAAAGATCAGGACATTCCTGTGCCGCTCCGCAGGAGTAGTAGGCAGTCTCATCCGCCCGAGAGATACTACGGTTTTCTCATAGACGGGGATAGAGAGGATTGCATCATTGATAGTGATGAGCTGACTAGCTTCTAGCAGGCTATTCAGAGCGTTGACTCGGTAAAATGGCTGGATGCAATGCGGACCGAAATGGAGTCCATGTACACCAAAAAAGTATGGACGTTGGACGTTGCTCCAGATGGGGTAAAACCCGTAGGATGCAAGTGGATCTTAAAAGGAAGATTGGTGTAGATGGTTAGGTTGAGACCTATAAGGCTAGACTTGTTGCAAAGGGTTTTCATCAAAGACCTGGTTTGGACTGTGACGAAACCTTTTCTCCAGTGGCTATGCTGAAATCCATTCGGATCCTTCTTGCTATTGCTGCCTTCCACGATTATGAGATTTGGCAGATGGACGTAAAGACCGCTTTTCTAAATGGAAATTTAGAGGAGTGTGTCTATATGGACCAGCCAGAGGGTTTCATTCAGAGTGGGAGCAGCGAAAAGGTGTGCAAGTTTCTTAAGTCCATCTATGGACTAAAGCAGGCATCGCGGAGTTGGAACATCTGTTTTGATGAGACGGTCAAGGAATTTGGCTTTATCAAAAATCCAGATGAACCATGCATCTATAGTAGGTTTGTAGCAAGAACTGTCGTATTCCTCGTTTTATACGTGGATGACATTCACTTAATAGGAAATGACATTCCTATGCTACAATCTGTCAAAGGGTTCTTGTCACACAGGTTCTCCATGAAAGACCTGGGTGATGCCTCTTACATTCTGGGGATCCGGATCTATCGTGACAGATCCAAGAGGATATTAGGACTTTCACAGTCTAGGTACATCGACACCATACTAAAAAGATTCAGTATGAAAGATTCCAAGCGCGGTAATCTACCGGCTTGTCACGGGATCACCCTCTCCAAAGAGATGTCTCCAAAGACTAATTTGGAAAGGGATCGCATGTCTATTATACCCTATGCTTCTGCGGTAGGCTTTATAATGTATGCGATGTTGTGTACCAGACTGGATGTAGCTTATGCACTGAGTGTGGTAAGCCGGTATCAGTCAAACCCTGGGGAGAAACACTGGATAGCGGTAAAGAACATTCTCAAGTACCTAAGAAGGACTAAGGAGATGTTCTTGGTGTATGGCGGAAAAGACCTCCAGATCGAGGCCTTTGCTGACTCCAGCTTTCAGAGTGACAAGGATGATTCAAAGTCCATGTCGGGTTATGTCTTTACCCTCAATAGAGGGGTGGTGTGTTGGAAGAGTTCCAAACAGGAAACCGTTACTGACTCGACGATGGAAGCGGAATATATCGCTGCTGCAGATGCCGCAAAAGAAGCCGTCTGGATAAGGAAGTTCTTGACAGAACTTCAGGTGGTTCCGTCCATTGTTGATCCAATACCTCTGTATTACGACAACAACGGGGCTATAGCTTTAGCGAAGGAACCCAGGTCCCATCAGAAGTCCAGACACATCTTGAGGCGGTATCACCTGATCAGGGAGATCGTGGGTCGCCAGGAGATCGAGGTTCGGAGAGTTGATACGGAAGATAACACTACTGATCAATTCACGAAGGCCTTACCCCAGACTCAGTTCGAACGGCTGATCGAGATGATATGTCTTCGATACGCCAGTACATGGTCTTAGTGCAAGTGGGAGATTGTTAGTGTATACGCCCTAGAGGCCATTACTATATCATACTAGTTTGTATATTACTTGATGGAAGCTTGGGATATTCACAGTTGTATAGTCAATCTTGCTCAAAATAGTAGTATGCTACTTGGTTTGTTTCTACTTTAATGTGTGCATGTGTTTCTTATAGAATATCGCCTTTACACATTAGTGGAGCCCTTAGGATCTTTGCTTGATTACCAGCGTTGTGATGGCAGTCACACTAGTGGGGGCTGGGTAATCTACTAGCACATCCTTATACAGGTCCCTAGTCGTAGGATTATCGAGATGGGGCATCGATACTCCGGAGTAGACTAGCGTATGCGCTTCTCATCCAAGCAGGGGAGATGGTCTGTCCCACAGCCATTAGTACGTCGTGCTTGAGTTAGTATGCGGGTGCTCGTTAGGTTATGAGTACACTGGACAGGACTCGTCGGGAACTGTTGGTTGGTATTATACTTAACGTCAGTTGTTAGTTCCCAGGTGACATGAGTACAGCTTAGTCCGCTGACTAGACACTGTCACTTCGCCTCCAATGTGTTCCCACTGTACTTTGATTACTACCCTACCACGGCTCAAAGGAGTCGTGCAAACAGGTAGTAGTTGGGTGCAGTCCCGAAGCACTTGGAGGCAATGAGGGTTAGACAGGATTCGTCTCTTCCGGTATTGGGGGTTGATATCGCGCTGTGTCTAAGAGAGCCATTACACAAAGTCCCTGGCCAGGGCAAGCGAGATATACTGGTAGGTTTCCAGTGTTATCTCAGGGTGTTCTGGGCTACACTCCTACACGACTTGTACCATTATTAGGGGACTGACGTTTACCGTCCCCTAGGCCCGCCATGCGATATTCTCAGACGAACAGACCGGACTGTACGGAGATTATCACATTCAGGCTCAGTAGGAGTTCAGATGGGTTCACATCGTCAGTCTTCTTATAGGCATCTACCTGGGGACCATTACGTACAGCTAGTACAGCTTGCGGCCTGTAGTTAAACCCACTGCCAGAGTAGTGTCGAGTCTTTAGAGTCCCACACAGAGGGTTATTCGCCTTTGGGTAAAATAGAGTAGAGGTCGCATGGTTTTACGACGGGGTTCATTCACATCCGCGCACTTGTGAACGTTTGGTGTCCGAACAATTAATACTAGCGGGCTTTGGTTTAAGCCAGATCCTAGTATATGATTTGGGATTGGTTTTATCTCATTGTATTCGTGTTCCTCGGAACATGGATACGAGTGTGTATGCACAGTTGACTGAGGCAGAGGTAGAGGACTTTCATTAGGGTTGATGACCGTTGTCTTTTTCTTAACCCAAATGTATATGTGAAATATGATTATTAATATTAATTAATTATAATTGTGTTATGGTTAGGGTTGTTGACCATTTGACTATGGTTGAGTTGTTGACCTATGTTGACAAATTGACCATCATCATTTCACATGAAAGATGCTCTTTGATTCTTGCAAAATTCATTAATGTGAAATGATAATGGTCATTTCAAATTAACCATCACTATTATCTTTGATTAATTATTTAATTATCATAATTCACATATATGTGAGGATGGTTGATATTATCCTCATTCTCTCATCCTCTTCCTCTCTCTCATCCTCTTCCTCTCTCTCAAAGCTCTCCCCTCTCATGAGTTGAGAACCATTTTGCTTTTGAGATAAAACACCAAAATTACTCTCTACTCTTCCTATGGTTCTAGGTTTAGCACACAAAGTACTTTAGTTACCTCTAGGTTGAGGTAGGAGCCAAAGGTAGAGGCCCTCGGGTGGATCTTTCTTCGGCAAGAGAAGGCGACGAGGACGACCCGTTCATCGCACTCCAAGGAGCAAGAAGAGAATGAGTTCAAGACTTATGTATAACCCTTTAACCGAGTAGCTAAATCTCTTAGCATGGTTGTTAGTTTTTGTTTAGCAAAGATCCTCCTTTTTGTCCATTTTGCCTTGAGTTCTAAAAATCGATTTTTTATACCGTTTCTGTTAGTTATATGTATACCCTAGAGGCCATTAATATACATAGGATGTATATTGTAGTGGATGCTGGGACATATATAGGGAGGACTTTCTTGCTCGACATGATAGTATGCTATCTGGTTACTCTTTACCTTAATGTGTATACTGATTGTCTCTCTGTTACATGTTGGTAAAGCCCTTAGGATGTGTACTTGACTACCTGGACTATGATGCAGATCATACTAGTGGGGACATGGTAGTCCATAAGTACATCCTTCAAGGTCCCTAGTCGTAGGTGTATCGAGACGGGGCATCGATATACCAGAGTAGACTAGCGTATACCTTCTCGACCCATACAGATAGGCGATGGATGATCCCATATCCATTGGTGTTTGACATCAGAGATGATATACGAGTGCTCAGTGGAGACTGGGTACACTGGACGGACTCGCCGAGAACTCCCAGATGGTATTATACCTTATGTCAGATGGCAGTTCTCTGGTGACACTGGTACAGAGTAGTCTGTTGACCCGAGATCGTCATAGAGTCTTGTGTGGTTCCCACTGTGCTTTGATATCCACCTTACCACGTCCAAGAGGGCGTGCAAAACGGTGGTTTTTGGGTACAGTCCCGAATCACATGGAGGCAATAAGCGATAGGAGGGGATTCGTCTCTCCCGGTATAAGGAGTTGATGTTGCGCTGTGTTCGATTGGATATAACCGGAAATCCCTGGCCAGGGTTGCTGAGATTTACTGGTAAGTGTTACCAGTAGTTTCTCGAATAGTTATAGACCTCATATCGACACGACTTATCGAGCTATTGGGGTCTGACGTTTACCACCCCTAGGCGAGATATGCGACATATCAGACGATCAGACCGGACTGTACGGTAAGTGTTACTGGTTGGATTCACAGGAGTGTGAGCGGGCTTGCTCGTCGATCTTCTGATCGCTCAATACCCGGGTGGCCGTTACGTTTAGCAGATCGCTTGCGGCTTGCGGGTGTTTGATATGATCATCACCTGCTGCCGGCGTATTGACGAGTCTTTAGAGTCCTACACAGAGGTTTCCTGGCTCAAGCAAAACGAAATAGGAGCACATATGAGATATGTGCGGGACCGAGAATAATACCAGTATGTGATATTGTATTTGATTCTCGCGATATGTAACATTGATCGGTTATATGCGATATAGCCGAGTTATCAGATCAAGTGTTGATTCGTTAAGTTGTTACTATTGATATTAGTCGGTTATATGCGATATGACCGGATCATTAAATCAAGTGTTGATTTAATGATTTAATGCATAATTATATATTTGATATATTACTTTGCATTAACTAGTATCGGTTCACTCAAGATGGCTTTTCTCACTCGCTTGTGCACATCGTATATGTGATATATTTTTTTGTGCACTTGATCGTATCATGTTTGATGATGCAAGATTGCTTGGGTATGTGTGAAGAGTTAAACCTTGGTTAAGTAAATGGTTAGGGTTTTCTTTTATTCATTCATTTATCTTTTTATTTGGATTAAAATAAAAGAGAAAAGAAAAACAAAAGGTTTCTTTCTTTCATGAAGCTTGTTGAAGCTTCATGAAGCTTTGACCAAAGAAACCCTTTTGTCCTCATCTCATTAACCCTAACCATTCATTTAACCTTAGTCAATTCTCTACACATAACCATGGTTAATATTATGATAAGAATGATTTTATTATTCTTTTTACATAACTTATCATAATTTTTATCTTCTTCTTCTTCTTCTCCTTCAAGAAGAAAACCAAGTTTCCATCAATGGTGATTGATGAAAAAGAGTGAGAAATCCAAATCTAAAGTGAACCCACCTCCTATTTCTTCATCCTCTACCTCTTGCCAAGTAGTATAGGGTGTTTCCTTCACAAGTTTTCATGGCTTGGTGAAGGTGGAGCTTGATCTTGTGATGCCTCGACGTAGATCATCTTCGGCATCGTCGTCGATGACCTAGCCCGCTTTTTCTTCGATGAAGCCGACGCTAGAGCCCGGGATTCGATTTGGACAGCGAGGAGACATCATCACGGAGCTATGGAGGTGGAGCACCGGATCTACAAAGGTTGTATTTCCGTTCTTTTAGTTAAGTTGTTAACTAGTTGCATCTTTCGCCTAAAATCTTGTTAACGATCCGTATTAGGGTTTCTCGGCACTAGTAATTTTTGAAATTGGCATGGTTGATACCTTGTGAGACTTCATTAGCGTGCCTAGGAACCCTACAGTGGTATCAGAGCCTAGCTAGAGCCTTAGGCGATGCTTAGACGATATTAGAAGTCCGATCGAACCGAAACCCAAACCTAAATTTGCTCTCTGGACAATTTTGAAAAACTGGGTTTTTTCCAGATTAAAAATTCTTAAAAAATTCAGCAGGAAGATCTAAGAGTTATGGTGCAAAACGAGGTCCTAATTCATCTAAACCGTCGCGGTTCCGCGGTAAGAGCATGGCTCATGCGGCGGTTCCGCGGCCGTACGGTCGACTCTCGCAGTAATTGTTGCACAGTAATTCCTCTTTTCTGATGCTGGATTTTATGGGAATTTTTAATATTTATTCAAGAGTTGAATTTTCTGGGTTGTATTGGGGACTTGGAGTATCGATCGGATTGTCTAATTTTGTCAGTGTGTTTTTCCGGGTATTTTTAGAATATGTTAAAAAGTTCGACCGGATATAAATACCCAACTTTTCCCCTGCCGGAAAATTTCCAAGTGTTGGATTTTTCTGTGGTTTAAGGACGTTCTAAGTAGTGCAAGTAACGCGATGGTCCCTCTAGAAGACAACAAACCTTAACTCGATTATGTGACCGTCTTGAACTGCCCTTTGAACCTTCGGGTTTGGGGCAGTACGGCGTGCCACATGTGAGGCGTTGGCTTGACCCTTCTACGGCTGGATCGTTGGTACTGAGGCACGAACTGAATGCTGTTAAACTTATTTCATGTGTTGAGCTGTATCGGGAAAACTTGGGTGTTCGATTGTTCGATCGGAAAGTTTAACATTTTCTATTTATCCGGAATGGGATACAATAATTGGAATTCACAAAAAGTTATGAGATAACTGAATGAATGTTATAAACATAGCAGTTTAGTCTCACTTGATCGGTTGCCACGGAATTTTGATGTGATCAAAATTCCGTCGCAATCACGTAGCGTACGCGGATACTCGCCGGGTAAACTTAATAGACAGCCTTGCCCCATAGCCCCGACCAAGTGACTGTAGGAGAACCCCGTCGCCGAAAGCATCCGTTCGGGTGCTCGCGGCAGCGGTGTTCCGCCTTGGTGCACTTCGTCGACGGCATCGGGGGTGCGGCCGTCTACTGAAGTTTGCGACGAGCATTCGATCAGGATTTCGGGAATCTTGTTGAATTGCCCGACTTGATATTGAAAAGTGTTTTCGATTTTGAGACTAAAATGCGGGGTTTATAATTGTTAGGCATGCGATGTCTGAGGATGTTGCGGATTCCAACTGTTGTAGTTTTACACTTTCTTTTCTGTGACCGTAAGTGTAATATGTGATATCGCCGGTTTCATTGCTATATGTCAATGACAATTGGGATACGCATGTTTACTTACGTTGATGACTTGTGATGTTATGTGTTGCTGGATATGTTATATTGGATCGTCGTGTTTGAATAGCCGGGGGTTTTTATGTGAGATGAGTGTTTTTCATTTTCATTCATGTAAAAACTTGTATGTAATATTCTTTTATTGGGGCACTTCCAGGTTGCGGAAGATGTCACCGTTTGTATATTATTTACTTTTCCGCACTAGGATAGACCCAAGGAGGGGAGCACAAGTAACCGGGTTCTGGAGTCCAGTAGGAGACCAACTCGAGGAGTCGAGTCCGGGTCTCCTAACTCTAGAAATGGTAGGGTTGCTTGCCGCTCTCGTAGGGGTCTAGGGGTGTGGGTTTGGCTATTCATCGCGACCGTGGAATCCGTGTTTTATACTGGCTCGTATTGAAAACACGGACGTCCTAGTATATCCAATATTTCATATGTTTCTTCTGCTGCGATATCTGTGATGTGATCATGTGATGTTCTGTGATAGATACTGTATATAGTATATATGATATATTATATAGGCGTTACTTATGTTTTACACCCGCGCTAGCCTTGCCCCGCTCTGCCGTTAGTTACCTAACCTAACGGTGCACGAGGGGACATCGAGGCGAATGCGGATGGCATAAGTGTACGTCGTATTTATCAGTGATGTTTAGGTATATAAATGATGGGATTTCATTAATGTGATTAATGAAATAAAAGAAACCTAAAATGTTGTAGAATCGAATTTCAAAAATAAAAAGGGTAGCCACAGTTCTTGCTTTGCACAGAGGTATATGTGATATATCCTGCACCTTATTCGATGAGGAAAGGACCGAGATCCCTTCACCGGGAGTGACTCCTTTAGCAATAACTGTCAGATGCTACACACTCGGTTTGTTTTTGATTGCTTCTATAGTTTCTGCTTTGCACAGTGATATATATGATATATCCCGCACCTCATTCGACGAGGAAAGGACCGACGATCCCTTCACCGGGAGTGACTCCTTTAGCAAAACTAGAAAAGCCTCAAAAACACTCCATTTTAAAATCATTTAATTCTACAACAATATCAAGTTCATTACGCAATAGGTTTTCAGAAAAACCTGCCGTAGCCCTCCGTCATTTCAGATAAGTGGTAGTTAGTATTCGTGCTACGTTTGTTGGCCTACGTCAAGGCGTAGTGTGCGGTAGCTAACTAGTATTTATCTGCTTATGCATATGATGCAGATTAGATTAGGGTAGTCGTGCGACTTTGTTGGCCTGCGTCAAGGGTCGTGCGGGTGGGTTTAATTCAATCAGGAAATGACGGGTTGAACTTGACTAGCGCACTATGGTTTGTTGGCCTGCGTCTAGGTCATAGGACGCTAGGGGCAAAATTATCGGGAATTTCTAGTGTTGAAATTTGCAATGAGATTGCATACCTTCTATGAGATAGTTGGATCCCGATACCCGCTGCGAGTAAGAGTTACTCCTGGGAGAGTTTTACACATTATAATTAGCCGATCAAGTAGGTGTCTAGAAAGGTGTTAACGAGGTTACGCCTCTGGGAAAATGAGGTTTACATTAATTAGGTTCGTGCGAAAGCACGGGGGACCTCCCTCAAAGTACCGACACTGGCCTGGCTGAAAGATTGGCGAACTTATAGTGTGTAATTAATCCCGGCTAGTCTTTCCTTTTAGGATTTGAAGGAAGATTTGATAAAAACAGTGGGAGCCATCCTGATTAGATAAAATAAATAACCAATCTATTCTTGCAAGAGCGCACGCTGAGTGTTTTCTTCTCTCTCTCTCCAGGTAGCGACCATATCACGCCTTAATCAAGATAATAATACGGAATATTGACCGAACGCGCTTGTTATATTGAGCTGGGGAACGTTGGTCGACCCAACTTATAATTGTTATAAGACAGAGCAGGAAATTGGGGAATACCAGATTTCCCGTGCCGCCCAAACGAAAAGAGTGCATGTTGATGCATCATCTTCGGTTGTGTTCATTACAGAGAACAGTTTCTCAGTATCCTTTACGTCCTGGGTATGTGATACCAGATCAGGATCCCAGATATGTAATCTGTTACATAGGGCTACAGAAAGGTAGAGAACTGAGAACGGGTGATAAGTTTCATGAGGCAGAAAACGGGGCAAGTGTTGCAGCCAAGTCTGTTGGTCACTGTCACCCTGTATTACCAATACATTGATTCTGAACGAATGTTATTAGATACCGAACCTGATATACAAAATCATATCAATCTCTTTATTAGTAAAGAAAGGATATAATTTTGTATTGTTGGATAATGTTTTGAACATTTCCTATATCAAAAGTTGATCGGTTCAGGCACGTTATCTAAAAGCGTTAATGTTCTAAATCAAACTACAGTTCTTAGTATACTGAACACACAAAAGAGGAAGAGTTCAGAAATGAACGGATCCTTCTTGAGGCATTGTAGACTAGGTCATATCAATGCAACCCGACTGGCTGAAGTTACATTTAGATGCATATTTAAATTAGTTTGAATTTACATCTTATGAAACTTGCGAGTCATGTCACAAAGATAAAATGACCTCAGCTCTGTTTATTGGAAACAGAGAAAGAGTTAGTAAACTCTTGGGATGATACATGTTGATGTATGTAAGGTCCCCTGTCTACATATGCCAGGACTGGTTCCTTGTACTTCGTTACATTCTCTGATAATCTCTCAAGATTCAGACATATGTTCCTGTTGAAACACAAGTCCGAACCTTTTGAGATACTCACAGAATATGATTTAGAAGTAGAAAACCAAAACACGGGTATAAGTATTATGTCCTTTGATGTGATCAGGGAGGAGAATACTTGAGCACGGAATTCCTGGACTATTCTAAAGGAGAATGAGATTCTCTCTCAGCATTACTCCTCCGAATACACCATAGCACGATGGTATATCGGGGCGGAGCAATAGCACCCTATGTGATATGGTGTGCTTTATGATGAGTACTACTGTGTTTCCTATTTCCTTTTGGGAGTTATGCACTTGAGAAGCTGCATACCTGTTGAATAGGGTTCAAATCAAATCAGTTGTCTACCACTTCATATGTGATATGGAAAAGGTAGAGCCCATGTCTTAAGCTAGTTAAGATTTGGGGTTGACCGGCCTATGTCTAAAAGCAAAATTCGGACAACCTCGAGGTAAGGTCTATAATGTAGAACTGGAAAGGTTCCAGCTATACAAAACTGCAGCTGACGATTTGACAGAACCAAAGGATTCAATAGTTACCAACGAACCTCAGCCTCTCCGCCAATCTAGTAAGGTTCCTCACCTGCATGAGAGATACTTCGGTTTCTCTATGACAGTAGGAGCGAGGATTGCATCATAAGATGATGACCCAACTAGTTTCGAGCTGGCCATCAGGAGTGGGACTCTGTAAGAATGGCTGGATGCTTAGTGATCTGAGATGGAATCCTTATACACCAACAAAGTATGGACTTTAGTTGCTTTATCTGAAGGGTTAAATCCCCATCAGAAGCAAGTATATCTTGAGAAGATTACTTGGTGTACATGGAAAAGTTGAGACTTTCAAAGCTATACTTGTTAAAGGTTTGCATCATTAACCAGGTGTGGATCATGATGAAACTTTTTCTAAAGATCTATGCTTAAGTCCATCCAGATCCTACTTGCCACGGCTACATACCATGACTACGATATCTGGTGGTTGGGTGTCATGACTGCTTTTCTAAATGATGTTTTAGAAGAGAGAGTCTATAAGTACACAGTCAGAGGGCTTCGTAGACAGTGGGAGCAGCGGAAACGTGTGCAAGATGCTTTATAGGATAAAGCAGGTATCGCGGAGTTGGAACATCTGTTTTGATGAAGTAGTCAAACAGTTTGACATCATCAAAATGGTAGATGAACCTTGTATATACAAAAAGGTAGTAGGGAGTATGGTGATGATCCTCGTAGAGTACGTGGATGACATACTCTAGATAGGGAAGGAGTTTCCTATGCTACGCTCGGTCAATCTCCGCTTATCACAATGATTCTCCATATAGGATGATAGTGATACCTCCTAAATCCTGGGTTTTGGATCTATGAGATAGATCTAATTAGATGTTAGGATTCTCACTAGTTGTAGTGAGATAGTATCAATCGATCCTGGGGAGAATCACTGGAAGTGTTCCAGGGTGATAAGGACGACTGAAAGTCAGTCACAGGCATTGTCTTTACCCTCAGTAAAGGGACGGTATGTTGGAAGAGTTCCAAGCTAGATACCGTGGCTAACTAGACGATAAAGGCAGGATACATCGCTACTTAAGATGCTACCAAAGAGGCAGTCTGGGTGTATATTAGTTCATGAGATGAACTTTGTTCCTCCTATTGGGTGACAATGGAGTTGTGGCTTATGCCAAGGAACGCCGGTCCCATCAATGATCCAGACATATTCTAAGGTAGTGTCACCTGATCATGGAGATGGTTGATCTCCAGGGTGATCGAGGTTAGGAGAGTAGACTCAGAGAACAACACGGCGGATCCACTCATGAAGGCCTATTCCCAGAGAGAGACTTTTATGGGATGGTTGAGTATGAGATACTACAACCACTGCTACAAATGGCCCTAGTGCAAGTAGGAGATTGTTAGTTATATGTATGCTCTAGAGGCAATTACTATACATAGGATGTATATTGTAGTGGATGCTGGGACATATATAGGGAGGACTTTCTTGCTCGACATGATAGTATGCTATCTGGTTACTCTTTACCTTAACGTGTATACTGATTGTCTCTTTGTTACATGTTGGTAAAGCCCTTAAGATGTGTACTTGACTACCTGGACTATGATGCAGATCATACTAGTAGGGACATGGTAGTCCATAAGTACATCCTTCAAGGTCCCTAGTCGTAGGTGTATCGAGACGGGGCATCGATATACCAGAGTAGACTAGCGTATACCTTCTCGACCCATACAGATGGGCGATGGATGATCCCATATCCATTGGTGTTTGACATCAGAGATGATATACGAGTGCTCAGGGGAGACTGGGTACACTGGACGGACTCGCCGAGAACTCCCAGATGGTATTATACCTTACGTCAGATGGCAGTTCTCTGGTGACACTGGTACAGAGTAGTCTGTTGACCCGAGATCGTCATAGAGTCTTGTGTGGTTCCCACTGTGCTTTGATTTCCACCTTACCACGTCCAAGAGGGCGTGCAAAACGGTGGTTTTTGGGTACAGTCCCGAATCACATGGAGGCAATGAGCGATAGGAGGGGATTCATCTCTCCCGGTATAGGGATTTGATGTTGCGCTGTGTTCGATTGGCTATAACCGGAAATCCTTGGCCAGGGTTGCTGAGATTTACTGGTAAGTGTTACCAGTAGTTTCTCGAATAGTTATAGACCACATATCGACATGACTTATCGAGCTATTGGGGTCTGACGTTTACCACCCCTAGGCGAGATATGCGACATATCAGACGATCAGACCGGACTGTACGGTAAGTGTTACTGGTTGGATTCACAGGAGTGTGAGCGGGCTTGCTCGTCGATCTTCTGATCGCTCAATACCCGGGTG
The DNA here is from genome assembly GCA_030015575.1 of Agapanthus africanus. Lineage (NCBI taxonomy): Eukaryota > Viridiplantae > Streptophyta > Magnoliopsida > Asparagales > Amaryllidaceae > Agapanthus > Agapanthus africanus. The sequence goes on from CM057338.1 coordinate 737,590,232, forward strand.
GCCGTTACGTTTAGCAGACCGCTTGCGGCTTGCGGGTGTTTGATATGATCATCACCTGCTGCCGGCGTATTGACGAGTCTTTAGAGTCCTACACAGAGGTTTCCTGGCTCAAGCAAAACGAAATAGGAGCACATATGAGATATGTGCGGGACCGAGAATAACACCAGTATGTGATACTGTATTTGATTCTCACGATATGTAACATTGATCGGTTATATGCGATATAGCCGAGTTATCGGATCAAGTGTTGATTCGATAAGTTGTTACTATTGATATTAGTCGGTTATATGCGATATGACCGGATCATTAAATCAAGTGTTGATTTAATGATTTAATGCATAATATTATATTTGATATATTACTTTGCATTAACTAGTATCGGTTCACTTAAGATGGCTTTTCTCACTCGCTTGTGCACATCGTATATGTGATATATTTTTTTGTGCACTTGATCGTATCATGTTTGATGATGCAAGATTGCTTGGGTATGTGTGAAAAGTTAAACCTTGGTTAAGTAAATGGTTAGGGTTTTCTTTTATTCATTCATTTATCTTTTTATTTGGATTAAAAGAAAAGAGAAAAGAAAAACAAAAGGTTTCTTTCTTTCATGAAGCTTGTTGAAGCTTCATGAAGCTTTGACCAAAGAAACCCTTTTGTCCTCATCTCATTAACCCTAACCATTCATTTAACCTTAGTCAATTCTCTACACATAACCATGGTTAATATTATGATAAGAATGATTTTATTATTCTTTTTACATAACTTATCATAATTTTTATCTTCTTCTTCTTCTTCTCCTTCAAGAAGAAAACCAAGTTTTCATCAATGGTGATTGATGAAAAAGAGTGAGAAATCCAAATCTAAAGTGAACCCACCTCCTATTTCTTCATCCTCTACCTCTTGCCAAGTAGTATAGGGTGTTTCCTTCACAAGTTTTCATGGCTTGGTGAAGGTGGAGCTTGATCTTGTGATGCCTCAACGTAGATCATCTTCGGCATCATCGTCGATGACCTAGCCCGCTTTTTCTCCGATGAAGCCGACGCTAGAGTCCGGGATTCGATTTGGACAGCGAGGAGACATCATCATGGAGCTATGAAGGTGGAGCACCGGATCTACAAAGGTTGTATTTCCGTTCTTTTAGTTAAGTTGTTAACTAGTTGCATCTTTCGCCTAAAATCTAGTTAACGTTCCGTATTAGGGTTTCTCGGCACTAGTAATTTTTGAAATTGGCATGGTTGATGCCTTGTGAGACTTCATTAGCGTGCCTAGGAACCCTACAGTTTCCGCCTCCCCGTAAGCACCGGGGTGGGCAACGTGGACTTACAGATTGGTCCATAGCCAACCAAGGCGACATATTATAAATTATCATTACAACGGGCCATATACTGTGACTTCCAGCCATATATTTGAATAGGCAGAAGCCATCAGTAGCCAGTCCGAGCCGGACATTGCGAGTATCGCTACTGAATATTGCGTGCCACCTATTGAAATCCTTCCATGCCGGTGAATCTCTTGGATGGCTCATTTTTCCACCTTCACTTGGAGGAGCACGGTGATGCTAAATCATTGCCTCGGCTGTTTTCTTACACCTGAATAGCCTCTGTAGCCTCTGTGTTATGGGAAAGTATCGTGCTATCTTGACAGGTATATTAAGCTTCCTATCAGATTCTTTCGGCTTATACCTGGCATCTCCGCATGTTGAACACTCTTTCAAATCTGAATTCTCTTTCCGGTACAACACGCAATTTTTAGAACATGCTTGAATCTTCTCGCACTTTAGACCCCAATCAGACATCATCTTCCGGGCTCCGTACCAGCTGTCGGGCATGTTATTTCCCGGGGGCATAGAATATTTCAAGTACGAAAGAAGCATTGTGAATGACTTGTTGCTCCATCCATTTAGGCACTTAATCTGGAAAAGTTGGACGAACCATGAGAGGGTGGAATACTTCGCATTCTCATAAATTGGTTTTCTAGCATTATTCACGAAATTTTCATATTTATCCGCACGCGGTCCTTGACCAGAAGGAATGTCATCTTCGGTACGAATAGATTCACCTAGGGCAGCCTCTACAATATCCTCCATTTCTTCTGATGGAAATAAATTACTATCTTCTCCTTCTGCCGCATTACCGAATTCTCCTTCTTCTCCTACCGCATTATCGTGTTCTCCTTCTTCTTCTGCCGTATTACTGCATTCTTCTCCTTCCCCGTGATATTTCCAAGTTATATAAAGTCTAGTAAACCCATATTTTAAAATATGATGCTCTGCCAATTCTACCTTCTGCCAGTACTTATTGCCACATCTATCGCACGGACAGAGAATCTTCTCTATTATGATCTTTTTATGTGCGGGTGCAAATTCAATGAAAGCAGCAACTCCTGCGATAAACTTAGGTTGCATACGTTGTTGCCAATCCACATACATCCAGTCTTTAACTCTGACGTACTCATAGGCCATGTTAGACTGTATAACATATAAATTGGAGGTTATGATAACTATATTGAGAAATATAAGAACGGGATGTTACTGACAAAGGAGAAAATCCGTGTATATGCTTTGTGTGTGCGTTTGTCGTTGAAAAGAATAAATTATCGAACGTATGTTAACCGATAGACGGGGACTAAGTGGCGCTTTTAGTTTCATATACGAGTATCGATGAGAATATAAAGGTTTCTTATTATCATCGAGTCTCATATATTGGTTTTAACTTGAACATCTTGAATCACTCTCTAATGATGCGTTTGTTGTGTATTCTTGTTGTATGTGTGCGTTCCGGCTGTCGGGGGTAAGGCTTCTATCCCATTAAGAATGTATAGGGCGAACACCCATCACTTGTGCTTTCAACCGTTTCGAGTAAATTTCGGCAGCACCTCCCCGCTGTTCTCCGAGAACACTGTAATAGAATAGATAATCATTTCAAAGCTGTGAAACAACGTTGAAATGAACATCTAATCTATCTTTGTATATGGAGAACCAGCGGAAAGGTACCGACGAAATATCTCAAAACGGATGAAAACACAAGTGAATGAAGGTGTTTGCTTTATACATTCCTAACTTGTCCACACGGGACAAATCTATCGGTTACCATACGATTGAATCTTCTCGTCGCATAGACAATACGACGGTTGTTAGTATCGAGCTATACCGTCCGATATTTAACAACCTTCGTATAGTTCTATGTCACGACGAACATCGCACGCATGTTAACCGATAGACGGGGACTAAGTGGCGCTTTTAGTTTCATATACGAGTATCGATGAGAATATGAAGGTTTCTTATTATCATCGAGTCTCATATATTGGTTTTAACTTGAACATCTTGAATCACTCTCTAATGATGCGTTTGTTGTGTATTCTTGTTGTATGTGTGCGTTCCGGCTGTCGGGGGTAAGGCTTCTATCCCATTAAGAATGTATAGAGCGAACACCCATCACTTGTGCTTTCAACCGTTTCGAGTAAATTTCGGCAGCACCTCCCCGCTGTTCTCCGAGAACACTGTAATAGAATAGATAATCATTTCAAAACTGTGAAACAACGTTGAAATGAACATCTAATCTATCTTTGTACATGGAGAACCAGCGGAAAGGTACCGACGAAATATCTTGAAACGGATGAAAACACAAGTGAATGAAGGTGTTTGCTTTATACATTCCTAACTTGTCCAAACTGGACAAATCTATCGGTTACCATACGATTGAATCTTCTCGTCGCATAGACTATACGACGGTTGTTAGTATCGAGCTATACCTTCCGATATTTAACAACCTTCGTATAGTTCTATGTCACGACGAACATCGCACGCATGTTAACCGATAGACGGTGACTAAGTGGCGCTTTTAGTTTCATATACGAGTATCGATGAGAATATGAAGGTTTCTTATTATCATCGAGTCTCATATATTGGTTTTAACTTGAACATCTTGAATCACTCTCTAATGATGCGTTTGTTGTGGATTCTTGTTGTATGTGTGTGTTCCGGCTGTCGGGGGTAAGGTTTCTATCCCATTAAGAATGTATAGAGCGAACACCCATCACTTGTGCTTTCAACCGTTTCGAGTAAATTTCGGCAGCACCTCCCCGCTGTTCTCTGAGTACACTATAATATAATAGATAATCATTTCAAAGCTGTGAAACAACGTTGAAATGAACATCTAATCTATCTTTGTACATGGAGAACCAGCGGAAAGGTACCGACGAAATATCTCGAAACGGATGAAAACACAAGTGAATGAAGGTGTTTGCTTTATACATTCCTAACTTGTCCACACGGGACAAATCTATCGGTTACCATACGATTGAATCTTCTCGTCGCATAGACTATACGACGGTTGTTAGTATCGAGTTATACCGTCCGATATTTAACAATCTTCGTATAGTTCTATGTCACGACGAACATCGCACGCATGTTAACCGATAGACGGGGACTAAGTGGCGCTTTTAGTTTCATATACGAGTATCGATGAGAATATGAAGGTTTCTTATTATCATCGAGTCTCATATATTGGTTTTAACTTGAACATCTTGAATCACTCTCTAATGATGCGTTTGTTGTGGATTCTTGTTGTATGTGTGCGTTCCGGCTGTCGGGGGTAAGGCTTCTATCCCATTAAGAATGTATAGAGCGAACACCCATCACTTGTGCTTTCAACCGTTTCGAGTAAATTTTGGCAGCACCTCCCCGCTGTTCTCCGAGAACACTGTAATAGAATAGATAATCATTTCAAAGCTGTGAAACAATGTTGAAATGAACATCTAATCTATCTTTGTATATGGAGAACCAGCGGAAAGGTTCCGACGAAATATCTTGAAACGGATGAAAACACAAGTGAATGAAGGTGTTTGCTTTATACATTCCTAACTTGTCCAAACAGGACAAATCTATCGGTTACCATACGATTGAATCTTCTCGTCGCATAGACTATACGACTGTTGTTAGTATCGAGCTATACCGTCCGATATTTAACAATCTTCGTATAGTTTCATGTCACGACGATCACCGCACGTATGTTAACCGATATACGGGGACTAAGTGGCGCTTTTAGTTTCATATATGAGTATCGATGAGAATATGAAGGTTTCATATTATCATCGAGTATCATATATTGGTTTTAACTTGAACATCTTGAATCACTCTCTAATGATACGTTTGTTGTGCATTCGTGTTGTATGTGTAACATGATTTTAAACCATTGAGATCAAGATTGATAGAACTGATCATCGTACATTGCAATGGCATTCATCGACCAAAAACTATTATTGCAATGGCATTCATCTATAACAATCAACAATTAAAACCACAAATGTAGGATACTGATATCATAAAGCGTTATGCGCAACATATGAATTCACTTGACTGAAACATGCAACAAAAAAACATGTTCATCCAAAAGAAAGGCCACTGTCAACAAATATAGACAAATACATCAAAAAAAAGTAACTAATTAACAAGTTGATTTGCATCTGGATCAAGAAAATGATAGAAAAACAATTGACTATGATCTATAATGACAAGTCTATTACCATGACTCTCGACTAACAAAGGTGGCTTTTCGTCCTCGGTAGCTTGATAATTAGGATTTCATGGCGAATAAAAATATACATATGCCGTTTGACCGGGAACTTCAATAGGAAACTCAATGAGGTCGGGTGTACTGAAGTACGCTTTGTATTTCGCTATATCAGGTGATGAAGCCCAAGCCCTAGCTAGACCCAGCCCCACCCCAACCGAACCCTATCGAAGGTAAAGAACGTCCTTACACTTTCAATGTTCACGAAAACCTATCGGCTTTCTAAGAAATTTTTTCGAATTTCATTTCGTTGTTTTCAAATTTGACAATTCCTACAGGTTTCGATTTGGTTTGAGTTGGGGTTGAGATTTCGGGTTAAATTATTGCAAAAATTTAGAATTTATAGATTCAATTGAGAATTCAATTACTAGAAGATAGTTACTCCTGTTGATTGATGGCACTATAGTTGCAACAACTTATCTACAAAGAGATATAAGGGATTATATTGAGCTATTTTTTATTGTACAACTAAAATTTGTGCTGAATTTATAAGAAGAGATAATTGTGACTCAATATGTCAACTTGCTGACTTCATGCATGAGGGATACAAAAGACTTATTACAGCATCTTACATTGCAATACAATTTTCATAATTAATATAATAGCTCTGTGGTCTGAAGATAATATCTGTATGTAGTAATTGTTGAGCAGTAGTTTCTGATTATCATTATTTATTTTTGGTTAAATACACCAAAAACTACAACACGAAAGACACGAATTCTTCCCATGTCTCCTCATGTCTCCATGGAAATTGGGGCAACATCATCAGAGACTACATTGTGGACCTGCATAAGATCGGCCCCGGCTCCTCCACCATCTACCGCGGCTGCGATCCCCCAGCCCCAGCCCAGCCCCAACCCCAACCGAACCCTAGCCCCAGCCCCAGCCCAGCCCCAGCCCAGCCCTACCCCAACCAAACCCTAGCCCCAGCCCCAGCCCAGCCCCAACCGAACCCTAGCCCCAGCCCCAGCCCAGCCCCAGCCCCAACCCCAACCCTAACCCCAACCCTAACCCCAACCGAACCCCAGAACCGAACCCTAACCCTAACCGAACCCGATGCCGATGCCGATGCCAAACCCTCACCCCTACCCGAACCTGGCCTGAACCCTAGACCTAACATCATCAAAATTAAAAATAATTTGAGATTTAATTACTAACCGGGAGTGCGGTGGAGGAGACGACAGAAATCGGTGCTCGACGACGATCGGCGAAGGTAGCGACGAGACGCGGGAAGTCGACGAAGGTGTGGGAACGACCGACAGAGGTGGCGACGAGGCGTGGAGTGCGGTGGCGACGAGGCACGGGAACAGGCGATGAGAGGCGTGGGAGTGAGAGAGAGAAATTTTGGGAACGATGAATAACTTTTCTGTGCTTTTTTTTATTAATAACCTATTTATAGGGCCCTACGGATATAACCGTAGGTCCACCGTTTGCGGCTCCGTAGGGCCAAACAAAAAATTAGAACGTAAGGCACCGTAGGGACAACGATTTGGCCCTACGGATAAATCCGTAGGGGCAAGAAATATTTGGTCCTACGGATTCCTGATTCCGTAGGGGCAACCCCATATTGTAGTAGTGTATATATTACTATTTACGATAATTATACGTGTTGTGAATGAGTATTGGTACGATTTGCTTTTTGGCGTGGCAGTTTTTATATATAGCGACCCTATTTAGGGTTTTGGCTATGTTTTTCGGTATTTGGATTTCTTGGTTTTGTGACTGGATATTGTATTTGGTCGTTGGACTTTTGTACGTCAACGATAAGAGATGTTTGGTTGTTTTGCATGCGTAGGCTATAGGTTCTATCTTATGAGCGCACCGCGTGCCGTATTTGGATTTCGGAATTTGATGTTAATAGCTTTGCGAATTCATATTGCTTGTAGGTACCGTCTTGTGGATTTCGAGACGATGAAGCGCATCGACTACGGCAAAGTGAGGAGACTAGCAGGTGAGCAGATTTATATCTATGGGGGAAGTCGGGTGGATGGCGTATAGCACCCCCGCAAACATTGATATGGAATATCGTTTGATTATTTTATCCTGATAAATGATATGCGACGGACATGATTGTAGGATTTACAAACGATAATATGATAGAAGTTGATGCTAATGGACATTTTGACATATGAGAATATAAATGATAAGTGAATCATGATAGTTATGAATTGGAAGAGAACAAGAGTGACGTTTTTATATTGTGATGCGAGATATTAATGTGATGAACGAGTATACGTTGTGATATGATGACTTAGTGTGATGTGTCGTTATATGGATTCGAGTCGATATGAGATTGTTGATACCCTAGTAGGTCCCTTGATATGAGTTTGACATGGATGTGACCTGAGAGATAGGTGTATATATATATATGGATAATGTTTTGCATATTGAGTGATATGCCGTACAAGACTTAGATCAGTACCCCGATGTTGTATAGGTTGATAGAATTCCTATTTGTTTAATGCTGTCGTATGATAGATTACCGTACGCGATGAGTTTTACCTGTTGATTTATCCATACCCTTGTTAGAGGAGGCCGTACGATGGATTGTACCGTACGTGATGTTGTGGGGCTGGATGCTGATTGATGGATTCACCGACTCGGATATATTGGAGACATGTATAACTTATAGCTTTTAGCTGATGATGTACTTTATGCTACGATCATGTTATTCTCATTGCATTAAATATGCCTGTGCTAGTACACCTACACCATTATCGATGATGCGTATGATACACTTACACAGATATGCCGGTTCACACACCTTCATCATCGATAATTGCCATGTCACTACACAGTAGAATTGCTACATCATGCCATGATATATTTGCTATGTTCATATCACTGTTCCACGTTGCATGAGATATATGGACATGCTTGCTTCCTGTTAAATGTTGCATACATACTGACATGTATACCCACATACTTGGTTACAGCTACATGTTCTTCATGCATACATACTGACATGTACACCCACATATCTTGCTATAGCCGTATATACCCTAAGTGGTATTGTATTGACATGTGATATTGAGACGTTGATTATTGTACTATTGCGCTTATGAAATGCATCATACATACTTTCTTACATGTAGATACTTATACATTTCTATAGTTACATGTACACCTCATATGATGCTGCACTTGATTTCGGAGGATTTGGGAACCGCATGATATATTTTTAAAAGCTGGATTTATTTGAAAGAGCGGTTTTCCCTTGATATGCTCATATTGATGTTTTATGTTGCATATATCAGTTTTTCATGGATATACGCATTGAGATATGGATTTCATGTGATTTATGGATTTGAGGACCGTGGGGGTATTTCAAGAAATTATGTGTTGTTTCAAAACCCGGTTTCTCTTGATAAGATATTTCAGTGCGTCCACCATGTGTTTTCTCGGTTCTGAGATTGATATGTGAGACCCGAGGCGAGGAGCGGATGAGGCCGTTTGCGGGTACATGGTGGACCCGGTATGGTACCCCGGGCAAGAAAGGTATATCGAAGGATTAGCCGATGAGCCTGGCAGGGGATGTGCCCTGCCTACCGGCGACAGTATTTGGACTCGGCGGTTATCTGGAGGATACCGACCGGAGTCATGAGATGGATTTAAGCCGACCCGTTCTGCCGGAGCCCGCGTGCCGATCCCGAAGACGGAGCCTATTGTACGAGGATTTACGTGTCGATGCTAGACACGGGTTTCATGATGTTTCGAGTGTCGGGGTTAGACACTCAAGTTTACATGATTTAATGTTTCATTGATGGACACACATTCTTTGATATCCTCATATTTACCTGCATATGTTTTTATTGTATTTACATGCAGGAGTTGTTGTGTCAGTGGTTGACACGTGGACGAGATCCACTGCATGCATGCATTGATTATATTGTGGATGAGATCCACTGCATACATGCATTGATTATATTGTTGGAGGAGATCCACTGTATACTTGCATTGATTATATTGTTGGATGATATCCACTTGCTGATAGGCATTTATTATGTGTTGGAACTTATGCAGATACGGTCACCCTAGATATTATAGTATTACCTTTATGATATAGTTGACCAAGGAATCGTTGTTTATTTCGATTTCTACCGGATGATATTTTCTACTCACGAGTCGGCAACTCACCCCCGTTGTGCCTCAGTTCTTCCAGGTTGTCCGCTTGGGTCAGTAGCGGCATCGCTGGCACACAACTTGCTTTCGGGTGTTTTCCTTTGGTAGGTGGTACATGTTGGGTCGTGCCCCTCTCGTATTTGTTATTCATATTGTATCTAGTCAACTCCATCAAATCAGAAACTAGTAATTGTATATGTTGAAGACTTAGAAGATCTGTAGTTGCGAGACTTGAGCGATGGGTTTTATGTTCGCTTTTGGGGTTGATGTCTTGCTTTACTTTACCTTTTGTGTTGATCTTCGCCGTTTGCCGTCGTATACTTGTTTTTATACTTGTGATGGTTGTTTCCACCGTTGGGCGTGATTTGCTCCCGTTTGGGGAGGCTTTATTATATTCTGTGTTGTACCCGTTTTCGGGGTTAGTTTTTACAAAGGAGGTGCTGCCCAAATTTTTAAAAGACAAAACATGATTTATTGTATCTTTATTTCTTAGAAAGGTTTAGATTTCTGAGTTTCAGCTTACTTGAATTACGTTACGCCTGTAGACGTCGTGTGATTTAAGTGCTGGTCGTGAGCTAATATTTTGGGTCGTGACAAAGTTGGTATCAAAGCGCTAGGTTTAACCTTGGTTCGAGTCAAGGTTTGACTATGTAGGGTCTAGGGCGTATATATTTTTGGAACCTAGGTTTGACCTTACGGAACTTAGACTTGAACAGGGGGTGTTAGACCCGAACTTTCGTTACATAGGCTGACCCTGATTGATGGATTAGGTAGCTTGAGTAGAGTGACGTACCGTACGTATGTTCCGCGGCATATTTACGATACGATACTCCACTTAAGTGACCTTAGGATGTACATATCTTGAGACTTGTGATTCTCTCCGTTTCCTTGATTATACATCCATTTGAGAACCTTGATTCTATTCGTTTACATGATCATACTCTCACTGATTTCGTTCCTCCTTATGATCATATATTCATTCTGGATCTGTTGATTCATTTCATCACTTGATCTATTTTCGTCGATACTTGATTGAGGTTCCTGTCACCGTGGTTTGAGCGCAGTTTGAGCTGCTGCTTGTGATGCGGTCAGGCGAGCTCATCGTGAACAAGGACTGACCATCATGTTTTCTGGTGACATGGAAACGTATCGATGTAGTGTGGTGTTGTGATCTCTCTTTTGAGACGAGTGTACGGTTTTGTACCAGATGATCGGGCCCTTGTTAGAGGCTGCTTGTTATGAGAGGACTGTTGATGTACAACATACCTCAGAGATTGTGATGTCAACGACCATGCAGACAGATGACCCAGCTGTTGCTGAGATTGATGTGATGCCGCTTCCAGAGCTTACGAGCTGAGATCGCTGGAGCTTTCAGGAAGAGAGATGACAGGTGATAGCTAGTCTATCTTGAGTTGAGAGATGGAGGTGATTCGTATGATTTGATGCGCCGACGCAGGCCCAGTTGAGTTGAAGATTTCCAGTATAGAGTGTCTTACTCAGATCTAGAGTAGATCGATCCAGAGATGACGTTGTTTGTCGGATGTTCCGATGTGATATCGGTAAGCTAACCAGTTTTAGATAGAGGACCTTACCCAGATGTGTTGTGAGTTGATCGAGAAACGGATGAGTTTTGAGTATTCCTCCGATGGTTGGGACGAGTTCCCGAGGACATGTTCGGCTAAAGATCTTCTACAGAGTGATGAAGATACCGAGTTTGTGATTTCGAGTCCGTGCGAGAGATTCCGGATTGATTGTCGTCGAGAACCATTGCAGTATGCAGATAGCATGACATGATGTCAAAGTGGACGATAATAAGGACGAGTGGAACAAGAGGTTCGTGCGTGATGATGACGAGCTATTGTTACTCCCCGTCGAGATTATAGATCTGATATGTATGCAGAGGCGTTGGGATATGGCCAGTTCCCAAGAAAATGCTGTGATGAGAACGCAGAAGTCCAGAGAACGAGAAAAGATTAGGTAAGTGTACCAGCCTCCGTATAGTTCGGCATAGACGGGATTGGAAGAGACCTTGAGCAGGTTCTTTCTAGGACGCTGTTACGATAAGTTTTGCACCGAGGATCAGTGGTGTTACGTGTATTCAGAGTGCCAGAGGCCGACGCCAGTGACGTGCTGCTTTATGAATGATCATACTAATTGGTTAAGAGTTGACTTGAGGAGTGCCAGGGCGGAATCGTTCTCGTTAGCACACCTGACCAGGCAGATGAGCCGATAGAGTTCTAGATTGGTAATCCACAAGGAAATGATGACCCAGAGACAGAAGACGCCATACTGTGAGCAGGAGGCAAGCAGATGTTCTTGCTCTGCCAGTTTGGGCGCACCGACCTTTTTTCGACATTGTAGGAGGTGTGCCTCAATGTCATTTGTTGCGATTTGCGTTTTGATCCGAGTATCACGCTTATATCGCTTGGATTTGAGTTTTGATGATTGAGTTTCAGGATATGATTTTTGTGCACCAAGGCTGCACCTACTGGGTATTTACATTTTTGTGCATAGTTATTGCACTTGATATATTTTATACACCGTGGTGTTGATGCCGATTTTTTGCCTTAGCTGCACATGTTTTTGATTTCCTGGATTTCCTAAAGAGGATTTGATATCTCGTGCACTAGATGCACAGGATTTGATATTTCGTGCAGTGGATGCATAGGATTTGATATTTCATGCAGTGGATGCACAGGATTTGATATTTCGTGCACTAAATGCACAGGATTTGATATTTCATGCAGTGGATGCACAGGATTTGATATTTCGTGCACTAGATGCTTTTTAAGAACCCGACGCGCTTGGGTTGAATTTTTGCTCATATTAGGCGCTTGGTATTGGATTTTGTGCCCATCGGATGCCCTTGAGTGAGACTTTTACTCGTGCATGTTGGATGCCCTTGATATAGATTTTATCCGTGCATATTATATGTGATTTTATTCATGCATGTGGGATGCACATGATTTCGATTTCGTTGGTGCATGACGGATGCACTTGTTTTGGACTTTTGTACACGTTAGGCGCGTGATATGATTTTTGTGCACACCTGATGCACTCGATTGGGGTTTTCATTCATGCATGTTAGTTGCACTGGATTGAGATATTCGTGCACTATAGATGCACTAGTTGTTGTTGTCATGCACGCCAGTTGCATTGGACAGATGTTTTCGTGCACACCCGTTGCACTTAGTCTTACTTTTATGCATATTGTGGCACCTGTACTGGGATTTGATTTCCGTGTGCATCAGACACATGTGATAGTTGGACACGCCTTTTGAGACTGATATTGCTTTTGAGCACTTTGTTTTCATTATGAGGCCCTATACTTTGTAGTACCCTAGCAAGACTGATCCGAGGATAGTACCTGTGTACTTTGCATGCATACAAAGTTACCAAGAGGTTTTTCAAAAATGAGCTATAGTCTCGCTATTTCTTACGTGTCTACGAGAAACACGAACGTTTACGAAGGAAAACCTTTTGGGATATTTTAGAAAGGAGGAACGTATATTTGAGTAAAATATATATGCTAGTATATTATTTCTTTACAAATGAGCATCCGCCACTTGTGCCGTGAGTTACACATTACACGGCAATTTAGAAAAGATTATGCATATGTTGCATTCGATATTTATAGCTTTTTCAAGGATGCTAACTATATATGTATTATAGTATTTGATTAGTGCATATGGGATTTCGGTAGTGGATTTCGAGATCTTTATCTCCTTTCTAACTCCGATGATATGCGTGCAAGTCTGATGATTTGCGTGACGCTTGACGGAGTTTGATTTTGAGTTTCATGCACGTCTTCAGGCGCATGCGACACGCTATGTTATTTCTGTTGCTACCGTGATTTCGGATCCGTGTTGATTGAGTTGGATTTTGAAATGTTTTAGATTGGTGGTTTAAATTTAAATTCGGTGACCGAATTTCTTTAAAGGGAGAAGATTGTAACGTTTTGGAAATCGTTATGCGAATTTTCCATTTTTAGGCTAAAATAGTCGGTGTTTTCCGTAAAAACTCGGAATGTGATAAAATTTCAGTGTAGACTTAACTACACCTAGTTTAACTAGAATAGTGCTAGTTTGAGGGTTTTAGTGGTCATATGGAAGTTTTGGTTAACTTTGATATTTTCCCTAGCTATATTATTATTTTAAGTTGTTAATTATGCACTTAATTAATGGTAATTACAATTTGGGGTTGGGTTATTTTTTCTAAAGTGAATCTATGCTAATCTAATCACTAGATTTTTAGTTAATCCATCCATAGAAATATGTAGATATTTGTAATTTAAATTTAATTATTAAAAGAAAAGAAAAGGTGGAAAAAAGAATTTAATGCATTAATTAGCATTTATTGTTGTTTTTGCTAGAAATTTCACACATTTTACACAAACCCCCCTCTTCCTTCTTGGCCGAACTCTTTCTCTTGCTGCCCTCCTTGCTCCCTTGCTCAGTTTCATCTTCTTCTTGCTCAAATAAATGATCAAAAATCATGAAATATTCACACAAACTCAAATACAAATCCATACTCCTTAATCTTTAGCCTATACTAGCTTAGTTCTTCATTAAGTTAGCATTTTGGGAGGCTATTTTGGAAATCAATTTGCAAGTTTGATAGCATGTTTGTGAGGTATAAACTCTAACCCTAATCTTTAATTTGTTGTTTAAATCCTTAAAGCTTGCTTATTAGGTATTTAATATATCTTTAATTGCATGGTTAGAATTTTCATGAAAAAGTTATGAAAATCAAGTTAGGGTTTTGATGTGTTGAAATGGTTAATCATGAAGTGTAAACTTAGAAAGCTTAATCAAATTGTGAGAAAGATATTTGTTAAAATTCCTAGTTTGTCTAATTGAGTTTTTAGCAAACTATGTTTTTCTAAATCCTATTTGGGTGAGATTAAAATTGTGATAATGGTTTGGATAACTAAGTTAAGCTACTTTGTGTTGTTGGAAATCGCTAGAATTGTTAAATTAATAGACTTGTGCTAAATTTTCGATAAAGTTGCTTACTAGCTTTTCGCTAAAATAAAACGTGGGTTTTAATTGTCGTGGAGATGACGTATATATTACTATCTACGATAATTATATGTGTTGTGAATGAGTATTGGTACGATTTGGTTTTTGGCGTGGCTGTTTTTATGTATAGCGACCCTAGTTAGGGTTTTGGCTATGTTTACCTGTATTTGGATTTCTTGGTTTTGTGGCTGGATATTGTATTTGGTCATTGGACGTTTGTACGTCAACGACGAGGGATGTTTGGTTGTTTTGCATGCGTAGGCTATAGGTTCTAACCTATGAGCGCACCGCGTGCCGTATTTGGATTTCGGAAGTTGATGTTAATAGCTTTACAAATTCATATTGATTGTAGGTACCTTCGCGTGGATTTCGAGATGACGAAGCGCATCGACTATGGCTAAGCGAGGAGTCTAGCAGGTGAGTAGATTTATATCTACGGAGGATGTCGGGTGGATGGCATATAGCACCCCTGCAAACATTGATATGGAATATCGTTTGATTATTTTATCCTGATAAATGATATGCGACGGACATGATTGTAGGATTTACAAACAATAATATGATAGAAGTTGATGCTAATGGAAATTTTGACATATGAGAATATAAATGATAAGTGAATCATGATAGGTATGAATTGGAAGAGAACATGCATGACGTTTTTTATATTGTGATGAGAGATATTAATATGATGAACGAGTATACGTTGTGATATGATGACTTAGTGTGATATGTCGTTATATGGATTCGAGTCGATATGAGATTGTTGATACCCTTGTAGGTCCCCTGATACGAGTTTAACATGGATGTGACCTGAGAGATAGGTATATATATATATAGATAATGTTTTGCATATTGAGTGATATACCGTACGGGACTTAGATCCGTACCTCGATGTTGTATAGGTTTATAGAATCCCTATTTGTTTAATGTTGCCGTACGATAGATTACCGTACGCGATGAGTTTTACCTGTTGATTTATCCATACCCTTGTTAGAGGAGGCCATACGATGGATTGTACCGTACGTGATTTTGTGAGGCTGGATGCCGATTGATGGATTCACCGACTTGGATATTATGGAGACACGTATACCTTATAGCTTTTAGCTGATGATGTACTTTATGCTACGATCATGTTATTCTCATTGCATTAAATATACTCGTGCTAGTACACCTATACCATTATCGATGATGCGTATGTTACACTTACATAGATTTGCCGGTTCACACACCTTCATCATCGATAATTGCCATGTCACTACACAGTAGAATTGCTACATCATGCCATGATATATTTGCTATGTTCATATCACTGTTCCACGTTGCATGAGATTTATGGACATGCTTGCGTCCTGTTAAATGTTTCCTACATACTGACAGGTACACCCACATACTTGGTTACAGCTATATGTACTTCATGCATACATACTGACATGTACACAACCATATCTTGATATAGCCGCATATACTCCTAAGTGGTATTGTATTGACATGTGATATTTGTAGGGTTCCTAGGCACTCTTCTGAAGGTTCATAAGGCATCAAACATTCCCAATAAAATTTTAGACGTGCCGAACAACCCAAAGCCGGGATCTTTGCTAGATTATTAGGGTTTTACATGCAAGTAAACATCTTTACTACTAAGTGTGAGGGATTACAACCTTTGTAGTCCGCTACTTCGCTTCACAAGCTCTGAGTAGAAGTCCCTTCGCCGCGATCCATGATCTCCCAGACTCAAGAGAGGCTCCATGACTCGAACGATCCATGCTAGCTTGTAGTGTTCCGCTTCTCCGATGATCTACGTCGAAGTTGCTATAACTCAAGCTCTCTCACTCTAATGAGGTGAACACCCTAATCTAATGGGATAGATTAGATGAGGATGATGGAGTAGTATTTATGCTTTCTTTTTATATCATTTTCTCACAAGAAATCATCACAAAAGAAATAACTAGTAAGCTCTTTCAGAAACTGAAGAGAGAAGAAGATGAAGAATAATGAGATAAATCCTTTTGTGATGAATAGTAGATAAGAATATATGATTGATTATGGAACCATGGTCAAGGATGAGAAGCTTAACCTTTGTAGAGAATAAACTAGAGCTAGGGTTTAGTTAGGCTAAGGAATGTGTCATGGATAAATATCAACCATAATATCTTAACCAAGACAAAAGGAAATCCTTCTAGAATGAGCAAGAAGGAGCTAGCCCTAATCAAACCCTAATCTCTTTTTATCATCACTAAACATGTTTCATAATAAATCATATCATGTTACTATAATATATATCACATATATATTATATTTGTAACAAAAGAAAATAATACAATTAATATATATCGCATATATATCAATGTATCATCCGGTGAGAAAATGAAATAATAAAGCGAGCCAATATTAGATAATGTAATACAATATATCATATATATTAAATCATCGAATAACCACTTGATTCGACAATCCGGCTATATCGAATATAACCGACTAATATATCATGTACCGATTCATCGAATCAACACTTGATCTGATGTCCCGGTTCATATCTAAATATCACGAGAATATAATACGGTATCTCATATCGCATTATCCTCGGTCCTGCACATATCACATATGTGCCTCTACTCCGTTTTGCTTGAACCAAGAAACCTCTGTGTAGGACTCTAAAGAATCGTCAATACGCCGGTAGCAGGTGATGATCATATCAAACACCCACAAGCTGCAAGCGGTCAGCTAAACGTAATAGCCACCCAGGTATTGAGCGATCAGAAGATCAACAAGCTAGCCTATCCGTTCTCTTGTGAATCCAATCAGTAACACTCCCGTGCAGTCCGGTCTGTTCGTCTGATATGTCGCATATCAAGTCTAGGGGTGGTATACGTCAGACCCCAGTAACCGATAAGTCGTGTCGTTGTGAGGCTCATAACAGGTCGAGAAACTACTGGTAACACTTACCAGTATATCTCTATATCAGCCCTGGCCAGGGTCTTCCAGTTATAGCCAATCGAACATAGCATAACATCCACTCCCTATACCGGGAGAGACAAATCCCCTCCTATCGCTCATTGCCTCCATGTGATTCGGGACTGTACCCAAAAGCCACCGTTTTGCACGCCCTCTTGGACGTGGTAAGGTGGAAATCAAAGCACAGTGGGAATCACACAAGACTCTATGACGATCTCGGGTCTACAGACTACGTTGTACCAGTGTCACCGGAGAACTGCCATATGACGTGTGGTATATCACCATCTGGGAGTTCTCGGCGAGTCCGTCCAGTGTACCCAGTCTCCACTAAGCACCCGTACACCATCCTTTATGTCAAACACCGATGGATATGGGATCATCCATCGCCCATCATATGGGTCAAGATGCGTATACGCTAGTCTACTCTGGTGTATCGATGCCCTGTCTCAATACAGCCTCGACTAGAAACAGTTATAGGATGTACTCATCGACTACCATGGCCCCACTAGTATGATCTCATCATTGTCCTAATAGTCGAGTACAGATCCTAAGGGCTTTATCAACATGTGAGAGGAAGACAGTAAACCAGTACAAGTCAACTTGTTAAGATAAAGTGAAACCAAATAGCATACTATCATGACGAGCAAGAAAGTCCTCTCTGTATATATCCAAGCATCCATCATAATATACATCATATGTACAACAATGGCCTCTAGGGCATATACATAACTAACAATCTCCCACTTGCACTAAGGCCGGCTGCTGTAGTATCTCATATCTAGCATCCCGAATAATCTCTCAAACTGTATTTGGAGAATGGCCTTCATGAGTGGATCCGCAGTGTTGTCCTTCGTATCTACTCTCCTGAGCTCGATCTCCCGGCGATCAACTATCTCCCTGATCAGGTGATACCGCCTCAGAATATATCTGGACTTCTGATGAGACCTGGGTTCCTTGGCCAAAGCCACAGCTCCATTGTTATCGCAATACAGAGGTATTGGATGCTCCATGGATGGAACCACACCAAGTTCACTAATGAACTTCTTAATCCAGACAGCCTCTTTGGCAGCATCGTTGGCAGCGATGTATTCAGCCTCCATCGTCGAGTCTGCAACGGTATCCTGTTTGGAACTCTTCCAACATACCGCCCCTCCATTGAGGGTAAAGACAAATCCCGAGTGCGACTTAGAGTCGTCCTTATTACTTTGGAAGCTGGAATCGGTAAAGGACTCCACCCGGAGTTCTCCGTTACCATACACCAAGAACATGTCTCTAGTCCTTCGCAAGTACTTGAGAATGTTCTTCACAGCTATCCAGTGACTCTCTCCAGGATCTGCTTGATACCGACTCACTACACTTAGTGAGTATGCTACATCGGGTCTGGTACATAGCATCGCATACATGATAGAGCCTACTGCCGAAGCATAGGGTATCCCTTGCATGCGATCTCTTTCCAAATCAGTCTTGGGAGACATCTCTTTGGAGAGAGTGTGTCCAGAGATCGTGGGTTGGTTCCCACGCTTGGATTCTTCCATACTAAAGCTCTTTAGTATGGTGTCAATGTACCTGGATTGGGACAATCCAAGTATCCTTTTAGATCTATCTCTATAGATCATGATTCCCAATATGCAGGAGGCATCACCTAGATCTTTCATTGAGAATCTTTGTGATAAGAAGAGCTTGACTGATTGCAGCATAGGAATATCATTTCCTATCAAGAGTATGTCATCCACGTACAATACGGGGAAGACAAGCTTACTCTCTGCTACCTTCTTATAGATACACGGTTCATCTATATTTTTGATGAAGTCAAACTCTTTGACTACAACGTCAAAACAGATGTTCCAACTCCGCGATTCTTGCTTTAACCCATAAATGGATTTAAGCAGCTTGCACACCTTTCTGCTGCTCCCACTATCTACGAAGCCCTCTGGCTGAGTCATGTACACGCACTCCTCTAAATCCACGTTTAGAAAGGCGGTCTTAACATCCATTTGCCAGATTTCGTAGTCATGGTATGCAGCAATGGCAAGTAAGATCCGGATGGACTTAAGCATAGCCACTGGAGAAAAGGTTTCGTCATAATCCACACCTGGTCGTTGACGAAAACCCTTTGCTACAAGTCTAGCTTTGAAAGTCTCAACTTTTCCATCTACACCAAATTTCTTTTTAAAAATCCACTTGCTCCCAATGGGTTTTACCCCTTCAGGTGCATTTTCCAAAGTCCATACTTTGTTGGTGTACAAGGATTCCATCTCAGATCGCATTGCATCCAGCCATTTCACAGAGTCACCACTCGTGATGGCCTGCTCGAAACTAGTTGGGTCATCATCTTCCATGATGCAATCCTCGCTTCCACCATCAATGAGAAAACCGTAGTATCTCTCAGGTGGACGAGAAACCCTACTAGATCGGTGGAGAATCTGGGGTTCGTCGGGTACTACTGCATCTTCTGGTTCTAACAAATCATCAGTTGTAGTTTGTGGTGCTGGAACCTCTTCCAGCTCTACCTCTTTGCCACTAATTTCTTTTGCAAGAAATTCCTTTTTCCAGAAAGGTGGCATGTTGAGCAACAAACACTTTTTGTTCCTCGGTGTGGTAGAAAAAATATCCTTGAGAATTCTTTGGATATCCCACAAATTTTCAAAGAATTGATCGTGCCTCGAGTTTGTCTGGATTTTGCCTTTTGACATAGGCCGGACAACCCTATATCTTAACTCGTTTAAAATATGGTCTCTTCCCACTCCATATCTCATATGGTGTGGTAAGTACAGATTTAGACGGAACTAGATTCAATATGTATATGGCTGTCTCAAGCGCATACTCCCAAAAGGAAATAGGTAACTCATCTTCGCTCTTCATAGAGCGCACCATATCTAATAGGGTCCGATTCCTCCGTTCCGATACACCGTTGTGCTGTGGTGTATAAGGAGGAGAAAGCTGAGAGAGAATCCCATTCTCTTTTAAATAATCCAGAAAATCATTACTCAAATATTCTCCTCCTCGATCAGATCGAAGGATCTTAATACTTTTGCCCGTTTGGTTCTCTACTTCGTGCTTATATTCTCTGAATTTCTCAAAAGCTTCAGACTTGTGTTTCAATAGGAACACATGCCCGTATCTAGAGAGATCGTCAGTGAATGTAATGAAGTAGGAAGAACCGTTCCTGGCGTGTGTAGACATGGGACCGCATACATCACTATGTACCAGTCCTAAGAGTTCCGTAACTATTTCTCCGTGTCCACTAAACGGAGCTTTGGTCATTTTTCCTTTGAGACATGAATGGCAAGTATCATAAGATGATAATTCGAATGAATTCAAATATCCATTTTTATGTAACTTAGCTAGCCGTGTCTCATTGATATGGCCAAGTCTACAATGCCACAAGAAGGATTCGTTCATTTCTGAACTTTTCCTCTTGTGTGTGTTTTGTATATTGAGGACTGTATTTTGATTTAGAATGAATATGCCATTTTGTAACGAGCCTGATGCAATCAACTTTTGATCTAGGAATATGTTCATAACATTATCCTTTACTACAAAATTATATCTTTCTTTACTTAATAAAGAAACTGATATAATGTTGCACATCATGTTCGGTATATAATAGCACTCATTCAGAATCAGTGTATTACGACTTGGCAATACTAGGTGATATTCGCCAACTGCTTTGGCTGCAATAATTGCACTGTTTCCTACTTGAACGGAATGATCACCTTTTCCCAGTTCTCTACCTTTTCGTAGCCCATGTAAAAATTTACATTTGTGGGATCCTGATCCGGTATCTAATACTCAGGACGTAGGGTGAACTGAGAAACAGTTATCAATAACTAACATACCCGAAGAAGATGCATCAACATGCATGTTCTTTTGGGCGGCTTGAGAATCCAGATATTCTCCTATTCCCTGTTCAGTCTTATAACTCTAATAAGAAAGAACGGGTCCAACGTTCCCCTGCTCAGTATAATAAGCGGGTTCAGTCAATACATCCATATTATTATCTTGATTATGGCTTGACATGGTTGCTACCTGGAGAGAGAGAGAAGAAAACACTTTAGCGTATGCTCTTGCAAGATTAGATTGGTTATTATCTTATCTAATCAGGATGTCTCCCACTGTTTTTATCAAATCTTCCTTCAAACCCTAAAAGGTAAGATTAGCCGGGATTAATTACACGCTAAAATTTCGTCAATCTTTCAGCCAGATCAGTGTCGGTACTTGAGGGAGGTTCCCCGTGCTTTCGTACGGACCTAATTAAAATAAACCTCGTTTTCCCAGAGGCGTAACCCCGTTAACACTTTTCTAGACACCTACTTGATCGGCTAATTGTCCAGTGTAAAACTCTCCCAGGAGTAACACTTACTCGCAGTGGGTATCGGGATCCAACTATCTCATAGGAGGTATGCAATCTCATTACAAATTTCAACACTTGAAATTCCTGATAATATTTTGCCCCTAGCGATCTATGACCTTGACTAAGTCAACAAACCATAAATCGCAAGTCAAGTTCAACCCGTACATTTCCCGATTGAATTAAACCCACCTGTACGACCCTTGACTGAGTCAACAAGGCCGTGCGAATACCCTAATCCAATCACATCTCATGTTTTAGCAGATAAACACTATTTAGCTACCGTACACTACGCCTTGACTAAGTCAACAAACATAGCACGGATACTAAATAATATCTATCTGAAATGACGGAGGGCTACGCAGGTTTTTCAGAAAACTATGAGCGTAATGAACTTGATATCGTCGTAGAATCATGTGAAATTTTGAAAAGGAGTGTTTTTGAGGCTTTTCTAGTTTTGCAAAAGAGGTCACTCCCGGTGAAGGGATCTCGGCTCTTTCCTCATCGAATAAGGTGCAGGACATATCATATACATCGCTGTGCAAAGTAAAACTCTAAAAGCAATCAAAAGACAAACCGAGTTTTGTAGCATCTGCCAGTTTCGCTAAAGAGGTCACTCCCGGTGAAGGGATCTCGGCTCTTTCCTTATCGAATAAGGTGCAGGGTATATCATATATACCGCTATGCAAAACAAAACTGTAGCTACCCTTTTTATAAAGTTTTGATTCTACAACATCTTTTAGGTTTCTTTTCTTTTTATTAATCTCATTAATATAATCCCATCAGCTTATGCTTCCTAAGCATCACAGAAGAAACGAAAGCAGTAATATTTATATATCAGCATATATATATATAGTATAAGCATTCGTCTCAGGCAGTAATATGATCGCATCACAGAACATTGCAGCAGAAGAACATATATGAAATATTGGATATACTAGGACTTCCGTGTTTTCAATACGAGCCTGTATAAAACACAGATTCTACGGTCGCGATGAATAGCCAAACCCACATCCCTAGACCCCTACTAGAGGGCAAGTAACATTGCCAATTCTAGGGTTAGGAGACCCGGTCTCGACTCCTCGAGATGGCCTCCCACTGGACCCTAGAACCCGGTTACTTGTGCTCCCCTCCTTGGGTCTACCTAATGCGGAAAAGTAAATAATATACAATGGTGACATCAACCTCATCCCGGAAGTGCCCCAATAAAAGAATATTACATACAAATCAATATTACATGAATGAAAATAAAAACCCTCATCTCACATAAAACCCCCGGCTATTCAGAACACGACGATCCAATATAACATATCACAGCAACACATAATATCACATATCATCAACGTAAGTAAGTATGCATACACCGATCATCATTGATGTATAGCAACGAAAACCGGCAATACAACTACATACTACACTTACGGTCATAGAAAAGAAATTGTAAAACTACAATATTTGGAATCCACAATCACTTTAGACATCGTAAATTCGAAATATCACATACTTCGCATTCCATGCCTAACTCTATGAATTCCACATATTGTATCACATTCCAGATAAATAGACAGTATTAAACTTTTCGAACAGATGATCAAATACCCAAAATTTCCTAAATAGCTCAACACTTGAGCGGAGTTCAAATAATCCCAGAATATGTCACAGTACCAGTGATCCAGCCGTAGAAGGGTCAAGCCAACGCCTCACATGTGGCACGCCATACTGCCCCAAACCCTAAGGTTTAGAGGCAGTTCAAGACGGTCACATAATCGAGTTAAGGTTTGTTGTCTTCTAGAGGGTCCACCGTGTTACTTGCACATTATTCCGAAATATTTAAACCCGATAAAAATTCAACACTTGAAAGTTTTTCTTGCCAGGAAAAAATGAGTTAATGATATCCGTTCGAACATTTTAACAGTTTCTAAATATCCAGAAATAATAACAAATTTAAAATTTTCGATCGAATCAACGATTACAAAATAAACCACAGAACACTCAACACTTGAGTCAGAATGAAAAATACCCAGAAAGTATATAAGCAGCATAGGGAATTATTGTGAAAACAGAAGGGTCAAATCAAACAATACTGCCGCGGATCCACGGCCCAAGCAAAGTACGGGCGCGGTTCCGCGGCTGTATGTAAGGATGACGTCATCGTTTTTCACCGTTATTCCTAAAATTGCCAGCTGATTTTTTTAGGTATTTTTAATTCAGAAAAAATCGCATTTTTGAAAAATATCCAGAGAGGGGTTCATTTTCGTCGTATCAGGTTCGATCGGAGTTTTAACTTCGTATACACGTCGCCTAATGCTCTAGCTAGGCTCCGATACCACTGTAGGGTTCCTAGGCACTCTTCTGAAGATTCATAAGGCATCAAACATTCCCGAATAAAATTTTAGACGTGCCGAACAACCCAAAGCCGTGATCTTTACTAGATTATTAGGGTTTTACATGCAAGTAAACATCTTTACTACTAAGTGTGAGGGATTACAACCTTTGTAGTCCGCTCCTTCGCTTCACAAGCTCCGAGTAGAAGTCCCTTCGCCGCGATCCATGATCTCCCGGACTCAAAAGAGGCTCCACGACTCGAACGATCCATGCTAGCTTATAGTGTTCCGCTTCTCCGATGATCTACGTCGAAGTTGCTATAACTCAAGCTCTCTCACTCTAATGAGGTGAACACCATAATCTAATGGGCTAGATTAGATGAGGATGATGTAGTAGTATTTATGCTTTCTTTTTATATCATTTTCTCACAAGAAATCATCACAAAAGAAATAACTAGTGAGCTCTTTCAAAAACTGAAGAGAGAAGAAGATGAAGAATAATGAGATAAATCCTTTTGTGATGAATAGTAGATAAGAATATATGATTGATAATGGAACCGTGGTCAAGGATGAGAAGTTTAACCTTTGTAGAGAATAAACTAGAGCTAGGGTTTGGTTAGGTTAAGGAATGTGTCATGGATAAATATCAACCATAATATCTTAACCAAGACAAAAGGATATCCTTCTAGAATGAGCAAGAAGGAGCTAACCCTAATCAAACCCTAATCTCTTTTTATCATCACTAAACATATTTCATAATAAATCATATCATGTTACTATAATATATATCACACATCTATTATATTTGTAACAAAAGAAAATAATACAATTAATATATATCGCATATATATCAATGTATTATCCGGTGAGAAAATGAAATAATAAAGCGAGCCAATATTAGATAATGTAATACAATATATCATATATATTATTATACATTAAATCATCGAATCAACACTTGATTCGACAATCCGGCTATATCGAATATAACCGACTAATATATCATGTACCGATTCATCGAATCAACACTTAATCCGATGTCCCAGTTCATATCTAAATATCGCGAAAATATAATACGGTATCTCATATCGCATTATCCTCGGTCCTGCACATATCACATATGTGCCTCAACTCCGTTTTGCCTGAGCCAAGAAACCTCTGTGTAGGACTCTAAAGAATCGTCAGTACACCGGTAGCAGGTGATGATCATATCAAACACCCACAAGCTGCAAGCGGTCAGCTAAACGTAACAGCCACCCAGGTATTGAGCGATCAGAAGATCAACAAGCTAGCCTGTCCGTTCTCCTGTGAATCTAATCAGTAACACTCCCGTACAGTCCGGTCTGTTCATCTGATATGTCGCATATCAAGTCTAGGGGTGGTATACGTCAGACCCCAGTAACCGATAAGTCGTGTCGATGTGAGGCTCATAACAGGTCGAGAAACTACTGGTAACACTTACCAGTATATCTCTATATCAGCCCTGTCCAGGGACTTCCAGTTATAGCCAATCGAACACAGCACAACATCAACTCCCTATACCGGGAGAGACGAATCCCCTCCTATCGCTCTTTGCCTCCATGTGATTCGGGACTGTACCCAAAAGCCACCGTTTTCCACGCCCTCTTGGACGTGGTAAGGTGGAAATCAAAGCACAGTGGGAATCACACAAGACTCTATGACGATCTCGGGTCTACAGACTATGCTGTACCAGTGTCACCGGAGAACTGCCATCTGATGTGTGGTATATCACCATCTGGGAGTTCTCGGCGAGTCCGTCCAGTGTACCCTGTCTCCACTAAGCACCCGTACACCATCCTTTATGTCAAACACCGATGGATATGGGATCATCCATCGCCCATCATATGGGTCAAGATGCGTATACGCTAGTCTACTCTGTGTATCGATGCCCTGTCTCGATACACCCTCGACTAGGAACAGTTATAGGATGTACTCATCGACTACCGTGGCCCCACTAGTATGATCTCATCATAGTCACAGTAGTCAAGTACAGATCCTAAGGGCTTTATCAACATGTGAGAGAAAGACAGTAAACCAGTACAAGTCAACATGTTAAGATAAAGTGAAACCAAATAGCATACTATCATGACGAGCAAGAATGTCCTCTCTGTATATATCCAAGCATCCATCATAATATACATCATATGTACAACAATGGCCTCTAGGGCATATACATAACCAACAATATTGAGACGTTAATTATTGTACTATTGCGCTTATGAAATGCATCATACATACTTGCTTACATGTAGATACTTATACCTTGCTACAGTTACATGTACACCTTATATGATGCTGCACTTGATTTCGGAGGATTTGGTAACCGCGTGATATATTTTTAAAAGCTGGATTTATTTAAAAGAGAGGTTTTCCCTTCATATGCTCATATTGATGTTTTATGTTGCATAAATCAGTTATTCATGGATATACGCATTGAGATATGAATTTCATGTGATTTATGGATTTAAAGACCGTAGGGGTATTTCATGAAATTATGTGTTGTTTGAAAACCTGGTTTCTCTTAATATGATATTTCAGTGCATCCACCATGTGTTTTCTCGGTTCTAAGATTTATATGTGAGACCCTATGCGAGGAGTGGACGAGGCCGTTTGCGGGTACATGGTGGACCCGGTATGGTATCCCGGGGCAAGAAAGGTATGTCGAAGGATTAGTCGATGAGCCTGGCAGGGGATGTGCAATGCCTACCGGTGACAGTATTTGGACTCGGTGGTTATCTGGAGGAGACCGACTGGGGTCATTTGATGGATTTTGGCCGACCCGTTCTGCTGGAGCCCGCGGCCCGATCCCGCAGACGGAGCCTATTGTACGAGGATTTACGTGTTGATGCTAAACACGGGTTTCATGATGTTTCGAGTGTCGGGGTTAAACACTCAGGTTTCCATGATTTGATGTGTCATTGATAGACACACATTCTTTGATGTCCTAATATTTACCTGCATATGTTTTTATTGTATTTACATGCAGGAGTTGTTATGTCAGTGGTTGACACGTGGATGAGATCCACTGCATACATGCATTGATTATATTGTGGACAAGATCCACTGCATACATGCATTGATTATATTGTTGGATGATATCCACTTGCTGATAGGCATTTATTATGTGTTGTCACTTATGCAGATATGGTCACCCTAGATATCATAGTATTATCTTTATGATATAGTTGACCTAGGAATCGTTGTTTATTTCGATTTCTACCTGATGATGTTTTCTACTCACGAGTTGGCAACTCACCCCCGTTGTGCCTCAGATCTTGCAGGTTGTCCGCTTGGATCAGTAGCGGCATCGCTGGCACACAGCTTTCTTTCGGGTGTTTTTCTTTGGTAGGTGGTATATGTTGGATCGCGCCCCTCTCGTATTTGTTATTCATATTGTATCTAGTCAACTCCATCAAATCAGAAACTAGTAATTGTATATGTTGAAGACTTAGAAGACATGTAGTTGCGAGACTTGAGCGATGGGTTTTATGTTCGCTATTGGGGTTGATGTCTTGCTTTACTTTATCTTTTGTGTTGATCTTCGCCGTTGGGCGTTGTATACTTGTTTTTATACTTGTCGTGGTTGTTTCCGCCGTAGGGCGTGATTTGCTCCCGTTTAGGGATGCTTTATTATATTCTGTGT
Organism: Agapanthus africanus; assembly: GCA_030015575.1. Lineage (NCBI taxonomy): Eukaryota > Viridiplantae > Streptophyta > Magnoliopsida > Asparagales > Amaryllidaceae > Agapanthus > Agapanthus africanus. The sequence continues at coordinate 737,618,236 of CM057338.1, forward strand.
TGTACCCGTTTTCGGGGTTAGTTTTTACAAAGGAGGTGCTGCCCAAATTTTTAAAAGACAAAACATGATTTATTAAAGGTTTAGATTTCTAGGTTTCAGCTTACTTGAATTACGTTACGCCTGTAGACGTCGCATGATTTTAGTGCTGGCCGTGAACTAATATTTTGGGTCGTGACACACTTTCACAAAACAAAACCCTAACTTGATCTTCACAAAAATTATCATGAATCAACTAAACATGGAATTAAAGCTATATTTAAACATTTAAATAGCTAGCTTAAAGAATTAAACACAAAAATTAACGATTAGGGTTAGGATTTTTATATACCTCCTCAAGAACACCAATTAGTGACTAACTCCAAATTTAATCCTCCGAAATGAAACCTTTCATGAAGATCTTGTAGGGTTCCTAGGCACTCTAACAAGGTTCTACAAGGCATCTACCATGCCCGATTCAAAAATTTAGCCGTGCCGAACAACCCTAACCAAGATCGTATACTAGAGATTATGCGAAACCAAACAAGTTAAATTCTTTAACTACAAGTGAAAGGGATTACAACCTTTGTAGATCCTGTCCTTCACTTCTAAAGCTCCGTGTTGACGTCCCTTCGCTGCGATCATTGTGATTTCGGACTCTAGAGTTGGTTTCCTCGGAGAAATGAGTGGGCTAGGTCATTGAGTTCGAGGTCGAAGATGATCTACGTCGAGGAGACTCAAACTCAAGCTCCATCTTCACTAGGTCATGAACTTTGTGAAGAGAACACCCTAAACTAAATGGCAAGTAGTAGAGGATGATGAAATAGGAAGTGGGTTCACTTTGGATTTGGGTTTCTCACTCTTTTTCTGTACTTCAAAATTTTTCTAGCAAGCTTTTCTTCTTCTTGAAGAAGAAGAAGAAGAAAGAAAAGAATAAGAATTATTTAAAAAGAATAATCAAGTGAAGTCTATCATAAAGAAACCATGGGTGAGTTTACCTTTGTAGAGACTAAACCATAGTTAATTATAATAGTTTGGTTAATGAATATCTTAATCAAGACAAAATGAGTGGACTTTGTCAAAGTTGCTTCAAGATTCATGAAGCTTCAAGCCATGACAAAAGAAGACACCATTTTGAATAATTAAGATAAATAAAAACCTAAATTATAATTAACATGGTGTATGTCACACACCCACCCATGTTTTCATGTATCATCAATCATGATGCAAACTAGTGCACAAACAAATATCACATATACAACTTGTGCACATAAAGTGAGAAAGTCAATCTTTAGTGAACAAATATTAGTTAATGTAAAGTAATATATCAAATATATAATTATACATTAAATCATTAAATCAACACTTGATTTAACGATCCGGTCATATCGCATATAACCGACTAATATCTAGTGTATCAATATATCGAATCAACACTTGATTCGGTAACCCGACTATATCTCATATAACCGACTAATGATACAAATTGCGAGAATAGAATATGGTAGCTCATACTGGTATTATTCTCGATCCTGCACATATCTCATATGCGCTCCTATTTCGTTTCGCTTGAGCCAGGAAACCTCTGTGTAGGACTCTAAAGACTCGTCAATACGCCGGCAGTAGGTGGTGATCATATCAATCACCCATAAGCCGCAAGCGGTCTGCTAAACGTAACGGCTGCCCGGGTATTGAGTGATCAGAAGATCAACGAGCAAGCCTGCTCACACTCATGCGAATCCAATCAGAAACACTTACCGCACAGTCCGGTCTGTTCGTCTGATATGTTGCATATCTCGCCTAGGGGGTGGTAAACGGCAGACCCCGGTATCTTGATAAGTCATGCCGATGTAAGGTCCACAACAAGCATGAAACTACTGATAACACTTACCAGTAAATCACTGCAACCCTGGCCAGAGATTTCCAGTTATGGCCAGTCGTGCATAGTGCAACATCAACCCTAATACCGGGAGAGACGAATCCCCTCCTATCGCTCATTGCCTCCATGTGAATCGGGACTGTACCCAAAAACCACCTGTTTGCACGACTCAATAGAGCCGTGGTAGGGTGGAAATCAAAGCACAATGGGAGACACACAAGACTCTATGACGATCTCGGGTCAACAGACAAAGCTGTACCAGTGTCACCAGAGAACTGCCATCTAACGTGAGGTATAATACCATATGGGAGTTCTCGGCGAGTCCGTTCAGTGTACCCAGTCTCCACTGAGCACCCGCATACCGTCTCTGATGTCAAACACCAATGGATATGGGATCATCCATCGCACGTCATATGGGTCGAGAAGGTATACTCTAGTCTACTCTGGAATATCGATGCCCCGTCTCGATATTCCCACGACTAGGAACATTGAAGAATGTACTCATTGACTACCCAGGCCCTACTAGTATGATCTACATCATAGTCCTGGAAGTTGAGTACACATCCAAAGGGCTTTATCAACATGTAACAGAGAGACAATAAGTATACATGTTAAGATAAAGAGCAACCAGATAGCGTACTATCATGTCGACCAAGAAAGTCCTACCTATATATGTTCCAGCATCCACTACAATATACATCTCATGTACTGTAATGGCCTCTAGGGCATACATATAACTAATAATCTCCTACTTGCACTGGGGCCATCTGTAGCAGTGGTTGCAGTATCTCATACTCAACCATCCCATAAAAGTCTCTCTCTGGGAAAAGGCCTTTGTGAGTGGATCCGCCGTGTTGTCCTCTGAGTCTACTCTCCTAACCTCGATCACCCTGGAGATCAACTATCTCCATGATCAGGTGATACTGCCTTGGAATAAGTCTGGGTCACTGATGGGACCGTGGTGCCTGGGTCAAAACCACACCTCCATTGTCATACAATGGTAGGAACCTAGTTCATCTCATGAACTAATATACACCCAAACTGCCTCTTTGGTAGTATCTTTGATAGCGATGTCACCGGCCTTTATCGACTAGTGTGCCACGGTATCTAGCTTGGAACTCTTCCAACATACCGTCCATCCACTGAGGGTAAAGACAATGCCTGCGACTGACATTCAGTCAACCTTACCACCCTGGAAGCTGTCCAGTGATTCTCCCCAGGATCGATTGATACCATCTCACTACACCTAGTGAGAATCTTAATATCCATTTAGATCTATCTCATAGATCCAAAACCCAGGATTTAAGACGTATCACCTTTATCCTATTTGGAGAATCTTTGTGATAAGAGTAGTTTGACCGTGCGTAGCATAGGAAACTCTTTTCCTATCAAGAGTATGTTGTCCAAGTACAATACGAGGATGACTACCTTACTCTTTACTACCTTTTTGTATATACAAGGTTCATCTACTATTTTGATGAAGTCAAACTCTTTGACTACCACATCAAAACAGACGTTCCAACTCCGCGATGCCTGCTTTGTCACACAAAGCATCTTGCACACGTTTCCGTTGCTCCCACTTTTTACGAAGCCCTCTGGCTGTGTTCTTATAGACGTTCTCTTCTAAATCAATATTTAGAAAAGCAGTCATGACACCCAACCACCAGATATCGCGGTCATGGTATGCAGCAATGACAAGTAGGATCCGGATGGACTTAAGCATAGCTACTAGAAAAGGTTTCATCATTATCCACGCCTGGTCGATGACGAAAACTTTTAACAAGTCTAGCTTTGAAAGTCTCAACTTTTCCATATACACCAAGTAATCTTCTCAAGATATACTTGCTCCTAATGGGAATTTAACCCTTCAGATATAGCAACCAAAGTCCATACTTTGTTGGTGTACATGGATTCCATCTCAGATCGCTAAGCATCTAGCCATTCTTATAGAGTCCCCACTCTTGATGGCCTGCTCGAAACTAGTTGGGTCATCATCTCATGATGCAATCCTCGCTCCCACTGTCATCGAGAAAGCGAAGTATCTCTCAGGCAGATGAGGAACCCTTCTAGATCGGCGGAGAGGCTGAGCTTCGTCGGGGACTATTGAACCCTTTGGTTCTACCAAATCATCAGCTGTAGTTTGTATAGAACCCCAACTTGCCACGATCTTGTCCGGATTTTGCTTTTGACATAGGCCGGACAACCCCAAATCTTAACTTGCTTAAGAGATGGGCTCTTCCCATACCATATCTCATATGGAGTGGTAGGCAGCGATCTGATTCGAACCTAATTCAATAGGTATGCAGCTTCTTAAGTGCATAACCCCCAAAAGGAAACAGGTAACTCAGTAGTACTCATCATAGAGCGCACCATATCATATAGGGTGCTATTGCTCCGCCCCGATATACCGACGTGCTGTGGTGTATACGGAGGAGTAATGCTGAGAGGGAATCTCATTCTCTTTTAGAATAGTCCAGGAATTCCGTGCTCAAGTATTCTCCTCCTTGATCTCATCAAAGAACATAATACTTCTACCCGTTTTCTTTATGGTTCTCCACTTCTAACTTACATTCTGTGAATATCTCAAAAGGTTCGGACTTGTGTTTCAACAGGAACATATGTCTGAATCTTGAGAGATCATCAGAGAGTGTAATGAAGTACAAAGAACCGGTCTTGGCATGTGTAGACAGGAGACTTTCATACATCAGCATGTATCAATCCCAAGAGTTCACTAACTCTTTCTCTGTTTCCAATAAACAGAGCTATGGTCATCTTGTCTTTGTGACATGACCGGCAAGTTTCACAAGATGTAAATTCAAATAGATTTAAATATGCATCTAAATGTAACTTAGCTAGTCGGGTCGTATTGATATGACCTAGTCAATGCCTCAAGAAGAATTCGATCATTTCTGAACTCTTCCTCTCGTGTGTGTTCTGTATACTAAGAACTGTAGTTTGATTTAGAACGTCAATGCTTTTAGATAACGTGCCTGAACCGATCAACTCTTGATATAGAAAATGTTCAAAACATTATCCAACAATACAAAATTATATCCTTTCTTTACTAATAAAGAGACTGATATGATGTTGTATATCAGGTTCGGTATCTAATAACATTCATTCAGAATCAATGTATTCTGGTAATACAGTGTGATAGTGACCAACAGACTTGGCTGCAACACTTGCACCGTTTTCTCTCTCATGAAACTTATCACCCGTTCTCAGTTCTCTACCTTTCTGTAGCCCATGTAACAGATTACATATGCGGGATCCTGATCCGGTATCTAATACCCAGGACGTAGAGGATACAGAGAAACAGTTCTTTGTAATGAACACACCCGAAGAAGATGCATCATCATGCACTTTCTTCGTTTGGGCGGCATGGGAAATCTGGTATTCCCCAATTTCCTGCTCTGTCTTATAACAATTATAAGTTGGAGCGGGACCAACGTTCCCCAGCTCAGTATAACAAGCGGGTTCGGTCAATACATCCATATTATTATCTTGATTAAGGCGTGACATGGTTGCTACCTGGAGAGAGAGAGAGAAGAAAACACTCTGCGTGCGCTCTTGCAAGATTAGATTGGTTATATATTTTATCTAATCAGGATGTCTCCCACTGTTTTTATCAAATCCACCTTCAAACCCTAAAAGGAAAGACTAGCCGGGATAAATTACACTCTACAAGTTCGCCAATCTTTCAGCCAGGCCAGTGCCGGTACTTTAAGGGAGGTTTCCCGTGCTTTCGCACGAACCTAATTAAAATAAACCTCGTTTTCCCAGGGGCGTAACCCCGTTGACATCATTCTAGACACCTACTTGATCGGCTAATTGTAAAGTGCAAAACTCTCCCAGGAGTAACAATTACTCGCAGTGGGTATCGGGATCCAACTATCTCATAGAAGGTATGCAATCTCATTGCAAATTTCAACACTTGAATCTCCCGATAAAGGTTTTTACCCCTAGCACTTATGACCTTAACTATGGTCAACAAATCATAAGCACTAGTCGAGCTCTACCCGTCATTTCTTGATTAATTAGACCCACCCACATGACCCTTAACTAAGGTCAACAAAGTCACATGACTGTCCTAACTAATCGCATCATATGCTGTGTAGGAAGACATCACTTAGCTACCGTACACTGTGCCTTGACTATGGTCAACAAACACAGCACGAATACTAAGTACTCTACTTCCTAAAATGACGGAGGGTTGCGGATGGTTTTTAAGAAAACCTTTAACGCTTTGAACTTGATCTCGTTGCGGAATCAAATGATTTGAAACGGAGTGTTTTTGAGGCTTTTGCTAGTTTCGCTAAAGAGGTCACTCCCGGTGAAGGGATCTCGGCTCTTTCCTCGTCGAATGAGGTGCAGGATATACACAATACCACTTTGCAAAGCAAGAACTAGAAAAGCAATCAAAAGACAAACCGAAGGTTGTAGCATCTGCTAGTTATTGCTAAAGAGGTCACTCCCGGTGAAGGGATCTCGGCTCTTTCCTTATCGAATAAGGTGCTGGATGTTCTATAAGGAACACCGCTATGCAAAACAACAACTAGAGATACCTAATTTTTTCTTTGAAATTCGATTCCACAACATCTTTTAGGTTTATTTTTTTTCATTAATCTCATTAATGAATGTCCCATTATTTAATTCCACCTAAACATCACAGATAAATACAACGTACACTTATGCCATCCGCATTTGCCTCGATGTCCCGTCATGCACCGTTAGGTTAGGTAACTAACGGCATAGCGGGACAGGGCTAGTGCGGGTATAAAACATAAGCAACGTCTATATAATATATCATATATACTATATACAGTATCTATCTGAACATATCACATGATCACATCACAGATAACGCAGCAGAAAACAACGTATGAAATATTGGATATACTAGGAAGTCCGTATTTTATTTTGAGCCCCTATAAAACACGGATTCCACGGTCGTGATGAATAGCCTATCCCACACCCCTAGACCCCTACGAGAGCGGAAAGCAACCCTACCAATTCTAGAGTTTGGAGACCCGGACTCGACTCCTCGAGATGGTCTCCCACTGGACCCTAGAACCCGGTTACTTGTGCTCCCCTCCTTGGGTCTATCCTAATGCGGAAAAGAAAATAATATACAATGGTGACATCATCCTCAGCCCGGAAGTGCCCCAATAAAAGAATATTACATACAAGTTTTTACATGAATGAAAATGAAAAACACTCATCTCACATAAAAAAAACCGGCTATTCAAACACGACGATCCAATATAACATATCCAGCAACACATAACATCACATGTCATCAACGTAAGTAAACATGCGTATCCCAATTGTCGTTGACATATAGCAACGAAACCGGCGATATCACATATTATACTTACGGTCGCAGAAAAGAAAGTGTAAAACTACAACAGTTGGAATCCGCAACCTCCTTAGACATCGCATGCTTAACCAAATGAATTCCTTAGACATCGCATGGCTAACAATTATAAACCCCGCATTTCAGTCTCAAAATCGAAAACTGTTTTCAATATCAAGTCAGGCAATTCAACAAGATTCCCGACATCCTGATCGAATGCTCGTCGCAAACTTTAATAGACGGCTGCACTCCCGGATGCCGTCGATGAAGTGCACTAAGGAGGAACACCGCTGCCACGAGCACCCGAACGGATGCTTTTGGCTACGGGGTTCTCCTACAGTCACTTGGTCGGGGCTATAGGGCGTGGCTATCTATTAAGTTTACCCGGCGAGTATCCGCGTACGCTACGTGATTGAGACGGACTTTTGATCACATCAAAATCCCGTGGCAACCGATCAAATGAGACTAAAGTGCTAGATTTATAACATTCAAATTAGTTATCTCATAACTACTTGTGGATTCCAAATATTGTATCACATTCCAGATAAATAGACAATGTTAAACTTTCCGATCGAATAATCAAACACCCAAGTTTTCCCAATAGCTCAACGCTTGAAACAAGTTTAAAAACATCCATTTCATGCCACAGTACCAACGGTCCAGCCGTAGAAGGGTCAAGTCAACGCCTCATATGTGGCAACGTCGTACTGCCCCAAACCGTAAGGTTCAAAAGGTAGTTCAAGACGGTCACATAATCGAGTTAAGGTTTGTTGTCTTCTAGAGGGTCCATCGCGTAACTTGCACGATCTAGAACGTTCTTAAACAACGGAAAAATCCAACACTTGGAAATTTTCCGGGTCGGGAAAAAGTGAGTTATTGATATCCGGTCGAACTTTTTAAACACGTTCTAAAATTACCCGGACAAAATAAACAAAGTTAAATAATCCGATCGAATCATTGAGTCCCCAATACAATCCAGAAAACTTAACACTTAAGTACAAATTAAAAATTCCCAGAAGAATCAGGAAGCAACTACGGTTATTACTGTGCAAAGCACTGTCCCTGTTGCTACAGTTAGGCTGTGGAACCGCCGCGCAAGCAATGCTACGGCCGCGGTTCCGCGGCGCTTTAATGTAATTAGGAGCACGTGCTGCACAGTAATTCCTAGAAAACCCTGCTGATTTTTTGAGCATTTTTAATACAGAAGAAATCACAATTTCAGAAAATTTCCAGAGAAGGGTTTAATCGGGGTTATCCGGGTTCGATCGGACTTCTAACTTTGTCTAGACTTCGCCTAAAGCTCTAGCTTGGCTCTGATCCCACTGTAGGGTTCCTAGGCACTCTAACAAGGTTCTACAAGGCATCTATCATGCCCGATTCAAAAATTTAGCCGTGCCGAACAACCCTAACCAAGATCGTATACTAGAGATTATGCGAAACCAAGCAAGTTAAACTCTTTAACTACAAGTGAAAGGGATTACAACCTTTGTAGATCCGGTCCCTCAGTTCTAAAGCTCCGTGTTGAGGTCCCTTCACTGTGATCATCGTGATCCCGGACTCTAGCGATGGTTTCCACGGAGAAATGAGCGGGCTAGGTCGTTGACTTCGAGGCCGAAGATGATCTACGTCGAGGAGACTCAAACTCAAGCTCCATCTTCACTAGGTCATGAACTTTGTGAAGAGAACACCCTAAACTAAATGGCAAGTAGTAGAGGATGATGAAATAGGATGTGGGTTCACTTTGGATTTGGGTTTCTCACTATTTTTCTTCACTTGAAATTTTTCTAGCAAGATTTTCTTCTTCTTGAAGAAGAAGAAGAAGAAAGAAAAGAATAAGAATTATTTAAATAGAATAATCAAGTGAAGTTTATCAAAATGCAACCATGGGTGAGTTTACCTTTGTAGAGACTAAACCATAGTTAATTATAATGGTTTCGTTAATGAATATCTTAATCAAGACAAAATGAGTGGACTTTGTCAAAGTTGCTTCAAGCTTCATGAAGCTTCAAGCCATGACAAAAGAAGCCATCATTTTGAATAATTAAGATAAATAAAAGCCTAAATTATAATTAACATGGTGTATGTCACACACACACCCATGTTTGCATGTATCATCAATCATGATGCAAACTAGTGCATAAACATATATCACATATACAACTTGTGCACATAAAGTGAGAAAGTCAATTTTAAGTGAAAAAATACTAGTTAATGTAAAGTAATATATCCAATATATAATTATACATTAAATCATTAAATAAACACTTAATTTAACGATCCGGTCATATCGCATATAACCGACTAATATCTAGTGTATCAATATATCGAATCAACAGTTGATTCGGTAACCCGGCTATATCTCATATAACCGACTAATGATACAAATCGCGAGAATAGAATACAGTATCTCATACTGGTATTATTCTCGGTCCCGCACATATCTCATATGCGCTCCTATTTCGTTTCGCTTGAGCCAGGAAAGCTCTGTGTAGGACTCTAAAGACTCGTCAATATGCCGGCAGTAGGTGGTGATCATATCAATCACCCACAAGCCGTAAGCGGTCTGCTAAACGTAACGGCCACCCTGGTATTGAGCGATCAGAAGATTACCAAGCAAGCCTGCTCACACTCCCGTAAATCCAATCAGTAACACTTACCGTACAGTCCGGTCTGTTCGTCTGATATGTCGCATATCTCGCCAAGGGGTGGTAAAAGTCAGACCCCAGTAGCTTGATAAGTCATGCCGATGTAAGGTCCACAACAAGCGTGAAACTACAGATAACACTTACCAGTAAATCACTGCAACCCTGACCAGGGATTTCCAGTTATGGCCAGTCGAACATAGCGCAACATCAACCCCCAATACCGGGAGAGACGAATCCCCTCCTATCGCTCATTCCTTCCATGTGAATCGGGACTGTATCCAAAAACCACCTGTTTGCATGACTCAGTAGAGCCGTGGTATGGTGGAAATCAAAGCACAGTGGGAGACACACAAGACTCTATGACGATCTCGGGTCAACAGACTAAGCTGTACCAGTGTCACCAGAGAACTGCCATCTGACGTTAGGTATAATACCATCTGGGAGTTCTCAGCGAGTCCGTTCAGTGTACCTAGTCTCCAATGAGCACCCGCATACCGTCTCTGATATCAAACACCAATGGATATGGGATCATCCATCGCGCATCACATGGGTCGAGAAGATATACGCTAGTCTACTCTGGAATATCGATGCCCCGTCTCGATATTCCCATGACTAGGAACATTGAAGGATGTCCTCATTGACTACCCAGGCCCCACTAGTATGATCTACATCATAGTCCTGGAAGTCGAGTACACATCCTAAGGGCTTTATCAACATGTAACAGAGAGACAATAAGTATACATGTTAAGATAAAGAGCAAACAGATAGCGTACTATCATGTCGAGCAAGAAAGTCCTACCCATATATGTCCCAGCATCCACTACAATATACATCTCATGTACAATAATGGCCTCTAGGGCATACATATAACTAACAGATCTACGCAAGTTTTGAGATGAAGAATGATGGGTTGTGATTTGTATTTAAGTTTGTGGGATTGTTTAAGGATTTTTGAAGAATTATTGAGCTTGGAGATGAAGAAAATGAGCAAGGAACCAAGAGGGGGCAGCAAGGATAAGGCTCGGCCTTGCAAGGAAATGAGGGGTGTTTTGTGAAAATGAAAGGAAAAATCTAGCTAAAATGCAATAAATGCTCATTAATGCAAATAAAGTCTTATGCCACCTCTTTATTTTCTTTTAAAAATTCAATTTAAATCACAAATATCTAGATATTTTAGTATGGATGGATTAAGCTTAATCTAGTGATTAGATTAGCATAGATTCACATTAGAAGTAACAAAGCCAAACCAAAATTGTAATTACCACTTATTAAGTGCATAATTAACAACTAAAAATAATAATTTAATTAGGGAAAATATCAATGTGAACCAAAACTTCCTAATGACCACTAAAACCCGCAAACTAGCACTATTCTAGTTAAAGTAGGTGTAGTCAAGTCTATACTGAAATTTGATCACATTCCGGGTTTTTACGGAAAACACCGACTATTTTACCCTAAAAACAGAAAATTCACATAACGATTTCCAAAACGTTAAATATACTCATGAGTTGGCAACTCACCCCTGTTGTGCCACAGTTATTGCAGGTTGACCGCATGGATCGGTAGCGGTATCGTTGGCATACAGCTTGCATTCGGGTGACTTGCTTTGGTAGGTGGGACAGTTGTATCGTGACCACTCTTGTACTTATTATTCATATTGTATCTAGTCAACTCCATCAATCAAAACTAGTATTTGTATAAAAGTTAGACTTAGTGAGATTTATAGTTGCGAGACTTGAGCGATAGGTTTTATATTCGCTTTTTAGGTTGATGTCTTGCTTTAGTTATTACCTTTTGTGTTGATCATCGACGATTACGCGTCGTATACTTGTTTTATTACTTGCGTGGTTGTGAATCCTCCATTTGGCGAAGTGCTAGCTCCCGCTTGGGGATGCCTTTTATATTATCACGTATTTGTGGTTTTGGATCAAAATATACAAAGGAGATGCCGCCCAAATTTTTAAAAGACGAACATGCTTTACAACAAGTAGGATAAACTTGCATTTTTCATGTTCCCTTTTCTATGCATTTAAGAAAACACTTTTCTTCATTATACCTTATTTCAAAACTGCACCACTTTTGTTTCTTTAAAAATGTTTAGATTTCTGTGTTTTAGCTTACTTGGATTACATTACGCCTTTAGACGTTGTGTGATTTAAGTGCTGGTCACGAGCTAATATTTCGGTTCGTGACAAAGTTGGTATCAGAGCGCTAGGTTTAACCTTTGTTCGAGTTTAGGTTTGACAATGTGGAGTCTAGGGCGTAAATATTCGGAACCTAGGCTTGATTTTACGGAACTTAGACTTGGACAGGGGGTTATTAGACCCGAACTTTCGTTACCTAGGCTGACCCTGATTGATGGAGTAGGTAGCTTGAGTAGAGTGACGTACCGTACGTATGTTCCATGGCATATTTAAGATACGATACTCCACTTAAGAAACCTTAGAATGTACAAATATTGAGATCTTTGATTCTATTTGTTTCCATGATCATACCCTTATTGATTCCGTTCCTCCTCACGGTCATGTATCCATTTTGGGATCTGTTGATTCCTTTCATTCCATTGTTATAGTTTCATCGATACATGCTTGAGGTTCCTGTCACCATGGTTTGAGCGCAGATTGAGTTGCTGCTAGTGATGCGGTCTGGGCGAGCTCGTCATGGACGAGAACTGGTCATCGTGTTTTCTGGTGACATGAGAACGTCTCGAATTTTGTATTGGTGTTGTGACTTCTCATTTGAGGCGAGTGTTCATCTTTGCACCGTATGATCGGGGCATTGATAGAGACTGCCAGTTGAGAGAGGACTGTTGATGTACACCATACCTCAGAGATTGTGATGTCGTCTACCTAGACAGGTGACCCAGCTGCTGCTGAGATTGATGTGATGTCGCTTCCAGAGCTTACGAGCTGAGATCGCTGGAGCTTTCAGGCAATGATACGAAAGATGATAGCTATTCTATCTTGAGTCGAGAGACGAAAGGTATTCACATGTTGTTTAGGCGAAGTTAAAAGTTCGAACGAATGTCAGAAACCCATTTTTCGTGCTGCGTTTGTTGACCTTGTCAAGGCGTAGTGTGCGGTAGCTAATGTAACACTTTGAAAATTCGTTTAGATTAAATTTTATGTTAAATTGTGATAATACGTGTTTTTCGTAACACCTAGCTAATAACTATTTCCACATGGATTGGAATAAATCTATTTTAATTGTGAAAATATGTAATTTCATATATAATTGTGTTTTATTGGTTAGCATTTAAATTATTGTTCACTTAATTATTTATTCTACTTATTTACTAATTACTAAGTTATTTTTCTAAAAACATGTACACACATCTTGTGTAACCCTATATTAACAACATGTTGATTCATGCTTTTAGAACCATGGCAACTTAACTTTTATTTTAACATACTCTTTTCTCTCCTCTCATGGTTCTAGTTTTCTCTTTTAAAGAAAATGAGAAAAAGAAAAGAAATGAAGGCATGGGAGGCATTTAATGCAAGCATGTCTCTCTTTTCTCTCTTTCTCGACTCTAGAACACTCTCTCTCCCTCTCAACTCAGCAGCCCAGCAGCAGCCCCCTGTCCCCTCCCTCTTTTTCTTCTTCTTCCTTCATTCCAAGCCTCTATCTCCATCAAAAATCCCTCATTTCATCACAAAATCTCATGTTAAACACTTCAAAACACTTCCTTGTTGGATTCTTGAGGCAAGTCTTAGCTTTAGGAGGCAAGATCAACAAGATTGAACCATTCTCAAACCAACTTGAGGTATAAAACCTAACCTAAACACTTAATTGCTAAACTTTTAGTTTATTTATCTTAATTTAGTGTTTAAGTAGTGGATTAGTGCTAATTATGAGGTTTAAGAGGAAATTAGGTTAAGATAGGGTTTTTATGGTTTGAGTAGCTTAATTAAGTGTTGTTAGTGTTAATTAATCCAAGTCTTTTCTAAAGTTCTCACTAAATTACCTTAATGTCACAAATTAGTGTTTTAATACGGTTTTTAATCTAGTTTTATGATACTGTGAATCTGCTAATACTCGGATAGTTTTTAATTTAAAGAAACATATAAACTAGACTATATATTGTGTTAGGAGTGTAGTGTAAAAACCTGGACCCTTTTCACCAGATTTTAACCGGTGACATCCCCCCCGTGGCCGGCCTAATTTTGGCCAAAATTTTTGAAACTTTGCAGGTAGTTTTCTGTATGTATTATAAGAGGTTTGGTCTTGTTTGTTTTTCTTGTTTCTTCTCCAGATAAAATCTGAGACCAATTTCGTATAATTTTGGTATTGTGAGATTTTTATGACTTGGACTTTAGATACCCAAACCTTGGTTTTGTGATTTAATTGGTGGCCTACAGGGAATCTGGGGTGACCAGAGTCATTTACTAGAAAAACTAGCAAGACCATTAACCTAGAAGACCACCGTGCTAATACGAACCCAATCCATCCCACTTGGACTGAGCTCGCCGGATTTCTTGGTGAAGTGGCCGGCCATTTTGTGGTGTATGGTGCTAGGATTTGTTCTGTAGCTCATATACCTCCTATATAACACCACAGTACTGTTTGTTTGTCCCTATTCCACCTGAACCAAAATCTGGAGCAAGTTTTCATGATTTGCTGCTTTGTTTTTGTATCTTTTCTAGAATTATAGTTTTGATATTTGGTTTTGTATCCGTCACTTGACGTTTATAGGTCGATGTCGGGTGTTGTTTGGTTGTTTTGCCTGACTAGACCATAGGTTTTAACCTATGTGTGATTCGTGTGCTGTTTTGGTTTTCGTGCGTGATTTCTGTTTACGATGCTATGCGTGTATATGTGTAGGCACCCTCGCGTGGACTTCGGATGATAAGGAAGAGCAAGGCGACATCGACTTCGGCAAGTAAGGACCAGGTGAGTAGATCTATATCTACGGGGGAAGTCGGGTGGATGGCGTATAGCACCCCCATAAATTATTAAATGGAAATCGGTCTCAAGGATACAGTCGTAGAAACCTAGATTAGGAAACTAGGAATATGGTTTAAAGGATAGTTAGCGATAATATTAGTGATATGACATATAAACGTGTAGTTGCAATATAATAGGTATGGGTTTTAGGATAGCATGACACTTGATGTATAAGGTAAATTGTATATATATAAAATTGACATGATATGAGATATTAATATGATGGAAAAGAGTTTACGTGGTGATATGACGACTTGGTGTGATATGTCGTTATATGGATATGAGTCGATATGTGATAATTGATACCTTTGCCGGTCCCTTGATCTGAGATTGATACGGATAGGACCAGAGAGATAGGTATATATATATGGATAATGTTGTGAATCTTGAATGATAAGCCGTACGAGACGTGAGGTCCGTACCCTCCTTGTCACATAGGTTGTTAGGATCCTAAATTGTTTTATGACGCCGTATGATGAGTTACCGTACGTGATGAGTTAATTGATGTTTGATCCATACCCTTGACTAGAGGAGGCCGATTGATAGATTCGCCGACTCGGTCATGTTAGATACGTATACCTTATACCTTTTAGCTGCCGATTTACTTTATGCTACGTTCATTTCATTACTATTGCATCTCATATGCCTGCGCTAGTACACCTGCACCATTATCGATGATGCGTATGTCACACTTACACAGATTGGCCGGCTCACACACTTCATCATCGATAATTGCCAAGTCACTACACAGTAGAATTGCTGCATCATATGACTCCTTGCATAACTTACTTGCTATAGTTACATATACACCTTTATACGATGTTGCATTTGACCTTGGAGGATTTAGGAACCGCAGGATATATTTTAAAACTGGATTTATTTTAAAGAGCGGTTCTCCCTTGATATATGCATATTACTGTTCCATGTTGCATGATTTACAGATATGCTTACATTCTGTTATATGTCGCTTACATCATACCTTACGATTTTACGCATTGAGATATGCTGCTTTCATGAGATTTCTGGATTTGAGAACCGTGGTTATTTCAAAACATAGTATGTATTGTTTTAAAAACCCGGTTTCTCTTGATATGATATTTCAGTGCGTCCACCATGTGTTTTCTCGGTTCTGAGATTGGCATGTTTCACCCGATTCGAGGAGGAGGAGGAACCGTCTGCGGGTGCATGGTGGACCTGGTGAGGTACGCCGGGGCAAGATGGTCGCAGATGATGGCGTTGAGACTGGCAGGGGAGCACTACCTACCGGTGATAGTATTTGGACACGGCGGTTTATCCGGAGGATACCAACCGGAGTAGAGAGATGGACATGAGGGCCGATCTGAGGATGCGGCGCCTGAGATATGAGGATTTATGTGTCGATGTTGGAAACGGGTTTCATGATATTTCGAGTGTCGGTGTTGGACACTCAGGTTATATGTTTTGGTGTGCCATTGATGGACACACACATTCTTGATATCCTCATGTATTTACATGCATATGCCTTTACGATGTTTCGAGTGGACGAGATCCACATGTATATTGACATTGATTATATTATTGAATGATATCCACTTGCATACTGCATTCACTATATTGTTGGCACATATTTATACATACGGCCACCCAAGATATCATAGTATTACCATTATGATATAGTTGACCTAGGAAATCGTTATTTTATTCGATTTCTACCTGATAATGATTTCTACTGTCACGACCTAAAATATTAGCTCGCGACCAGTACTTAAATCACGCGACGTCTACAGGCGTAACGTAATTCAAGTAAGCTGAAACCCAGAAATCTAAACCTTTTTAAGAAATAAAGTTATAGTAAATCATGTTTTGTCTTTTGAAAATTTGGGCAGCACCTCCCTTGTAAAAACTAACCCCGAGAACGGGTACAACACAGAATATAATAAAGCATCCCCAAACGGGAGCAAATCACGCCCAACGGTGGAAACAACCACCACAAGCATAAATAAAGTAAAGCAAGATATCAACCCCAAAAGCGAACATAAAACCCATCGCTCAAGTCTCGTAACTACAAGTCCTTCTAAGTCTGCAACATATACAATAACTAGTTTCTGAATTGATGAAGTTGACTAAATACAACAGGAATAATAATAAAAGAGTGGCACGATCCAATAGGTACCACCTACCAAAAGCAAATCACCCGAAAATAGCTGTGTGCCAACGATACCGCTACTGATCCCTACGGTCAACCTGCAAGAACTGTGGCACAACGGGGGTGAGTTGACAACTCGTGAATAGAAAAACATCATCAGATAGAAATCGAAATAAACAACGATTCCTAGGCTAACTATATCATAAAGGTAAAACTATGATATCTAGGGTGACCGTAACTGCATATGTGCCAACACATAATAAATGCCTATCAGCAAGTGGATATCATCCAATAATATAATCAATGCATGTATTCAGTGGATCTCGTCCAACAATATAATCAATGCATGTATGCAGTGGATCTCGTCCACATGTCAACCACTGACACAACAACTCCTCCATGTAAATATCATAAAAGCATATGCAAGTAAAATGAGGATATAAATCAATGTGTGTCCCTTGCGACACAACAAAATCATGAAACCGGAGTGTCCACATCAACACTCGAAACTTCATGAAACCCGTGTCTAGCATCGACACGTAAATTCTCATCTGTCAGGCGCCGTCATCATGACCGGCCCTGATGTCAGTACATCTTATAGAACCTGAGTGTCCACATCGACACCCAAAATTCACGTAGCATGTCTGAACATGACTCCGGTCGGTATCCCACAGATATCCGCCGAGTCTAAATAATATCACTGGTAGGTAGTGGTCCCTCTGCTGGGCTCATCGTCTACACCAAGAAATCACCTCTCGCTCTGGGGTACCATACTTAGTCCACCATGTACTCATAGACGGTGCCTCCCACTCCTCGTATCGGGTATCACATGCCAATCTCAGAACCGAGAAATCACATGGTGGATGCATTGAAATATCATATCAAGAGAAACCGGGTTTTCAAACAATACATAAATTTCTTGAAACATCACGTGTTTCTCAAATCCAAAAATCACATGAAAACCATATCTCAATGCGTAAATCCATGTAAATATGATATATGCAACATAAAACAGCAATATGAGCATATTAAGGGAAAACCGCTCTTTTAAATGAATTCAGCTTTAAAATATATCATGCGGTTCCCAAATCCTCCGAAATCAAGTGTAGCATCATATGTGGTGTACATGTAACTGTAGCAAGGTATAAGTATCTACATGTAAGCAAGTATGTATGATACATTTCATAAGCGCAATAGCATAATAATCAACGTCTCAAAATCACATGTCAATACAATACCGCTTAGGGGTATATGCAGCTATAGCAAGATATGTGGGTGTACATATCAGTATGTATGCATGAAGTACATGTAGCTGTAACCAAGTATGTGGGTGTACATGTCAGTATGTATGCATGAAATACATGGAGCTGTAACCAAGTATGTGGGTGTGCATGTCAGTATGTATGCAACATTTAATAGGATGCAAGCATGTCCGTATATCTCATGCAACGTGGAACAGTGATATGAACATAGCAAATATATTATGGCATGATGTAGCAATTCTACTGTATAGTGACATGGCAATTATCGATGATGAAGGTGTGTGAACCGGCAAATCTGTTTAAGTGTAGCATACGCATCATCGATAATGGTGTTGGTGTACTAGCACAGGTATATTTAATGCAATGAGAATAACAAGATCGTAGTATAAAGTACATCATCAGCTAAAAGCTATAAGGTATACGTGTCTAAAATATATCCGAGTCGGTGAATCCATCAACCGGCATCCAGCCTCACAGCATCACGTACCGTACAATCCATCGTATGACCTCCTCTAAACAAGGGTATGGATAAAACAAAAGATAAAACTCATCGCGTACGGTAAATCCATCATACAGCGGCATTAAAACAAATCTAGGGATTATATCAACCTATACAACATCGGGGGTACGGATCTAAGTCTTGTACGGCATATCACTCAATATCCAAAAAAATTATCCATATATACATACCTAACTCTCTGGTCAAGATTGATCTCAAAAACTATCTATTAACCGCAATCAAGAACGGCGTCGCAAGTAGCTAGCCGGTGAGTACGGGTCGGTCTACAGGGATGTTGTGAATTTCCTAATTGCTCAAACGAGTTAATTCCGATGGGTGTTCGGATTGATTTATTAAATCTAAAAACTAAATCTATATATACTAAGTTATCTAGATCTAAATCTTGCTAGGGTTAGGTTTAGGAATGGTTTGGAAATGTAAATAAATCTCAATGCTTTCTATACCCAAATTAGGATCTTAGAGGAGTTATGGTAATTATCAATAAAGGGGATTAGATCCATTCGGGAAGGTGTTCCTTCCTCTAGGTTCTTGTCCTTCCTTTAGAGATCCTTACCCTAACCTCCATGGAAAACACGCGCAACCGGGCCTTTATACTACGGTATCACCGCTACCTCGAGGGATAGGGTGTCGTAAGGCACGGTGTGTGCGTGTATGCATGGAGTCCTATTGAAAAGTATGATGGGCAAGAAAGGGATGAGAGATCTCATCTCTCAAAAGCCTTTCCAAAAGCTAACCCTAACAAGCGTGGAGACTACTCGCTCATTAGGGAATTTAAAAACATTTATCTAGGGCAAAGAATGAAAGATTGCCTAGTGCAAGAATTGAAATTACCTACTTACTTTACAGATGGCTCTCTCCAAACATCTATACAGGGTTGTCAGATCTGAATTCATGATATGAAAAGAGGCATCGATGCTCTCCAAAAGAATTCTAAATTTTATTCATAGAAAGAGGCATAGGGAGGTATAAGGGAGGCATAACCTAATAAAAGATTTAGAGTTCCTATTTATAGAGGATAGGAAACCCTAGGTTACAATTGATTCGCACGTCTGCATTTACACAAATACCCCTAGGTCTTAGGAAGACCTATTCAGAGCCGCAACAAATTATGGTAAAAACCTTAGCCCCTAACTGCGCAATACTGCCGCGGAACAGCGGCCCGAGGCCCAGTTTGGTCGCGGTTCCGCGGCCAAAAGGAAGAATTGGTCTTGGTGGTTTCTTGTGCAGCTTCTTGTAACTTTGGGCTTCCTACTTCTTCAGGTTTTTTCTCAGATTGGTTTCGAGATTTCTTCCAGATCTCCAGTGAAGATTGTTGTGGACTTTTACTGTTTCTTCGTGTCGCTGCCTTTATACTTGGTGTACTGTTGTTCATTGTTCCTCACAATATAGGCGCGATCAAGATTTCACCATTTATCATTTGTAGTCTCACTTTTTCATTGTCTTTTCATTATTTTCACTGTTCTAGATCCAAGAACCTGTAACCTGTAATATGTAGCAGACATGCGTCAAAAGCACCTGTTTATTTATAAAACGAATAAGAATGGGGAATATAATAATGCAATATTATGGTATGAACAAATATCCCCAAACTTATCTTTTGCTCGTCCTCGAGCAAACTTATTTTTATTCTCTACAAAAACCTAACCGCACTTTCGCAGGGAAACGCGATTGCACTGAGCTCGTGCAACAAGCCGTTAAACCTCTAGGTGTCCCTAGTAGGAGGAGTGTTTTCTCCTGAGGGTTTTCAGCGGATATTACCCACAAAATCCTATCAATTTGGCCCATTAACTTTTATTCTCCAATTAGGTTTTCTAACAAGGAATTCTATTATCTTTGACCCGTAAATTATCCACCCATATTCTTCACACTTCCTCATTATTTAACTTAAGATTATATATGTTCTATAGACTTACTTAGCTTTCATCATTTCTTAAGTTTTCCTTCTAGGGTTCCATCTCCACTTAGGAATTTCCATCAACTCTATTAAAGATACAAGTTCTATTCTTCATTCCTCTCTCTTATCTAAACTCCAATCGCATATCCCTACGTGTGTGTATATGTCACCCCTACACTTGGAAATTCAAATCAAGCAATCATACACTTGTCCGTTGTCCAAAGTACTTATTAATTGGTGAATTTTTAGATGAATTTTTGCTTACACATCCTTCATGCGACCGTTAATACTTCTTGAGGTACCAACGACCGATTACAAAATGCGTTTGCACTTTAAAGCGTACTTCCTAGTCTTGTAACACCTAAGGCTTTTTAGCAGTGACTCCCAAACCAGTTGGTCTAAGGCACTAGGTGATGAAGCACCCTCGCTAAATATTTTTCTATTTTTGCATCCTTAAATAATCATAAAAACCATTGTTCATTTTTTTTTTCTTTATTCACACTTGTATTTTTTTTTCTTCATACTAAGGACTTTAGATAAGAGCATTTCAAGGTCTCTTCTACTATTCCAAATTTCAAGGTGCGTGATTGTGCAAATTATAGGGTATACATTTTCAGAATCTAAACTTAAGCTAGGAACTATTTTTCAAACTTATACTCTATTAAGAACATCAATACTTTTCCTTTATTTCGACTTAGCCTAAGAAGTGAACCCAAAATTTGCCTATTTCTAAATAAACTACAAAGACATATATTTTCTACCGTTAAACTTAAAGAAAGGTTATTTTTAGGGTTTTAATTTACTAGGTCTAAGATCTAGTTGTTCCTAGCCAGTTAACCTATTTGTCAAACTCAAGTCAAATAAGCCAAAATTGAATACATTAATTTTTATAATTTTTGAAATTTTTCAATTTTTATGGGTTTTAAAATAAGTATGCAAATGCAAGAATATACACATGAATGCGAAGGAAGAAGACTTACCGAGCACACCCCCAACTTAAAATTGACAGTGTCCTCACTGTCATGCCACACCAAGAGGGTTAAAATGTCGGCACTCCCCTGTATATTTATTTATAAATTTTTTTAAATATTTTTTAATGTTTTGAATTTTTTTTTCTTTTATTGTTAATAGAAAAAGAAAACAAAAAAATATATATATACATATATACAATAAGGTCCTCCCCAAACTAAGCAAGGCCTTACATAAGCCAAAGGTTAGCACCAACCATTCAAAGATCTTATCGTGGTAATGGTAGGGTTGGTGAAAGAATGGGTTGTAAAGGAAAGAAATGAGAAGCACACGAGACCGAATGGGAAGAAGGGTGGAATATGGTCTCGGTGGAGGAGAAGAATGGCGGAAAAGAGAAAGAAGTGGAGTACGATCTTAAGAGTGTAAATCGAGTGAATAAATTAGCGCAATTTGTGATGACCGATGTGTTAAAAGCGATTGCGCTAACCTATCAACTCGTCGAGAAATGGGGTCAAATCCCTCAAGATTCGCAAGAAAGCATGGGTACGCCGAACTTGGTATTGGAGATGAAAGCGTAACGGTCTCTTGTATGGTCGGAATGATAGGAAGGACGAAAGGGAGTGAATTAGTGATAGTCTCATTCTCACCGTAATAAACTGTCTCGAATTTGAAAGATTCCAACAATGGTTCGAAACGACTGTAAGCAAGCGAGTCTGATGGTTCAACTAACTCATCAGAAAATTCAAAGGACTCAAACTCTGGCGGTTAGTCATCAACATCGTCCAAAAAAGCGAAACACTCGTACGTGTTATCGGCTGTGAGAACTGTGTCAGATTCAAAGGAAAAATTTTCAAGCTCACAGCCATCAAGCGTGATCTTTTGCGTGGTCGGAACGATGGAAAGGAGAGAGGGTGATATAACAGTTAAAGATTCAGGAGGATGAATTGGAAAATCAGACATGTCAAACAAAAATGGTTCAACCTCAATATTATCCTCAATACTATCCTCATAATTCTCCTCAATATTTAGCTCATCCATGCCATTATCATCAAAATCAAGACGCATATGAAGTTCGGGAGAAACAATCAATGACTCGGGATGATGAATTGGACATAACATTTCAATCAAATCTACAGGTTCATCATCCAAAATATTCCCGGCGTCTATATCCTCAATCAAGTGAAAATTATTTTTTTCTGACACCTCATCAAAAGCATGGATGTTTAACAATTTAGGTTCTAGATTGGAGGTGTAAAGATCGAAAGGATTAAGTGTGGTTTCACTCGAAAGGGGTTCTTCATAATCTGGAAAATCAAGCACTACAAAATCACACAACATGTTTTTATTTTCAACTGGTGAACTATTTGGGACAATCGATGGAAAACCGGAGTTGTGGGTTTCAATTGGGTATGGGTAGGTTTGATTTGGAACTGTGTAGAACTCACTCGCTCCTCTCAAATTCGCACTTTGTCCAACCGCCTCCTCATACATTGAAAAATTTGAAGCTAGTTGGAAACTAGTTACCAAATCAGTAGGTTGTATAAGGGCGGCAATGGACACATCCACATTCCTAATCATTTTGTTTGTTGCTGAAATATAAGCTTCCAACGACTGTTCCAAACTAGACATTGTTTGTGAAGGGGTTTCGGTAAAAGGTTCAAAATTGTTTGGGTACGTGAAACTCCCAAATGACTGTGTAGAAGCAATGTCTAGTGAAGGTGGGAAAGTCGGGTAGGACTGGTAGGAATTGGATGGTTGGACAGGAATAGGATCAACATATGGATAAAAAGGTGAATGGACTTGTTGATCCATAGTACTTGATGTGTGGAGAGGAGTGAAAGATCGGCTACGAGATTGTGCAATGTGCTCAGCAATAGACATCGGCTTAGGAGTTACAACAGGACTTGAAAAAGTGGTATCAACGTACGAAGGTGGTGAAGGTTGACATGGTTGACACAAAGTGGGTTGTGAAGTCGAACTCTTTCTCCTAGACGCTTCTATTTGATCTTTCAAAGAAATTTTGGGCATGGAGGGATCTTCCTTAAATCGACCGAAACAATTGACGTACGAGGCAAAATTAGGTTCGGGATACCAAAGTTCGGAAAGTGATTTATGATGTGGGGTACCCATTATAGAAGAAAGAGAAAAGAAAGAAGGTGGGTGGTGCAAGGATTTCTTAGCGACAAAAGTTGCAAGTCTTTTAAAAAAAATTCCTTTTTCCTTTTTCTCTTTATTTAGAACTGTTTGCAAAAAGATTTTCGAGAAAAGAGCTAAGACACACTTTCGATCAACCAAAATGCACAATCAGACCTAGATCTAGGGTCACCTAGGTCAGCTAGACAGCTCCTAACTGTTCCAAAGGGCTAGAGATAGGACCTTAAACCGCCTCTTCACCGCCAATTGCGGCCAGGTAAGTGCCAGGTAAGTGCCAGGTAAGTGGGAGGCTCCCCGCTACAAGTAGCGGTCCTAATTAAGTAACCACTTGCCTTGACACACTTGCCTAGACACCGCAAAGTCAGGTTAGGATAAACGGCCGATGCCTATAACTAGTCCTCTGTCCTATTGAGCTCGAAATCCTTAGGGCTGAGTCTAGTATTTTTTAATTAGGAATGGTCAATGCAAATGCCTTATGTGATTTCTGGGGTCCTGGGAAGGGTGATGAAATCCCCACCCAATCTGAATCGGTCAAAAGCCTCTTAAAGTCAGTTTTAAAGATATGCAAAACAGAAAAATCACTTGCAATCAAATCTTTTTATTTTATGCGCGGCGCAAAGAATCCTGCACAAGATTTGTTATTTGGAAAGAGAAAGATTTTTAAAGGGCACAGAATCCTGCAGGAATTTTTCAGAAGATATATTGAAATTTGTAGAGGAGAAATAACAGGAAGCTTACAGTGCAAATTCAAGAGGATGACGTCACCTATACGCAGCGTTTCCGCGGCAAAAGAGGTCTTTGGCAGCGGAACCGCGGTCACACGTGCAAATCACGTCTTCAAATTTTTCTGAGGTCACTGTGTTGCCGCCCTTCCGCGGTGGGAGCAGCCTAATGCGGCGGAACCGCGGTTTGACCGTTGACTTGGCCCTTCAACTTCCTGTTGTTGTTCTGTTGCCAAAATTCTCTGCTGTTCAGAACGTTTGTTTTCTGTTATGCTTTCTGTATATTTTCAGATCCGAAGTTGTTTATAGATCCTGCAAAATTCTCACAAAAATACCCTTTCCAAAAATAACAGATGATATATTTTTATATTTTCTGTGATTTTTCAGATTTTTATGATTTTTTTATTTTGATTGACCCGAAATTACAAAAAGGAAATAACACGCCATCCCTGGCAACGACGCCATTTGATTGGTCTAAAAAACTAACTATTAACCGCAATCAAGAACGGCGTCGCATGTAGTTAGCCGGTGAGTACGGGTCGGTCCACAGGGATGTTGTGAATTTCCTAATCGCTCAAATGAGTGAATTTCGATGGGTGTTCGGATTGATTTATTAAATCTAAAAACTAAATCTATCTATACTAGGATTATCTAGATCCAAATCTTGCTAGGGTTAGGTTTAGGAATGGTTTGGAAATGTAAATAAATCTCAACGCTTTCTATACCCAAATTAGGATCTAAGAGGAGTTATGGTAATTATCAATAAAGGAGATTAGATCCATTCGGGAAGGTGTTCCTTTCTCTAAGTTCTTATCCTTCCTTTAGAGATCCTTACCCTAACCTTCATAGAAAACACGCGCAACCGGGCCTTTATACTACGGTATCACCGCTACCTCGAGGGATGAGGTGCCATAGGGCGCGGTGTGTGCGTGTATGCATGGAGTCCTATTGAAAAGTATGACGGGCAAGAAAGGGATGAGAGATCTCATCTCTCAATAGCCTTTCCCAAAGCTAACCCTAACAAGCGAGGAGACTACTCGCTCATTAGGGAATTTAAAAACATTTATCTAGGGCAAAGAATGAAAGATTACCTAGGGCAAGAATTGAAATTACTTACTTACATTACAGATGGCTCTCTCCAAACATCAACACAGGGTTGTCAGATCTGAATTCATGATTTGAAAAGAGGCATCGATGCTCTCCAAAAGAATTCTAAATTTTCATAGAAAGAGGCATAAGGAGGCATAGGGGAGGCATAACCTATTACAAACTTTAGAGTTCCTATTTATAGAGGATAGGAAACCCTAGGTTACAATTGATTCGCACGTCTGCATTTACACAAATACCCCTAGGAAGACCTATTCGGAGCCGCAACAAATTATGGTAAAAACCATAGCCCCTAACTGCGCAATACCGCCGCGGAACCGCGGCCCGAGGCCCAGTTTGGCCGCGGTTCCGCGACCAAAAGGAAGAATTGGGCTTGGTGGTTTCTTATGCAGCTTCTTGTAATTTTGGGCTTCCTACTTCTTCAGGTCTTTTCTCAGATTGGCTTCGAGGTTTCTTCCAGATCTCCAGTGAAGATTGTTGTGGACTTTTACTGCTTCTTCGTGTCGCTGCCTTTATACTTGGTGAACTGTTGTTCATTGTTCCTCACAATGTAGGCGCGATCAAGATTTCACCATTTATCATTTATAGTCTCACTTTTTCATTGTCTTTTCATTGTTTTCACTGTTCTAGATCCAAGAACCTGTAACCTGTAACATGTAGCAGACATGCGTCAAAAGCACCTGGTTATTTATAAAACGAATAAGAATGGAGAATATAATAATGCAATATTATGGTATGAACAGGTCACAATCATGTCAAACTCGTATCAGGGGACCTACAAAGGTATCAACAATCTCATATCGACTCGAATCCATATAACGACATATCACACTAATGTTAGTTATATGTATGCCCTAGAGGCCATTACTGTACATTGGATGTATATTGTAGTGGATGCTGGGACATATATAGGGAGGACTTTCTTGCTCGACATGATAGTATGCTATCTGGTTGCTCTTTACCTTAACGTGTACACTGATTGTCTCTCTGTTACATGTTGGTAAAGCCCTTAGGATGTGTGCTTGACTTCCTAGACTATGATGCGGATCATACTAGTGGGGATATGGTAGTCTATAAGTACATCCTTCAAAATCCCTAGTCGTGGGTGTATCGAGACGGGGCATCGATATACCAGAGTAGACTAGCGTATACCTTCTCGACCCATACAGATGGGCGATGGATGATCCCATATCCATTGGTGTTTGACATCGGAGATGATATACGGGTGCTCAGTAGAGACTGGGTACACTGGACGGACTCGCCGAGAACTCCCAGATGGTATTATACCTCACGTCAGATGGCAGTTCTCTGGTGACACTGGTACAGAGTAGTCTGTTGACCCGAGATCGTCATAGAGTCTTGTGTGGTTCCCACTATGCTTTGATTTCCATCTTACCACGTCCAAGAGGGCGTGCAAAACGGTGGTTTTTGGGTACAGTCCCGAGTCACATAGAGGCAATGAGCGATAGGAGGGGATTCGTCTCTCCCGGTATAGGGAGTTGATGTTGCGCTGTGTTCGATTGGCTATAACAGGAAATCCCTGGCCAGGGTTGCTGAGATTTACTGGTCAGTGTTACCAGTAGTTTCTCGAATAGTTATAGACCTCATATCGACACGACTTATCGAGCTATTGGGGTCTGACGTTTACCATCCCTAGGCGAGATATGCGACATATCAGACGATCAGACCGGACTGTACGGTAGTGTTACTGGTTGGATTCACTGGAGTGTGAGCGGGCTTGCTCGTCGATCTTCAGATCGCTCAATACCCGGGTGGCCGTTACGTTTAGCAGACCGCTTGCGGCTTGTGGGTGTTTGATATGATCATCACCTGCTGCCGGCGTATTGACGAGTCTTTAGAGTCCTACACAGAGGTTTCCTGGCTCAAGCGAAACGAAATAGGAGCGCATATGAGATATGTGCGGGACCGAGAATAATGCGTGTATGTGATACCGTATTTCAATCTCGCGATGAATGTGTCGAATGGTTATATGCGATATAACCTAGTTATCGAATCGAGGGTTGATTCGATAAACCGATACATTGGATACTAGTCGGTTATATGCGATATGACCGGATCGTTAAATCAAGTGTTGATTTAATGATTTAATGCATGATAATATATTTGATATATTACTTTGCACTAACTAGTATTGGTTCACTTAAGATGGATTTTCTCACTCGGATGTGCACATTGTATATGTGATATATTTTTTGTGCACTTGATTGTATCATGTTTGATGATACATGTTTGCTTGAGTCTGTGTAAAGATTGAACCATGGTTATTTAAATGATTAGGGTTTACATTTTCATAACTATTTATTTATTTATTTATTATGGAAATGATAATGAGAAGAATGGTTGCTAGTTTTGTTTTATTCTTTGAACCTTCATGAAGCATTGACTTTAGTCAACCATTCTTATCTCATCCTTAACCCTAACCATTCCAACTAACCTTGGTTTAATCTCTACACCTAACCATGGTTTGCTTATGATAAGAATGGATTTTCTTTTCTATTTTATTAATTCTTATCATAACAATTTCCATCTTCTTCTTCATTTCTTCAAGTGAAGAAAGCTTGCCTCCATCAATGGCAAGTGATGAAAAAGAGTGTGAAATCCAAATCTAAAGTCTACCCACTTCCTATTTCTTCATCCTCTACCTCTTGCCAAGTAGTAGAGTGTGTTTTCTTCACAAGTTTCTTGACTTGGTGAAGTCGGAGCTTGATTTAGCGATGCCTCGACGTAGATCATCTTCGGCATGGACATCGACGACCTAGCTCGCTTCTTCTCCGATGAAGCCAACGCAAGAGCCCGGATCTCGATATGGACAGCGAGGGGACTTCGTTCCGGAGCTATGGAGGTGGAGCACCGGATCTACAAAGGTTGTATTTCCGATATCCCATTAGTTAAGTTGTTAACTAGATTGTTTTTCGCCTAGATTTCTAGCCAACGATCCGTAGTCGGGTTTCTCGGTACCTAGAATTTTTGAAATTGGCATGTTCGATGCCTTGTGAGACCTCCTTGGGGTGCCTAGGAACCCTACAGTGGTATCAGAGCCTAGCTAGAGCCTTAGGCGAAGTCCAGACGGAGTTTGAAGTCCGAACGAACCCGAAAACCCATTTCTAACATGCTCTCTGTCCTTTTTTGAAAACAGTGAGTTTTTCTATATTAAAAATATGCAGAAAAACATGCAGGAAAATCTAAGAGTTACTGTGAAATCGTGTGCCCTAATTCCATTAAAGCACCGCGTTTCCGCGGCACGAGCATGGCTCGTGCGGCGGAAACGCGACCTGTTTGTCGTATTATGAGGTGATGTTTGCACAGTAACTCCTATTTGACCGTGCTGGTTTTCCTGGGTATTTTTAATATTTTTTCAAGAGTTGAATTTTTCTGGGTTGTTTTGGGGATTCGAATGTTCGGTCGGATTATCAAATTTTGTCTGTGTGGCTTTCCGGATAAATTTTAGAATATGTTAAAAAGTTCGACCGGATATAAATACCCAATTTTTCCCCTGTCCGGAAATTTCCAAGTGTTGGATTTTTTCCGAAGTTTAACGACGTTCTAAGTAGTGCAAGTAACGCGATGGACCCTCTAGAAGACAACAAACCTTAACTCGATTATGTGACCGTCTTGAACTGCCCTTTGAACCTTCGGGTTTGGGGCAGTACGGCGTGCCACATGTGAGGCGTTGGCTTGACCCTTCTACGGCTGGACCGTTGGTACTGAGGTACGAACGGAATGTTGTTAGACTTGTTTCATGTGTTGATCTGTATCGGGAAAACTTGGGTGTTTGAATGCTCGATCGGAAAGTTTATCATTTTCTATTTATCTGGAATGTGATACAACAATTGGAATTCACAGATAGTTATGAGATAACTGAATGAATGTTATAAACATAGCAGTTTAGTCTCACTTGATCGGTTGCCACGGAATTTTGATGTGATCAAAAGTCCGTCGCAATCACGTAGCGTACGCGGATACTCGCCGGGTAAACTTAACAGACAGCCTCACTCCATAGCCCCGACCAAGTGACTGTAGGAGAACCCCGTCGCCGAAAGCATCTGTTCGGGTGCTCGCGGTAGCGGTGTTCCGCCTTAGTGCACTTCGTCGACGGTATCGGGGGTGCGGCCGTCTACTGAAGTTTGCGACGAGTATTCGATCAGGATGTCGAGAATCTTGTTGAATTGCCCGACTTGATATTGAAAAGTGTTTTCGATAATGAGACTGAAATGCGGGGTTTATAATTGTTAGGCATGCGATGTCTAAGGAATTCATTTGATTAGGCATGCGATGTCTATGCAGATTGCGGATTCCAACTGTTGTAGTTTTACACTTTCTTTTCTGTGACCGTAAGTGTAATATGTGATATCTCCGGTTTCGTTGCTATATGTCAACGACAATTGGGATGCGCATATTTACTTACGTTGATGACATGTGATGTTATGTGTTGCTGGATATGTTATATTGGATCGTCGTGTTTGAATAGCCGGGGGTTTTTATGTGAGATGAGTGTTTTTCATTTTCATTCATGTAAAAACTTGTATGTAATATTCTTTTTTTTGGGGCGCTTCCAGGTTGCGGAAGTTGTCACCGTTTGTATATTATTTACTTTTCCGCACTAGGATAGACCCAAGGAGGAGGGCACAAGTAACCGGGTTCTGGAGTCCAGTGGGAGACCAACTCGAGGAGTCGAGTCCGGGTCTCCTAACTCCAGAATTGGTAGGGTTGCTTGCCGCTCTCGTAGGGGTCTAGGGGTGTGGGTTTGGCTATTCATCACGACCGTGGAATCCGTGTTTTATACTGGCTCGTATTGAAAACACGGACGTCCTAGTATATCCAATATTTCATATGTTTCTTCTGCTGTGTTTTATCTTTGATGTGATCATATGATGTTCTGTGACAGGTAATATATATAGTATATATGATATATTATATAGACGTTACTTATATTTTACACCCGCGCTAGCCCTGCCCCGCTCTGCCGTTAGTTACCTAACCTAACGGTGCACGAGGGGACATCGAGGCGAATGCGGATGGCATAAGTGTACGTCATATTTATCTGTGATGTTTAGGTACTTAAATGATGGGACTTCATTAATGTGATTAATGAAATAAAAGAAACCTAAGATGTTGTAGAATCGAATTTCAAAATAAAACAGGTAGCTACAGTTCTTGCTTTGCACAGTGGTATATGTGATATATCCTGCACCTTATTCGATGAGGAAAGGACCGAGATCCCTTCACCGGGAGTGACTCCTTTAGCAATAACTGGCAGATGCTACACACTCGGTTTGTCTTTTGATTGCTTTTAAGAGTTTTTGCTTTGCACAGTGATATATATGATATATCCCGCACCTCATTCGACGAGGAAAGGACCGACGATCCCTTCACCGGGAGTGACTCCTTTAGCAAAACTAGAAAAGCCTCAAAAACACTCCATTTCAAAATTCATTCGATCCTACAACGATATCAAGTTCATTACGCAATAGGTTTTCAGAAAAACCTGTCGTAGCCATCCGTCATTTCAGATAAGTAGTAGTTAGTATTCGTGCTGCGTTTGTTGGCCTTTGTCAAGGCGCAGTGTGCGGTAGCTAACTGGTGCTTATCTGCTTATGCATATGATGCAGATTGAGTTAGGGTAGTCGTGCGACCTTGTTGGCCTTTGTCAAGGGCCGTGCGGGTGGGTTTAATTCAATCAGGAAATGACGGGTTGAACTTGACTAGCATCCTATGGTTTGTTGGCCTTTGTCAAGGTCATAAGAGGTTAGGGGCAAAATATTATCGGGAATTTCAAGTGTTGAAATTTGCAATGAGATTGCATACCTTCTATGAGATAGTTGGATCCCGATACCCGCTGCGAGTAAGAGTTACTCCTGGGAGAGGTTTACACATTACAATTAGCCGATCAAGTAGGTGTCTAGAAAGGTGTTAACGAGGTTACGCCTCTGGGAAAACGAGGTTTACATTAATTAGGTTCGTGCGAAAGCACGGGGGACCTCCCTCAAAGTACCGACACTGGCCTGGCTGAAAGATTGGCGAACTTGTAGTGTGTAATTAATCCCGGCTAGTCTTTCCTTTTAGGGTTTGAAGGAAGATTTGATAAAAAGCAGTGGGAGCCATCCTGATTAGATAAAATAATAACCAATCTATTCTTGACAGAGCGCACGCTGAGTGTTTTCTTCTCTCTCTCTCTAGGTAGCGACCTTGTCACGCCTTAATCAAGATAATAATACGGATTATTGACTGAACCCGCTTGTTATACTGAGCTGGGGAACGTTGGTCCCGCTCCAACTTATAATTGTTATAAGACAGAGCAGGAAATTAGGGAATACCAGATTTCCCGTGCCGCCCAAACGAAGAGAGTGCATGCTGATGCATCATCTTCGGGTGTGTTCGTTACAAAGAACTGTTTCTCTGTATCCTCTACGTCCTGGGTATGTGATACCAGATCAGGATCCCAGATATGTAATATGTTACATAGGGCTACAGAAAGGTAGAGAACTGAGAACGGGTGATAAGTTTCATGAGACAGAAAACGGGGCAAGTGTTGCAGCCAAGTCTGTTGGTCACTGTCACCCTGTATTCCAAATACATTGATTCTGAACGAATGTTATTAGATACCGAACCTGATATACAAAATCATATCAGTCTCTTTATTAGTAAAGAAAGGATATAATTTTGTATTGTTGGACAATGTTTTGAACATTTCCTATATCAAAAGTTGATCGGTTCAGGCACGTTATCTAAAAGCATTAATGTTCTAAATCAAACTACAGTTCTTTAGTATACGGAACACACACAAGAGGAGGAGTTCAGAAATGAACGAATCCTTCTTGAGGTATTGTAGACTAGGTCATATCAGTGCGACCCGACTAGCTGAGTTACATTTAGATGCATATTTAAAGAAGTTTGAATTTACATCTTGTGAAACTCGCCAGTCATGTCACAAAGATAAAATGACCAAAGCTCTGTTTATTGGAAACAGAGAAAGAGTTAATGAACTCTTGGGATGATACATGTTGATGTATGCAAGGTCCCCTGTCTACACATGCCAGGACTGATTCTTTATACTTCATTATATTCTCTGATAATCTCTCAAGATTCAGTCATATGTTCCTGTTGAAACATGAGTCCGAACCTTTTGAAATATTCACAGAATATAAGCGAGAAGTTGAGAACCAAAATACGGGTATAAGTATTATGTCCTTTGATGTGATCAAGGAGGAGAATACTTGAGCACGGAAATACTGGACTATTCTAAAGGAGAATGAGATTCTCTCTCAGCATTACTCCTCCGTATACACCATTGGACGATGGTATGTCGGGGCGGAGCAGATACACCCTATTTGATATGGTGTGCTCTATGATGAGTACTACTGAGTTACCTTTTTCCTCAAGGGGTTATGCACTTGAGAAGCTGCATACCTATTGAATAAGGGTTCCAATCAAATCAGTTGCCTACCACTTCATATGCGATATGGAAAGGGAAGAGCCCATGTCCTAAGCTAGTTAAGATTTGGAGTTGTCCGGTCTATGTCTAAAAGCAAAATCCGGACAAGCTCGAGGCAAGATCTGTTATGTAGAACTGGAAATGTTCCAGCTATACAAACTACAGCAGATGATTTGAAAGAACCAAAGGATTCAATAGTTACCAACGAACCTCAGCCTCTCCGCCGATCTAGTAGGGTTCCTCACCCACCTGAGAGATACTTCGGTTGCTCTATGACAGTGGGAGCGAGGATTGCATCATGAGATGATGACCCAACTAGCTTCGAGCTGGCCATTAGGAGTGGGACTCCGTAAGAATGGCTGGATGCTTAGTGATCTGAGATGGAATCCATGTACACCAACAAAGTATGGACTTTGGTTGCTATATCTGAAGGGTTAAATCCCCATCAGGAGCAAGTATATCTTGAGAAGATTACTTGGTGTACATCGAAAAGTTGAGACTTTCAAAGCTAGACTTGTTAAAAGTTTGCATCATTGACCAGCTGTGGATAATGATGAAACCTTTTCAAGTACCTATGCTTAAGTCCATCCAGATCCTACTTGCCACGGCTACATACCATGACTACGATATCTGGCGGTTGGGTGTCATGACAGCTTTTCTAAATGATGTTTTAGAAGAGAGCGTCTGTAAGTACACAGCCAGAGGGCTTCGTAGACAGTGGGAGCAGCGGAAACGTGTACAAGATGCTTTATAGGATAAAGCAGGCATCGCGGAGTTGGAACGTCTGTTTTGATGAATTAGTCAAAGAGTTTGACATCATCAAAATGGTAGATGAACCTTGTATATACAAAAAGGTAGTAGGGAGTATGGTGATGATCCTCGTAGAGTACGTGGATGACATACTCTTGATAGGGAAGGAGTTTCCTATGCTACGCTCGGTCAATCTCCGTTTATCACAAGTTTTCTCCATAAAGGATCAATATGATACCGCCTAAATTCTGAGTTTTCATCTATGAGATAGATGTAATTGGATATTAGGATACTCACTAGATGTAGTGAGACGGTATCAATTGATCCTGGGAAAATCACTGGAAGTGTTCCAGGGTGATAAAGACGACTGAATGTCAGTCGCAGGCATTGTCTTTACCCTCAGTAAAGGGACGGTATGTTGGAAGAGTTCCAAGCTAGATACCGTGACATACTAGACGATAAAGGCTGGATACATCGCTACTTAAGATGCTACCAAAGAGGCTGTTTGGGTGTATATTGGTTCATGAGATGAACTATGTTCCTCCCATTGTGTGACAATGGAGTTATGGCTTATGCCATGGAACGTCCGTCCCATCAGTGATCCAGACATATTCTAAGGCAGTATCACCTGATCATGGAGATAGTTGATCTCCAGGGTGATCGAGGTTTGGAGAGTAGACTCAGAGGACAACACAGCGGATCCACTCACAAAGGCCTGTTCCCAGAGAGAGACTTTTATGGGATGGTTGAGTATGAGATACTACAACCACTGCTACAGATGGCCCTAGTGCAAGTGGGAGATTGTTAGTTATATGTATGCCCTAGAGGCCATTACTGTACATTGGATGTATATTGTAGTGGATGCTGGGACATATATAGGGAGGACTTTCTTGCTCGACATGATAGTATGCTATCTGGTTGCTCTTTACCTTAACGTGTACACTGATTGTCTCTCTGTTACATGTTGGTAAAGCCCTTAGGATGTGTGCTTGACTTCCTAGACTATGATGCGGATCATACTAGTGGGGATATGGTAGTCTATAAGTACATCCTTCAAAATCCCTAGTCGTGGGTGTATCGAGACGGGGCATCGATATACCAGAGTAGACTAGCGTATACCTTCTCGACCCATACAGATGGGCGATGGATGATCCCATATCCATTGGTGTTTGACATCGGAGATGATATACGGGTGCTCAGTAGAGACTGGGTACACTGAACGGACTCGCCGAGAACTCCCAGATGGTATTATACCTCACGTCAGATGGCAGTTCTCTGGTGACACTGGTACAGAGTAGTCTGTTGACCCGAGATCGTCATAGAGTCTTGTGTGGTTCCCACTGTGCTTTGATTTCCATCTTACCACGTCCAAGAGGGCGTGCAAAACGGTGGTTTTTGGGTACAGTCCCGAGTCACATAGAGGCAATGAGCGATAGGAGGGGATTCGTCTCTCCCGGTATAGGGAGTTGATGTTGCGCTGTGTTCGATTGGCTATAACAGGAAATCCCTGGCCAGGGTTGCTGAGATTTACTGGTAAGTGTTACCAGTAGTTTCTCGAATAGTTATAGACCTCATATCGACACGACTTATCGAGCTATTGGGGTCTGACGTTTACCATCCCTAGGCGAGATATGCGACATATCAGACGATCAGACCGGACTGTACGGTAGTGTTACTGGTTGGATTCACTGGAGTGTGAGCGGGCTTGCTCGTCGATCTTCAGATCGCTCAATACCCGGGTGGCCGTTACGTTTAGCAGACCGCTTGCGGCTTGTGGGTGTTTGATATGATCATCACCTGCTGCCGGCGTATTGACGAGTCTTTAGAGTCCTACACAGAGGTTTCCTGGCTCAAGCGAAACGAAATAGGAGCGCATATGAGATATGTGCGGGACCGAGAATAATGCGTGTATGTGATACCGTATTTCAATCTCGCGATGAATGTGTCGAATGGTTAT
Source organism: Agapanthus africanus (assembly GCA_030015575.1). NCBI lineage: Eukaryota > Viridiplantae > Streptophyta > Magnoliopsida > Asparagales > Amaryllidaceae > Agapanthus > Agapanthus africanus. The sequence goes on from CM057338.1 coordinate 737,653,952, forward strand.
ATGCGATATAACCTAGTTATCGAATCGAGGGTTGATTCGATAAACCGATACATTGGATACTAGTCGGTTATATGCGATATGACCGGATCGTTAAATCAAGTGTTGATTTAATGATTTAATGCATGATAATATATTTGATATATTACTTTGCACTAACTAGTATTGGTTCACTTAAGATGGATTTTCTCACTCGGATGTGCACATTGTATATGTGATATATTTTTTATGCACATGAGTGTATCATGTTTGATGATACATGTTTGCTTGAGTTTGTGTAAAGATTGAACCATGGTTATTTAAATGATTAGGGTTTACATTTTCATATCTATCTATTTATTTATTTATTATGGAAATGATAATGAGAAGAATGGTTGCTAGTTTTGTTTTATTCTTTGAACCTTCATGAAGCATTGACTTTAGTCAACCATTCTTATCTCATCCTTAACCCTAACCATTCCAACTAACCTTGGTTTAATCTCTACACCTAACCATGGTTTGCTTATGATAAGAATGGATTTTCTTTTCTATTTTATTAATTCTTATCATAACAATTTCCATCTTCTTCTTCATTTCTTCAAGTGAAGAAAGCTTGCCTCCATCAATGGCAAGTGATGAAAAAGAGTGTGAAATCCAAATCTAAAGTCTACCCACTTCCTATTTCTTCATCCTCTACCTCTTGCCAAGTAGTAGAGTGTGTTTTCTTCACAAGTTTCTTGACTTGGTGAAGTCGGAGCTTAATTTAGCGATGCCTCGACGTAGATCATCTTCGGCATGGACATCGACGACCTAGCTCGCTTCTTCTCCGATGAAGCCAACGCAAGAGCCCGGATCTCGATATGGACAGCGAGGGGACTTCGTTGCGGAGCTATGGAGCTGGAGCACCGGATCTACAAAGGTTGTATTTCCGATATCCCATTAGTTAAGTTGTTAACTAGATTTTTTTCGCCTAGATTTCTAGCCAACGATCCGTAGTCGCGTTTCTCGGCACCTAGAATTTTTTGAAATTGGCATGTTCGATGCCTTGTGAGACCTCCTTGGGGTGCCTAGGAACCCTACAACTAAGTCATTATATCACATCGTATACTCGTTCATCACATTAATATCTCGCATCACAATATAAAAACGTTACACTAGTTCTCTTCCAATTCGTAGCCATCATGATTCACTTATCATTTCATATTCTCGTATGTCAATATGTCCATTAGCATCAACTTCTATCATATTATCGTTTGTAAATCCTACAATCATGTCCGTCGCTTATCATTTATCAGGATAAAATAATCAAACGATATTCCATATCAATGTTTGCGGGGGTGCTATACGCCATCCACCCGACTTCCCCCGTAGATATAAATCTACTCACCTGCTAAACTCCTCGCTTAGCCGTAGTCGATGCGCTTCGTCATCTCGAAATCCACGCGAAGGTACCTACAATCAATATGAAATCGCAAAGCTATTAACATCAAATTCCGAAATCTAAATACAGCACGCGGTGCGCTCATAGGTTAGAACCTATTGCTTACGCATGCAAAATAACCAATCAACCCTCGTCGTTGACGTACAAACGTCCAACGCCCAAATACAATATCCAGTCGGAAAACCATGTAAGTCCACGTTGCCCACCCCGGTGCTTAAGGGGAGGTGGAAACGGCGTAAAACAATTATTTGGCGCAAAGCAACATGGACTCAAAAGTGAGGATCTTTGCTAAACTAGAAACTAGCAAACTACTAGAGGCTCTAACTACTATGCCGTAGAAATTATACCTCACGGAACTGGTCCTTCGGGTCTTCATTCCGCTGTCCCGCTCGTCCGTCCAAGCTCCAAGGTACGATCCGGATCTTGGTCACCTCCGCGGCCTTCTTGAGTCAAAAACGATCCACCCGAGAGTTGTACATCGAGCTCCACCTCAAGCCGAGGCAACTTGGACAAGGAGATCGCTAATCTAGATGCCCTAGGTTGTGTAGTAGAGATATTTGGAAGTGTTTGTCTTTGTGGGATGTTTTTCTCTCAACACATGAGATCAAAAGAAGAAATCAAGAGGAGGAAGAAGAAGGAAAGTTAAAGATAAAGTAAAGCAAGACATCAACCCCAAAAGCGAACATAAAACCCAACGCTCAAGTCTTGCAACTACAAGACTTCTGCTCATCACAGAAAACTGCATTTCAATACCGCTTATTCTTTATCTATTTTGTTATATATCGGTACTATTAACCGGTGTTTGCTCAGTAATACAGATTACAGGTGTCCGTGACAAAATACAAGAAATAAATCCAGAATCACAGATATTACATTTGAGAGCCGACACTGCAATTAGAACGGAGAACCGACCGATATCCCAAGAGTTATTTTGCAAATAAAATGTGTGCACATACTTTTGGTCCAACACAATACATGTTGCACACAACTCTTGGACCATGGACCATGATGGAGCAGCCATGAATCATGGTGCAAGTGGCATAGAGGTGATGTGCATTAATGGTGCATTCAATGCATAAATATGTGATGTGATTTGTATCTTCTTATTTCCCTCCAAAACCTGGGTGCATCCAGAGCCTTCACTGAGAAAACAAACTGCACCAAAGTCATACCATGGACAAGAAAAGACCACCGCTGCAATATGGGACCCACTCCTCGGATTTGGGCCGACCCCCTCCTTGCAAATTCTGGCCAGGCCGGCCCCACCACCTCCTGTGGGCCCCACTCTTCTACTGGCCCATCCTTGCTGCCTTTTCATCATTTTGTTATTGTTTATTTATTCGGTTTTGGAGCCTATAAATACAGACCAAAGGCATGAGGAATGGGTACTCTTGGATTTAGTTTTTATAACAAAACTCTTGTAAGTTGTTAGCTTGCTTTACTTTGTAATTCTTGAGCTCTTGCCCCTTTGTCTTGACCTTGCGACTTCTTCAATGAACTTGCAAGTTTAAGGTTTAGAATCTTGACTTCAAGATTCGTGTAACCTGTTTGTGATTCAATAAAGAGTTCACATTTTTATTCATGTCTTGTTCTATGTTTGCATATTTAAATTTGTGAAATTCTTTCTATACTTTGATCTTGCAACCTCTTAAGTGAGCTTGCAACCTTTAAGTTTAGTGTTTGAATTTCACACTTCACCCGGCCTACGAACACTTGGAGATATTCACACTCGGATTCATCGGTTCTCTTTTTATCTTTCTCTTCTTATATTTTTATGTTCCTCACTCTTTCCTCGTTTCTTTACTTTTATTTTGTAAATATGAGTGATTAGCCACTTTACTTGTGAAGGGTGGAAAATGGTTAGATTGTATTTGAAGATGTTCTTTGCTAAAACCTTAAAAACCTTAAACCTTGCAATTGAAACTCCGTGCAAATCACTCGCAATTCCGCTCCATTAGGCATCCTATCCTACCACGATAGCGATGATTCCTAATCGTGACCGGATTGCTAGTAATTTGCCGAAGACTAAAATCAAGAGATAACAACGGAAGGACAAGGGACAAGGAAGACGGATTTAGCGAAATGCTGCAAATACTGTATTTCAAGTTCCCTAATCCACATTGTTACCTATTGCTTTAGTGTCAAAACCAAAGTTAGGGCTATAAGGAATCTGTTGGAGATAGTGCCCTCAGAGTCAATTATTGGATCGCAGGTACGTAATTGCAATGATTGCGGAGGACAGTCTTACTCGAGATGATAGTATGCTATCTGGTTTGCCTTTATCAGTCGTGTACATGTTCAGGTGACTGATTACATGTTACACTTTGATAGAGCCCTTAAGATCTTGCTTTTCTACCAACAGTATGATGGCGATCATATACGTGAGAGTTGGGTGGTTTATACGCATATCCTTAATTGTGGTCCCTGGTCGTGGGAGTTTCGAGACAGGGCATCGATACTCCGGAGTAGACTATTGTATACAGTCGAGACCCCGACGAGGGGTGGTGGCCGGTCTCACAAGCCACCGGTGTCAGTTGGATCACCTAAGATGTATACAGTTTCTCATTGGGTTATGAGTACACCGGACAGGACTCGCAGGGAACCTGCTAGTTGGTATTATACCTATCGTAAGATAGCAGTTCCCTGGTGACATGTGTACAGGTTAGTTCATCGACCTGAGGTCGTCATTTGTCTCGTGTGAGTTCCCACTGTGCTTTGATTCTACCCTACCACGGCTCAAAGGAGTCATGCAAACAGGTAGTTTTGGGGTACAGTCCCGAGCCACATGAAGGCACGTGAGCGGATCGGCAGGGGATTCGTCTCTCCCGGTATTGGGGGTGAGATCGTGCTGTGTCTAGGAGACCCATTACACAAAGCCCACGGCCATAGCAGGAGATTTACTGGTAGGTACTCCAGTAGTATCTCAGCGTGTTATTGGGCTACACTCCGACACGACTTATACTGCTATTGGGGGTCTGACGTTATTAGCCCCCTAGGCAGATATGCGATACTCATAGACGAACGGACCGGACTGTATATACATTGTCACTGTTAGGCTCAGTAGGGTTTCTGGATGAGTTCGCTCATCGGCCTCCCTTGAGGTCAGTCCATAGGCAACCGTTACGCATAGCTAGTGCCGCTGACGGCTTGTGGTTAAACCCACTGCCAGGGTACTGACGAGTCATTATGGTCCCCCACAGACAGTTTTCTAAGTTCGGGCGAAACGTTGTAGAGGCCGTATGGTTTTATGGCAGGGTTCGGAAAATGCACGTGCGTTTACGCACGTGTCATATTTCGGGCAGATGATACTGGTCGGCTTTAGTTTAAGCCGGATCCGAGTATTATATTGAGTAGATATAATATCTTTGTCTCTGTTGTATTTGTATTCGGTCGTAATACAAATACGAGTATATTTATACAGTTACGGGGTTATCCTGAAATTCGTTTCGGGATCGCTTTTGGAAGTTGCCAGTTTCCAGTTTTCTATCAGCCGTCTTTTAACATTCGGTTAAAGACGGATTTATCTTTTCTAGGATGAGGGTGAGCCATGCTTCTAGAAGGTTCTAGAAGCGGTGATTAGGCTTGTGACTCACTTGTTCATTAATGGTGCTTTAATGGTGCATTTATTGTGTTCATACTTTTTGTTCACACTAAGATATTTTTTCTTCATGATAAGCTTGGTTTGTGGTCACCACTTCCCTCCTACACTCACCCCCTTCTTGTTAAAATGGTGGCCGGCCCCTTTTTGAGAGAGAGAGATTGATGGTTGTTGGAAAAAAGACTATGGTTTTGGATGTATGGAAATTAACATATTCATATCTCATTTTCATATCGATCCAAAATGCAACTTCATTAACCGTTCGTCTATAGCTTTTGACGTAACGAGACAAAGTATTCTACTCATTTTCTACATCAATCTTGGTCGTCTCTTTTAGCAAACTTGACGACCGAGTTGCCTCGAGTCAGAGGCGGGAGCCCGTTTAAAGAATCGTTGACGTGGTGCCACCTGAACGAGCAGATAAGAGATCGACGAGATCGGAGCAGTCGCAACGGAGCGTGGGGTGATGGTTAAAGAATGAATGACTCGAATCGTTCAGTATAACCTTTCTACTCTCTTTACAGTTTGTTAGTTTAGTAATAATGGCAGATCCGGGTTATAGTATACGATAGCGCCAGTTAAAACGTTTTCGTTCCGCATTTGGCGTCTGTAGACGAACGGGGCGCTACCGTAGACTTACAGTGGTATCAGAGCCTCACCATTTTGCTTTACTAACTTGTGCTAACGTGTTTAAAACATCGATCGGACCGTATATCAAAAACTAAAATTTTCTAGTTCTGAGTTTCTGTCGATTTTAAAAGGGTTCCAAAATTAATTTTACACATCACAGAAAATTCAGCAGGCTTTTCTAAGCACACCGTACAAATTTAGGCACGTGATCATTCAAGAGCGCCGCGGAATCGCGGTCAAACCTATGGTTTGACCGCGCATCCGCGGCCATTCTATTGGATCACTGCTCCAAATTTTCAAAGTTACTTCTTTTCTGGAAATTGGGGTTTTTGGTATATATCTTTTGGGCCCAGATTTTGTTACTGTTTAACAGATGTTCGTGGGGCCCACTTCATGATATTTAGTCGATCGAAATTTAAACATGTTAGTTTACAGTGCTTACATTATATCTCCGACCGGGAATGTCATTTGATTTGTAAACCGCGTCTGATTGCTATAGTTCTTTTAGACGGGTTTGCGAACGTGACATTCGCGTTGATGTTCTGTGTTGTGCTGTGTTGTTGCGGATTTGTCGTGGTGGATAGCAGTGTGCAATGGTAGTGCAGTTTGGATTTATTTGTACATTTGATATTGCGGGGCGAGCGTCCAACATGTGGACTGCCGTCTCTGCCTTTTTATAATATTCTTTTTGGGCACGACCGGGTCGAGGTCGATGTACCCGTTGTACATATTTTTCATTTCTATACTAGGTTTTACCCCGCGACGGAGTTCACGGATAGCCGGGATCTGGAGGGCAACGGGTCCGCATCTCATGGCTTTTAGAGGTAGAGGGGCCTCACTCTAAAATTGGTAGACTATTCGCCGCACTCGTAGGGGGTACAGGTTGACCTAAGGAGGGGTGCTCAAGCTACCGGATTCCGTGAAGTGCAGGGTGGTCCATTCACTTTGCTGTAAGGGGTTACCTCGCTTCAGGTTTTGGCGGGTAACTTATCGCACCCGTAGGGGTCTAGGTTTCATTGCATAGGCTATCCACACGACCAGGGGAACGTCGGGTTTCAGCAGCGGCTCTGTGAAACTCGGGGATCTCAGATTATCTGTATTGTTCTGTGATGCTTATTACTTTTCTGTAATGTTGCATATTATCACGCCTGGAGCGATTATTGTATATTGGTTTATATACTATTAGATGTTGTATATGTTTTACACCCGCGCTAGTCCAGTCCCCGCTCTGTCGTTAGTTAAGTAACCTAACGGGTGATGACGGGACCCAGTGACGAATGCGGATGGCATATACGTACAATTTATTTTCGTTCTTTTCTGGTGTGATTAATTGATGGGACTGTGTTGATTCTATTTAATGCAAAGTAAAACAAACCTATTTAGAGTTGTTGGAACAAATTTAAAAGTGTTATTACAAAGATGTTTCCTTTTGTTTTGCATAGTGATATTCAGTGGAATATCCTGCACCTCATTCGACGGGGCAAGGGCCGATATCCCTTCACCGGGACTGACCCCTTGGGCAGAAGTTTGCGTCAGGGTAATAACTTCACTATAGTCGATTACATGTTGCTTTGCATTGCGGTATTCAGTGGAATATCCTGCACCTCATTCCACGAGGAAAGAGCCGAGATCCCTTCACCGGGAATGACTTCTTTAGCAAATGGTTTTCGCCACTATATTTTTAAAAGCTATCAGGTTCCTTCAGCGATATCAAGTTCACTACGTTAAAGGTTTTTCGCCAAAAACCAGCCGTAGCCCTCCGTCATTTCTTTTGGGTATTCAGTAGTATTCAAGCTATGCATTTTAGCCAAAGTTAAGGTATAGTGTTTGGTAGTTGCTGGGTATTCATTTGTTGCATAGATAGATGAGTTGGTTTGGGACAGTCGTTCTGCCGATTGGCCAAAGTCAGGGGCATGTGCGGGTGGGTTCAAATTGAAAAGATAGTGACGGGTAGAACTTGGCATGTGACTTATAACATTTTGACCAAAGCCAAGGTCATAAGAGCATGGGGCAAAAATCATATCGGGAGTTTCTAAAGAAACTGAAACTTGCCAAGTATGCGCATACCTTCTGGAGTATGAGTAACGTGAGTGGATTCCGTCACGTTATCATGCGATGAGAGTTGGATCCCGATTCCCACTGGTGAGTTGGTTTACTCTTCGGGTGATCCCGATTGATTCTTCTTTCAGGTTTGGAGGAGAATTTTACAGGACAGTGGGAGGTTTCCGGATTAGATAAAGTGATAACCATTCTGATCTAGGTTAGAGTGCACGCAGAGTGTTTCTTTTCTCTCTCTCTTTGGCAGCGACCTTTGACCGACCCTAGACTATGACTCAGTGACCAAGTTGACCGAACCTTCTTAAAATACTGGCTTTTGGATTGTCTGAGTTGCATAAGTCATTGCCACTCCTTCTTTTACCCTTTGTATTTCTCATAACACCCCGTATTACTACGGACATCCACTTCCATTGGATAGATCCATCGTATGGTTATATACGAACTCGGAGGGATTTCTTCGAGGATGGATCAAGGTTCAGGAGAAATAGAATTGGTTTATTCAGTTGTCTTTTATTATCACCTTCTCTCCGGTTGCGAGGGCTCCTTAGTTTAGGAGAGTACACCTATTACGCTTATTGGATAGTCTTATTCTAAACCATAGGCAGGTGCCGAAAGGTAGGGAATAAAGAAAACCAATTAGCCTAAGTAGGGTGTACAGAAGGAAATAACTAAAGACAAAATAAAGGGATTAGAAAGAGGGCAAAGTAAATTGCGACTGTTATCATTCACGACCAAACCGCGTACTTCATCGCCACTCCTATTTCACCTTTAAAAGAATAAGGTATTATTCAGTTGCTTTTTATCATCACCTTCTCTCAAGATGCGAGTACTCCTTGATTTAGGAGGGTACACCTATTATTCTTACTGGATAGTCTTCTTCCAAACCATAGGCTGGTGCCGAACGGTAGGGAAGGAAGAAAACCATTTAGCCTAACGATGGTGTACAGAAGGTAATGACTAAAGACAAATAAAGGGATTTGGAGAGATGGTAATAAAATATACGGTTAAAGTCATGAATTGGATTATGGAAGAGGTAGGAATACCAGGATACCCCTACGAAACATTTTCATGTTTCAGTGCATTGTTAAAAGAAAACTGTTTTCCCGATAAGATACTTACTCCAAGGGTATGTATTTACCAGGTTTCATTCTCATATCTGTATAGCTTTACAGATGATGAGTGGGAGTAAGTTATTGGGAATTAGGTAATTATCCTCATTATATCGGAATTCGTTGTAATTGGTGATATTTGAGGAAATCGCCAGGATACAGTTTTCCACCTACGACGCACAGGTTTTGAGTTGTTCAAACTCAGCGGACTTATACAGAGTATTGTATGTTGTCCAAGTGTCCATCAGGACAAAGGGGTAGGTCCTCGTACTATGTTCTGTTTACTTATGACTTCTCTAGTTTTTAGACAAGTGTTTCATAGAAATACAAGGTCTAAGTTTTGAGAAGTTGTGGGTATAAGAATAAAGTAGAGAACCAGGTGTCACAAGTATCGGGATTCTTCAAAGAGATCGAATATGTAGATTCTTATGATTGGTATTCAGATGATAGTAATGGTTTTGAGAACTTGTTTCTCTTTCAGGTTACTCATAAGTGGATGTATTCCTAAGTTGAGTAATGCTGATTAGCCTCTTCTCCATTAAGTTTATATGCACTGGAGACAGTTGCATGATGAGAATCTGGTTCCAATTAAATAAAGTGCCAAAGTTTCTATATTGGATATAGAATAGCTCGTACCTTAAAAGATGTTAAGGTACGGGGAGTTGTCCAGCTTATGCTTAAAACCAGACTCTAGACAACTCAGGGCACGTTTCTGTAATGGCTGTTTGTGGGTTGACCCTGGCTATGACGAGGGTTGATATTCTACCATTTGGAAGATCAATAGTGATATTGTTCTTGACTCGCCACAGTTTTAGTAAAATGGATCTTTTTCAGAAAACAGTAGTGGGAGTATGGTAGAACTGGAAGTGATTCCAGAACCGTGAACGATTACGGAAAATTTAATAGGACCTATATATTCAATCAGGTTTGACATTCCAATAGCCACTACGCAGATATGATGGGTAACCTCAGACACCCGAGAGGTACTCCGGTAGCCTCAAGGACGGTGACAGGGAGGTTCTTGTTTACCCAGACTTGACACTACTGTTGTTCCAGACTGTGAGACCCGGCAGGAGGTTAAGTATAGCGTCGTTCTAAACTAGCTTTAGAAGTGCATGTATATATTATTCTGCCAGAGGGTTGTCGTAGTCAGTGGGAGCAGCGGAAGCATAGTGGGCAAGATGCTTATGTCTATTTATAGACTTGGGCAGTTATAGCAGAGATAGATCATCTATTTTTGATATGATAGTCATGGGTTTGACTTCATCAGAATAGGGGATGGATCTGTTAAGAAGATAGTAGGGTGTGATGTCATGGTATCTGGATGACATACACAGAGTAGGAAGTAAAATTCCTATACTACGATCGGTTGTACTGTGGTCGTCACACTGTTGTTTCTCCAGACAGGATATGGATATAATATCAGACATTCTGGTTTCTAGATCTATGGTTTTAGATCTGGATTTAGGTAGTTTCCCAATGTGGGTACTTTGACTGTATTCTAATGGTTTTTGGAATACATGACTCCTGGCATGGTGGTGTACCTGCAGGTGATGGAGTCACCCTCTCTAAAGGTGTCTTACAGACTAAAGGGGAGAGGGATGGGCATGATTGGCAGATCAATTGCTTAGGCAATTGAGTCAATCATAAGATGACAAGTACCACACCAAATGTTGTTTTTGCACTAGATGCAATAAGTTTGTATTAATCCAATCCTGGAGAAATATAAGGAAGCAGTTTTAGAACATAAGTACATGTTCTACGGATTTGATAACGGCGGCCTCCTTCGGGAGACGATTATCATTCCAGGCTTCAAAGGTGATATGGATGACAGTGTGATTGTCAGAGTTATAGTTTTCCTTCTGATGAAGGACAGTATTATGGACAGGTGGTCTAAGAGGATACTGTAGGAGGCTTAGTGCAGGATACTGATTAGGTTCAGTGATCGATACAGTCTAAGAAGTTTGGATTTGGAGTTCATTTATGAACTAGGTCCCATCAGATATCCAGATATATTCTAAGACAGGTATTACTCAATTCGGGAGATGGCTTTCTTCGCGAACTTGAGATTAAGAGAGATATAGAAAGAAACATCTAGGCGGATCCACTCACTGAGGCTATTTCTCGAACACAATAGTTTTACAAACGGGCTTTGTGAAACTGATTAGTAGAGGAGTTGGATGTTCGGTTTCACACGGGCTGTGAGTAGTCGACATCGCAATAATTAGCCTTAAGTGCAAGTGGGAGATTGTTGGAGATAGTGCCATCAGAGTCAATTATTGGATCGCAGGTATGTGATTGCAATGATTGCGGATGACCTATACCGGTAGGACAGTCTTACTCGAGATGATAGTATGCTATCTGGTTTGCCTTTATCAGTCGTGTACATGTTCAGGTGACTGATTACATGTTACGCTTTGATAGAGCCCTTAGGATCTTGCTTTACTACCAACAGTATGATAGCGATCATATACGTGAGAGTTGGGTGGTTTATACGCATATCCTTAATTGTGGTCCCTGGTCGTGGGAGTTTCGAGACAGGGCATCGATACTCCGGAGTAGACTAGTGTATACAGTCGAGACCCCGACGAGGGGCGGTGGCCGGTCTCACAAGACACTGGTGTCAGTTGGATCACCTATGATGTATACAGGTGCTCATTGGGTTATGAGTACACCGGACAGGACTCGCCGGGAACCTGCTAGTTGGTATTATACCTATCGTCAGATAGCAGTTCCCTGGTGACATGTGTATAGGTTAGTTCATCGACCTGAGGTCATCATTTGTCTCGTGTGAGTTCCCGCTGTGCTTTGATTTCTACCCTACCACGGCTCAAAGGAGTCGTGCAAACAGGTAGCTTTTGGGTACAGTCCCGAGCCACAAGGAGGCACGTAAGCGGATCGACAGGGGATTCGTCTCTCCCGGTATTAGGGGTGAGATCGTGCTGTGTTTAGGAGAGCCATTACACAAAGCCCATGGCCGTGGCAGGAGATTTACTGGTAGGTACTCCTGTAGTATCTCAGCGTGTTATTGGGCTACACTCCGACACGACTTATACAGCTATTGGGGGTCTGACGTTACTAGCCCCCTAGGAAGATATGCGATACTCATAGACGAATGGACCGGACTGTATATACATTGTCACTGTTACGCTCAGTAGGGTTTCCGGATGAGTTCGCTCATCGGCCTCCCTTGAGGTCAGTCCATGGGCAGCCATTACGCATAGCTAGTGCCGCTGACGGCTTATGGTTAAACCCACTACCAGGGTACTGATGAGTCATTATGGTCCCCCACAGACAGTTTCCTAAGTTCGGGCGAAACGTTGTAGAGGCCGTATGGTTTTATGGCAGGGTTCGGAAAATGCACGTGCGTTTACACACGTGTCATATTTCGGGCAGATGATACTGGTCGGCTTTGGTTTAAGCCGGATCCGAGTATTATATTGAGTTGATATAATATCTTTGTCTCTGTTGCATTTGTATTCGGTCGTAATACAAATGCGGGTATATTTATACAGTTACGGGGTTATCCTGAAATTCGTTTCAGGGTCGCTTTTGGAATTTGCCAGTTTCCAGTTTTCTATTAGCCGTCTTTTAACATTCGATTAAAGACGGATTTATCTTTTCTAGGATGAGTGTGAGTCATGGTTCTAGAAGGTTCTAGAAGAGATGATTAGGCTTGTGACTCACTTGTTCATTAATGGTGCTTTAATGGTACAATTATTGTGTTCATACTTTGTGTTCACACTAAGATATTTTTTCTTCATGATAAGCTTGGTTTGTGGTCACCACTTCCCTCCTACACTCACCCCCCTTCTTGTTAAAATGGTGGTCGGCCCCTCTTTGAGAGAGAGAGATTGATGGTTCTTGGAAAAAAGACTATGGTTTTGGATGTATGGAAATTAACATATTCATATCTCATTTTCATATCGATCCAAAATGCAACTTCATTAACCGTTCGTCCATACCTTTGGACGTAACGAGACAAAGTATTCTACTCATTCTCTACATTAATCTTGGTCGTCTCTTCTAGCAAACTTGACGACCGAGTTGCCTCGAGTCAGAGGCGGGAGCCCATTTAAAGAATCATTGACGTGGTGCCACCTGGACGAGCAGACAAGAGATCGACGAGATCGGAGCAGCCGCAACGGAGCGTGGGGTGATGGTTAAAGAATGAAGGACTCGGATCATTCGGTATAACCTTTCTACTCTCTTTACAGTTTGTTAGTTTAGCAATAATGGCAGATCCGGGTTATAGTATACGATAGCGCCAGTTAAAAAGTTTTTGTTCCGCATTTGGCGTCTGTAGACGGCCGGGGCGCTACCGTAGACTTACAGAATCGACAAACATCACCTTCATGCAATCTAACCTATTACTACCCTTAACAAGTCTCTTTTTATACATTTCCTTGTTACAACAATTAGTTTAACCAACAAGTCAAAATATGTTGTTAACTCGTTAAAACAAGCATAAAAACTTACCATCTCCCTGCGGACGACCCGTACTCATCGCGGCTTGCTACTAGCGACACCGTTTTGATTGCGGTAATTTCTTAACTCTTTCTAAAATACGACACAGCAAAAACGTAACAATCAAATGGCGCCGTTGCCGGGGAGACGGTAACGCTTTTATACTTATGGTCTCGGGTTAATTTGTGCATATTTTGTATAAAAATTAACTTTCTAACCCATTCAAACGGATAAAATCATTCGTTTTAAAACCACACAATAACATTTTTTTTCTTTCTTCTTCTCTGGATTTGAATTCTGCTAACACTCTGAGTTTTAAAAGCAAAATCAAGTTAGAAAAAAAGAATGATATTACTTCACTGAAACAACACACAAAATTTGAGCCCTTTCCCATATAAAAAAACCGGCGACATACCATTTAAAACCGAGGTCGTCGGCCTGGTTGGGACCTTTTCACTTGTGAATTTTTGTGTTGCCTCCAGTGTTCTAATATAATTCCATTTTTATTGTTTGATTTTCTTAATTATTTGTGTTCAGAATTTTGGCTATCCATATCGCTTTTTGGCTCAAATATCCGTATTTTTCTGATATTTGCAGATTTGACGGATTGGGAGCAGCGATCGTGCGGAACAAGGGGGCATTTTCAAGTACAAGAGGAGTGAACACTTAGTGCCAAAGATCCGGGTAGTTAGACCCGCACAAGCAAACCATTCGACCACTCGGAGGAAATATCGACACGGGTTTTCTTAAACTCGACACTTTTGGTACGTATTTCTTTAAACACTTCCTCTTCTCAAACCCGATGCTCCAATATCCTTGTCTTTGCAGGATTCTTAGCAACATCGCCGCAAAAAGCAAAATAAAAGACTAACCGTATTTGTTTAAGCGCCACATTTAAAGTAAAAAACGAATTGATTGTTTGAAAACAAAACTTTGTTGATTTGCGCATTGCATCATTTAATACGGACTTAAGGGGCTCAAACACCAATCCAGATTGGGTGAGGATTTCATCACCCTTCCTAAGACCTCGGAAATCACTAATTACATAAGTGTCACCTCAAGCTTAATAAAAAATATCTAGACTCAGCCAATTAAGGACTTATCGCGCTCATTAGGACAAAGGAAGATTGTGGGCATTTGGTCGTTTATCTAAACATGACTTTTTTTGGTGCCTAGGCTAGACAAGTGAGGAGGCAATTTTAAAAGGCCCGTCTCATGGTGATTCGTGAGCGGAACCCTCCTTACCTCACTTGTTCTTACCTGGCCACAACTGGCTGTGAAGAGGTGATTTGAGGGTTATCTCACAGTTTGTCGCTTTGGAACAGTTAGGAGCAGGTCTAGTAGACTTAGAGGACCTTAGTCTAGGTGTTGATTGTGCATTTGTGACTATGCATTTGTGATTGTGTTTGTTGAACTATCTTGTCATTTTTCCCACTCTTTTGAAACAAACACAAATCTGCCATTTTACCACCATCACCAAACTATTTCTCGTTTTCATCTTCTTACCCTCACATTCTAAGCTTTGACTACACTAAGCTCGTTTACTGTAAGTCCACTTGGACTAGGGACCATAGTGCCCGCTTAGTCCGCGTTTCGTTAGTCCCTACGGACTACGCGATCGACACCGTGGTCAAAACTCCTTCCACTCCTCTTTCACCCCTACCTTTGCCGGCCAACTCCGACGTTGACCAGAATTCTGTTCATACATCTTCACCTTCACCATCACCAAATTCTTCTTCTGCGATGTCAGGATTTAATCCTAACATCACCTTACCTCCTCCGGGAATAATTCCACCTCCGTTAGGTGCGAATAACCCGCGACCTCCTCTTGTTGAAGCGCCACAGCGAATTGCGCTCCAAGATAGATTCTATCCTACTCGCGCTGCACTCCCTACCTGTCTTTCCCTTCAACCGGCCAATGGGGATAATTTTGAAATTAAGCCCCACTTCATTAACATGCTTCCGAAATTTCATGGGCTTGGATCTAAAGATGCTTATATCTTCATCAACAAGTTCCAGAATGTTTGTGCTATGATGAAAACGACCTAGCTGTTAGACGATGCCATACGGCTACGAGTCATTCCGTTCACTTTGTGCGATCTTGCTGAAAAGTGACTGTATAGCACCGCTTCCCACTCCATAACCAGTTGGGACGAGTTTGTGAAAGCGTTTCTCAAGAAATTCTATCCAAATCACAAAACCGCGAGGATCCGTAACGAAATCAACCAATTTTCCCAGCTTCCTACTGAACCTTTTTGGAAGTGCTTTAACCGATATAAAGTCCTTCTTGTTCAGTGCCCTCATCACGGTATTGAGAGATGGCAACTTTGCCAAACTTTATACGAGGGCCTGAATCCAGCAACTGAGCAGTTGTTGAAAACCATTTGTCAAGGCCACTTCTTATCAAAATCTGATGAGGAAGCATGGCAATTCTTCGACGACCTTGCGGAGCAAATGCTTCAATGGGAGAGCCCCAGACCAAGTACTTCTTCTTCTTCCTCTACTTCTACTGGTCAGTCTAGGGTAGGCATTCACCAACTCGATGTCTCTATTGCAATGAAAGCCGAAATGGCTACAATAACAAAAAAACTTGAAGCGATAGAAAGCAAATTTTCATCTCCTGCTTCTGCCCCTGTTCTTCCCCTTCGTACCATTTGTGCTTGTTGTTCCGATCCATCTCACCTAACCGAAGAGTGTCCTTACAATCCACCATCTCAAGGACAGGATCAGGTTAATGCTGCATTTCAGTAAAGACCAAGAAATGATCCATACACTTCCACGTACAACCCTGGATGGAGAAACCACCCTAACTTCGCATGGAACCAGAATCAAAATCAGTTCCAAGGGCAGAACAATTTTCAAAGGGGGCCTCCTCAACAACAAGCACAACAACAGTATCAGCAGCCCTACCAATCCCAACCTTTTCAAAATGCGACGAACAATTTTGCGCCCAACAATTCCTTTCCTCAAAACAACTTTGTTCCGTCCAACAATGATAAGGTTTCCTCGCTAGAACGAAGTCTGGAGGCATTCGTTAAACAATCGACACAATCCACCGCAAACATCCAGTCATCTATTCAGTCTTTGGTGCAGCACACTGCTGCACACGGGCAAAGCATCAAGACCATCGAAGCCCAGATTGCACAGCTGAATGCGGCGTTAAGCGAGCGAGAAAAGGGGAAGCTTCCATCTTAACCACTCCCAAATCCTGGTCACCCACATAATGTACATGTTGCTCTTGAACAACAGAACCATAATGTGAGTACCATGACTACATTGAGATCAGGAAGAATGCTGAACAACAACATCGGCACAACAATTGAGGATAACGAAACCCCGGCCGTTTCGTCTTCGTCTTCTCCTTCCTCATCTTCTGAGCCTATTCTTCATTCTTCAAAAGGCTCTCCTTCTTCTTCTGCTCTGAACGGACCCACATCTCACTCCACAAAAACTCCGGCTCTGGGATCCGTTCCAACTCCACAATCTCCTCCACAAACATTGGACTCAACCAATTTCAAAAATGTTCCATTTCTAAACCGGTTGAGGTCCAATAAACAAAATCCACAAATGGAGAAGATTCTGGAGTTGTTTAAGAAGGTTAATATCAACATTCCCCTTTTAGATGCTGTCCAACAAGTTCCCTTCCTATGCAAAAATCTTAAAGGACTTGTGCACGAAAAAGAGGAAATCTCAGGTACCCAAGAAAGTTTTCTTAGCTAGTGCTGTGAGTGATGCTCTTACCCAATCTTTACCTCAAAAACAGAAGGACCCTGGCTGTCCTACGATTTCTATTACCATTAGGGATAAGAACATCAACCACGCACTTTTGGATCTTGGTGCCAGTGTTAACCTGCTTCCGTACTCAGTATATGAGCAACTAGGTGTAGGAGAGCTGAAACCCACACACTGTACTCTCCAAATGGCCGACCGATCGATCACCCATCCTAGGGGTGAGCTAGAGGATGTGTTAATCAAGGTTAGGGACTTCATATTCCCCGTTGACTTCATTGTTTTAGACACACAGCCTGTAGCTAACCCCCGGAATCAAATTCCAGTGATACTCAGTTGCCCATTCCTTGCAACCTCAAATGCTGTGATCAATTGTCGAAATGGTTCGATGAACCTATCTTTTGGAAACATGACAATTGAACTCAACATTTTTAAGTTGGGGAATCAGCCCTCCGAACCTAATGCTCATAGACTAGATGTTTGTTCGATCCAGGAGATCACCCCGGAGGACTGTGAATTCGAGGAGTTTTTGTTCGATCACAGCAATCTTGACGCCACTAGTGCGTTCCTCTTTGAACCTGCTGCTGCTTCTATGCCCGACAATGACTACGAGTGTTTCACTTTCTCGAACGATCTTGTCCAGTCACCACCCGAGTTTGAATCCTTTGAATTTCCGGATGAGTTAGCTGAACCATCCAACTCGGTCGCTTACACTCGTTTTAAACCCTGCTGTAATCCTTTGAGTTCGAGACCTTTTCACCAATCTTGCCTTCAATCGTTTCACCTCCAACGCTCGAACTCAAGCCATTGCCGTCTCACCTTAAGTACGCTTACTTGGGTGAGAACGAGACCCTTCCTGTTATCATCTCGGCTTCTCTAGCTCCAGAGCAAGAGAAAGCCCTTCTTACGGTCTTGCACAGCAATAGGCAGGCCTTTGGCTGGTCAATGGCGGACATCAAGGGGATTAGTCCCCTGATCGTTGAACATCACATCCATCTGATGGATGATGCCAAACCAGCTACGGATCCATAAAGGCGACTCAACCCATTCATGAAGGAGGCTGTAAAAAAGGAGATCGTAAAGTATCTGGATAGTGGTATCATTTACCCTATCTCTGATAGCCAGTGGGTTAGCCCGATTCATATTGTCCCCAAGAAGTCGGGCATAACGGTCATAACCAATGAGGCGAACGAGTTAATCCCTACTCGCACCCAGACTGGGTGGCGAGTATGCATCAATTATAGAAAACTCAATGCTGCAACGCGGAAAGACCACTTTCCGCTACCTTTCATTGACCAAATGCTTGAACGATTGGCTGGACACGAGTACTACTGCTTTCTGGATGGCTACTCCGGCTATAATCAGATTCCCATCGCCGAAAAAGACCAGGACAAGACCACATTCACCTGTCCTTTCGGCACGTTTGCATATCGTCGCATGCCCTTTGGGTTGTGCAATGCGTCCGCTACCTTCCAGCGGTGTATAATAGGAATCTTCTCAGACATGGTGGAAAAATTCTTGGAGATCTTCATGGATGATTTCTCCATTTTCGGCGATTCCATTGATGAGTGTTTGCTGCATCTCGAGGCTGTCCTTACCCGGTGTAAGGACAAGAACCTCACTTTAAATTGGGAGAAGTGCCACTTCATGGTGCGCGAAGGTATTGGCTTAGGACATATCATCTCGCAAAATGGCATTGAGGTAGACAAAGTAAAGATTGAAGTAATTTCCAATCTCCCTCCTCCCAGATGCGTCAGAGACATCCGAGCCTTCCTTGGCCATGCCGGTTTCTATAGATGGTTCATCAAGGACTTTAGAAAGATTGCTAGGCCCTTGACTCTTTTGCTGGCCAAGGAAACGACATTCGACTTCAACTCGAGCTGTGTGACTGCGTTCGAGTCATTAAAAAGCTCACTCACTTCTGCTCTCGTTCTTTCTTCTCCTGACTGGACGCACCCATTTGAGATTATGTGTGATGCATCCGACTTTGCCATCGGTGCTGTCCTTGCACAACGCATCAACAAGATGCCGCAAGTAATCTATTATGCTAGCCGAACCCTGAACGACGCCCAACTGAACTATACAACAACCGAGAAGGAATTCTTGGCTGTTGTATTTTCTTTAGAAAAGTTCAGGCCCTACCTCATCGGCTCTCCAGTCATCGTCTACACGGACCAATCTGCTCTACGCCATTTTTTTGCGAAGAAGGATGCAAAATCTCGGCTGATACGTTGGATCCTCTTGCTTCAAGAGTTTGACCTTGTCATCAAGGACAAAAGAGGATGTGAAAACGTAGTCGCCGACCATCTCTCACGACTTTCTTCTTCGCCGTCGCTTCAAATTCCGATCAACGACATTTTTCCGGATGAACAGCTCTTGACAGTATCTTGCGAACCCTGGTTCACAGATATTGTGAACTATTTGGCCACAGGATTACTACCGACTGAATGGTCAAGTCAGGACAAACTTCGATTCTTATCCTAAGTAAAACACTTTTACTAGGACGAACCCTATCTGTTCAAGTACTGTCCCGACCAGATTATTCGTCGGTGTGTCTCTGACAATGAATTCAAGAGCGTGCTGTCATTTTGCCACGATCAAGCATGTGGCGGGCATTTTGGCCCCAGAAAGACAACCGAGAAGATCTTGCATTGTGGTTTCTACTGGCCACAATTCTTCAAATACGCTCATGACTACTGCAAGGCTTGCTCCCGGTGCCAACACTTGGGCCGGATATCCAGGAGAAACGAGATGCCGCTCCAACCAATCTTGGTTGTGGAGATTTTCGAATTTTTGGGAATTGATTTTATGGGGCCATTTCCCAGCACTTTTGGGAACTTATACATTCTTCTCATTGTTGATTATGTCTCTAAGTGGGTCGAGGCAGTGCCCAGTCGGACTAATGACAACAAGGTTGTCGTTAGATTTCTTAAGGAAAACATTTTCTCCCAGTTTGGGCACCCCCGAGCGATCATTAGCGACAATGGAACTCATTTCTATAATAAGACTTTCGTGGCCTTGATGCGGAAATATTCCATTAATCATAAGCTATCTATGTAGGGTTCCGAGGCACACTAATGAAGTCTCACAAGTGATCAAATATGCCCAATTGAAAAATTACATGTGCCTACAAACCCTAATACGGATCGTTAACTAGATAATGAGGCGATGCAATGCGAGTAAACGAATTTAACGCTAAAGGAAAGGGGCTACAAGTTTTGTAGATCCGGTCCTCCACCTCCTAGGCTTCGTGATGATGTCCCTCCGCTGTCCATATCGGATTCCGGACTCTAGCATCGGTTTCATCGGAGAAATGGGCGGGCTAGGTCGTCGACTTCGATGCCCAAGATGATCTACATCGAGGCATCACAAGATCAAGCTCCCACTTCACCAAGTCATGAAACTTGTGAAGAAAACACCCTATACTACTTGGCAAGAGGTAGAGGATGAAGAAATAGGAAGTGAGTTCACTTTAGAATTGGATTTCTCACTCTTTTTCACTAGTTGCTATTGATGGAGGCAAGCTTTCTTCATGTTGAAGAAGGAGAAGAAGAAGAAGATAATATGATAAGTGTTCTTCAAAAAAAAAAATGAATACTTATCATATATCAACCATGGTCAAGTGTAGAGAATGAACTATGGTTAGTTTGAATGGTTAGGGTTAAGCATGAAGACAAAATGGTCACTTAGTCAAAGCTTCATGAAGCTTCAATAACAAACAAAGAAAGCCACCATTTCTCTTCATCTTTCAAAAAGGAATAATAAATAAATAAATAGTTAATAAAATCAAAACCCTAAACATTACATAACCATGGTTTAATCATACACTTAACCAAGTTTGCATGTATCACCAAACATGATACAAACAAGTGCACAAAAGTATATCACATATACAACTTGTGTATTTCAAGTGAGAAAATCCATTTAAAATGAACAAATACTAGTTAATGCAAACTAATATATCAAATATATAATTATGCATTAGATCATTAAATCAATACTTGATTTAACGATCCGGTCATATCGCATATAACCGACTAATATCCAATGTATCGGCTTATCGAATCAATTCTCGATTCGATAACTAGGTTATATCACATACAACCATTCGATACATTCATCGCGAGAATAGAATACGGTATCACATACACGCATTATTCTCGGTCCCGCACATATCTCATATGCGCTCCTATTTCGTTTCTCTTGAGCCAGGAAACCTCTGTGTAGGACTCTAAAGACTCGTCAATACGCCGGCAGCAGGTGATGATCATATCAAACACCCACAAGCCGCAAGCGGGCTGCTAAACGTAACGGCCACCCGGGTATTGAGCGATCAGAAGATCGACGAGCAAGCCCGCTCACACTCCTGTGAATCCAACCAGTAACACTTACAGTACAGTCCGGTCAGTTCGTCTGATATGTCGCATATCTCGCCTAGGGGTGGTAAACGTCAGACCCCAATAGCTCGATAAGTCATGCCGACGTAAGGTCCATAACAATCATGAAACTACTGATAATTCTTACCAGTATATCACTGCAACCCTGGCCAGGGATTTCTTGTTATGGCCAGTCATGCATAGCGCAACATCAACCCCCAATACCGGGAGAGACGAATCCCCTCCTATCGCTCATTGCCTCCATGTGAATCGGGACTGTACCCAAAAACCACCTGTTTTCACGACTCAGTAGAGCCGTGGTAGGGTGGAAATCAAAGCACAGTGGGAGACACACAAGACTCTATGACGATATCGGGTCAACAGACTAAGCTGTACCAGTGTCACCCGAGAACTGCCATCTGACGTGAGGTATAATACCATCTGGGAGTTCTCGGCGAGTCCGTTCAGTGTACCCAGTCTCCACTGAGCACCCGCATACCATCTCTGATGTCAAACACCAATGGATATGGGATCATCCATCGCCCATCACATAGGTCGAGAAGATGTACGCTAGTCTACTCTGGAATATCGATGCCCCGTCTCGATATTCCCACGACTAGGAGCATTGAAGGATGTACCCTTGGACTACCCAGGCCCCACTAGTATGATCTGCATCATAGTCCTGGAAGTCGAGTACACATCCTAAGGGCTTTATCAACATGTAACAGAGAGACAGAAAGTATACATGTTAAGATAAAGAGCAACCAGATAGCGTACTATCATGTCGAGCAAGAAAGTCCTACCTATATATGTCCCAGCATCCACTACAATATACATCCAATGTACAGTAATGGCCTCTAGGGCATACATATAACTAACAATCTCCCACTTGCACTAGGGCCATCTGTAGCAGTGGTTGCAGTATCACATACTCAACCATCCCATATAAGTCTCTCTCGGGGAAAAAGCCTTTATGAGTGGATCCGCCGTGTTATCCTCTGAGTCTCCTCTCCTAACCTCGATCATCTTAGAGATCAACTATCTCCATGATCAGGTGATGCTGCCTCAGAATATGTCTGGGTCACTGATGGGACCAAGGTTCCTTAGCCAAAGCCACACTTCCATTGTCATACAATGGCAGGAACCTAGTTCATCTTATGAACCAATATTCATCCAAACTGCCTCTTTGGTAGTATCTTTAATAGCAATGTTACCAGCCTTTATCGTCTAGTCTGCCACGGTATCTAGCTTGGAACTCTTCCAACATACCGTCCCTTTACTGAGGGTAAAGAAAATGCCTGTGACTGACATTCAGTCATCTTTATCACCCTGGAACGTTTCCAGTGATTCTCCCCAGGATCGATTGATACCATTTCACTACATCTAGTGAGAATCCTAGCATCCAATTACATCTATCTCATAGATGAAAACTCAGGATTTAGGAGGTATCACTTTGATCCTATTGGAGAATCCTTGTGACAAGCGGAGATTGACCGAGCGTAGTATAGGAAACTCTTTTCCTATCAAGAGTATGTTGTCCACGTACAATACGAGGATAACCACCTTACTCTCTACTACCGTTTTGTATATACAAGGTTCATCTACCATTTTGATGAAGTCAAACACTTTGACTATCACATCAAAACAGACGTTCCAACTCCGCGATGCCTGCTTTATTATGTAAAGCAACTTGCACATGTTTCCGCTGCTCCCACTATTTACGAAGCCCTCTGGCTGTGTACTTATTGACGTTCTCTTCTAAATCAGTATTTAGAAAAGTAGTCATGACACCCAACCACCAGATATCGTAGTCATGGTATGTAGCAATGGCAAGTACGATCTGGATGGACTTAAGCATAGTCCCTGGAAGAGGTTTCATCATTATGCAGGCCTGGTCGATGACGAAAACCTTTAACAAGTCTAGCTTTGAAAGTCTCAACTTTTCCATCTACACCAAGTAATTTTCTCAAGATATACTTGCTCCTGATGGGGATTTAACCCTTCAGATATCGCAACCAAAGTCCATACTTTGTTGGTGTATGTGGATTCCATCTCAGATCGCTAAGCATCCAGCCATCCTTATAGAGTCCCTACTCTTGATGACCTGCTCGAATCTAGTTGGGTCATCATCTCATGATGCATTCCTCGCTCCAACTGTCATCGAGAAACCAAAGTATCTTTCAGGCAGGTGAGGAACCTTACCAGGTCGGCGGAGAGGCTGAGGTTCGTCGGGGACTATTGAATCCTTTGGTTCTGTCAAATCATCTGCTGCAGTTTTGTATAGCTGGAACCTTTCCAGTTCTACAGAACTGACCTTGCCTCGATTTTTTCCGGATTTTGCTTTTGACATAGGCCGGACAATCCCAAATCTTAACTTACTTAAGAGATGGGCTCTTCCCATACCATATCTCATATGGAGTGGTAGGCACTGATTTGAATCGAACCCTATTCAATAGGTATGCAGCTTCTCAAGTGCACAACCCCAAAAGGAAATTGGTAACTCAGTAGTACTCATCATAGAGCACACTATATCCAATATGGTGCGATTGCTCCACCCCGATACACCGTTGTGCTGTGGTGCATTCAGAGGAGTAATACTGAGAGAGAATCTCATTTTCTTTTAGAATAGTCCAAGGATTCCATGCACAAGTATTCTCCCTTTTGATCTTATCATAGGACATAATACTTATACCCGTATTTTGGTTCTCTACTTCCAACTTATATTCTGTGAATACCTCAAAAGCTTCGGACTTATGTTTCAACAGAAACATATGACTGAATCTTGAGAGATTATCCAAGAATATAATGAAGTACAAAGAACCGGTCCTGGCATGTGTAGACAGGAGACCTTACATACATCATCATGTATCAGTCCCAAGAGTTCACTAACTGTTTCTCTGTTTCCAATAAACAGAGCTATGGCCATCTTATCTTTGTGACATGACTGGTAAGTTTTCATAAGATGTAAATTCAAACTGATTTAAATATGCATCTAAAATGTAACTTCAGCCAGTCGGGTCTCATTGATATGACCTAGTCTATAATGCCTCAAGAAGGATTCGTTCATTTCTGAACTCTTCCTCTTGTGTGTTCCGTATACTAGGAACTGTAGTTTGATTTAGAACGTCAATACTTTTAGATAACGTGCCTGAACCGATCAACTTTTGATATAGGAAATGTTCAAAACATTATCCAACAATACAAAATTATATCCTTTCTTTACTAATAAAGAGACTGATATGATTTTGTATATCAGGTTCGGTATCTAATAACATTCGTTCAGAATCAATGTACTGGTCATACAGGGTGACAGTGACCAACAGACTTGGCTGCAACACTTGCCCCGTTTTCTGTCTCATGAAACTTATCACCCGTTCTCAGTTCTCTACCCTTTTGTAGCCCTATGTAACAGATTACATATCTGGGATCCTGATCCGGTATCAGATACCCAGGATGCAGAGAATACTGAGAAACAGTTCTGTATAATGAACACACCCGAAGGAGATGCATCATATGCACTTTCTTCGTTTGGGCGGCATAGGAATTCTGGTTTTTCCCTATTTCCTGCTCTGTCTTATAACAATTATAAGTTGGAGCGGGACCAACGTTCCCCAGCTCAGTATAACAAGCGGGTTCGGTCAATACATCCATATTATTATCTTGATTAAGGCATGATATGGTCGCTACCTGGAGAGAGAGAGAAGAAAACACTCTGCGTGCGCTCTTGCAAGATCAGATTGGTTATATATTTTATCTAATCAGGATGGCTCCCACTGTTTTTATCAAATCTTCCTTCAAACCTTAAAAGGAGAGACTAGCCGGGATTAATTACACTCTACAAGTTCGTCAATCTTTCAGCCAGGCCAGTGTCGGTACTTTGAGGGAGGTTCCCCGTGCTTTCGCACGGACCTAATTACAGTAAACCTCGTTTTCCTAGAGGCGTAACCCCGTTGACACCTTTCTAGACACCTACTTGATCGGCTAATTGCAAAGTGCAAAACTCTCCCAGGAGTAACAATTACTCGCAGTGGGTATCGGGATCCAACTATCACATAGAAGGTATGCAATCTCATTGCAAATTTCAACACTTGAAACTCCCAATAAAGGTTTTTACCCCTAGCACATATGACCTTAACTATGGTCAACAAATCATAAGCACTAGTCAAGTTCTACCCGTCATTTCGTGATTAATTAGACCCACCCACATGACCCTTAACTAAGGTCAACAAAGTCAGATGACTGTCCTAACTAATCGCATCATATGCAGTGTAGGAAGACATCACTTAGCTACCGTACACTGTGCCTTGACTATGGTCAACAAACACAGCACGAATACTAAGTACTCTACTTCCTAAAATGAAGGAGGGTTGCGAATGGTTTTTGTGAAAACCTTTAACGCTTTGAACTTGATCTCGTTGCGGAATCAAATGGTTTTTAAATGGAATGTTTTTGAAGCTTTTCTAGTTTTGCTAAAGGGGTCACTCCCGGTGAAGGGATCGTCGGCCCTTTCCTCGTCGAATGAGGTGCGGGATAAATCATATATATCACTGTGCAAAGCGAAAACTATAGAAGCGATCAAAAGACAAACCGAGTGTGTAGCATCTGCCAGTTATTGCTAAAGGAGTCACTCCCAGTGAAGGGATCTCGGTCCTTTCCTCATCGAATAAGGTGCAGGATGTTCTATAAGGAACATCGCGATGCAAAGCAAGAACTATAGCTACCTGTTTTATTTTTGAAATTCGATTCCACAACATCAATTAGGTTTATTTTCTTTCATTAATCTCATTAATGAATGTCCCATCATTTAAGTCCACCTGAACATCACAGATAAATATAACGTACGCTTATGCTATCCGCATTCGCCTCGATGTCCCGTCTGCACCGTTAGGTTAGGTAACTAACGCCAGAGCGAGGCAGGGCTAGCGCGGGTGTAAAACATAAGCAACGTCTATATAATATATCATATATACTATATACAGCATTTATCACAGAACATATCACATGATCACATCACAGGTATCGCAGCAGAAAAAATCATATGAAATATTGGATATACTAGGACGTCCGTGTTTTCAATACGAGCCAGTATAAAACACGGATTCCACGGTCGTGATGAATAGCCAATCCCACACCCCTAGACCCCTACGAGAGCGGCAAGCAACCCTACCAATTCTAGGGTTAGGAGACCCGGACTCGACTCTTCGAGTTGGTCTCCCACTGGACCCTAGAACCCGGTCACCTGTGCCCTCCTCCTTGGGTCTATCCTAGTGCAGAAAAGTAAATAATATACAAATGGTGACATCATCCGCAACCTGGAAGTGCCCCAATAAAAGAATATTACATACAAGTTTTTACATAATGAAAAAGGAAAAAACACTCATCTCACATAAAAACCCCCCGCTATTCAAACACGACGATCCAATATAACATATCCAGCAACACATAACATCACATGTCATCAACGTAAGTAAATATGCGCATCCCAATTGTCATTGACATATAGCAACGAAACCGGCAATATCACATATTACACTTACGGTCACAGAAAAGAAAGTGTAAAACTACAACAGTTGGAATCCGCAACCACCTTAGACATTGCATGCCTAAACCAATGAATTCCTTAGACATCACATGCCTAACAATTATAAACCACGCATTTTAGTCTCATTATCGAAAACACTTTTCAATATCATGTCGGGCAATTCAACAAGATTCCCGAAAAACTGATCAAATGCTCGTCGCAAACTTTAGTAGACGGCCGCACCCCCGATACCGTCGACGAAGTGCACTAAGGCGGAACACCACTGCCGTGAGCACCCGAACGGATGCTTTCGGCGACGGGGTTCTCCTACAGTCACTTGGTCGGGGCTATGGGGCATGGCTATCTATTAAGTTTACCGGCGAGTATCCGTGTACGCTACATGATTGCGACGGACTTTTGATCGCATCAAAATTCCATGGCAACCGATCAAGTGAGACTAAACTGCTATGTTTATAATATTCATTCAGTTATCTCATAACTACTTGTGAATTCCAAATGTTGTATCACATTCCGGGTAAATAGAAAATGTTAAACTTTCCGATCGAACAATCGAACACCCAAGTTTTCCCAAAACCGCTCAACACATGAAATAAGTTTAAAAACATTCACTTCGTGCCTCAGTACCAACGGTCCAGCCGTAGAAGGGTCAAGCTAACGCCTCACATGTGGCACGCCGTACTGCCCCAAACCCGAAGGTTCAAAGGGCAGTTCAAGACGGTCACATAATCGATTTAAGGTTTGTTGTCTTCTAAAGGGACCATCGCGTTACTTGCACTACTTAGAACGTCGTTAAACTACGGAAAGATCCAACACTTGGAAATTTCCCGGCAGGGGAAAAAGTGGGTATTTATATCCGGTCGAACTTTTTAACAGTTTCTAAAATATCCAGAAAAACATAAACGAAGTTAAATTATCTGATCAAATTAACGAGTCCCCAATAAAACCCTAGAATACTCAACATTTGAGTGGAATTAAAAACTTCCCATAAAAATTTGCCAAGAAAGGACCTAAGAATAAATATATGAAATTTCAGGGACTAGGTCCAAATTTTGGCCGCGGAACCGCCGCAAAACCCATGGCTTCGCCGCGGTTCCGCGGTCAAATTGTTGACTTAGGGGACCGTACTTCACAGTAATTCTTAGTTTTCCCTGCTTAATTTTTTGAGAATTTTTAATTCACAAAAATCCACTGTTTGAAAAATTGTACAGAGAGGGTTGAAATCGGGGAATATCGCGTTCGATCGGACTTCTAGCTTCGTCTACACATCGCCTAAAGCTCTAGCTAGTCTCTGATACCACTGTAGGGTTTCTAGGCACACTAATGAAGTCTCACAAGTGATCAAACATGCCCAATTGAAAATTTTCATGTGCCTACAAACCCTAATACGGATCGTTAACTAGATAATGAGGCGATGCAATGCGAGTAAACGAATTTAACGCTAAAGGAAAGGGGCTACAACCTTTGTAGATCCGGTCCTCCACCTCCTAGGCTTCGTGATGATGTCCCTCCGCTGTCCATATCGGATAACGGACTCTAGCATCGGTTTCATCGGAGAAATGGGCGGGATAGGTCGTCGACTTCGATGCCGAAGATGATCTACATCGAGGCATCACAAGATCAAGCTCCCACTTCACCAAGTCATGAAACTTGTGAAGAAAACACCCTATACTACTTGGCAAGAGATAGAGGATGAAGAAATAGGAAGTGGGTTCACTTTAGAATTGGATTTCTCACTCTTTTTCACTAGTTGCCATTGATGGAGGCAAGCTTTCTTCATGTTGAAGAAGGAGAAGAAGAAGAAGATAATATGATAAGTGTTCTTCAGAAAAAAAAATGAATACTTATCATATATCAACCATGGTCAAGTGTAGAGAATGAACTATGGTTAGTTTGAATGGTTAGGGTTAAGCATGAAGACAAAATGGTCACTTAGTCAAAGCTTCATGAAGCTTCAATAACAAACAAAGAAAGCCACCATTTCTCTTCATCTTTCAAAAAGGAATAATAAATAAATAAATAGTTAATAAAATCAAAACCCTAAACATTACATAACCATGGTTTAATCATACACTTAACCAAGTTTGCATGTATCATCAAACATGATACAAACAAGTGCACAAAAGTATATCCCATATACAACTTGTGTATTTCAAGTGAGAAAATCCATTTAAAGTGAACAAATACTAGTTAATGCAAACTAATATATCAAATATATAATTATGCATTAGATCATTAAATCAATACTTGATTTAACGATCCGGTCATATCGCATATAACCGACTAATATCCAATGTATCGGCTTATCGAATCAATTCTCGATTCGATAACTAGGTTATATCACATACAACCATTCGATACATTCATCGCGAGAATAGAATACGGTATCATATACACGCATTATTCTCGGTCCCGCACATATCTCATATGTGCTCCTATTTTGTTTCGCTTGAGCCAGGAAACCTCTGTGTAGGACTCTAAAGACTCGTCAATACGCCGGCAGCAGGTGATGATCATATCAAACACCCACAAGCCGCAAGCGGTCTGCTAAACGTAACGGCCATCCGGGTATGGAGCGATCAGAAGATCGACGAGCAAGCCCGCTCACACTCCTGTGAATCCAACCAGTAACACTTACAGTACAGTCCGGTCTGTTTGTCTGATATGTCGCATATCTCGCCTAGGGGTGGTAAACGTCAGACCCCAATAGCTCGATAAGTCATGCCGACGTAAGGTCCATAACAATCGTGAAACTAGTGATAATTCTTACCAGTATATCACTGCAACCCTGGCCAGGGATTTCTTGTTATGGCCAGTCATGCATAGCGCAACATCAACCCCCAATACCGGGAGAGACGAATCCCCTCCTATCGCTCATTGCCTCCATGTGAATCGGGACTGTACCCAAAAACCACCTGTTTGCACGACTCAGTAGAGCCGTGGTAGGGTGGAAATCCAAGCACAGTGGGAGACACACAAGACTCTATGACGATATCGGGTCAACAGACTAAGCTGTACCAGTGTCACCAGAGAACTGCCATCTGACGTGAGGTATAATACCATCTGGGAGTTCTCGGCGAGTCCGTTCAGTGTACCCAGTCTCCACTGAGCACCCGCATACCATCTCTGATGTCAAACACCAATGGATATGGGATCATCCATCGCCCATCACATGGGTCGAGAAGATGTACGCTAGTCTACTCTAGAATATCGATGCCCCGTCTCGATATTCCCACGACTAGGAACATTGAAGGATGTACTCTTGGACTACCCAGGCCCCACTAGTATGATCTGCATCATAGTCCTGGAAGTCGAGTACACATCCTAAGGTCTTTATCAACATGTAACAGAGAGACAGAAAGTATACATGTTAAGATAAAGAGCAACCAGATAGCGTACTATCATGTCGAGCAAGAAAGTCCTACCTATATATGTCCCAGCATCCACTACAATATACATCCAATGTACAGTAATGGCCTCTAGGGCATACATATAACTAACAATCTACGCCCTACCACCCCCAAACATGTGGGCAAGCCGAAGTTTCAAATCGGCAAATCAAGCAGATATTGGAGAAGACGGTTTCCAAGAACCGTAAGGATTGGTATTTAAAACTCACTGATGCCCTTTGGGCATTTCGAACTGCTTATAAGACCGACCTTGGCATGTCTCCTTATCGGCTTGTTTACGGAAAGGCTTGCCACCTTCCAGTGGAAATAGAGCATCGTGCATTTTGGGCGATAAAGGAGCTGAATCTATCTCTCGAAGATGCGGGCAGCCATCGGAAGCTGCAGTTAAACGAATTGAGCGAGCTTCGGGATGAGGCTTATGAAAATGCGGTTGTC
The DNA here is from genome assembly GCA_030015575.1 of Agapanthus africanus. Taxonomy (NCBI): domain Eukaryota; kingdom Viridiplantae; phylum Streptophyta; class Magnoliopsida; order Asparagales; family Amaryllidaceae; genus Agapanthus; species Agapanthus africanus. The sequence continues at coordinate 737,684,720 of CM057338.1, forward strand.
GTTAAGAACCGAACGAAGGTGTTTCACGATAAACACCTTTTGCGCAAAACTTTCGCACCTGGTCAACAGGTACTGCTTTACGACCCCCGGCTACATTTCCATCCAGGTAAGCTCAGATCTCGCTGGAAAGGGCCATTTTTACTGCGGAATGTGTATCCGCAAGGCGCTGTGGATTTGGATAATCCAAAGGACGGTTCATTTTTCAAAGTAAACGGACACAGACTGAAACCGTACCTTAGCGCCGAACCAACAGAGGAGCTCCTGGTCTTACAGGATCCGGTTTACCCTGCTTAATCTTCCTCTGCCTACCACCAAACTTCGGTTATCCAGCCAAACAGTGGACACTGTTTCAAATAAGTTTGGGGGTATGTATATACTTCTTTTTGTATATATATGTGGATATTCTTGTCCGGTGCATATCCATTTTTATGAGCAATCTTGTCTGGTGATACTCAGTCTCAAAAAAAAATTGTGTATATAACCGACGATTTTGACCCCTCAATTATTTTGCCTGCTTGATGTACAATGACAGTGGGGACACTGTCCAGTTTAAGTTTGGGGGTACGCTCGGTACGCATTTCGAACCTTCGCATTCATATGTATATTTTGTATCTGCATACTAAAAATCCATAAAAATCAGAAAATTTTCTAAAAACTTTTTCGTCAAGTTAGCTAGTGGGAGAACTTAGATTCAACATTTCGACGGTTTTGTTTGATAAGATAAGAATAACTAAATCTTATTTTTAGATTTTGAAAACCTGAAAAATAACTCTCCTTTGAAGTTAACTATAGCCGATATACGTCTTTACATCACACTACACGTGTCGTGAGTTTTGAAAATTAGATGACAAGTCTATTATGTCTGAAAACTTTTTAATGGATAAAATATTTTCTGAGGATCAAATAGGTTTGTTCTGAAATAAGTAATATCAAGAATAGTTTATGAAGTGAAGCGGATATGAAGGGATGTTATTGATGCCTTAATTGGAACTAATTCTGAAAAATAACCCATCTGGAACTTGATTGGAATGATTACACACCTAACCCACTAAACACGTTTTTTATCCAAAAAAATAATTAAACTACCGGTTATATCTCCGTTCGTATTAAATCGTCATGATTTTCACGCAAAATTGTCTTTTGTTTTTGGGCCTAGGTAACTTGAGTAATTAAGTCCGTTGGGGTGTCTCTACACCTAATGTCCTAAAGCCAACTGGTTTGGGAGCATCGACCCAAAGCTCGTTAAGAAGCCTAGAAAGTCCAGATTAAAACAAAGTCAAGCAAGTGTTCTCTCCGAGTTGAAATTCCTGACGGTTCTTTGTGTGAGAATAATCTTGACAAAAGACAGGTTTTTTATAAAAAAAATATATTTCTAGCAGAGATATGAAGGTTTTATTCTATGATAAATACTATTGCACGTTCACAAAAGTGTGTATGAAATGAAAACAAGAAAAAGGTGGAGTGAAAAATAAGACCTAGTTTCCTGTTAAGGAAGATAGAAATTCTGAAATTGAAATCTTACTGGAAAACGAAACTTAAAAAAATACTTAACTCTTTATAAAACTTATGTGATCCATTTTAAATTGTTATTTGGGCTTTATTTTGTGACATGATGACTTTAATCGATCCTTCTGAAACTTAATGACACTATTTGCACTGCACGTAAAGACATATAAAATCTTAAGTTAAATAAGAAGCGAGGTGTGAAAAATAAAGGTTTGATAGTATAGGATTAGGATAATAGAATTGCTAGCTTTAAAACAAAACCCTAGGGTTAGAATCATATTTATTTGATAAAAACTAGCTTGACGGGAGTTTGTGGGTGTAATCCGCTGAAAACCCTCAAAAGACAACACTCCTCCTACTAGGGACACCTAGAGATTTAACGGCTTGTTGCACATGCTCAGTACAATTGCGTTCCCTGCGAAAGTGAGGTTAGGATTTTGTTTTGCTCGGGACAAGCAAAAGATAATTTTGGGGGTATTTGTTCATCACAGAAAACTGCATTTCAATACAGCTCATTCTTTATCTATTTTGTTATATATAAGTACTATTAACCGGTGTTTGCTCAGTAATAAAGATTACAGGTGTCCGTGACAAAATACTAGAAATACATCCAGAATCACAGATATTACATTTGAGAGCCGACACTGCAATCAGAACGGAGAACCGACTGATATCCCAAGAGTTATTTTGCAAATAAAATGTGTGCACATACTTTTGGTCCAACACAATACATGTTGCACACAACTCTTGGACCATGGACCATGATGGAGCAGCCATGAATCATGGTGCAAGTGGCATAGAGATGATGTGCATTAATGGTGCATTCAATGCATAAAGATGTGATGTGATTTGTATCTTCTTATTTCCCTCCAAAACCTGGGTGCATCCAGAGCCTTCACTGAGAAAACAAACTGCACCAAAGTCATACTGGGGACAAGAAAAGACCACCGCTGCAATATGGGACCCACTCCTCGGATTTGGGCCGACCCCCTCCTTGCAAATTCCGGTCAGGCCGACCCCACCACCTCCTGTGGGCCCCACTCTTCTACTAGCCCCTCCTTGCTGCTTTTTCATCATTTTGTTATTGTTTATTTATTCAGTTTTGGAGCCTATAAATACATACCAAAGGCATAAGGAATGGGTACTCTTGGATTTAGTTTTTATAACAAAACTCTTGTAAGTTATTAGCTTGCTTTCCTTTGTAATTCTTGAGCTCTTTCCCCTTTGTCTTGACCTTACAACTTCTTTAATGAACTTGCAAGCTTAAGGTTTAGGATCTTGACTTCAAGATTAGTGTAACCTGTTTTTGATTCAATAAAGAGTTCACATTTTTATTCATGTCTTGTTCTATGTTTGCATATTTAAATTTGTGAAATTCTTGCTTTACTTTGATCTTGCAACCTCTTAAGTGAGCTTGCAACCTTAAAGTTTAGTGTTTGAATTTCACACTTCACCCGACCTATGAACACTTGGAGATATTCACACTCGGAATCATCGGTTCTCTTTTTATCTTTCTCTTCTTATATTTTTATGTTCTTCACTCTTTTCTCGTTTCTTTACTTTTATTTTGTAAATATGAGTGAGTAGCCACTTTACTTGTTAAGGGTAGAAAACAGTTAGATTGTATTTGAAGATGTTCTTTGCTAAAACCTTAAAAACCTTAAACCTTGCGATTGAAACTCCGTGCAAATCACTCGCAATTCCGCTCCATTAGGCATCCTATCCTACCACGATAGCGATGATTCCTAATCGTGACCGGGTTGCTAGTAATTTGCCGAAGACTAAAATCAAGAGATAACAACGGAAGGACAAGGGACAAGGAAGACTGATTTAGCGAAATGCCACAAATACCGTATTTCAAGTTCCCTAATCCACATTGTTACCTATTGCTTTAGTGTCAAAACCAAAGTTGGGGCTATAAGGAATCGACAAGCATCACCTTCATGCAATCTAACCTATTACTACCCTTAACAAGTCTCTTTTTATACATTTCCTTGTTACAACAATTAGTTTAACCAACAAGTCAAAATACATTGTTAACTCGTTAAAACAAGCGTAAAAACTTACCATCTCCCTGCGGACGACCCGTACTCATCGCGGCTCGCTACTAGCGACACCGTTTTGATTGCGGTAATTTCTAAACTCTTTCTAAAATACGACACGGCAAAAACGCAACATTCAACTTCCAAGTCTTTAACATATACAGTTACTAGTTTGATTGATGGAGTTGACTAGATACAATATGAAATATAAATACAAGAGGGGCACGATCCAATAAGTACCACCTACCAAAAGCAAATCACCCGAAAATAGCTATGTGCCAACGATGCCGCCACTGATCAATGCGGTCAACATGCAAGAACTGTGGCACAACAGAGGTGAGTTGCCAACTCGTGAATAGAAAAACATCAGCAGGTAGAAACTGAAATAAACAACGATTCCTAGGTCAACTATATCCAAAAATAATCAATGCATGTATGCAGGTGGATCCCGTCCAACAATATAATCAATGCATGTATGCAGTGGATCTCGTCCAATAATATAATCAATGCATGTATGCAGTGGATCTCGTCCACAATATAATCAATGCATGTATGCAGGTAGAACCCGTCCAACAAAATAATCAATGTATGTATGAAGTGGATCTCGGCCAACAATATAATCAATGCATGTATGCAGTGGATCTCATCCACAATATAATCAATGCTTGTATGCAGTGGATCTCGTCCAACAATATAATCAATGCATGGATTCAGTGGATCTCGTCCACAATATAATCAATGCATGTATGCAGGTAAATATAAGGATATAAAACAACGTGTGTCCCTCGCGACACAACAAAACCATGGAAACCTGAGTGTCTAACCTCGACACTCGAAACATCATGAAACCCGTGTCTAGCATCGACACGTAAATCCTCATGCCTCAGTCGCCGTTCCCACGACTGGCCCTAATGGCATGTCCGTACATCACTCCGGTCGGTATCCCGACAATAACCGCCGAGTCCAAATACTATCACCGGTAGGTACTTGCCCAGCCTTCCAGGCTCATCGCCATCATTTGTGATCTTCTTGTCGAGGGGAACCATACCGGGCTCCACCATGTACCCACACACGGCCCACTCCAACTCCTCGCATCGGGTATATATCACAAATCTCAGAACCAAGAAATCTCATGGTGGACACACAGAAATATCATATCAAGAGAAACCGGGTTTTCAAACAATACATAGTTTCTTGAAATATCCCCACGGTTCTCAAATACATAAATCACATGAAATTTATATCTCAATGCGTAATTCCATAAAAAACTGATATATGCAACATAAAACAGCAATATGAGCATATTAAGGGAAAACCACACTTTTAAATGAATCCAGTATTAAAATATATCATGCGGTTCCCAATTCCTCCGAAATCAAGTACAGCATCATATGAGGTGTACATGTAACTATAGTAAGATAAATGTATATACATGTAAGCAGGTATGTATGATGCATTTCATAAGTGCAATAGCACAATAATCAACGTCTCAATATCACATGTCAATACAATACCACTTAGGGGTATATGCAGCTATAGTAAGATATGTGGGTGTACATGTCAGTATGTATGCATGAAGTACATGTAGCTGTAACCAAGTATGTGGGTGTACATGTCAGTATATAAGCAACATTTAACAGGATGCAAGCATGTACGTATATCTCATGCAACGTGGAACAGTGATATGAACATAGAAAACATATCATGGCATGATGTAGCAATTCTACTGTATAGTGACATGGCAATTATCGATGATGAAGGAATGTGAACCGGAAAATCTGTGTAAGTGTAACATACGCATCATCGATAATGGTGTAGGTGTACTAGCACAGGTATATTTAATGCAATGAGAATAACATGAATACAACATAATGTACATCATCAGCTAAAAGCTATAAGGTATACGTGTCTACAATATATCCGAGTCGGAGAAACCATCAATCGGCATCCAGCCTCAAAACATCACATACGGTACAATCCATCGTACGGCCTCCTCTAAACAAGGGTATGGATAGAACAACAGATAAAACTCATCGCGTACGGTAAATCCATCATACGGCGGCATTAAAACAAATCTAGGGATTCTATCAACCTATACAACATCGGGGGTACGGATCTAAGTCTCGTACGACATATCACTCAATATACAAAAACATTATCCATATATATATACCTATCTCTCAGGTCACATTCATGTCAAACTCGTATCAGGGGACCTACAAAAGTATCAACAATCTCATATCGACTCGAATCCATAAAATGACATATCACACTAAATCATCATATCACATCGTATACTCGTTCATCACATTAATATCTCGCATCACATTTTATAAACGTCACACTTGATCTCTTTCACAACGTACTTATCATGATTCACTTATCATATTATAATTCTATAAGTCAATATGTCCATTAGCATCAACTTCTATCATATTATCGTTTGTAAATCCAATAGTCATGTCCGTCGCATATTATTTATCAGGATATAACACTCAAACGATATTCCATATCAATGTTTACGGGGGTGCTATATACCATCTACCCGACTTCCCCCGTAGATAAAAATCTACTCACCTACTAAACTTCTCGCTTAGCCGCAGTCGATGCACTTCGTCATCTCGGAATCCACGCGAATTTACCTACAATCAATATGAATTCGCAATGCTATTAATATCAAATTCTGAAATCTAAATACGGTACGCGGTGCGCTCATAGGTTAGAACATATAGCCTACGCATGCAAAACAACCATACAACCCTCATCGTTGACGTACAAACGTCCAACGACCAAATACAATATCCAGTCGCAAAACCAAGAAAGCCAAATACCGGAAAATATAGCCAAAACCCTAACTAGGGTCGCTATACTAGAAAAATGCCACGCCAAAAACCCAATCGTACCAATACTCAATCACAACACAATAATTATCGTAGATAATAATATATACGTCATCTCAACGACAATTAAAACCCATGTTTAAATTTAGCGAAAAGCTAGTAAGCAACTTTATCGAAAATTTAGCACAAGTCTAGAAATTTAACAATTCTAGCGATATCCAACAACACAAAGTAGCTTAACTTAGTTATTCAAACCATTACCACAATTTTAATCTCATCCAGATAGGATTTAGAAAAACTTAGTTTTCTAAAAACTCAATTAGGCAAAATAGGAACTTTAACAAATATTATTCTCACAATTTGATTAAGTTTTCCAAGTCTACACTTTATGATTAACCATTTAACACATCAAAACCCTAACTTGATTTTCATAACCTTTTCATGAAAGTTCTAAACATGCAATTAACGCTATCTTAAACACCTAATAAGCAAGCTTTAAAAATTTAAACAACAAATTAAAGATTAGGATTAGAGTTTATACCTCACAAACTAGATCTCAAATTAGCAACAACTCCAAATTCTAGCACCCAAAATGAAGTCTTTCATGAAGATCCAAGCTTGTTTTGGCTTAAGGAATAATGGGTAATGATTTTTTTTGTGAGTTTGTGTGAATATTTGATGATTTTAGATGTTTTATTTGAGCTTGGAGATGAAGAAAATAAGCAAGGAAAGATAATGGGCAGCATAGGGGAGGCTCGGTCAAAGCAAGGGGTGGAGGGTTTTTTTTGTAAAATGTGGAAATATCTAGCTAAAAATGTATTAAATGCTCATTAATGCATAATTATCTCCAAAGCAGCCTCATTCTTTTCTTAAATTTTTTTTCCTTTTTCCACAAAATATCTAGATATTTGGATGGATGGGTTTTAACTTAATCTAGTGATTAGTTTAGCATAGATTCACATTAGAAGTAATTAACCCAAACCAAAATTATAATTACCACTAATTAAGTGCATAATTAATAACTTAAAATAATAATTTAGTTAGGGAAAATATCAAAGTGAACCAAAACTTCCAAATGACCACTAAAACCCGCAAACCAGCACTATTCTAGTTAAACTAGGTGTAGTCAAGTCTATACTGAAATTTAATCACATTCCGGGTTTTAGGGAAAACACAGACTATTTTACCTTAAAAATGGAAAATCCGCATAACGATTTCCAAAACGTTACAATCTTCCTCCTTAAAGAAATTTGGTCCCCGAATTTAAATTTAAACCCCCAAATGCTAAAACATATCAATAAACAGTTCAATCAACGGGGCTCCGAAATCACGGAAGAAACAGAAATACCATAGCGTGTCGCATGCGCCTGAAGCCGTGCATGAAACTCAAAACCGAACTCCGTCAAGCGTCATGCAAGTTATCGGACTTGCACGCATATCATCGGAGTTATAATGGAGATACAGATCTCGAAATCCAATACTGAAATCCAATATACACTAAGCAAATACTATAATATGTATATAGTACACATCATTTTTGAAAAATCCCTAAAACTGAAATAACATATGCAGAATCTTTTTCTAAATCGTTGTGTGATGTGTAACTCACGGCATAAATGATGGACGCTCATTTGTAAAGTAATAATATACCAGCATATATGTTTTTCTCAAATATACGTTCCGCCCTTTTTAAATATCCCAAAAGGTTTTCTTTTGTAAACGTTCGTGTCACTCGTTGACACGCAAGAAATAGAGAGACTATAGCTCATTTTTGAAAAACCTCTTGGTAACTTTTTATGCATGCGAAGTACACAGGTATTGTCCTCGGATCAGTCCTGCTAGGGTACTACAAAGTATAGGGCCTCATCATGCCAACAAAGTGCTCAAACCAATATCAGTCTCAAAAGGTGTGTCCAACCATCACGTGCGTCTGGTGCGCACGGAAATCAAATCCAAGTACAGGTGCCACAATATGCACAAAAGTAAGACTAAGTGCAACGGGTGTGCACGAAAACATCTGTCCAATGCAACTGGCGTGCACGACAACAACAACTAGCGCATCCATAGTGCACGGAAATCTCAATCCAGTGCAACTAACATGCACGAACTAAAACCCCAAATCGGGTGCATCAGGTGTGCACAAAAATCATATCACACGCCCAAAGTGCGCGAAAGTCCAAATCAAGTGCATCCGTCATGCACGAACGAAATCGAAATCAAGTGCATCCCACATGCACGAATAAAATCGCATCTAATATGCACGGATAAAAATCTAAATCAAGGGCATCCAACATGCACGAGTAAAATCTCACTCAAGTGCATCCGATGCGCACAAAATCCAATACCAAGCGCCTAATATACGCAAAAAAAAATCCAACCCAAGCGCGTCGGGTTTGTAAAAAGCATCAAATCCTGTGCATCCACTGCACGAAATATCAAATCCTGTGCATCCACTGCATGAAATATCCAATCCTGTGTAGGAAATGTAGGAAATCAAAAACATGTGCAGCTAAGGCACAAAATCGACATCAACACCATGGTGTATAAAATATATCAAGTGCAATAACTATGCACAAAAAAAATGTAAATACCCAGTAGGTGCAGCCATGGTGCACGAAAACCATATCCTGAAACTCAATCATCAAAACTCAAATCCAAGCGATATAAGCATGATACTCAGATCACAAATGCAAATCGCAACAAATGACATTGAGGTACACCTCCTACAATTTCGAAAAAAGTCGATGTGCCCAAACTGGCAGAGCAAGAATATCCGCTTGCCTCCTTCTCACAGTATGGCGTCTTCTGTCTCTGGGTCCTCAGTTCCCTATGTATTACCAATCTCGCACTCTATCGGCTCATCTGCCCTGTCAGGGGTGCTGACGGAAATGATTCCGCTCTGGCACTCCTCAGGTCAACTTTCGGCCAATTAGTATGATCACTCATAAGGGAGCACGTCACTGGCGTCGGCTTCTGGCCCTCTGAATACACGTGGCATAACTAGTCCTCGATGCAATCTCATCGCAGCAGTGTTCTGGAAGGAACTGGCTCAAGGTCTCTTCCGATCTTGCCTATACCGAACTGTACGGAGGCTGGTACACATACAAATCTTTTCTCACTTCTGGACATCTGCGTTCTCAGCATAACTTTTTCTCGGGAACTGGTCGTATCCTAATGCCTCTGCATACATATAAGATCTCTAATCTCGACGGGGAGTAACAACAGCTCGTCAGCATCACGCATGAACCTCTGGTTCCACTCGTCCTTATTATCATCCACTTTGACATCATGTCATGCTATCTGCGTACTGCAAATGTTCTCGGCGACAATCAATCCGGAATCTCTTTCACGTACTCGAAATCACAAACTCGGTATCTTCATCACTCTGTAGAAGATCTTTAGCCGAACGCGTCCTCGGGAACTCGTCCCAACCATCGGAGCAATACTCAATACTCATCTGTTTCTCGATCAACTCACCACGCATCTGGGTGAGGTCCTCTATCTGAAACTGGTCAGCTTACCGATCTCACATCGGAACATCCGACGAACAATGTCATCTCTGGATCAATCTACTCTAGGTCTTAGTAAGACTCTCCACACTGGAAATCTTCAACTCAACTGGGCCTGCATCGGCGCATCAAATCTGACGAATCACCTCCGTCTCTCAACTCAAGATAGACTAGCTATCACCTGTCGTATCTCTACCTGTAAGCTCCAGCGATCTCAGCTCGTAAGCTCTGGAAGTGACATCACATCAATCTCAGCAACAGCTGGGTCATCTGTCTGCACGGTCGATGACATCACAATCTCTGAGGTATGCCGTACCTCAACAGTCCTCCCACAGTAGGCAGCCTCCAACAATAGCCTGATCATTCGGTACAAACCGTACACTCGTCTCAAATAAGAGATCTCAACACCACACTACATCGATACGTTCCCATGTCACCAGAAAACACGATGGTCAGTCCTCGTCCACGACGAGCTCACCCTGACCGCATCACCAGCAGTAGCTCAATATGCACTCAAACCATGGTGACAGGAACCTCAAACAAGTATCGACGAAAATGTCACAAAATAACCAGCAGTAGCTCAATATGCACTCAAAATACGGGAAACGAGGGGTGACTAGGCCAGCCATGCTCCTACGGTCAAGGAATCATCCCGCCGTAGTCACACTTCGGCTTCTAGCATTACATGGTAATCAGTAAACAAAGCGCAGCAGTAAAGGAAACACATCACTAAAATATTACATCAAATTCCATTGTTCACAAATTACAAATAAACTAGAAGAGCTACTTACCAAGTTCAATTACACGATCTCTTTAGGGAAAGCAGAAAAGAAGGAAAAGGTACTCCAGACTAGATCTCCGTCGGCTCGAAAGGAAAATCCGACTCCTGCGCTTGTTCTTCCCCAAGGTCTGAGCATGCATACTCAGGTCGTCAGACCGACTTAATAGCAATTTTTATATTAATGACATGAAACATGCAAATACGATAATAACAGTGAAAGTAAAATGCCGATAATCGCTATGTCACTAAATGATGCAAAGTATGATCTGTGTCGCTATCAGTCTCTAGGTCATGTTTGAAATCGTATAGTGGAAAGGAGGACATGTTTAACAGGAGTCTCGTACATACCCGAGACAACGGCCCACACGCCCGGGACATAACCCTGTCATCCGGATCGCTAGATCCTACCTAATATTTATATCACTGCTCGAATGATCATCCTCTAAAACACGGTCCCGCTAAATATGATGCTTTTTCCACTTCAATTTCCCCTTTTCTCCCAGTTTTACACTATTTATGATTATAGTTTAGTCGTGTACAAGTATGCCAATAGCACGGTTTTGTCACTGTTCACTGTATTAATCACTGTCACGAATCATTCACTTTTCCATTGGCGTACTTGACACTCCTAAACCAATATCATTCACGCACGATAATATAATGTCCACTGAATAATAACGCGCACTAACACTATGTATATGTCAATTGGGTAAGGTATGTGTATTTATGCAGTTAACAAGTCATGTATGATATGAACCAATATGCACGTCATAAGCTTACAAAAATTGCAGTAATTCATATGTTCAGAATTCAGCAAAATGATACAAATACGATAACAAGTACACTCAGTCATAAGTTCATCAAAATTTGTTTCAGTTCAATCGGGTTTCTGGTATTCAAGTTACAGCCGTTTCATTTTAAGTGCTCGCTGCAGGAAATTCAGTTTCTGAACTGAATGTCCGTTTCACGGCACGATTTTCACCCAGTTGGGCTCAGAATTTAGCGACGCTACAGTTGAATGAAATCTAGGGTTTTTGATAGGGTTTTCAACTCAATAGACTGATTCTCAATCGCGTCTGTACGTAAAAAATTATGCACTATTCAACACTAGTATGTCATTCTGTTTCTGTTTGGGACTGCTAGACGTCCTGATCTTTTAAATTGCAGTTTAAATAACAAACGACGATATAACGGGGTGAAATCACTTGCGTTATTTATCTAACAGATTGATCTTCAATAAAATGCATAGTTCCGCAACATACGAGTTCAGGAAACAAGGTAGTAAACATTACGGGGCAGAAAACAATAACCAGCGTTGCTCTGGACTGCAGTCCAGAGCCGCTCTCCGAACCAATTATCGTCATAATTTCTGTACAGAAACCATTAGAAACTTGCATAGGGTTACATGTTGTCGAGTTGGCTTCGATTTGAGCCCTCGAACGCATCATTTCAATATGTACACAATTAATTGTGATTTTAACAATTTTCAGATGCGGGAAATTCCCAGTTTTTACGGGTGTAATCGGGGGTGATCATTTAAGTTGTTAACAGTCATATTTTTCAGTGAAATTTCTACACAGTGTTCATTATCACATAGGCCAGCATATTCAATCAAATTCCGTCAAATTAAATGAAGGTTTTCATTAGGATCTTGCATCGAACAGTTACGTCATATAAGTTATCGTGAATTGTAAACATGGAATTAATATGATTTTAGTTTGTAACGAATTTAATCTAGCATGTAGCAAGTAGGGTACTTGCCTAGAGTCATTTTGATGACGCGCGGCGGTGGCAACGGCACGAACGCGCGACGAATGGTACAGTTTGGATGCACGGCCTCGGCTCGCGTTTCGGTTTCGTCGTCGGAGTTGTCCCGGGAACTACTCATGGTCACTGGAAGCGGAGGGGGTGCTCTGTGGATCTCAGAATATATATATATATATATATATATATATATATATATATATATTAGTAGGGTTCCTAAGCACTCTAACAAGGTTCTACAAGGCATCAACCATGCCCGATTCAAAAAAATAGCCGTGCTGAACAACCCTAACCAAGATCGTATACTAGAGATTATGCGAAAACAAGCAAGTTAAAAATTTTAACTACAAGTGAAAGGGATTACAACCTTTGTAGATCCAGTCCTTCACTTCTAAAGCTCTGTGTTGATGTCCCTTCGCTGTGATCATCGGGATCCCGGACCCTAGCGATGGTTTCTTCGGAGAAATGAGCGGGCTAGGTCGTTGACTTCGAGGCCGAAGATGATCTACGTCGAGGAGACTCAAGCTCAAGCTCCATCTTCACTAGGTCAAGAACTTTGTGAAGAGAACACCCTAAACTAAATGGCAAGTAATAGAGGATGATGAAATAGGAAGTGGGTTCACTTTAGATTTGGATTTCTCACTCTAAATCTTCACTTGAAAATTTTTCTAGCAAGCTTTCTTCTTCTTGAAGAGGAAGAAGAAGAAGAAAAGAATAAAAATGAATTATATAAAAAGAATAATCAAGTGAAGTCTATCATAATGCAACCATGGGTGAGTTTACCTTTGTAGAGACTAAACCATAGTTTGAGGTAATGGTTAGGTTAATGAAAATCTTATGCAAAACAAAATTAGTGGACTTTGTCAAAGATGCTTGAAAGCTTCATGAAGCTTCAAGCAAAGACAAAGAAAGCCACCATTTTGTTTTACCAAAATAAATAAAAACCCAAAACCATTATCTTAAATATGGTGTAAGTCATACACACACCCAAGTTTGCATATATCATCAAACATGATACAATCTAGTGCACAAACATATATCACATATACAACATGTGCACAAAAAGTGAGAAAATCAATCTTAAGTGAACCAATACTAGTTAATGTAAAGTAATATATCAAATATATAATTATACATTAAATCATTAAATCAACACTTGATTTAATGATCCGGTCATATCGCATATAACCGACTAATATCTAGTGTATCAATGTATCGAATCAACACTTGATTCGGTAACCCGGCTATATCTCATATAACCGACCGATGATACAAATCGCGAGAATAGAATACAATATCACATACTGGTATTATTCTCGGTCCCGCACATATCTCATATGCGCTCCTATTTCGTTTCGCTTGAGCCAGGAAACCTCTGTGTAGGACTCTAAAGACTCGTCAATACGCCGGCAGTAGGCGGTGATCATATCAATCACCCACAAGCCGCAAGCGGTCTGCTAAACGTAACGGCCACCCGGGTATTGAGCGATCAGAAGATCAACGAGCAAGCCTGCTCACACTCCTGCGAATCCAATCAGTAACACTTACCGCACAGTTTGGTCTGTTCGTCTGATATGTCGCATATCTTGCCTAGGGATGGTAAACGTCAGACCCCAGCAGCATGATAAGTCATGCCGATGTAAGGTCCACAACAAGCGTGAAACTACTGATAACACTTACCAGTAAATCACTGCAACCCTGGCCAGGGATTTCCAGTTATGGCCAGTCGAGCATAGCGCAACATCAACTCCTAATACCGGGAGAGACGAATCCCCTCCTATCGCTCATTGCCTCCATGTGAATCGGGACTGTACCCAAAAACCATCTGTTTGCACGACTCAGTAGAGCCGTGGTAGGGTGGAAATCAAAGCACAGTGGGAGACACACAAGACTCTATGACGATCTCGGGTCAACAGACTAAGCTGTACCAGTGTCACCTGAGAACTGCCATCTGACGTGAGGTATAATACCATCTGGGAGTTCTCGGCGAGTCCGTTCAGTGTACCCAGTCACCACTGAACACCCGCATACCATCTCTGATGTCAAACACCAATGAATATGGGATCATCCATCGCCCATCACATGGGTCGAGAAGATATACGCTAGTCTACTCTGGAATATCGATGCCCCGTCTCGATGTTCCCACGACTAGGAACATTGAAGGATGTACTCATGGACTACCCAGACCCACTAGTATGATCCGCATCATAGTCCTGCAAGTCGAGTATACATCCTAAGGGCTTTATCAACATGTAATAGAGAGACAGTAAGTATACATGTTTAGATAAAGAGCAACCAGATAGCATACTATTATGTCGAGCAAGAAAGTCCTACCTATATATGTCCTAGCATCCACTACAATATACATCTCATGTACAGAAATGGCCTCTAGGGCATACATATAACTAACAGCTTGTTGGTCTTCTCATCGCTCAATACCTGGGTGGCTGTTACGTTTAGCTGACCACTTGCATCTTGTGGGTGTTTAATATGATCATCACCTACTGCCGGCGTATTGATGATTCTTTAGAGTCCTACACAGAGGTTTCTTGACTCAGGAAAAACGGAGTTGGAGCACATATATGATATGTGCGGGATAGAGAATATTACGATATGAGATACCGTATTCTATTCTTGCGATATTAGATATCGGCCGAGTATATGTGATATAGCCGGGTCATCGGATCAAGTGTTGATTCGATGAACTGATACAGATTATATTAGTCAGTTATTTGAAAAATAGCCGGATTGTCGGATCAAGTGTTTATTCGATAATTTAATGTATAATTATATATGTGATATATTACATTACATTAACTGATATAAGCTCGCTTTATTGATTCATTTTCTCACTGGATGATACATTGATAAATATGCGATATATGTTAATTGTATTATTTTCTTTTGTTACAAAAATATATTATATATGTGATATATAATATTGTAACAAGTTATGATTACAAATGCAACATGATTTGTGGAGATTAAACATACTTAAGGTTTGATTTGGGTTAGCATTTTCATGAAGCTTCTAGAAGCTTTAATTTTGTTTTTTGCTTAGATATTTTGGATTGATATTTTGAGTTGATATTTCTTAAACCAACCCAAACTCTTTACCCTAGTCAATTCTCTAAAAGGGTTAAGCCATCATACTTAATCCAAGGTTGGATTTGTAACCATGAAAAAAAATTCATTATTCATCACAAAAGACTTCTTCTTCTTCTTCCTCCTTGAAAAGCTTGCTAGCTTTTTATAAAGTGATGAATTAAAGTGAGAAAATGAAAACAAAAGAGAGCTAAATTCCTACATCATCATCATCATCTATTCTAGCCACTTAGATTAGGGTGTTCACTTCACTAATACTTGATTAGAGAAGTGAGAGCTTGAGTTAAAGATTCTTCAAGGTAGATCATCTTCGAAAAGGAAGACTTCAAGCAAGTATGGATCATTCGGATTGTGGAGCCTCTCTAGAGTTCGGAAGTTCATGGATCGCGGTGAAGGGACTACTACTCGGAGCTTATGAAGCGAAGGAGCGGACTACAAATGTTGTAATCCCTCTCTCTTAGATGTAAAAATGTTTACATGCTTTGCTAACCCTAATTATCTAGCAAAGATCCTCGCTTTAGGTTGTTCGGCACTTGGAAATTTTAAATTCGGCATGGTTGATGCCTTATAGACCCTTGTGACAGTGCCTAGTAACCCTACAAAGGGTTGTGCAGTGGGTTTAATTCAATCAGGAAATGACGGGTTGAACTTGACTAGCTGCCTATGCTTTGTTGGCCTCTGTCAAGGTCATAGGACGCTAGGGGCAAAATATTATCGGGAATTTCAAGTGTTGAAATTTGCAATGAGATTGCATACCTTCTATGATATAGTTAAATCCCGATACCCATTGCGAGTAAGAGTTACTCCTGGGAGAGTTTTACACATTACAATTAGCCGATCAAGTAGGTGTCTAGAAAGGTGTTAACGGGGTTACGCCTATGGGAAAATGAGCTTTATTTTAATTAGGTCCGTGCGAAAGCACGGGGAACCTCCCTCAAAGTACCAATACTGGCCTGACCAAAAGATTGGCGAACTTGTAGGGTGTAATTAATCTAGGCTAGTCTTACCTTTTAGGGTTTGAAGGAAGATTTGACTAAAAAAGTGGGAGCCATCCTAATTAGATAAAATAATAACCAATCTAATCCTGCAAGAGCGCACGCAGAGTGTTTTCTTCTCTCTCTCTCCTGGAAGCAACCATGTTACTCCTTAATCAAGATAATAATATGGATGCATTGACCGAACCTGCTTATTATACTGTGCTAGGGAACATTGGTTCCGCTTTATTATATAATTGTTTTAAGTCCGAGCAGGAAATAGGGGAATATCCGAATTCCCATGCCTCCCAATCGAAGAAAGTGCATGTTGATGCATCTTCTTCGGGTGTGTTCATTACCAAGAACTGTTTCTCAGTATCTTCTACGTCCTAGGTATGAGATATCGGATCAGGATCCCACATATGTAAGAGTTATATGGCCTACAGAAAGGTAGAGAACTGAAAATGGGTGATATATCTCTAAGAGTTAGAGAATAGTGCAATTGTTGCAGCCAAGTCAGTTGGCAAATATCACCTTGTATTACTAAATGGTAAATACATTGATTCTGAACAAATGTCATTAGATACCGAACCTGATATACAACATTACATCAGTTTATTTATTAAGTTAAAGTAGGATATAATTTTGTATTGCAGGATAATGTTATGAACGTTTTCCTTAATCAAGAGTTGCTTGGATCAGGCTGTAGGGTTACTAGGCACTGTCACAAGGGTCTATAAGGCATCAACCATGCCCGATCTAAAATTTAGAAGTGCCGAACAACCTAAAGCAAGGATCTTTGCTAGATAATTAGGGTTAAACATGCATGTAAATATCTTTACATCTAAGAGAGAGGGATTACAACCTTTTTAGTCTACTCCTTCGCTTCATAAGCTCCGAGTAGCAGTCCCTTCGCCGCGATCCATGATCTCCGGGACTCAAGAGAGGCTCTACAACTCGAATGATCCATGCTTGCTTGGAGTCTTCCTTTTCGAAGATGATCTACCTTGAAGTTTCTTTAACTCAAGCTCTCACTTCTATAATCAAGTATTAATAAAGTGAACACACTAATCTAAGTGGCTAGATTAGATGAGGATGATGAAGTAGGAATTTGTCTCTCTTTTATTATCGATTTCTCACACACACTCATCACAAAATCAAAAGCTAATAAGCTTAAGGAGGAGGAAGAAGATGAAGTCTTTTGTGATGAATAATGAATTGTTATTCAAATTACAAATGCAACCCATGGTTAATAATGAAAGTGCTAACCCTTTTATAGATTTAACTAGGGTAAAAGGTTTGGGTTGGATTAGGAAATATCTCCACAAATATCAACACATAATATCTTAGCTTAAAACAAAACAAAAGTTTCTAGAAGCTTCATGAAAAAGCTAATCCAAATCAAACCTTAATCATGTTTTAATATCCACAAATCATGTTGCATTAGTAATCATAATTTGCTAAAATATTATATATAACATATATAATATATTTTTGTAACAAAAGAAAATAATACAATTAACATATATCGCATATATATCAATGTATTATCCGGTGAGTAAATGAATCAATAAAGGGAGCCAATATTAGTTAATGTAATGTAATATATCACATATATAATTATATATTAAATTATCGAATCAACACTTGATCCGACAATCCGGCTATTTCTCAAATAACCGACTAATATTAAACTGTATTGGTTCATCGAATCAACACTTGATCCGATAACCCGGTTATATCACATATACCCGGCCCATATC
Organism: Agapanthus africanus; assembly: GCA_030015575.1. Taxonomy (NCBI): domain Eukaryota; kingdom Viridiplantae; phylum Streptophyta; class Magnoliopsida; order Asparagales; family Amaryllidaceae; genus Agapanthus; species Agapanthus africanus. The sequence continues at coordinate 737,703,004 of CM057338.1, forward strand.
AAATATCTCGAGAATAGAATACGGTATCTCATATCGTATTATTCTCGGTCCCGCACATATCACATATGTGCACCTACTCCGTTTTGTCTGAGTCAAGAAACCTCTGTGTAGGACTCTAAAGAATCGTCAATACACCGGCAGTAGGTGATGATCATATCAAACACCTACAAGCTGCAAGAGGTCAGCTAAACGTAACAGCCACCCAGGTATTGATCGATCAGAAGGTCAACAAGCAAGCCTGTACATTCTCTTGTGAATCCAATCAGTAACACTCCCGTACAGTCCGGTCTCTTCGTCTGATATGTTGCATATCTAGTCTAGAGGTGGTATACGCCAGACCCCAGTAACCGATAAGTCGTGTCGATGTGAGGCTCATAACAGGTCGAGAACCTACTGATAACACTTACCAGTTGTACTCTATTTCAGCCCTAGCCAGGGACTTCCAGTTATAGCCAATCGAAAACAGCACAACATCAACTCCTTATACCAGGAGAGACGAATCCCCTCCTATCGCTCATTGACTCCATGTGATTCGGGACTGTACCCAAAAGCCACCGTTTTGCACGCCCTCTTGGACGTGGTAAGGTAGAAATCAAAGCACAGTGGGAACACACAAGACTCTATGACGATCTCGGGTCTACAGACTAACCTGTACCAGTGTCACCGGAGAACTGCCATCTGACGTGAGGTATAATACCATCTGGGAGTTCTCGACGAGTCCGTTCAGTGTACCCAGTCTCCACTGAGCACCCGTACACCATCTTTGATGTCAAACACCGATGGATATGGGATCATCCATCGCCCATCATATGGGTCAAGATGTGTATACGCTAGTCTACTCTGGTGTATCGATGCCCTGTCTCGATACACCCTCGACTGGTAACAATTATAGGATGTACTCATAGATTACCGTGGCCCCAATAGTATGATCTCATCATAGTCCCAGTAGTCAAGTACATATCCTAAGGGCTTTATCAACATGTGAGAGCAAGACAGTAAACTAATATAAGTCAACATGTTAAGACAAAGTGAAACCAAATAGCATACTATAATGTCGAGCAAGAAATTCCTCTCTATATATATCCAAGCATCCATTATAATATATATCATATGTACAACAATGGCCTCTAGGGCATATATATAACTAACAATCTCCCACTTGCATTAAGGCCAGCTGTTGTAGTATCTCATACCCAGCATCCCGAAGAGTCTCTCAAACTGTGTCTGGGGAATGGCCCTCGTGAGTGGATCCACGGTGTTGTCCTTCGTATCAACTCTCCTGACCTCGATCTCCCGGTGATCAACTATCTCCCGGATCAGGTGATACCGCCTCAGAATATGTCTGGACTTCTGATGGGACCTGGGTTCCTTGGCCAAAGCCACAGCTTCATTGTTATCATAATACAAAGGTATTGGATGCTCAATGGATGGAACCACACCAAGTTTAGTGATGAACTTCTTTATCCAGACAGCCTCTTTGGCAGCATCGTTGGCAGCGATGTATTCAGCCTCCATCGTCGAGTCTGCAACGGTTTCCTGTTTGGAACTCTTCCAACACACCGCCCCACCATTGAGGGTAAAGACAAATCCCGAGTGCGACTTAGAGTCGTCCTTATCACTTTGGAAGCTCGAATCAGTAAAGGACTCCACCTGGAGTTCTCCGTTACCATACACCAAGAACATCTCTTTAGTCCTTCGCAAGTACTTGAGAATGTTCTTCACAGCTGTCCAGTGATTCTCTCCAAGATCTGCTTGATACCGACTCACTACACTTAGTGAGTATGCTACACCGGGTCTGGTACATAGCATCGCTTACATGATAGAGCCTACTGCCGAAGAATAGGGTATCCCTTGCATGTGAGCTCTCTCTAAATCAGTCTTGGGAGACATCTCTTTGGAGAGAGTGAGTCCAGAGATCGTGGGTTGGTTCCCACGCTTGGATTCTTCCATACTAAAGCTCTTTAGTATGGTGTCAATGTACCTGGATTGGGACAATCCCAGTATCCGTTTTGATCTATCTCTATAGATCATAATTCCCAGTATGCAGGAGGCATCACCTAGATCTTTCATTGAGAATCTTTGTGATAAGAAGAGCTTGACCGATTGCAGTATAGGAACATCATTTCCTATCAAGAGTATGTCATCCACGTACAATACGAGGAATACAACCTTACTCTCTACAACCTTTTTATATATACAAGGTTCATCTACGTTTTTGATGAAGTCAAACTCTTTGACTACAACATCAAAGCAGATGTTCCAACTCCTTGATGATTGCTTTAACCCATAAATGGATTTAAGCAGCTTGCACACCTTTCCGCTGCTCCCACTATCTATGAAGCCCTTAGGTTGAGTCATGTACACACACTCTTCTAAATCACCATTTAGAAAGCCGGTCTTAACATCCATTTGCCAGATTTCGTAGTCATGGTATGCAGCAATGGCAAGTAAGATCTGGATAGACTTAAGCATAGCCACTGGAGAAAAGGTTTTGTTATAATCCACACCTGGTCGTTGACGAAAACCCTTTGCAACAAGTCTAGCTTTGAAAGTCTCAACCTTTCTATCTACACCAAGTTTCATCTTAAAGATCCATTTGCTCCCAATGGGTTTTAGCCCTTCAGGAGCAACTTTCAAAGTCCACACTTTGTTGGTGTACATGGATTCCATCTCAGATCACATTGCATCTAGCCACTTCACAGAGTTCCTACTCGTGATGGCCTGCTCGAAGCTAGTTGGATCATCATCTTCCATGATGCAATCCTCGCTCCCACCATCAACTAGAAAACCGTAGAATCTCTCAGGTGGATGAGAAACCCTACTAGATCGGCGGAGAGGCTGGGGTTCGTCGGGGACTACTGAATCCTCTGGTTCTACCAGATCTTCTGTCATATTTTGTGTTGCTGGAACTTCTTCCAGTTCTACCTTATTGCCACTAATTTCCTTTGCAAGAAATTCCTTTTCCAAAAAGGTGGCATGTTGAGAAACAAACACCTTTTGTTCCTCACATAGGTAGAATAGATATCCATACGAATTACTTGGATATACTACAAACTTGCAAAGAAAAGATTTTGCCTCGAGATTGTCCGGATTTTGCTTTTTAACATAAGCCGGACAACGCTATATCTTAACTCGTTTAAGAGATGGTCTCTTCCCATTCCATATCTCATATGAAGTGGTAGGCACTGATTTGGTTGGAACTCTATTCAATAGTTATATGGCTGTCTCAAGCACATACCCCCAAAAGGAAATAGGCAACTCAGCATTGCTCATCAAAGAGCGCACCATATCTAATAGGGTGCGATTCTTCCGCTCCGATACACCGTTGTGCTGTGGTGTATAAGGAGGAGCAAGCTGAGAGAGAATCCCATTCTCTTTTAGATAGTCCAGGAACTCATTACTTAAGTATTCTCCTCCTCGATCAGATCGTAGGATCTTAATACTTTTGCCCGTTTGGTTATCTACTTCGTGCTTATATTCCCTGAATTTCTCAAAAGTTTCAGACTTGTGTTTCATCAAGAACACATGTCCGTATCTTGAGAGATCGTCAGTGAATGTAATAAAGTAAGAAGAACCGTTCCTGGCATGTGTAGACATGGGTCTACATACATCACTATGTATCAGCCCCAAGAGTTCTGTAACTCTTTCTCCGTGTCCATTAAACAGAGTTTTGGTCATCTTGCCTTTGAGACATGACTGGCAAGTGTTATATGATGATAATTCGAACGGATTCAAATATCCATCCTTATGCAATTTAGCTAGCCGTGTCGCATTGATATGACCTAGTCTACAATGCCATAAGAAGGATCCGTTCATTTCTGAACTCTTCCTCTTGTGTGTGTTTTGTATAGTAAGGACTGTAGTTTGATTGAGAACATATATGCCATTATGTAACGAGCCTGATCTAATCAACTTTTGATTTAGGAGGATGTTCATAACATTATCCTGTATTACAAAATTATATCCTTCTTTACTTAATAAAGAAACTGATATAATGTTGCACATCATGTTCGGTATATAATAACACTCGTTCAGAATCAATGTATTACTACTTGGTAATACAAGGTGATATTCGCCAACAGTTTTGGCTGCAATATCTGCACCATTCTCTACTTTTACGGAATGATCACCCATTCCCAGATCTTTACCTTTACGTAGCCCACGTAACATATTACATATGTGGGATCCCGATCCAGTATCTAATACCCAGGACGTAGAGTGAACTGAGAAACAGTTCTTAATAACTAAAACTTCCGAAAAAGATGCATCAGCATGCTTGTTCTTCATTTGGGCGGTGTGAGAATCCAGATATTCTCCTATTTTCTGCTCAGTATTATAACACTTATAAGAAAGAACGGGACCAACGTTTCCCTACTCAGTATAATAAGCGGGTTCAGTCAATACATCCATATTATTGATTAAGGCCTGACATGGTCGCTACCTGGAGAGAGAGAGAAGGAAACGCTTTAGCGTATGCTCTTGCAAGATTAGATTGGTTATTATCTTATCTAATCAGGATGTCTCCCACTGTTTTTATCAAATCTTCCTTCAAACCCTAAAAGGAAAGACTAGCCGGGATTAATTACACCATACAAGTTCGCCAATCATTCAACCAGATCAGTGTAGGGTTACTAGGCACTCTAACAAGGGTTAAGGAAGCATCAAACATGCCCGTTTAAAATTTTAGCCGTGCCGAATATCCCTAAACAAGATCGTTGCTAGAAAATTAGGGTTTCATATGCTAGTAACTACGTTTACGACTAAGTGAATACGAAATACAACCTTTGTAGATCGGTCCTTCACTTCTTTAGCTCCTTGTTGAAGTCCCTTCGCTGCGATCGTGGTTCTCCCGGACCCTTGCATAGCTTCACGAGACGATAGATGCGTCATTGCTTGAAGTCTTCGAGGCCGAAGATGATCTACGTCGAGGGGATGCCAACTTAAGCTCCTACTTCACTAACTTGAGAATTAGTGAAGCAAACACCCTAAACTAAAGTGCTAGTCTAGTAGAGGATGGAGAAATAGGAAGTGGGTTCTCTTTAGAATTTTATTTCTCACAAGCTTTCTCACTTTTGATCAAACCCTAGCAAGCTTTTTCTTTTAACAAATGAAGAAGAAGATGATCTAAAGAAAGAGATGAGGATAATGATCAAGTGAGAAGGCTAACCATGGTGAGTGAGTTGTAAGTGCACGGCGGCGCCCCGGCCGTCAATCCGACGGCCAAATGCGGAAGCGGTGATAAACTTTAATTTTTCTTGAACTGGCAAACCGCCGCGCACTAACACCCGGATCGAACCACTAACTAGTCCTAGCTATCAAAAAGAAAGGGAAGAGAGATATACCGACGATCCAAGTGCTCCGGTCTTCTCATCATCGTCCCGATCTCCTGCGGAATGTCCCGTCTCCTCCTCGTCGCCGGAAGTGCACCACATCGCCTACTTCTTTTACGGGCTCCCACCTCAATGCCGAGGCAACTCGGGCACGAAGCCGGCTACTCGACGTGCCCAAGATTTACTGTAGAATATAATGTAGAGGCTTGTGTCTCATTTGGGGTTATCGGAATTTCCTTTTGGTGGAGGGATGAACTATGGAGTTTGGAGATGGAACTTGTGGGATTTTTGCAACATGAAATGAGCCAAAAATCCACACCAAAATATTTGGACAGCCCCCCAAGAGCCAAGGCCGGCCACTACTTGTGTGAGGGGAGGAATGAATAGAGAGTGAGAAAATGAGAGGCCATCCAATAATACAAGGGAGAAAGAGAGAAGTCTATCATGCAAAAGGAAATGATCACTCAAACAAAACTACACTCCACCAACCTCACCCCTCATCATCATCAACAACCATGATGACATCCAAAGTCAAGCAATCATGAAAAAGGAAAGTCAAGTGATGGTGCTCATCATGAAAACCATCATGATGCAACAAGATGCAAAGAACCCCCTCCACTAATGCCTATTTGCAACAATGCAAATAAACCCTCCTCCACCAATCTTCGGCCAATGAACGGAACAATGGATATCGGCCGAAACGGAAAGCAAGCTGGCAACTCCAGAAAACTGGTCCCGTAATAAATTACAGGAAAACCCCGATACTGTGCATACACACCCGCATCTGTATTTCGACCGAAATACAAATGCAGTGAGACTAAATCTCCACTGTACTATACTAGAATCCGGCTTATACCAAAACCGGCTAGTAATATCTGTTCGATCCTGATCCGTGCAATGCCGCACGTATCTGATCGAACCCTGCCATATAATCATACGGCCTGTAGTACAAACTGTCCGATCCTGATCCGTGCAATACCGCACGTATCTGATCGGACCCTGCCATATCTCCATACGGCCTCTACAACCTTTCGCCCGAAAGCTGACTAACTGAATGTGGGGGACTCTAAAGACTCGTCAACACCTTGGTTTTGGATTTAACCACTAGCACATCAGAGGTATAAGCCAATACGTAACGGGCTACCAGGTATTGACTAAAAGGGACGTCTGTGAGCGAACTCAGCCTGACAACCCTACTGAGCCTGTCAGTGACAATATCCGTACAGTCCGGTCCGTTCGTCTATGAGAATCGCATGGCGGGCCTAGGGGGTTGGTAAAAGTCAGACCCCCAAAAGCGGTACAAGTCGTGTCGGAGTGTAGCCCAGAACACCCTGAGATACTACTGGAATACCTACCAGTAAATCTCCTTGCCTCGGCCGAGGGCTTCGTGTAATGGCTCTCCTAGACACAGCACGACCTCACCCCCAATACCGGGAGAGACGAACCCTTGAAGATACGCTCACTGCCTCCATGTGGCTCGGGACTGTACCCAACTAAAACCTGTTTGCACGACTCCTTTGAGCCGTGGTAGGGTAGTAATCAAAGTACAGTGGGAACTCACACGAGACAAATGACGATCCCCAGGTCGATGAACTAACCTGTACACATGTCACCAGGGAACTGCCATCTGACGTCTGGTATATGACCAACTAGCATGTTCCCGGCGAGTCCTGTCCGGTGTACTCATAACCCAATGAGCACCTGTATACATCTTAGGTGATCCAACTGACACCAGTGGCTTGTGAGACCGGCCACCGCCCCTCGTCGGGGTCTCGACTGTATACACTAGTCTACTCTGGAGTATCGATGCCCTGTCTCGAAACTCACACGACTAGGGACCATTTAAGGATATGCTTATAGACTGCCAGCTCCCACGTATATGATCGCCCTCATACTGCTGGTGGTCAAGCAAGAATCCTAGGGGCTCTACCAACGTGTAATAGCGACTTGTCAGGTCACCTAAAGCAGTACACGATGATAAAGGTAAACCAGATAGCATACTATCATCTCGAGTAAGACTGTCCTACCGGGATAGGTCCTCCATCAATCATTCCAATCACGTACCTGTGACCTAATAATTGACTCTGAGGGCACTATCTCCAACAATCTCCCACTTGCACTCAAGGCTAATTATTGCGATGTCGCATACTCACAGCCCGTATGATACCGAACACCCAACTCCTCTACTAGTCAGTCTCACAAAGCTCGTTTGCGAAACTATTGCGTTCGAGGAATAGCCTCAGTGAGTGGATCCGCTTTGTTGTCTCTTTCCATGTCTCTCTATATCTCAAGTTCGCGGAGAAACCCATCTCCCGAAATGAGCAATACCTGTCTTAGAATGTGTCTGGATGTCTGATGGGACCTAGCTCATAAATGAACTCCAAATCCAAACTTCTTAGACTGTATCGTCAACTGAAATTAATCAGTATCCTGCGCCATGCCACCCTTCAGTATTACCTTGGACCACCTGTCCAAAATACTGCCCCTCATCAGAAGGAAAACTATAACTCTGACAACCTCCTTGTCGTCCATGTCACCTTGGAAGCCTGGAATGATAACTGTCTCCCGAATGAGGCTGTCGTTATCATATCCCTAGAACATCCACTTATGTTCTAAAACTGCTTCCGACCGTTTCTCCAGGATTGGATCAATGTCAACTTATTGCATCTAGTGCAAGAACAACATCTGGTGTGGTACTTGACATCTCATGATTGACTCAATCGCCTGAACAAGTGATCTGCCAATCATGCACATCCCTCTCCCCTTTAGTCTGTAAGACACCTTTAGAGAGGGTGACTCCATTACCTGCAGGTACACTACCGTGCCAGGAGTCGTCCATTCTAAATACTCTTAGAATGCTGTCTAAGTACCCAGATTGGGAAACCACCCAAATCTAGATCTAAAACCATAGATCTAGTAACCAGTATGTCTGACATAATATCCAAGTCCTGTGTGGAGAAAACACTGTGTGACGACCAAAGTATAACCGATCGTAGTATAGGAGTTTCTTTTCCTACTCTGTGTATGTCATCCAAATACCAGGATATCACACCCTACTACCTTCTCAACAGATCCATCCCCTATTCTGATGAAGTCAAACCCATGACTGTCACATCAGAAATAGATGATCTATCTCCGCTACATGTGCTTTTGTCTATAAATAGACATAAGCCACCTGTCCAACAATGCTTCCGCTGCTCCCACTGACTACGACAACCCTCTGGCAGAGTCATATAGATGTCCACTTCTAAAACTAGATTAGAACGACGCTATACTCATCCTCCCGCCGGGTCTCGCAGCCTGGAACAACAGCAATGGTAATTGTGGGTAAACAAGAACTTCCCTGTCACCGTCCTTGAGGCTACCGTAGTACCTCTCGGGTGCCTGAAGTTACCCACCTTATCTGCGGAGTGGCCAATGGAATGTCAATCCAGATTGAATCTTTAGGTTCCTTATCAAATCTTCAGTAATCGTTTGTGGTTTTGGAATCACTTCCAGTTCTACCATACTCCCACTTACTGTTTTCTGAAAAAATCCATTTTTATTAAAACTGTGGCAAGTCTAGAACAATATTGCTATTGTTCATCCATATGGTAGAAAGTCAACACGCGTCATAGCCTGGGTCAACCCACAAACAGCCATTACAGAAACGTGCCTTGAGTTGTCCAGTGTCTGGTTTTAAGCATAAGCCGGACAACTCCTCATACCTTAACATCGTTAAGATATGAACTGTTCTATATCCCATATAGGACCAGAGGCACTGATTTAATTAAACCAGATTCAAATTATGCAACTGTCTCCAGTGCATGTCAACTAAATGGAAGGAGGCCGATCAACGTTACTCAACTTAGGAATGCTTCCAATTATGAGTAACCTGAAAAAGAAGAAGTTCTCTTAGTCATTACTATCAACTTAATACCATACACAAGTATCTACATCTTCGATATCTTTGAAGAATCCCGATACTTGCTACACCTGGTTCTCTACTCTATTCAAATACCTATAACTTCTCAAAATTCGGACCCTGTGTTTCCGCGAAACACTTGTCTAAAAACTAGAGAAGTCATAAGTAAACCGAATATAGTACGAGGACCAACCCCTCTGTCCTTATGGACCCTGGACAACATACAATACTCTGTATAAGTCCCTTGAGTCTGAAAACTCATTCACTGCGTGTCGTAGATTGAAAACTGTACTTATGGTTAAGAAGAATTACACCGCTGTTTAATGCTCCTTACCTAACCATCCACTGATATAGGTAAATGTCGTAGACATAATTTCAAAAAGGTATATCTCACTCTATGAAAATAGACGTACAGATATATCAATTTGAAATTGGTGCATGACAGCGGATATTCAAAACCAAATATTTGCCGACCGGCAAACAGCCCAAGTGATTTCCTCAAATATCACCGATTTCAACGAATCCCGATATAATGAGGATGATCACCCAATTCCCAATAACTTACTCCCACTCATCATCTGTAAAACCATACAGATGTGAGAATCGTACCTGGTAAATACATACCCTGGAGTAAGGACTAATTGGGAAATCAGTTTTCTTTTAACAGTACACAGTTGAACTGAAACATTGAAATGTTTCGATAGGGTATCCTGGTATTCCTAGTAATGCCTCTTCCAGATTCACGACTGTAACCGTATAGTTCTTTGCCACCTCTCCAAATCCCTTCATATGTCTTTAGTCTTTACCTTCTGCACACCCCTTTAGGCCAAATGGTTTTATTCCTTCCCTACCGTTTGGCACCAGCCTATGTTTTGGAAGAAGACTATCCAATAAGCATAATGGGTGTACTGTCCCAATCCTAGGAACACTCGCAATGAGAGAGGGTGAAGATAAAAGACAACCGAATAAACCTTATTCCTATTTCTCCTGGACCAGAATCCATCCCCGAACTGGAACAAGTTCCTTTCGAGTTCGTATATAACCATACGATGGAGTATCCAATAAACTGTGGATCTTCGTAGTGATACGGAGTGTCCTGGAGAAATACAAAGGTGATTTTAGGATTGGCGAAGGAATACTTGGTTTGGTCATGAATATCTGTTGCAATTTACTTTGCCCTCTTACTAATCCCTTGCTTTGTCTTAACTTAATACCTTCTGTACACCATCGTTAGGCTAATTGGTTTTCTTCAATCCCTACCGGTCGGCACCAGCCTAAGGTTTGGAAGAAGAATATCCAATTTGCGTAATAGGTGTACTATCCCCTAAACCAAGGAGTACTCACAACCTGAGAGAAGGTAAAAGGAAAAGACAACTGAATAGTCCTATCCGTTTTCTCCAGAACCGGAAACCATCCTCGAATAAATTCTTTCGAGTTCGTATCTAACCATACGATGGTTTTGTCCAATGGAAGTGGACGTTCGTAGCAATACGGGGTGTCCTGGAGAAAAGGGTAAAAGTAGGAGTGGCAATGGGGTCTGCAACTCTGACAATCCAAAAGCCAGTGTTTAAGAAGGTTCGGTTAATTTTGTCACTGAGTCATAGTCTTAGGGTCGGGTCAATGGTCGCTGCCAAAGAGAGAGAGAAAAGAAACACTCAGCGTGCACTCTAACCTAGATCAGAATGGTTACCAATTTATCTAATCTGGAATCCTCCCACTGTACCTCAAATTCTCCTCCAAACCTGAAAGAAGAATTAGTCGGGGTCACCCGAGGAGTAAACTAACTCATCAGTGGGAATCGGGATCCAACTATCATCGCATGACAACGTGACGGAATCCGCTCACGGTATCACACTCCAGAAGATATGCGCATATCTGGCAAGTTTCAGTTCTTTTGAAACTCCCGATGTGATTTCTGCCCCATGCTCTTATGACCTTGACTTTGGCCAACAAATCATAAGTCACATGTCAAGTTCTACCCGTCATTCTCCAGGTTGATTCGAATCCACCCGCACAAGCCCTTGACTTTGGCCAACAAGGCTATACGACTGTTCCAAACCAACGCATCTATCTATGCTGCATATGAATAACCAACAGCTACCAAACACTGTGCCTTGACTTTGGCCAACAAAAACAGCTTGAATATTATTGACTACCCATATGAAACGACGGAGGGCTACGAATGGTTTCTGGCGAAAACCTTTAACGTAATGAACTTGATATCGTTGAAGGAACGGATAGCTTTTTAAAAATGTAGTGATGAAAACCATTGCTAAAGAGGTCACTCCCGGTGAAGGGATCTCGGCTCTTTCCCCGTAGAATGAGGTGCAGGATATTCCAACTGAATACCACGGTGCAAAGCAAAAGTAATCGGCTATAGTGAAGTTAATGCCCTGACGCGAACTTTTGTCCAAGGGGTCACTCCCGGTGAAGGGATCTCGGCCCTTGCCTCGTCGACTGAGGAGCAGGATATTCCAACTGAATACCACGATGCAAAACAAAAGTGAACGTCCTTGCAATAACAGCTTTTTGAAAAGTGTTCCAACAACATCAGATTAGGTTTGTTTTTAACTTGCATTGATCCGAATCAACGCAGTCCCATCAATTGATCACACCACAAAGAACGAAAATATACTGATGTACGTATATGCCATCCGCATTCGCCACTGGGTCCCGTCATTACCCGTTAGGTTAGCTAACTAACGACAGAGCGGGGACTGGACTAGCGCGGATGCAAAACATATACAACATCTACTAATATATATACCAATATATTATATTTCGCTCAAGGCGTGATAAGAAATGCAACATCACAGAAAATGTACAGCATCACAGAAACAATACAGATATCTGGGATCCCCGGGTTTCACAGAGCCGCTGAAACCCAACGTTCCCCTGGTCGTGTGGATAGCCTGTGCAATGAGAACCTAGACCCCTACGGGCGCGGCAAGTCACCTGCCAAAACCTGAAGCGAGGCAGCCCCCTTCAGCGCCGTGAATGGACCACCCAGCACTTCACGGAATCCGGTAACTCGGGCACCCCTCCTGGGTCAACCTGTACCCCCTACGAGTGCGGCAAATAGCCCGCCAATTCTAGAGTGAAGCCCCCTCCGTCTCAATGCCATGAGATGCGGGCTTGTTGCCCTCTAGAACCCGGCTATCCGTGCACCCCTCCGCGGGGTAACCCTAGTACAGAAAGTAAAATATACATACAACGGGTACAACGACCGCAACCTGGACGTGTCCCAAAATAATAATACAATCAGGCAGTGACGGCAGTCCACATGTCGGACGCTCGCCCCGCAAAAACAAATGTACATAATACAACAAAACTGTACTAGCATTGCATCCAGGCTATCCCCCACGACCGATCCGCAACATCACAGCAAAAACAGAACATCAACGTGAAAGTCACGTTCGCAAATCCGTCTAACCGGGCTATAGCAGTTAGACCCGATTTACCGATCAAGTGACATTCACGGTCGCAGATATAATGTAAATACTGTGAAAAATGTGTTTAAAATATCCGATCGATCAAACTTTAACAAGTGGGCCCCCCAAGCAATACTGTAGCAGGTCAAGAAATTCTAGGCCCAATGTCATTATTCCAAAACCCCAATTTTAACCCCAGAAGCCCACTGTAAAAACCCGACCCACTGAATCCTCCATACTGCGGCGGAACCGCGGCAACAAGTAGGGTTTTGCCGCGGTTCCGCGCTCCCCTGAAGAGATTAGTGTCTCGAATTTTTCCAGCACTCTTAGATCTTCCAGTACACTAGTTTTATGCAAACTGAAAAAAATTTCGACACCAAAAATTTTCAACAGAAAACTGATGCGGGCAAAAATGCGGTTTAGGGATTTTTGATCGATCGAAAATGCAAACACATTACACAAAGCTAGACTAAGTTAATGGCGAGGCTCTGATACCACTGTAAGTGCACGGCGGCGCCCCGGCCGTCAATCCGACGGCCAAATGCGGAAGCGGTGATAAACTTTAATTTTTCTTGAACTGGCAAACCGCCGCGCACTAACACCCGGATCGAACCACTAACTAGTCCTAGCTATCAACAAGAAAGGGAAGAGAGATATACCGACGATCCAAGTGCTCCGGTCTTCTCATCATCGTCCCGATCTCCTGCGGAATGTCCCGTCTCCTCCTCGTCGCCGGAAGTACACCACATCGCCTACTTCTTTTACGGGCTCCCACCTCAATGCCGAGGCAACTCGGGCACGAAGCCGGCTACTCGACGTGCCCAAGATTTACTGTAGAATATAATGTAGAGGCTTGTGTCTCATTTGGGGTTATCGGAATTGCCTTTTGGTGGAGGGATGAACTATGGAGTTTGAAGATGGGACTTGTGGGATTTTTGCAACATGAAATGAGCCAAAAATCCACACCAAAATATTTGGACAGCCCCCCAAGAGCCAAGGCCGGCCACTACTTGTGTGAGGGGAGGAATGAATAGAGAGTGAGAAAATGAGAGGCCATCCAATAATACAAGGGAGAGAGAGAGAAGTCTATCATGCAAAAGGAAATGATCACTCAAACAAAACTACACTCCACCAACCTCACCCCTCATCATCATCAACAACCATGATGACATCCAAAGTCAAGCAATCATGAAAAAGGAAAGTCAAGTGATGGTGCTCATCATGAAAACCATCATGATGCAACAAGATGCAAAGAACCCCCTCCACTAATGCCTATTTGCAACAATGCAAATAAACCCTCCTCCACCAATCTTCGGCCAATGAACGGAACAATGGATATCGGCCGAAACGGAAAGAAAACTGGCAACTCCAGAAAACTGGTCCCGTAATAAATTACAGGAAAATTCCGATACTGTGCATACACACCCGCATCTGTATTTCGACCGAAATACAAATGCAGTGAGACTAAATCTCCACTGTACTATACTAGAATCCGGCTTATACCAAAACCGGCTAGTAATATCTGTTCGATCCTGATCCGTGCAATGCCGCACGTATCTGATCGAACCCTGCCATATAATCATACGGCCTGTAGTACAAACTGTCCGATCCTGATCCGTGCAATACCGCACGTATCTGATCGGACCCTGCCATATCTCCATACGGCCTCTACAACCTTTCGCCCGAAAGCTGACTAACTGAATGTGGGGGACTCTAAAGAATCGTCAACACCTTGGTTGTGGATTTAACCACTAGCACATCAGAGGTATAAGCCAATACGTAACGGGCTACCAGGTATTGACTAAAAGGGACGTCTGTGAGCGAACTCAGCCTGACAACCCTACTGAGCCTGTCAGTGACATATTCCGTACAGTCCGGTCCGTTCGTCTATGAGCATCGCATGGCGGGCCTAGGGGGTTGGTAAAAGTCAGACCCCCAAAAGCGGTACAAGTCGTGTTGGAGTGTAGCCCAGAACACCCTGAGATACTACTGGAATACCTACCAGTAAATCTCCTTGCCTCGACCGAGGGCTTCGTGTAATGGCTCTCCTAGACACAGCACAACCTCACCCCCAATACCGGGAGAGACGAACCCCTGAAGATACGCTCACTGCCTCCATGTGGCTCGGGACTGTACCCAACTAAAACCTGTTTGCACGACTCCTTTGAGCCGTGGTAGGGTAGTAATCAAAGTACAGTGGGAACTCACACGAGACAAATGACGATCCCCAGGTCGATGAACTAACCTGTACACATGTCACCAGGGAACTGCCATCTGACGTCTGGTATATGACCAACTAGCATGTTCCCGGCGAGTCCTGTCCGGTGTACTCATAACCCAATGAGCACCTGTATACATCTTAGGTGATCCAACTGACACCAGTGGCTTGTGAGACCGGCCACCGCCCCTCGTCGGGGTCTCGACTGTATACACTAGTCTACTCTGGAGTATCGATGCCCTGTCTCGAAACTCACACGACTAGGGACCATTTAAGGATATGCTTATAGACTGCCAGCTCCCACGTATATGATCGCCCTCATACTGCTGGTGGTCAAGCAAGAATCCTAGGGGCTCTACCAACGTGTAATAGCGACTTGTCAGGTCACCTAAAGCAGTACACGATGATAAAGGTAAACCAGATAGCATACTATCATCTCGAGTAAGACTGTCCTACCGGGATAGGTCCTCCATCAATCATTGCAATCACGTACCTGTGACCTAATAATTGACTCTGAGGGCACTATCTCCAACATGAGTATCATATACTAACTCTTGTAGAGCCATAACTATAGCTAATTCAAAATGGTTAGGTTAATAAAAAATCTAAAGTAAAACAAATTTAGTAGACTTTGTCAAAGCATCCACAAGCTTCTGCAAGCTTCATGCTTATGACCTAAGCTTGTAATTACCTTAAATAAATATTAACCACCATCTAAAATAGTATGGTGTATGTCTTGCACACCCATGTATGATGTATCATCAACCATGATACAAAAAAAAAACACATTTTAATATATATCATATATACATTAAAATTGTGCTCATGTGAGAAAAACCCTAAAGTGAACAAGTGTTAGTTAATGTAACCTAGTATATCAAATATATAATTATATAATAAATTATTAAATCAACACTTGACTTAATAATTCGGTCACATCACATATAACCGACTAACATCCAATGTATCGACTTATCGAACCAACACTTGATTCGATAACCCGGCTATATCATATATAACCGATCGATACAAAAAGTCACGAGAATAGAATACGGTATCACCTACTCGCATTATTCTCGGTCTCACACATATCACATATACGCTCCTATTTCGTTTTTCCTGAGCCAGTAAAACCTCTATGTAGGACTCTAAAAACTCGTCAATACACCGGCAGTAGGTGATGATCACATCAAGCACCCACAAGCCGTCAGCGGTACTAGCTGGACGTAACAGCTACCCGGGTGTTGAGCGATCAGAAGATCAGCAAGCAAGCCCGCTCCAACTCCTGTAAAAGCCTGCCGGTAACACTTCCCCTACAATCCGGTCTCCTCATCTGATATGTCACATATCAAGTCTAGGGGTGGTAAACGTCAGACCCCAATAACCGATAAGTCATGCCGATGTGAGGCTCATAACGGGTCGAGAAACTAATGGTAATACTTACCAGTAAATCTGTAATCAGCCCTGGCCAGGGACTTCCCTGTTACGGCCAATCGAGCACAGCGCAACATCAACCCCCAATACCGGGAGAGACGAAACCCCCCTATCGCTCATTGCCTCCATGTGACTCGGGACTGTACCCAAAAACCACCGTTTTGCACGCCCTCATGGACATGGTAAGGTGGAAATCAAAGAACAGTGGGAATCACACAAGACTCTATGACGATCTCTGGTCTACAGACCAACCTGCACAAGTGTCACCAGAGAACAGCAATCTGACGTGAGGTATAATACCATCTGGGAGTTCTCGGCGAGTCCGTCCAGTGTACCCAGTCTCCATTGAGCACCCGTATACCATCTCTGATGTCAAACACCAATGGATATGGGATCATCCATCGCCCATCTCATGGGTCGAGAAGCGTATACGCTAGTCTACACTGGTATATCGATGCCCCATCTCGATTCACCTACGACTAGCGTCCTTGAAGGATGTACTTATGGACTACCATGTCCCCACTAGTATGATCCACATCCTAGTCCAGGTAGTCAAGTACACATTCTAAGGGCTTTACCAGCATGTAACTATAAGACAGTATAAAAAGACAAGTATACATGTTAAAGTAAAGAGCAACCAGATAGCATACTATCATATCGAGCAAGAAAGTCCTCTCTATATATGACCAAGCATCCAATATAATATACATCATCTGTACAATACTGGCCTTTAGGGCATACATACAACTACCAATCTCCCACTTGCACTAGGGCTAGCTGCTGTAGTATCGCATACCAAGCATCCCGAAGAGTCTCTCAAACTGTATCTGGGGAATGGCCTTCGTGAGTGGATCCGCAGTGTTGTTCTTCGTGTCAACCCTCCTGACCTCGATCTCCCGGCGATCAACTATCTCCCGGATCAGGTGATACCGCCTTAGAATATTCCTGGATCGCTGATGGGACCTGGGTTCCTTGGCCAAAGCCACCGCTCCATTGTTATCGCAATACAAAGGTATTGGATGCTCAATGGATGAAACCAGTCCAAGTTCAGTAATGAACTTCTTGATCCAGACAGCCTCTTTGGCAGCATCGTTGGCAGCGATGTATTCAGCCTCCATCGTCGAGTCGGCCACGGTTTCCTGCTTGGAACTCTTCCAGCTAACCGCCCCTCCGTAAAGGGTAAAGACAAATCCCGACTGCAACTTAGAGTCGTCCTTATCACTCTGGAAGCTCGAATCGGTAAAGGACTCCACTTGGAGTTCTCCGTTACCATACACTAAGAGCATCTCTTTAGTCCTTCGCAAGTACTTGAGAATGCTCTTTACAGCTGTCCAGTGACTCTCTCCAGGATCAGCTTGATACCTGCTCACTACACTTAGTGAGTATGCTACATCGGGTCTGGTACATAGCATCGCGTACATGATAGAGCCTACAGCTGAAGCATAGGGTATCCCTTGCATGCGAGCTCTCTCTAAATCAGTCTTGGGAGACATCTCTTTGGAGAGAGTGAGCCCTGAGATCGTGGGTAAAAACCCACGTTTGGACTCTTCCATACTAAACCTCTTTAGTATGGTGTCAATGTATCTGGATTGGGACAATCCCAATATCCTTTTAGATCTATCTCTATAGATCATAATTCCCAATATGCAGGAGGCATCACCTAGATCTTTCATTGAGAATCTTTGTGATAAGAAGAGCTTGACCGATTGCAGCATAGTAATGTCATTTCCTATCAAGAGTATGTCGTCCACGTACAATACGAGGAAGAAAACCTTACTCTCTGCCACCTTCTTGTAGATACAAGGTTCATCTACGTTTTTGACGAAATCAAACTCTTTGATAATGACGTCAAAGCAGATGTTCCAACTCCGCGATGCTTGCTTTAATCCATAAATGGATTTAAGCAGCTTGCACACCTTCCCACTGCTCCCACTATCTACGAAACCCTCTGGCTGAGTCATATACACGCACTCTTCTAAATCACCGTTTAGAAAGGCGGTCTTAACATCCATTTGCCAGATTTCGTAGTCATGATATGCAGCGATGGCAAGCATGATCTGGATGGATTTAAGCATAGCTACTGGAGAAAAGGTTTCGTCATAGTCCACACCTGGTCTTTGACGAAAACCCTTTGCAACAAGTCTAGCTTTGAAAGTCTCCACTTTCCCATCTACACCAAGTTTTTTCTTGAAGATCCACTTGCTCCCAATGGGTTTTAACCCTTCAGGAGCAACTTCCAAAGTCCACACTTTGTTGGTGTACATGGATTCCATCTCGGACCGCATTGCATCCAGCCATTTCACTGAGTCCCCACTCGTGATGGCCTGCTCGAAGCTAGTTGGGTCAACATCAACCATGATGCAATCCTCGCTCCCACCGTCCATGAGAAAACCGTAGTATCTCTCAGGTTGGTGAGGAACCCTACTAGATCGGCGGAGAAACTGAGGTTCGTTGGGAACTACCGAATCCTCCGGTTCCACTAAATCTTCAGTTTGAGTTTGTGTAGCCGGAATTTCTTCCAGTTCTACCTCGTCGCCACTAATTTCTTTTGCAAGAAATTCCTTTTCTAAAAAGGTGGCATGTCGAGAAACAAACACTTTTTGTTCCTCAGTATGGGAGAAAAGATATCCATGTGAATGTTTGGGATATCCCACAAACTTGCATAAAACAGACCGTGCCTCGAGTTTGTCCGGATTTTGCGTTTTGACATAGGCCGGACAACCCCATATCTTAACTCGTTTAAGACATGGTCTCTTCCCACTCCATATCTCATATGGTGTGGTAGGTACAGATTTAGATGGAACTTGATTCAATAGGTATGTTGTTGTCTCCAGCGCATACCCCCAGAAGGAAATAGGTAACTCAGCTGTGCCCATCATAGAGCGCACCATATCTAATAGGGTGCGGTTCCTCCGTTCAGATACACCGTTGTGCTGTGGTGTATATTGAGGAGTCAGCTAAGAGAGAATCCCATTCTCTTTTAGGAAGTCCAGGAATTCATTGCTCAAGTATTCACCTCCTCGATTAGATCGTAGGATTTTAATACTTTTCCCGGTTTGGTTCTCGATCTTGTTTATATTCTCTAAATTTCTCAAAAGCTTCTGATTTGTGTTTCATCAGGAACACATATCTGAATCTAGAGAGATCGTCAGTGAATGTAATGAAGTACGCAGAACCATTCCTGGCATGTGTAGACATAGGGCCGCATACATCACTATGTACCAGTCCCAAGAGTTCTGTAACTCTCTTTCCGTGTCCCGTAAACGGAGTTTTGGTCATCTTGCCTGTGAGACATGACCGGCAAGTGTCATAAGATGAAAATTCAAACAGATTCAAATATCCATCTTTATGCAACTTGGCTAGTCGTGTCGTATTGATGTGACCCAGTCTACAATGCCACAAGAAGGATTCGTTCATTTCTGAACTCTTCCTCTTGTGTGTGTTTGTTATGCTCAGAACTGTTGATTGATTTAGAACATAAATGCCATTGCACAACGTGCCTGATCCAACCAACTTTTGGTTTAGGAAAATGTTCATAACATTATCCTATAATATAAAATTATATCCCTCTTTACTCAACAAAGAAACCGATATAATATTGCATATCAGGTTCGGCATGTAATAGCATTCGTTCAGAATCAATGTATTACCATTTGGCAATACAAGATGATATTCCCCGACGGTTTTAGCTGCAACAATTGCACCATTTCCAACCCTTATGTCTTTATCACCTTCTCTAAGTTCTCTACCTTTCCTAAGCCCATGTAACTGATTACATATATGGGATCCTGACCCGGTATCTAATACCCAGGATGTAGAGCAAATGGAGAAACAGTTCTCTGTAACGAACACACCCGAAGAAAATGCATCAACATGTACTTTCTTCATTCGGGTGGCATGGGAATCCTGGTATTCCCCTATATTTTGTTCAGTCTTATAACTCTTATAAGAAAGAACGGAACCAACGTTCCCCAGCACAGTATAACATGTGGGTTCGGTCAATACATCCATATTATTATCGTTATTAAGGCATGATATGGTTCCTACCTAGAGAGAGAGAGAAGAAAACATCTTAGTGTATGCTCTTGCAAGATCAGATTGGTTATTATTTTATCTAATCAGGATGGCTCCCACTGTTTTTTATCAAATCTTCCTTCAAACCCTAAAAGGAAAGACTAGCCGGGATTAATTACACCCTACAACTTCGCCAATCTTTCAGCCAGGCCAGTGTCGGTACTTTGAAGGAGGTTCCCCGTGCTTTCGCACGGACCTAATTAAAGTAAACCTCGTTTTCCCAGAGGCGTAACCCCGTTTAAACCTTTCTAGACACCTACTTAATTGGCTAATTGTCCTGTGTAAAACTCTCCCAGGAGTAACAATTACTCGCAGTGGGTATCGGGATCCAACTATCTCATAGAAGGTATGCGATCTCAATGCAAATCTCAACACTTGAAATTCCCGATAATATTTTGCCCCTAACCCCTATGACCTTGACAAAGGCCAACAAATCATAGGATGCTAGTCAAGTTCAACCCATCATTTCTTGATTGAATCAAACCCACCCGCACGACTCTTGACAAAGGCCAACAAGGTCGTACGACTACCCCAAAACAATCTGCATCATTTGCATAGACAGATAAGCACCATTTAGCTACCGCACACTACGCCTTGACAAAGGCCAACAAACGCAGCACAAATACTAAACAGTTCCTATCTGAAATGACAGAGGGCTACGACAGGTTTTTCTGAAAACCTATTGCGTAATGAACTTGATATCGTTGTAGAATCATGTGAATTTTGAAATGGAGTGATTTTGAGGCTTTTATTAGTTTTGCTAAAGAGGTCACTCCCGGTGAAGGGATCTCGGCTCTTTCCTTATGGAATAAGGTGCAGGATATATCATATACATCACTATGCAAAGAAAAACTCCAAAAGCAATCAAAAGCAAACCGAGTGTTGTAGCATCTGCCAGTTTTGCTAAAGAGGTCACTCCCGGTGAAGGGATCTCGGCTCTTTTCTCATCGAATAAGGTGCGGGATATATCATATATATCGCTATGCAAAGCAAAACTGTAGCTACCCTTTTTGAAAAATTTGATTCTACAACATCTTTTAGGTTTCTTTTCTTTCATTAATCAAATTAATGAAGTCCCATCATTTAAGTCACCTAAACATCACAGATAAATACGACGTACACTTATGCCATCCGCATTCGCCTCGATGTCCCCTCGTGCACCGTTAGGTTAGGTAACTAACGGCAGAGCGGGGCAGAGCTAGCGCGGGTGTAAAACATAAGTAACGCCTATATAATATATCATATATATTATATGCAGTATTTTTCACATTACATCACATGATCTCATCACACATATCGCAGCAGAAGAAACGTATGAAACATTGGATATACTAGGACGTCCGTATTTTATTTTGAGCCTCTATAAAACACGGATTTCACGGTCACGATGAATAGCCAAACCCACACCCCTAGACCCCTACGAGAGCGGCAAACAACCCTACCAATTCTAGAGTTAGGAGAACCAGACTCGACTCCTCGAGTGGTCTCCCACTGGACTCTAGAACCCGGTTACTTGTGCTCTCCACCTTGGGTCTAGCCTAGTGCGGAAAAGTAAATAATATACAAATGGTGACATCGACCTCATCCCGGAAGTGCCCCAATAAAAGAATATTACATACATTTTATTTTATATGAATGAAAATAAAAACTCTCATCTCACACAAAAAAAACCCCGGCTATTCAGAACGCGACGATCCAATATAACATATCCAGCAACACATAATATCGCATGTCATCAACGTAAGTAAATATGCGTATCCCAATTGTCGTTGACATATAGCAACGAAACCGGCGATATCATATATTACACTTACGGTCACAGAAAAGAAAGTGTAAAACTTCAACGTTTGGAATCCACAATCTCTTTAAACATCGTAAATCCGAAATATCACATACTTTGCATTTCATGCCTAACTGTATAAATTCCACATATTGTATCACATTACAGATAAATAGACGGTATTAAAGTTTCCGATCGAATAATCAAATACCCAAGATTTCAAAAATAGCTCAACACTTGAGCGGAGTTCAAAAATTCCAGAATACGTCACAGTAGCAACGGTTCAGCCGTAGAAGGGTCAAGCCAACGCCTCACATGTGGCACGCCGTACTGCCCCAAACCCTAAGGTTCAAAAGGCAGTTCAAGACGGTCACATAATCGAGTTAAGGTTTGTTGTCTTCTAGAGGGTCCATCGCGTCACATGCACGTTTTTCCGAAAGATTTAAACCCAAGAAAAATTCAACACTTGAATGTTTTTCGTGCCAGGAAAAATTGAGTTAATGATATCCGTTCGAACATTTTAATACTTTCTAAATTATCCGGAATAACAAAACAAAATTAAATTCTCCGATCGAATCGACGATTACAAAATAAACCCAAAAATACTCAACACTTGAGTCAGTTTTAAAAATACCCAGAATAATATAGGAATAGCTACGGAGGTTACTGCACAAAGAACTGCTCACAATTCATCTTTACGGCCGCGGAACCGCCGCCAGAAGTGGGGTAGGACCGCGGTTTCGCGCCGCCTGTACGGAGTTGAGGGCTCGTATTTTGTGGTAACCCTTAGATTTCCCTACTGATTTTTTTGAGCATTTTTAATTCTGAAACAACACAGATTTTAAAAAATGTACAGAGAGGGGTTCATCTTGACGTGTTCGGGTTCGTTCGGAGTTTTAACTTCGTTAACACATCTCCTAATGTTCTAGCTAGGCTCTGATACCACTGTAGGGTTACTAGGCACTCTAACAAGGGTTAAGGAAGCATCAAACATGCCCGTTTAAAATTTTATCCGTGCCAAATATCCCTAAACAAGATCGTTGCTAGAAAATTAGGGTTTCATATGCTAGTAAACTACGTTTACGACTAAGTGAATACGAAATACAACCTTTGTAGATCGGTCCTTCACTTCTTTAGCTCCTTGTTGAAGTCCTTTCGCTGCGATCGTGGTTCTCCCGGACCCTTGCATGGCTTCACGAGGCGATAGACGCGTCCTTGCTTGAAGTCTTCGTGGCCGAAGATGATCTAAGTCGAGGGGATGCCAACTCAAGCTCCTACTTCACTAACTTGAGAATTAGTGAAGCAAACACCCTAAACTAAAGTGCTAGTCTAGTAGAGGATGGAGAAATAGGAAGTGGGTTCTCTTTAGAATTTTATTTCTCACAAGCTTTCTCACTTTTGATCAAACCCTAGCAAGCTTTTTCTTTTAACAAATGAAGAAGAAGATGAACTAAAGAAAGAGATGAGAATAATGATCAAGTGAGAAGGCTAACCATGGTGAGTGAGTATCATATACTAACTCTTGTAGAGCCATAACCATAGCTAATTCAAAATGGTTAGGTTAATAAAAAATCTAAAGTAAAACAAATTTAGTGGACTTTGTCAAAGCATCCACAAGCTTCTACAAGCTTCATGCTTATGACCTAAGCTTCACTAATTTGTAATTAACTTAAATAAATATTAACCAGCATCTAAAATAGTATGGTGTATGTCTTGCACACCCATGTATGATGTATCATCAACCATGATACAAAAAAGAAAACACATTTTAATATATATCATATATACATTAAAATTGTGCTCATGTGAGAAAAACCCTAAAGTGAACAAGTGTTAGTTAATGTAACCTAGTATATCAAATATACAATTATACAATAAATTATTAAATCAACACTTGACTTAATAATCCGGTCATATCACATATAACCGACTAACATCTAATGTGTCGACTTATCGAATCAACACTTAATTCAATAACCCGGCTATTTTATATAACCGATCGATACAAAAAGTCACGAGAATAGAATACGATATCACATACTCACATTATTCTTGGTCTCGCACATATCACATATGCGCTCCTATTTCGTTTTGCCTGAGCCAGTAAAAGCTCTATGTAGGACTCTAAAGACTCGTCAATACACCGGCAGTAGGTGATGATCACATCAAGAACCCACAAGCCGTCAGCGGTACTAGCTGGACGTAACGGCTAGCCGGGTATTGAGCGATCAGAAGATCAGCAAGCAAGCCCGCTCCAACTCCTGTAAAAGCCTACCGGTAACACTTCCCCTATGTACAGTCCGGTCTCCTCATCTGATATGTCACATATCAAGTCTACGGGTGGTAAACGTCAGACCCCAATAACCGATAAGTCGTGCCGATGTGAGGCTCATAACGGGTCGAGAAACTACTGGTAACACTTACCAGTAAATCTCTAATCAGCCCTGGCCAGGGACTTCCCTGTTACGGCCAATCGAGCACAGCGCAACATCAACCCCCAATACCGGGAGAGACGAAACCCCTCCTATCGCTCATTGTCTCCATGTGACTCGGGACTGTACCCAAAAACCACCGTTTAGTACGCCCTCATGGACGTGGTAAGGTGGAAATCAAAGCACAGAGGGAATCACACAAGACTCTATGACGATCTCGGGTCTACAGACTAACCTGCACAAGTGTCACCAGAGAACTGCCATCTAACGTGAGGTATAATACCATCTGTGAGTTCTCGGCGAGTCCTTCCAGTGTACCCAGTCTCCACTGAGCACCCGTATACCATCTCTGATGTCAAACACCAATGGATTTGGGATCATCCATCGCCCATCTCATGGGTCGAGAAGCGTATACGCTAGTCTACACTGGTACATCGATGCCCCGTCTCGATACACCTACGACTAAGGACCTTGAAGGATGTTCTTATGGACTATCATGTCCCCACTAGTATGATCCACATCATAGTCCAGGTAGTCAAGTACACATCCTAAGGGCTTTACCAACATGTAACTATAAGACAGTATAAAAAGACAAGTATACATGTTAAAGTAAAAAGCAACCAGATAGAATACTATCATATCGAGCAAGAAAGTCCTCTCTATATATGACCAAGCATCCAATATAATATACATCATCTGTACAATACTGGCCTCTAGGGCATACATACAACTAACAATCAGTGTTGGTACTTTGAGGGAGGTTCCCCGTGTTTTCGCACAGACCTAATTAAAATAAACCTCATTTTCCCAGAGGCATAACCCCGTTAACACCTTTCTAGACACCTACTTAATCGGCTAATTATAATGTGTAAAACTCTCCCAGGAGTAACTCTTACTCGCAGTGGGTATCGGGATCCAACTATCTCATAGGAGGTATGCAATCTCATTGCAAATTTCAACACTTGAAATTCCCGATAATACTTTTGCCCCTAGCAACTCATGACCTTGGCTAAGGTCAACAAATCATAAGTGCTAGCCAAGTTCAACCCGTCATTTCCCGATTGAATTAAACCCACCCGTACGACCCTTGGCTAAGGTCAACAAAGTCGCACGACTACCCTAACTCAATCACATCTCATGTTTTAACACATAAATACTAATTAGCTACCGTACACTACGCCTTGGCTAAGGTCAACAAACGCAGCACGAATACTAACTAGTGTCAATCTGAAATGACGGAGGGCTACCCAGGTTTTTCAGAAAACCATGAGCGTAATGAACTTGATATCGTTGTAGAATCGAGTGATTTTGAAAAGGAGTTTTTTTTAGGCTTTCACTAGTTTTGCTAAAGAGGTCACTACCGGTGAAGGGATCTCGGCTCATTCCTCATCGAATAAGGTGCAGGATATTTCATAAATACCGTTGTGCAAAGCAAGTACTATAGAAGCAATCAAAAAACTAATCCGTGAGTTTGTAGCATCTGCCAGTTTTGCTAAAGAGGTCACTCCCGGTGAAGGGATCTCGGCTCTTTCCTCATCGAATAAGGTGCAGGGTATATCATATATACCTCTATGCAAAGCAAAACTGTAGCTACCCTTTTTATAAAGTTTTGATTCTACAACATCTTTTAAGTTTCTTTTCTTTTATTAATCTCATTAATAAATCCCATCAATTATGCTTCCTAAGCATCACAGAAGAAACAAAAGCTGCAATATTTATATATCATATATATAGTATAAGCATTCGTCTCATGCAGTAATATGATCTCATCACAGAACATTGCAGCAGAAGATAACATATGAAATATTAGATATATTAGGACGTCCGTGTTTTTTTTGAGCTTCTATAAAACACGGATTCCACGGTCGCGATGAATAGCCAAACCGACATCCCTAGACCCCTACAAGAGCGGCAAGCAACTCTGCCAATCCTTGGGTCTACCTAATGCGGAAAAGTAAATAATATACAATGGTGACAACAACCTCAACCCGGAAGTGCCCCAATAAAAGAATATTACATACAAATGAATTTTACATGAATGAAAATAAAAACCCTCATCTCACATAAAACCCCCGGCTATTCAGAACACGTCGATCCAATATAACATATCACAGCAATACATAATATCTCATATCATCAACGTAAGCAAGTATGCGTATCCCGATTGTCGTTGATGTATAGCAACGAAGCCGGCGATACACCGCATAATACGCTTACGGTCATAGAAAAGAAAGTGTAAAACTACAACATTTGGAATCCACAATTACTTTAGACATTATAAATCCGAAATATCACATACTTCGCATTTCATGCCTAACTATATGAATTCCACATATTGTATCACATTCCAGATAAATAGACAAAGTTAAACTTTCCGATCGAATAATTAAACACCCAAGAATTCCCAAATAGCTCAACCCTTGAGCGGAGTTCAAAAAAAAACCCAGAACATGTCAAGTCCCAATGAACCAACCGTAGAAAGGTCAAACCAACGCCTCACATGTGGCAACGCCAAACTACCACAAACCCTATGGTTCAGTGGCAGTTTTGACGGTCACATAATCGAGTTAAGGTTACGTTCTTCTAGAGGGTCCACAGATATGCTTGCATGTTTTTCCGAAAGTTTTAAACTCAAGAAAAATTCAACACTTGAAAGTTTTTCGTGTCGGGAAAAACTGAGTTATTGATATCCGTTCGAACATTTTAACACGTTCTAAATAATCCGGAAAACTAAACGAAGTTAAACTTTCCGATCGAATCAAGAATACAAAAGATCTTCAGAACACTTAACACTTGAGTAATATTAAAAAATTCCCAGAAGTATATACTAATACCTACGGATAAACCCTACAAATACGAGTCCCTAATTCCTAAGTACGGCCGCGGAACCGCCGCGCAAAGCATGTTCTTGCCGCGGTTCAGCGGCGACTTGAGGGAGTTAGGAGCTCGTATTTCACAGTTATCCTTAGAATCACCTGCTGAATTTTCTGAGTATTTTTAATATGGAAAAAATCATATTTTTTAAAAATTTCCAGAGAGGGGGTCAAAATCGACGTTTTGGGGTTTGATCGGACTTTTAACCTCGTATACACGTCGCCTAATGCTCTAGCTAGGCTTTGATACCACTGTAAGGTTACTAGGCACTGTCACAAAGGTCTATAAGGCATCAACCATGCCCGATTTAAAATTTAGAAGTGCCGAACAACCTAAAGCAAGGATCGTTGCTAGATAATTAGGGTTAAACATGCATGTAAACATCATTACATCTAAGAGAGAGGGATTACGACCTTTGTAGTCCGCTCCTTCGCTTCATAAGCTCCGAGTAGTAGTCCCTTCGCAACGATCCATGATCTCCCGGACTCAAGAGAGGCTCCACAACCCGAATGATCCTGCTTGCTTGAAGTCTTCCTTTCCGAAGATGATCTACCTTTAAGTTTCTTTAACTCAAGCTCTCACTTCTATAATCAAGTATTAAAGAAGTGAACACCCTAATCTAAGTGGTTAGATTAGATGAGAATGATGAAGTAGGAATTTGGCTCTCTTTTATTATCAATTTCTCACACACACTCATCACAAAATCAAAAGCTAGTAAGCTTAAGGAGGAAGAAGAAGATGAAGTCTTTTGTGATGAATAATTAATTGTTACTCAAATTACAAATGCAACCCATGGTTAATAATGAAAGGGCTAACCATTGTAGAGATTTAACTAGGGTAAAGGGTTTGGGTTGGGTTAGGTAATATCTCCACAAATATCAACACATAATATCTTAGCTTAAAACAAAACAAAATTTCTAGAAGCTTCATGAAAAAGCCAACCCAAATCAAACCCTAATCATGTTTAATCTCTACTAATCATGTTGTATAAGTAATCATAACTTGTTACAATATTGTATATCACATATATAATATATTTTTGTAACAAAAGAAAATAATACAATTAACATATATCGCATATATATCAATGTATTATCCGGTGAGAAAATGAATCAATAAAGCGAGCCAATATTAGTTAATATAATGTAATATATCACATATATAATTATACATTAAATTATCGAATCAACACTTGATCCGACAATCCGGCTATTTCTCAAATAACCGACTAATATTAAATTGTATCAGTTCATCGAATCAACACTTGATCCGATGACTCGGCCAAATCACAAATACCCGGCCGATATCAAATATCTCGAGAATAAAATACGGTATCTCATATCGTATTATTCTCGGTCTCGCACATATCACATATGTGCACCTACTCTGTTTTGTCTGAGTCAAGAAAGCTCTGTGTAGGACTCTAAAGAATCGTTAATACGCCGGCAGTAGGTGATGATCATATCAAACGCCCATAAGCTGCAAGCGGCCAGCTAAAAGTAACAACCACCCAGGTATTGATCGATCAGAAGATCAACAAGCAAGCCTGTACATTCTCCTGTGAATCCAATCAGTAACACTCCCTTCGTCTGATATGTTGCATATCTAGTCTAGGGGTGGTATACGTCAGACCCGAATAACCGATAAGTCGTGTCGATGTAAGGCTCATAACTGGTCGAGAACCTACTGATAACACTTACCAGTAGTACTATATTTCAGCCCTGGCCAGGGACTTCTAGTTATAGCCAATCGAACACAGCACAACATCAACTCCCTATACCGGGAGAGACGAATCCCCTCCTATCGCTCATTGACTCCATGTGATTCGGGACTGTACCCAAAAGCCACCGTTTTGCACGCCCTCTTGGACATGGTAAGGTGGAAATCAAAGCAGAGTGGGAACACACAAGACTCTATGACAATCTCGGGTCTATAGACTAACATGTACCAGTGTCACCGGAGAACTGCCATCTGACGTGAGGTATAATACCATCTGGGAGTTCTCGGTGAGTCCGTTCAGTGTACCCAGTCTCTACTGAGCACTCGTACACCATCTTTGATGTCAAACACTGATGGATATGGGATCATCCATCGCCCATCATATGGGTCAAGATGCGTATACGCTAGTCTACTCTGGTGTATCGATGCCCTCTCTCGATACACCCTCGACTAGGAACAATTATAGGATGTACTCATAGACTACTGTGGCCTCAATAGTATGATCTCATCATAGTCCCAGTAGTCGAGTACATATCCTAAGGGCATTATCAACATGTGAGAGCAAGACAGTAAACTAATATAAGTCAACATGTTAAAACAAAGTGAAACCAAATAGCATACTATCATGTCGAGCAAGAAAGTCCTCTCTATATATATCCAAGCATCCACTATAATATACATCATATGTACAACAATGGCCTCTAGGGCATATATATAACTAACACAGGCATGTTATGAAATGGCATATATGTTCTAAATCAAACCGCAGTTCAAAGTATCTAGAACACACACAAGAGGAGTAGTTCAGAAATGAACGAATCCTTCTTGTGGTATTGTAGACTAGGTCATATCAATGCGACACAACCAGCTAAGTTACATAAGGATGAATATGAGAATCTGTTCGAATTTTTATCTTATGATACTTGCCAGTCTTGTCTCAATGGTAAAATGACCAAATCTCCGTTTAAAGGAAACAGAGAAAGAGTTATTGAACTCTTGGGATGGATACATGATGATGTATACGGTCCTATGTCTACAAATGCCAAGGTTGGTTCTTGGTACTTCATTACATTCGTCTACTATCTCTCAAGATTCGAACATGTGTTCCTGTTGAAACACAAGTCTGAAATTTTTGAGAAATTTAAGGAATATAAGCTTGAAGTTAAAGAACCAGACGGGTAGAAGTATTATGTCTTTTGATGTGATCGAGAAGGAGAATACTTGCGCATGGAGTTACTGGATTTTCTTAAAGGAGAATGTGATTCTCTCTCAGCTTACTCCTTCGAGTACACCACAGCACAACGGTGTATAGGGGTGGAGGTATCGCACCCTATGAGATATGGCACGCTCTATGATGAGTGCTGCTGAGTTACCTATTTTCTTTTGGAGTTATGCACTTGAGAAGTTGCATACCTATTGAATTAGGTTCCATCCAAATCAGGGCCTACCACTACATATGAGATATGAAATGGGAAGAGACCATGTTTTAAACGAGTTAAGATATGAGGTTGTCCGGCCTATGTTGAAAAGAAAACTGTATAAGTTTGTCAGGATATCCCAAACATTAGTGAGGGAATATGTTCTACCACTCTGAGGAGCAAAAGGTCTTTTGTTTCTCAGCATGCCGCCTTTTGAGAAAAGGAATTTCTTGTGAAGAAATTAGTGGACATGAGGAAGAACTGGAAGGAGTTTCAGCTAGACAAACTAACTGTAAGTCCATGCTACCTCTCCCGGTACTTTCGGGCATGCGGAATTTGGTGAAAAACGATTTTCTTAGAGGTGGTAACATGGACTCAAAACCGGATCTTTGTTAAACATCTAACTAACAACCTAACTACGAGTTGCTAACTACTCGATTAGGGGGTTATACCTTTCTTTTTCTCGAACTCCTTCGTCTTCAAGCTTCGATGGTCGTCCGAAACGGCTTCTCCCCGTCGTCTCCTTGCGCGGAAGATAGATCCACCTGAAAGCTTCAACCTTTGGCTCCTTCTTCGAACTTTGAAGAAACTAGTTCACTCGGTTTGCTAAACCTTGTGAACTAGAGTGAGTAGAGAAGAATTTGTATGGGATTTTATCTATGGTTCTTGGTTCTCAACTCATGAGACAAGTGAACCATAGAATCAAGAGAGGGAAAGCAAGAGGAGGAAGATGAGAGCTCAAGAACAAGAGAGAGAATGAGCATGAAAGAATGAGAGAAGACTTTTCTCATTTGGCTCTCATAATCCAAAACAATCATAACACCTCATATCAATCAAGTATTATATGATGGTTTAAGCAACCATAGCCATATCATTTCATGCACTCATTTTGCACAAAAGAGCAAGAAAGCAAAAGTCTTTGCCATGAAATGATAGCTATAGTTATCATGATGGTCAACTAGTCAAGCCTAGTCAACCGGTCAACAAAGTCAACGAGTCAACAAAAGTCAACAAGTCAACAAAGTCAATCCCTCAACAACCATGTCCCCATAATACTTAATTAATATAATTGTTAATCACATATCATATTCTCTTTAGGGTTGAGCAAAAAGTCAATAGTCAACTGTCAACGGTCAACAACCCTAATGAGAATCCTCTGCCTCTGTCTCTCCGTCAACTGTGCATACACACCCGTATCCGCATTCCGAGGAACACGAATGCATACTGGATAAAACCAATCCCAAAAGGTACACTAGGATCTGGCTTAAACCAAAGCCCGCTATTGTGAACTGCCCGGACACTGTACGTGCACAAGTGCACGGATGTGACCGAACCCTGTCGCAAAACCATGCGACCTGTCGCAAAACCATGCGACCTCTACTCTTTTGCCTAAAGGAGAATAGATTTCTGTGTGGGACTCTAAAGACTCGACACTACGCTGGCAGTGGGTTTAACCACAGACCGCAAGCGGCACTAGCTGTGCGTAACGGTCCCTAGGTAGATGCCGACAAGAAGACTGACGAGGCGAAACCCATCTGAACTCCTACTGAGCCTGAATGTAACATTCTCCGTACAGTCCGGTAAGTTCGTCTGATACATCGCATGGCGGGCCTAGGGGGCGGTAAACGTTAGTCCCCCAATAGCGGTACAAGTCGTGTCGGAGTGACGCCCAAAACACCCTGAGATAACACTGGAAGCCTACCAGTATATCTCGTTTGCCCTGGCCAGGGAGTACTCGTGTAATGGCTCTCCTAGACACAGCGCGATGTCAATCCCCAATACCGGGAGAGACGAATCCTGTCTAACCGTCACTGCCTCCAAGTGCTTCGGGACTGCACCCAACTACCACCTGTTTGCACGACTCCTTTGAGCCGTGGTAGGGTAGTAATCAAAGTACAGTGGGAACACATTCGAGGCGAAGTGACAGTGTCAAGTCAGCGGACTAAGCTGTACTCATGTCACCTGGGAACTGATAACTGACGATAGGCATAATACCAACTAGTCAGTTCCCGACGAGTCCTGTCCAGTGTACTCGTAACCCAACGAGCACCCGCATACTATCTCAAGTACGACGTACCGACGGCTGTGGGACAGACCGTCTCCCATACTGGGATGAGAAGCGCATGCGCTAGTCTACTCCGGAGTATCGATGCCCTGTCTCGATAGTCCTGCGACCAGGGACCTGCATAAGGATGTGCTTATAGATTACCCAGCCCCACTAGTGTGACGGCCATCACAACGCTGGTAATCAAGCAAAGATCCTAAGGGCTCCACTAATGTGTATAGGCGATATACTAAAATAAACACATGTACACATTGAAGTAGAAACAAACCAAGTAGCATACTACTATTTTGAGCAAGATTATATATACAAGGTGAATATCCTAAGTAATATACAAACTAGTATGATACAGTAATGGCCTCTAGGGCATATACACTAACAATCTCCCACTTACACTAAGGCCATGTACTGGCGTATCGAAGACCTATCATCTCGATCAGCCGCTCGAACTGAGTCTGGGGCAAGGCCTTGGTGAATGGATCTGCAATGTTATCTTCTAAAGCGACTCTCCGAACCTCGATCTCCTGGCGATCCACGATCTCCCTGATCAGGTGATACCGCCTCAAGATGTGTCTGGATCTCTGATGGGACCTGGGTTCCTTCGCTAAAGCTATAGCCCCGTTGTTGTCGCAATACAGAGGTATTGGATCAACAATGGACGGAACCACCTGAAGCTCTTTCAAGAACTTCCTCATCCAGACAGCTTCTTTTGCGGCATCAGATGCAGCGATGTATTCCGCTTCCATCGTCGAGTCTGCAACGGTTTCCTGTTTGGAACTCTTCCAACACACCACCCCTCCATTGAGGGTAAAGACAAAACCCGACATGGACTTGGAATCATCCTTGTCACTCTGGAAGCTGGAGTCAGCAAAGGCCTCGATCTGGAGGTCTTTTCCGCCATACACCAAGAACATCTCCTTAGTCCTTCTCAGGTACTTGAGAATGTTCTTTACTGCTATCCAGTGTTTCTCCCCAGGGTTTGACTGATACCGGCTTACCACACTCAGTGCATAAGCTACATCCGGTCTGGTACACAACATCGCATACATTATAGAGCCTACCGCAGAAGCGTAGGATATAATAGACATGCGATCCCTCTCCAAATCAGTCTTGGGAGACATCTTTTTAGAAAGGGTGATCCCGTGACAAGCCGGTAGGTTACCGCGCTTGGAATCTTCCATACTGAATCTCTTCAGTATGGTGTCGATGTACTTGGACTGTGAAAGTCCTAATATCCTCTTGGATCTATCACGATGGATCCGGATCCCCAGGATGTATGAGGCATCACCCAGATCTTTCATGGAGAACCTGTGTGACAAGAACCCCTTGACAGATTGTAGCATAGGAATGTCATTTCCTATTAAGAGAATGTCATCCACGTACAAAACGAGGAATACTACAGTTCTCGCTACAAATCTACAATAGATGCATGGTTCATCTGGATTTTTGATAAAGCCAAATTCCTTGACCGTCTAATCAAAACAGATGTTCCAACTCCGCGATGCCTTCTTTAGTCCATAGATGGACTTAAGCAACTTGCACACCTTTCCGCTGCTCCCACTCTGAATGAAGCCCTCTGGTTGGTCCATATAGACACACTCCTCTAAATTTCCATTTAGAAAAGCGGTCTTTACGTCCATCTGCCAGATCTCATAATCGTGGAAGGCAGCAATGGCAAGAAGGATCCGAATGGATTTCAGCATAGCCACTGGAGAAAAGGTTTCGTCATAGTCCAAACCAGGTCTTTGACGAAAACCCTTCGCAACAAGTCTAGCTTTATAGGTCTCAACCTGTCCATCTACACCAATCTTCCTTTTGAAGATCCACTTGCATCCTACGGGTTTTACCCCGTCTGGAGCAATGTCCAACGTCCATACTTTGTTGGTGTACATGGACTCCATTTCGGTCCGCATTGCATCCAGCCATTTTACTGAGTCAACGCTCTGAACGGCCTGCTGGAAGCTAGTAGGCTCATCATAATCTATGATGCAATCCTCTCTATCCCTGTCTATGAGAAAACCGTAGTATCTCTCGGGCGGATGAGACTGCCTACTACTCCTGCGGAGCGGCGTAGGAATGTCCTGTTCTTTTGAACCCTCTGGTTCCACTAAGCTTTCAGTAATAGCTCGTGGTTCTGGAATTTCTTCCAGTTCTACTGCGCTCCTACTTATCTGGGTTTCTAAAAACTCAGTTTTCAAGAAGTAGGCATGACGAGAAACAAGAACTTTTTGTTCCTCTTCGCAGTAGAAGAAATATCCCTTGGAATTCTTTGGATATCCCACGAACTTACACTGTACTGAGCGTGCCTCGAGCTTGTCCGCATGCTTCTTTTTAACAAAAGCTGGACATCCCCATGTCTTAATGTGATTAAGATGGGGCCTCTTCCCACACCACATCTCATATGGTGTGGTAGGCACAGTCCTAGTGGGAACTCGGTTCAAAAGGTACGCAGCTGATTCTAGCGCATACCCCCAGAATGATCGCGGTAACTCAGCGTTACTCATCATGGACCGTACCATATCCAATAGGGTGCGGTTCCGTCTCTCCGATACACCGTTATGTTGCGGAGTGTATGGAGGAGTAAGCTGAGAGAGAATTCTATTCTCTTTTAAATAGTCCAGGAACTCGGCACTCAAGTATTCACCACCTCGATCCGATCTTAGAATCTTGATACTTTTGCCGGTCTGTTTTTCTACTTCATTCTTATATTCCTGGAACTTTCCAAAGGCTTCGGACTTATGTTTCATTAAGAAGACATAACCGTACCTTGAAAAGTCATCGGTAAAAGTAATGAAGTAAGAAAAACCGCTTCGCGCATGTGTAGACATTGGACCGCACACGTCGCTGTGTACGAGTCCCAAGAGCTCGCTCGCTCTTACTCTGTGTCCAGTGAACGGAGACTTTGTCATCTTTCCTTTGAGACAGGATTGACAAGTGGCATACGATTGATATTCGAACGGATTCAAATATCCTTCTGTATGTAACTTTGTCAACCTTCTCTCATTGATGTGACCCAGTCTACAATGCCATAAGAAAGTCTGATTTATTTCCGGAGACTTTCTTTTGTGTGTATTCTGGACATTGAAAATCTGTGGTTGGTTTAATACGTATATTATTAGTTATATGTATGCCCTAGAGGCCATTACTGTACATAGGATGTATATTGTAGTGGATGCTGGGACATATATAGGGAGGACTTTCTTGCTCGACATGATAGTATGCTATCTGGTTGATCTTTACCTTAACGTGTATACTGATTGTCTCTCTGTTACATGTTGGTAAAGCCCTTAGGATGTGTACTTGACTACCTGGATTATGATGCAGATCATACTAGTGGGGACAGATAGTCTATAAGTACATCCTTCAAAGTCCCTAGTCGTTGGTGTATCGAGACGGGGCATCGATATACCAGAGTAGACTAGCGTGTACCTTCTCGACCCATACAGATGGGCGATGGATGATCCCATATCCATTGGTGTTTGACATCATAGATGATATACGGGTGCTCAGTGGAGACTGGGTACACTGGACGGACTCGCCGAGAACTCCCAGATGGTATTATACCTTACGTCAGATGGCAGTTCTCTGGTGACACTGGTACAGAGTAGTCTGTTGACCTGAGATCGTCATAGAGTCTTGTGTGGTTCCCACTGTGCTTTGATTTCCATCTTACCACGTCCAAGAGGGCGTGCAAAACGGTGTTTTTTGGGTACAGTCCCGAGTCACATGGAGGCAATGAGCGATAGGAGGGGATTCGTCTCTCCCGGTATAGGGGGTTGATGTTGCGCTGTGTTCGATTGGCTATAACAGGAAATCCCTGGCCAGGGTTGCTGAGATTTACTGGTAAGTGTTACCAGTAGTTTCTCGAATTGTTATAGACCTCATATCGACACGACTTATCGAGCTATTGGGGTCTGACGTTTACCACCCCTAGGCAAGATATGCGACATATCAGACGATCAGACCGGACTGTACGGTAGTGTTACTGGTTGGATTCACAGGAGTGTGAGCGGGCTTGCTCGTCGATCTTCTGATCGCTCAATACCCGGGTGGCCGTTACGTTTAGCAGACCGCTTGCGGCTTGTGGGTGTTTGATATGATCATCACCTGCTGCCGGCGTATTGACGAGTCTTTAGAGTCCTACACAGAGGTTTCCTGGCTCAAGCGAAACGAAATAGGAGCGCATATGAGATATGTGCCGGACCGAGAATGATACCAGTATGTGATACTGTATTTGATTCTCGCGATTTGTGACATTGATCGGTTATATGCGATATAGCCGGGTTATCGGATCAAGTGTTGATTCGATCAGATGTTACTGTTGATATTAGTCGGTTATATGCGATATGACCGGTTCATTAAATCAAGTGTTGATTTAATGATTTAATGCATAATTATATATTTGATATATTACTTTGAATTAACTAGTATCGGTTTACTTAAGATGGATTTTCTCACTCGGATGTACACATTGTATATGTGATATACTTTTGTGCACTTGATTGTATCATATTTGATGATACATGTTTGCTATGGTTTTTGTGTAAAGATCAAACCATGGTTACAAGATAATGGTTAGGGTTTTGCTTTATTTATTTATTTATTTATTTCATTTTGGCAAAAGGAAAATGGTGGCTAATTTTGTTTGTTTGTTGAAGTTTCAAGAAGCTTTGAAAAAGTCCACCACTTTTGTTTTATGCCTAACCTAACCATTCACCTAACTATAGTTTGCTCTCTACACATAACCATGGTTGGATTATGATAAGTTTTGATTTTCTATTCTATTCTAATAACTTATCATAATATTATCTTCATCTTCTTCTTCTTCACTTCATGAAGAAAACCATTCTTCATCAATGGTGATTGATGAGAATGAGTGAGAAATCCAATTCTAAAGTCTACCCACTTCCTATTTCTTCATCCTCTACCTCTTTCCAAGTAGTAGAGTGTGTTTTCTTCACAAGTTTCATGGCTTGGTGAAGGTGGTGCTTGATCGAGTGATGCTTCGACGTAGATCATCTTCGGCACGTTGTCGACGACCTAACCCGGTCTTTTCTCCGACGAAACCACCGTGAGAGTCACAGTTCGATTTGGACAGCGGAGAGGACTTCATTACGGAGCCGTGGAGGTGGAACACCGGATCTACAAAGGTTGTATTTCCGTATTCTTATAGTTAAGTGTTAACTAGTTTACTTTTCGCCTAAACATCTAGCCAACGATCCGTATTAGGGTTTCTCGGCACCGTTAAAATTTGAAATTGGCATGGTTGATGCCTTGTGAGACCTCTAGTGTGTGCCTAGGAACCCTACAGTGGTATCAGAGCCTAGCTAGAGCCTTAGGCGACGTCTAGACGACGTTTAAATCCCGATCGAACCCGAAACCCCATTTTTCCCATGCTCTCTGTACTTTTTTGAAAAACAGTGCATTTTTCCACATTAAAAATATGCAGAAAATTAAGCAGGGTATTATATGAATTACTGTGAAATACGGGGGCCTAATTCAATTAAACCACCGCGGAACCGCGGCACGTGCTTTGCATGTGCGGCGGTTCCGCGGCCTTATGGTCTTCTCTTGCGTTGACTTTTGCACAGTAATTCCTATTTTACAGTGATGAGTTCTCTGGGTATTTTTAATATTTATTCAAGAGTCGAATAATCTGGGATGTTTTGGAGCTTCGATGATTCGATCGGGTTTATCAGACTTTGTCTATTTGGCTTTCCGGATAATTTTATGAATATGTTAAAAAGTTCGACCGGATATAAATACCCAATTTTTCCCCTGTCGGGAAATTTCCAAGTGTTGGATTTTTCCGTAGTTTAACGACGTTCTAAGTAGTGCAAGTAACGCGATGGACCCTCTAGAAGACAACAAACCTTAACTCGATTATGTGACCGTCTTGGACTGCCCTTTGAACCTTCGGGTTTGGGGCAGTACGGCGTGCCACATGTGAGGCGTTGGCTTGACCCTTCTACGGCTGGACCGTTGGTACTGAGGCACGAACTGAATGTTGTTAGACTTATTTCATGTGTTGAGCTGTATCGGGAAAACTTGTGTGTTTGACTGTTCGATCGGAAAGTTTAACATTTTCTATTTATCTGGAATAGGATACAATAATTGGAATTCACAAAAGTTATGAGATAACTGAATGAATGTTATAAACATAGCACTTTAGTCTCACTTGATCGGTTGCCACGGAATTTTGATGTGATCAAAAGTCCGTCGCAATCACGTAGCGTACGCGGATACTCGCCGGGTAAACTTAATAGACAGCCTCACTCCATTGCCCCGACCAAGTGACTGTAGGAGAACCCCGTCGTCGAAAGCATCCGTTCGGATGCTCGCGGCAGCGGTGTTCCGCCTTGGTGCACTTCGTCGACGGTATCGGGGGTGCGGCCGCCTACTAAAGTTTGCGACGAGCATTCGATCAAAATGTCGGGAATCCTGTTGAATTGCCCGACTTGGTATTGAAAAGTGTTTTCGATAATGAGACTAAAATGCGGGGTTTATAATTGTTAGGCATGCGATGTCTAAGTAATTCATTTGATTAGGCATGCGATGTCTAAAGTGGTTGCGGATTCCAACTGTTGTAGTTTTACACTTTCTTTTCTGTGACCGTAAGTGTAATATGTGATATCGCCGGTTTCGTTGCTATATGTCAACGACAATTGGGATGCGCATATTTACTTACGTTGATGACATGTGATGTTATGTGTTGCTGGATATGTTATATTGGATCGTCGCGTTTGAATAGCCGGGGGTTTTTATGTGAGATGAGTGTTTTCATTTTCATTCATGTAAAAACTTGTATGTAATATTCTTTTATTGGGGCACTTCCAGGTTGCGGAATATGTCACCTTTTGTATATTATTTACTTTTCCGCACTAGGATAGACCCAAGGAGGAGGGCACAAGTAACCGGGTTCTGGAGTCCAGTGGGAGACCAACTCGAGGAGTCGAGTCCGGGTCTCCTAACTCCAGAATTGGTAGGGTTGCTTGCCGCTCTCGTAGGGGTCTAGGGGTGTGGGTTTGGCTATTCATCGCGACCGTGGAATCCGTGTTTTATACTGGCTCGTATTGAAAACACGGACGTCCTAGTATATCCAATATTTCATATGTTTCTTCTGCTGCGATATCTGTGATGTGATCATGAGATGTTCTGTGATAGATACAGTATATAGTATATATGATATATTATATAGATGTTACTTATGTTTTACACCCGCGCTAGCCCTGCCCCGCTCTGCCGTTAGTTACCTAACCTAACGGTGCACGAGGGGACATCGAGGCGAATGCGGATGGCATAAGTGTACGTCGTATTTATCTGTGATGTTTAGGTATATAAATGATGGGACTTCATTAATGTGATTAATGAAATAAAAGAAACCTAAGATGTTGTAGAATCGAATTTCAAAATAAAACAGGTAGCTACAGTTCTTGCTTTGCACAGCGGTATATATGATATATCCTGCACCTTATTCGATGAGGAAAGGACCGAGATCCCTTCACCGGGAGTGACTCCTTTAGCAATAACTGGCAGATGCTACACACTCGGTTTGTCTTTTGATTGCTTTTAAGAGTTTTTGCTTTGCACAGTGATATATGTGATATATCCCGCACCTCATTCGACGAGGAAAGGACCGACGATCCCTTTACCGGGAGTGACTCCTTTAGCAAAACTAGAAAAGCATTAAAAACACTCCATTTCAAAATCATTTGATTCTACAAGGATATAAAGTTCATTACGCAATAGGTTTTCAGAAAAACCTGTCGTAGCCCTCCGTCATTTCAGATAAGTACTAGTTAGTATTCGTGCTGCGGTTGTTTGGCCTCCGTCAAGGCGTAGTGTACGGTAGCTAACTAGTGCTTATCTGCTAGCATATGATGCGATTGGATTAGGGTATTCGTACGGCGTTGTTTGGCCTCCGTCAAGGGTCGTGCGGGTGGGTTTAATTCAATCAAGAAATGTACGGGGTGAACTTGACTAGCGGACTATGGGTTGTTTGGCCTCCGTCAAGGTCATAGGACGCTAGGGGCAAAATATTATCGGGAATTTCAAGTGTTGAAATTTGCAATGAGATTGCATACCTTCTATGAGATAGTTGGATCCCGATACCCGCTGCGAGTAAGAGTTACTCCTGGGAGAGTTTTATACATTACAATTAGCCGATCAAGTAGGTGTCTAGAAAGGTGTCAACGGGGTTACGCCTCTGGGAAAACGAGGTTTACATTAATTAGGTTCGTGCGAAAGCACGGGGGACCTCCCTCAAAGTACCGACACTGGCCTGGCTGAAAGATTGGCGAACTTGTAGTGTGTAATTAATCCCGGCTAGTCTTTCCTTTTAGGGTTTGAAGGAAGATTTGATAAAAAGCAGTGGGAGCCATCCTGATTAGATAAAATAATAACCAATCTATTCTTGCAAGAGCGCACGCTGAGTGTTTTCTTCTCTCTCTCTCCTGGTAGCGACCATATCACGCCTTAATCAAGATAATAATACGGATTATTGACCGAACCCGCTTGTTATACTGAGCTGGGGAACGTTGGTCCCGCTCCAACTTATAATTGTTATAAGACAGAGCAGGAAATTGGGGAACACCAGATTTCCCGTGCCGCCCAAACGAAGAGAGTGCATGCTGATGCATCATCTTCGGGTGTGTTCATTATACAGAACTGTTTCTCAGTATCCTCCGCATCCTGGGTATATGATACCGGATCAGGATCCCAGATATGTAATCTGTTACATAGGGCTACAAAAGGGTAGAAAAACTGAGAACGGGTGATAAGTTTCATGAGGCAGAAAACGGGGCAAGTGTTGCAGCCAAGTCTGTCGGTCACTGTCACCCTGTATTACCAATACATTGATTCTGAACGTATGTTATTAGATACCGAACCTGATATACAAAATCATGACAGTCTCTTTATCATTAAAGAAATGATATAATTTTGTATTGTTGGATAATGTTTTGAACATTTCCTATATCAAAAGTTGATCGGTTCAGGCACGTTATCTAAAAACATTAACGTTCTAAATCAAACTACAGTTCTTAGTATACAGAACACACACAAGAGGAAGTGTTCAGAAATGAACGAATCCTTCTTGAGGTATTGTAGACTAGGTCAGGTCAATGCGACCCGACTGGCCAGAGTTACATAAAGATGCATATTTAAATTAGTTTGAACTTACATCTTGTGAAACTCGCCAGTCATGTCACAAAGATAAGATGACCATAGCTCCGTTTACTGGAAACAGAGAAAGAGTTATTGAACTCTTGGGATGATACATGTTGATGTATGTAGGTCCCCTGTCTACACATGCCAGGACTGGTTCTTAATACTTCATTACATTATCTGATGATCTTTCGAGTTTCAGACCTATGTTCCTGTCGAAACACAAGTCCGAACCTTTTGAGATATTCACAGAATATAAGTTAGAAGTAGAGAACCAAAATACGGGTATAAGTATTATGTCCTTTGATGTGATCAAGGAGGAGAATACTTGAGCACGGAATTACTGGACTATTCTAAAGGAGAATGAGATTCTCTCTCAGCATTACTCCTCCGTATACACCATAGCACGATGGTATATCGGGGCGAAGCAATCACACCCTATATGATATGGTGTGCTCTATGATGAGTATTACTGAGTTACCTATTTCCTTCTTGGGGGTTATGCACTTATGAAGTTGCATACCTATTGAATTAGGTTCCAATCTAATCAGTTGCCTACCATTTCA
Organism: Agapanthus africanus; assembly: GCA_030015575.1. Taxonomy (NCBI): domain Eukaryota; kingdom Viridiplantae; phylum Streptophyta; class Magnoliopsida; order Asparagales; family Amaryllidaceae; genus Agapanthus; species Agapanthus africanus. The sequence continues at coordinate 737,745,411 of CM057338.1, forward strand.
TATGTGATATAGAAAGGGAAGAGCCCATATCTTAAGTTAGTTAAGATTTGGGGTTGTCGGGCCTATGTCTAAAAGCAAAATCCGGACAAGCTCGAGGCAAGATCTGTTATGTAGAACTGGAAAAGTTCCAGCTATACAAACTACAGCAGATTATTTGGTAGAACCAAAGGATTCAGTAGATTCCAACGAACCTCAGCCTCTCCGCCGATCTAGTAGGGTTCCTCACCCACCTGAGAGAAACTTCGGTTTCTCTATGACAGTGGGAGCGAGGATTGCATCATGAGATGATGACCCAACTAGCTTCGAGCTGGCCATCAGGAGTGAGACTCTGTAAGAATGGCTGGATGTTTAGCGATCTGAGATGGAATCCATGTACACCAACAAAGTATGGACTTTGTTTGCTATATCTGAAGGGTTAAATCCCCATCAGGAGCAAGTATATCTTGAGAAGATTACTTGGTGTACATGGAAAAGTTGAGACTTTCAAAGCTAGACTTGTTAAAGGTTTGCATCATTGACCAGATATGGATCATGACGAAACCTTTTCTAAGTGGCTATGCTTAAGTCCATCCAGATCCTACTTGCCACGGCTACATACCATGACTACGATATCTGGTGGTTGGGTGCCATGACTCCTTTTCTAAATGATGTTTTAGAAGAGAACGTCTATAAGTACACAGCCAGAGGGCTTCGTAGACAGTGGGAGCAGCGGAAACGTGTACAAGATGTTTTATAGGATAAAACAGGCATCGCGGAGTTGGAACGTCTGTTTTGATGAATTAGTCAAAGAAGTTGACATCATCAAAATGGTAGATGAACCTTGTATAAACAAAAAGGTAGTAGGGAGTATGGTAACGATCCTCGTAGAGTACGTGGATGACATACTCTTGATAGGGAAGGAGTTTCCTATGCTACGCTCGATCAATCTCCGCTTATCACAATGACTCTCCACATAGGATCAAAGTGATACCTACTAAATCCTGGATTTTGGATCTATGAGATAGATCTAAATGGATGTTAGGCTACTCACTAATTGTAGTGAGATGGTATCAGTTGATCCTGGGAAGAATCACTGGAAGTGTTCCAGGGTGATAATGACGACTGAGTGTCAGTCACAGGCATTGTCTTTACCCTCAGTAAAGGGACGGTATGTTGGAAGAGTTCCAAGCTAGATATCGTGACATACTAGACGATAAAGGCTGGATACATCGCTACTTAAGATGCTACCAAAGAGGATGTTTGGGTGTATATTAGTTCATGAGATGAACTACGTTCCTACCATTGTGAGACAATGGAGTTGTGGCTCATGCCGAGGAATGCCGGTCCCATCAGTGATCCAGACTTATTCTAAGGCAGTATCGCCTGATCATGGAGATAGTTGATCTCCAGGGTGATCGAGGTTAAGAGAGTAGATTCAGAGGACAACACAGCGGATCCACTCACAAAGGCCTGTTCCCAGAGAGAGATTTTTATGGGATGGCTGAGTATGAGATACTACAACCACTGCTACAGATGGCCCTAGTGCAAGTGGGAGATTGTTAGTTATATGTATGCCCTAGAGGCCATTACTGTACATAGGATGTATATTGTAGTGGATGCTGGGATATATATAGGGAGGACTTTCTTGCTCGATATGATAGTATGCTATCTGGTTGATCTTTACCTTAACGTGTATACTGATTGTCTCTCTGTTACATGTTGGTAAAGCCCTTAGGATGTGTACTTGACTACCTGGATTATGATGCAGATCATACTAGTGGGGACAGATAGTCTATAAGTACATCCTTCAAAGTCCCTAGTCGTGGGTGTATCGAGACGGGGCATCGATATACCAGAGTAGACTAGCGTGTACCTTCTCGACCCATACAGATGGGCGATGGATGATCCCATATCCATTGGTGTTTGACATCAGAGATGATATACGGGTGCTCAGTAGAGACTGGGTACACTGGACGGACTCGCCGAGAACTCCCAGATGGTATTATACCTTACGTCAGATGGCAGTTCTCTGGTGACACTGGTATAAAGTAGTCTGTTGACCCGAGATCGTCATAGAGTCTTGTGTGGTTCCCACTGTGCTTTGATTTCCATCTTACCACGTCCAAGAGGGCGTGCAAAATGGTGGTTTTTGGGTACAGTCCCGAGTCACATGGAGGCAATGAGCGATAGGAGGGGATTCGTCTCTCCCGGTATAGGGGGTTGATGTTGCGCTGTGTTCGATTGGCTATAACAGGAAATCCCTGGCCAGGGTTGCTGAGATTTACTGGTAAGTGTTACCAGTAGTTTCTTGAATTGTTATAGACCTCATATCGACACGACTTATCGAGCTATTGGGGTCTGACGTTTACCACCCCTAGGCAAGATATGCGACCTATCAGACGATCAGACCGGACTGTACGGTAGTGTTACTGGTTGGATTCACAGGAGTGTGAGCGGGCTTGCTCGTCGATCTTCTGATCGCTCAATACCCGGGTGGCCGTTACGTTTAGCAGACCGCTTGCGGCTTGTGGGTGTTTGATATGATCATCACCTGCTGCCGGCGTATTGACGAGTCTTTAGAGTCCTACACAGAGGTTTCCTGGCTCAAGCGAAACGAAATAGGAGCGCATATGAGATATGTGCCGGACCGAGAATGATACCAGTATGTGATACTGTATTTGATTCTCGCGATTTGTGACATTGATCGGTTATATGCGATATAGCCGGGTTATCGGAACAAGTGTTGATTCGATCAGATGTTACTGTTGATATTAGTCGGTTATATGCGATATGACCGGATCATTAAATCAAGTGTTCAATTAATGATTTAATGCATAATTGTATATTTGATATATTACATTGCATTAACTAGTATCGGTTTACTTAAGATGGATTTTCTCACTCGGATGTACACATTGTATATGTGATATTCTTTTGTGCACTTGATTGTATCATGTTTGATGATACATGTTTGCTATGGTTTTTGTGTAAAGATCAAACCATGGTTACAAGATAATGGTTAGGGTTTTGCTTTATTTATTTATTTATTTATTTCATTTTGGCAAAAGGAAAATGGTGGCTAATTTTGTTTGTTTGTTGAAGTTTCAAGAAGCTTTGAAAAAGTCCACCACTTTTGTTTTATGCCTAACCTAACCATTCACCTAACTATAGTTTGCTCTCTACACATAACCATGGTTGGATTATGATAAGTTTTGATTTTCTATTCTATTCTAATAACTTATCATAATATTATCTTCTTCTTCTTCTTCTTCTTCACTTCATGAAGAATACCATTCTTCATCAATGGTGATTGATGAGAATGAGTGAGAAATCCAATTCTAAAGTCTACCCACTTCCTATTTCTTCATCCTCTACCTCTTTCCAAGTAGTAGAGTGTGTTTTCTTCACAAGTTTCATGGCTTGGTGAAGGTGGAGCTTGATCTAGTGATGCTTCGACGTAGATCATCTTCGGCACGTTGTCGACGACCTAGCCCGGTCTTTTCTCCGACGAAACCACCGTGAGAGTCATGGTTCGATTTGGACAGCGGAGAGGACTTCATTGCGGAGCCATGGAGGTGGAGCACCGGATCTACAAAGGTTGTATTTTCGTATTCTTATAGTTAAGTGTTAACTAGTTTACTTTTCGCCTAAACATCTAGCCAACGATTCGTATTAGGGTTTCTCGGCACCGTTAAAATTTGAAATTGGCATGGTTGATGCCTTGTGAGACCTCTAGTGTGTGCCTAGGATCCCTACATATATACCATTGCTCAATGTACCTGACCCAATCAGAACTTGATTAAGGTGAATGTTTACAACATTGCTTACAAACGCAAATTCATAACCTTTTTTAGAAACTAAAGATACAGAAATGATATTACAAGTTGCGTTGGGTACAAAAAAGCAATTACGCAAAACCAAAACATGTCCATCTGACATTCCCAGGTGATAGTCCCCCACGGCTTTAGCATCCATGCTAGCTCCGTTCACAACTCTGAGGGTCATGTCACCTGCTTTCAAAACACTACGGCTTCTCAACGCCTGCAAAGAATAACAGATATGAGATCCTGATCCGGTATCCAATACCCAGGAAGTAGAGTTTATTGAAAGACAGTTTTCAATAACAAACACACCTGAAGCTGAAGCTGCAACTTGCTTCAATTCCTGTGTTCTGGCCTTCCAGGCCCTGCAATCATTCTTCCAGTGTCCTTTCTTATGACAATAGAAGCATTCTTCCTTATCCACAAGCTTTCCCACTTTCTTTGTTGCTTTTGTCTTTCCCTTCGTATCCACTTTACTAACACCGCCCCTTGGTTTGGCGGGGGCTTTCTTCTTCTTTCCCTTGGCTTTCGCCTTGGACCTAGAAGAAGAAGATCCTCCTACAAACAAAGTGGATGTTTCCCTACCTTTCTGTAGGGTGCCCTCTGCTCTCCTCAGCATGTTGAGGAGTTCTGAAAGTTCAACTTCCTTTTCTTGTAAGTTGAAGTTCAGTATGAACTGGGCGTAAGTGGAAGGAAGGGACTGGAGAATCAAGTCCGTATAAAGCTCATTCTCCAACGTGGTCCCAAGGTCCGCGAGCTCCTCAATGTAGCCAATCATCTTAAGCACGTGTTCCGCTACCGATGATCCGACGGCCAATCTTGCCGAAAATAACTTCTTCGACACTTCGTATCTTGCGATACGAGATTGCTCTCCATACAGTTCTTTTGTATAAAGAAATATGGATTCCAGGTCCATATTCTCGTGCCTCCTCTGATGTTCATTGTCCATAGAGGCAAGCACGAGGCACTTGGCCTTCGCGCAGTCTAGTTCCCAGGTCTTATGGATTTCCTTATCCGCGATGCTGGTTTTGGGACCTGGGACAGGGGGAGCTTTGGTGGTAAGAAGATACCCCAGCTTGTCGTAAGTGATTGCCATCTTGACATTCCTGAGCCAATCTTTGTAGTTTGGCCCTGTCAGTATGTTTTTATCTAGGAGTAACTTAAGTCCAGTCATGTCGATTGGTCGCTGCAATTAGGAGAGAGAAGAAACACTCAGCATGATGCTCTTGCAAGTTTAGAATGGTTTTTAGTTTGTCTAAACAGGATGGCTCCCACTGTTTCTCGAATCCCTCCTCAAACCAAAAAGGAAGAATTAGTCAGGATCAATCTCACCGTACAATACTTGCTTAGCCGTTCAGCCAGGCCAGTGTCGGTACTTCGAGGGAGGTTTTCCAACGCTTTCGTGAAGTTCCTTAATTAAATAACCTCTTTTCCCTGGGGGCGTAGCCCCGCTAACACCTTTCTAGACACCTACTAGGTTTATAGCATTGATCGTTTAGTGAGAAATTTCCCGAGGAGTAGCATATACTCACAGTAGGATCGGGATCCAAATATCATCGCGTGACGAAACTGAAGGAATCCTACCAGAATTATCACACTCCAAATGGTATGCAACACTAGCAAGTTTCAGTTCTTTTGAAACTCCCGATGTGGATTTTTGCCCCATGCTCTTATGACCTTGACTTTGGCCAACAAATCATAAGTCACATGTCAAGTTCTACCCGTCGTTCTCCAGGTTAATTTGAATCCACCCGTACCTACCCTTGACTTTGGCCAACAAGGCAGTACGACTGTTCCAAACTAACGCATCTATCTATGCTGCACATGAATACCCAATAGCTACCAATCACTATGCCTTGACTTTGGCCAACAAACACAGCTTGAATACTATTGACTATTCATGTGAAACGACGGAGGGCTACGAATGGCTTTGGCGAAACCGTGAACGTAGAGAACTTGATATAATCGATGGAACGAGATAGCTTTTAAAAGGAGTGGCTCAAACTCCGCATTTTAAAAGTTTGTTTTGAAAAGAACCGAGTGGTTTTTCGAAAGTGTTCCAACGATTTTAACTTGGTTTATTTTCTTGCATTAGTTCTTTTAATGCGTGATATTCTTGCATTAGTTCTTTTAATGCATCCCATCATTTAATCCTACCATTGCAGAAAACAACCAAAATATGATGTACGCTTATGCCATTCGCATTCGCCACGGGGCCCCGTCATTACCCGTTAGGTTACTTAACTAATGACAGAGCGGGGGCTGGGCTAGCGCGGCTGTAAAACATAAGCAACGCCTAAATAATATCATATATAGATATATTGCAATGATAGCCATTTCAGATCACAGATGAACACATTGGATATACTAGGAATCCGCAATTCGTACGAGCCTGTAACGAAAAGCAGATTACACGGTCGCAGTGAATATCCAATACCCCACCCAAGACCCCTACGGGTGCGGCAAACTACCCGCCAAGTACCCGAAGCGAAGCAACCTCCCTCAACTCCGTAAGTAGGCCACTTGGCACTTCGGCATACCCGGTAGTTTGTGCACCCCCTCCATGGGTCTATCCTAGGAGCAAAAACAGTAAAAAGAAATTATACAATGACGGCTACAACCCCAACCCGGTTGTACGGCCATACAAATAATTATTACATCAATTTACAAATTTACATGAATTGAAAGAAAAGAAAACTCTCGTCTCACTACCCCCGGCTATTCACCCGCGACAATCCAATGAATTCATATACACATTCCAGCAACATTACAGATCACAGATTTGTATAACCCCCACTAATCGACATATAGCGATTAGCAGACGTTCAATACAAATATCACATTACAGAAAAAACCCGTCAGCTAAAGTCTTTTAGAAGTTCGATCAAAAATACGGATTTTCAGGACCCCAAAAATAAAATTTTCGTTCTGGAAAATCTGGGCAGAAAATATATATACCAAAAATCCCAAAACAACCCCAGAAAAACACTGCACCAAACTTGGACCTCGGCCGAGTCAACTCGGCCGCGGATCCGCGGCGGGTGCGGGCTCCTACCGCGTTTCCGCGGCGCTTTGACTCGATCGTTGGACCAAATTTGGTGGGTGATCACACAAAAGCCTGAGCCGATTTTTAAGATAAAATTTATCAATTTTTGAACAGAAAAAAATCGGCAGAAACTTATTATATCGGGTTCGTTTTGCGACTTTTTCTTTGATCGATCTTCTAACTACTTTGCTAACATGTTAGATAGAGTTTAATTAGGCTCTGATACCACTGTAAGTCCATGCTACCTCTCCCGGTACTTTCGGGCATGCGGAATTTGGTGAAAAACGATTTTCTTAGAGGTGGTAACGTGGACTCAAAACCGGATCTTTGTTAAACATCTAACTAACAACCTAACTACGAGTTGCTAACTACTCGGTTAGGGGGTTATACCTTTCTTTTTCTCGAACTCCTTCGTCTTCAAGCTTCGATGGTCGTTCGAAAAGGCTTCTCCCCGTCGTCTCCTTGCGCCGAAGATAGATCCACCTGAAAGCTTCAACCTTTGGCTCTTTCTTCGAACTTTGAAGAAACTAGTTCACTCGGTTTGCTAAACCTTGTGAACTAGAGTGAGTAGAGAAGAGTTTGTATGGGATTTTATCTATGGTTCTTGGTTCTCAACTCATGAGACAAGTGAACCATAGAATCAAGAGAGGGAGAGCAAGAGGAGGAAGATGAGAGCTCAAGAACAAGAGAGAGAATGAGCATGAAAGAATAAGAGAAGACTTTTCTCATTTGGCTCTCATATTCCAAAACAATCATAACACCTCATATCAATCAAGTATTATGTGATGGTTTAAGCAACCATAGCCATATCATTTCATGCGCTCATTTTGCACAAAAGAGCAAGCAAGCAAAAGTCTTTGCCATGAAATGATAGCTATAGTTATCATGATGGTCAACTAGTCAAGCCTAGTCAACCGGTCAACAAAGTCAACGAGTCAACAAAAGTCAACAAGTCAACAAAGTCAATCCCTCAACAACCATGTCACCATAATACTTAATTAATATAATTGTTAATCACATATCATATTCTCATTAGGGTTGAGCAAAAAGTCAATAGTCAACTGTTAACGGTCAACAACCCTAATGAGAATCCTCTGCCTCTGTCTCTCCGTCAACTGTGCATACACAGCCGCATCCGCGTTCCGAGGAACACGAATGCATACTGGATAAAACCAATCCCAAAAGGTACACTAGGATCTGGCTTAAACCAAAGCCCGCTAGTGTGAACTGTCCGGACACTGTACGTGCACAAGTGCACGGATGTGACCGAATCCTGTCGCAAAACCATGCTACCTGTTGCAAAACCATGCGACCTCTACTCTTTTGCCTAAAGGCGAATAGCTTTCTGTGTGGGACTCTAAAGACTCGACACTACGCTGGCAGTGGGTTTAACCACAGACCGCAAGCGGCACTAGCTGTGCGTAACGGTCCCCAGGTAGATGCCGACAAGAAGACTGATGAGGCGAAACCCATCTGAACTCCTACTGAGCCTGAATGTGACATTCTCCGTACAGTCCGGTCTGTTCGTCTGATACATCGCATGGCGGGCCTAGGGGGCGGTAAACGTCAGTCCCCCAATAGCGGTACAAGTCGTGTCGGAGTGAAGCCCAAAACACCCTGAGATAACACTGGAAGCCTACCAGTATATCTCGTTTTCCCTGGCCAGGGACTACTCGTGTAATGGCTCTCCTAGACACAGCGCGATGTCAACCCCCAATACCGGGAGAGACGAATCCTGTCTAACCGTCACTGCCTCCAAGTGCTTCGGGACTGCACCCAACTACCACCTGTTTGCACGACTCCTTTGAGCCGTGGTAGGGTAGTAATCAAAGTACAGTGGGAACACACTCAAGGCGAAGTGACAGTGTCAAGTCAGCGGACTAAGCTGTACTCATGTCACCTGAGAACTGATAACTGACGATAGGCATAATACCAACTAGTCAGTTCCCGACGAGTCCTGTCCAGTGTACTCGTAACCTAACGAGCACCCGCATACTATCTCAAGTACGACGTACCGACGGCTGTGGGACAGACCGTCTCCCACACTGGGATGAGAAGCGCATGCGCTAGTCTACTCCGGAGTATCGATGCCCTGTCTCGATAGTCCTGCTACCAGGGACCTGCATAAGGATGTGCTTATAGATTACCCAGCCCCACTAGTGTGACGGCCATCACAACGCTGGTAATCAAGCAAAGATCCTAAGGGCTCCACTAATGTGTATAGGCGATATACTAAAATAAACACATGTACACATTGAAGTAGAAACAAACCAAGTAGCATACTACTATTTTGAGCAAGATTGTATATACAAGGTGAATATCCCAAGCTTCCATTAAGTAATATACAAACTAGTATGATGCAGTAATGGTCTCTAGGGCATATACACTAACACCAACAGCTAATGATTTGGTGAAACCAAAGTATTCAATAGTCTCCAACGAACCTCAGCCTCTCCACGAATCTGGTAGGGTTCCTCATCCACTTGAGAGATACCACGGTCTTCTCTGTGACAGTGGGAGTGAGGATTGCATCATGATTGATGATGGTCCAACTAGGTTCTGGCTGGCCATCACGAGTAGGGACTCTATGTAAAGGCTGGATGCTATGCGATCAAAGATGGAATCCATGTAACATGAGTGGGAGTGAGTTTTGTGGATTTTAGTAACTTGAGTTTTATGGAATGTACGGAACATGACTGGCACTTAGATTACGAGACGTCTCAAGGCGTAACGTAACCTAAGTCAGCCAAAGCCCAGAAAATCTAAACCATAAACAATAAGGGTGAAGGAAAACCTTTTATGAAAACGATTTTAAACCAATTAAGTTATATTAATCCCTTTTTAAAAACATCAAAAATTTTCCGAAAATTTCGGCAGCGTCTCCTTTGTAAATACTAGCCCCCAAAATGGGTACAACAAGATATATAAACCTGTAATAAAATAATGGCATCCCCAAGCGGGAGCTAGCTCTTCGCCCAAAGCGGATCACAACCACACGCAATATATATGTAATATCAAGCAAATAAGGATAAAGAAACACAAAAATAAGCAAAACACAACGTCAACTCAAGTGAGCTCGACCCCAGAGAAACCACATATACACAAATCTCTCAGTCTCATCATTAGGTCGCATATACATGTTAGTTATATGTATGCCCTAGAGGCCATTACTATACATAGGATGTATATTGTAGTAGATGCTTGGACATATATAGGGAGGACTTTCTTGCTCGACATGATAGTATGCTATCTGGTTGCTCTTTATCTTAACGTGTACACTGATTGTCTCTCTGTTCCATGTTGGTAAAGCCCTTAGGTTGTGTAGTTGACTACCTGGACTATGATGCAGATCATACTAGTGGGGACATGGTAGTCCATAAATACATCCTTCAAGGTCCCTAGTCGTGGGTGTATCAAGACGGGGCATCGATATACCAGAGTAGACTAGCGTATACCTTCTCGACCCATACAGATGGGCGATGGATGATCCCATATCCATTGGTGTTTGACATCAGAGATGATATACGGGTGCTCAGTGGAGACTGGGTGCACTGGACGGACTCGCCGAGAACTCCCAGATGGTATTATACCTTACGTCAGATAGCAGTTCTCTGATGACACTGGTACAGGTTAGTCTGTAGACCCGAGATCGTCATAGAGTCTTGTGTGATTCCCACTGTGCTTTGATTTCCACCTTACCACGTCCAAGAGGGCGTGCAAAACGGTGGTTTTTGGGTACAGTCCCGAATCACATGGAGGCAATGAGCGATAGGAGGGGATTCGTCTCTCCCGGTATAGGGAGTTGATGTTGCACTGTGTTCGATTGGCTATAACCGGAAATCCCTGGCCAGGGTTGCTGAGATTTACTGGTAAGTGTTACCGGTAGTTTCTCGAACTGTTATAGACCTCATATCGACACGACTTATCGAGCTATTGGGGTCTGACGTTTACCACCCCTAGGCGAGATATGTGACATATCAGACGAACAGACCGGACTGTACGGTAAGTGTTACTGGTTGGATTCATAGGAGTGTGAGCGGGCTTGCTCGTTGATCTTCTGATCGCTCAATACCCGGGTGACCGTTACGTTTAGCAGACCGCTTGCGGCTTGTGGGTGTTTAATATGATCATCACCTGCTGCCGGCGTATTGACGAGTCTTTAGAGTCCTACACAGAGGTTTCCTGGCTCAAGCAAAACGAAATAGGAGCGCATATGAGATATGTGCGGGACCGAGAATAATACCAGTATGTGATACTGTATTCTATTCTCGCGATTTGTATCATCGGCAGGTTATATGTGATATAGCCGGGTTACCGAATCAAGTGTTGATTCGATACATTGATACACTTGATATTAGTCGGTTATATGCGATATGACCGGATCATTAAATCAAGTGTTGATTTAATGATTTAATGTAAAATTATATATTTGATATATTACTTTACATTAACTAGTATTTGTTCACTTAAGATTAACTTTCTCACTTGATGTGCACAAGTTATATATGTGATATATTTTTGTGCACTTGTTTGTATCATGTTTGATGATACATGCAAACTTGGGTGTGTATGATTAAACCATGGTTATGTTAATGGTTAGGGTTTTGATTTACTTATTTATTTTTTTCTTTTCATTTATTTTTGGGTAAGAAATGAAATGGTCGCTACCTTTGTTTTTTGTTGAAGCTTCATGAAGCTTTGAAAGCTTGACCATTTTGTTTCTTTCCTTAACCTTAACCATTTACCTAAACCCTAGTTCATTCTCTACATGAGTTAGCCTCACCCATGGTTGCATTATGATAACCATGACTTCATTTTTCTTTTTGGGAATTAATCCATTCTTCTTCTTCTTCTTCTTCTTCTTCATCTTCTTCTTCAAGTTAAGGAAAAAGAAAAAGCCTGCTTGAAAAATGTCAAGTGATGATTCTAAGTGAGAAATCCAAATCCAAAGTGAACCCACTTCCTATTTCTTCATCCTCTACCACTTGCCAAGTAGTATAGGGTGTTTTCTTCACAAGTTTCATGACTTGGTGAAGTTGGAGTTCGAGTTAGAGTTGCCTCGACGTAGATCATCTTCAGCATCGAAGTCAACGACCTAGCCCGATCATTTCTCCGACGAAACCATCGCTAGGGTCCGGGATCGTGATGATCGCAGCGAAGGGACGTCAACACGGAGCTTAGGAAGTGGAGGACCGGATCTACAAAGGTTGTATTTTCCGTTCACTCTTAGTTAAGTTGTTAACTAGTTATCGTTTTCGCCTTAAACTCTAGTCAACGATCGCATTAGGGTTTCTCGGCACCGGAAATTTTTGAATTTGGCATGGTTGATGCCTTGTGAGACCTTCTCAGAGTGCCTAGGAACCCTACAGTGGTATCAGAGCCTAGCTAGAGCCTTAGGCGATGCGTAGACGATGTTAGAAGTCCGATCGAACCCGAAACCCTAATCCGAAACCCTTCTCTGTATAATTTTTCAAAACTGGGATTTTTGCGAATTAAAAATATGCAGAAAATTCAGCAGGGTTTTTTAGTAATTACTGTGCAGCACGTGATCATGATTCGATTAAAGCGCGGTGGAACCGCGGCACAAGCATGGCTTGTGCGGCGGTTCCGCGGCTAAGTAGTCACATCAGCTTTTGAAAATTGCACACTAATTCCTATATTTTAGTGCTGTATTTTCTGGGAATTTTTAATATTTACTCAAGAGTTGAGTTTTCTGGGTTGTATTGGGGAATCGGTGTTTCGATCGGGAAGTTTAACTTCGTCTATGTTTTTCCGGATAATTTTAGAATATGTTGAAAAGTTCGACCGGATATAAATACCCACTTTTTCCCCTGCCGGAAAATTTCCAAGTGTTAGATTTTTCCGTGGTTTAAAGACGTTCTAAGTAGTGCAAGTAACGCGATGGAACCTCTAGAAGACAATAAACCTTAACTCGATTATGTGACCGTCTTGAACTACCCTTTGAACCTTAGGGTTTGGGGCAGTACGGCGTGCCACATGTGAGGCGTTGGCCCTTCTACGGCTGGACCGTTGGTACTGAGGCATGAAGTGAATGTTTTTAAACTTATTTCATGTGTTGAGCTGTTTCGGGAAAACTTGGGTGTTCGAATGTTCGATCGGAAAATTTAGCATTTTCTACTTATCTGGAATGGGATACAATACTTGGAATCCACAAGTAGTTATGAGATAACTGATTTGAATGTTATAAACATAGCAGTTTAGTCTCACTTGATCGGTTGCCACGGAATTTTGAAGCGATCAAAAGTCCGTCGCAATCACGTAGCGTATGCGGATACTCGCCGGTAAACTTAATAGATAGCCATGCCCCATAGCCCCGACCAAGAGACTGTAGGAGAACCCCGTCGCCGAAAGTATCCGTTCGGGTGCTCGCGGCAGCGGTGTTCCGCCTTGGTGCACTTCGTCGACGGCATCGGGGGTGCGGCCGTCTACTGGAGTTTGCGACGAGCAATCGATCAGAATGTCGGGAATCTTGTTGAATTGCCCGACATGATATTGAAAAGTGTTTTCGATAATGAGACTAAAATGCGGGGTTTATAATTGTTAGGCATGTGATGTCTAAGGAATTCATTGGTTTAGGCATGCGATGTCTAAAGAGGTTGCGGATTCCAACTGTTGCAGTTTTACACTTTCTTTTCTGCGACCGTAAATGTAATATGTGATATCGCCGGTTTCGTTGCTATATGTCAACGACAATTGGGATACGCATGTTTACTTACATTGATGACATGTGATGTTATGTGTTGTTGGATATGTTGTATTGGATCGTCGTGTTTGAATAGCCGGGGGGGTTTATGTAAAATGAGTGTTTTTCATTTTCATTCATGTAAAAAACTTGTATGTAATATTCTTTTATTGGGGCACTTCCAGGTTGCGGAAGATGTCACCTTTTGTATATTATTTACTTTTCCGCACTAGGATAGACCCAAGGAGGAGGGCACAAGTAACCGGGTTCTGGAGTCCAGTGGGAGACCAACTCGAGGAGTCGAGTCCGGGTCTCCTAACTCTAGAATTGGTAGGGTTGCTTGCTGCTCTCGTAGGGGTCTAGGGGTGTGGGTTTGGCTATTCATCGCGACCGTGGAATCCGTGTTTTATACTGGCTCGTATTGAAAACACGGACGTCCTAGTATATCCAATATTTCATATATTTCTTCTGCTGCGATATCTGTGATGTGATCATGTGATGTTCTGTGATAGATACAGTATATAGTATATATGATATATTATATAGACGTTACTTATGTTTTACACCCGCGCTAGCCCTGCCCTGCTCTGCCGTTAGTTACCTAACCTAACGGTGCACGAGGGGACATCGAGGCGAATGCGGATGGCATAAGTGTACGTCGTATTTATCTGTGATGTTTAGGTAACTTAAATGATGGGACTTCATTAATGTGATTAATGAAAGAAAAAAAACCTAAAGATGTTGTGGAATCGAATTTTCAAAAACAGGCAGCTACAGTTCTTGCTTTGCATCGCGGTGTTCCTTGTAGAACATCCTGCACCTTATTCGATAAGGAAAGGACCGAGATCCCTTCACCGGGAGTGACTCCTTTAGCAATAACTGGCAGATGCTACAACCCTCGGTTTGTCTTTTGATTGCTTCTATAGTTTTTTGCTTTGGACAGCGGTATATATGATATATCCTGCACCTTATTCGATGAGGAAAGGGCCGACGATCCCTTCACCGGGAGTGACCCCTTTAGCAAAACTAGAAAAGCCTAAAAAACGCTCCATTTTAAAATCATTTGATTCTACAACGATATCAAGTTCATTACGCAATAGGTTTTCAGAAAAACCTGTCGTAGCCCTCCGTCATTTCAGATAAGTTGTATATAGTATTCGTGCTGCATTTGTTGGCTTTCGTCAAGGTGCAGTGTGCGGTAGCTATATGCTACTTATCTCCTGCATACGATGCGATTGGATTAGGGTAGTCGTGCGGCTTTGTTGGCTTTCGTCAAGGGTCGTGCGGGTGGGTTTAATTAAATCAAGAAATGTACGGGTTGAACTTGACTAGCGGGCTATGGTTTGTTAGCTTTCGTCAAGGTCATAGCACGTTAGGGGCAAAATTATCGGGAATTTCAGGTGTTGAAATTTGCAATGAGATTGCATACCTTCTATGAGATAGTTGGATCCCGATACCCACTGTGAGTAATTGTTACTCCTGGGAGAGTTTTGCACTTTGCAATTAGCCGATCAAGTAGGTGTCTAGAAAGGTGTCAACGGGGTTACGCCTCTGGGAAAATGAGGTTTACATTAATTAGGTTCGTACGAAAGCACGGGGGACCTCCCTCAAAGTACCGAAACTGGACTGGCTGAAAGATTGGCGAACTTGTAGCGTGTAATTAATCCCGGCTAGTCTTTCCATTTAGGGTTTGAAGGAAGATTTGATAAAAACAGTAGGAGCCATCCTGATTAGATAAAATAAATAACCAATCTGATCTTGCAAGAGCGCACGCAGAGTGTTTTCTTCTCTCTCTCTCCATATAGCGACCAAGTCATGCCTTAATCAAGATAATAAAACGGATGTATTGACCGAACCCGCTTGTTATACTGAGCTGGGGAACGTTGGTCCAGCTCCAACTTATAATTGTTATAAGACAGAGCAGGAAATTGGGGAATACCATATTTCCCGTGCCGTCCAAACGAAGAAAGTGCATATGATGCATCATCTTCGGGTGTGTTCATTATAAAAAACTGTTTCTCAGTATCTTTTACATCCTGGGTATTTGATACCGGATCAGGATCCCACATATGTAATTTGTTACATAGGGCTATAGAAAGGTAGAGAACTGAGAACGGGTGATAAGTTTCATGAGGCAGAAAACGGTGCAAGTGTTGCAGCCAGGTCTGTTGGTCACTGTCACCCTGTATTACCAATACATTGATTCTGAACGAAAGCTATTAGATACCGAACCTGATACACAAAATCATATCAGTCTCTTTATTTATTAAAGAAAGGATATAATTTTGTATTGTTGGATAATGTTTTGAACATTTCCTATATCAAAAGTTGATCGGTTCAGGCACGTTATCTAAAAACATTGATGTTCTAAATCAAACTACGGTTCTTAGTATATAGAACACACACAAGAGGAAGAGTTCAGAAATGAACGAATCCTTCTTGAGGCATTGTAGACTAGGTCATATCAATGCGACCCGACTGGCTGAAGTTACATTTAGATGCATATTTAAATCAGTTTGAATTTACATCTTATGAAACTTACCAGTTATGTCACAAAGATAAGATGACCATAGCTCCGTTTACTGGAAACAGAGAAAGAGTTAGTGAACTCTTGGGATGATACATGTTAATGTATGTAGGTCCCCTGTCTACACATGCCAAGACCGGTTCTTTGTACTTCATTACATTCTCTAATGATCTCTCAAGATTCAGACATATGTTCCTATTGAAACACAAGTCCGAACCTTTTGAGATATTCACAGAATATGATTTAGAAATAGAGAACCAAAATACGGGTATAAGTATTATGTCCTTTGATGTGATGAAGGAGGAGAATACTTGAGCATGGAAATCCTGGACTATTCTAAAGGAGAATGAGATTCTCTCTCAGCATTACTCTTCCGTATACACCATAGCACGATGGTATATCGGGGCGGAGCAATTGCACCCTATGTGATATGGTGTGCTCTATGATGAGTACTGCTGAGTTTCCTATTTCCTTTTGGGAATAATGCACTTGAGAAGTTGCATACCTATTGAATAGGGTTCCGATCAAATCAGTTGCCTACCACTTCATATATGATATGGAAAGGGAAGAGTCCATATCTTAAGCTTGTTAAGATTTGGGTTGTCCGGCCTATGTCAAAAGCAAAATCCGGACAAGATCAAGGCAAGGTCAGTTATGTAGAATTAGAAATGTTCCAGCTATACAAACTGCAGCTGATGATTTGATAGAACCAAAGGATTCAGAAGATTCCAACGAACCTCAGCCTCTCCGCTGATCTAGTAGGGTTCCTCACCCACCTGAAAGTTACTTTGGTTTCTCGATAACAGTGGGAGCAAGGATTGCATCATGAGATGATGACCCAACTAGTTTCGAGCTAGCCATCAGGAGTGAGACTCTGTAAGAATGGCTGGATATTTATCGATTTGAGATGGAATCCTTAGACACCAACAAAGTATGGACTTTGGTTGCTATATATGAAGGGTTAAATCCCCATCAGGAGCAAGTATATCTTGAGAAGATTACTTGGTGTAGATGGAAAGGTTGAGACTTTCAAAGCTAGACTTGTTAAAGGTTTTTGTCATCGACCAGGCGTAGATAATGATGAAACCATTTTCCAGTGGCTATGCTTAAGTCCATCCAGATCCTACTTGCCACGGCTATATACCATGACTACGATATCTAGCGGTTGGGTGCCTTGACTGCTTTCTAAATGATGTTTTAGAAGAGTGCGTCTATAAGTACACAGCCAGAGGGCCTCGTAAACAGTGGGAGCAACGGAAACGTGTGCAAGATGTTTTATGTGATAAAGCAGGCATCGCGGAGTTGAAACATCTGTTTTGATGAGTTAGTCAAACATTTTGACATCATCAAAATGGTAGATGAACCTTGTATATACAAAAAGGTAGTAGGGAGTATGGTAGTGATCCTCGTAAAGTACGTGGATGACATACTCTTGATAGGGAAGGAGTTTCCTATGCTACGCTCGGTCAATCTCCGCTTATCACAATGATTCTCCATATAGGATCAAATTGATACCTCCTAAATCCTGGGTTTTGGATCTATGAGATAGATCTATTTGGATGTTAGGATACTCACTAGTTGTAGTGAGAAGGTATCAGTTGATCCTGGGGAGAATCACTGGAAAGGTTCCAGAGTGATAAGGACGACTAAAAGTCGGTCACAGGCATTGTCTTTACCTTCAGTAAAGGGACGGTATGTTGGAAGAGTTCCAAGCTAGATACCGTGGTATACTAGACGATAAAGGCTGGATACATCGCTACTTAAGATGCTACCAAAGAGGCTGTCTGGGTGTATATTAGTTCATGAGATGAACTTAGTTCCTCCCATTGTGTGACAATGGAGCTGTGGCTTATGCCAAGGAACGTCCGTCCCATCAGTGATCCAGACATATTCTAAGGCAGGATCACCTGAGACTGGAGATGGCTGATCTCCAAGGTGATCGAGGTTAGGAGAGTAGACTCAGAGGACAACACGGCGGATCCACTCACAAAGGCCTTTTCCCAGAGAGAGACTTTTATGGGATGGTTGAGTATGAGATACTACAACCACTGCTATAGATGGCCCTAGTGCAAGTGGGAGATTGTTAGTTATATGTATGCCCTAGAGGCCATTACTATTCATAGGATGTATATTGTAGTGGATTCTTGGACATATATAGGGAGGACTTTCTTGCTCGACATGATAGTATGCTATCTGCTTGCTCTTTATCTTAACGTGTACACTGATTGTCTCTCTGTTGCATGTTGGTAAACCCCTTAGGATGTGTACTTGATTACCTGGACTATGATACAGATCATACTAGTGGGGACATGGTAGTTTATAAGTACATCCTTCAAGGTCCCTAGTCGTGGGTGTATCGAGACGGGGCATCGATATACCAGAGTAGACTAGCGTATACCTTCTCGACCCATACAGATGGGAGATGATGATCCCATATCCATTAGTGTTTGACATCAGAGATGATATACGGGTGCTCAGTGGAGACTGGGTACACTGGACGGACTCGCCGAGAACTCCCAGACGGTATTATATCTTACGTCAGATGGCAGTTCTCTGGTGAAACTGGTACAGGTTAGTCTGTAGACCCGAGATCGTCATAGAGTCTTGTGTGATTCCCACTGTGCTTTGATTTCCACCTTACCACGTCCAAGAGGGCGTGCAAAACGGTGGTTTTTGGGTACAGTCCCGAATCACATGGAGGCAATGAGCGATAGGAGGGGATTCGTCTCTCCCGGTATAGGGAGTTGATGTTGCACTGTGTTCGATTGGCTATAACCGGAAATCCCTGGCCAGGGTTGCTGAGATTTACTGGTAAGTGTTACCAGTAGTTTCTCGAACTGTTATAGACCTCATATCGACACGACTTATCGAGCTATTGGGGTCTGACGTTTACCACCCCTAGGCGAGATATGCGACATATCAGATGAACAGACCGGACTGTACGGTAAGTGTTACTGGTTGGATTCACAGGAGTGAACGGGTTTGCTCGTTGATCTTCTGATCGCTCAATACCCGGGTGACCGTTACGTTTAGCAGACCGCTTGCGGCTTGTGCGTGTTTGATATGATCATCACCTGCTGCCGGCGTATTGACGGGTCTTTAGAGTCCTATACAGAGGTTTCCTGGCTCAAGCAAAACGAAATAGGAGCGCATATGAGATATGTGCGGGACCGAGAATAATACCAGTATGTGATACTGTATTCTATTCTCGCGATTTGTATCATCGGCAGGTTATATGTGATATAGCCGGGTTACCGAATCAAGTGTTGATTCGATACATTGATACACTTGATATTAGTCGGTTATATGCGATATGACCGGATCATTAAATCAAGTGTTGATTTAATGATTTAATGTAAAATTATATATTTGATATATTAATTTACATTAACTAGTATTTGTTCACTTAAGATTAACTTTCTCACTTGATGTGCACAAGTTATATATGTGATATATTTTTATGCACTTGTTTGTATCATGTTTGATGATACATGCAAACTTGGGTGTGTATGATTAAACCATGGTTATGTTAATGGTTAGGGTTTTGATTTACTTATTTATTTATTTATTTTGATTTATTTTTGGACAAGAAATGAAATGGTTGCTACTTTTCTTTTTTGTTGAAGCTTCATGAAGCTTTGAAAGCTTGACCATTTTGTTTCTTTCCTTAACCCTAACCATTTACCTAAACCCTAGTTCATTCTCTACATGAGTTAGCCTCACCCATGGTTTCATTATGATAACCATGACTTCATTTTTCTTTTTGGGAATTAGTCCATTATTCTTTTTCTTCTTCTTCATCTTCTTCTTCAAGTGAAGGAAAAAGAAAAAGCTTGCTTGAAAAATGTCAAGTGATGATTCCAAGTGAGAAATCCAAATCCAAAGTGAACCCACTTCCTATTTCTTCATCCTCTACCACTTGCCAAGTAGTATAGGGTGTTTTCTTCACAAGTTTCATGACTTGGTGAAGTTGGAGTTCGAGTTAGAGTTGCCTCGACGTAGATCATCTTCGGCATCGAACTCAACGACCTAGCCCGATCATTTCTCCAACGAAACCATCGCTAGGGTCCGGGATCGTGATGTTCACAGCGAAGGGACGTCAACACGGAGCTTAGGAAGTGGATGACCGGATCTACAAAGGTTGTATTTTCCGTTCACTCTTAGTTAAGTTGTTAACTAGTTATCGTTTTCGTCTTAAACTCTAGTCAACGATCACATTAGGGTTTCTCGGCACCGGAAATTTTTGAATTTGGCATGGTTGATGCCTTGTGAGACCTCCTTAGAGTGCCTAGGAACCCTACAATACAAAATAAGAAGTGGTAGATGGAGAATACTAGATACAATGATAGTACAAAAAGACAAAAGCATCCTCGCAACCCACCTAAGAGCAATGTCGCGGGTCTGAGCAAAAGAAGCCAATGAAAAGATACGCCCGCCGCTACAAAGCTGACGGGTCCGACCTGCAAGACACTATGGCACAACAGGGGTGAGTTGCCAGCTCGTGAGTAGAAAATAACGTCTAATAAGGCTATCGTAAGAATGCACGCAATGCGTCGCAATCTGCATATCTAAGTATAATGTGATGCTACTAATATGTATGCACATAGATGCAAAATCAATACGAAATCTTTAAGTGTTTAAATACGATGATCTTTGCATTCTTAACTAAAAAAAATATCTGTACAATAGCCAAGGTACCATCAACGAAATCATCCGAAAACCGTGTCAAGCATCGACACCAAATATGGAAATATATTTGTCTCAATGTCTCACTATATCGATGTCTCAATACCTCGGGCTCCGTCAGTTCGGATCGGCCCATATCATCAATCTCACGACAACGGTCGGTATCCTCCGGATATCCGCCGCGCTAGACATCAACGGTAGATAGTCTTCCCCTACCAGGCTCATCGTCTACAACTCGATCTTCTTGTCCCGGGGTACCGTACCGGGCCCACAATGTACCCGAGACGGTTCATCCACTCCTCGAATCGGGTCTCGAAATCCAACAGAAAAACATGAAAACTCATGGTGGACGACACATACATCATGAGAAAACCGCAACTTTATATTCAAAATGATAATAATAAGCTTTTGTTAAATTCTTGCGGTTTTCCCCAAAATCCAGAAATCTCATCAATACTGAAATCCTCAAGAAAATCATAATACCGAACATATTGTATATGATAAATGCTTATGATATCAAAGGTATGCAATGTGATTTATGGCTAGGAATCTATATAAGCATAATGATGAAGTGAGGTATATACATGCTATGATATTCAATGCATCATGTATGATGCAATTGTTTGATACTGAACTAAGCAGGTTCTACAGTGCTCGTGGCATGGCAATTACCAAAGGCGTGTGTGTTCACATGAATAGTGTGCGTGCAACATGAGCCAATAGTAATGGTGTACGTGTCCTAAGGGGTGATATCACACATAGGTATATAGATAACCATGCAATGCCCGCAGACGAACAACTAGAAAGATGAACGTACGAATGAGATGGTTAACTAACTAACTATGCATATAGTGTGCAAGTAATAAAGTGATCTAAACTATGGGGCGCCTCATGCCATCCAGACGATTTCCCTATAGATGTATACATCTACTCACCCGGACGCCTCGCTAATCTGATCCAACCACCGCTTTGCCTTTGTGTGCCGCGTCCGATGTTTCCACAACCGATCCTAAAATCGCATAACACACAACATAAGATTACACATCTTGAAACAACGCAAATCAAAATATGAAAAGATCAACGCACATAAGTTAGGCACAACGTGCACTAGGTGCACGGAACATCCACGAAAACCACTAAAACCTTAACTAAAATCGTCGTTTCGGAACAACCGTCAAAACTAAAACCCGACTAAACCAAATTCCGCATTCGCACACCCTAAAATTCGTAGGAGATTCTAATAATATCATCAAGATATCGCAATTAAATCACCTCCTAATTTTATAAAAAAACCTAGTAAGCATTAACATTTCAATTTCGACGCAAATATCGCGAATTAACGATATAGCGATCACAACATCGCACAAACATCTAAACTAACCTACTAGATAGACACTACACTAATTTTAACCTACTTACAAAGCTTCAAATCCTAATTAAAATTTCAAACATTTTCTTGAATTTCATTAAACAAGCAATAACAACCAAATTAACACTTTAAAATCCTATTTTAGCATGTTTAAACTACAATTAACCAATTGATTGAAACTATACCTCACAAGTAGTGAACCCTAGGTTGCACTAGCCTCCAAGACACCTCCTTTCTCCTTTTCTTAAACTAATTTGGATTTGAGAAGAGGAAGAATAGGGATTTGTTTGAGTTTTGTGAAGAAATTTATGAATTTCGGTGGATTTTTGAATGAATTTAGAAGCAAAGAAATAGGGGGAAATGGGGAAAACCTGCTGTAAGAGGCTCGACCTGAGGAGATGAGAGAAAGTGAGAGAGAGTTGTGTAGAATTTTCCATGTAAAAAGTATCTTTTAAACTCATTTAATGCATATCACATCAATTTTCTATGTAAAATTCCATTTTAATTTCATTTTGATTAATTTTTAAACCATAGAAACTACAATCTTGGAAAGTCTTGATACAATTTTTATTACTAGTAGATTTTAGTTTATAATGGTTCCTATGTATGAAATTTACCCATTTATTTTGTATTTATCACTAATTTAATGTATATTTAAAAGCTTAAAATAATATTAAAAATAATTAATTAAGGAAAAAAATTTAAATGACTAGAAATTTTTAAGTGACAATTAATTAACCAATTACTAGCAATTTCTTATCTAAATTTTGTATAATTAGGCCTATATTGAAAAATAATTATTTTGACATTTTACGGAAAATACTGTTTATTTTACCAATTATCGAAAAACTACCTAAACGAAAATTCAAAGTATTACAATCTTCCCCTCTTAAAGAAATTCGTTCCCCGAATTTAAAATTTTACTACGCATACCTTCAAAAAGATGGGGATATTTCTTCCTCATCTCGTCATCGGTCTCCCAGGTCACCTCCTCGCTGTTCGGGCCACGCCAAAGAACCTTGACGGACGATATAACCTTCGACCTCAATTTCTTCACCTGCCGATCCAAAATGACCACCGGCTGCTCGGTGAATGAAAGATCGCGCTCCAGCTGGATCGTCTGGTGCTGAATCGCATGGGAAGGGTCATGAAAGTACTTGCGGAGAATCGAAACATGGAACACGGGGTGAACATCTGGGAAGCTGGGCGGAAGAGCAAACCGATAAGCCACCGAACGGACACGCTCGAGGATCTCGAAGGGACCAACATATCTAGGACTAAGCTTTCCTTTCCGCCCAAATCTCATCATGCCCTTCATCGAAGAGACCCTCAGGAAAACATGTTTGCCAACAGCGAACTCGAGTCGGCGACGGCGCCTGTCAGCATATGATTTCTGCCAACTCTGTGCTGCTCTCATCCTATCCCAAATCAGCTGTATCTTTTCGGTCGTCTCCTGTACGATCTGCGGCCCCAAAATACTTCTCTCCCTGAGCTCTATCCAGCATACTGGCGATCGAAATTTCTTCCCATATAAAGCCTCAAAAGATGCCATCTGAATCGTCTCCTGGAAGCTATTATTATAGGAGAACTCGATCAAGGGTAAATGACGATCCCAGCTACCACCAAAATCTTAAACACAAGCTCTGAGCAGGTCCTCAAGAGTCTGAATAGTACGCTCCGACTGACCGTCAGTCTGCGGATGAAAAGATGTGCTAAAACTCAATCGGGTGTTCAAAGCCTCCTGAAGTTTCTTCCATAATCGGCTGGTAAACTGGGTGCCCCAGTCGGACACGATGCAAGTCGGGACGCCATGAAGTCGTACGATCTCATCAATATAAACCTGGGTGTACTGAGTAAATCCAAAAGTGGTCTTCACTAGCAGAAAGTGAGCCGCTTTCACCAGTCGATCCATAATCACCCAAATAGAGTCATACCCTCGACTGGTCCTGGGTAGACCCACAATGAAGTCCATGGAGACCAGTTCACACTTCCACTCAGGAATGGGCAAAGGCTGTAACTCGCCGGCTGGCCTCTGGTGCTCGGCCTTGACTTGCTGATAAGTCAGGCATCTCGATACAAAGTCCGTAACATCCTTCTTCATCCCGTCCCACCAGTAAACCTCTCTCAAATCGCGATACATCTTGATGGAACCTGGATGAACACAGTATACTGACCTATGTGCCTCCTCAAGAATATCACGCCTCAGTCCCTCAGAATCTCGTAGGCACATTCGAGTCCTAAATCGAAGTATCCCCTGATCATCAATCACGCACTCGGAAACTCTACCCTGAAGGGTTCCTAGGCACACTAATGAGGTCTCACAAGGCATCAATCATGCCAATTTCAAATTTTACAAGTGCTGAGAAACCCTAATACGGATCGTTAACTAGAATTTTAGGCGAAAGATGCAACTTGTTAACAACTTAACTAAAAGAACGAAAATACAACCTTTGTAGATCCAGTTCTCCACCTCTATAGCTCCACGATGATGTCCCTCCGCTGTCCAAAATGGATCCCGGGCTCTAGCGTCGGCTTCATCGGAAAAATGGGCGGGCTAGGTCATCGACTACGATGCCGAAGATGATCTACGTCGAGGCATCACAAGATCAAGCTCCAACTTCACCGAGTCATGAAACTTGTGAAGAAAACACCCTATACTACTTGGCAAGAGGTAGAGGATGAAGAAATAGGAAGTGGGTTCACTTTAGAATTGGATTTCTCACTCTTTTTCTCAAGATGCCATTGTTGGTAGCAAGCTTCTTCTTGAAGAAGAAGAAGAAGAAGATAATATGTTATGTTAATTCTCTTTCAAAATGAAAATAAAATGAATACTTATCATAATCCAACCATGGTCAAGTGTAGAGAATAAACTAGGGTTAGGTCAATGGTTAGGGTTAAGCATGAAGACAAAAAATGGTGACTTGGTCAAAGCTTCATGAAGCTTCAACATGCATCCAAAGAAAGCCACCATTTTTCTTTTCTTTTGCCAAAAAGAAAGAAATAAATAAATGAATAAATAGATATGAAAAACAAAACCCTAACCATTTAAATAACCATGGTTTAATCTTTACACAAACTCAAGTAAGCATGTATCATCAAACATGATACAATCAAGTGCACAAAAGTATATCACATGTACAACTTGTGAACTTCAAGTGAGAAAATCCATTTAAAGTGAACCAATACTAGTTAATGCAAAGTAATATATCAAATATATAATTATGCATTAAATCATTAAATCAACACTTGATTCAATGATCCGGTCATGTCGCACACAACCGACTAGTATACATTGTATCGTTTTATCGAATCAATCCTTGATTCGATAACTAGGTTATATCGCATACAACCATTCGACACATTCATCGCGAGAATGAAATACGGTATCACATACACGCATTATTCTCGGTCCCGCACATATCTCATATGCGCTCCTATTTCGTTTCGCTTGAGCCAGGAAACCTCTGTGTAGGACTCTAAAGACTCGTCAATACGCCGGTAGTAGATGATGATCATATCAAACACCCACAAGCCGCAAGCGGTCTGCTAAACATAACGGCCACCCAGGTATTGAGCGATCAGAAGATTGACGAGCAAGCCCGCTCACACTCCTGTGAATCCAACCAGTAACACTTACCGTACCGTCCGGTTTCGTCGTCTGATATGTCGCATATCTCGCCTAGGGGTGGTAAACGTCAGACCCCAATAGCTTGATAAGTCGTGTCGATATGAGGTCTATAACAGTTCGAGAAACTACTGGTAACACTTACCAGCAAATCTCAGCAACCCTGGCTAGGGATTTCCGGTTATAGCCAATCGAACACAGCGCAACATCAACCCCCTATACCGGGAGAGACGAATCCCCTCCTATCGCTCATTGCCTCCATGTGATTCCGGACTGTACCCAAAAGCCATCGTTTTGCATGCCCTCTTGGACGTGGTAAGGTGGAAATCAAAGCACAGTGGGAACCACACAAGACTCTATGACGATCTCGGGTCAACAGACTACTCTGTACCAGTGTCACCAGAGAACTGCCATCTGACGTAAGGTATAATACCATCTGGGAGTTCTCGGCGAGTCCGTCCAGTGTACCCAGTCTCTACAGAGCACCCGTATATCATCTCTGATGTCAAACACCAATGGATATGGAATCATCCATCGCCCATCTGTATGGGTCGAGAAGGTATACGCTAGTCTACTCTGGTATATCGATGCCCTGTCTCGATATACCCACGACTAGGGACCTTGAAGGATGTACTTATGGACTACCATGTCCCCACTAGTATGATCCTCATCATAGTCCAGGTAGTCAAGTACGCATCCTAAGGGCTTTACCAACATGTAACAGAGAGACAATCAGTATACACGTTAAGGTAAAGAGCAACCAGATAGCATACTATCATGTCGAGCAAGAAAGTCCTCCCTATATATGTCCAAGCATCCACTACAATATACATCCTATGTACAGTAATGGCCCCTGGGGCATACATATAACTAACAATCTCCCACTTGCACTAGGGCCATCTGATAGCAGTGGTTGTAGTATCTCATACTCAACCATCCCATAAAAGTCTCTCTCTGGGAAAATGCCTTTGTGAGTGGATCCGACGTGTTGTCCTCTGAGTCTACTCTCATAACCTTGATCACCCTGGAGATCAACTATCTCCATGATCAGGTGATACTGCCTTAGAATATGTCTGGATCACTGATGGGATGGACGTTCCTTAGCATAAGCCACAACTCCATTGTCATACAATGGGAGGAACTAAGTTCATCTCATGAACAAATATACATTCAGACTGCCTCTTTGGTAGCATCTTAAGTAGCGATGTATCGAGCCTTTATCGTCTAGTATGCCACGGTATCTAGCTTGGAACTCTTCCAACATACCGTCCCTTTACTGAGGGTAAAGACAATGCCTGTGACTGACTTTCAGTCGTCTTTATCACCCTGGAACCCTTCCAGTGATTCTCCCCAGGATCGGTTGATACCATCTCACTACAACTAGTGAGAATCCTAACATCCAATTAGATCTATCTCATAGATCCAAAACCCAGGATTTAGGAGGTATCATTTTGATCCTATATGGAGAATCCTTGTTATAAGCGGAGATTGACCGAGCGTAGCATAGGAAACTCCTTTCTTATCAAGAGTATGTCATCCACGTACTCTACGAGGATCATCACCATACTCCCTACTACCTTTTTGTTTATACAAGGTTCATCTACCATTTTGATGATGTCAAACTCTTTGACTAATTCATCAAAACCGATGTTCCAACTCCGCTATGCCTTCTTTATCCTATAAAGCAACTTGTACACGTTTCCGCTGCTCCCACTGTCTACGAAGCCCTCTGGCTGTGTACTTACAGACGCTCTCTTCTAAAACATCATTTTAGAAAAGCAGTCATGACACCCAACCGCCAGATATCGTAGTCATGGTATGTAGCCGTGGCAAGTAGGATCTGGATGGACTTAAGCATAGGCACTGAAAAAGGATTCATCATTATCCATGCCTGGTCGATGATGAAAACCTTTAACATGTCTAGCTTTGAAAGTCTCAACCTTTCCACCTACACCAATGTAATCTTCTCAAGATATACTTGCTCCTGATGGGGATTTAACCCTTCAGATATAGCAACCAAAGTCCATACTTTGTTGGTGTACATGGATTCCATCTCAGATCACTAAGCATCCAGCCATTCTTACAGAGTCTCACTCCTGATGGCCAGCTCGAAACTAGTTGGGTCATCATCTCATGATGCAATCCTCACTCCCACTGTCATAGAGAAACCGAAGTAACTCTCAGGTGGGTGAGGTACCCTACTAGATCGGCGGAGAGGGTGAGGTTCGTTGGTAACTATTGAATCCTTTGGTTCTTTCAAATCATCAGCTGCAGTTTGTATAGCTGGAACATTTCCAGTTTTACATAACAGACCTTGCCTCGAGCTTGTCCGTATTTTGTTTTTAGACATAGGCCGGACAACCCCAAATCTTAACCATCTTAAGATATGGGCTCTTCCCTTTCCATATCACATATGAAGTGATAGGCAACTGATTTGATTTGAACCCTATTCAATAGGTATGCAGCTTCTCAAGTGCATAACTCCCAAAAAGGAAATAGATAACTCAGTAGTACTCATCATAGAGCACACCTTATCATATAGGGTGTGATTGCTCTGCCCCGATATACCATCGTGCTATGGTGTATACGGAGGAGTAATCTTGAGAGAGAATCTCATTCTCCTTTAGAATAGTCCAGGATTTCCATGCTCAAGTATTCTCCTCCTTGATCACATCAAAGGACATAATACTTATACCCGTATTGGTTCTCTACTTCTAACTTATATTCTGTGAATATCTCAAAAGGTTCGGACTTGTGTTTCAAAAGGAATATATGTCTGAATCTAAAGTGATTATCAGAGAATGTAATGAAGTATAAAGAACCGGTCTTTGCATGTGTAGACAGGGGACCTACATACATCAACATGTATCGTCCCAAGAGTTTACTAACTCTTTCTCTGTTTCCATTAAACAGAGCTGAGGTCATTTTATCTTTGTGACATGACTCGCAAGTTTCATAAGATGTAAATTCAAACTAATTTAAATATGCATCTAAATGTAACTTCAGCCAGTCGGGTCGCATTGATATGACCTAGTCTACAATGCCTCAAGAAGGATCCGTTCATTTCTGAACTCTTCCTCTTGTGTGTGTTCCGTATACTAGGAACTGTAGTTTTATTTAGAACTTCAATGCTTTTAGATAACGTGCCTGAACCGATCAACTTTTGATATAGGAAATGTTCAAAACATTATCCAACAATACAAAATTATATCCTTTCTTTACTAATAAAGAGACTGATATGATTTTGTATATCAGGTTCGGTATCTAATAACATTCATTCAGAATCAATGTATTGGTCATACAGGGTGACAGTGACCAACAGACTTGGCTGCAACACTTGCCCCGTTTTCTGTCTCATGAAACTTATCACCCGATCTCAGTTCTCTACCTTTCTGTAGCCCTATGTAACAGATTACATATGTGGGATCCTGATGCGGTATCATATACCCAGGACATAAACGATATTGAGAAACAGTTCTGTATAATAAACACACCCGAAGATGATGCATCAGCATGCACTCTTTACGTTTGGGCGGCACGGGAATTCTGGTATTCCCCAATTTCCTGCTCTGTCTTATAACAATTATAAGTTGGAGCGGGACCAACGTTCCCCATCTCAGTATAACAAGCGGGTTCGGTCAAATATCCGTATTATTATCTTGATTAAGGCGTGATATGGTCGCTACCTGGAGAGAGAGAGAAGAAAACACTCATCGTGCGCTCTTGCAAGAATAGATTGGTTATTATTTTATCTAATCAGGATGGCTCCCACTGCTTTTTATCAAATCATCCTTCAAACCCTAAAAGGAAAGTCTAGCCGGGATTAATTACATACTACAAGTTCGCCAATCTTTCAGCCAGGCCAGTGTCGGTACTTTGAGGGAGGTCCCCCGTGCTTTCGCACGAACCTAATTAATGTAAACCTCATTTTCCAGAGGCGTAACCTCGTTGACACCTTTCTAGAAACCTACTTGATCGGCTAATTGTAATGTGTAAAACTCTCCCAGGAGTAACAATTACTCGCAGCGGGTATCGGGATCCAACTATCTCATAGAAGGTATGCAATCTCATTGCAAATTTCAACACTTGAAATTCCCGATAATTTTGCCCCTAGCACCCTATGACCTTGACGGAGGTCAACAAACCATAGGCTACTAGTCAAGTTCAACCCGTCATTTCTTGATCGAATTAAACCCACCCGCACGACCCTTGACGGAGGTCAACAAGGCCGCACGACTACCCTAATCCAATCTGCTTCATATGCATAAACAGATAAATACTAGTTAGCTACCGCACACTACGCATTGACGGAGGTCAACAAACGTAGCACGAATACTAAATAGGACTTATCTGAAATGACGGAGGGCTACGACAGGTTTTTCTGAAAACCTATTGCGTAATGAACTTGATATCGTTGTAGGATCGAATGAATTTTGAAATGGAGTGTCTTTGAGGCTTTTCTAGTTTTGCTAAAGGAGTCACTCCCGGTGAAGGGATCGTCGGTCCTTTCCTCGTCGAATGAAGTGCGGGATATATCATATATATCACTGTGCAAAGCAAAACTCTTAAAAGCAATCAAAAGACAAACCGAGTGTGTAGCATCTGCCAGTTATTGCTAAAGGAGTCACTCCCGGTGAAGGGATCTCGGTCCTTTCCTCATCGAATAAGGTGCTGGATATATCACATATACCTCTGTGCAAAGCAAGAACTGTAGCTACCAGTTTTAATTTTGAAATTCGATTCTACAACATCTTAGGTTTCTTTTACTTTCATTAATCACATTAATGAAGTCCCATCATTTAAGTACCTAAACATCACAGATAAATACGACGTACACTTATGCCCTCCGCATTCGTCTCGATGTCCCCTCGTGCACCGTTAGGTTAGGTAACTAACGGCAGAGTGGGGCAGGGCTAGCGCGGGTGTAAAACATAAGTAACGTCTATATAATATATCATATATACTATATACTGTATCTATCACAGAACATCACATGATCACATCACAGATATCGCAGCAGAAGAATCATATGAAATATTGGATATACTAGGACGTCCGTGTTTTCAATACGAGCCAGTATAAAACACGGATTCCACGGTCGCGATGAATAGCCAAACCCACACCCCTAGACCCTACGAGAGCGGCAAGCAACCCTACCAATTTTAGAGTTAGGAGACCCGGACTCGACTCCTCGAGTTGGTCTCCCACTGGACTCCAGAACCCGGTTACTTGTGCCCTTCTCCTTGGGTCTATCCTAGTGCGGAAAAGTAAATAATATACAAAAGGTGACATCTTCCGCAACCTGGAAGTGTCCCAATAAAAGAATATTACATACAAGTTTTTACATGAATGAAAATGAAAAACACTCATCTCACATAAAACCCCCGGCTATTCAAACACGACGATCCAATATAACATATCCAACAACACATAACATCACATGTCATCAACGTAAGTAAATATGCGCATCCCAATTGTCGTTGACATATAGCAACGAAACCGGCGATATCACATATTACACTTACGGTCACAGAAAAGAAAGTGTAAAACCACAACAGTTGGAATCCGCAACATCTTTAGACATCGCATGCCTAATCAAATGAATTCTTTAGACATCGCATGCCTAACAATTATAAACCCCGCATTTTAGTCTCAAAATCGAAAACTCTTTTCAACATCAAGTCGGGCAATTCAACAAGATTCCCGACATCATGATTGAATGCTCGTCGCAAACTTTAGTAGGCGGCCGCACACCCGATGCCGTCGACGAAGTGCACCAAGGCGGAACACCGCTACCGCGAGCACCCGAACGGATGCTTTCGGCGACGCGGTTCTCCTACAGTCACTTGGTCGGGGCTATGGGGCGAGGCTGTCTATTAAGTTTACCCGGCGAGTATCCGCGTACGCTACGTGATTGCGACGGACTTTTGATCACATCAAAATTCCATGGCAACCGATCAAGTGAGACTAAACTACTAGATTTATAACATTCATTCAGTTATCTGATAACTACTTGTGAATTCCAAATGTTGTATCACATTCCGGATAAACAGAAAATGTTAAAATTTCCGATCGAACAATCGAACACCCAAGTTTTCCCGATACAGATCAACACATGAAACAGGTTTAAAAACATTCACTTCGTGCCTCAGTACCAACGGTCCAGCCGTAGAAGGGTCAAGCCAACGCCTCATATGTGGCACGCCGTACTGCCCCAAACCCTAAGGTTCAAAGGGCAGTTCAAGACGGTCACATAATCGAGTTAAGGTTTGTTGTCTTCTAGAGGGTCCATCGCGTTACTTGCACTACTTAGAACGTCTTTAAACCACGGAAAAATCCAACACTTGGAAATTTTCCGGCAGGGGAAAGATTGGTTATTTATATCCGGTCGAACTTTTTAACATACTCAATAATTATCCGGAAAACATATAGACAAAATTAGACAATCCGATCGATACACCGTGTCCCCAATACAACCCAGAAAACTCAACTCTTGAGTTCAGAAAAAAAATCCCAGGAAAACCAGCACTGCAAAATAGGAATTACTGTGCAAAATTCATTGGGAGAAGAGACAAAATGGCCGCGGAACCGCCGCATTAGCATGCTAATGCCGCGGTTCCGCCGCACTTTAGACACATCATTAGGTAATTTTTGCACCGTAATTCTTAGAATTTCCTGCTGAATTTTCTGCATATTTTTAATTCTCAAAAATCCACAATTTTCAAAAATGTACAGAGAGCAATTTTGGGTTTAGGGTTTCGGTTCGATCGGGTTTCTAACATCGTCTAAGCATCGCCTAAAGCTCTAGCTAGGCTCTGATACTACTGAAGGGTTCCTAGGCACACTAATGAGGTCTCACAAGGCATCAACCATACCAATTTTAAATTTTACAAGTGCCGAGAAACCCAAATACGGATCGTTAACTAGAATTTTAGGCGAAAGATGCAACTAGTTAACAACTTAACTAAAAGAACGGAAATACAACCTTTGTAGATCTGGTTCTCCACCTCCATAGCTCCGCGATGATGTCCCTCCGCTGTCTAAAATGGATCCCGGGCTCTAGCGTCGGCTTCATCGGAAAAATGGGCGGGCTAGGTCATCGACTACGATGCCGAAGATGATCTACGTCGAGGCATCACAAGATCAAGCTCCAACTTCACCAAGTCATGAAACTTGTGAAGAAAACACCCTATACTACTTGGCAAGAGGTAGAGGATGAAGAAATAGGAAGTGGGTTCACTTTAGAATTGGATTTCTCACTCTTTTTCTCAAGATGCCATTGTTGGTTGCAAGCTTCTTCTTGAAGAAGAAGAAGAAGAAGATAATATGTTATGTTAATTCTCTTTCAAAATGAAAATAAAATGAATACTTATCATAATCCAACCATGGTCAAGTGTAGAGAATAAACTAGGGTTAGGTCAATGGTTAGGGTTAAGCATGAAGACAAAAAATGGTGACTTAGTCAAAGCTTCATGAAGCTTCAACATGCATCCAAAGAAAGCCACCATTTTTCTTTTCTTTTGCCAAAAAGAAATAAATAAATAAATGAATAAATAGATATGAAAAACAAAACCCTAACCATTTAAATAACCATGGTTTAATCTTTACACAAACTCAAGTAAGCATGTATCATCAAACATGATACAATCAAGTGCACAAAAGTATATCACATATACAACTTGTGAACTTCAAGTGAGAAAATCCATTTAAAGTGAACCAACACTAGTTAATGCAAAGTAATATATCAAATATATAATTATGCATTAAATCATTAAATCAACACTTGATTCAATGATCCGGTCATGTCGCACACAACCGACTAGTATACAATGTATCGTTTTATCGAATCAATCATTGATTCGATAACTAGGTTATATCGCATACAACCATTCGACACATTCATCGCGAGAATGAAATACGGTATCACATACACGCATTATTCTCGGTCCCGCACATATCTCATATGCGCTCCTATTTCGTTTTGCTTGAGCCAGGAAACCTCTGTGTAGGACTCTAAAGACTCGTCAATACGCCGGTAGCAGATGATGATCATATCAAACACCCACAAGCCGCAAGCGGTCTGCTAAACGTAACGGCCACCCGGGTATTGAGCGATCAGAAGATCGACGAGCAAGCCCGCTCACACTCCTGTGAATCCAACCAGTAACACTTACCGTACAGTCCGTTCTCGTCGTCTGATATGTCGCATATCTCGCCTAGGGGTGGTAAACGTCAGACCCCAATAGCTTGATAAGTCGTGTCGATATGAGGTCTATAACAGTTCGAGAAACTACTGGTAACACTTACCAGCAAATCTCAGCAACCCTGGCCAGGGATTTCCGGTTATAGCCAATCGAACACAGCGCAACATCAACCCCCTATACCGGGAGAGACGAATCCCCTCCTATCGCTCATTGCCTCTATGTGATTCGGGACTGTACCCAAAAGCCACCGTTTTGCACGCCCTCTTGGACGTGGTAAGGTGGAAATCAAAGCACAGTGGGAACCACACAAGACTCTATGACGATCTCGGGTCAACAGACTACTCTGTACCAGTGTCACCAGAGAACTGCCATCTGACGTAAGGTATAATACCATCTGGGAGTTCTCGGCGAGTCCGTCCAGTATACCCAGTCTCTACTGAGCACCCGTATATCATCTCTGATGTCAAACACCAATGGATATCGGATCATCCATCGCCCATCTGTATGGGTCGAGAAGGTATACGCTAGTCTACTCTGGTATATCGATGCCCTGTCTCGATATACCCACGACTAGGGACCTTGAAGGATGTACTTATGGACTACCATGTCCCCACTAGTATGATCCTCATCATAGTCCAGGTAGTCAAGTACGCATCCTAAAGGCTTTACCAACATGTAACAGAGAGACAATCAGTATACACGTTAAGGTAAAGAGCAACCAGATAGCATACTATCATGTCGAGCAAGAAAGTCCTCCCTATATATGTCCAAGCATCCACTACAATATACATCCTATATACAGTAATGGCCTCTGGGGCATACATATAACTAACATGCCCTACCGAATCTGCTCGATAATCTCTAAAATACGGGCATCACCAAACTGTGCCTCGCGGATACGGTCAAGTAACCGTGGGCGTGCTCTAAAATGGGCCAGCTGTCCCCCTGTAGGAGTAAACTCGAACTGCACTCTGCTGTCACATAAAACCTGCCAATCCGTCGTCGACTGCATCTGTACTTCGCTCAAACAAGATAAGATACCTCCGGGCCTCCTACTCAAAGCATCTGCCACCACATTCGCCTTACCCGGATGGTATAGAATCTCGCAGTCATAGTCTTTCACCAACTCCATCCAACGGCGCTGTCTCAGATTTAGATTTCGCTGGTGAAAGATATACTTCAAGCTCTTGTGGTTAGTGAATATCTGGCACGACTCGACGTATAGGTAATGTCTCCAGATCTTGAGTGCAAACACCACTGCAGCCATCTCTAAATCATGAGTAGGGTAGTTCTGTTCATGTTTCCTCAACTGTCGAGAACCATACGCGATAACTCTGTCATGCTGCATCAATACACAGCCCAGCCCCACTCGAGAAGCATCACAATATACCATAAAACCGCCTGATCCTGAAGGAAATGATAACACTGGTGTAGTAGTCAGACGAGTCTTCAACTGATGGAAGCTATCCTCACATGCCTCGGTCCAATCGAAAGGAACCCCCTTCCAAGTCAACCCGGTCAACGGTGTAGCAATACGGGAGAAATTCTGGACAAAACGTCGATAATAGCCGGCCAGACCTAAAAAGCTGCGAACCTCCATAACTGATACCGGTCTAGGCCAACGCTGAACTGCCTCGATCTTCTTCGGATCCACACAAATACCATCTCTTGTCACCACATGACCCAAGAAGTCGACACTGTCAAGCCAGAATGCGCACTTGGAAAATTTGGCGAACAGCTGATGCTCCCTCAAAGTCTGCAATATGATACGCAAGTGTTGCTCATGCTCCTCCCGGCTCCGAGAATAAACCAAGATGTCGTCAATGAATACAATGATGAACTGATCAAGATACGGCCTGAATACACGGTTCATCAAGTCCATAAATGCTGCCGGAGCATTGGTGAGCCCGAACGACATCACCAACAACTCATAATGACCATATCGTGTACGGAAAGCAGTCTTCGGAATATCCTCCTTCCGAACCCGCAACTGGTGATAACCTGACCGTAAATCAACCTTCGAGAAATA
This sequence comes from Agapanthus africanus, assembly GCA_030015575.1. Lineage (NCBI taxonomy): Eukaryota > Viridiplantae > Streptophyta > Magnoliopsida > Asparagales > Amaryllidaceae > Agapanthus > Agapanthus africanus. The sequence continues at coordinate 737,781,400 of CM057338.1, forward strand.
CCCCGCACCCTGGAGCTGATCAAATAAGTCGTCAATGCGGGGTAGGGGATATCTGTTCCACACAGTAACCCGGTTCAGCTGACGATAATCCATGCATAAGAGCATACTGTCGTCCTTCTTCTTAACAAATAGGACGGGAGCACCCCAAGGTGACACACTCAGTCGGATAAGCCATTTGTCCAGCAAGTCCTGCAATTGATTCTTCAGCTCTCTAAGCTCCGCCGGGGCCATCCGATAAGGCGGTATAGAAATAGGCCCCGTGCCGGGGATCAAGTCAATGCAGAACTCAATCTCGCGCTCTGGCGGCAGACCAGGAAGCTCGTCAGGAAATACATCAGGAAACTCTCTCACAACAGGGACCTGGTCCAACGGAACCTCTATGGCGCTAGTATCACAAACATAGGCTAAGAATCCCTGACACCCTTTCCGCATAAGCTGACCAGCACGAAGAGAAGAAATCAAGCTGGGAAGGGTAGCGCTACGATCTCCCTAAATAACAAGAACCAGCTCACTGGGAAAGCTGAATCTGACTGCCTTCTTATGGTAGTCCACAGATGCATAACAGGTGGCTAGCCAGTCTATACCAAGAAGAACGTCGAAGTCTAGCATATCGAGGAGAATTAAATCAACTGAAGAATCCCTCTCCTCGATACGAACAAGACACGATCGGTACACAAAACGAGCAACAAATGACTCACCTACCGGAGTAATAATTACAAGCGACTGATCTAAGGAAGATGACTCTCGGCACAACCTCGGTGCAAAGTATGTGGATACATAAGAATGTGTGGAGCCTGGATCAAATAATACCCGTGCATCAAAAGAACATACTGGCAGAGTACCTGTCACAATGGCATTGGATGCCAGTGCATCCTGAGGAGTCAAAGCGAACACTCGGGCCTGTCCACCACTAATAGCTGGCTGCCCTCTGCCTCTGCCTCTGCCTCTGTCTCCTCGTCCTCTCTGAACCGGACCGCCACGCCCACAACCTCTAGGAGCATCTTCCTGGCATGGAGCATCATCATGGGTAGGAAGTAGAGTACTCTGGGGAGGTGGTGAAGGTGGTAAGGTCATATGTAGCACTAACCCCGTGCCCTGGCGCCCTATGGTACAGTCTCTGACACGATGGTACTGACTCCCGCACCGAAAACATCCTGGCGACGACTGTTGGGTCTGTGGATATGAACCAAATAACTGACCCAGCCTCAATCCTCTGCCGCTACCATCTCCCAGAAAGAATCTATCATAGTGTCTACCCACCTGTCGCTGGGATGGCGTATCAGTACGAATCCGCTTCGGCCCAGAAACGACCGGAGTCTCAGAAATGCGCTCCTCCAAAAGTAAGGCTGCATCCATCGTGGCTGTGTATGTGTTAAAGTGCTGGGTGCCAATGGAAAGGAATAACTGTGTGTCAAGCCCTCGTACAAATCTCTTTATCATCTTCTCTTCAGTGTCTACTAGGTACGGAGCATATCGGGACAACTGAGTAAACTGTATATCACACTCGGACACTGTCACCCCAGGAGTCTTGCACAAAGACTCAAAACTACGGGCTCGAGCATCTCGGACACTCTCCGGAAGAAAACAGGAAAGAAATGCAGCGGTGAACTCGTCCCAAGTCATATGAGGTAAACCTGCAGCTCGGCCTCTATCTACTGAATCGTACCATGTCTGGGCAAGGCCCTCAAGACAAAAACTCATAAACTCCACCCATCTATCATCGGAACACCTCAACGAACGGCAAATCCTAGTCATCCTATCGAGAAATGCCTGCGGGTCCTCTGTCGCATTCGTGTCGGTAAAGGCTGGAGGTCTCAGCCTCATAAACTCCTGCAGTGATACGGGGATAGTCACAGTAGTAGCAGGAGCAACAGTCTGGACAACAGGTACAATCGTGGTCTGTGTGGTGGGAAGAACGTCCTCGGATCTCTGTGCCCGACTGGACTCAACTAAAGATCCCATCATCTGTCGCAACTCCTGCATACCGGCCTCTAATATGGAAATACGGTCTGGAGAGGGCGGATCAATCTGACCCTGAGGTGTAAGTGTATCATCCCGCTTGATCCTCACCTAAGACGAGCCCGCTCGAAGCTCATCCCTAGCAACAGCCTGCTGAGCTCTCGTAGTCTTTGGCGGCATCGAAGCAGGAATAAGAAACAGGAGCGATAAGAACATTGCAATTGAATCAAGGAATGCATGGAATCAAGAGGGTAAATACAAGCAATTATGTCCTAAGGTCACTTAGGCAGAGTACTGTATCGTAAGTATACCACGGAACACACCCACGCTACGCCACTCTGCTTAAGTCACCCACTCCATCTACCAAGGGTCGTCCTACACTCAGAAAGGTAAAACCTAAAGCTCTGATACCAACTTTGTCACGACCCGAAGGTACAGAACGTGACTGGCACTTAGATTACGAGATGTCTTAAGGCGTAACGTAACCTAAGTCAACCAACGCCCAGAAAATCTAAACCATAAACAATAAGAGTGAAGGAAAACCTTTTATGAAAACGATTTTAAACCAATTAAGTTATATTAATCCCTTTTAAAAAAACATCAAAATTTTTCCAAAAATTTCGGGAAAGTCTCCTTTGTAAATACTAGCCCTCAAAATGGGTACAACAAGATATATAAACCTGTAATGAAATAATAGCATTCCCAAGCGGGAGCTAGCTCTTCGCCCAAGGAGGATCATAACCACACGCAATATATATGTAATATCAGGCAAATAAGCAAAAAGAAACACAAAAATATGCAAAACACAACGTCGGCTCAAGTGAGCTCGACCCTAGAGAAATCATTATACACAAATCTCTCAGTCTCATCATTAGGTCGCATATACAAAATAAGAAGTGGTAGATGGAGAATATTAGATGCAATGATAGTACAAAAAGACAAAAGTATCCTCGCAACCCACCTAAGAGCAATGTCGCGAGTCTGAGCAAAAGAAGCTAATGAAAAGATACGCCCACCGCTACAAGGCCGACGGGTCCGACCTGCAAGACACTGTGGCACAACGGGGGTGAGTTGACAGCCCGTGAGTAGAAAATAACATCCAATAAGGCTATCATAAGAATGCACGCAATGCGTCGCAATCTGCATATCTTAGTATAATGCGATGCTACTAATATGTAAGAACATGGATGCAAAATCAATACGAAATCATTAAGTGTTTAAATACGATGATCTTTGCATTCTTAACTTAAAAAAATATCTGTACAATAGCCAAGGTACCATCAATGAAATCATCCGAAAACCGTGTCAAGCATGGACACCAAATATGGAAATATATTTGTCTCAATATCTCACTATATCAATGTCTCAATACCTCGGGCTTCGTCAGTCCGGATCGGCCCATATCATCAATCTCACGACAACGGTCGGTATCCTCCGGATATCCGCCAAGCCAGACATCACCGGTAGATAGTCTTCCCCTGCCAGGCTCATCGTCTACAACTCGATCTTCTTGCCCCGGGGTACCGTACCGGGCCCAATATGTACCCGAGACGGTTCATCCACTCCTCGAATCGGGTCTCGAAATCCAACAGAATAACATGAAAACGCATGGTGTACGACACATACATCACGAGAAAACCGCAACTTTATATTAAAAATGATAATAATAATCTTTTGTTAAATTCTTGCGGTTTTCCCCAAAATCCAGAAATCTCATCAATACTGAAATCCTCAAGAAAATCATAATACCCAACATGTTGTATATGATAAATGCTTATGATATCAAAGGTATGCAATGTGATTTATGGCTAGGAATCTATATAAGCATGATGATGAAGTAAAGTATATACATGCTATGCAATTCAATGTATCATGTATGATGCAATTTTTTGATACTGAACTAAGCAGGTTATACAGTGCTCGTGGCATGGCAATTACCAAAGGCGTGTGTGTTCACATGAATAGTACACGTGCAACATGTGCCAATGATAATGGTGTACGTGTCCTAAGGTGTGATATCACACATAGGTATATAAATAACAATGCAATGCCAGCAGATGAACAACTAGAATGATGTACGTACGAATGAGATGGTTAACTAACTAACTATGCATATAGTATGCAAGTAATAAAGTGATCCTAACTATGGAGCGCCTCGCGCCATCAAGACAATTTCCCCATAGATGTATACATCTACTCACCCGGACGCCTCGCTAATCTGATCCAACCACCGCTTTGCTTTTGCGCGCCGCGTTCGATGTTTCCGCAACCGATCCTAAAATCGCATAACACACAACATAAGATTACACATCATGAAACGACGCAAATCAAAATATGAAAAGATCAACGCACACAAGTTGGGCACAACGTGCACTAGGTGCGCAGAACACACACGAGAACCACTAAAATCTTAACTAAAATCTTCGTTTCGGGCAACCGTCAAAACTAAAACCCGACTAATCCAAATTCCGCATTCACACATCCTAAAAGTCGTAGGAGATGCTAATAATAACGTCAAGATATCTCAATTAAATAACCTCCTAATTTTATGAAAAACCTAGTAAGTTTTAACATTTCAATTTCGACGCAAACATCGTGAATTAACGATATAGCGATCACAACATCGCACAAACATCTAAACTAACCTACTAGATAGCCACTACACTAATTTTAACCTACTTACAAATCTTCAAACCCGAATTAAAATTTCAAAGCTTTTCTTGAATTTCATTAACCAAGCAATAACAACCAAATTGACACTTTAAAATCCTAGTTTAGCATGTTTAAACTACAATTAACCAATTGATTGAAATTATACCTTACAAGTAGTGAAACCTGGCTTGCACTAGCCTCCAAGACACCTCCTTTCTCCTTGTATTAAACTAATTTGGGTTTGAGAAGAGGTAGAATAGGGATTTATTTGAGTTTTGTGAAGAAATTTGTGGATTTCGGTGGATTTTTGAATGAATTTAGAAGCAAAGAAATGGGGGGAAATGGGGAAAACCTGCTGCAAGAGGCTCGGCCTGAGGAGATGAGGGAAAGTGAGAGAGAGTTGTATAGAATTTTCCATGTAAAAAGTATCTTTTAAACTCATTTAATGCATATCACATCAATTTTCTATTTGAAATTCCATTTTAATTTCATTTTGATTTATTTTTAAACCATAGAAACTACAATCTTGGAAAGTCTTGATACAATTTTTGTTACTAGTAGATTTTAGTTTATAATGGTTTCTAAATATGTAATTTACCCATTTATTTTGTATTTATCACTAATTTAATGTATATTTAAAAGCTTAAAATAATATTAAAAATAATTAATTAAGGAAAAAAACTAAATGACTAGAAATTTTTAAGTGACAATTAATTAACCAATTACTAGCAATTTCTTATCTAAATTTTGTATAATTAGGCCTATATTGAAAAATAATTATTTTGACATTTTACGGAAAATACTGTTTATTTTACCGATTATCGAAAAACTACCTAAACGAAAATTCAATGTGTTACAGCCGGTCACGAACTAAATTTTGGGTCATGAAAAAGTTGGTATCGGAGCGCTAGGTTTAACCTTGGTTCGAGTTTAGGTTTGACTACGTAGAGTCTAGGGCGTGATCTATTTCGGAACCTAGGCTTGACCTTACGGAACTTAGACTTGAACAGGGGGTATTAGACCCGAACTTTCGTTTCATAGGCTGACCCTGATTGATGGAGTAGGTAGCTTGAGTAGAGTGGCATACCGTACGTATCTTCCGCTGCGTATTTACGATACGATACTCCACTTAAGAAAGCTTAGGATGTACATATTTTGAGATCTGTGATTCTCATCGTCCCCTTGGTCATACATCTATTTAAGATCCTTGATTCTATTCGTTTCCATGATCATACTCTCACTGATTCCGTTCCTCCTTATGATCATGTATCCATTTTGGGATCTGTTGATTCTTTTCATTCCTTTGATCCGTTTTCATCGACACATGATTGAGGTTCCTGTCACCATGGTTCGAGCGCAGATTGAGCTGCTGCTAGTGATGCGGTCAGGGCGAGCTTGTCATGGACGAAGACTGACCATTGTGTTTTCTGGTGACATAGGAACGTCTTGATTTTGTATTTGTGTTGTGACCTCTTGTTTGAGGCGAGTGTTCGTTTTTGCACCGGATAATCGGGCCGCTGTTAGAGGCCGCCTGTTGTGAGAGGATTGTTGATGTACAGCCTACCTCCGAGATTGTGATGTCGTCTACCGTGCTGACAGATGACTCGGTTATTGCTGAGATTAATATGATGTCGCTTCCAGAACTTACGGGCTGAGATCACTGGAGCTTCCAGGCTGAGATGCGACAGATGATAGCTAGTCTACCCCGAGTTGAGAGACGAAGGTGATTCGTCAAATTGATGCGCCGACGCAGGCCTAGTTGAGTTGAAGATTTCCAGTGTGGAGAGTCTTACTCAGATCTAGAGTAGACCGATCCAGAGATGACCGTTAATGTATCGTCTATCCTTGAGGATTGAGGCATTGTTTAGCATGCGGACGAAGGGTATTTGTATGTCGTCTAGGCAAAGTTAAAAAGTTTGAACGAATGGCAGAAAACCATTTTTCCAAGTTTAATGTATTCGAAGGAACCTGCAAGTAATTATCTGGACCCTCTAGAAGAATGAAACCCTAACTCGACATAATGACCATGGAACCACTTTTGAACCTTATGGTTTGCGGCAGTTCCGCGGCGCCATTTATGAGGCTTGGGTTTTCCCTTCTACGGCTGGTCCATAGGTACTGTGGCATGTACTGTATATTATTAAACTGTACTCAAGTGTTGAGCTCTCGTGGAATTTGGGACTTTGATGAATCGATCGAAAAGTTTAATATCGTACGGATATCATGTGATAGGAGATCAGAAAGTTAACCAGCTTCGGATAGAGGACCTCACCCAGATGCGTTGTGAGTTGATCGAGAACGGACGAATATTGAGTGTTCCTCCGATAGTTGGGACGAGCTCCCGAGGACGTGTTCGGCTAGATATCTTCCATAAAGTGATGAAGATACCGAGTTCGCGATTTCGAGTCCGTGTGAGATATTCCGGATTGACTGTAGACGAGAACAATTGCAGTACGCAGATAGCATGACGTAGCGTCGAAGCGGAAGATAATAAAGACGAGTGGAACAATTGGTTCGTGCGAGATGTTAACGAGCTGTTGTCACTCCCCGTTGATGTCAGAGGATCTGATATGTATACAGAGGTGTTGGGATGCGGCCAGTTCCCGAGGAAATGCTGTGCTGAGAACGCAGATGTTCAGGAAACGAGAAAAGATTATGTAAGAGTATCAGCCTCCGTACAGTTCAGCATAGGCGAGATCGAAAGAGATCTTGAGCAGGTGCCTTCCAGGACACTGCTGCAATAAGAGTTGCACCGAGGATCAGTTGTGTCACGTGTATTCAGAGGGCTAGAGGCCGACGCCAGTAACGTGCTGCTTTACGAGTGGTCATGCTAATTGGCCGAGAGATGACCAGAGGAGTACTAGAGCGGTTCGTTTCCGTTGGTACACCGGACCGAGCCGACGAGCCGATGGATTGCGATATTGGTAATCCACCGAGAAGATGAGGACCCAGAGACAAAGGACGCTAGACTGTGACCAGGAGGCAAGAGGATGTTCTTTCTCTGCCAGTTTTGGGCGCACCGACACATTTTTCAACATTGTAGGAGGTGTACCTCAATATCATTTGTTGCGATTTGTGTTTGTGATCCGAGTATCATGCTTATATCGCTTGGATTTGAATTTCATGATATTGTTTTCATGCACCTTGGCTGCACCTACTGGGTATTTACATTTTATTCATAGTTATTGTACTTGATATACGTTTTATACACCGTTGCGTTGAATTGCGATTTGTGCATATCTATTGCACTTGATATTCATTTTGTGCATTGGATGCACGTGTTCATGATTTTGTGGATTTCATACCGTTGATTTGATTTTGTGTATGTAGTACGCACTCGATTTGATTTTTGCACTCGGTATAGCTCACATATGCTTGCAGTGCATTGATACGTGTTTTGTGCACGCAGTTGCACATATTTATGATTTTATACATCTTGGTACACTCGGTGTTGTTTTTATACGCATTTGAGTTATTAATGCGTTTTCGTGCACTTGTTGCACCAGATTTGTATTTTGTGCAATTGTTGCACTAGGTTTTTGCGCCGTGCATTTGTTGCACTGTATTTGTATTTCGTGCACTGGATGCACTGTATTTATATTTCGTGCACTCGATGCACCGGATTTGTATTTCGTGCACTGGATGCACCAGATTTGTGTTTCGTGCAATTGTTGCACTCGATTTTCATTTCATGCATTTGTTGCACTGGATTTATATTTTGTGCATTGGTTGCACCAGATCGGCATTTCGTGCATTTGTTGCACTAGATTTTCATTCCGTGCATTTGTTGCACTAGATTTTCATTCCGTGCATTTGTTGCACTGAATTTATATTTTATGCATTGGTTGCACCAGATCGGTATTTCGTGCATTGGTTCCACTAGATTTATACTTCGTACATTGGTTGCACCGATTTTTGTCTTTGAGAATTCGTTTTACCGGATTTATGTTTTTGTACGCATTGCACTCGACGTTCGTTTTTCGTGCGCTTTACCGCACTGGGCATTTATATGGACCCGACGTGCTTGGGTTGGATTTTTGCGCATATTAGGCGCTTGATATTGGATTTTGTGCGCATCAGATGCACTTGATTTAGATTTTATTCGTGCATGTTGAATACACTTGATTTAGATTTCATTCGTTCATTACGGATGCACTTGATTTAGATTTTGCGTATGTTGGGAGCATGATATGAGATGTGATTTTGTGCACACCAGATGGACTCGATTGGGATTTTCATTCCTATATGTTAGATGCACTGGGTTGAGATTTTCGTACACTCTAGATGCACTTGATATTGTTGTCGTGCACACCCATTGTACTGGACAGATACTTTAGTGCACACCCGTTGTACTTAGTTTGGTTTTGTGCACATTCGTAGCACTTGTATTTGGTTTTGGTTTCCGTGCGCACCAGACGCACGTGATTGTTGGATACGCCTTTCGAGGCTGATTTTGCTCTTGAGCGTCTTGTTTTCATGATAGGTATTATATTATGTAGTGGCCGAACAGGACTGATCTGAGGACAGTACCTGGATACCTTGCATGCATAAAAAGTTTAACAAGAGATTTTCAAAAATGAGCTATAGTCTCGCTATTTCTTATGTGTCCATGAGCGACACGAACGTTTACAAAGAAAAACATTTTGGGATTTTTTTTAAAGGGCGGAACGTATATTTTAGCAAAACCTATATGAACATATGTTTATTACTTTACAATGAGCGTCCGTCACTTGTGTCGTGAGTTACGCATTACACGGAGATTCAGAAAAAAAAATATTTTGCATGTGTTTTATTCAGTATTTAGAAGATTTTTCAAGGATGCGTACTATATACGTATTATAGTATTTGACTAGTGCATATTGGATTTCAGTAGTGGATCTCGAGATCTGTATCTCCATTGTAACTCTGATGATATGTGTGCAAATCCGATGGTTTGCGTGATGCTTGACGGAGTTCGGTTTTGAGTTTCATACTCGTTTTCAGGCGCACGCGATGCGCTGTAGTATTTCTATATCTTCCGTGATTTCGGAGCCCCGTGGTTTGAACTGGTTATTGAAATGTTTTAGTATTTGGGGATTTAAATTTAAATTCGGGGACCGAATTTCCTTAAGGGGGGAAGATTGTAACATTTCAGAAAATATAAAATATTATTTTTGGAATTTAATATTAAAATAATATATTTCGCGAAAACTACCCGATTTGAGAAATTGGGGTTTTCGTAAAATGGTATAAATATAAACCAATAATTATGAAATAATTGGGGATTAAAATGATTTATTCATTTAGAAATATATTTATCGGATTTGGCATTTTTATAATTTATTATATGCAGTTTAAAAATTAAACCCGATTAGTGCACTACTAATCGCGATTAAGCCAAATCCGTGTTTCTACAGTTTTCCATGGCTAGTGCACCATGACATGTTGTATTTTGTTATATATTGGTTTCCTTTGTGTTTGTTCATTGCTTTTGGTTCTATTTTTGTGAGAAAAGAAAGAAATGAGAGTGTATTATTGAGGAGAGAGAGGGGACCACATCATGACTTGAGGCATGGCTTATGAGAGAGAGTGAGGTGGGAATAAGAGAGAGAGAGAGAAAGAGAGGGCAGCCACATTCATTTCCTCCCCCATTATTTTCTTCATCTCCTTCTTCTTCCTCATCTCCCTCCACCTTCACCCTCAAACTTCATCTCAATTTCCTTCCCAAAACCCTACACCCTCTTCATTAAAAATGATCCCCACTTCATCCTCTATACATTGGACCTTGCAAGTTTGGATTTTAGAGACTTTGAGAAGCTAGGGTTTTTCTTGAGTCAGCTAAATGAGGTATAATTCCTTTCATTTAGTTTAGTTTTTAGTTTCTTGCATTCTAGTTTAGTTTAGAAGTTGATTAAGTGTGGATTTTGATCTTGGAATATTCCTAAGTTGTTGTTGAGGGATAAGTAGAGGTGTAGTGAGTATTTTAAGACCATAGGGATTGATTTCAAGACCTGGATATGAGATTAGAACCCGAAATATGAACTTAGAATTTTCTCGACGTCGGAATTGTGACAGATTGTGATGGTGTATGAGAATCTGGGATGACCCGGGACCATTATAAATAAAGTTCCCTTGACAGTAATACGAGCAGGCAACCTAGAAGCCACACCTGAAACCCTAGCCTCTAATGCATTAATCCGGCCGCAGATTTATTCATTGTGGCCGCAAATTGCGGCCACATTTTGGTGGAATTCGATGATTTTTTGTTGGTGAGCCCTTAGGTGATATCTAGAGCAACCCTATATGCAAAATTCCCTAGTTTGGCCTAGGGTGAAATCTGGGAGTGATTTCCTCCATTGCTGCATTTGGTATTTGCGATTTATGAACTTGGGTTTTGGTATTTGGTATTGTATTTGGTTGTTGGGCGTTTATACGTCAACAACAAGGGTTGTTTGATTGTTTTGCATGTGTAGGCTATAGGTTCTAACCTATGAGCGCACCGTGTGTCGTATCGGATTTCGGAAAGTTGATGTTGATAGCATTCGTGAATGTGTTGACTTGTAGGTACCTTCACGGAGATTCCGAGACGACGGAGCATGGCGTCATCGACTTCGGAAAGCAAGGATCAAGGTGAGTAGATCTATATCTAGGGGGAAAGTCGGGTGGATGGCGTATAGCACCCCCGCAAACTTTGATGGAAACCGATATATATAGAGTATGGTTAAGGTAACCGTGTTAGAGACCCATGAATATGGTTAAAGAATTTGTAAGAGATAAGAAATACCCTGACTTAATGTTATAGCTTATGGTTTAGGTGATATGGTATAATAGGAAAGATGTCCCGAATTGATGTTTAAGGATGCGAATTACTATAGATATAGATAAGTAGTTGCAAAGAGAATCAATAGGAGTTTATAGTGGCATGTTATGAGGTTGATAAATACGACTTTAGACTGATTTGAGGTTAATAAGCTAGGATGTATATGTAAGATGACTTAATATGATGAAAATAATATACGAGATGATATGACTTGATTGATATGTCGGTATACGGATACTAGTCGATATAAGATGAGTGATACCTTTGCCGATCCCCTGATATGAGATTGTTATGGATGCGATCTGGGACATAGGTATGTATAAATATGTAGGTAAATATATATATATAATGTTGTGGATCTTGAGCGACATGTTGTACGAGACGTTAGGTCCGTACCATAATTGTCATATAGGTCGATAGAATCCCTAATCGTTTAATGCTGCCATACGATGGACTACCGTACGTGATGAGTTTGACTTGAAGATGATATTGATATGTATTCCCTAGAGGCCATTACTGTACATACGATGTATATTGCAGTGGATGCTTGGACATATATAGGGAGGACTTTCTTGCTCGACATGATAGTATGCTATCTGGTTGCTCTTTATCTTAACATGTACTCTGATTGTCTCTATGTTACATGTTGATAAAGCCCATAGGATGAGTGCTTGACTACCAGGACTATGATGTAGATCATACTAGTGGGGACAGTGTAGTCGCTAAGTACATCCTTCAAATGTTCCTAGTCGTAGGTGTATCAAGACAGGGCATCGATATACTAGAGTAGACTAGCGTATAGCTTCTCGACCCATGTAGATGAGCGATGGATGATCCCATGTTCATTGGTGTTTGACATCAGAGACAGTATACGGGTGCTCAGTGGAGACTGGGTACACTGGACGGCTCGCCGAGAACTCCCAGATGGTATTATACCTATCGTCAGATGGCAGTTCTCTGGTGACACTGGTACAGGTTAGTCTGTAGACCCGAGATCGTCATAGAGTCTTGTATGATTCCCACTGTGCTTTGATTTACATCATACCACGTCCAAGAGGGCATGAAAAACGGTGGCTTTTGGGTACAGTCCCGAATCACATGGAGGCAATGAGCGATAGGAGGGGTTTCGTCTCTCCCGGTATAGGGAGTTGATGTTGCGCTGTACTCGATTGGCTATAATAGGAAGTCCTTGGCCAAGGAAGCTTCAGAGATATACTGGTAAGTGTTATCAGTAGTTTCTCGACCCGTTATGAGCCTCATATCGACACGACTTATCGAGTTACTGGGGTCTGACGTTAACCACCCCTAGACGAGATATGCGACATATCAGATGAAGAGACCGGACTGTATGGTAGTGTTACTGACTGGATCGTAGGAGTGTGAGCAGGCTTGCTTGTTGATCTTCTGATCGCTCAATATCCGGGTGGCCGTTGCATTTAGCAGACCGCTTGCGGCTTGTGGGTGTTTGATATGATCATCACCTACTGCCGGCGTATTGACGAGTCTTTAGAGTCCTACACAGGGGTTTCTTGGCTCAAGCGAAATGGAGTAGGAGCATATATATGATATGTGGGGGACCGAGATTGATACGATATGAGATACCATATTCTATTCTCGCGATATGAAACATTGATCGGTTGTATGCGATATAGCCGGGTTATCGGATCAAGTGTTGATTCGATAAGTTGTTACACATGATATTAGTCGGTTATAGCCGAATTATTAAATCAAGAGTTGATTTAATAATTTAATGTATGAGTATATATTTGATATATTACATTACATTAACTAGTATTTGCTCACTTATGATTTCTTTTCTCACATTGGATACATTGATATATATGTGATATATGGTAAATGTATCATGCTTGGTTATATATGCAACTAGGGTTTGTAGAGACTAAACCATGCTAGGGTTAAGATTAGGGTTTTTATTTATCTTTAAGTTATTCAAAAAGTATGGATAATTGTCATGGTTGATAATTATTGAAAGCTTGTAGAAGCTTCGTTTCTTCTTTGACTTTATCCAATCCTTTTGTCTAGCTTGAGATATTTTTGACCTAAACTTTAACCATAGCTTGTGGTTAACTCTCTATAAGGGTTAAGCATGACATGCTTAACCCTTGGTTGCATTTCTAACCACACATATAATTCATTTGAATGAATTATTGTGATGAGTTCTAGCTTCTTCTTCTTCTTCCTCCTGAAAATCTTGCTAGCTTCAATGGTGGTTTGAGAAAAAGTGTGAGAAAATCAATTCTAAAGTGAGCCCGCTTCCTACTTCATCATCCTCTACTACTTGCCATGTAGTATAGGGTGTTTTCTTCACAAAGTTCATGACCTAGGTAAGGAATAGCTTGAGTTAGTGTCTCCCCGACGTAGATCATCTTCGGCCTCGAAGTCTTCGAAGAAAGCACGTTCGTTTCTTCTACGGAGCCTCTCTAGAGTCCGGAGTTTGCGATCGCAGTGAAGGGGACTACTACACGGAGCTATTAAAGTGAAAGACCGGTCTACAAAGGTTGTATTCCACGCTCTCTTTACTTATTGCAAAGTGTTTGCATTCATATTCCGTATATTTCTAGTAGACGATCTAGTTTAGGGTTAGCTAAAATGGCAAAATTTTAATTTGGCATGGACGATTCCTCCCGATTCCTTGCTGCCGTCTTGGGTAACCCTTCAGTGGTATCAGAGCCATGCTAGAAATTTATACGGATTTTGTTAAGATTACGAAACCGAAACAACTCCGAAATCTACATCGTCAAAACCTGCTTGCTGTCGATTTCAAAAAGTTGTCAAAAAAATATTTAAACAAGTACAGAGTGATGTATGGGTTATATCATGAACACTGGCAAAATTTCAGGGGGTTTCTTGAAAAATGGGTCGGCCACTACCTATGCCATATCGGCAAAAAACCGAGCACCCCCCCTAATTTTTTGCCTGTGTTCCAGTGACTTGGTTTTGATCTTTCAGGTGTTGTTTATTTTTTCTAATTTTGCATGTGATGTAATTTTACACCATAATAAATTCGGAGTATTTCGTATTCGTAGTTTTAACATTGTTTCGGGTTTTCACATATTGTCTAGACGATGTTAAAAAGTTCGATCGAATGTTAAAAACCCATTTTTCCAAGTTTAACGTATTCGGAAAAATATGCAAGTGATTCTGTGGACCCTCTAGAAGAACGTAAACCTTAACTCGATTATGTGGCCGTCAAAACCATCACTTGAACCCTAGGGTTTGTGGAAGTTTAGCGTTTCATATGTGAGGCGTTGGTTTGACCGTTCTACGGCTGGTTCATAGGTACTGTAGCATCTTCTGGGTATTACTAAAACTGTGCTCAAGTGTTGAGCTGGCGGGAAATTGTGGGACTTTGATGAATCGATCGAAGAGTTTATCGTCGTCCGGATATTATGTGATGGGATACAATATTTGGAATCCACAAGTAGTTATAAGATAACTAATTTGAATGTTATAAATCTAGCAGTTTAGTCTCATTTGATCGGTTGCCTCAGGATTTCGATGCGATCAAAAGTCCGTCGTAATCACGTAGCGTACGCGGATACTCGCCGGTTAAACTTAATAGATAGCCACGCCCCATAGCTCCGACCAAGTGACTCTAGGAGAACCCTGTCGCCAAAAGCATCCGTTCGGGTGCTCGCGGCAATGGTGTTCCTCCTTAGTGCACTTCGTCGACGGCATCGGGGGTGAGGCCGTCTACTAAAGTTTCCGACTGTAACATTTCAGAAAAATAAAATATTATTTTTGGGAATTTTTATAATTTAATATTAATTTTAATGAATATTTTAATATTTCGGTATAATTAAATACCGATAAATTGGGGGGAAATTTTGAAAAATTATAGAAATTACTAATAGATGGTGTTTTATGTGATTTATGAAAATTTTAAGTTTTTATGATTAATTTGACACTAATTTTATGCTGATCGCGATTAAAAATCGCTAATTGGATTTTAAGCGGGTTTTGTGCAAAACATGCACCATATCATTTCACACTTGTGTTACATTTTCTACCATGGTTTAATTTGGGCTTCCTAATCAAATTTTAAAGAATGAGAAGATAAAAGAAAAGAAATGAGAATATTAAACAATGGTGCATAGTGTAAGGTATGGGTGAGAGAGAGTGAGGTGAGGGGGGTCAAACGTTTGGTCTTGGCTTTGTTTCATTCACCATTTTCATCCTTAACCTCTCTCTCTTCAGCTCATGGCAGCACCTCTTCCCTCCCCATCTTCAAACCCCCACTTCATCACTAAAAATCCATCAAAAGTCCATCCTCATTTCACAAAAGTTATGCACAAGCTTATAAGCTACCTTATGGACCAAGAAAAATTTGCTTTTGGCGCTGTAGAGGATTCATAGGAGCTAAATGAGGCAACCCTTTCACAATTAGTGTAGTGTTTCAAGTTCTTAAGCCTCATGTCAAGTTTAAAATCGCTTTGGCGAAGTTTAGCGATGTTTGAAATCTCAAATTGGGAATTAGGGTTTGATTTGAGTAGAGATGGTGTAATTGGGCCTTAGGGATGACCTTAGACCCCTTTAGATGTTAGAAACCCCGAACCAAACATAATACCAAACCTGAAATGAAAAACTGAAACTTTGCATATCGGTTTTGTGAGTGTATAAGGCGTGCAGGGAAATCTGGAATGACCCGGGGCATTTACGAGATAAATAAACAACTTCAGGAGCATAGATTGACTACCAGGAGACCACCGTACCAATACGAGATGATTCCACCCTACCAAAACCGAGGAGGCCGGTTTTACTGGGTATGTGGCCGGCCATAGGGTGGGGGTTAGGGCCCAGGTTGCTTCAGTAGGTCATATGTACCATATACATCACCCCAGAGTTGTTTGTTTACCATATTTTCACCTGAGACGAAATCTGGGACCACTTTTCTGGGTTGATGCCATGTGTTTCATGATGCTTATGGATTTAAGATTTGATATTTGTGTTTGTACTCGGTCACTTGACGTTTGTACGTCTATCCCGAGTGTTATTGTGTTGATTTGCGAGAGCTAACCATAGGTTCTAAACTATAGGCTTTTAAGCGTAATGTTTTGGTTTTCGTATGTCGTTTTGGTTTCGATTTGGTTTTAATGCGATGAGATACGTGTGACATGTAGGTACCCCCATGGTGACTCGAGACGATGAAGAAGATGGTGGCGACATCGACATCGGCAAGCAAGATCAAGGTGAGTAGATTATATCTACGGGGGAAGTCGGGTGGATGGCGTATAGCACCCCCGCAGTTCGATACTTAGTATACTAGATATATACTATATGTATATGTATGATAGCGTTATGTGTGACTTGGATATTCTAGATATGATTAGGTGTACTATAGATAGATTAGGTTTTAGAAGTAAACTAGTATAGTTTCCTAGTTGCGAACCCTATAATAGGTTTACACCCACACATACACACATTCTTGCTTGTTATACTTATACCTGGATGATGAGGATAGTGGATGATATTTGGAGATGAGTCGATGAGATTGGGCATAGTGTCATGAGATCGGTGACGTGATGTGATTCGTATTTGGGATACGACATGAGATTTTAGCGGGCCTTTGGACGTGTGTTGCACACACGCATTTATATTTATATAGATGGTATCAATTTATACTAGACTTAGATCAGTACCCCAGATCATGAGATATGATGATAAGGATACCAGATAATTGATGAGATGAATGTGATATTGACCCGTACCTAGCTTTTGGGATGCCGTACGATGATTTACCGTATGAGCTTTATATCGATGATAGATCTGCACTCATGACTCAAGGATGTCATATGATATTGTATCGTACGCGGTACCTTTGAGGCGGGATCACCGACTTTTATATATATATATATATATATATATATATATATCGACTCAGATTTAGGTGGTTTCCATACCCCTCCTGATTGACTTGTTAGTTAGAGCTGTAGTTTTGCTAGTAGATGTTAGGCTAGGACGATGTCATACCTATTTCAAAAATACTAACGAATCGGGAGTATTTCAAAGACAGGTAAAGGGATCCTACGGATATTTTCAAAAGGCGCATCTTTTCTTAAAAACATCGTAGCCCTTATTTTCATAAAAACCCCGATTCGTCTTCTTCCAATGGCAAAACAGTATGGCATAGATACATTGTTGTAGATACTACACTATTGTGTTTATTATTCATTTGCCGCATATTCTAGCTTTTCGCATCGCATTGCATGTTTAAACATTTTTATTGTCATATCAAACCCATGCTGTTAGGACACCAGCACCATTATCGATGAAGCATATGTTCTACGTACACCTGCTTACCGGCTCACACACTTCATCATCGATAATTGCCATGTCACTTCACAGTAGGATTATTGTATCAGGATATGACTCCTTGCATGACATACTTGCGTACACACATATTGTACCCCATATTTACACATACATAGATGATTCTGGCTTGATTAGAGATTTGGGAACCGCAAGATACTCTTTAAAACTGATTCATTTTGAAAGAGCGGTTTCCCTCCATATGTGCATATTACTATTCCATGTTGCATGATATACTGATATGCTTGCATTTCTTTTACATGTCGCATACATCATGCTTTTTGATTAGACGCATTGAGATATGTTGTATCCATGATATTTCTGGATTTAGGAACCGTGGGTATTTCAAAAAGAGTATGTAATTGTTTTAAAAACCCGGTTACCCTTGATATGATATTTCTGTGCGTCCACCATGTGTTTTCTCAGTGCTGAGAGCGGCATGTGAAACCCGATTCGAGGAGGCAGATGAGGCCGATTGCGGGTACATAGTGGACCCGGTATGGTTCCCCGGGGCGAGAAATGTTTTTCGTGGAGTAGACGATGAGCCTGGCAGGGTGGATAGTACCTACCGGTGATTGTATTTGAGCTCGGTGGATATCCGGAGGATACCGACCGGAGTCGAGAGATGACATGGGCCGATCCGGACTAACGGAGCCCGATATATGAGGATTTACGTGCCGATGCTGGGCACAGCTTTCATGATGTTTTCGAGTGTCGATGCTGGACACTCCAGTTCCATGATTTCGAAATGTCGCGAGGGACACATGTTGATTATATCTTCATACTTCCATGCATATGCTTTATGATATTTACATGCATGATGTTTACTGTCATTGGGTGACACGTGGATGATATCCACATACTCGTAGACTTCATGATATAGTCGACATTGATCATACCTCATATTTAGGATATGTTATTACCTGAGGCACTGGCACGAGCACTTGTCACCACACTCATGTATAGATGTTACATTGCCACCTTATCATGCTTCATACTTATTCATTTGAGGTTTACATATATATTTGATCGTATTGACCTAGGATTGTGTCATACATACGATTTCTGCTCTGTGATGTTTTCTATTCATGAGTTGGCAACTCACCCCCATTGTGCCACAGTTATTGCAGGTTTTGCCGTACAGGTTCCATTGCGGCTTTTCTGGCACACTGCTTCCTTTCTGGGTGATTGCATTGGTAGGTGGGTTCTTTTGCATCAGAACCACCATTGTATATGTATTATTCAGTTGTATCTAGTAATTCCATCAACCAAACTTGTATATTGTTTCAGACCTAGAAAACCAGTTGTGTATTATTTCGACCTTAGAGTCGCGCGTTGTAGTACTACGGTTTTCATGCTGATTTTGAGTTTCCTTTTGAGTTTTGTTCCTCGCCCTTCGGCGTTGTATATTATACTACTTGCGTGATTGTAACCGTCGATTGACGAAGAGATAGCTCCCGCTTGGGGATGCCTTTTATCATTATATATATATTATTCTTGTTGTACCCCGTTCGGGGCCAGTATTTACAAGGAAACTCTGCCGAAATTTTCAGAAAAGACTATAGATTTTTAAAATGCATATTCGGCTTACTCATTTAAAAACCTTGTTTTTCAAACATGTTTTCGTCACTTCTTAAAACTATTTTTTCTTCATTTATTATTTAAAATGGTTTTAGATTTCTGGGCTTTTGTCTTACTTGGATTAGATGGGGTCTTATAGACTTCATATGATTCAAGGGCCAGTCACGTGCTATTTCGGGTCGTGACAAAGTTGGTATCAGAGCGCTAGGTTAACCTTGGTTCGAGTCTAAGTTTGACTATGTGGAGCCTGGAGCGTTTATATATATACGAAACTTAGGCTTGACCTTACGGAACATAGACTTAGTCGAGGGGGTATTATACCCGAACTTTCGTCGCGTAGGATGACCCTTGGTTGATGGAGTAGGTAGCTTGAGTAGAGTGGCGTACCGTACGTATGTTCCGCGGCATTCTTACGATACGCTACTCCGCTTAAGAAACCTTAGGATGTACATTTCCTTGCACAGTATTATATTCATTCCTATGATCTATCCTCATCGATACTGGTTATGACTTTGCTGCCACGATTACACGGGAAGAGAGAGCTACGGCTAGAGTTGCGGTCAGCACGAGCTCGTCACGGACGAGGACTGACTAGGGCGTGATTCCAGGGACATACGATTGCATAGAGAGGCATCGCTTTATTGTGTTTTCGCGCCATGAGCGTTTGATGGATCGCTTCCACGAGATTTCTCGGACGTGCAAATCAGCACCAGAGGATTGAGCCACTGATAGAGGCTAGCCAGAATATGATGACCATTAGTGTATCGCTTATTCATAATGATTAAGGCACTGTTCAGCGTGCAGACGAATGAGCCAGTTGTTGCTGCAAATGACGAGATGTCGCCCAGATGTTGGAGCTACTGCAGCATGAGTATATACCAAGAGATATGATGGAAGGTCGCTGGTCACCTGAGGATGAATGACTAGGACATGTGGTTCGTTCGCTTACCCCGATGCGAGGTCATCAGATTGATTGATTCCAGCTAGAGACGACTTCACGCAGGTTCGCTGAGATTCGATAGAGATGATCGAATGTCAGGAACCCATTTCCAAGTTTAATGTATTCGGAAGACAATGCAAGTAATGCTATGGACCCTCTAGAAGAATGAAACCCTAACTCGACGTAATGACCATGGAACGCCTTCGAACCTTAGGGTTGGCGGCAGTTTAGTGTTGCCATTTGTGAGGTTTGGGTTTGCCCTTCTACGGTTGGTCCACATGTGCTGTGGTATGTACCGGAATACTATTAAACTGTACCCAAGGTGTTGATCTCTTGGGGGATTATGAGGTTTTGACATATCGATCGAATGGTTCGACATCATTCGGATATCATGTGATGGGATACGTTGCTTGGGAGACTCCAGATACGAGTATAGTCGTTAGAGCGCAGTCCATGCAGCCACGAGAAGACGAGTCTGAATTAGTCGACATTAGGACAGAGTGGTGTAAAGAGTTCGCACGAGATTTCGATGAGATGACGTTCCACCCCGCTGACATCAGAGATGTGATACGCATGCAGAGGCATTGTATATGGATATATCTTCCTGAAGGAGTCGCGATGAGTATGCAGCCGTTCCGGAACGAGAAACGGATATAGTAAGGGTGGTAACTTCTGGGCAATTCGGCAGAAGCGAGATTTGAGAAAGACCTCGGCAGGACCTTTCTGGAATACTATACGAGAAGACTT
This sequence comes from Agapanthus africanus, assembly GCA_030015575.1. Classification (NCBI taxonomy): domain Eukaryota; kingdom Viridiplantae; phylum Streptophyta; class Magnoliopsida; order Asparagales; family Amaryllidaceae; genus Agapanthus; species Agapanthus africanus. The sequence continues at coordinate 737,802,408 of CM057338.1, forward strand.
GGACCCAGGAGTGGTCATATTGCGCACACCTAGCAGGCCAAAGTTCGGCATCGTCGACGAGATAGTTGGCCAGAGAGCTATAGAGGATGTGCCAGAGCGGGACTGTTTCCGTCGTCATTCCATATTGGGCCGTTGAGCCGAGGAGCTATATATCTAGCAATGCACAGTGAGAGAAAAGAGCCTAAAAGCACCAGACGACAGGTCATGAACAGGAGGCAAGTAGATATCTTGCTCTGCTAGCATTGGATGCACCGACACCTTATCGACCTTGAGGGAGGGTATATCGACGGCGGTATTTATGATTTGTGATTTGGTGATTCGATTATCACGTATCCGTCACCTTGGATTTCGGTATTTTGGGCGACCTATTCGCATGATTTAGTCTTGATGACTGAGTTTCATGATATTCGTTTTCATGCACCATGGTTGCATCTACTGGGTATTCATATTTTGTGCATAGTTATTACGCTTGAGGTATTGATTGTGATTTCATGCCTGTGATTTGATTTATGCTTCCAGCATAGTTTTCATGCACTTTTAGTGTTTTGATTTGGTTTGTGCATGCTGATGCACATAGTTGTGAGATTATGTACCACGGTATACCTGATTTGGATTGAAATTTATTGTATACCGTCGATTTTGATTCTGATTTTGATGTTGCTTTCGTGATTTCGTGCATGATGGATGCACCGATTTGGATTTTTGCGCATGTTAGGCGCATGTTATGAGATGCGATTTTGGTGCACACCAGATGTGCTAAATCGAGTTTCTTCGTGCATGTCAGATGCACCTGATTTTGCTGTCAGGCACACACGTTGCCTATGACAGATGTTTCGTGCACTCTCGTTGCACCTAGATGTTGTTTCTGTGCACATGTATGGCACATGTATGGATTTTGATTTCCGTGCGCACCAGACGCACAGAGTATTCTTATATACATTTTGGGATTGATTCCTTATGGAGCAGTACGTTTTTATGATATTTGCTATTTTTTCGTACTGAGCAAGACTAGTCAGAGGACAGTACCTGGATATATTTTGGCATGCAATTCCTTCAGATAATTACATGTATGGATTTGATATTTACATGTAAAGTTCTGATTTATATCATATTGGTTTTGCTTTGGATTTGTTGTGTCTTTACCATGACTCCGATGATTGAGGGATGCTTGACGGAGTTCTGTTTTTGAGTTATCTGCTCATTGTTCATGCGCGTGCATTGCGCTAAGATGTGTGTTTTATGTATTGATGATTTCGGAGCCCCGACAACTTAGACTTTTTACTGAAATGTTTTAGTATTGAGAGATTTAAATTTAAATTTGGGACCGAATTTCTTTAAGGGGGGAAGATTGTAACATTTCAGAAAAATAAAATATTATTTTTGGGAATTTTTATAATTTAATATTAATTTTATTGAATATTTTAATATTTCGGTATAATTAAATACCGATAAATTGGGGAAAATTTTGAAAAATTATATAAATTACTAAAAGAGGGTGTTTTATGTGAATTATGCAAATTTTAAGTTTTTATGATTAATTTGACACTAATTTTGTGCTAATCGCGATTAAAAATCGATAATCGGATTTTAAGCGGGTTTTGTGCAAAACATGCACCATATCATTTCACACTTGTGTTACATTTTCTACCATGGTTTCATTTGGGTTTCCTAGTCAAATTTTAAAAGAATGAGAAGATAAAAGAAAAGAAATGAGAATATTAAACTATGGTGCATAGTGTAAGGTATGGGTGAGAGAGACTGAGGTGAGAAGGGTCAAATCTTGGTCTTGGCTTTGTTTCATTCACCATTTTCATCCTTAACCTCTCTCTCTTCAGCTCATGGCAGCACCTCCTCCCTCTCCATCTTCAAACCCCCACTTCATCACTAAAAATCCATCAAAAGTCCATCCTCATTTCACAAAAGTTATGCACAAGCTTATAAGCTACCATATGGACCAAGAAAAATTTGCTTTTGGCGCTGTAGAGGATTCATGGGAGCTAAATGAGGTAACCCTTTCACAATTAGTGTAGTGTTTCTGTTAGTGTATATGCCCTAGGGGCCATTATTGTATCATACTAGTTTGTATATTACTTAATGGAAGCTTGAGATATTCACATGTATATAACAGTCTTGCTAAACATGGTAGTATGATACTTGGTTTTTCTATCTTAATATGTGAGTATACGTATTGATAGATCTCTTAAGATCTTGCTTGACTACCAGTGTTGTGATGGCAGTCACACTAGTGGGGGCTGGGTAGTCTACAAGCACATCCTTATTCAGGTCTCTAGTCGTAGGATTATCGAGATAGGGCATCGATACTCCGGAGTAGACTAGTGTGTATGCTTCTCATCCCAGTTGGGGAGATGGTCTGTCCCACAGCCGGTAGTACGTCGTACTGGAGATAGTATGCAGGTGCTCGTTAGGTTACGAGTACACCGGACAGGACTCACAGGGAGCTGTTGGTTGGTTTTATACCAGTCGTCAGTTAACAGTTCCCAGGTGACATGAGTACAGCATAGTCTGCAGACTTGACACTGCTACTTCGCCTCGAGTGTGTCCCACTGTTCTTAGATTGCTACCCTACCACGGCTCAAAGGAGTCGTGCAAACAGGTAGCAGTTAGGTGCAGTCCCGAGCATTTGTAGGCCGTGGTGGTTAGACAGGATTCGTCTCTCCCGGTATTGGGGGTTGATATCGCGCTGTGTCAGAGAGCCATTACGCAAAGTCCTTGGCCAGGGCAAGCGAGATTTGCTGGTAGGTTCCAGTAGTTTCTCAGGGTGTAATGGGCTACGCTCCGACACGACTTATACCGCTATTAGGGGACTGACGCTTGCCGCCCCCTAGGCCCGATATGCGATAGTCTTAAACGAACGGACCGGACTGTATGGAGATTGTCACATCAGACTCAGTAGGAGTTCGGATGGGTTTCCTCATCAGCCTTCTTATCGACATCTACCTGGGGACCGTTGCGTACAGCTAGTGCCGCTTGCGGTCTGTGGTTAAACCCACTGCCAGCATAGTAGTCGAGTCTCTAGAGTCCCACACAGAGAGTTTCCCTACTCCAGACGAAACGATATAGAGGTCGTATGGTTTTACGACAAGGGTTCGGACGCATACGTGTGTTTACGCACCTACGACATCTGGACAGTTTTTACTAGTTGGCTTTGGTTTAAGCCAGTTTCTATATCCGGTTATTGGATTTATACAGTCTAAAGTTTTTCCGTGTTTTCACGGATAGGAAGGGTGTTCTCATAATTGGGCGAGAAGCTTCTAGAAAATGGTGACTTGGGGGTTAAGGTGGCATATGCATTAAGTGAGATTAGTGAGTCATTTGAGTGATTCATCCAAGTCATTAATGCATCATAAATGCTTAATGACTCATGGAGATGAATCACCCTCTTATATTTATTAAGCATGATGATTAATCATTCATTTTATTTTGTTGGATAAATCATAATGCTTGATATATATTATGATAGCTCATTTTCTCATCTTATTCTCTTGCTCACTTTCTCTCTCCTCAAGCTCTCTCTTCAAACCCTAATCCTCCTCTCTCATATGTTGAGTACAAGGATTAGATTAGACTACTTAATCCTTAACCATTCTCTATATCACCTAGGTTGCTTAGATTAGCGATTTAAGAAACCTAGTTACCTCAAGTTAGAGGTGAAACTTGTAGTAAAGCTCTCGGGTGGATCTTCTACTGCATAGAGAAGGCCGGAGAGGACGTGGAGAACGACAAGACGAAGGACTCGGATATTTAGGTATAATCACTTATCATAGTAGTTAACTCTTCTATAGTTTCTTGTTAGTTATTGTTTATGCAAAGATTCTCGGTTAGTCGATGTTTACGCCTAAAACAAGATCGTTTTTCATTATTCTGCCTCCCCGCAAGTCGTGGGGTGTTGTACATCGACTTATAGTGGTATCAGAGCCTCGCTAAACAATAATTAACTCATTAGCAAAGTCGTAAGAATTTCGAACGCAAAAAGAACCGGAAACATCGTCGATTTATCACAGTTTCTGTCGAATTTAAAACAGGCCCTAAAATTTTTTCAGGAACCTGCAGAATTACAAGCAGAGAATATTAGGGCTACTGAAGAAATTTGGACTCATGACTCGGCAAACTCACAGCGGAACCGCGGCGGATGCATGCGATCCGCCGCGGATCCGCGGCCTAGTTGGGGCCGAGTCAGGCCCAATTTCTTCAGTAACTCCTAGGTGTTAACAGTGATGTTTCTGGGATGTTTTATTATCTGCTAAGATCTCAGGTGCACAGAGAAGTATTGGAGCAGAATCTAAAAGTGTTTGCTCGATCGAAATTTTACGATGTTTGCTAATTTGATTATATCTGTGTTTGTATAATGTGTTCGTAAACCTCCCCTAACTGCTAGTATGTCGGCTGGCAAGGGGGTTGCACATTTCTGTAATGGTTTTTACTGTTTGTGGTTGTGAACTGTATTGGACTGTTGTGATGATTAGCCGGGGTTTGAGATGGGTTGTTATATTCATTCATTCGATGTAATTGCAATATGTTGTAATATTATTTTGCGGGGCGCATCCAGGTTGCAGTTGTAGCCAACGTTGTATTATTTCATTTTACTGTTTTTTCTCCTAGGATAGACCCAAGGTGGGGTGCACAAACTACCGGCTACTTTGAAGTGTTTAGTAGCCTACTCACTTTGTTGAGGGAGACCGCTTCACTTTGGGTATTTGACGGGTAGTTTGCCGTACCCGTAGGGGTCTAGGGTGGGGTAATGGCTATTCATCACAACTGTGTAATCCATCTTTTGTTGCAGGCTCTAAACAAACACGGATTGCTTGCAAATCTAATAAAATTCATATGAGATCTGGAATGCCTATTATTGCGTCTGACGAATGTACAATATCTATATATGATAGCTATTTAGATGTCACTTATGTTTTACACCTGCGCTAGCCCAGCCCCCGCTCTGCCGTTAGTTAAGTAACCTAACGGGTGATGACGGGACCCCGTGGTGAATGCGGATGGCATAAGAGGACGTTGTATTTTCGTTGTTTTCTGCAATGATAGGTTAATGATGGGACGCATTATTTATAATGCAAAGAAAATAAACCAAAAAGTTGAATCGTTGGAACAATTTAAAAGAAACCACTCGGCTATTTTAAAACGGATGATATTTTTTAATTGCGGAGCTTTAACTACTCCTTTTAAAAACCTATCAGGTTCCTTCGGTCATATCAAGTTCACTACCTTCACGGTTTCGCCAAAACCATTCGTAGCCCTCCGTCATTTCATTTGGGTATTCAGTAGTATTCAAGCTATGCATTTTGGCCAAAGTCAAGGCATAGTGTTTGGTAGCTGCTGGGTTTTCATTTGTTGCATAAGATAGATGAGTTGGTTTGGGACAGTCGTATTATCATTTGACCAAAGTCAGGGGTATGTACGGATGGGTTCAAATTGAAAAGATAATGACGGGTATGTTAGTTATATGTATGCCTTAGAGGCCATTACTGTACATTGGATGTATATTGTAGTGGATGCTGGGACATATATAGGAAGGACTTTCTTGCTCGACATGATAGTACGCTATCTGGTTGCACTTTATCTAAACATGTATACTTTCTGTCTCTCTGATTACATGTTGATAAAGCCCTTAGGATGTGTACTCGACTTCCAGGACTATGATGTAGATCATACTAGTGGGGCCTGGGTAGTCAATGAGTACATCCTTCATTGTTCCTAGTCGTGGGAATATCGAGACGGGGCATCGATATTCCAGAGTAGACTAGCGTATATCTTCTCGACCCATGTGATGGGCGATGGATGATCCCATATCCATTGGTGTTTGACATCGAAGATGGTATGCGGGTGCTCAGTGGAGACTGGGTACACTGAACGGACTCGCCGAAAACTCCCAGATGGTATTATACCTCACGTCAGATGGCAGTTCTCTGGTGACACTGGTACAGCTTAGTCTGTTGACCCGAGATCGTCATAGAGTCTTGTGTGTCTCCCACTGTGCTTTGATTTCCACCCTACCACGGCTCTACTGAGTTGTGCAAACAGGTGGTTTTTGGGTACAGTCCCGATTCACATGGAGGCAATGAGCGATAGGAGGGGATTCGTCTCTCCCGGTATTGGGGGTTGATGTTGTGCTATGCTCGACTGGCCATAACAGGAAATCCCTGGCCAGGGTTGCTGTGATATACTGGTAAGAGTTATCAGTAGTTTCACGAATGTTATGGACCTCACGTCGGCATGACTTATCGAGCTATTGGGGTCTGACGTTTACCACCCCTAGGCGAGATATGCGACATATCAGACGAACAGACCGGACTGTACGGTAAGTGTTACTGGTTGGATTCACAGGAGTGTGAGCGGGCTTGCTCGTCGATCTTCTGATCGCTCAATACCCGGGTGGCCGTTACGTTTAGCAGACCGCTTGCGGCTTGTGCGTGTTTGATATGATCAACATCTGCTGCCGGTGTATTGACGAGTCTTTAGAGTCTTACACAGAGGTTTCCTGGCTCAAGCGAAACGAAATAGGAGCGCATATGAGATATGTGCGGGACCGAGAATAATGCGTGTATGTGATACCGTATTCTATTCTCGTGATGAATGTATCGATTAGTTATATGCGATATAACCTAGTTATCGAATCAAGGATTGATTCGATAAGCCGATACGTTGGATACTGGCCGGTTATATGCGACATGACCGGATCATTGAATCAAGTGTTGATTTAATGATTTAATGTATAATTATATATTTGATATATTACTTTGCATTAACTAGTATTGGTTCACTTTAAATGGATTTACTCACTTGTATTGCACATTGTATATGTGATATATTTTTGTGCACATGATTGTATCATGTTTGATGATACATTCTTGTTTGGTTTTGTGTAAAGTATTAAACCATGGTTAGTTAGTGATTAGGGTTTCATCTTATTCATTTATCTTTTTATTTTATTTATTTCAAAAGAAAAAGATAAAGAGAAATGAATGGTGGCTATATTTGTTTTTAGTTGAAGATTCATGAAGCATTGACTTAGTCACCATTCTTGTCTCATGCCTAACCCTATCCACTCATCTAACCTAAGTTAAGTCTCTACACTAAACTATGGTTGAAGAAATGATAAGTATTCATTTGATTTTCCTTTTTAAAAAATAACTTATCATATCTTCTTCTTCTTCTTCATCTTCTTCAACATGAAGAAAGCTAGTGGCCATTAATGGCAACTAGTGAAATTGAGTGAGAAATCCAATTCTAAAGTCTACCCACTTCCTATTTCTTCATCCTCTACCTCTTGCCAAGTTGTATAGGGTGTTTACTTCACAAGTTTTTAAAGCTTGGTGAAGTTGGAGCTTGTTCTTGTGATGCCTCGACGTAGATCATCTTCGGCATCGAACCGACGATCAAGCCCGCCCATTCTTCGATGATGCCAATGCTAGAGTCGTGAGTTCGATTTGGACAGCGGAGGGAGATCATCGTGGAGCTCACGAAGTGGTGGACCGGATCTACAAAGGTTGTAGTCACTTTCCCCTAGCATTTAATTCGATTACTTGCTTGCTTTGCCTAAATATCTAGTTAACGATCCGTTCTAGGTTTTCTCGGCACCGTAATTTATAGAAATTTGCATGTTTGATCACTTGTGAGACCTCACTAGGGTGCCTACGAACCTTACAGTGGTATCAGAGCCTAGCTAGAGCCTTAGGCGAAGTCCCGACGGAATTAGAACTCCGATCGAATCAAAACCCAAACCCTAATATAGCTCTCTGGACTTTTTCTGAAATCGTGGTTTTTTCGAAATTAAAAATATGCAGAAAAATCAGCAGGAAGATCTAAGACATACTGTGAAATTCGAGCTCCTGTTTCCATCAAAGAGCCGCGTTTCCGCCGCATAATCATGGCTTATGCGGCGGATCCGCGGCCATAATGTATCTTTATTTCATGAAATTTGCACAGTAATTCTTAGTATGAAGTGCTGGTTTTCCTGGGAATATTTTAATATTTATTCCAGAGTTTTATTTTCTGGGTTGTATTGGGGACTCGGTGTATTCGATCGGACTATCTAATTTTGTCGGTGTGCTTTTCCGGGTATTTTTAGAATATGTTAAAAAGTTCGACCGGATATAAATACCCACTTTTTCCCCTGCCGGGAAATTTCCAAGTGTTGGATTTTTTCCGTAGTTTAACGACGTTCTAAGTAGTGCAAGTAACGCGATGGACCCTCTAGAAGACAACAAACCTTAACTCGATTATGTGACCGTCTTGAACTGCCCTTTGAACCTTCGGGTTTGGGGAAGTACGGCGTGCCACATGTGAGGCGTTGGCTTGACCCTTCTACGGCTGGACCGTTGGTACTGAGGCAAGAACGGAATGTTGTTAGACTTATTTTATGTGTTGAGCTGTATCGGGAAAACTTGGGTGTTTGAATGTTCGATCGAAAAGTTTAACATTTTCTATTTATCTGGAATGTGATACAATAATTGGAATTCACAAGTAGTTATGAGATAACTGAATGAATGTTATAAACATAGCAGTTTAGTCTCACTTGATCCGTTGCCACGGAATTTTAATGTGATCAAAAGTCCGTAGCAATCACGTAGCGTACGCGGATACTCGCCGGGTAAACTTAATAGACAGCCTCACTCCATAGCCCCGACCAAGTGACTGTAGGAGAACCCCGTCGCCGAAAGCATCCGTTTGGGTGCTCGCGATAGCGGTGTTCCGCCTTGGTGCACTTCGTCGACGGTTTCGGGGGTGTGGCCGTCTACTAAAGTTTGCGATGAGCATTCGATCAGAATGTCGGGAATCTTGTTGAATTGCCCGACTTGATATTGAAAAGTGTTTTCGATAATGAGACTAAAATGCGGCGTTTATAATTGTTAGGCATGCGATGTCTAAAGAATTCATTTGGTCAGGCATGCGATGTCTGAGGTGGTTGTGGATTCCAACTGTTGTAGTTTTACACTTTCTTTTCTGTGACCGTAAGTGTAATATGTGATATCGCCGGTTTCGTTGCTATATGTCAACGACAATTGGGATGCGCATATTTACTTACGTTGATGACATGAGATGTTATGTGTTGCTGGATATGTTATATTGGATCGTCGTGTTTGAATAGCCGGGGGTTTTTTATGTGAGATGAGTGTTTTTCATTTTCATTCATGTAAAAACTTGTATGTAATATTCTTTTATTGGGGCACTTCCAGGTTGCGGATGTTGTCACCATTTGTATATTATTTACTTTTCTGCACTAGGATAGACCCAAGGAGGGGAGCACAAGTAACCGGGTTCTGGGGTCCAGTGGGAGACCAACTCGAGGAGTCGAGCTCGGGTCTCCTAACCCTATAATTGGTAGGGTTGCTTGCCGCTCTCGTAGGGGTCTAGGGGTGTGGGATTGGCTATTCATCACGACCGTGGAATCCGTGTTTTATACTGGCTCGTATTGAAAACACGGACGTCCTAGTATATCCAATATTTCATATGTTTCTTCTGCTGTGATTTATCTGAGATCATGTGATGTTCTGTGACAGATATTATATATAGTATATATGATATATTATATAGACGTTGCTTATGTTTTACACCCGCGCTAGCCCTGCCCCGCTCTGCCGTTAGTTACCTAACCTAACGGTGCAGACAGGACATCGAGGCGAATGCGGATGGCATAAGCGTACGTTATATATATCTGTGATGTTTAGGTGGATTTAAATGATGGGATATTCATTAATGAGATTAATGAAAGAAAATAAACCTAATTGATGTTGTGGAATCGAATTTCAAAATAAAACAGGTAGCTACAGTTCTTGCTTTGCATTGTGGTGTTCATTACAGAACATCCTGCACCTTATTCGATGAGGAAAGGACCGAGATCCCTTCACCGGGAGTGACTCCTTTAGCAATAACTGGCAGATGCTACACACTCGGTTTGTATTTGATCGCTTCTATAGTTTCTGCTTTGCACAGTGATATATATGATATATCCCGCACCTCATTCGACGAGGAAAGGGCCGACGATCCCTTCACCGGGAGTGACCCCTTTAGCAAAACTAGAAAAGCCTAAAAAACATTCCATTTAAAAACCATTTGATTCCGCAACGAGATCAAGTTCAAAGCGTTAAAGGTTTTCACAAAAACCAGCCGTAACCCTCCGTCATTTTAGGAAGTAGAGTACTTAGTATTCGTGCTGTGTTTGTTGACCATAGTCAAGGCACAGTGTACGGTAGCTAAGTGATGTCTTCCTACACCGCATATGATGCGATTAGTTAGGACAGTCGCGTGACTTTGTTGACCTTAGTTAAGGGTCATATGGGTGGGTCTAATTAATCACGAAATGACGGGTAGAACTTGACTAGTACTTATGATTTGTTGACCATAGTTAAGGTCATAGGTGCTAGGGGTAAAAACCTTTATCGGGAGTTTCAAGTGTTGAAATTTGCAATGAGATTGCATACCTTCTATATGATAGTTGGATCCCGATACCCACTGCGAGTAATTGTTACTCCTGGGAGAGTTTTGCACTTTGCAATTAGCCGATCAAGTAGGTGTCTAGAAAGGTGTCAACGGGGTTACGCCTCTTGGAAAACGAGGTTTACAGTAATTAGGTCCGTGCGAAAGCACGGGGAACCTCCCTCAAAATACCGACACTGGCCTGGCTGAAAGATTGGCGAACTTGTAGAGTGTAATTAATCCCGGCTAGTCTTTCCTTTTAAGGTTTGAAGGAAAATTTGATAAAAACAGTGGGAGCCATCCTGATTAGATAAAATATATAACCAATCTGATCTTGCAAGAGCGCACGCAGAGTGTTTTCTTCTCTCTCTCTCCAGGTAGCGACCATATCATGCCTTAATCAAGATAATAATATGGATGTATTGACCGAACCCGCTTGTTATACTGAGCTGGGGAACGTTGGTCCCGCTCCAACTTATAATTGTTATAAGACAGAGCAGGAAATAGGGGAATACCAGAATTCCTATGCCGCCCAAACGAAGAAAGTGCATATGATGCATCTCCTTCGGGTGTGTTCATTACAAAGAACTGTTTCTCAAAATCCTCTGCATCCTGGGTATATGATACCGGATCAGGATCCCAGATATGTAATCTGTTACATAGGGCTACAAAAAGGTAGAAAAACTGAGAACGGGTGATAAGTTTCATGAGACAGAAACCAGGGCAAGTGTTGCAGCCAAGTCTGTTGGTCACTGTCACCCTGTATTACGAATACATTGATTCTGAACAAATGCTATTAGATACCGAACCTGATATACAAAATCATATCAGTCTCTTTATTAGTAAAGAAATGATATAATTTTGTATTGATGGATAATGTTTTGAACACTTCCTATATCAAAAGTTGATCGGTTCAGGCACGCTATCTAAAAGCATTAACGTTCTAAATCAAACTACAGTTCCTAGTATACTGAACACACACAAGAGGAAGAGTTCAGAAATGAACGAATTCTTCTTGAGGTATTGTAGACTAGATCATATCAATGCGACCCGACTAGCTGAAGTTACATTTAGATGCATATTTAAATCAGTTTAAATTTACATCTTGTGAAACTTGCCAGTCATGTCACAAAGATATAATGACACCAGCTCTGTTTACTGGAAACAGAGAAAGAGTTAGTAAACTCTTGGGACTGATACATGATGATGTATGTAAGGTCTCCTGTCTACACATGCCAGGACTGGTTCTTTTTACTTCATTATATTCTTTGATAATCTCTCAAGATTCAGTCATATGTTCCTGTTGAAACATAAGTCCGAACCTTTTGAGGTATTCACAGAATATAAGTTAGAAGTAGAGAACCAATAACCGGGTATAAGTATTATGTCCTATGATGAGATCAGGAAGGAGAATACTTGTGCATGGAATCCTTGGACTATTCTAAAGGAAAATGAGATTCTCTCTCAGTATTACTCCTCTGAATACACCACAGCACAACGGTGTATCGGGGCGGAGCAATCACACCCTATATGATAAGGTGTGCTCTATGATGAGTACTACTGAGTTACCTATTTCCTTTTTGGGAGTTATGCGCTTAAGAAGCTGCATACCTATTGAATAAGGTTCGATTCAAATCAGTGCCTACCACTCCATATGAGATATGGTATGGGAAGAGCCTATCTCTTAAGTAAGTTAAGATTTGGGATTGTCCGGCCTATGTCAAAAGAAAAATCCGGACAAGATCGAGGCAAAGTCAGTTCTATAGAACTGGAAAGGTTCCAGCTATATGAAACTACAGCTGAAGATTTGACAGAACCAAAGGATTCTATAGTCCCCGACGAACCTCAGCCTCTCCGCCGATCTGGTAGGGTTCCTCCCCTGCCTGAGAGATACCTCGGTTTCTCGATGACAGTGGGAGCAAGGATTGCATCATGAGATGATGACCTAACTAGATTCGAGCAGGCCATCGAGAGTAGGGACTCTGTAAGAATGGCTGGATGCTTAGCGATCTGAGATGGAATCCATGTACACCAGCAAAGTATGGACTTTAGCTGCTATATCTGAAGGGTTAAATCCCCATCAGGAGAAAGTATATCTTGAGAAGATTACTTGGTGTAGATGGACAAGTTGAGACTTTCATAGCTAGACTTTTTAAAGGTTTTCGTCATCGACGAGACATGGATAATGATGAAACCTTTTCCAGGGACTATGTTTAAATCCATCCAGATCCTACTTGCCACGGCTACATACCACGACTACGATATCTGGTGGTTGGGTGCCATGACTACTTTTCTAAATATTGATTTAGAAGAGAACGTCTATAAGAACACAGCCAGAGGGCCTCGTAGACAGTGGGAGCAGCGGAAACGTGTGCAAGTTGCTTTACATAATGAAGCAGGCATCGCGGAGTTGGAACGTCTGTTTTGATGTGATAGTCAAAGTGTTTGACTTCATCAAAATGGTAGACGAACCTTGTATATACAAAAGGGTAGTAGAGAGTAAGGTGGTCATTATACTCTTGATAGGGTAGTAGAGAGTAAGGTGGTCATCACACAAGGATTCTCCAAATAGGATAAAGATGATACCTCCTAAATCCTGAGATTTGGACCTATGAGTTAGATCTAAAGGGATATTAGGGTTCTCACTAGGTATAGTGAGATTGTATCAATCGATCCTGGGGAGAATCACTGGAAGTGTTCCAGGGTGATAAAGACGACTGAATGTCAGTCACAGGCACTGTCTTTACCCTAAGTAAAGGGACGGTATGTTGGAAGAGTTCCAAGCTCGATACCGTGGCAAACTAGACGATAAAGGCTGGTAACATCGCTATTAAAGATACTACCAAAGAGGAAGTTTGGGTGTACATTGGTTCATAAGATGAACTAGGTTCCTGCCATTGTATGACAATGGAAGCGTGGCTTCGACCCTGGAACCCTGGTCCCATCAGTGACCCAGACATATTCTGAGGCAGCATCACCTGATCATGGAGATAGTTGATCTCCAGGGTGATCGAGGCTAGGAGAGAAGACTCAGAGGACAACACGGCGGATCCACTCACGAAGGCCTTTTTCCCAAAGAGAGACTTTTAAGGGATGGTTGAGTATGTGATACTGCAACCACTGCTACAGATGGCCCTAGTGCAAGTGGGAGATTGTTAGTTATATGTATGCCCTAGAGGCCATTACTGTACATTGGATGTATATTGTAGTGGATGCTGGGACATATATAGGAAGGACTTTCTTGCTCGACATGATAGTACGCTATCTGGTTGCACTTTATCTAAACATGTATACTTTCTGTCTTTCTGATTACATGTTGATAAAGCCCTTAGGATGTGTACTCGACTTCCAGGACTATGATGTAGATCATACTAGTGGGGCCTGGGTAGTCAATGAGTACATCCTTCATTGTTCCTAGTCGTGGGAATATCGAGACGGGGCATCGATATTCCAGAGTAGACTAGCGTATGTCTTCTCGACCCATGTGATGGGCGATGGATGATCCCATATCCATTGGTGTTTGACATCGAAGATGGTATGCGGGTGCTCAGTGGAGACTGGGTACACTGAACGGACTCCCCGAGAACTCCCAGATGGTATTATACCTCACGTCAGATGGCAGTTCTCTGGTGACACTGGTACATCTTAGTCTGTTGACCCGAGATCGTCATAGATTCTTGTGTGTCTCCCACTGTGCTTTGATTTCCACCCTACCACGGCTCTACTGAGTTGTGCAAACAGGTGGTTTTTGGGTACAGTCCCGATTCACATGGAGGCAATGAGCGATAGGAGGGGATTCGTCTCTCCCGGTATTGGGGGTTGATGTTGTGCTATGCTCGACTGGCCATAACAGGAAATCCCTGGCCAGGGTTGCTGTGATATACTGGTAAGAGTTATCAGTAGTGTCACGAATGTTATGGACCTCACGTCGGCATGACTTATCGAGCTATTGGGGTCTGACGTTTACCACCCCTAGGCGAGATATGCGACATATCAGACGAACAGACCGGACTGTACGGTAAGTGTTACTGGTTGGATTCACAGGAGTGTGAGCGGGCTTGCTCGTCGATCTTCTGATCGCTCAATACCCGGGTGGCCATTACGTTTAGCAGACCACTTGCGGCTTGTGGGTGTTTGATATGATCAACATCTGCTGCCGGCGTATTGACGAGTCTTTAGAGTCCTACACAGAGGTTTCCTGGCTCAAGCGAAACGAAATAGGAGCGCATATGAGATATGTGCGGGACCGAGAATAATGCGTGTATGTGATACCGTATTCTATTCTCGTGATGAATGTATCGATTAGTTATATGCGATATAACCTAGTTATCGAATCAAGGATTGATTCGATAAGCCGATACGTTGGATACTGGCTGGTTATATGCGACATGACCGGATCATTGAATCAAGTGTTGATTTAATGATTTAATGTATAATTATATATTTGATATATTACTTTGCATTAACTAGTATTGGTTCACTTTAAATGGATTTACTCACTTGTATTGCACATTGTATATGTGATATATTTTTGTGCACATGATTGTATCATGTTTGATGATACATTCTTGTTTGGTTTTGTGTAAAGTATTAAACCATGGTTAGTTAGTGATTAGGGTTTCATCTTATTCATTTATCTTTTTATTTTATTTATTTCAAAAGAAAAAGATAAAGAGAAATGAATGGTGGCTATATTTGTTTTTAGTTGAAGATTCATTAAGCATTGACTTAGTCACCATTCTTGTCTCATGCCTAACCCTAACCACTCATCTAACCTAAGTTAAGTCTCTACACTAAACCATGGTTGAAGAAATGATAAGTATTCATTTGATTTTCCTTTTTAAAAAATAACTTATCATATCTTCTTCTTCTTCTTCATCTTCTTCAACATGAAGAAAGCTAGTGGCCATTAATGGCAACTAGTGAAATTGAGTGAGAAATCCAATTCTAAAGTCTACCCACTTCCTATTTCTTCATCCTCTACCTCTTGCCAAGTTGTATAGGGTGTTTACTTCACAAGTTTTCAAAGCTTGGTGAAGTTGGAGCTTGTTCTTGTGATGCTTCGACGTAGATCATCTTCGGCATCGAACCGACGATCAAGCCTGCCCATTCTTCGATGATGCCAATGCTAGAGTCGTGAGTTCGATTTGGACAGCGGAGGGAGATCATCGTGGAGCTCACGAAGTGGTGGACCGGATCTACAAAGGTTGTAGTCACTTTCCCCTAGCATTTAATTCGATTACTTGCTTGCTTTGCCTAAATATCTAGTTAACGATCCGTTCTAGGTTTTCTCGGCACCGTAATTTATAGAAATTTGCATGTTTGATCACTTGTGAGACCTCACTAGGGTGCCTAGGAACCTTACAGGGTAGAACTTGACATGTGACTTATGACATTTTGACCAAAGCCAAGGTCATAAGAGCATGGGGCAAAAACCTATATCGGGAATTTCTAAAGAAACTAAAATTTGCAAAAAGATGCATACCATTTAGAGTTTGATGAATGTTGGTAGGATTCCTTCAACATTATCATTGTAACGTTTTGAAAATCGTTTCGGTGAAATTTCAAAAAAATCGGTAAAATAAGGGGGTTTTCTGTAAAAAGTCAAAATACAAATATCTTATTATAAAAATTAAATATACATATTCTAGCTATGTAATTGCTATTATTTGGTGTTTATTGAGCCGCTGGTGAAATTTCAAATTTTCTGAAAAAAATATTATTTTATTATTATTTAAGCCGTCACTAATACATTTAATTAGGGAAAATTACAAATTGGAATGAGTTGAAACAAATTTTGTGCATCATAAAACATTAAATAAAATTTTATCATGTGGTTTTTGGAACGAAATCATTTACCAAAACGGTGTAGAAATTATTGAAGAAAAAAGACTTTTTTTTAGCGTAAATGGATGTTTGGGGTATTATATTTATCATTTTTCATCACCCCACATCCGTACCCACATCCACACACTCCCATTTACTTCTCCCCTTGAAGAATTCAGCAGCCCCCATTTATTTTCCCCACTTGAATTTCAAAGGAAAGAAATGAAAGAAAAGAAAAGAAAATGGAGAAATGAGGTGGATCTTTGACCTTGAATTGACTTTGACTTCTTCCCCCACTTTCTCTACCTCCCTCTCTCTCCTCTCCCACTCCCATTCTAGCAGCCCCCCCTCCTACAGTAGCAGCAGCCCCCCCCAATTCCCTTCTCTTTTCTCTTCAAACTTCATCAAAAATTGCCTCAAATCCATCAAAAAAAAATCCCAAAACCCAAATCCGACTCCTACCCATTTTAGCTTAGCCCGTATAGCATGGATCTTTATGAAAAGAGAGCATTTTGGGAGGCCGTGGATGCTTATGGATCTTCAAATGTTTTTGGGTATAATTCTAAAACATTTTTGCTTAATTTGTTACTAATTTCTTAAAGCTAAACTACTTAAGTGTTAATTAGGCTTAAGTTGCAAGTTTTGGAATTCAAGTTATGAATTTGAATGCAAGTTAGGGTTTTATAAAATTGGTGTATGGTTGTGTGTTATATTTAGGCTTTTTGTCATGTTAATACAAGATTAGTAGCTTGTGCTAATGGTTAGTTTAAAAATTGTGTTAATTTGCTAATTTGCTTACTAGGTTTTTGAAATTGGTTAAATACTTGGGATTAAAAATGTGTTTAGGTTTTTCATGACTTCATTAACTTTATTAAGTGTGGTTTAATGCTTTAGATCATGAAAATCTAAGCTAGATTGTAGTTTGTGCATTTTTGCTTTGAAATCGTTAAATTTTAGGTATTTTGTAAACTAGAATATTAGGGTTTTTGGAATTTAATGAGATTAAATTCCGGGAATTGTTTATATGACTTATTTAAGATATTTAATAAATATATTGGTCGCTACATTCATTTAAGCATCCTGTTTTGTACAAAAACGGCGAATTGTGCTTGCTAGATTTTCGGAAAAATGACTTTTTAAGTAAAATTGGGGTTTTTGTGAGTTTTAATCTAGTTTATATTAAAATTAGTGTTCGTGAATGTGCAAATGAGTGTGATTGGATTTTTCTCGATGGTTTGACGTTTGTACATCGACATCGAGGGTTGGTTTGACTATTCTTGCATGCGTAGGCGATAGGTTTAGACCTATGCGTGATACACGTGCCGATTTGATTTTCGTATGCCGTTTCGATTTCGAATTTAGTTTTAATGCGATATGGTGCGTTATGATATGTAGGTACCCCCATATGGACTTCGAGACGACAAGAAAGCGCGTGGCGACGTCGGCACCGGCTAGCGAGGACCAGGTGAGTAGATTTATATCTACGGGGAGAAGTCGGGTGGATGGCGTATAGCACCCCCGCAGTCCGTGGTGGTGTATACGGATGCGTATACACACCAACAATTATTATATGTTATTTGGGATTAATAACGATGCTTAGGATGGATATTGGTGTGTTGGATTATTTTAGTGTTGCGAACCCTAGGGTAGTGTTGCACTACACATACACACATACATACTTGCATACATTCCTATTGATATGTGCTCATGGGATTCTTTATAGTTATGGGTTCACATGGGTATGGGACTATGTGTTCACATACGGATTTGAGGATGATACTTGGGATTGAGCTGGGTCGATGAGATTTGATTTGAGGCCGTGAGATCGGTGATATAGCAGGGTTCGTATTTGAGATACGACATGACGTTGTAGCGGGTCCTTGACGTAGTGTTTCACACACGTCCATGCATACGTAGGCGGTATCAGTATGGTACTAGACGTAGATCAGTACCCCGATCATGATATTTGATAAAGAGGATACCAGGTGAATAGTATGATGAATGTGATATTGACCCGTACCCAGATTGGGATGCCGTACGACGGATTTACATACGAGCTATATTGATGATTGATCCGCACTCTTGACTTGGGATGCCTGATTATAGATATGGTATCGGATATGATATTATTGAGGCGGGATCACCGACTATACATATACAGGTATGTATATGTATCGACTCAGATGATAGGCGGTTTCCTTACCTGTAGTTCAGCTTGTTAGTTCAGCCGTATAGTTTAGTGTAGTTGTTAGATTAGATTAGACTCCTACCTATTTCAAAAACTAACAAATCGTGGGTATTTTAAAAGACAGCCCAAGGGATCCTACGGATATTTCAAAAGACTTTTCTTTTCATAAAAACACCGTAGCCCCTATTTTCAAAACCCCATGATTAGTGTTATTTCAAAAGGCACCATTTGTAGGACTTATATTAGATTAATGCAGATTAGTTATAGTTGCGTCTAGTTTTCAGCTCCCGCTCTTCTTTTGTGGTCCGCTTCGCATCGCATGCTTATTTTATGTTTCATACTCCATTATTGATATCATGCTGTTAGGACACCAGCACCATTACCGATGATGCGTATGTACCACGTACACTTATTTGCCGGCTCACACACATCTTCATCGGTAATTGCCATGTCACGTACACCTTAGAAAATATTATTGCTTGACATAGCCTGTTAGCTAATAGTTAGACATGATATTAGTGTACTTGCCTTATATGTTAGTTTAGACATTGTAGTTATTACCTGCTACTTCATGCATACTGTTATTCATTGTTATGCCGCATTCATGGATTTTCATGCATATATTCACCATTTTACGTGTTATTAAGGTTTTGGATTCGGATTTCCATGAGATTTTCTGTATTTGGAGGAAAACCGCAAAAACATAAATAAACCTTTTTCCTCCTTTAAAATAAAAAGTGCGGTTTTCCCATGATGTATGAGTTGTCCACCATGAGTTTGCTGATGGATTTTGAGACCCGATTCGAGGAGACGGATGAACCGTTTCGGGTACATGGTGGACCCGGTAAGGTACCCCGGGGCAAGAAGCGCGTGATGATGACGATGTGAGCCTGGCAGGGGAGCACTACCTACCGGTGATATTACCCGACGCGTCGGATATCCGGAGGATACCGTCGTGGTCTTGAGATGGATGGTAGGGGCCGGTCTGGACTGACGGCGCCCTAGATATTGAGACTTGAGGTACATAGATTGTGACACAGAGATATCGAGGTATTTGGACACTTGTTTTGTGTCGATGCTGGGCACTGTTTTATGCTGATTTCATATATGGTACCTCATTTCTTTTAAAATACAGAAATCTCACTGATTTATGAAACCAGTTTTATTCAGTACATGCATTCTGTTTTATGCATTCATACATCATCCATATGATATATTGCTACCTGAGGCACTGACACGGGCACATGAGATTACACTCGGGTTAGATATTTACCCTAGCCTTGTTATAGGCTACGTGTTATATACATTTTTGAGGATATATTATGATCATTGACCTAGGATTGCGTTATTTATGCGATTTCTGTGCGTAGATATTTTTCTATTCACGAGTTGGCAACTCACCCCCGTTGTGCCCCAGTTTCTTGCAGGTTGCCGTACAGGTTTCATTACGTCTTTGCGGGCTCAGTTTCATTCGGGTGACTTGCTAGTAGGTGGGTTTTTCTTGTATCGTACCCATCATATTACCTTGTATAATATTATTCCGTTGTATCTAGTAAATTCCATCAACCAAACATGTATTTATTGAGATAGAGACTAGTGTTGGTTATTCTTTCGACCTTAGAGTCGCTCGTTATATTTCTGGTGGTTTTGAGTTTCCTTTTGAGTTTTGATCCTCGCCGTTGGCGTTGTATATTATATTGTTTGTGTGGTTGTGACCGTCGATTGACGAAGAGCTAGCTCCCGCTTGGGGATGCCCTTTTCTTGATTTCGTATACTATTCATGTTGTATCCCGTTTGGGGGCCAGTATTTACAAAGGAGACTCTGCCGAAATTTTCAGTAAATTTTTGATGTTTTAAAAACCGCATAATTCGGCTTATGCTATTGAAATTACTTGCTTTTAGTTGGTTTTTCCTGCACTTTACTACTTTTCTTGGTTTGGATTTCTGGGTTTTCGGTTTACTTAGATTACGTACATCTCGAGACGTTCGTAGTTTAAGTGCCGGTCATGTTCCGTACTTTCGGGTCGTGACAAAGTTGGTATCAGAGCGTTAGGTTTTAACCTTCGGAGCGTAGGATGACCCTTGGTTGATGGAATAGGTGACTAAAGTAGAGTGACGTACCGTTGATATGTTCCGCGGCATATTTACGACACGCCACTCCACTTAAGAAGCCTTAGGATGTACATTTCCTTGTTCAGTATTATATTCCTTCCTGATCTAGCCTCATCGTTACCAGTTTGGTTTTGCTGCCACGATTACGGGCAGGGAGAGCTACGGCTAGAGTTGTGGTCAGCACGAGCTCGTCACGGACGAGGACTGACCAGGGCGAAATTCCGGCGACACCCGATTGTAGAGAGGTGTCTTTTGATTGTGTTTTCGCACCACGAGCATTTGGCGGATCGCCTTTATGAGATTTCTCGGACGTGCCGATCAGTATCAGAGGATTGGGCCACTGGCAGAGGCCAGCCAGATTTTGATGACCGTTGGTGTGTTTCTTATTCATGATTGTTGAGGCACTGTTCAGCGTGCAGACGAGCGAGCCAGTTATTGCTGCGAACGACGAGATATTGCCCAAGATGCTGGCGTTAGTGCAGAACGAGTTGTACTAAGAGATGATAGAAGGTCGCTAGTCATCGAGGATGAATGACTAGGACATGTGGATCGTTCGCCTACCCCGATGCGAGGTCATCAGATAGATTGATTCCAGCTAGAGACGACTTCACGCGGAGACGTTGGGAGTCGACAGAGACGATCGAATGTCAGAAACCTATTATTCCAAGTTTAAAGTAGTCGGAAAGACATGCAGGCAATTCTATGGTCCCTCTAGAAGAATGAAACCCTAACTCGACTTAATGACCGTGTGAAAGCCTTTGAACCTTCGGGTTTGCGGCAGTTCTACGGCGCCATTAGTGAGGCTTGGGTTTGCACTTCTACGGCTGGACCACCGATGCTGTGGTATGTACTCGATACTATTAAACTGTGCCCAAGATGTTGAGCTCTTGGGGGATTATGAGGTTTTGACGACTCGATCGGATGGCTCGACTTAATTCGGATGCTAGGTGGTGAGATGCATTTCTTAGGAGACTCCAGATATGAGGATAGCCGTTGGAGCTCAGTCCATGCAGCCACGACGAGACGAGTCCAAAGCAGACGACATTAGAGAAAAGTGGAGTAAGAGGTTCATACCAGATCTAGATGAGATGACATTCCACTCCGCCGACATCAGAGATGCGATGCGCATGCCGAGGCATGGTACTTGGACTTACCTTCCAGAAGGAGTCGCGATGAGTATGCAGTCGTTCCAGAGCAAGATGCAGATATAGGAAAGGATCCGGACAGTTGGCAGAGACGAGACATGGAAGAGACCGTGAGCAGGATTCCTTCCAGGACACTGCTGCAATGATACTTGCACCCAGGATCAGATGTGTCACGTACATTCAGAGAGCCAGAGGCCGACGCCAGTAATATGCTGTCTTATGAGTGGTCGCGATGATTGAAAAAGAGATGACCAGAGAAGTGCCAGAACGGAATCGTCCCCGTTAGCACACCTGACAGGGCCGATGAGCCGATGGACAGAAAGATTGGTAATTCACAGTGAAGACCTTGACCCAGGAGTGGTCATGGTTACGCACACCAGCAGGCCAGGGTTCATGATCATCGACGAGACGTCCCATTAGTGACCGCGACAGTTGGCCGAGATTCTTAGAGGATGCGCTTGAGCAGTACTATTCCGCCATTGTTGATTACGATGTTTTGGGTGATTTATTTATATGATTTGATTTTGATGATTGAGGATTTACGATCTTTGCACAGTGTTGCACTTGATGTTGTTTTCGTGCTTCAGTTTCACATGTTTGTGATTTTACAATTTTAAACAGTTGAGTTGGTTTTGTGCGTATGCATGCACACGATTTCGTTCCTGCACTCGGTATAGTTTATATATGCTTGCAGTGCAGTGATACGCCTTTTGTGCACTTAGATGCACTGGACTTCGATTTCGATTGTGATACCCGATATTTGTTTTGTCCTTGTGCACCTGATTGATTTTGCGCATGTTCGGCGCTTGATATTGGATTTCATGATTTCGTGCATGATAGATGCACCTTATTTTGCTGTCAGGCACACATGTTGCCTACGACAGATGTTTCGTGCACACCCGATGCACTTAGATGTTGTTTCTGTGCGCATGTATGGCACATTCATGGATTTTGATTTCCGTGCGCACCAGACGCACGTAGCATTCATGTGCATATTTTGGGATTGATTTCGTATAGAGCAGTACGTTTTTATGATATTGCTATGTATTTTCGTACTGAGCAGGACTAGTCAGAGGACAGTACCTGAATATATTTTGCATGCATTGATAGTTATTGAAGGGATTTCCAAAAAGCGAGCTATAGCCTCAGTATTTACCTACGTGTCTGATATGACACGAAATGTTTAAAACAAGGAGACCCTTCTAAATTGTTTTCAAAACGGCGGAACGTACATTTCAAACAAAGGTATATATGTATATACTTATTTTCTTATGATAGACGTCCGCAACTGTGCAGTGTTATACGCGTTGCACAGCGACTTAAAGAGATTTGGCATGCATTTCCTTCAGATACTTACAGATATAGATTCGATGTTTACATGTATAGTTTCGAGTTATATCATATTGGTTTGATTTAGATTTGGCATTGATGTCTTAACCATGACTCCGATGATTGCGGGATGCTTGACGGAGTTTTGATTTGAGTTATATACTCATTTTTCAAGCGCATGCGCTGCGCTACGAATTGTTTTATGCAGTTACAATTTCAGAGCCCCAACGACTTGATGGTTTTTCTTAGATGTTTTAGTATTTGGGGGAGTTTGAATTTAAATTGGGGGACCGAATTTCTTTAAGGGGGGAAGATTGTAACGTTTTGAAAATCGTTTCGGTGAAATTTCAAAAAAATCGGTAAAATAAGGGGGTTTTCTGTAAAAAGTCAAAATACAAATATCTTATTATAAAAATTAAATATACATATTCTAGCTATGTAATTGCTATTATTTGGTGTTTATTGAGCCGCTGGTGAAATTTCAAATTTTCTGAAAAAAATATTATTTTATTATTATTTAAGCCGTCACTAATACATTTAATTAGGGAAAATTACAAATTGGAATGAGTTGAAACAAATTTTGTGCATCATAAAACATTAAATAAAATTTTATCATGTGGTTTTTGGAACGAAATCATTTACCAAAACGGTTTAGAAATTATTGAAGAAAAAAGACTTTTTTTTAGCGTAAATGGATGTTTGGGGTATTATATTTATCATTTTTCATCATCCCACACCCGTACCCACATCCACACACTCCCATTTACTTCTCCCCTTGAAGAATTCAGCAGCCCCCATTTATTTTCCCCACTTGAATTTCAAAGGAAAGAAATGAAAGAAAAGAAAAGAAAATGGAGAAATGAGGTGGACCTTTGACCTTGAATTGACTTTGACTTCTTCCCCCACTTTCTCTACCTCCCTCTCTCTCCTCTCCCACTCCCATTCCAGCAGCCCCCCCTCCTACAGCAGCAGCAGCCCCCCCCCAATTCCCTTCTCTTTTCTCTTCAAACTTCATCAAAAATTGCCTCAAATCCATCAAAAAAAAATCCCAAAACCCAAATCCGACTCCTACCCATTTTAGCTTAGCCCGTATAGCATGGATCTTTGTGAAAAGAGAGCATTTTGGGAGGCCATGGATGCTTATGGATCTTCAAATGTTTTTGGGTATAATTCTAAAACATTTTTGCTTAATTTGTTACTAATTTCTTAAAGCTAAACTACTTAAGTGTTAATTAGGCTTAAGTTGCAAGTTTTGGAATTCAAGTTATGAATTTGAATGCAAGTTAGGGTTTTATAAAATTGGTGTATGGTTGTGTGTTATATTTAGGCTTTTTGTCATGTTAATACAAGATTAGTAGCTTGTGCTAATGGTTAGTTTAAAAATTGTGTTAATTTGCTAATTTGCTTACTAGGTTTTTGAAATTGGTTAAATACTTGGGATTAAAAATGTGTTTAGGTTTTTCATGACTTCATTAACTTTATTAAGTGTGGTTTAATGATTTAGATCATGAAAATCTAAGCTAGATTGTAGTTTGTGCATTTTTGCTTTGAAATCGTTAAATTTTAGGTATTTTGTAAACTAGAATATTAGGGTTTTTGGAATTTAATGAGATTAAATTCCGGGAATTGTTTATATGACTTATTTAAGATATTTAATAAATATATTGGTCGCTACATTCATTTAAGCATCCTGTTTTGTACAAAAATGGCGAATTGTGCTTGCTAGATTTTCGGAAAAATGACTTTTTAAGTAAAATTGGGGTTTTTGTGAGTTTTAATCTAGTTTATATTAAAATTAGTGTTCGTGAATGTGCAAATGAGTGTGATTGGATTTTTCTCGATGGTTTGACGTTTGTACATCGACATCGAGGGTTGGTTTGACTATTCTTGCATGCGTAGGCGATAGGTTTGGACCTATGCGTGATACACGTGCCGATTTGATTTTCGTATGCCGTTTCGATTTCGAATTTAGTTTTAATGCGATATGGTGCGTTATGATATGTAGGTACCCCCATGTGGACTTCGAGACGACAAGCAAGCGCGTGGCGACGTCGTCACCGGCTAGCGAGGACCAAGTGAGTAGATTTATATCTACGGGGAGAAGTCGGGTGGATGGCGTATAGCACCCCCGCAGTCCGTGGTGGTGTATACGGATGCGTATACACACCAACAATTATTATATGTTATTTGGGATTAATAACGATGCTTAGGATGGATATTGGTGTGTTGGATTACTTTAGTGTTGCGAACCCTAGGGTAGTGTTGCACTACATATACACACATACATACTTGCATACATTCCTATTGATATGTGCTCATGGGATTCTTTATAGTTATGGGTTCACATGGGTATGGGACTATGTGTTCACATACGGATTTGAGGATGATACTTGGGATTGAGCTGGGTCGATGAGATTTGATTTGAGGCCGTGAGATCGGTGATATAGCAGGGTTCGTATTTGAGATACGACATGACGTTGTAGCGGGTCCTTGACGTAGTGTTTCACACACGTCCATGCATACGTAGGCGGTATCAGTATGGTACTAGACGTAGATCAGTACCCCGATCATGATATTTGATAAAGAGGATACCAGGTGAATAGTATGATGAATGTGATATTGACCCGTACCCAGATTGGGATGCCGTACGACGGATTTACATACGAGC
This sequence comes from Agapanthus africanus, assembly GCA_030015575.1. NCBI lineage: Eukaryota > Viridiplantae > Streptophyta > Magnoliopsida > Asparagales > Amaryllidaceae > Agapanthus > Agapanthus africanus. The sequence continues at coordinate 737,828,122 of CM057338.1, forward strand.
TATATTGATGATTGATCCGCACTCTTGACTTGGGATGCCTGATTATAGATATGGTATCGGATATGATATTATTGAGGCGGGATCACCGACTATACATATACAGGTATGTATATGTATCGACTCAGATGATAGGCGGTTTCCTTACCTGTAGTTCAGCTTGTTAGTTCAGCCGTATAGTTTAGTGTAGTTGTTAGATTAAATTAGACTCCTACCTATTTCAAAAACTAACAAATCGTGGGTATTTTAAAAGACAGCCCAAGGGATCCTACGGATATTTCAAAAGACTTTTCTTTTCATAAAAACACCGTAGCCCCTATTTTCAAAACCCCATGATTCGTGTTATTTCAAAAGGCACCATTTGTAGGACTTATATTAGATTAACGCAGATTAGTTATAGTTGCGTCTAGTTTTCAGCTCCCGCTCTTCTTTTGTGGTCCGCTTCGCATCGCATGCTTATTTTATGTTTCATACTCCATTATTGATATCATGCTGTTAGGACACCAGCACCATTACCGATGATGCGTATGTACCACGTACACTTATTTGCCGGCTCACACACATCTTCATCGGTAATTGCCATGTCACGTACACCTTAGAAAATATTATTGCTTGACATAGCCTGTTAGCTAATAGTTAGACATGATATTAGTGTACTTGCCTTATATGTTAGTTTAGACATTGTAGTTATTACCTGCTACTTCATGCATACTGTTATTCATTGTTATGCCGCATTCATGGATTTTCATGCATATATTCACCATTTTACGTGTTATTAAGGTTTTGGATTCGGATTTCCATGAGATTTTCTGTATTTGGAGGAAAACCGCAAAAACATAAATAAACCTTTTTCCTCCTTTAAAATAAAAAGTGCGGTTTTCCCATGATGTATGAGTCGTCCACCATGAGTTTGCTGATGGATTTTGAGACCCGATTCGAGGAGACGGATGAACCGTTTCGGGTACATGGTGGACCCGGTAAGGTACCCCGGGGCAAGAAGCGCGTGATGACGACGATGTGAGCCTGGCAGGGGAGCACTACCTACCGGTGATATTACCCGACGCGTCAGATATCCGGAGGATACCGTCGTGGTCTTGAGATGGATGGTAGGGGCCGGTCTGGACTGACGGCGCCCTAGATATTGAGACTTGAGGTACATAGATTGTGACACAGAGATATCGAGGTATTTGGACACTTGTTTTGTGTCGATGCTGGGCACTGTTTTATGCTGATTTCATATATGGTACCTCATTTCTTTTAAAATACAGAAATCTCACTGATTTATGAAACCAGTTTTATTCAGTACATGCATTCTGTTTTATGCATTCATACATCATCCATATGATATATTGCTACCTGAGGCACTGACACGGACACATGAGATTACACTCGGGTTAGATATTTACCCTAGCCTTGTTATAGGCTACGTGTTATATACATTTTTGAGGATATATTATGATCATTGACCTAGGATTGCGTTATTTATGCGATTTCTGTGCGTAGATATTTTTCTATTCACGAGTTGGCAACTCACCCCCGTTGTGCCCCAGTTTCTTGCAGGTTGCCGTACAGGTTTCATTACGGCTTTGCGGGCTCAGTTTCATTCGGGTGACTTGCTAGTAGGTGGGTTTTTCTTGTATCGTACCCATCATATTACCTTGTATAATATTATTCCGTTGTATCTAGTAAATTCCATCAACCAAACATGTATTTATTGAGATAGAGACTAGTGTTGGTAATTCTTTCGACCTTAGAGTCGCTCGTTATATTTCTGGTGGTTTTGAGTTTCCTTTTGAGTTTTGATCCTCGCCGTTGGCGTTGTATATTATATTGTTTGTGTGGTTGTGACCGTCGATTGACGAAGAGCTAGCTCCCTCTTGGGGATGCCCTTTTCTTGATTTCGTATACTATTCATGTTGTATCCCGTTTGGGGGCCAGTATTTACAAAGGAGACTCTGCCGAAATTTTCAGTAAATTTTTGATGTTTTAAAAACCGCATAATTCGGCTTATGCTATTGAAATTACTTGATTTAAGTTGGTTTTTCCTGCACTCTACTACTTTTCTTGGTTTGGATTTTTGGGTTTTCGGTTTACTTAGATTACGTACGTCTCGAGACGTTCGTAGTTTAAGTGCCGGTCATGTTCCGTACTTTCGGGTCGTGACAATCATACGATGATATTTGGATCCCGATTCTACTGTGAGTATATGCTACTCATCAGGATATTCGTCACTTAACGATCAATGCAATAAACCAAGTAGGTGTCAAGAAAGGTGTCAGCGGGGTTACGCCCCCAGAGAAAAGAGCTTATTTAATTAAGGAACTTCGCGAAAGCGTTGGAAAACCTCCCTCGAAGTACCGACACCAGCCTGGCTGAACGGTTAAGAAAGTATTATACAGTGAGAATAGTCCTGGCTAATTCTTCTTTTATGGTTTGAGGAAGGATTCGAGAAACAGTGGGAGCCATCCAGTTTAGATAAATTAAAAACCACTCTAAACTTGCAAGAGCATCATGCTAAAGAGTTTTCTTCTCTCTCTCCTAATTGCAGCGATCCTGAAAATGACTAAACTTAAGTTACTTTTAGAGAAAAATATACTGACAGGGCCAAACTATAAAGATTGGCTGCGGAATGTCAAAATGGCTTTGACCTATGACAAATTGGGGTACGTCCTGACCGCTAAGGCACCTGCTGTCCCTGGTCCCAAATCCAGTAATGCGGATAAGGAAATCCGCAAAACCTGGGATTTCGATTGCGCGAAAGCCAAGTGCATCGTGCTTGCCTCGATGAACAATGAACATCAGAGGAGGCACGAGGATATGGAACTAGATGCCATATTTCTCCATACAAAAGAACTTTATAGAGAGCAATCTCGTATAGCAAGATACGAGACCTCTAAGAACTTGTTTCGAGCGAGGTTGGCTGTCGGATCATCGGTGGGAGAACATGTCCTAAAGATGATCGGCTATATAGAAGAGCTCGCAGACCTTGGGACGACTTTAGATAATGAGATCTATACAGACCTTATTCTCCGGTCCATTCCTTCTACCTACGCCCAGTTTATCCTGAACTTCAACATTCAAAGAAAAGAAGTTGATCTTCCGGAACACCTGAACATGTTAAGGAGTGCAGAGGGCATCTTGCAGAAGGTAAAGGAAACACCCGCTATGTTTGTTAGTGGTGCTTCTTCTTCCGGGTCCAAGGCTAGGGCCAAAGGAAGGAAAAAGAAGGCCGCCCCCAGACCTAAAGGAGGTGTAAGTAAGGTGGGAGGGAAGGGAAAGAAAAAGTTTGCGGTACGGGTAGTAGGCCAGGATGAGTGCTTCCATTGTCACAGGAAAGGGCACTGGAAAAAGGATTGCATAGCGTGGAACGCCAAGAACCAGGAACCGAAGCAAGCTGTGGCTTCGACTTTAGGTGTGTTTGTAATTGAGAATTGTCTGTCAATCAACTCTACTTCCTGGGTATTGGATACCGATCAGGATCTCACATATTCAATTCATTGCAGGCACTGAGAAACCGTAGAGTGCTGAAGGAAGGTGATATGACCCTAAAGGTTGCTAACGGAGCTAGCGTGGGAGCTGTGTCCGTCGGGGATTATCACCTGGGATTGACGAGTGGACACATTTTGGTTTTACATAACTATTTTTATGTACCCAGCTTAACGTGTAATATCATATCTGTTTCCTTGTTATCAAATAAAGGTTATGATTTCACGTTTGGAAGTGGTGTTGTTAACATCCACCTTAATCATAGTTTGATTAGGTCCGGTACACTGGAAAACGGTATATATGTGTTAAACCAACTCCAAATTTTGAATGTCCAGACCACACTTAAAAGAAAGTCTCCAGATTTAAATAAAGCTTTCTTATGGCATTGTAGACTGGGTCACATCAATGAGAGAAGGTTGACTAAGTTGCATAGAGAAGGATATTTGGACTCGTTCGAATATCAAACTTATGACACTTGTCAATCTTGTCTCAAAGGAAAGATGACAAAGACTCCATTTACTGGACATGGAGTAAGAGCGAGCGAGCTCTTAGGACTCATACACAGCGATGTATATGGTCCAATGTCTACACATGCAAGAGGTGGTTTTTCCTATTTCATTACTTTCACGGATGATTACTCAAGGTACGGATTCATTTATCTGATGAATCATAAATCCGAGGCTTTTGAGAAATTCCAAGAGTATAAGAATGAAGTATAAAACCAAACCGGCAAAAGTATCAAGACACTAAGATCTGATCGAGGTGGTGAATACTTGAGTGCCGAGTTACTAGGTTACCTAAAAGAGAAAGGAATTCTCTCTCAACTTACTCCTCCATACACTCCACAGCATAACGGTGTATCGGAGAGACGGAATCGAACCCTATTGGATATGGTACGTTCCATGATGAGTAATGCTGAGTTACCGCGATCTTTTTGGGGTTATGCGCTAGATTCAGCGGCATATCTTCTGAACAGGGCTCTTACCAAAACTGTGCCTACCACCCCATATCAGATGTGGAGTGGGAAGAAACCCCATCTTCAACATATGAAGATTTGGGGATGTCCAGCTTTTGTTAAAAAGCAGCATGTAGACAAGCTCGAGGCACGATCAGTAAAATGTAAGTTTGTGGGATATCCAAAGAACTCCAAGGGATATTATTTCTATTACGCAGAAGAACAAAAGGTTTTTGTTTCTCGTAATGCCCATTTTCTAGAACAGCAGTTTTTAGAAAAGGAAATAAGTGGGAGCGAAATAGAACTGGAAGAAATTCCAGAACTACAAACTAATACTGAAAGTTTGGTAGAACAAGTAGTTCAAGAAGAACAGGACATTCCCGTACCCCTTCGCAGGAGTAGTAGGCCGTCTTATCCGCCTGAGAGATACTACGGTTTTCTCATAGATGGGGATAGAGAGGATTGCATCATAGATGATGATGAACCTACTGGCTTCCAGCAGGCCATCCAGAGCGGCGACTCGGTACGATGGCTAGATGCAATGCGGACCGAAATGGAGTCCATGTACACCAACAAAGTATGGACTTTGGACTTTGCTCCACATGGGGTAAAACCCATAGGATGCAAATGGATCTTCAAGAAAAAGATTGGTGTAGATGGACAGGTGGAAACCTATAAGGCTAGACTTGTTGCAAAGGGTTTTCGTCAAAGACCTGGTTTGGACTATGACGAAACTTTTTCTCCAGTGGCTATGCTCAAATCCATTCGGGTCCTTCTTGCTATTGCTGCCTTCCATGATTATGAAATCTGGCAGATGGACGTAAAGATGGCTTTTCTGAATGGTAATTTAGAAGAGTGCGTCTATATGGATCAGCCAGAGGGTTTCAATCAGAGTGGGAGCAGCGGGAAAGTATGCAAGCTGCTTAAGTCCATTTATGGACTAAAGCAAGCATCGCGGAGTTGGAACATCTGTTTTGATGAGACAGTCAAAGAATATGACTTTATCAAAAATCCAGATGAACCATGTATATATAGTAAAGTTGTAGCCAGAAGTGTCGTATTCCTCGTCTTGTACGTGGATGACATTCTATTAATAGAAAATGACATTCCTATGCTACAATCTGTCAAAGTATTCTTGTCACACAGGTTCTCCATGAAAGACCTAGGTGATGCCTCTTACATTCTGGGGATTTGGATCTATCGTGATAGATCCAAGAGGATGTTGGGACTTTCGCAGTCCAGGTATATCGACACTGTACTGAAAAGATTCAGTATGGAAGATTCTAAGCGCGGTAATCTACCGGCTTGTCATGGAATCACCCTATCCAAAGAGATGTCTCCCAAGACTGATTTGGAAAGGGAACGCATGTCTATTATACCCTACGCTTCTGCGGTAGGCTCTATAATGTATGCGATGTTGTGCACCAGACCAGATGTAGCTTACGCACTGAGCGTGGTAAGCCGGTATCAGTCAGACCCAGGGGAGAAGCACTGGATAGCAGTAAAGAACATTCTCAAGTACCTGAGGAGGACTAAGGAGATGTTCTTGGTTTACGGCGGAAAAGACCTCAGGATGGAGGCCTATGCTGATTCCGGCTTCCAGAGTGATAAGGACGATTCCAAGTCCATGTCAGGTTATGTCTTTACCCTCAATGGAGGGGCGGTGTGCTGGAAGAGCTCCAAGCAGGACACCATTGCTGACTCGACGATGGAAGCGGAGTATATAGCTGCTTGCGATGCCGCAAAAGAAGCGGTCTGGATGAAGAAGTTCCTATCAGAACTTCAGGTGGTTCCTACCATTGTTGATCCAATACCTCTGTATTGCGACAACAACGGAGCTATAGCTTTAGCGAAGGAACCAAAGTCCCATCAGAAGTCCAGACATATCTTAAGGCGGTATCACCTGATCAGGGAGATCATTGATCGTCAAGAGATCGAGGTTCGGAGAGTTTCTACTGAAGAGAACATTGTTGATCCATTCACGAAGGCCCTACCTCAGATTCAGTTCAAGAGGCTACTCGAGATCATCGGTCTTCGATATGCCAGTACATGGCCCTAGTGCAAGTGGGAGATTGTTAGTGTATATGCCCTAGGGGCCATTATTGTATCATACTAGTTTGTATATTATTTAATGGAAACTTGGGATATTCACATGTATATAACAGTCTTGATAAACATGGTAGTATGCTACTTGGTTTTTCTATCTTAATAGGTGAGTATACGTATTGATAGAGCTCTTAGGATCTTGCTTGACTACCAGCGTTGTGATGGCAGTCACACTAGTGGAGGCTGGGTAGTCTACAAGCACATCCTTATTCAGGTCCCTAGTCGTAGGATTATCGAGACAGGGCATCGATACTCCGGAGTAAACTAGTGTGTACGCTTCTCATCCCAGTTGGGGAGATGGTCTGTCCCACAGCCGTCAGTACGTCGTACTGGAGATAGTATGCAGGTGCTCGTTAGGTTACGAGTACACCGGACAGGACTCACAGGGAACTGTTGGTTGGTTTTATACCAGTCGTCAGTTAACAGTTCCAGGTGACATGAGTACAGCATAGTCCGCAGACTTGACACTGCTACTTCGCCTCGAGTGTGTCCCACTGTTCTTAGATTGCTATCCTACCATGGCTCAAAGGAGTCGTGCAAACAGGTAGCAGTTGGGTGCAGTCCCGAGCACTTGGAGGCAGTGGCGGTTAGACAGGATTCGTCTCTCCCGGTATTGGGGGTTGATATCGCGCTGTGTCAGAGAGCCATTACACAAAGTCCCTGGCCAGGGCAAGCGAGATTTGCTGGTAGGTTCCAGTAGTTTCTCAGGGTGCAATGGGCTACGCTCTGACACTACTTATACCGCTATTAGGGGACTGACGCTTTCCGCCCTCCTAGGCCCAATATGCGATAGTCTTAGACGAACGGACCGGACTGTATGGAGATTGTCACATCAGACTCAGTAGGAGTTCGGATGGGTTTCCTCATCGGCTTTCTTATCGACATCTACCTGGGGACCGTTACGTACAGCTAGTGCTGCTTGCGGTCTGTAGTTAAACCAACTGCCAGCGTAGTAGTCGAGTCTCTAGAGTCCCACACAGAGAGTTTCCCTACTCCAGGCGAAACGATATAGAGGTCGTATGGTTTTACGATAAGGGTTCGGACGTATACGTGTGTTTACGCACGTACGACATCCGGACAGTTTTTACTAGTCGGCTTTGGTTTAAGCCAGTTTCTATATCCGGTTATTGGATTTATACAGTCTAAAGTTTTTCCGTGTTTTCACGGATAGGAGGGGCGTTCTCGTAATTGCGCGAGAAGCTTCTAGAAGATGGTGACTTGGGGGTTAAGGTGGCATATGCATTAAATGAGATTAGTGAGTCATTTGAGTGATTCATCCAAGTCATTAATGCATCATAAATGCTTAATGACTCATGGAGATGAATCACCCTCTTATATTTATTAAGCATGATGATTAATCATTCATTTTCTTTTGTTGGATAAATCATAATGCTTGATATATATTATGATAGCTCATTTTCTCATCTCATTCTCTTGCTCACTTTCTCTCTCCTCAAGCTCTCTCTCTTCAAACCCTAATCCTCCCCTCTCATGTGTTGAGTACAAGGATTAGATTAGACTACTTAATCCTTAACCATTCTCTATATCACCTAGGTTGCTTAGATTAGCGATTTAAGAAACCTAGTTACCTCAAGTTAGAGGTGAAGCTTGTAGCAAAGCTCTCGGGTGGATCTTCTACTACATAGAGAAGGCCGGAGAGGACGTGGAGAACGACAAGACGAAGGACTCGGATCTTTAGGTATAATCACTTATCATAGTAGTTAACTCTTCTATGGTTTCTTGTTAGTTATTGTTTATGCAAAGATTCTCGGTTAGTCGATGTTTACGCCTAAAACAAGATCGTTTTTCATTATTCCGCCTCCCCGCAAGTTGTAGGGTGTTGTACATCGACTTACAGTTTAAAGTGCTTAAGCCTCATGTCAAGTTTAAAATTATTATGGCGGAATTTAGCGATGTTTGAAATCTCAAGTTGGGAATTAGGGTTTGAATTGAGTAGAGATGGTTTAATTGGGCCTTAGGGATGACCTTAGACCCCCTTAGATGTTAGAAACCCCAAACCAAATACAATACCAAACCTGAAACGTAAAACTGAAACTTTGCATATCGGTTTTGTGAGTGTATAAGGCGTGCAGGGAAATCTGGAATGAACCGGGGCATTTACGAGATAAATAAACAACTTCAAGAGCTTAGATTGACTACCAGGAGACCACCCTACCAATACGAGACGATTTCACCCTACCAAAACCGAGGAGGCCGGTTTTACTGGGTATGTGGCCGGCCATGGGGTGGGGGTTAGGGCCCAGGTTGCTTCAGTAGGTCATATGTACCCTATACATCACCCCCAGAGTTGTTTGCTTACCTTGTTTTAACCTGAGACGAAATACGGGACCACTTTTCTGGGTTGATGCCATGTGTTTCATAATGCTTATGGATTTAAGATTTGATATTTGTGTTTGTACTCGGTCACTTGACGTTTGTACGTCTATCCCGAGTGTTATTGGGTTGATTTGCGAGAGCTAACCATAGGTTCTAACCTATAAACTTTTAAGCGTATCGTTTTGGTTTTCGTGCGTCGTTTTGGTTTCGATTTGGTTTTAATGCGATGCGATACGTGTGACATGTAGGCACCCCTACGGTGACTCGAGACGATGAAGAAGATGGTGGCGACATCGACATCGGCAAGCAAGATCAAGGTGAGTAGATTATATCTACGGGGGAAGTCGGGTGGATGGCGTATAACACCCCCGCAGTTCGATACTTAGTATACTAGATATATAGTATATGTATATGTATGATAGCGTTATGTGTGACTTGGAAATTCTAGATGTGATTAGGTGTACTATGAATAGATTAGGGTTTAGAAGTACACTAGTATAGTTTCCTAGTTGCGAACCCTATAATAGGTTTACACCCACACATACACACATTCTTTCTTGTTATACTTATACCTGGATGATGATGATAGTGGATGAGATTAGGCATAGTGCCATGAGATCGGTGACGTGATGTGATTCGTATTTGGGATACAACATGAGATTTTAGCGGGCCTTTGGACGTGTGTTTCACACACGCATTTATATTTATATAGATGGTATCGATTTGTACTAGACTTAGATCAGTACCCCAGATCATGAGATATGATGATAAGGATACCAGATAATTGATGAGATGAATGTGATATTGACCCGTACCCGGCTTTTGGGATGCCGTGCGAGCTTTATATCGATGATAGGTCCGCACTCATGACTCGAGGATGTCATATGATATTGTATCATACGCGGTACTTTTGAGGAGGGATCACCGACTTTTATATATATATATATATATATATATATATATATATATATATATCGACTCAGATTTAGGTGGTTTCCATACCCCTCCTGATTGACTTGTTAGTTAGAGCTGTTGTTTTGCTAGTAGATGTTAGGCTAGGCCGATGTCATTCCTATTTCAAAAATACTAACGAATCGGGTGTATTTCAAAGACAGGCAAAGGGATCCTACGGATATTTTCAAAAGGCGCATCTTTTCTTAAAAACACCGTAGCTCTTATTTTCATAAAAACTCTGATTCGTCTTCTTCCAATGGCAAAACAGTATGACATAGATACATTTTTGTAGATACTACACTGTTGTGTTTATTATTCATTTGCCGTATATTCTTGCTTTTCACATCGCATTGTATATTTAAACATGTTTATTGTCATATCAAAGCCATGCTGTTAGGACACCGGCACCATTATCGATGATGCATATGTTCCACGTCCTGCTTGTCGGCTCACACACTTCATCATCGATAATTGCCATATCACTACACAGTAGGATTATTGCATCAGGATATGACTACTTGCATGACATACTTGCGTACGCACATATTGTACCCCCACATTTACACATACATAGATGATTTTGGCTTGATTAGAGATTTGGGGACCGCAAGATACTCTTTAAAACGGATTCATTTTGAAAGAGCGGTTTCCCTCCATATGTGCATATTACTATTCCATGTTGCATGATATACTGATTTGATTACATTTCTTTTATATGTCGCATACATCATGCTTTTTGATTAGACGCATTGAGATATGTTGTTTCCATGATATTGCTGGATTTGGGAACCGTGGGTATTTCAAAGAGAGTATGTAATTGTTTTAAAATCCCGGTTACCCTTGATATGATATTTCAAAGCGTCCACCATGTGTTTTCTCGGTGCTGAAAGCGACATGTGAAACCCGATTCGAGGAGGCGGATGAGGCCGATTGCGGGTACATGGTGGACCCGGTATGGTTCCCCGGGGCAAGAAATGTTTTTCGTGGAGTAGACGACGAGCCTGGCAGGGTGGCTAGTACCTACCGGTGATTGTATTTGAGCTCGGCGGATATCCGGAGGATACCGACCAGAGTCGAGAGATGACATGGGCCGATCCGGACTGACGGAGCCCGATATATGAGGATTTACGTGCCGTTGCTGGGCACAGCTTTCATGATGTTTTCGAGTGTCGATGCTGGACACTCCGATTCCATGATTTTGATGTGTCGCGAGGGACACATGTTAATTATATCCTCATACTTCCATGCATATGCTTTATAATATTTACATGCATGATGTTTATTGTCATTGGGTGACACTTGGACGATATCCACATACTCGTAGACTTCATGATATAGTCGATATTGATCATACGTCATATTTAGGATATGTTATTACCTGAGTCACTGGCATGAGCACTTGGAACCACACTCATGTATAGATGTTACATTGCCACCTTATCATGCTTTAGACTTATTCATTTGAGGTTTACATATATATTTGATCGTATTGACCTAGGATTGTGTCATACATACGATTTCTGCTTTGTGATGTTTTCTATTCACGAGTTGGCAACTCACCCCCATTGTGCCACAGTTCTTGCAGGTTTTGCCGTACAGGTTCCATTGCGGCTTTTCTGGCACTCTGCTTCCTTTCAGGGTGATTGCATTGTTAAGTGGGTTCTTTTGCATCAGAACCACCATTGTATATGTATTATTCAGTTGTATCTAGTAATTCCATCAACCAAACTTGTATATTGTTTCATACCTAGAAAACCAGTTGTGTATTTTTTCGACCTTAGAGTCGTGCGTTGTAGTATTATGGTTTTCATGCTGATTTTGAGTTTCCTTTTGAGTTTTGATCCTCGCCCTTCGGCGTTGTATACTATACTGCTTGCGTGGTTGTGACCGTCGATTGACGAAGAGCTAGCTCCCGCTTGGGGATGCCTTTTATCATTGTATATATATTATTCTTGTTGTACCCCGTTCGGGGCCAGTATTTACAAGGAAACTCTGCCGAAATTTTCAGAAAAGACTATAGATTTTTAAAATGCATATTCAGCTTACTCATTTAAAAACCTTGTTTTTCAAACATGTTTTCGTCACTTCTTAAAACTATTTTTCCTTCATTTATTATTTAAAATGGTTTTAGATTTCTGGGCTTTTGGCTTACTTGGATTAGATGGGGTCTTATAGACTTCATATGAGTCAAAGGCCAGTCACGTGCTATTTCGGGTCGTGACACCGACGAGCATTCGATCAGGATGTCGGGAATCTTGTTGAATTGCCCGACTGGATATTGAAAAGTGTTTTCGGTATCGAGACTAAAATGCTGGGTTTATAATTGTTAGGCATGCGATGTCTAAGGAATTCATTTGGTTAGGTATGCGATGTCTAAGGTGGTTGCGAATTCCAACTGTTGTAGTTTTTCACTTTCTTTTCTGGGACCGTAAGTATAATATGTGGTGTATCGCCGGTTTCGGTGCTATATGTCAACGACAATTGGGATACACATATTTACTTACGTTGTTAACATGTGATGTTATGTGTTGCTGTGGATATGTTATATTGGATCGTCGTGTTTGAATAGCCGGGGGTTTTATGTGAGATGAGAGTTTTTTCATTTTCTTTCATGTAAAATTCATTGTATGTAATATTCTTTTATTGGGCACTTCCGGGTTGAGGATGATGTCACCATTGTATATTATTTACTTTTCCGCATTAGGATAGACCCAAGGCGGGGAGCACAAGGAACCGAGTTCTGGAGTCCAGTAGGAGACCATCTAGAGGTGTCGAGACCAGGTCTCCTAACTCTAGAATTGGCAGGGTTGCTTTCCACTCTCATAGGGGTCTAGGGGTGTGGGATTGGCTATTCATCACGGCCGTGGAATCCATGTTTTACACAGGCTTAAAATAAAACACGGAAATCCTAGTATATCCAATATTTCATATGTTGTTCTTCTGCTGCGATATCTGTGATGTGATCATTTGATATGTTGAGATGGATACAGCATATAGTATATATGATATATTATATAGACGTTGCTTATGTTTTACACCCACGCTAGCACTGCCCCGCTCTGTCGTTAGTTACCCAACCAACGGTGCTCGATGGGACATCGAGGAGAATGCGGATGGCATAAGCGTACGTTGTATTTATCTGTGATGTTTAGGTAACTTGTATGATGGGACTTCATTAATGAGATTAATGAAATAAAAGAAATCTAAAGATGTTGTGGAATCGAATTTTCAAAAACAGGTAGCTCTAGTTGTTGCTTTGCATAGCGGTGTTCCTTGTAGAACATCCAGCACCTTATTCGATAAGGAAAGAGCCGAGATCCCTTCACCGGGAGTGACCTCTTTAGCAATAACTGGCAGATGCTACATCCCTCAGTTTTGTCTTTTGATTGTTTTTCTAGTTTTTGCTTTGTACGGAGGTATTTGTGAAATATCCTGCACCTTATTCGATATGGAAAGAGCCGACGATCCCTTCACCGGGAGTAACCTCTTTAGCAAAACTGGTAAAAGCCTCAAAAACACTCCATTTAAAATCACTCGATTCTACGACGATATCAAGTTCATTACGCAAAGGGTTTTCTTAAAAACCTGTCGTAGCCCTCCGTCATTTCAGATAAGTACTTCATAGTATTCGTGTTACGTTTGTTGGCCTGCGTCAAGGCGTAGTGTTCGGTAGCTATTTATGCTTATCTGCTAAAGCATATGATGCGATTGAGTTAGGGTAGTCGTGCGACTTTATTGACCTACGTCAAGGGTCATGCCGGTGGGTTTAATTCAATCGGGAAATGACGGGTTGAACTTGACTAGCGGACTATGGTTTGTTGGCCTGCGTCAAGGTCATAGGACGCTAGGGGTAAAATATTATCGGGAATTTCAAGCGTTGAAATTTGCAATGAGATTGCATACCTCCTATGAGATAATTGGATCCCGATACCCACTGCGATTAAGAGTTCCTCCTGGGAGAGTTTTACACATTACAATTAGCCGATCAAGAAGGTGTCTAGAAAGGTGTCACGTCCCGAAAGTACGGAACATGACCGGCACCAAGACTACGAACTTCTCAAGGCATACGTACTCTAAGTAAGCCGAGCCCAGAAATCCAAACCAAGAAATGTAGTAGAGTGTAGGAAAACCACTATAAGTCAACCAGCTAACAATATAATATACAATGCCTAAAGGCGAAGATCACAACAGAAAAGGAAACTCAACAGGCAGAAATCCACAGAAATATAACGCACGACTCTAAGGTCGAAAGAATAAACATCACAGGTCTCTATCTCAAATAAATACATGTTTGGTTGATGGAACTTCTAGATACAACTGAAATATAATATACAATGTATAATGATGGGTATGATACAAATAACCCACCTACTAGCAAGTCACCCGAAAGAAGTAGTGCCAGCAAAGCCGTAATGAAACCTGTACGGCAAAACCTGCAAGAAACTGGGGCACAACGGGGGTGAGTTGCCAACTCGTGAGTAGAAAAAGATCTACGAACAGAAATCGCATGTATGACGCAATCCTAGGTCATACGATCATAATATATAATCCTCAAATATATAACCAGCAACCTATAACAATGGCTAGGGTAAATATCTAATCCAAGTATAATCCCATGTGCCCGTGTCAGTGCATCAGGTGGCAATGTATCATATGGATGATGTATGAATGCATGAAATCGAATGCATCTATAGAAGAAAACTGCTTTCATAAATTTGTGAGATTTCTGTATTTTTAAAATGAGATATCATAATGAAATCAGCATAAAACAGTGCCTAGCATCGACACAAAACATAAATCTCAATGTCTCGATATCTCTGTGTCATAATCTCTGTACCTCAATATCTCAGAATCTCAATGTCTCAATCACAATATCTAGGGCGCCGTCAGTCCAAACCGGCCCCTACCATCCATCTCATGACCACGACGGTATCCTCCGGATATCCGACGCATTAGGTAATATCACCGGTCGGTCGTGCTCCCCTGCCAGGCTCAACGCCATCTCCTGCTATCTTCTTGCCCCGGGATACCGCACCGGGCCCACCATGTACCCGAAACGGTTCATCCGCCTCCTCGAATCGGATCTCGAAATCCATCAGCAAACTCATGGTGGACGACTCATACATCGTGGGAAAATCGCATTTTTATTTAAAAAGAGAGAAAGCAGTTTATATAAGTTTTGCGGTTTTCCCCCCAAATCCAGAAAATTTCATGGAGATCCGAATTATCAATAGCATGTAAAATCATGAATGTAAGCATGAGAATCCATGAATGCAGCATATAATGAATAACAGTATGCATGAAGTGACAAGTAATAACTACAATGTCAAGCTGGCATATAAGGCAAGTACACTAATATCATGTCAACTACTAGCTAACAAGCTAAATCAAGCAATAATATTCTCTAAGTGTACGTGACATGACAATTACCGATGAAGATGTGTGTGAGCCAGAAAATAAGTGTACGTGGTACATACGCATCATCGGTAATGGTGCTGGTGTTCTAACAGCATGATATCAAAAATGGAATATGAATCACAACAAGTATGTGATGCGGAGCAATAATAATAATGTGTGGGAGCTGAATGCTAAACACAATGATAGCTAAACCGCGTCTAATGTCATAAGAGTCATATAGCTACACCACTATAAGGCTGAGCTAAAGCTAACAGTAGGTAAGGGAAACCGCCTAACCTCTGTTTCGATACATACATATATATATATATATATATATAGTCGGTGATCCCTCCTCGATAATATCACATCCAATACCATATCCCTATAATCGATTATTCCCAAGTCAAGTGTTGGTGTATATGCCCTAGAGGCCATTACTGTATCATACTAGTATGTATATTACTTGATGGAAGCTTGGGATATTCACAGTTGTACAGACAATCTTGCTCAATATAGTAGTATGCTACTTGGTTTGTCTCTGCTTTAATGTGTACATGTGTGTTTATTTATTATATCACCTATACGCATTAGTAGAGCCCTTAGGATCTTTGCTTGATTACCGGCGTTGTGATGGCGATCACACTCGTGGGGGCTGGGTAATCTACAAGCACATCCTTATACACGTCCCTAGTCGTGGGAGTATCGAGATAGGGCATCGATACTCCGGAGTAGACTAGCGTATGCGCTTCTCATCCCAGCTCGGGAGACGGTCTGTCCCACAGCCGTCAGTACGTCGTACTTGAGATAGTATGCGGGTGCTCGTTAGGTTACGAGTACACTGGACAGGACTCGTCGGGAACTGATGGTTGGTATTATACCTATCGTCAGTTATCAGTTCCCAGGTGACATGAGTACAGCTTAGTCCGCTGACTTGACACTGTCACTTCGCCTCGAGTGTGTTCCCACTGTTCTTTGATTGCTACCCTACCACGGCTCTACTGAGTCGTGCAAACAGGTAGTAGTTGGGAGCAGTCCCGAAGCACTTGGAGGCAGTGACGGTTAGACAGGATTCGTCTCTCCCGGTATTGGGGGTTGACATCGCGCTATGTCTAGGAGAGCCATTACACGAGTAGTCCCTGGCCAGGGCAAGCGAGATATACTGGTAGGTTTTCAGTGTTATCTCAGGGTGTATTGGGCTTCACTCCGACACGACTTGTACCGCTATTAGGGGACTGACGTTTACCGCCCCCCTAGGCCCGCCATGCGATGTATCAGACGAACAGACCGGACTGTACGGAGACTGTCACATACAGGCTCAGTAGGAGTGCAGATGGGGTTCACCTCGTCAGTCTTCTTATCGACATCTACCTGGGGACCGTTACGTACAGCTAGTGCCGCTTGCGGTCTGTGGTTAAACCCACTGCCAGCGTAGTGTCGAGTCTTTAGAGTCCCACACAGAGAGCTATTCGCCTTTAGGCAAAACGAGTAGAGGTCGCATGGTTTTGCGACAGGGTTCGTTCGCATCCGCGCACTTGTGCACGTTTGCTGTCCGGACAGTTTATACTAGCGGGCTTTGGTTTAAGCCGGATCCTAGTATATGATTTGAGATTGGTTTTTCTCATTGTGTTCGTGTTCCTCGGATCACGAATGCGGGTGCGTATGCACGGTTGCTTGAGATTGAGGGAGAGGACCTTGTTTAGGGTTAATGACTATTGTCATTTTATTAACCCTATTGTTTTTGTGTGTATTATTGTTAATTAATAATTAGCTTAATTATTGTGCATGGTTGTTGTTGTTGACACTTTGACTTTGTTGACTTGTTGACCAAGTTGACAATTTGACCATGACCATTTCATTTGGAAGATGCTCTTTGATTCTTGCAATTTGCATTAATAATGAAATGATAATGGTCACCTCTTGATTAAACCATGACAATTTTCTTGCTAATTGATTAATTAAAATAACTCACACATATTAGTGAGAATGGCTCACTTTTATTCTTATTCTCTCATTTCTTTTCTCTCTCTTGCTCATCCTCTCCCTCAAGCTCTCTCCCTCTCATGTGTTGAGAAACAAAAAGCTTGAGAAAAACCCTCTCTTGATCTTCTCTACTCACTTCTAGGGTTCAAGTCTTAGCATTTCTTGCACTCTAGTTACTCCTAGCTTGGAGTTGAAGCTAAAGGTGGTGGCTTTCGGGTGGATCCTTCTTTGACGGGAGAAGACAAGCAAGGTGATCCTTTTCTACCATACCTAGGAGCAAGGAGAGAAGGACTAAAGACCAAAGGTATAACCTTTCTACAACTTTGTTAGTTGTTAGTTTACTTTAGCTAGTTTTAGTTTAGCAAAGATCCTCACAAGCTCGGTCCATGTTGCCTAAGTCATTAAAAATCGGATTTTTATTATGTTTTCCGCCTCCCCGCAAGCACCGGGGTGGGCAACGTGGACCCAACAGTGGTATCAGAGCCTAACTAAACTCAAACTAGCTAGGTAGTGAAGTGTAACGAAGTTTCGAAACCGAAAATCCAAAAACCGAACTTTTGTAAAACCCTAGTTTCTGTTGAAATTTTTTCTGCTCAAAATAGAAAACTTTATATTTGTAAATTCATCTCAGGGTTTTCTAAAACCACCCATGAAAAACGACACAGAGATTTGTCTAAACCGCCGCGCTTCCGCCGCACGAGGTAGGCTCATGCCGCGGAAGCGCCGCGGTTTGATGTCCTCTCTGCTTCGTTTTTCGTGCAGTGTCTTTCTGTGTTGATTTTGGGATTTTTAGGATATATAGTATATGCCCAGATTTTCCAGAACTAAAATTTACTTTTGGGGGCCTATAAATCCGTATTTTTCGGAACTTCGCTACACTTTAACTACATCGGTTATATCTGTAATGCTTGCATGTATTGAACGTCGGCTAATCGCTATAAGACGATTAGTCGGGGTTATACATGATCTGTGATTGTTATTGGTTTGTGGATATGAATGGATTGGATTGTCGCGGGGTGAATGGCCGGGGTGGATGTGAGATGAGCGTTGTTTTTCTTTCATTCATTTGTAACATGTAAATTGATGTAATAATATTCTTTGTATGGCCGCACAACCGGGTCGGGGTTGTAGCCGTCATTGTATAATTCTTTTTACTGTTTTTGCTCCTAGGTTAGACCCATGGAGGGGGTGCACAAACTACCAGGTATCTCGAAGTGCCGAGTGGCCTACTCACGGTGGTGAGGGAGGTTGCTTCGCTTCGGGTGCTTGGCGGGTAGTTTGCCGCACCCGTAGGGGTCTAGGGTGGGGTATTGGCCATTCACCGCGACCGTGTAATCCGCTTTACGTTGCAGGCTCGAACGCATTGCGGATTCCTAGTATATCCAATGTATTCATCTGTGATCTGTAATGTCTATCATTGCTTTCTATTTAGGCGTTGCTTATGTTTTACAGCCGCGCTAGCCCAGCCCCCGCTCTGTCGTTAGTTAAGTAACCTAACGGGTGATGACGGGGCCCCGTGGCGAATGCGAATGGCATAAGCGTACGTCATATTTTGGTTGTTTGCTGCAATGGTAGGATTTAAATGATGGGACGCATTAAAAGAACTAATGCAAGAAAATAAACCTAAAAGACGTTGTTGGAACAATTTTTCAAAAAGCTGTTATTGCAAGGACGTTCATTTTTGTTTTGCATCGCGGTATTCGGTTATGAATGCCCAGCACCTCAGTCGACGAGGCAAGGGCCGAGATCCCTTCACCGGGAGTGACCCCTTGGACAAAACTTTGCGTCAGGGTAATAACTTCACCATAGTCGATTATTCTTGCTTTGCATCGAGGTATTCATCTTACGAATGCCCAGCACCTCACTCGACGAGGAAAGAGCCGAGATCCCTTCGCAGGGAGTGACCTCTTTAGCAAATGTTTTCGCCACTATGTTTTTCAAAAAGACTACCAGGTTCCTTCAACGATATCAAGTTCATTACGTTAACGGGTTTTTCGCCAAAAACCCAGCCGTAGCCCTCTGTCATTTCTTACAAGTAACACTTAGTATTCGTGCTGCGTTTGTTGACTCCGTCAAGGCGTAGTGTACGGTAGCTAAGTGCTGCTTGTTTGTATCGGTATATGGGATTGATTAGGACAGTCGTATAACCTTGTTGACTCCGTCAAGGGTTATGCGGGTGGGTTTAATGCAATCCAGATAATGACAGGTTGAACTTGACTAGGACTCTTTGATTTGTTGACTCCGTCAAGATCACTTGGGTCCTAGGGGCAAAAACCATATCGGGAGTTTCAAAAGAACTGAAACTTGCAGATTCAGCATACCTTCTGGAGTGTGGTGACTAGAGTGGATTCCATCTAGGTTATCACACAATGACAGTTGGATCCCGATCCCACTGATGAGTTGGTTTACTCTCGGGAGATTATTTTCACTTAACGATCAATGCTATAAACCTAGTAGGTGTCTAGAAAGGTGTTAGCGGGGTTACGCCCCCAGGGAAAAGAGGTTATTTAATTAAGGAACTTCGCGAAAGCGTTGGAAAACCTCCCTCGAAGTACCAACACTAACCTGGCTGAAAGGTTAAGCAAGTATTGTGACGTGAATTAAAACCCGGCTAGTTCTTCTTTTAAAGGTTTTAAGAAGAATTTGAGGAAACAGTGGGAGACATCCTGGTTAGATAAATTAATAAACCAATCTAATCTTGCAAGAGCATACGCTGAGTGTTTCTTTTCTCTCTCTCCAGGCAGCAACCATTTCACGCCCTAATCAAGATAATAAAATGTATTGCTTGACCGATCCGGATTCTTATTCGGGACTGGGGAAAGTTGGTTCAGCTCTAACTTGTGACAACAGTCATAAGTATGAGAATGGGAAAGGGGATTGTATGGATTTCCAGGATACCCAGTCGAAGAAGAAGCATGGTTTTGCATCTACTTCAGGTGTTCTTGTAATTGAGAACTGTTTTACGGTCAGCCCTACCTCCTGGGTACTTGATACCGGATCAGGATCTCATATCTGTAATTTATTACAAGGACTGAGAAAAAGTAGGAAAGTTGCACCGGGTGATATGTCGCTCAGAGTAGCGAACGGAGCACAAGTTTATGCGGCAGCCGTCGGTGAATATCACCTAGTATTGCCAAATGGCAAGACTATGATTTTGAACGATTGCTACTATGTACCCTCCATGGTTTGCAACATCATATCAGTTTCTTTACTCGATAAAGAAAGATATAAGTTTGTTCTTGAAAAGAATATCATGAACATTTACCTTGATAAGGTACTGGTTGCAGAGGGTACACTGTTTAATGGTATCTACGTTCTAAATCAGAATACAGTTCTCAATATACAAAACACGCGCAAGAGGAAGAATTCAGATACGAATGAATCCTACTTGTGGCATTGTAGACTTGGTCATATCGGAGAGAAAAGACTGAGTAAGTTGCATAAAGATGGACTCTTGAATGCGTTCGAGTTTTCATCTTATGAAACTTGTCAGTCTTGTCTCAAAGGGAAGATGACCAAATCTCCGTTCACCGGACATGGAGAAAGAGCAAGAGAGCTCTTGGGACTCATACACAGTGATGTGTGTGGTCCGATGTCTATACATGCAAGGGGTGGGTTCTCGTACTTCATCACATTCACTGACGATCTCTCTAGGTTCGGATATGTGTATCTGATGAAACACAAATCTGAAGCTTTTGAGAAATTCAAGGAATTCAGAAATGAAGTAGAGAACCAGACAGGCAAAAGTATCAAGATCCTCCGGTCTGACAGAGGAGGGGAGTACTTAAGCACGGAATTCCTAGATTACTTAAAAGAGAATGGTATTCTCTCTCAGCTTACTCCTCCTTATACACCACAGCACAACGGTGTTTCAGAGCGGAGGAATCGTACCCTACTGGATATGGTTCGCTCCATGATGAGTAGTGCTGAGTTGCCTCTTTCATTTTGGGGACATGCGCTTCAGACAGCGGCGTACCTATTGAACTATGTTCCATCCAAATCAGTGCCTAAGACTCCATATGAAATATGGAGTGGAAGAAATCCGTATCTTAAGCGATTTAAGATATGGGGTTGTCCGGCCTATGTGAAAACACAGAAACCGGACAAGTTGGAGGCACGGTCAGTTCTCTGTAAATTTGTGGGATATCCTAAAGACTCACTAGGATATCTGTTCTACCACACTGAGGAACAGAAGGTGTTTGTATCTCGCCACGCTACCTTCTTAGAAAGGGAGTTTCTTGCAAAAGAAGCTAGTGGGAGTTCGGTAGAACTGGAAGAAATTCAGCGACCACAAAATGTAACTGAAAATTTGGAGGAACCGCTAGATTCAGTGACCCCAAACGAACCTCAGCCACTCCGCAGATCTGGTAGGATTTCTCATCCGCCCGAGAGATACTACGGTTTTCTCATTGACGGGGATCGAGAGGATTGCATCTTGGAAGAAGATGACCCTACCAGTTTCAGGCAGGCCATTATCAGTAGGGACTCTGATAAGTGGCAGGAAGCAATGCAATCCGAAATGGAGTCCATGTACGCCAATAAAGTGTGGACCTTGGATATTGCTCCAGCTGGGGTAAAACCCGTTGGATGCAAATGGATCTACAAAAGGAAACTTGGTGTAGATGGGCAGGTGGAAACCTATAAAGCTAGGCTCGTTGCAAAAGGTTTCCGTCAAAGACCTGGTTTGGACTATGACGAGACTTTTTCTCCGGTAGCTATGCTCAAATCCATTCGGATCTTACTTGCCATTGCTGCCTTCCATGACTATGAAATCTGGCAGATGGATGTTAAAACGGCTTTCCTAAACGGTTGTTTGGAAGAGTGCGTTTACATGGATCAACCAGAAGGTTTCGTAGACAGTGGGAGCAGCGGAAAGGTGTGCAAGTTGCTTAAATCCATTTATGGATTAAAGCAGGCATCGCGGAGCTGGAACATCTGTTTTGATGAGGCAATCAAGGAATTTGATTTCATCAAGAACGAAGATGAACCCTGTGTATATAAGAAGATTGTAGGACGAACTGTCGTATTCCTAGTCTTGTACGTGGACGACATTCTTTTGATAGGAAATGACATTCCTATGCTACAATCGGTCAAGCTGTTTTTGTCACAAAGGTTCTCCATGAAGGACCTGGGTGATGCCTCGTACATTCTGGGGATCAAGATCTATAGAGATAGATCCAAGAAACTATTGGGACTTTCACAGTCCAGGTACATAGAGACCGTACTAAAGAGATTTAGTATGGAGGATTCCAAGCGCGGTAACATACCCGCATTGCACGGAATTACCCTCTCCAAGAAGATGTCTCCTAAGACTGACGAGGAGAGGGTTCGCATGAGCACTATACCCTACGCTTCGGCGGTAGGATCTATAATGTATGCGATGCTATGTACAAGACCAGATGTAGCTTACGCGTTGAGCACGGTAAGCCGGTATCAGTCGGACCCAGGGGAGGACCACTGGACAGCAGTGAAGAACATTCTCAAGTACCTGAGAAGGACTAAGGAGATGTTCCTGGTTTACGGTAATGGAGACCTCAGGGTCGAGTCCTTTACCGATTCAAGCTTCCAGAGTGACAAAGATGATAGCAAGTCCGTCTCGGGTTTTGTGTTTACCCTCAACGGGGGGGCGGTATGTTGGAGGAGTTCCAAGCAGGATACCGTCGCAGACTCGACGATGGAGGCTGAATACATTGCTGCAAGCGATGCCGCAAAAGAGGCGGTCTGGATTAAGAAGTTCATTAGTGAACTTCAGGTGGTTCCGTCCATTGTTGACCCAATACCTTTGTATTGCGATAACAATGGGGCTATAGCTTTAGCGAAGGAACCAAGGTCCCATCAGAAATCCAGGCACATCTTAAGGCGGTATCACCTGATCAGGGAGATCATTGATCGACAGGAGATCGAGGTGCGGAGAGTGGACACAAAGGACAACACTGCGGACCCATTCACGAAGGCTTTACCCCAGACTCAGTTCGAGCGGCTGATCGAGATGATAGGTCTTCGATACGCCAGTACATGGCCTTAGTGCAAGTGGGAGATTGTTGGTGTATATGCCCTAGAGGCCATTACTGTATCATACTAGTATGTATATTACTTGATGGAAGCTTGGGATATTCACAGTTGTACAGACAATCTTGCTCAATATAGTAGTATGCTACTTGGTTTGTCTCTGCTTTAATGTGTACATGTGTGTTTATTTATTATATCACCTATACGCATTAGTAGAGCCCTTAGGATCTTTGCTTGATTACCGGCGTTGTGATGGCGATCACACTCGTGGGGGCTGGGTAATCTACAAGCACATCCTTATACACGTCCCTAGTCGTGGGAGTATCGAGATAGGGCATCGATACTCCGGAGTAGACTAGCGTATGCGCTTCTCATCCCAGCTCGGGAGACGGTCTGTCCCACAGCCGTCAGTACGTCGTACTTGAGATAGTATGCGGGTGCTCGTTAGGTTACGAGTACACTGGACAGGACTCGTCGGGAACTGATGGTTGGTATTATACCTATCGTCAGTTATCAGTTCCCAGGTGACATGAGTACAGCTTAGTCCGCTGACTTGACACTGTCACTTCGCCTCGAGTGTGTTCCCACTGTTCTTTGATTGCTACCCTACCACGGCTCTACTGAGTCGTGCAAACAGGTAGTAGTTGGGAGCAGTCCCGAAGCACTTGGAGGCAGTGACGGTTAGACAGGATTCGTCTCTCCCGGTATTGGGGGTTGACATCGCGCTATGTCTAGGAGAGCCATTACACGAGTAGTCCCTGGCCAGGGCAAGCGAGATATACTGGTAGGTTTCCAGTGTTATCTCAGGGTGTATTGGGCTTCACTCCGACACGACTTGTACCGCTATTAGGGGACTGACGTTTACCGCCCCCCTAGGCCCGCCATGCGATGTATCAGACGAACAGACCGGACTGTACGGAGACTGTCACATACAGGCTCAGTAGGAGTGCAGATGGGGTTCACCTCGTCAGTCTTCTTATCGACATCTACCTGGGGACCGTTACGTACAGCTAGTGCCGCTTGCGGTCTGTGGTTAAACCCACTGCCAGCGTAGTGTCGAGTCTTTAGAGTCCCACACAGAGAGCTATTCGCCTTTAGGCAAAACGAGTAGAGGTCGCATGGTTTTGCGACAGGGTTCGTTCGCATCCGCGCACTTGTGCACGTTTGCTGTCCGGACAGTTTATACTAGCGGGCTTTGGTTTAAGCCGGATCCTAGTATATGATTTGAGATTGGTTTTTCTCATTGTGTTCGTGTTCCTCGGATCACGAATGCGGGTGCGTATGCACGGTTGCTTGAGATTGAGGGAGAGGACCTTGTTTAGGGTTAATGACTATTGTCATTTTATTAACCCTATTGTTTTTGTGTGTATTATTGTTAATTAATAATTAGCTTAATTATTGTGCATGGTTGTTGTTGTTGACACTTTGACTTTGTTGACTTGTTGACCAAGTTGACAATTTGACCATGACCATTTCATTTGGAAGATGCTCTTTGATTCTTGCAATTTGCATTAATAATGAAATGATAATGGTCACCTCTTGATTAAACCATGACAATTTTCTTGCTAATTGATTAATTAAAATAACTCACACATATTAGTGAGAATGGCTCACTTTTATTCTTATTCTCTCATTTCTTTTCTCTCTCTTGCTCATCCTCTCCCTCAAGCTCTCTCCCTCTCATGTGTTGAGAAACAAAAAGCTTGAGAAAAACCCTCTCTTGATCTTCTCTACTCACTTCTAGGGTTCAAGTCTTAGCATTTCTTGCACTCTAGTTACTCCTAGCTTGGAGTTGAAGCTAAAGGTGGTGGCTTTCGGGTGGATCCTTCTTTGACGGGAGAAGACAAGCAAGGTGATCCTTTTCTACCATACCTAGGAGCAAGGAGAGAAGGACTAAAGACCAAAGGTATAACCTTTCTACAACTTTGTTAGTTGTTAGTTTACTTTAGCTAGTTTTAGTTTAGCAAAGATCCTCACAAGCTCGGTCCATGTTGCCTAAGTCATTAAAAATCGGATTTTTATTATGTTTTCCGCCTCCCCGCAAGCACCGGGGTGGGCAACGTGGACCCAACATCAAGAGTGCGGATCAAACATCAAAAAATAGCTCGTACGTAAATCCGTCGTACGGCATCCCAAATCTGGGTATGGGTCAATATCATGTTCATCATATTATTTATCCGGTATCCTCTTTATCAAATATCATAATCTGGGTACTGACCTACGTCTAGTACAAATCTAACATCATCGCTATCATCATGATCTGACAACTGATCAACAGTCTCGTATGAATCGATATCATCAGCACATATCATCTCAAGGAGTATACCTCACCCAAGGCGGCCTATCATACTAATCTTGTCATATCATATCATGTCATATCTCGTAACGTAATCACATGTCGACCATTTTATATATATCACTATTCCTATGGCATCATCATCCCAAAATCCGCTAAAGCATCAAGACGTATCTCGAATATGAATTTTACCATATCACCGATATCATAATGTCGGATCAAAAATCATTGACTCATCTCAAATACAAGTATCATCCCCAAACCCGTATGTGAACACATAGTCCCATACCCATGTGAACACATATCCATATAGAATCCCGTATGTACATATGAAATAAGGATGTATGTAAGTATGTATGTGTGTGTAGTGCTCCCACTACTCTAGGGTTTCGTAACCTTTCACCAATCCAACACACCAATTATCCATCCTAAATATCAATAATTTCCAAAAACAACATAAGAAAATTATATGTGTGTATACGCATCCGTATACATCACGACGAATTGCGGGGGTGCTATACGCCATCCACCCAACTTCTCCCCATAGATATAAATCTACTCACTTAGCTTTATGTATGCCGGTGCCGATGTCGCCATTTGCATCTCCAACGCTTCGACGCCACGTGGGATACCTACAAGGATATCACACGCTAAAACACATGAAAACCATGTCGGAAACCAAAATGGTGCACGCTACGCCCATAGGTAAAAACCTGTGGCCTCGTGTGCAATCACAGCCAACAACCCTCTGCCGTTAGCGTTTAAACGCCACCCGACAGAAAGGAATCATCGAATACCAAATCCATGCTAAAACAAGTCGTAAATCATGCGCCAACTCATGGAAATCAACCCAGATTCTACCCGGTTTGGAATCAGACAGAATTGGACATTCCAGGGGTCAAGTTTACAGGTAAAAGAGCCGTGCAGCAAAAACGAAGGGGTTTCCCCCTGCTCTGGCCGCAAATTGCGGCCAGGGGGAATTTATCTGCGGCCAGAGGAAGTTGGTTGGGGCTAGGGTTTTGGGTATTGGTTTCTATCTGCCTGCATATCTCACTGCCAAGTCAAAATTATTTTAGGGTATCTCGGGTTGTAGCAGATTCCAGAAAGGTAACAAAGTCGACAAAATCGCTAAATTACGCCAATTCAAATAAATCTGGTATTTTGGGTGAAATCTGAAACAAATCTTGGTTTAACTGGTCTCAAACACTCATAATGAGGCTATACTAACATTCAAAACCATCGCTTGGCCAAATCTCACTCAAATCACCTAAAACTAGAACTAGATCACAATATAAACACTAAATTTTAGCTAACTAACCATATCTGAGCAAGAAAAGAGTTAGGTTGCTAGATTATACCTCAAGGGGTCCTAGGATGAAGGAGAAGAGAAGATCACGAAGAAAAGGAGTGTGTGGTTGCTGGTAGGGTGCTGTTTCTCCAGCTGATCTGCTCCTGGTGGCTGGGTTTCTTTTTGCTGTTGCTGCTCAGGCTGTTGTTGCTGCTGATGTTTTTCTCTTTTGTTTTCTTTTTGTGTGTGTGTGCTGTAGCTGCTACTGCTGAGCTGAAGTGTTGGGGCTGATGTTGTTGTTGGATGTTGGGGTGTGGTGAAGTGTGGTGTTGTAGTATGATGATGGTGTGGTGTTGTTTTGAATGATGTTGTTGCTGTTGCAGGTTCAGCTGCTGCTGTTGTAAAGGTGGTGGTGATGTTGTAGTGAAGTGTGGGAGTGAAGGATGTGAGTGAGAGGGAGAGATGTGAGAGAGATAAAGAAAAAGATTTGAATTGAAGTGAGGTTAACTCCTATCATCTTCACTCAACATTAAATGCAAGTCATGGCACATCCATCATGCCTCCTCTCTCTCTCTCTAACCACAAGTCAACCCCAACCTAATTAAACCAAACTACACCCTTAATTAAAACTAATTAACCTAACCAAATGGGTTAGACCACCATGGTCATCTAAGCATGGTTCAACCCTAGGCTACCATGAATCCAAAACATGAAACAAGTGTGACAAGTGTGGAAAATGTTATGTGCACATTTTTGCACATAAAAGCCAAAAAAATCCAATTAGCGATTTTTAACCGCGATTAACACTAAAATAGCATATACTTAACCATAAAAACTTTAAAATGGCATATTTCCACAAATAGCCTATTTTAGAATTTCCATAATTTTCTCCAGAATTTGCCCCATTTATCGGTATTTAATTATACCGAAATATTAAAATATTCGTTAAAAGTTAATATTAAATTATGAAAATTCCGAAAAATAATATTTTATTCTTTTGAAATGTTACAGTCTTCCCCCCTTAAAGAAATTCGGTCCCCGAATTTAAATTTAAACCCCCAAATTCTAAAACATTTCAATAAAATGTCCAAGTCGATGGGGCTCCGAAATCATCAATACATAAAACACACCGTAGCGCAATACATGCGCATGTGTAATGAGTAGATAACTCGAAATCAAACTTCGTCAAGCATCCCGCAATCATCGGAGTCAAGGTGAAAACACGAATGCCAAATCCAAAGCAAAACCGATATACTATAAATCGGAACTATACATGTAGATATCAAATCTGTACATGTAAATATCTGAAGGAAATGCATGCCAAATTCTTTAAAATCGATGTGCAATGCGCATAACACTGAACAGTGGCGGACGTCTCTATAAGAAAATAGCCATATACGTATATATCTTTTGTTTAGTATGCACGATCCGCCGTTTTGAAAACCATTTAGAAGGGTTCCCTGTTTTAAAACGTTTCATGTCATATCAGACACGTATGTAAATACTGAGACTATAGCTCGCTTTTGGAAATCCTTTCGATAACTATCCATGCATGCAAAATATATCCAGGTACTGTCCTCTGACTAGTCCTGATCAGTACGAAAACTCATAGCAATCATCATAAAAACGTACTGCTCCATAAGAAATCAATCCCAATATATGCATATAAATACTATGTGCGTCTGGTGCGCACGGAAATCAAAATCCATGAATGTGCCATACATGCGCACAGAAACAACATCTAAGTGCATCGAGTGTGCACGAAACATCTGTCAAGGGCAACGTGTGTGCCTGACAGCAAAGTCAGGTGCATCTGTCATGCACGGAAAATCTCAATTTAGTGCATCTGGTGTGCACCAAAATCGTACCACATAACATGCGCCCAACACGCACGGATAATCCAAATCCGGTGCATCCATCATGCACGAAATCATGAAATCCAATATCAAGCGCCGAACGTGCGCAAATCCAATCAGGTGCATAAAGTGCACAAAACAAATACCGAGCATCACCATCGAAATCGAAGTCCAGTGCATCTGAGTGCACAAAGCGAATCACTGCACTGCAAGCATATATGGACTATACCGAGTGCCAAAAACCAAATCGTGTGCGTATATACGCATAAAATCAACTCAACTGTCTAAAACCCATGAAATCATAAACATGTGAAACCAAGGCACGAAAACAATATCAAGTGCAACAACTGGGCGAAAATCGTAAATACTCAGTAAGTGCAACCATAGTGCATGAAAACAAACGTCATGAAACCCAATCATCAAAATCAGTCATGCGAATAGATCGCCCAAAACATCGAAATCAAGTATGGCGGAATAGTCCGCTCAAGCGCATCCTCCACGAATCTCTGGCCAACTATCGTGGTCACTCATAACATGTCTCGTCAACGATCCTGAACTCTGGCCTGCTGGTGTGCATAACCTGACCACTCCTGGGTCTAAGTCTTCTCGTAATTTATTCCAGAAAAGTCCTCGTCTTCCCTATAGGTTATCAATCTCACGATCTATCGGCTCATCGGCCCTATCAGACGCACTAACGGGGACGATTCCGTTTTAGCACTTCTCTGGTCATTTCTCGGTCAATCATCGCGACCACTCGTAAGGCAGCATGTCACTGGCGTCGGCCTCTGGCTCTCTGAATGCACGTGACACATCTGATCCTGGGTGCAAATGTTATTGCAGCAGTGTCCTGGAAGGAATCCTGCTCAAGGTTTCTTCCCAAGTCTCATTTCTGCCCACTATCCGGAAGTCATCGTCCTTTACTATATCTAGTTCTTGTTATGGAATGGCTGCATACTCATCGCGACTCCTTCTAGAAGGTATATCCAGTACTATGTCTCGGCATGCGCATCGCATCTCTGATGTCGGTGGAGTGGAACGTCATCTTATCCAGATCTGGTACGAACCACTTACTCCACTTTTCTCTAATGCCGACTTCTTCGGACTCGTCTCGTCGTGGCTGCGTGGACTGAGCTACAACGGCTATCCTCGTATCTGGAGTCTCCCAAGAAGTGCATCTCACCATCTAGCATCCGAATTATGTCGAGCCATCCGATCGATTCGTCAAAACCTCATAATCCCCCAAGAGCTCAACATCTTGGGTACAATTTAATAGTATCGAGTACATACCACAGCATCGGTGGTCCAGCCGTAGAAGGGCAAACCCAAGCCTCACTAATGGCGCCACAGAACTGTCGCAAACCCTAAGGTTCAAAGGCTTTCACACGGTCATTAAGTCGAGTTAGGGTTTCATTCTTCTAGAGGGACCATAGAATTTCCTGCATGTCTTTCCGAATACTTTAAACTTGGAATAATAGGTTTCTGACATTCGATCGTCTCTGTCAACTCTCAACGTCTCCGCGTGAAGTCGTCTCTAGCTGGAATCAATTGACCTGATGACCTCGCATCGGTAAGCGAACGATCCACACGTCCTAGTTGTTAGTTATATGTATGCCCTAGAGGCCATTACTGTACATTGGATGTATATTGTAGTGGATGCTGGGACATATATAGGTAGGACTTTCTTGCTCGACATGATAGTACTCTATCTGGTTGCTCTTTATCTTAACATGTATACTTTTTGTCTCTCTGTTACATGTTGATAAAGCCCTTAGGATGTGTACTCGACTTCCAGGACTATGATGCAGATCATACTAGTGGGGCCTGGGTAGTCCATGAGTACATCCTTCAATGTTCCTAGTCGTGGGAATATCGAGACGGGGCATCGATATTCCAGAGTAGACTAGCGTATATCTTCTCGACCCATGTGATGGGCGATGGATGATCCCATATCCATTGGTGTTTGACATCAGAGATGGTATGCGGGTGCTCAGTGAAGACTGGGTACACTGAACGGACTCGCCGAGAACTCCCAGATGGTATTATACCTCACGTCAGATGGCAGTTCTCTGGTGACACTGGTACAGCTTAGTCTGTTGACCCGAGATCGTCATAGAGTCTTGTGTGTCTCCCACTGTGCTTTGATTTCCACCCTACCACGGCTCTACTGAGCGTACAAACAGGTGGTTTTTGGGTACAGTCCCGATTCACATGGAGGCAATGAGCGATAGGAGGGGATTCGTCTCTCCCGGTATTGGGGGTTGATGTTGCGCTATGCTCGACTGGCCATAACAGGAAATCCCTGGCCAGGGTTGCTGTGATATACTGGTAAGAGTTATTAGTAGTTTCACGAAAGTTATGGACCTTACGTCGGCATGACTTATCAAGCTATTGGGGTCTGACGTTTACCACCCCTAGGCGAGATATACGACATATCAGACGAACAGACCGGACTCTACGGTAAGTGTTACTGGTTGGATTCACAGGAGTGTGAGCGGGCTTGCTCGTCGATCTTCTGATCGCTCAATACCCGGGTGGCCGTTACGTTTAGCAGACCGCTTGCGGCTTGTGGGTGCTTGATATGATCATCATCTGCTGCCGGCGTATTGACGAGTCTTTAGAGTCCTACACAGAGGTTTCCTGGTTCAAGCGAAATGAAATAGGAGCGCATATGAGATATGTGCGGGACTGAGAATAACTCGTGTATGTGATACCGTATTCCATTCTCGCGACGAATGTATCGATTGGTTATATGCGATATAACCTGGTTATCGAATCAAGGATTGATTCGAGAAGCCGATACATTTAATACTAGTCGGTTATATGCGACATGACCGGATCATTGAATCAAGTGTTGATTTAATGATTTAATGCATAATTATATATATTTGATATATTACTTTGCATTAACTAGTATTGGTTCACTTTAAAAGGATTTTCTCACTTGAATTGTGCAAGTTGTATATGTGATATACTTTTGTGCACATGATTGTATCATGTTTGATGATACATGCTTATTTGGTTAAGTGTAAAGAATTAAACTATGGTTAAGTTAATGATTAGGGTTTTGTTTACTTAATTACTTATTCATTTATCTTATTTATTTATTCATTTTGGAAAATGAAAAGGATAAATGAATGGTTACTTGTTTTGTTTTTAGTTGAACATTCATGAAGTTTTGACTTAGTCTCCATTCTTGTCTTATACTTAACCCTAACCATTTAAACTAACCCTAATTCATTCTCTACACTTAACTAAGGTTAGAAGATGATAAGAATTAATTCTTTTTCATTTTTCTTTAAGACTTATCATATCATCTTCTTCTTCTTCATCTTCTTCTTCCATGAAGAAAGCTTGCTACATCAATGGTGATTGATGAAAAAGTGTGAGAAATCCAAATCTAAAGTCTACCCACTTCCTATTTCTTCATCCTCTACCTCTTGCCAAGTAGTATAGGGTGTTTCCTTCACAAGTTTTCTTGACTTGGTGAAGTTGGAGCTTGATCTAGCGATGCCTCGACGTAGATCATCTTCGGCATCGTCGTCGATGACCTAGCCCGTTTTTCCTCCGATGAAGCCGACGCTAGAGCCCAAGATCCGATTTGTACAGCGAGGAGACTTCATCGCGGAGCCATGGAGGTGGAGGACCGGATCTACAATGGTTGTAGCCCCCTTCCCTTTAGCCATATTTCCGTTTACATGCTTGCATCGCCTATATATCTAGTTAACGATCCGTATTTGGGTTTGTAGGCACTTGTAAAATTTGAATTAGCCATGTTTGATGCTTTGTGAGACTTCACTTGTGTGCCTAGGAACCCTACAGTGGTATCAGAGCCTAGCTAGAGCCTTAGGCGATGCGTAGACGGAGTTAGAAGTCCGATCGACCCAAAACGCCATCTTTAAAATGCTCTCTGGACAATTCTGTAAAATGTGGATTTTTGTAGATTAAAAATATGCAGAAACCTCAGTGCAATATTCTAAGAATTACTGTTTAAAACGGGGGCTCTGAATCGTTAATAGTGCGGTGGAACCGCCGCATATTCATGCCTAATGCGGCGGTTCCGCGGCAAGTTGGTATCTTCAGACAGATGTTTTTGCACAGTAATTCTTAGTTTTCTGTGCTGGTGTTCCTGGGAATTTTTAATATTTTTTTCCAGAGTTGTATTTTCTGGGTTGTTTTGGGGACTCGGTGTACCGATCGGATGGTCTAATTCTGTCTGTATGCTTTTCCGGGTAATTTTTAGAATATGTTAAAAAGTTCGACCGGATATAAATACCCACTTTTTCCCCTGTCGAGAAATTTCCAAGTGTTGGATCTTTCCGTGGTTTAACGACGTTCTAAGTAGTGCAAGTAACGCGATGGTCCCTCTAGAAGACAACAAACCTTAACTCGATTATGTGACCGTCTTGAACTGCCCTTTGAACCTTCGGGTTTGGGGCAGTACGGCGTGCCACATGTGAGGCGTTGGCTTGACCCTTCTACGGCTGGACCGTTGGTACTGAGGCAAGAACTGAATGCTGTTAGACTTATTTCATGTGTTGGACTGTATCGAGAAAACTTGGGTGTTCGATTGTTCGATCGGAAAGTTTAACATTTTCTATTTATCCGGAATGTGATACAATACTTGGAATTCGCAAATAGTTATGAAGTGACTGGATGAATGTTATAAACATAGCAGTTTAGTCTCACTTGATCGGTTGCCACGGAGTTTTGATGTGATCAAAAGTCCGTCGCAATCACGT
Source organism: Agapanthus africanus (assembly GCA_030015575.1). Classification (NCBI taxonomy): domain Eukaryota; kingdom Viridiplantae; phylum Streptophyta; class Magnoliopsida; order Asparagales; family Amaryllidaceae; genus Agapanthus; species Agapanthus africanus. The sequence goes on from CM057338.1 coordinate 737,861,522, forward strand.
AGCGTACGCGGATACTCGCCGGGTAAACTTAATAGACAGCCTCACTCCATAGCCCCGACCAAGTGACTGTAGGAGAACCCCGTTGCCAAAAGCATCAGTTCGGGTGCTCACGGCAGCGGTGTTCCGCCTTGGTGCACTTTGTCGACGGCGTCGGGGGTGCGGCCGCCTACTAAAGTTTGCGACGAGCATTCGATCAGAATGTCGGGAATCCTGTTGAATTGCCTGACTTGATATTGAAAAGTGTTTTCGATTTTGAGACTAAAATGCGGGGTTTATAATTGTTAGGCATGCGATGTCTAAAGAATTCATTTGGTTAGGTATGCGATGTCTAATGAGATTGCGGATTCCAACTGTTGTAGTTTTACACTTTCTTTTCTGTGACCGTAAGTGTAATATGTGATATCGCCGGTTTCGTTGCTATATGTCAACGACAATTGGGATGCGCATATTTACTTACGTTGATGACATGTGATGTTATGTGTTGCTGGATATGTTATATTGGATCGTCGTGTTTGAATAGCCGGGTGGTTTTTATGTGAGATGAGTGTTTTTCATTTTCATTCATGTAAAAAACTTGTATGTAATATTCTTTTATTGGGGCACTTCCAGGTTGCGGATGTTGTCACCATTTGTATATTATTTACTTTTCTGCACTAGGATAGACCCAAGGAGGGGAGCACAAGTAACCGGGTTCTAGGGTCCAGCGGGAGACCAACTCGAGGAGTCGAGTCCGGGTCTCCTAACTCCAGAATTGGTAGGGTTGCTTGCCGCTCTCGTAGGGGTCTAGGGGTGTGGGATAGGCTATTCATCACGACCGTGGAATCCGTGTTTTATACTGGCTCGTATTGAAAACACGGACGTCCTAATATATCCAATATTTCATATGTTTCTTCTGCTGTGATTTATCTGTGATGTGATCATGTGATGTTCTGTGACAGATATTATATATAGTATATATGATATATTATATAGACGTTACTTATGTTTTACACCCGCGCTAGCCCTGCCCCGCTCTGCCGTTAGTTACCTAACCTAACGGTGCACGAGGGGACATCGAGGCGAATGCGGATGGCATAAGTGTACGTCATATTTATCTGTGATGTTTAGGTGACTTAAATGATGGGATATTCATTAATGTAGTTAATGAAAGAAAATAAACCTAATTGATGTTGTGGAATCGAATTTCAAAATGAAAACAGGTAGCTACAGTTCTTGCTTTGCATCGCGGTGTTCATTATAGAACATCCTGCACCTTATTCGATGAGGAAAGGACCGAGATCCCTTCACCGGGAGTGACTCCTTTAGCAATAACTGGCAGATGGTACAACCCTCGGTTTGTCATTTGATTGCTTCTATAGTTTCTGCTTTGCACAGTGATATATATGATATATCCCGCACCTCATTCGACGAGGAAAGGGCCGACGATCCCTTCACCGGGAGTGACCCCTTTAGCGAAACTAGAAAAGCCTCAAAAGTATTCCATTTAAAAACCATTTGATTCCGCAACGAGATCAAGTTCAAAGCGTTAAAGGTTTTCACAAAACCATTCGCAACCCTCCGTCATTTTAGGAAGTAGAGTACTTAGTATTCATGCTGTGTTTGTTGACCATAGTCAAGGCACAGTGTACGGTAGCTAAGTGATGTCTTCCTACACCGCATATGATGCGATTAGTTAGGACAGTCGCGTGACTTTGTTGACCTTAGTTAAGGGTCATGTGGGTGGGTCTAATTAATCACGAAATGACGGGTAGAACTTGACTAGTACTTATGATTTGTTGACCTTAGTTAAGGTCATAAGTGCTAGGGGTAAAAACCATTATCGGGAGTTTCAAGTGTTGAAATTTGCAATGAGATTGCATACCTTCTATGTGATAGTTGGATCCCGATACCCACTGCGAGTAATTGTTACTCCTGGGAGAGTTTTGCACTTTGCAATTAGCCAATCAAGTAGGTGTCTAGAAAGGTGTCAACGGGGTTACGCCTCTGGGAAAACGAGGTTTACTGTAATTAGGTCCGTGCGAAAGCACGGGGAACCTCCCTTAAAGTACCGACACTGGCCTGGCTGAAAGATTGGCGAACTTGTAGAGTGTAATTAATCCCGGCTAGTCTTTCCTTTTGGGGTTTGAAGGAAGATTTGATAAAAACAGTGGGAGCCATCCTGATTAGATAAAATAAATAGCCAATCTAATCTTGCAAGAGCGCACGCAGAGTGTTTTCTTCTCTCTCTCTCCTGGTAGCGACCATATCACGTCTTAATCAAGATAATAATATGGATGAATTGACCGAACCCGCTTGTTATACTGAGCTGGGGAACGTTGGTCCCGCTCCAACTTATAATTGTTATAAGACAGAGCAGGAAATAGAGGAATACATAATTCCTATGCCGCCCAAACGAAGAAAGTGCATATGATGCATCTCCTTCGGGTGTGTTCATTATAAAGAACTGTTTCTCAGTATCCTCTGCATCCTGGGTATATGATACCGGATCAGGATCCCAGATATGTAATCTGTTACATAGGGCTACAAAAGGGTAGAAAAACTTAGAACGGGTGATAAGTTTCATGAGACAGAAAACGGGGCAAGTGTTGCAGCCAAGTCTGTTGGTCACTGTCACCCTGTATTACCAATACATTGATTCTGAACAAATACTATTAAATATCGAACCTGATATACAAAATCATATCAGTCTCTTTATTAGTAAAGAAATGATATAATTTTGTATTGTTGGATAATGTTTTGAACATTTCCTATATCAAAAGTTGATCGGTTCAGGCACGTTATCTAAAAGCATTGACGTTCTAAATCAAACTACAGTTCCTTGTATACTGAACACACACAAGAGGAAGAGTTCAGAAATGAACAAATTCTTCTTGAGGTATTGTAGACTAGGTCACATCAATGCGACCCGACTGGCTGAAGTTACATTTTAGATGCATATTTAAATCAGTTTGAATTTACATCTTATGAAACATGCCAGTCATGTCACAAAGATAAGATGACCAAAGCTCTGTTTGTTGGAAACAGAGAAAGAGTTAGTAAACTCTTGGTACTGATACATTATGATGTATGTAAGGTCTCCTGTCTACACATGCCAGGACTGGTTCTTTATACTTCATTACGTTCTCTGATGATCTCTCAAGATTCTGACATATGTTCCTGTTGAAACACAAGTCCGAACCTTTTGAGATATTCACAGAATATAAGTTAGAAGTAGAGAACCAATAACCGGGTATAAGTAGTATGTCCTATGATAAGATCAGGGAGGAGAATACTTGTGCATGGCATTCCTGGACTATTTTAAAAGAAAATGAGATTCTCTCTCAGTATTACTCCTCTGAATACACCACAGCACAACGGTGTATCAGGGCGGAGCAATCACACAATATTAGATATCGTGTGCTCTATGATGAGTATTACTGAGTTACCTATTTCCTTTTGGATGTTATGCGCTTGAGAAGCTGCATACCTATTGAATTAGGTTCGAATCAAATCACTGCCTACCACTTCATATGTGATATGGAAAGGGAAGAGCCCATATCTTAAGTTAGTTAAGATTTGGGATTGTCCGGCCAATGTCAAAAGCAAAATCCGGACAAGATCGAGGCGAGGTCAGTTCTGTAGCAACTGGAAAGGTTCCAGCTATACAAAACTACAGCTGATGATTTGACAGAACCAAGGGATTCAATAGTTCCCGATGAACCTCAGCCTCTCCGCCGATCTAGTAGGGTTCCTCACCCACCTGAGAGATACCTTGGTTTCTCGATGACAGTGGGAGCATGGAATGCATCATGAGATGACGACCCAACTAGATTCGAGCAGGCCATCAAGAGTAGGGACTCTGTAAGAATGGCTGGATGATTAGAGGTCTGAGATGGAATCCATATTCACCAACAAAGTATGGACTTTGGTTGCTATATCTGAAGGGTTAAATCCCCATCAGGAGCAAGTATATCTTGAGAAGATTACTTGGTGTAGATGGAAAAGTTGAGACTTTCAAAGCTAGACTTGTTAAAGGTTTTAGTCATCAACCAGGTGTGGATAATGATGAAACCTTTTCTAGGGACTATGCTTGAGTCCATCCAGATCCTACTTGCCACGGCTACATACCATGACTACGATATCTGGTGGTTGGGTGCCAAGACTACTTTTCTAAATGATGTTTTAGAAGAGTGCGTCTATAAGTACACAGCCAGAGGGCCTCGTAGACAGTGGGAGCAGCGGAAACGTGTGCAAGATGCTTTATAGGATAAAGCAGGCATCGCGGAGTTGGAACATCTGTTTTGATGGATTAGTCAAAGAAGTTGACATCATCAAAATGGTAGATGAACATTGTATAAACAAAAAGGTAGTAGGGAGTATGGTGACGATCCTCGTAGAGTACGTGGATGACATACTCTTGTTAGGGAAGGAGTTTCCTATGCTACGCTCGATCAATCTCCGCTTATCACAATGATTTTCCATATAGGATCAAAGTGATACATACTAAATCCTATGCTTTGGATCTATGAGATAGATCTAAATAGATTTTAGGATTCTCACTAGCTATAGTGAGATAGTATCAGTTGATCCTGGGGAGAATCACTGGAAGTGTTCCAGGGTGATAAAGACGACTGAATGTCAGTCACAGGCATTGTCTTTACCCTCAGTAAAGGGACGGTATGTTGGAAGATTTCCAAGCTATATACCGTGACAAACTAGAAGATAAAGGCTGGTAACATCGCTATTAAAGATACTACCAAAGAGGCAGTTTGGGTGTATATTGGTTCATAGGATGAACTAGGTTCCTACCATTGTGTGACAATGGAACTGTGGCTTTGGCCTAGGAACCCTGGTCCCATCAGTGACCCAGACATAATCTGAGGCAGCATCCCCTGATCATGGAGATAGTTGATCTCCAGGGTGATCGAGGTTAGGAGAGTAGACTCAGAGGACAATACGGCGGATCCACTCACGAAGGCCTTTTCCCAAAGAGAGACTTTTAGGGGATGGTTGAGTATTAGATACTATAACTACTGCTACAGATGGCCCTAGTGCAAGTGGGAGATTGTTAGTTATATGTATGCCCTAGAGGCCATTACTGTACATTGGATGTATATTGTAGTGGATGCTGGGACATATATAGGTAGGACTTTCTTGCTCGACATGATAGTACGCTATCTGGTTGCTCTTTATCTTAACATGTATACTTTCTGTCTCTCTGTTACACATTGATAAAGCCCTTAGGATGTGTACTCGACTTCCAGGACTATGATGCAGATCATACTAGTGGGGCCTGGGTAGTCCATGAGTACATCCTTCAATGTTCCTAGTCGTGGGAATATCGAGACGGGGCATCGATATTCCAGAGTAGACTAGCGTATATCTTCTCGACCCATGTGATGGGCGATGGATGATCCCATATCCATTGGTGTTTGACATCAGAGATGGTATGCGGGTGCTCAGTGAAGACTGGGTACACTGAACGGACTCGCCGAGAACTCCCAGATGGTATTATACCTCACGTCAGATGGCAGTTCTCTGGTGACACTGGTACAGCTTAGTCTGTTGACCCGAGATCGTCATAGAGTCTTGTGTGTCTCCCACGGTGCTTTGATTTCCACCTTACCACGGCTCTACTGAGCCGTGCAAACAGGTGGTTTTTGGGTACAGTCCCGATTCACATGAAGGCAATGAGCGATAGGAGGGGATTCGTCTCTCCCGGTATTGGGGGTTGATGTTGCGCTATGCTCGACTGGCCATAACAGGAAATCCCTGGCCAGGGTTGCTGTGATATACTGGTAAGAGTTATTAGTAGTTTCACGAAAGTTATGGACCTTACGTCGGCATGACTTATCAAGCTATTGGGGTCTGACGTTTACCACCCCTAGGCGAGATATGCGACATATCAGACGAACAGACCGGACTCTACGGTAAGTGTTACTGGTTGGATTCACAGGAGTGTGAGCGGGCTTGCTCGTCGATCTTCTGATCGCTCAATACCCGGGTGGCCGTTACGTTTAGCAGACCGCTTGCGGCTTGTGGGTGCTTGATATGATCATCATCTGCTGCCAGCGTATTGACGAGTCTTTAGAGTCCTACACAGAGGTTTCCTGGTTCAAGCGAAACGAAATAGGAGCGCATATGAGATATGTGCGGGACCGAGAATAACTCGTGTATATGATACCGTATTCCATTCTCGCGACGAATGTATCGATTGGTTATATGCGATATAACCTGGTTATCGAATCAAGGATTGATTCGAGAAGCCGATACATTTAATACTAGTCGGTTATATGCGACATGACCGGATCATTGAATCAAGTGTTGATTTAATGATTTAATGCATAATTATATATATTTGATATATTACTTTGCATTAACTAGTATTGGTTCACTTTAAAAGGATTTTCTCACTTGAATTGTGCAAGTTGTATATGTGATATACTTTTGTGCACATGATTGTATCATGTTTGATGATACATGCTTATTTGGTTAAGTGTAAAGAATTAAACTATGGTTAAGTTAATGATTAGGGTTTTGTTTACTTAATTACTTATTCATTTATCTTATTTATTTATTCATTTTGGAAAATGAAAAGGATAAATGAATGGTTACTTGTTTTGTTTTTAGTTGAACATTCATGATGTTTTGACTTAGTCTCCATTCTTGTCTTATACTTAACCCTAACCATTTAAACTAACCCTAATTCATTCTCTACACTTAACTAAGGTTAGAAGATGATAAGAATTAATTCTTTTTCATTTTTTTTAAGACTTATCATATCATCTTCTTCTTCTTCATCTTCTTCTTCCATGAAGAAAGCTTGCTACATCAATGGTGATTGATGAAAAAGTGTGAGAAATCCAAATCTAAAGTCTACCCACTTCCTATTTCTTCATCCTCTACCTCTTGCCAAGTAGTATAGGGTGTTTCCTTCATAAGTTTTATTGACTTGGTGAAGTTGGAGCTTGATCTAGCGATGCCTCGACGTAGATCATCTTCGGCATCGTCGTCGATGACCTAGCCCGTTTTTCCTCCGATGAAGCCGACGCTAGAGCCCAAGATCCGATTTGTACAGCGAGGAGACTTCATCGCGGAGCCATGGAGGTGGAAGACCGGATCTACAAAGGTTGTAGCCCCTTCCCTTTAGCCATATTTCCGTTTACATGCTTGCATCGCCTATATATCTAGTTAACGATCCGTATTAGGGTTTGTAGGGACTTGTAAAATTTGAATTAGCCATGTTTGATGCCTTGTGAGACTTCACTTGTGTGCCTAGGAACCCTACACTAGTCATTCATCCTTGGTGACTAGCGGCCTTCTATCATCTCTTAGTACAACTCGTACTGCAATAGCTCCAACATCTGGGGCGATATCTCGTCGTTCACAGCAATACTGGCTCACTCGCATGCACGCTGAACAGTGCCTCGATCATCACGAATATGCCATACATCAACGGTCATCAAAATCTGGCTGGCCTCTGTCGGTGGATCAATCCTCTGGTGCTGATCGGCACGTCCGAGCAATCTCATACAGCGATCCATCCAACGCTCATGGCACAAACATAATCAAAAGACACATCTCTACAATCATGTATCGCCGGAATTACGCCCCGGTCAGTCCTCGTTCGTAACGAGCTCGTGCTGACCGCAGCTCTAGCAGTAGCTCTCCCTGCCCATAATCGTGGCAGCAAAACCATAACTGGTACCGATAAGGCTAGATCAGGAATGAATATGATACTGAACAAAGAAATGTACATCTAAAGGCTTTTTAAGTGGAGTGGCGTGTCGTAAATATGCCGCGGAACATACCCACGGTACGTCACTCTACTTTAGTCACTTATTCCATCAACCAAGGGTCATCCTACGCTCCGAAGGTAAAACCTAACGCTCTGATACCAACTTTGTCACGTCCCGAAAGTACAGAACATGACCGGCACCTAGACTACGAACGTCTCGAGGCGTACGTACTCTAAGTAAGCCGAGCCCAGAAATCCAAACCAAGAAAAATAGTAGAGTGTAGGAAAACCACTATAAGTCAACCAGCTAACAATATAATATACAACGCCTAAAGGCGAAGATCACAACAGAAAAGGAAACTCAACAGCAAGAAATAGACAGAAATATAACGCGCGACTCTAAGGTCGAAAGAATAAACATCATAGGTCTTTATCTCAAATAAATACATGTTTGGTTGATGGAACTTCTAGATACAACTGAAATATAATATACAATGTATAATGATGGGTATGATACAAATAACCCACCTACTAGCAAGTCACCCGAAAGAAGTAGTGCCCGCAAAGCCGTAATGAAACCTGTACGGCAACACCTGCAAGAAACTGGGGCACAACAGGGGTGAGTTGCCAACTCGTGAGTAGAAAAAGATCTACGAACAGAAATCGCATGTATGACGCAATACTAGGTCATACGATCATAATATATAATTCTCAAATATATAACCAGCAACCTATAACAATGGCTAGGGTAAATATCTAACCGAAGTATAATCCCATGTGCCCGTGTCAGTGCATCAGGTGGCAATGTATCATATGGATGATGTATGAATGCATGAAACCGAATGCATGTATAGAAGAAAACTGCTTTCATAAATTTGTGAGATTTCTGTATTTTTAAAATGAGGTATCATAATAAAATCAGCATAAAACAGTGCCTAGCATCGGCACAAAACATAAATCCCAATGTCTCGATATCTCTGTATCATAATCTCTGTACCTCAATATCTCAGAATCTCAATGTCTCAATCACAATATCTAGGGCGCCGTCAGTCCAGACCGGCCCCTACTGTAGGGTTCCTAGGCACTTTTGTGAAGGTTCATAAAGCATCAAACATGCCCGAATAAAATTTTAGATGTGCCGAACAACCCAAAACCGGGATCTTTGCTAGATTATTAGGGTTTAACATGCAAGATAACATCTTTAAACCTAAGTGTGAGGGATTACAACCTTTGTAGTCCGCTCCTTCGCTTCACAAGCTCCGAGTAGAAGTCCCTTTGCCGCGATCCATGATCTCCCGGACTCAAGAGAGGCTCCACGACTCGAACGATCCATGCTAGCTTGAAGTGTTCCGCTTCTCCGATGATCTACGTCGAAGTTGCTATAACCTAAGCTTTCTCACTCTAAAGAGATGAACACCCTAATCTAATGGGCTAGATTAGATAAAGATGATGGAGTAGTATTTATGCTTTCTTTTTAATTCATTTTCTCACAAGAAATCATCACAAAAGAATTAACTAGTAAGCTTTCTTAAAGCTAAGAGAGAAGAAGATGATGAATGAAAATGATAATCCTTTTGTGATGAATAGTAGTCAAGAATATATGATTGATTATCAAACCATGGTCAAGGATGAGAGGCTTAACCTTTGTAAAGAATAAACTAGAGTTAGGGTTTGGTTAGGTCAAGGATGAGTCAAGGATAAGTATCAACCATAATATCTTAACCAAGACAAAAGGAAATTCTTCTAGAATAATCAAGAAGAAGCTAACCCTAATCAAACCCTAATCTCTTTTTATTATCCTTAAACATGTTTCATAATAAATCATATCATGTCACAATAATATATATCACATATATATTATATATTTGCAACAAAAGAAAATAATACATTTAACATATATCGCATATATATCAATGTATTAATCCGGTGAGAAAATGAAATAATAAAGCGATCCAATATTAGATAATGTAATACAATATATCATATATATCATTATACATTAAATCATCGAATCAATACTTGATCCGACGATCCGGCTATATCGAATATAACCGACTAATATATCATGTACCGATTCATCGAATCAACACTTGATCCGATGACCCGGTTCATATCTAAATATCGCGAGAATATAATACGGTATCTCATATCGTATTATCCTCGGTCCTGCACATATCACATATGTGCCTCTACTCTGTTTTGCCTGAGCCAAGAAACCTCTATGTCGGACTCTAAAGAATCGTCAATACGCCGGTAGCAGGTGATGATCATATCAAACACCCACAAGCTGTAAGCGGTCAGCTAAACGTAACAGCCACCCAGGTATTGAGCGATCAGAAGATCAACAAGCTAGCCTGTCCGTTCTCCTGTGAATCCAATCAGTAACACTCCCGTAAAGTCCGGTCTATTCGTCTGATATGTCGCATATCAAGTCAAGGGGTGGTAGACGTCAGACCCCAGTAACCGATAAGTCGTGTCAATGTGACGCTCATAACAGGTCGAGAAACTACTGGTAACACTTACCAGTATATCTCTATATCAGCCCTGGCCAGGGACTTCCAGTTATAGCCAATCGAACACGGCACAACATCAACTCCCTATACCGGGAGAGACGAATCCCCTCCTATCGCTCATTGCCTCCATATGATTCAGGACTGTACCCAAAAGCCACCGTTTTGCACGCCCTCTTGGACGTGGTAAGGTGGAAATGAAAGCACAGTGGGAATCACACAAGACTCTATGATGATCTCGGGTCTACAGACTACCCTGTACCAGTGTCACCAGAGAACTGCCATCTGACGTGTGGTATATCACCATCTGGGAGTTCTCGGCGAGTCCGTCCAGTGTACCCAGTCTCCACTGAGCACCCGTACACCATCTCTGATGTCAAACACCGATGGATATGGGATCATCCATCGCCCATCATATGGGTTAAGATGCGTATACGCTAGTCTACTCTGGTGTATCGATGCCCTGTCTCGATATACCCTCGACTAGGAACAGTTATAGGATGTACTCATCGACTACTATGGCCCCACTAGTATGATGATCTCATAGTCCCAGTAGTCGAGTACCGATCCTAAGGGCTTTATCAACATGTGAGAGTAAGACAGTAAACCAATACAAGTCAACATGTTAAGATAAAGTGAAACCAAATAGCATACTATCATGACGAGCAAGAAAGTCCTCTCTGTATATATCCAAGAATCCATCATAATATACATCATATGTACAACAATGGCCTCTAGGGCATATACATAACTAACAATCTCCCACTTGCACTAAGGCCAGCTGCTGTAGTATCTCATACTTAGCATCCTGAATAATCTCTTAAACTGTATCTGGAGAATGGCCTTCGTGAGTGGATCCGTAGTGTTGTCCTTCGTATCTACTCTCCTGACCTCGATCTCCCGGCGATCAACTATCTCCCTGATCAGGTGATACCGCCTCAGAATATGTCTGGACTTCTGATGGGACCTGGGTTCCTTGGCCAAAGCCACATCTCCATTGTTATCGCAATACAGAGGTATTGGATGTTCAATGGATGGAACCACACCAAGTTCAGTAATGAACTTCTTAACCCAGACAGCCTCTTTGGCAGTATCGTTGGCAGCGATGTATTCAGCCTCCATCGTCAAGTCTGCAACGGTATCATGTTTGGAACTCTTCCAACATACCGCCCCTCCATTGAGGGTAAAGACAAATCCCGAGTGCGACTTAGAGTCGTCCTTATCACTTTGGAAGCTGGAATCGGTAAAGGACTCCATTCGGAGTTCTCTGTTACCATACACCAAGAACATGTCTCTAGTCCTTCGTAAGTACTTGAGAATGTTCTTCACAGTTGTCCAGTGACTCTCTCCAGGATCTGCTTGATACCGACTCATTACACTTAGTGAGTATGCTACATCGGGTCTGGTACATAGTATCGCATACATGATAGAGCCTACTGCCGAAGCATAGGGTATCCCTTGCATGCGAGCTCTCTCCAAATAAGTCTTGGGAGACATCTCTTTGGAGAGAGTGAGTCCAGAGATCATGGGTTGGTTCCCACGCTTGGATTCTTCCATACTAAACCTCTTTAGTATGGTGTCAATGTACCTGGATTGGGACAATCCCAGTATCCTTTTGGATCTATCTCTATAGATCCTAATCCCCAATATACAGGAGGTATCACCTAGATCTTTCATTGAGAATATTTGTGATAAGAAGAGCTTGACTGATTGCAGCATAGGAATATCATTTCCTATCAAGAGTATGTCATCCACGTACAATACGAGAAAGACAACCTTACTCTCTGCTACCTTCTTATAGATACAAGGTTCGTCTATGTTTTTGATGAAGTCAAACTCTTTGACTACTACATCAAAATAGATGTTCCAACTCCGCGATGCTTGCTTTAACCCATAAATGGAGTTAAGCAGTTTGCACACCTTTCCGCTGCTCCCACTATCTATGAAGCCCTCTGGCTGAGTCATGTACACGCACTCTTCTAAATTACCATTTAGAAAGGCGGTCTTAACATCCATTTGCCAGATTTCGTAGTCATGGTATGCAGCAATGGCAAGTAAGATCCGGATGGACTTAAGCATAGCCACTAGAGAAAAGGTTTCGTCATAATCCACACCTGGTCGTTGACGAAAACCCTTTGCTACAAGTCTAGCTTTGAAAGTCTCAACTTTTCCATCTACACCAAAATTCTTTTTAAAAATCCACTTGCTCCCAATGGGTTTTACCCCTTCAGGAGCATTTTCAAAAATCCATAATTTATTGGTGTACATGGATTCTATCTCAGATCGCATTGCATCCAGCCATTTCACAGAGTCACCACTCGTGATGGCCTGTTCGAAACTAGTCGGGTCATCATCTTCCATGATGCAATCCTCGCTTCCACCATCAATGAGAAAACCGTAGTACCTCTCAGGTGGATGAGAAACCCTGCTAGATCGGCGGAGAGGCTGGTGTTCGTCGGGTACTACTGAATCCTCTGGATCTACCAAATCATCTATTGTAGTTTGTTCTGCTGGAACTTCTTCCAGTTCTACCTCAATGCCAATAATCTGTTTCATAAGAAAACCTTTTTCTAAGAAGGTGGCATGTCGAGAAACAAACACCTTTTGTTCCTCGGAGTGGTAGAAGATATACCCTCGCGAATGTTTAGGATATCCAATAAACTTACATAGGACAGACCTTGCCTCGAGCTTGTCCGGATTGTGTGTTTTAACATAGGCCGGACAACCCTATATCTGAATAAAATTAAGACATGGTCTCTTACTATTCCATATCTCATATGGAGTGGTAGGCACTGATTTGGTTGGAACTCTATTCAATAGGTATGCAGCTGTCTCCAGTGCATATCCCCAGAAGGAAATAGGTAACTCAGCAGTGCTCATCATAGATCGCACCATATCTAATAGAGTGCGATTTCTTCGTTCCGATACACCGTTGTGCTGTGGTGTATAAGGAGGAGTAAGCTGAGAGAGAATCCCATTCTCTTTTAGATAATCTAGGAATTCATTGCTTAAGTATTCACCTCCTCGATCGGATCGAAGAATCTTAATACTCTTGCCCGTTTGATTCTCTACTTCGTGCTTATATTCTCTGAATTTCTCAAAAGCTTCAGACTTGTGTTTCATCAGGAATACATATCCGAATCTTGAGAGATCGTCAGTGAATGTAATGAAGTAGGAAGAACCGTTCCTGGCATGAGTAGACATGGGACCGCATACATCACTATGTACCAGTCCTAAGAGTTCAGTAACTTTTTCTCCGTGTCCACTAAACGGAGCTTTGGTCATTTTTCCTTTGAGACATGAATGACAAGTATCATAAGATGATAATTCGAATGAATTCAAATAACCATCCTTATGTAACTTAGCCAGTCGTGTCGTATTGATATGACCAAGTCTACAATGCCACAAGAAGGATTCGTTCATTTCTGAACTTTTCCTCTTGTGTGTGTTTTGTATATTGAGGATTGTATTCTGATTTAGAATGAATATGTCATTATGTAACGAGCCTGATGCAATCAAATTTTGATCTAGGAATATGTTCGTAACATTATCCTGTACTACAAAATTATATCCTTCTTTACTTAATAAAGAAACTGATATAATGTTGCACATCATGTTCGGTATATAATAGCACTCATTCAGAATCAGTGTATCACCACTTGGTAATACTAGGTGATATTCGCCAACTGCTTTGGCTGCAACAATTGCACCGTTCCCTACTTGAACGGAATGATCACCTTTTCCCAGTTCTCTACCTTTTCGTAGCCCATGTAACAATTTACATATGTGGGATCCTGATCCGGTATCTAATACCCAGGACGTCGGGTGAACTGAGAAACATTTCTCAATAACTAACACACCTGAAGAAGATGCATCAACATGCATGTTCTTTTGGGTGGCTTGAGAATCCAGATATTCTCATGTTTCCTGTTCAGTCTTATAACTCTTATAAGAAAAAACGGGTCCAACGTTCCCCTGCTCAGTATAATAAGCGGGTTCAGTCAATACATCCATATTATTATCTTGATTATGGCCTGACATGGTCGCTACCTGGAGAGAGAGAGAAGAAAACACTTTAGCGTATGCTCTTGCAAGATTAGATTGGTTATTATCTTATCTAATCAGGATGTCTCCCACTGTTTCTATCAAATCTTCCTTCAAATCCTAAAAGGTAAGATCAGCCGGGATTAATTACACCCTACAATTTCATCAATCTTTCAGCCAGATCAGTGTCGGTACTTGAGGGAGGTTCCCCGTGCTTTCGCACGGACCTAATTAAAGTAAACCTCGTTTTCCCAGAGGCGTAACCCCGTTAACACTTTTCTAGACACCTACTTGATCGACTAATTGTCCTGTGTAAAACTCTCCCAGGAGTAACTCTTACTCGCAGTGGGTATCGGGATCCAACTATCTCATAGGAGGTATGCAATCTCATTGCAAATTTCAACACTTGAAATTCCCGATAATACTTTTACCCCTAGCGTCCCATGACCTTGACGGAGGCCAAACTACCCATAGGGCGCTAGTCAAGTTCAACCTGTCATTTCTTGATTGAATTAAACCCACCCGTACGACCCTTGACGGAGGCCAAACTACGCCGTACGAATACCCTAATCCAATCGCATCATATGCTAGCAGATAAGCACTAGTTAGCTACCGTACACTATGCCTTGACGGAGGCCAAACTACTGCAGCACGAATACTAAGTAGTACTTATCTGAAATGACAGAGGGCTACGCAGGTTTTTCAGAAATCCATGAGCGTAATGAACTTGATATCATCGTAGAATCATGTGAAATTTTGAAATGGAGTATTTTTTAGGCTTTCTTTGGTTTTGCTAAAGAGGTCACTCCCGGTGAAGGGATCTCGGCTCTTTCCTCATCGAATAAGGTGCAGGACATATCATATATATCACTGTGCAAAGCAAAACTATAAAAGCAATCAAAAGACAAACCGAGTTTTGTAGCATCTGCCAGTTTCGCTAAAGAGATCACTCCCGGTGAAGGGATCTCGGCTCTTTCCTCATCGAATAAGGTGCAGGGTATATCATATATACCACTATGCAAAGCAAAACTGTAGCTACCCTTTTTATAAAGTTTTGATTCTACAACATCTTTTAGGTTTATTTTCTTTTTATTAATCTCATTAATAAAAAATCCCATCAGCTTATGCTTCCTAAGCATCACAGATAAATACGACGTACAATTATGCCATCCGCATTCGCCTCGATGTCCCCTCGTGCACCGTTAGATTAGGTAACTAACGACAGAGCAGGGCAGGGCTAGTGCGGGTGTAAAACATAAGTAACGTCTATATAATATAACATATATACTATATACTGTATCCATCACAACATATCAAATGATCACATCACAGATATCGCAGCAGAAACATAGATATAATGTGGGATATACTAGGACGTCCATATTTAGTATTTAGCCAACAATAGAAAATACGGATTCCACAGTCGCGATGAATAACCAAGCCCACACCCTGGACCCCTACGAGAGCGGAAAGCGACCCTACCAATTCTGGAGTTTAGGAGACCCGGTCTCGACTACTCGAGATGGCCTCCCACTGAACCCCAGAACCCAGTCACCTGTGCTCCCCTCCTTGGGTCCATCCTAATGCGGAAAAGTAAATAATATACAACACTGGTGGCATCAACCTCAACCCGGAAGTGCCCCAAATAAAAGAATATTACATTACATTTGAATTTACATGAATGAAAATATAAAACTCTCATCTCACATAAAACCCCCGGCTATTCAATCGCGACAATCCTGCACATCATATCTCAGCAACATATAATATCTCACATCATCAACGTAAGTAAGTATGCATACACCGATCGTCGTCGATGTATAGCAACGACAACCGGCAATACAACTACATACTACACTTACGGTCACAGAAAAGAAAGTGTAAAACTACAATATTTGGAATCCACAATCACTTTAGACATCGTAAATCCGAAATATCACATACTTCGCATTTCATGCCTAACTCTATGAATTCCACATATTGTATCAAATTCCAGATAAATAGACAGTATTAAACTTTTCGAACAGATAATCAAATACCCAAAATTTCCTAAATTGCTCAACACTTGAGCGGAGTTCAAATAATCCGGAATGTGTCACAGTAGTAGCGGTCCAGCCGTAGAAGGGTCAAGCCAATGCCTCACATGTGGCACGCCGTACTGCCCTAAAGCCGAAGGTTCAAAAGGCAGTTCAAGACGGTCACATAATCGAGTTAAGGTTTGTTGTCTTCTAGAGGGTCCACCACAAAACTTGTACGCATTTGCGAAAGATTTAAACTCGAGAAAAGATTCAACACTTGAAAATTTTTTCGTGTCGGGAAAAATTGAGTTAATGATATCCGTTCGAACATTTTAACAGATTCTAAATATCCGGAAATAATAACGAATTTAAATTTTCCGATCGAATCTACGATTACAAAATAAACCCCAGAATACTCAACACTTGAGTCAGAATAAAAATACCCATAAAATTTAAATCACAGAAATATGAATTACTGTGTAATAACAAATACCAATATCCCCAGTACGGCCGTGGATCTGCGGCCCAAGCGCAGTACGGCCGCGGTTCCGCGGCGGTTTGGAAGTGTTAGGTACTCGTTTTTCACCACAATTCCTATATTTCTCTGCTAAATTTTTTAGGTATTTTTAATTCAGAAAAATCACAGATTTAAAAAATTGTCCATAGAGCGGTTTAGCTTTGTCGGTTCGGGTTCGATCGGAGTTTTAACTTCGTAAACACGTCGCCTAATGCTCTAGCTAGGCTCTGATACCACTGTAGGGTTCCTAGGCACTCTTGTGAAGGTTCATAAAGTATCAAACATGCCCGAATTAAATTTTAGTCGTGCCGAACAACCCAAAGCCGGGATCTTTGCTAGATTATTAGGGTTTAACATGCAAGATAACATCTTTAAACCTAAGTGTGAGGGATCACAACCTTTGTAGTCCGCTCCTTCGCTTCACAAGCTCCGAATAGAAGTCCCTTTGCCGCGATCCACGATCTCCCGGACTCAAGAGAGGCTCCACGACTCGAACGATCCATGCTAGCTTGAAGTGTTCCGCTTCTCCGATGATCTACGTCGAAGTTGCTGTAACCCAAGCTTTCTCACTCTAAAGAGATGAACACCCTAATCTAATGGGCTAGATTAGATGAGGATGATAGAGTAGTATTTATGCTTTCTTTTTAATTCATTTTCTCACAAGAAATCATCACAAAAGAATTAACTAGTAAGCTTTCTCAAAGCTAAAAGAGAAGAAGATGATGAATGAAAATGATAATCCTTTTGTGATGAATAGTAGTCAAGAATATATGATTGATTATCAAACCATGGTCAAGGATGAGAGGCTTAACCTTTGTAGAGAATAAACTAGAGTTAGGGTTTGGTTAGCTCAAGGATGAGTCAAGGATAAGTATCAACCATAATATCTTAACCAAGACAAAAGGAAATTCTTCTAGAATAATCAAGAAGAAGCTAACCCTAATCAAACCCTAATCTCTTTTTATCATCCTTAAACATGTTTCATAATAAATCATATCATGTCACAATAATATATATCACATATATATTATATATTTGCAACAAAAGAAAATAATACATTTAACATATATCGCATATATATCAATGTATTAATCCGGTGAGAAAATGAAATAATAAAGCGAGCCAATATTAGATAATGTAATACAATATATCATATATATCATTATATATTAAATCATCGAATCAACACTTGATCCGACGATCCGGCTATATCGAATATAACCGACTAATATATCATGTACCGATTCATCGAATCAACACTTGATCCGATGACCCGGTTCATATCTAAATATCGCGAGAATATAATACGGTATCTCATATCGCATTATCCTCGGTCCTGCACATATCACATATGTGCCTCTACTCCGTTTTGCTTGAGCCAAGAAACCCCTGTGTATGACTCTAAAGAATCGTCAATACGCCGGTAGTAGGTGATGATTATATCAAACACCCACAAGCTGCAAGCGGTCAGCTAAACGTAACAGCCACCCAGGTATTGAGCGATCAAAAGATCAACAAGCTAGCCTGTCCATTCTCCTGTGAATCCAATCAGTAACACTCCCGTACAGTGCGGTCTGTTCGTCTGATATGTCGCATATCAAGTCTAGGGGTGGTAGACGTCAGACCCTAGTAACCGATAAGTCGTGTCTATGTGAGGCTCATAACAGGTCGACAAACTACTGGTAACACTTACCAGTATATCTCAATATCAGCCCTGGCCAAGGACTTCCAGTTATAGCCAATCGAACACAGCACAACATCAACTCCCTATACCGGGAGAGACGAATCCCCTCCTATTGCTCATTGCCTCCATGTGATTCGGGACTGTACCCAAAAGCCACCGTTTTGCACGCCCTCTTGGACGTGGTAAGGTGGAAATGAAAGCACAGTGGGAATCACACAAGACTCTATGACGATCTCGGGTCTACAGACTACCCTGTACCAGTGTCACCAGAGAACTGCCATCTGACGTGTGGTATATCACCTTCTGGGAGTTCTCGGCGAGTCCGTCCAGTGTACCCAGTCTCCACTGAGCACCCGTACACCATCTCTGATGTCAAACACCGATGGATATGGGATCATCCATCGCCCATCATATGGGTCAAGATGCGTATACGCTAGTCTACTCTGTTGTATCGATGCCCTGTCTCGATATACCCTCGACTAGGAACAGTTATAGGATGTACTCATCGACTACTATGGCCCCATTAGTATGATCTCATCATAGTCCCAGTAGTCGAATACAGATCCTAAGGGCTTTATCAACATGTGAGAGTAAGACAGTAAATCAATACAAGTCAACATGTTAAGATAAAGTGAAACCAAATAGCATACTATCATGACGAGCAAGAAAGTCCTCTCTGTATATATCCAAGCATCCATCATATTATACATCATATGTACAACAATGGCCTCTAGGGCATATACATAACTAACACCTACCATCCATCTCATGACCACGACGGTATCCTCCGGATATCCGACGCGTCGGGTAATATCACCGGTCGGTCGTGCTCCCCTGCCAGGCTCAACGCCATCTCCTGCGATCTTCTTGCCCCGGGGTACCGCACCGGACCTACCATGTAACCGAAATGGTTCATCCGCCTCCTCGAATCGGGTCTCGAAATCCATCAGCAAACTCATGGTGGACGACTCATACATCATGGGAAAATCGCATTTTTATTTAAAAAGAGAGAAAGCAGTTTATATAAGTTTTGCGGTTTTTCCACCAAATCCAGAAAATATCATGGAGATCCCAATCATCAATAGCATGTAAAATCATGAATGTAGCATGAGAATCCATGAATGCAGCATATAATGAATAACAGTATGCATGAAGTGACAAGTAATAACTACAATGTCAAGCTGGCATATAAGGAAAGTACACTAATAGCATGTCAACTACTAGCTAACAAGCTAAATCAAGCAATAATATTCTCTAAGTGTACGTGACATGGCAATTACCGATGAAGATGTGTGTGAGCCGGAAAATAAGTGTACGTGGTACATACGCATCATCGGTAATGGTGCTGGTGTTCTAACAGCATGATATCAAAAATGGAATATGAATCACAATAAGTATGTGATGCGGAGCAACAATAATAATGTGCGGGAGCTGAATGCTAAACACAATGATAGCTAAACTGCGTCTAATGTCAAAAGAGTCATATAGCTACACCACTATAAGGCTGAGCTAAAGCTAACAGTAGGTAAGGGAAACCGCCTAACCTCTGAGTCGATACATATATATATATATATATATATATATATATATATATATAGTCGGTGATCCCGCCTCGATAATATCACATCCAATACCATATCCCTATAATCGGTTATTCCTAAGTCAAGAGTGCGGATCAAACATCAAAATATAGCTCGTACGTAAATCCGTCGTACGGCATCCCAAATCTGGGTATGGGTCAATATCATGTTCATCATATTATTTATCCGGTATCCTCTTTATCAAATATCATAATCTGGGTACTGACCTACGTCTAGTACAAATCTAACATCATCACTATCATCATGATCTGACTACTGATCAACAGTCTCATATGAATCGATATCATCAGCACATATCATCTCAAGGAGTATACATCGCCCAAGGTGGCCTATCATACTAATCTTGTCATATCATATCATGTCATATCTCATAACGTAATCACATGTCGACCATTTTATATATATCACTATTCATATGGCATCATCATCCCAAAATCCGCTAAAGCATCAGGACGTATCTCGAATATGAATTTTACCATATCACCGATATCATAATCTCGGATCAAAAATCATCGACTCATCTCAAATCCAAGTATCATCCTCAAACCCGTACGTGAACACATAGTCCCATACCCATGTGAACACATATCTACATAGAATCACGTATGTACATATGAAATAAGGATGTATGCAAGTATGTATATGTGTGTAGTGCTCCCACTACTCTAGGGTTTCGTAACCTTTCACCAATCCAACACACCAATTATCCATCCTAAACATCAATAATTTCCAAAAACAACATAAGATAATTATATGTGTGTATACGCATCCGTATACATCACGATGAATTGCGGGGGTGCTATACGCCATCACCCCAACTTCTCCCCGTAGATATAAATCTACTCACCTAGCTTTATGTGTGTCGGTGCCGATGTCGCCATTTGCATCTCCAACGCTTAGACGCCACGTGGGGTACCTACAAGGATATCACACGCTAAAACACATGAAAACCATGTCGGAAACCAAAATGGTGCACGCTACGCCCATAGGTAAAAACATGTGGCCTCGCGTGCAATCACAGCCAACAACACTCTGCCGTTAGCGTTCAAACGCCACCCGACAGAAAGGAATCATCGAATACCAAATCCATGCTAAAACAAGTCGTAAATCATGCGCCAACTCAAGGAAATCAACCCAGATTCTACCCTGTTTGGAATCAGACAAAATTGGACATTCCAGGGGTCAAGTTTACAGGTAAAAAAGCCGTGCACCAAAAACGAGGGGGTTTCCCCCTGCTCTGGCCACAAATTGCGGCCAGGGAGAATTTATCTACGGCCAGAGGAAGTTGGTTGGGGCTAGGGTTTTGGGTAATGGTTTCTATCTGCCTGCATATCTCACTGCCAAGTCAAAATTATTTTAGGGTATCTCGGGTTGTAGCAGATTTCAGAAAGGCTAAAAAGTCGACAAAATCGCTAACTTACGCCAATTCGAATAAATCTGGTATTTTGGGTGAAATCTGGAACAAATATTGGTTTAACTGGTCTCAAACACTCCTAATGAGGCTATACTAACATTCAATATCACGCTTGGCCAAATCTCACTCAAATCACCTAAAACTAGAACTAGATCACAATATAAACACTAAATTTCAGCTAACTAACCATATCTGAGCAAGAAAAGAGTTGGGTTGCGAGATTATACCTCAAGGGGTACTAGGATGAAGGAGAAGAGAAGATCAAGAAAAGGAGGAGTGTGTGGTTGCTGGTGGGGTGCTGTTTCTCCAGCTGATCTGCTCCTGGTGGCTGGGTTTCTTTTTGCTGTTGCTGCTCAGGCTGCTGTTGCTGCTGATGTTTTTCTCTTTTGTTTTCTTTTTGTGTGTGTATGCTGCAGCTGCTACTGCTGTGCTGAAGTGTTGGGGCTGATGTTGTTATTGGATGTTGGGGTGTGGTGAAGTGTGGTGTTGTAGTATGATGATGGTGTGGTGTTGTTTTGAATGATGTTGTTGCTGTTGCAGGTTCAGCTGCTGCTGTTGTAAAGGTGGTGGTGATGTTGTAGTGAAGTGTGGGAGTGAAGGATGTGAGTGAGAGGGAGAGATGTGAGAGAGATAAAGAAAAAGATTTGAAGTGAAGTGAGGTTAACTCCTATCATCTTCACTCAACATTAAATGCAAGTCATGGCACATCCATCATGCCTCATCTCTCTCTAGCCACAAGTCAACCCCAACCTAATTAAACCAAACTACACCCTTAATTAAAACTAATTAACCTAACCAAATGGGTTAGACCACCATGGTCATCTAAGCATGGTTCAACCCTAGGCTACCATGAATCCAAAACATGAAACAAGTGTGACAAGTGTGGAAAATGTTATGTGCACATTTTTGCACAAAAAGCCAAAAAATCCAATTAGCGATTTTTAATTGCGATTAACACTAAAATAGCATATACTTAACCATAAAAACTTTAAAATGGCATATTTCCACAAAATAGCCTATTTTAGAATTTCCATAATTTTCTCCAGAATTTTCCCCATTTATCGGTATTTAATTATACCGAAATATTAAAATATTCGTTAAAAGTTAATATTAAATTATGAAAATTCCCAAAAATAATATTTTATTCTTTTGAAATATTACAAAAGGTGTCAACGGGGTTACGCCTCTGGGAAAACGAGGTTTATTTTAATTAGGTTTGTACGAAAGCATGGGGAATCTCCCTCAAAGTACCGACACTGGACTGGCTGAAAGATTGGCGAACTTGTAGGGTGTAATTAATCCCGGCTAGTCTTTCCTTTTAGGGTTTGAAGGAAGATTTGACAAAAACAGTGGGAGACATCCTGATTAGATATATTAATAACCAATCTAATCTTGCAAGAGCATACGCTGAGTGTTTTCTTCTCTCTCTCTCTCCAGGTAGAGACCATGTCATGCCTTAATCAAGATAATAATACGGATGTATTGACTGAACCCGCTTGTTATACTGCGCTAAGGAATGTTGGTCCCGCTCCAACTTATAATTGTTATAAGACCGAGCAGGAACTAGGGGATTACCAGAATTCCCGTGCCGCCCAAACGAAGAAAGTGTATGATGATGCATCTTCTTCGGGTGTGTTCATTACAGAGAACTGTTTCTCAGTATCCTTTACGTCCTGGGTATGAGATACCGGATCAGGATCCCATATATGTAATCCGTTACATGAGCTACAAATAGGTAGAGAACTGAGAAAGGGTGATAAGTTTCAAAAGTTAGAAACGATGCAAGTGTTGCAGCCAAGTTTGTTGGCAGTTATCATCCTGTATTACCAAATACATTGATTCTAAACGAATGTTATTAGATATCGAACCTGATATAAAACATCATATCAGTCTCTTTATTAGTAAAGAAGGATATAATTTTGTATTGTTGGATAATATTTTGAACATTTCCTATATCAAGAGTTGATAGGTTCAGGCACGTTATCTAAAAGCATATACGTTCTAAATCAAACCACAGTTCTTAACGTACAGAACACACACAAGGGGAAGAGTTCAGAAATGAACAAATCCTTCTTGAGGCATTGTAGACTAGGTCATATCAATGCGACCCGACAAGCTAAGTTACATTTAGATGCATATTTAAATCTGTTTGAATTTACATCTTGTGAAACTTGCCAGTCATGTCATAAAGATAAAATGACCATAGCTCCGTTTATTGGAAACAGAGAAAGAGTTAGTGAACTCTTGGGATTGATACATGCTGATGTATGAAAGTCCCCAGTCTACACATGCCAGGACCGGTTCTTTGTACTTCATTACATTCACTGATGATCTCTTAAGATTCAGACATATGTTCCTGTTGAAACACAAGTCCGAAACTTTTGAGATATTCACAGAATATAAGTTAGAAGTAGAGAACCAAAATTGGTATAAGTATTATGTCCTATGATGAGATCAGGGAGGAGAATACTTGAGCACGGAATTCCTGGATTATTCTAAAGGAGAATAAGATTCTCTCTCAGCATTACTCCTCCGTATACACCACAGCACGTTGGTATATCGGGACGGAGCATTCGCACCCTATGTGATATGGTGTGCTCTATGATGAGTACTACTGAATTGCCTATTTCCTTTTTGGGGTTATGCACTTGAGAAGCTGCGTACCTATTGAATAGGGTTCCAATCAAATCAGATGCCTACCACTCCATATGAGATATGGTATGGGAAGAGCCCATCTCTTAAGGATGTTAAGATTTAGGGTTGTTCGTGTAACGTTTTAAAAATAATTAAATAAATAATTAAATGAATAAAATTGTTTAAGTGAATTTTGTGATTTTCGGTAAAGTAAAATGTATTTTTCATAAAACTAAACCGTGATTGTTTTTCATTATAATTTCAAAAATACCTATTTTAATTATGTAATTACTAGTAAATGGTGTTTATTTAGCCACTTATAAATTTTTAGTTTAATTAAATATTTTTTCTAAATTAATTATTTTAAATATTAACATAAGCTTTATTTTTACACTAAATTAGTGTAAATTACAAATTTGAATGGTTTTAATTTGTAAAAATGAACCATGGCATGTTAGAATTTAGTGTGTATCATGAAAAAATTATTTGCAAATTTTTCCTATTTTCTAGAGTTTTCTTGAGTTGCTATAGTAAAGAAATAAAAGAAAAATAAATAAATGCATGAAAAGACATAATGAAGTGATATTTTGGTGGAGACTTCTACACATTTTCTCACCCTCTTCATTCTCTCCCTCACCTCCAAAAAAATGGCCGGCCTCACCCCCTATGGTAGCCCCCATTTCCTCATTTTATTTTGCTCCAAAATTCATCAAAAATCCTTTAAAAATTCAATTAAAAATCCACAAAATCCTATTTATTTCCTACCCTTTATTCCTTGCTCATTTTTATATGGAATTTGGAGATGGAAAGCATGCATTTTGGAGGCTCATTTTATTGTTTGTATTTCATATTTTGGAGGTATAAATTTCCTTCTTTTGTTTATTTGTTATTAGATGTTTCTTTTAAGCATGTTTAGATTTAATAAATTAATTCTATGTTCAATTTTTAAAATTCAAGTTAGGGTTTGTAAATTCAAGTTATGATTTTTATTAATTAATTAGGGTTATAATAGTTAGTTTAACACTTTTAGAATTGGAAAATCTTGCATGCTTGTTGAATTGTAAATTTTTCATTTAAAATTATTTAAATTAGAAATTTTGCTAACTAGGTTTCTATAAAACATAATTTTTGGTGAAATAAAATTGCAATTAATATTTGTAACACTAGATTGTGGTCTTAATAAAGGTATTAACTTGTTGGTGGAATGGAAACTTAAATTGATTGCTAGTTTCTATTGATAATTGTTAAATTGTGATAAAAATTGCTATTTTGTAAACTAGATTTTAGAAATTCCTAAATAAATGAGATTAAAAATATAATTTATGGTTTAATTAAATCATTATCATCATGAATTGTGGTTTAATACATTAATTCATGCAAAATCACGTTTTGTGGTGGAATTGTGGTATTTTGCTTGAAAAATGTTGAAAATTGTTAAAGGTTGCAAACTAGAAATTTCAAATTAATACAAATTTGTATAATAAAAATATAGTAATGGTTTGTATAGTCTAGTTATGCTTTTTAATGAGTTTTATGACCATTGGTTTCATTTAAATGTCAAGTTTTGAAGAAAAACGCTTAATTGGCATTTTCGGGTTTTACGAAATTGGACGGTTTGATGAATTTTAGGGTTTCGATGGATTTAATCATGTTTTATAATATAAGTAATGTATTTTAAAACTACGAGTTATTTGTTGATGTTTATCTCGATCCATCGGAGTTTGTACGCCGATATCGAGCGATATTTGGTTCTTTTGCGTGGACGGGACATAGGTTTTAACCTATGCTTGTTCCTTGTATCGTTTGACTTTTGTATGTGATTCAGTTTACGATGCTATTTGTATGTTTGCGTTTAGGTACCCCTCACATGGACTGTGGGCGATGAAGAGGAGGATGGCGACACCGTCTTCGGCAGACATGGACCAGGTGAGTAGATGCATATCTACGGGGGGAAGTCGGGTGGATGGCGTTTAGCACCCCCGCAACGTAGAATAGGAATAGTACTTATCGTCATTAGGAAACCAGATGTGACCCTAGATTCTTAATGAGTAGGACCCTAGTAATGACCCTAGGCTGGACTAGACTGATTTAGGAAAACCATACCAGAGGATGAATACCTTGGAAGAGGTTCGTAGGTTTCAGATAGAAACACACACACGCACACACTGAAACTCGACATGGTGTATACGTGTATGTGTATATATATATAGGACTAGGTATAGGTATATATATATATATATATATACAATACGTATATAGGATTCATTGATGTGATATGATATCCGAGGTATGATGAAACAGTGTAACTGGGCTTGATGCCGTGATTCTTGGCTATACAGTCGTATTAAGTGTTAGCGGATCATTAGAGAATGAGATAATGAACATGTATACTTAAATTATAAGGGGTAGTGATGACATTGAGGTACATGGGACTCTAAAATAATACCCGGACTGTAACTTGTGATTGATCACGATATGGGATATGTATGACTTGATTACGACACCATATAGGTGTGACCTGATGTCGATATCATAGAGGTGTGACTTGAGGACGATATGATATCAGTATGACTTAATCACAATATGATACATATGACATGATATTTCTTAGGATAAACTAATGATGCTTATTATGATGGCAATGATATATGATTGATGTATGCGATTACAGTTTAGCACCTTGATCATGAGATGTGTTGATGATGACATTATACGAATGATGAGACACTTAGGAGATACTTGACCCGTAACCCGATATTGGGATGCCGTACGATGGATTTTACCGTACGAGGCATAGATATGATGATTGATCCGCACTCTTGATTCGAGGAAGCCGTACTACGTACGTGACGCTATTAAGGCTGGATCGCCGACTATTAGAGATATTGATTCAGACCTTAGGTAAACTCTTGTTTCTTATTGACTAGTTTCTTAGGTTTAGTTCCTTAGGAGGTTAGATGGACACTAGTTTAGGTTCGATTCATATAGTGGTAGTTGTACTCGTATATCGCAGAGGAGTGGATAATGCACATCTGTCTTCACATTCATACTGTAATCATCATGGTGCATGTTCTTACATATGTTGCTATAATCAGTATAAACCTTAGCTGTTAGGACACCAGCACCATTACCGATGATGCGCATATTCCACGCACACTTATTTGCCGGCTCACACACATCATCATCGGTAATTGCTATGTCACGTACACTTTAGATCATATTATCTTTTATTGATAGAATCAGTTAACAACTAGACCGATATAATATTGTGATTATTCTCTGATGTTAGTATAGACATGATATT
Organism: Agapanthus africanus; assembly: GCA_030015575.1. Classification (NCBI taxonomy): domain Eukaryota; kingdom Viridiplantae; phylum Streptophyta; class Magnoliopsida; order Asparagales; family Amaryllidaceae; genus Agapanthus; species Agapanthus africanus. The sequence continues at coordinate 737,888,965 of CM057338.1, forward strand.
TATTACTTAGACATTCATGCATTCATATTTTCATGTTATCATGCAGTATCATGGGCATATGCCGACACTTATCATATACTTACTCATGATTTTAAGATTTGGATTTCTATGAGATTTCTGGATTTTTGGGGAAAACCGCAAGAATATATAAAAACTTCTCTCTCTCTCCTCTTCTCTTTTTAAAATAAGATGCGGTTTTCTCGTGATGTATGTGTCGTCCACCATGAGATTTCATATTTTCTGATGGATTTCGAGACCCGATTCGAGGAGTGGATGAACCGTCTCGGGTACATGGTGGGCCCGGTATGGTACCCCGGGGCAAGAAGATCGAGTTGTAGACGATGAGCCTGGCAGGGGAAGGCTACCTACCGGTGATGTCTGGCACGGCGGATATCCGGAGGATACCGACCGTTGTCGTGAGATTTGATGATATGGGCCGATCCGGACTGACGGAGCCCGAGATATTGAGACTTGAGATTACATATGTTGTGTCGATGCTTGACACGGATTTCCATGGATTTCATTGTTGAGATTTCAGATTCTTATACACATTTTACTATGATAACAGCTAAAGATTTCTTATACAGATATATCTGGATTTCAGGATTTGTTACTTTACATTCATGGTGCATGCATTTCATTTCATATGACATAGTATTACATGAGGCACTGACACGAGCATGGAGTATCTGCACTTACACGTAGTATTACCCTGCTATTACTAGATGTTTAGGATATAGTAGTGTATTATTATGACCTACGATAGCGTCGTACATTCGATTTCTTTTCGTAGATGTCTTCTACTCACGAGTTGGCAACTCACCCCCATTGTGCCAAATTTTATTACAGGTTCGATGTACAGGTTTCCCTGGCAGCTTACTGGTACATCTTTTCTTCAGGGTGATTTGCACGGTAGGTTGGTTCACTTGTATCTGAACCACCATTGTATTTTTATTCTTTCATTTGTATCTATTAAGCTCCATCAACCATATTTGTATTACTTGATAAGTTTATTGGACCAGTATTTTTTTTATTTTGACCTTAGAGTCGCGCATGTATTATTCTGATATGGTAGTTTTGTTTTCTTTGAGTTTTGAGCCTCGCCCTTTGGCGTTGTATATTATTGTGCTTGTTGTGGTTGTTTCCGCCTGTTGGCGTTGATGCTAGCTCCCGTTGGGGATGCTTTTTATTATTTATGTATATTATACTTGTTGTACCCGTTTGGGGGCCAGTTTTTATAGAGGAGACTCTGCCGAAATTTTTGAGAAAATTTGCTGATGTTTTAAACTTGTTCCTTCATGTTTTCTTTTACTGCTTCTTCTTCTTTTTCATGGTTTAGATTTCTGGGCTTCGGCTTACTTAGGTTACGTTGCGCCTCTAGACGTTTCGTAATCTAAGTGCCGGTCACGTTCCGTGCTTTCGGGTCGTGACAGTTCGGCCTATGTCTAAAAGCAAAATCCTGACAAGATCGAGGCAAGGTCAGTTCTGTGGAAGTTTGTTGGATATCCCAAGCATTCGCAAGGGAATATCTTCTACCACTCTGAGGAGCAAAAGTTGTTTTGTTTCTCAGCATGCCACCTTTGAGAAAGGGAATTTCTTGTGATGAAATTAATGGTTATGAGGTAGAACTGGAAGGAGTTCCAACTATACAAACTACAGCGGATGATTTGGTAAACCCGGAGGATTCAATAGTTTCCAACGAACCTTAGCCTCTCCGACGATCTGGTAGGATTCCTCACCAACCTGAGAGATACTTCGGTTTTCTCTATGACAGTGGGAGCGAGAATTGCATCATGAGATGATGGCCCAACTAGTTTCGAGCAGGCCATCAGGAGTGGGGACTCTGTGAGAATGGCGTAATGCTAAGTGATCTGAGATGGAATCTATATACACCAACAAAGTATGGACTTTGGTTGCTTTATCTGAAGGGTTAAATCCCCATCAGGAGCAAGTATATCTTGAGAAGATTACTAGGTGTACATGGAAAAGTTGAGACTTTCAAAGCTATGCTTAAGTCCATCCAGATCCTACTTACCATTGCTGCATACCATAACTACGATATCTGGCGGTTGGGTGTCATAACTGCTTTTCTAAATAGTGATTTAGAAGAGAGCGTCTATAAGTACACAGCCAGAGGGTTTCGTAGACAGTGGGAGCAGCGGAAACATGTGCAAGTTGCTTTATGTGATAAAGCATGCATCGCGGAGTTGGAACATCTGTTTTGATGTGGTAGTCAAAGAGTTTGACTTCATCAAAATAGTAGATGAACCTTGTATATACAAAAAGGTAGCAGGAAGTATGGTGATGATCCTCGTATTGTACGTAGATGACATACTCTTGATAGGAAAGGAGTTTCCTATGCTACGCTCGGTCAATCTCCTCTTATCACAAAGATTCTCCAGTATAGGATCAAGGTGATACCTCCTAAATCCTGGGGTTTTGGATCTATGAGATAGATCTAATTGGATGTTAGGATTCTCACTAAGTGTAGTGAGATGGTATCAATCGATCCTGGGGAGAATCACTGGATAGAATCCAGGGTGGTAAGGACGACTGAATGTCAGTCGCAGGCATTGTCTTTACCCTCTGTGAAGGGACGGTATGTTGGAAGAGTTCCAAGCTAGATACTGTGGCATACTAGACGATAAAGACTGAATACATGGCTACCTACGATACTACCAAAGAAGTAGTCTGGATATATATATATATATATATAAGTTCCTGAGATGAACTTCGTTCCTACCATTGTATGACAATAGAGTTATGGCTTTGGCCTAGGAACCCCCGTCCCATCAGTGATCCAGACATATTCTTAGGAAGTATCACCTGATCTTGGAGATGAATGATCTCTAGGGAGATCGAGGTTAGGAGAGTAGATACAGAGGAGAACAGGGCGGATCCACTCATAAAGGCATATTCCCAGTAGAGACTTTTATGGGATGGTTGAGTATGAGATACTTCAACCACTGCTGATTGTTGGGCATGAGATACTACAACAGATGGCCCTAGTGCAAGTGGGAGATTGTTAGTGATATGTATGCCCTAGAGGACATTACTGTACATACGATGTATATTGTAGTGGATGCTTGGACATATATGGGGAGGACTTTCTTGCTCGACATGATAGTATGCTATCTGGTTGCTCTTTATCTTAACATGTACTCTGGTTGTCTCTATGTTACATGTTGATAAAGCCCATAGGATGAGTGCTTGATTACCAGGACTATGATGTAGATCATACTAGTGGGGACAGTGTAGTCGCTAAGTACATCTTTCAAATGTTCCTAGTCGTAGGTGTATCGAGACAGGACATCGATATACCAGAGTAGACTAGCATATAGCTTCTCGACCCATGTAGATGGGCGATAGATGATCCCATATCCATTGGTGTTTGACATCAGAGACAGTATACGGGTGCTCAGTGGAGACTGGGTACACTTGACGGACTCGCCGAGAACTCCCAGATGGTATTATACCTATCGTCAGATGGCAGTTCTCTGGTGACACTGGTACAGGTTAGTCTGTAGACCCAAAATCGTCATAGAGTCTTGTGTGATTCCCACTGTACTTTGATTTCCATCATACCACATCCAAGAGGGCGTGCAAGACGGTGGCTTTTGGGTACAGTCCCGAATCACATGGAGGCAATGAGCGATAGGAGGGGTTTCGTCACTCCTGGTATAGGGAGTTGATGTTGCGCTATGCTCGATTGGCTATAACAGGAAGTCCTTGGCCAAGGCAGCTTCAGAGATATACTGTAAGTGTTATCAGTAGTTTCTCGATCCATTATGAGCCTCATATCGACACGACTTATCGAGTTACTGGGGTCTGACGTTTACCACCCTTAGACGAGATATGCGACATATCAGACAAAGAGACCGGACTGTACGGTAGTGTTACTGACTGGATTCATAGGAGTGTGAGCAGGCTTGCTTGTTGATCTTCTGATCGCTCAATACTCGGGTGGCCGTTATGTTTAGCAGACCGCTTGCGGCTAGTAGGTGTTTGATATGATCATCACCTACTGCCGGCGTATTGACGAGTCTTTAGAGTCTTACACAGGGGTTTCCTGGTGTTAGTTATATGTATGCCCTAGAGGCCATTACTATACACAGGATGTATATTGTAGTGGATGCTTGGACATATATAGGGATGACTTTCTTGCTCGATATGATAGTATGCTATCTGGTTACTCTTTACCTTAACGTGTACACTGATTGTCTCTCTGTTACATGTTGGTAAAGCCCTTAGGATGTGTACTTGACTACCTGGACTATGATGTGGATCATACTAGTGGGGACGTGGTAGTCCATAAGTACATCCTTCAAAGTCCCTAGTCGTGGGTGTATCGAGACAGGGCATCGATATACCAGAGTAGACTAGCGTGTAGCTTCTCGGCCCATACAGATGGGCGATGGATGATCCCATATCCATTGGTGTTTGACATCAGAGATGATATACGGGTGCTCAGTGGAGACTGGGTACACTGGACGGACTCACCGAGAACTCCCAAATGGTATTATACCTTACGTCAGATGGCAGTTCTCTGGTGACACTGGTACAGGTTAGTCTGTAGACCCGAGATCGTCATAGAGTCTTCTGTGATTCCCACTGTGCTTTGATTTCCATCATACCACATCCAAGAGGGCGTGCAAAAAGGTGGCTTTTGAGTACAGTCCCGAATCACATGGAGGAAATGAGCGATAGGAGGGGTTTCGTCTCTCCCGGTATAGGGAGTTGATGTTGCGCTGTGTTCGATTGGCTATAACAGGAAGTCCTTGGCCAAGGCTGCTTTAAGGATTTACTGGTAAGTGTTACCAGTAGTTTCTCGACCCGTTATGAGCCTCATATCGACACGACTTATCGAGTTATTGGGGTCTGACGTTTACCACCCCTAGGCGAGATATGCGACATATCAGACGAACAGACCGGACTGTACAGTAGTGTTACTCGTTGGATTCACAGGAGTGTGAGCGGGCTTGCTCATTGATCTTCTGATCGCTCAATACCCGGGTGGCCGTTACGTTCAGCAGACAGCTTGCGGCTTGTGGATATTTGATATGATCATCACCTGCTGCCGGCGTATTGACGAGTCTTTAGAGTCCTACACAGGGGTTTCCTGGCTCAAGCGAAACGAAATAGGAGCGCATATGAGATATGTGCAGGACCGAGAATAATACCAGTAGATGATACTGTATTATATTCTCGCGATTTGTATCATCGGTCGGTTATATGCGATATGACCGGATCGTTAAATCAAGTGTTGATTTAATGATTTAATGTATAATTATATATTTGATATATTACTTTACATTAACTAGTATTGGTTCACTTAAGATTGATTTTCTCACTTGAATGTGCACATTGTTTATATGTGATATATGCAAGTGTATATGTTTGTATCATGCTTGATGATACAAACAAGTTGTGTGTATGAGACTTGAACCATATTAAGGTTAGATTAGGGTTTACTATTTTCCTTTGCACATAACAAAAGAGTGTGACTTTGGTCAAAGTTATCAAGCTTCATGAAGCTTGATGAACATTGACAAAGTCACACTCTTTTGTCATTTGTTTAAGATATTAGCTAACCCAACCCATAACCTTATGGTATGGTTAATTCTCTACATGAGTTAAGCATAAGGGCTTAACTCAACCATGGTGCCATCATTCATTTGGATAAGTTTCACTTTGGATATTATTCATATGATTCTTTCTTCTTCTTCATCTTCATCAAGCTCACAAAAGCTTGAGAGCTCCAATGGTGCCATGGTAAAAAGAGTGAGAAATCCAATTCTAAAGTGAACCCACTTCCTATTTCTTCATTCTCTACTACTTGCCATGTAGTATAGGATGTTCTCTTCACAAAGTTTTTGACCAAGTGAAGGAATAGCTTGAGTTTGAGTCTCCCCGACGTAGATCATCTTCGGCCTCGATGTCAATGACCTAGCCCGATCATTTCTCCGAAGAAACCATTTCTAGAGTCCGGGATCCGATGATCACAGCGGAGGGACGTCAATACGGAGATAAAGAAGTGGTGGACCGGATCTACAAAGGTTGTAATCCCTTTCACTTAGTAGCAAAGTCGTTTGCTTACTTGCTTTTCGCCTTAACTTCTAGCTAACGATCTATATTAGGGTTTCTCGGCACCGGAAAATTTTTGTTTGGCATGGTTGATGCCTTGTGGAACCTCCTTAGAGTGCCTAGGAACCCTACAGTGGTATCAGAGCCTAACTAGAGCTTTAGGCGAAGTGTAGACGAAGCTAGAAGTCCGATCGAACCCGATATCCCCCGATTTCACCCCTCTCTGTACAATTTTTAAAAAAGTGGATTTTTCCAAATTAAAAATTCTCAAAAATATCAGCAGGAAAATACAAGGGTTACTGTGAAGAACGTGACTGTGATAGGGCTAAAGCGCCGCGGAACCGCGGCCTTAACATGGTATTGGCGGCGGTTCCGCGGCCTTATGTGCTGATCAGTGAATCCTTTTTGCACAGTAACCTCGGTTGGTGTTTGCTGATTCTTCTGGGAATTTTTATGTTTCACTCAAGAGTTGAGTTTTCTGGGGTGTATTAGGGACTCGAAAATTCGATCGGATTATTTAACTTTGTTTATTAAGTATTTCCGGATAATTTTAGAACATGTTAAAAAGTTCGACCGGATATAAATATCCACTTTTTCCCCTGTCGGGAAATTTTCAAGTGTTGGATTTTTCCGTAGTATGAAAATGTTCTAAGTAGTGCAAGTAACGCGATGGACCCTCTAGAAGACAACAAACCTTAACTCGATTATGTGACCGTCTTGAACTGCCCTTTGAACCTTAGGGTTTGGGGCAGTACGGCATGCCACATGTGAGGCGTTGTCTTGACCCTTCTACGGCTGGACCGTTGGTACTGTGGCATGAAGTGAATGTTTTCAAACTTATTTCATGTGTTGAGCTGTTTCGGAAAAACTTGGGTGTTTGATAGTTCGATCGGAAAGTTTAACATTTTCTATTTATCTGGAATGTGATACAATATTTGAAATCCACAAGTAGTTATGAGATAACTGATTTGGATGTTATAAACATAGCACTTTAGTCTCACTTGATCGGTTGCCACGGAATTTTGATGCGATCAAAAGTCCGTCGCAATCACGTAGCGTACGCGGATACTCGTCGGGTAAACTTAATAGACAGCCATACCCCATAGCCCCGACCAAGTGACTGTAGGAGAACCCCGTCGCCGAAAGTATCCGTCTGGGTGCTCGCAGCAGCGGTGTTCCGCCTTGGTGCACTTCGTCGACGGCATAGGGGGTGCGGCCGTCTACAAAAGTTTGCGACGAGCATTCGATCAGGATGTCGGGAATCTTGCTGAATTGACCGACTTGATATTGAAAAGTGTTTTCGATAAAGAGACTAAAATGTGGGGTTTATAATTGTTAGGCATGTGATGTCTAAGGAATTCATTTGGTTAGGCATGTGATGTCTAAAAGGATTGCGGATTCCAACTGTTGTAGTTTTACACTTTCTTTTCTGCGACCGTACGTGTAATATGTGATATCGCCGGTTTCGTTGCTATATGTCAACGACAATTGGGATGCGCACATTTACTTACGTTGATGACATGTGATGTTATGTGTTGCTGGATATGTTATATTGGATCGTCGCGTTTTGAATAGCCGGGGGTTTTATGTGAGATGAGAGTTTTTATTTTCATTCATGTAAAAATAACTTGTATGTAATATTCTTTTACTGGGGCACTTCCAGGTAGCGGAAGTTGTCACCTTTGTATATTATTTACTTTTCCGCACTAGGATAGACCCAAGGAGGGGAGCACAAGTAACCGGGTTCTGGAGTCCAGTGGGAGACCAACTCGAGGAGTCGAGTCCGGGTCTTCTAACTCTAGAATTGGTGGGGTTGCTTTCCGCTCTCGTAGGGGTCTAGGGGTGTGGGTTTGGCTATTCATCGCGACCGTGGAATCCGTGTTTTATACAGGCTCGTATTGAAAACACGGACGTCCTAGTATATCCAATATTTCATATGATTCTTCTGCTGCGATATCTGTGATGTGATCATTTGATATTCTGTGATAAATACTGTATATAGTATATATGATATATTATATAGACGTTACTTATATTTTGCACTCGCGCTATCCCTGCCCCGCTCTGTCGTTAGTTATCTAACCTAACGGTGCACGAGGGGACATCGAGGCGAATGCGGATGGCATAAGTGTACGTCGTATTTATCTGTGATGCTTAGGTGATTTAAATGACGGGACTTCATTAATGTGATTAATGAAAGAAAAGAAACCTAAGATGTTGTGGAATCGAATTTTCAAAAACAGGTAGCTACAGTTCTTGCTTTGCATCGTGGTGTTCCTTGTAGAACATCCTGCACCTTATTCGATAAGGAAAGGACCGAGATCCCTTCACCGGGAGTGACTCCTTTAGCAATAACTGGCAGATGCTACAATCCTCGGTTTGTCTTTTGATTGCTCCTATAGTTTTTGCTTTGCACAGTGATGTATATGATATATCCTGCACCTCATTCGACGAGGAAAGGGCCGACGATCCCTTCACCGGGAGTGACCCCTTTAGCAAAACTAGAAAAGCCTAAAAAACACTCCATTTTAAAATCATTTGATTCTACAACGATATCAAGTTCATTACGCAATAGGTTTTCAGAAAAACCTGTCGTAGCCCTCCGTCATTTCAGATAAGTACTAGTTAGTATTCGTACTGCGGTAGTTTGGCCTCCGTCAAGGCGCAGTGTACAGTAGCTAACTAATGCTTATCGTCTAGCATACTGTTAGTTATATGTATGCCCTAGAGGCCATTACTGTACATTGGATGTATATTGTAGTGGATGCTGGGACATATATAGGTAGGACTTTCTTGCTCGACATGATAGTACGCTATCTGGTTGCTCTTTATCTTAAAATGTATACTTTCTGTCTCTCTGATTACATGTTGATAAAGCCCTTAGGATGTGTACTCGACTTCCAAGACTATGATGCAGATCATACTAGTGGGGCCTGGGTAGTCAATGAGTACATCCTTCATTGTTCCTAGTCGTGGGAATATCGAGACGGGGCATCGATATTCCAGAGTAGACTAGCGTATATCTTCTCGACCCATGTGATGGGCGATGGATGATCCCATATACATTGGTGTTTGACATCAGAGATGGTATACGGGTGCTCAGTGGAGACTGGGTACACTGAACGGACTCGCCGAGAACTCCCAGATGGTATTATACCTCACGTCAGATGGCAGTTCTCTGGTGACACTGGTACAGCTTAGTCTGTTGACCCGAGATCGTCATAGAGTCTTGTGTGTCTTCCACTGTGCTTTGATTTCCACCCTACCACGACTCTACTGAGTCGTGCAAACAGGTGGTTTTTGGGTACAGTCCCGATTCACATGGAGGCAATGAGCGATAGGAAGGGATTCGTCTCTCCCGGTATTGGGGGTTGATGTTGCGCAATGCACGACTGGCCATAACAGGAAATCCCTGGCCAGGGTTGCTGTGATATACTGGTAAGAGTTATCAGTAGTTTCACGAAAGTTATGGACCCTACGTCGGCATGACTTATCAAGCTATTGGGGTCTGACGTTTACCACCCCTAGGCGAGATATGCGACATATCAGACGAACAGACCGGACTGTACGGTAAGTGTTACTGGTTGGATTCACAGGAGTGTGAGCGGGCTTGCTCGTCGATCTTCTGATCGCTCAATACCCGGGTGGCCGTTACGTTTAGCAGACCGCTTGCGGCTTGTGGGTGTTTGATATGATCATCATCTGCTGCCGGCGTATTGACGAGTCTTTAGAGTCCTACACAGAGGTTTCCTAGCTCAAGCGAAACGAAATAGGAGCGCATATGAGATATGTGTGGGACCGAGAATAATTCGTGTATGTGATACCGTATTCCATTCTCGCGATGAATGTATCGATTAGTTATATGCGATATAACCTAGTTATCGAATCAAGGATTGATTCGATAAGCCGATACATTGGATACTAGCCGGTTATATGCGACATGACCGGATCATTGAATCAAGTGTTGATTTAATGATTTAATGTATAATTATATATTTGATATATTACTTTGCATTAACTAGTATTGGTTCACTTTAAATGGATTTACTCACTTGATTTGTGCAAGTTGTATATGTGATATACTTTTGTGCACAAGATTGTATCATGTTTGATGATACATGCAAGCTTGGGTTTGTGTAAAGAATTGACCATGGTTATATGAATGGTTAGGGTTTCATTTTATTTGCTTATTTATTTATTCATTTATTCTTTATTGAAAGAAATAAAATGGTGGCTAAGTTTGGTTTATCTTTGAAGCTTCATGAAGCTTTGAATGGTTGACTATTTTGTTTCTTTCCTTAGCCTTAACCATTCACTTTAACCTTAGTTTATTCTCTACATCTAACCATAGTTGACATTATGATAAGTATGATTTATTTTCTATTTTCTAAATAACTTATCATATCTTCTTCTTCTTCTTCATCTTCTTCTTCCATGAAAAGAAGCTTGCTATATCAATGGTGATTGATGAAAAAGTGTGGGAAATCCAAATCTAAAGTCTACCCACTTCCTATTTCTTCATCCTCTACCTCTTGCCAAGTAGTATAGGGTGTTTCCTTCACAAGTTTTCTTGACTTGGTGAAGTTGGAGCTTGATCTTGCGATGCCTCGACGTAGATCATCTTCGGCATCGTCGTCGATGACCTAGCCCGCTTTTTCTCTGATGAAGCCGACACTAGAGTCCAAGATCCGATTTGTACAGCGAGAAGACTTCATCGCGGAGCCATGGAGGTGGAGAACCGGATCTACAAAGGTTGTAGCCACTTTCCTTTAGCATTTAATTCGTTTACATGCTTGCATCGCCTCATTATCTAGTTAACGATCCGTATTAGGGTTTGTAGGCACCCGTAAAATTTGAATTGAGCATGTTTGATCACTTGTGAGACTTCATTAGTGTGCCTAGGAACCCTACAGTGGTATCAGAGCCTAGCTAGAGCCTTAGGCGATGCGTAGACGGAGTTAGAAGTCCGATTGAACCAAAACCCCAATCGCATTTTGCTCTCTGGACATTTTTGAAATTCGTGGATTTTTGTGAATTAAAAATATGCAGAAAACTAAGTAGAATATTCTAAGAATTACTGTGCAAAATGGGACCCATGAGTCGATAGAAGAGCGGCGGAACCGCGGCAATAGCATGCCTATTGCGGCGGTTCCGCGGTAAAATAGTCCAATCACTCAATTATCTTTTCACAGTAATTCCTAGTTTTTAGTGCTTGTTTTTCTGGGAATTTTTAATTTGAATTCAAGAGTTGAATTTTCAGGGTTGTATTGGGGATTCGGAGATTCGATCGGACTGTCTAATTTTGTCTGTGTGTTTTTCCGGGTATTTTTAGAATATGTTAAAAAGTTCGACCGGATATAAATACCCAATTTTTCCCCTGTCGGGAAATTTCCAAGTGTTGGATTTTTCCGTAGTTTAACGACGTTCTAAGTAGTGCAAGTAACGTGATGGACCCTCTAGAAGACAACAAACCTTAACTCGATTATGTGACCGTCTTGAACTGCCCTTTGAACCTTCGGGTTTGGGGCAGTACGGCGTGCCACATGTGAGGCGTTGGCTTGACCCTTCTACGGCTGGACCGTTGGTACTGAGGCACGAACTGAATGTTGTTAGACTTATTTCATGTGTTGAGCTGTTTCGGGAAAACTTGGATGTTCGAATGTTCAATCGGAAAGTTTAACATTTTCTGTTTATCCGGAATGTGATACAATAATTGGAATTCACAAGTAGTTATGAGATAACGGAATGAATATTATAAACATAGCAGTTTAGTCTCACTTGATCGGTTGCCACGGAATTTTGATGAGATCAAAAGTCCGTCGCAATCACGTAGCGTACGCGGATACTCGCCGGGTAAACTTAATAGACAGCCTCACTCCATAGTCCCGACCAAGTGACTGTAGGAGAACCCCGTCGCCGAAAGCATCCGTTCGGGTGCTCGCGGTAGCGGTGTTCCGCCTTGGTGCACTTCGTCCCCGGTTTCGGGGGTGCGACCGTCTACTAAAGTTTGCGACGAGCATTCGATCAAAATGTCGGGAATCCTGTTGAATTGCCCGACTTGATATTGAAAAGTGTTTTCGATTTTGAGACTAAAATGCGGGGTTTATAATTGTTAGGCATGCGATGTCTAAAGAATTCATTTGGTCAGGCATGCGATGTCTGAGGTGGTTGCGGATTCCAACTGTTGTAGTTTTACACTTTGTTTTCTGTGACCGTAAGTGTAATATGTGATGTCGCCGGTTTCGTTGCTATATGTCAACGACAATTGGGATGCGCATATTTACTTACGTTAATGACATGTGATGTTATGTGTTGCTGGATATGTTATATTGGATCGTCGTGTTTGAATAGCCGGGGGGTTTTATGTGAGACGAGTGTTTTTCATTTTCATTCATGTAAAAACTTGTATGTAATATTCTTTTATTGGGGCACTTCCAGGTTGCAGATGATGTCACCATTTGTATATTATTTACTTTTCTGCACTAGGATAGACCCAAGGAGGAGGGCACAAGTAACCGGGTTCTAGGGTCCAGTGGGAGACCAACTCGAGGAGTCGAGTCCGGGTCTCCTAACCCTAGAATTGGTAGGGTTGCTTGCCGCTCTCGTAGGGGTCTAGGGGTGTGGGATTGGCTATTCATCACGACCGTGGAATCCGTGTTTTATACTGGCTCGAATTGAAAACACGGACGTCCTAGTATATCCAATATTTCATATGTTTCTTCTGCTGTGATTTATCTGTGATGTGATCATATGATGTTCTGTGACAGATATTATAGTATATATGATATATTATATAGACGTTACTTATGTTTTATACCCGCGCTAGCCCTGCCCCGCTCTGCCGTTTGTTACCTAACCTAACGGTGCACGAGGGGACATCGAGGCGAATGTGGATGGCATAAGTGTACGTCATATTTATCTGTGATATTTAGGTAATTTAAATGATGGGATATTCATTAATGAGATTAATGAAAGAAAATAAACCTAAAAGATGTTGTGGAATCGAATTTCAAAATAAAACAGGTAGCTACAGTTCTTGCTTTGCATCGCGGTGTTCATTATAGAACATCCTGCACCTTATTCGATGAGGAAAGGACCGAGATCCCTTCACCGGGAGTGACTCCTTTAGCAATAACTGGCAGATGCTACACACTCGGTTTGTCTTTTGATTGCTTCTATAGTTTATGCTTTGCACAGTGATATATATGATATATCCTGCACCTCATTCGACGAGGAAAGGGCCGACGATCCCTTCACCGGGAGTGACCCCTTTAGCAAAACTAGAAAAGCCTAAAAAACATTCCATTTAAAAAACCATTTGATTCCGCAACGAGATCAAGTTCAAAGAGTTAAAGGTTTTCACAAAAAAAAACCATTCGCAACCCTCCGTCATTTTAGGAAGTAGAGTACTTACTATTCGTGCTGTGTTTGTTGACCATAGTCAAGGCACAGTGTACGGTAGCTAAGTGATGTCTTCCTACACCGCATATGATGCGATTAGTTAGGACAGTCGCGTGACTTTGTTGACCTTAGTTAAGGGTCATGTGGGTGGGTCTAATTAATCACGAAATGACGGGTAGAACTTGACTAGTACTTATGATTTGTTGACCTTAGTTAAGCTCATAGGTGCTAGGGGTAAAAACCATTATCGGGAGTTTCAAGTGTTGAAATTTGCAATGAGATTGCATACCTTCTATATGATAGTTGGATCCCGATACCCACTGCGAGTAATTGTTACTCCTGGGAGAGTTTTGCACTTTACAATTAGCTGATCAAGTAGGTGTCTAGAAAGGTGTCAACGGGGTTACGCCTCTGGGAAAACGAGGTTTACTGTAATTAGGTCCGTGCGAAAGCACGGGGAACCTCTCTCAAAGTACCGACACTGGCCTGGCTGAAAGATTGGCGAACTTGTAGAGTGTAATTAATCCCGGCTAGTCTTTCCTTTTAAGGTTTGAAGGAAGATTTGATAAAAACAGTGGGAGCCATCCTGATTAGATAAAATATATAACCAATCTAATCTTGACTGAGCGCACGCAGAGTGTTTTCTTCTCTCTCTCTCCTGGTAGCGACCATATCACGCCTTAATCAAGATAATAATACGGATATTAACCGAACCCGCTTGTTATACTGAGCTAGGGAACGTTGGTCCCGCTCCAACATATAATTGTTATAAGACAGAGCAGGAAATTGGGGATTACCAGAATTCCCGTGCCACCCAAACGAAGAGAGTGCATGCTGATGAATCATCTTCGGGTGTGTTCATTACAAAGAACTGTTTCTCAGTATCCTCCGCATCCTGGGTATATGATACCGGATCTGGATCCTAGATATGTAATCTGTTACATAGGGCTACAAAAAGGTAGAAAAACTGAGAACGGGTGATGAGTTTCATGAGACAGAAAACGGGGCAAGTGTTGCAACCAAGTCTGTTGGTCACTGTCACCCTGTATTACCAATACATTGATTCTGAACGAATGCTATTAGATACCGAACTTGATATACAAAATCATATCAGTCTCTTTATGAGTAAAGAAACGATAAAATTTTGTATTGATGGCTAATGTTTTGAACATTTCCTATATCAAAAGTTGATCGGTTCAGGCACGTTATCTAAAAGCATTGTTGTTCTAAATCAAACTACAGTTCCTAGTATACAGAACACACACAAGAGGAAGAGTTCAGAAATGAACGAATCCTTCTTGAGGCATTGTAGACTAGGTCATATCAATGCGACCCGACTGGCTGAAGTTACATTTAGATGTATATTTAATCAGTTTGAATTTACATCTTATGAAAACTTGCCGGTCATGTCACAAAGATTAGATGACCATAGCTCTGTTTATTGGAAACAGGGAAAGAGTTAGTAAACTCTTGGGATTGATACATGATGATGTATGTAAGGTCTCCTGTCTACACATGCCAGGACTGGTTCTTTATACTTCATTATATTCTCTGATAATCTCTCAAGATTCAGTCATACGTTCCTGTTGAAACATAAGTCCGAACCTTTTGAGGTATTCACAGAATATAAGTTTGAAGTAGAGAACCAATACAGGTATAAGTATTATGTCCTATGATGAGATCAAGGAGGAGAATACTTGAGCACGGAAATCCTGGATTATTCTAAAGGAGAATGAGATTCTCTCTCAGCATTACTCCTCCGTATACACCATAGCACGATGGTATATCGGGGCGGAGCAATAGCACCCTATGTGATATGGTGTGCTCTATGATGAGTACTACTGAGTTTCCTGTTTCCTTTTGGGAGCTATGCACTTGAGAAGCTGCATACCTATTGAATAGGGTTCAAACCAAATCAGTTGCCTACCACTTCATATTTGATACGATAAGGGAAGAGCCCATCTCTTAAGTTAGTTAAGATTTGGGGTTGTCCAGCCTATGTCTGAAAAGCAAAATCGGGACAAGCTCGAGGCAAGGTCTGTTATGTACAACTGGAAAGGTTCCAGCTATACAAACAACATCAGATGATTTGGTAGAACCAAAGGATTCAGTAGAATCCAACGAACCTCAGCCTCTCCGCCGATCTAGTTGTTAGTTGTATATATGCCCTAGCGGCCAGTATTGTACAGATGATGTATATTATATTGGATGCTTGGACATATATATAGAGATGACTTTCTTGCTCGATATGATAGTATGCTATCTGGTTACTCTTTATCTTAACATGTACACTTGTCTCTTTAAACTGTCTTATAGTTACATGTTGATAAAGCCCTTAGGATGTGTACTTGACTACCTGGACTATGATGCAGATCATACTAAGTGGGGACATGGTAGTCCATACGTACATCCTTCAAGGTCCCTAGTCATGGGTGTATCGAGACGGGGCATCGATATACCAGAGTAGACTAGCGTATACGCTTCTAGATCCATGAGATGGGCGATGGATGATCCCATATCCATTGGTGTTTGACATCAGA
Organism: Agapanthus africanus; assembly: GCA_030015575.1. Lineage (NCBI taxonomy): Eukaryota > Viridiplantae > Streptophyta > Magnoliopsida > Asparagales > Amaryllidaceae > Agapanthus > Agapanthus africanus. Next base: position 737,904,990 of record CM057338.1, read on the forward strand.
GATGGTGTGCGGGTGCTAAGTGGAGACTGGGTACACTGGACGGACTCGCCGAGAACTCCCAGATGGTATTATACCTCACGTCAGATGGCAGTTCTCAGGAGACACTTGTGCAGGTTAGTCTGTAGACCCGAGATCGTCATAGAGTCTTGTGTGATTCCCACTGTGCTTTGATCTCCACCTTACCACGTCCATGAGGGCGTGCAAAACGGTGTTCTTTGGGTACAGTCCCGAGTCACATGGAGGCAATGAGCGATAGGAGGGGTTTCGTCTCTCCCGGTATTGGGGGTTGATGTTGCGCTGTGCTCGATTGGCCGTAACAGGGAAGTCCCTGGCCAGGGCTGATCAGAGATTTGCTGGTAAGTGTTACCAGTAGTTTCTCGACCCGTTATGAGCCTCACATCGGCACGACTTATCGGTTATTGGGGTCTGACGTTTACCACCCCTAGACTTGATATGCGACGTATCAGACGAACAGACCGGACTGTACGGTAAGTGTTACTGGTTGGATTCACAGGAGTGTGAGCGGGCTAGCTCGTCGATCTTCTGATCGCTCAATACCCGGATGGCCGTTACGTTTAGCAGACCGCTTGCGGCTTGTGGGTGCTTGATATGATCATCATCTGCTACCGGCGTATTGACGAGTCTTTAGAGTCCTACACAGAGGTTTCCTGGCTCAAACGAAACGAAATAGGAGCGCATATAAGATATGTGCGGGAGCGAGAATAATGCGTGTATGTGATACAGCATTTCATTCTCGCGATAAATGTTTCGATTGGTTATATTCGATATGACCTAGTTATCGAATCATTGATTCGATAAATCGATACATTGAATACTAGTCGGTTATGTGCGACATGACCGGATCATTGAATCAAATGTTGATTTAATGATTTAATGTATAATTATATATTTGATATATTACTTTGCATTAGCTAGTATTGGTTCACTTTATTTGGATTTTCTCACTTGATGTGCAAGAAGTATATATGATATACTTTTGTGCACTACTTTGTGTCATGTTCGATGATACATGTAGTTTGGTGTTGTGTTAAGACTTAAACCATGGTTATGATAATAGTTAGGGTTTTTATTTATTTACTTATTTATCTATTCTTTTTGATAAATAAATATATATGATAACAAAATGGTTTCTTTCATGAAGCTTGATGAAGCTTCATGAAGCTTTGACTAAAGTGACTATTTTGTCATCATCCTTAACCCTAACCATTCTCATTTTGACCATGGTTTATTCTCTACACTTAACCTAGGTTAGAAGATGATAAGTGTTGATTTTATTATTCTTTTTTCACAAGACTTATCATATTCTATCTACTTCTTCTTCTTCATCTTCAAGAAAGAAACTTTGATGCCATCAATGGCAACTTGAGATCCAAAGTGAGAAATCCAATTCTAAAGTGAACCCATCTCCTATTTCTTCACCCTCTACCTCTTGCCAAGTTGTTTTGGGTGTTTTCTTCACAAGTTTCACAACTTGGTGAAGTTGGAGCTTGAACTTGTGCAACCTCGACGTAGATCATCTTCGGCACGAAGCCGACGACCTATTCCACTCGTTTTCCCGATGAAGCCGACAAATGAGTCTAGGATTCGAAAAGGACAGCGAGAGGACGACTACGTGGAGCTAAGGAAGTGGATATCCGGATCTACAAAGGTTGTAACTTCCGAACTTTAGTTAAGTTGTTAACTTGAATCGTTTTTCGCCTAGAATTCTAGCCAACGATCCGTGTTAGGGTTTCGCGGCACTCATAATTTTTGAAATTGGCATGGTTGATGCCTTGTGAGACCTCTATAGGGTGCCTAGGAACCTTTCACTGGTATCAGAGCCTAGCTAGAGCCTTAGGCGAAGTCTAGACGGAGTTTGAAGTCCGAACGAACCGAAACCCTAACTCACAAAATGCTCTCTGTACATTTTCTAAAATCTGGGATTTTTCAAGTTTAAAAATGCCTAAAAAATTCAGCAAGAAGATCTAAGAATTATGGTGAAACATGAGATCATGATTCATCTAAACAGCCACGGAAACGCGGCAGAAGCATGCCTTCTGCCGCGGTTCCGCCGCCTACTGTTCACATTGCGCAATAATGTTTGCACAGTAATTCTTCTTTTCTGGTGCTGAGTTTTATGGGAATTTTTAAAATTTATTCAAGAGTTGCATTTTCTGGGGTGTTTTGGAGCTTCGTAGTTTCGATCGGATTATCAAATTTCGTCTTTGTGTATTTCCGGATAATTTTTAGAATATGTTAAAAAGTTCGACCGGATATAAATACCCAATTTTTCCCCTGTCGGGAAATTTCCAAGAGTTGGATTTTTCCGTAGTTTAACGACGTTCTAAGTAGTGCAAGTAACGCGATGGACCCTCTAGAAAACAACAAACCTTAACTCGATTATGTGACCGTCTTGAACTGCCTTTTGAACCTTCGGGTTTGGGGCAGTACGGCGTGCCACATGTAAGGCGTTGGCTTGACCCTTCTACGGCTGGACCGTTGGTACTGAGGCACGAACTGAATGTTGTTAGACTTATTTCATGTGTTGAGCTGTATCGGGAAAAACTTAGGTATTCGACTGTTCGATCGGAAAGTTTAACATTTTCTGTTTATCTGGAATGTGATACAATAATTGGAATTCACAAGTAGTTATGAGATAACTGGATGAATGTTATAAATCTAGCGATTTAGTCTCACTTCATATTGAAAAGAGTTTTCGATAATGGGACTAAAATGCAGGGTTTATAAGTGTTAGGCATGCGATGTCTAAAGAGGTTGCGGATTCCAACTGTTGTAGTTTTACACTTTCTTTTCTGTGACCGTAAGTGTAATATGTGATATCGCCGGTTTCGTTGCTATATGTCAACGACAATTGGGGTATGCATACTTACTTACGTTGATGACATGTGATGTTATGTGTTGCTGGATATGTTATATTGGATCGTCGTGTTTGAATAGCCGGGGTTTTTTTATGTGAGATGAGTGTTTTTCATTTACATTCATGTAAAAACTTGTATGTAATATTCTTTTATTTGGGGCACTTCCAGGTAGCGGAAGATGTCACCTTTTGTATATTATTTACTTTTCCGCATTAGGATAGACCCAAGGAGGGGAGCACAAGTAACCGGGTTCTGGGGTCCAGTGGGAGACCAACTCGAGGAGTCGAGTCCGGGTCTCCTAACCCTAGAATTGGCAGGGTTGCTTGCCGCTCTCGTAGGGGTCTAGGGGTGTGGGATTGGCTATTCATCACGACCGTGGAATCCGTGTTTTATACTGGCTCGTATTGAAAACACGGACGTCCTAGTATATCCAATGTTTCATATGTTTCTTCTGCTGCGATATCTGTGATGCGATCATGTGATGTTCTTTGATAGATACTTTATATAGTATATATGATATATTATATAGACTTTACTTATGTTTTGCACCCGCACTAACCCTGCCCTGCTCTGTCGTTAGTTACCTAACCTAACGGTGCACGAGGGGACATCGAGGCGAATGCGGATGGCATAAGTGTACGTCATATCTATCTGTGATGTTTAGGTATTTAAATGATGGGACTTTATTAATGTGATTAATGAAAGAAAAGAAACCTAAGATGTTGTAGAATCAGATTTTAAACAAAACAGGTAGCTACAGTTCTATCTTTGCATAGCGGTATATATGATATACCCTGCACCTTATTCGATAAGGAAAGGACCGAGATCCCTTCACCGGGAGTGACTCCTTTAGCAATAACTGGCAGATGCTACACACTCGGTTTGATTTTGATTGCTTCTATAGTTTATGCTTTGCACAGTGATATATATGATATATCCCGCACCTCATTCGACGAGGAAAGGGCTGACGATCCCTTCACCGGGAGTGATCCCTTTAGCAAAACTAGAAAATCCTCAAAATCACTCCATTTCAAAACTTCATTTGATTCTACAACGATATCAAGTTCATTACGCAATAGGTTTTCAGAAAAACCTGTCGTAGCCCTCCGTCATTTCAGATAAGTAGTAGTTAGTATTCGTGCTACGTTTGTTGGCCTGCGTCAAGGCGTAGTGTGCGGTAGCTAACTAGTATTTATCTGCTTATGCATATGATGCAGATTGGATTAGGGTAGTCGTACGACTTTGTTGGCCTGCGTCAAGGGTCGTGCGGGTGGGTTTAATTCAATTAGGAAATGACGGGTTGAACTTGACTAGCGAGCTGTGATTTGTTGGCCTGCGTCAAGGTCATAGGACGCTAGGGGCAAAATATTATCGGGAATTTCAAGTGTTGAAATTTGCAATGAGATTGCATACCTTCTATGAGATAGTTGGATCCCGATACCCACTGCGAGTAAGAGTTACTCCTGGGAGAGTTTTACACATTACAATTAGCCGATCAAGTAGGTGTCTAGAAAGGTGTTAACGAGGTTACGCCTCTGGGAAAACGAGGTTTACAGTAATTAGGTTCGTGCGAAAGCACGGGGGACTTCCCTCAAAGTACCGACACTGGCCTGGCTGAAAGATTGGCGAACTTGTAGTGTGTAATTAATCCCGGCTAGTCTTTCCTTTTAGGGTTTGAAGGAAGATTTGATAAAAACCAGTGGGAGCCATCCTGATTAGATAAGATAATAACCAATCTGATCTTGTACGAGCTTACGCTAAAGTGTTTTCTTCTCTCTCTCTCCAGGTAGCGACCATTTCATGCCTTAATAAAGATAATAATATGGATGTATTGACCGAACCCGCATGTTATACTGTGCTGGGGAACGTTGGTTCCGTTCTTTCCTATAAGGGTTATAGGACTGAACAGGATATAGGGGAATACCAGGATTCCCATGCCACCCGATTGAAGAAAGTACATGTTGATGCATTTTCTTCGGGTGTGTTCGTTACAGAGAACTGTTTCTCCATTTGCCCTACGTCCTGGGTATTAGATACCGGGTCAGGATCCCATATATGTAATCAGTTACATGGGCTTAGAAAAGGTAGAGAACTTGGAGAAGGTGATAAAGACATTAGAGTTGGAAATGGTGCAATTGTTGCAGCTAAGACTGTCGGGGAATATCATCTTGTGTTACCAACTAGTAATACATTGGTTCTGAACGAATGCTATTACATGCCGAACCTGATATGCAACATTATATCAGTTTCTTTATTAAGTAAAGAGGGATATAATTTTGTATTACAGGACAATGTTATGAACATTTTCCGTAACCAAAAGTTGGTTGGATCAGGCACGTTGTGCAATGGCATTTATGTTCTAAATCAATCAACAGTTCTGAGCATAACTAACACACACAAGAGGAAAAGTTCTGAAATGAACGAATCCTTCTTGTGGCATTGTAGACTGGGTCACATCAATGCGACACGACTGGCTAAGTTGCATAAGGATGGATATTTAAATCCGTTTGAATTTTCATCTTATGACACTTGCCAATCATGTCTCAAAGGCAAGATGACCAAAACTCCGTTTACAGGACACGGAGAAAGAGTTACCGAACTCTTGGGACTGATACATAGTGATGTATGCGGTCCCATGTCTACACATGCCAGGGATGGTTCTTCGTACTTCATTACATTCACTGACGATCTCTCTAGATTCGGATATGTGTTCCTGATGAAACACAAATCAGAAGCTTTTGAGAAATTTAGAGAATATAAACAAGAAGTCGAGAACCAAACCGGAAAAAGTATTAAAATCCTTCGATCTGATCGAGGATGAGAATACTTAAGCAATGAATTCCTGGACTTCCTAAAAGAGAATGGGATTCTCTCTCAGCTGACTCCTCCATATACACCACCGCACAACGGTGTATCAGAACGGAGGAACCGCACCCTATTGGATATGGTGCGCTCTATGATGAGCACAGCTGAGTTACCTATTTCCTTCTGGGGATATGCACTGGAAACAGCTGCAGATCTATTGAATATGGTTCCCACCAAAACCGTGCCAACCACTCCATATGAGATATGGAAAGGAAAGAGACCATGTCTTAATTATATTAAGATATGGGGTTGTCCGGCATTTGTAAAAACGCAAAATCCGGACAAACTCGCGGCAAGGTCCATTCTGTGTAAGTTTATTGGATATCCCAAACATTAGCGCGGGTATATCTTCTACCACACCGAGGAACAAAAGGTGTTTGTTTCTCGACATGCCACCTTTTTAGAAAAGGAATTTCTTGAAAAAGAAATTAGTGGCAAGGAGGTAGAACTGGAAGAGGTTCCAGCAATACAGACTACAACAGAAGATTTGGTTGAACCAGAGGATTCAGTAGTTCCCAATGAACCTCAGCCTCTCCGCCGATCTAGTAGGGTTCCTCGCCCACCTAAGAGATACTACGGTTTTCTCATGGATGGTGGGAGCGAGGATTGCATCATGGAGGATGATGACCCAACTAGCTTCGAGCAGGCCATCACGAGTAGGGACTCAGTGAAATGGCTGGATGCTATGCGGTCCGAGATGGAATCCATGTACACCAACAAAGTATGGACTTTGGACGTTGCTCCTGAATGGGTAAAACCCATTGGGAGCAAGTGGATCTTCAAGAAGAAACTTGGTGTAGATGGGAAAGTGGAGACTTTCAAAGCTAGACTTGTAGCAAAGGGTTTTCGTCAAAGACCAGGTGTGGACTATGACGAGACCTTTTCTCCAGTGGCTATGCTTAAATCCATCCGGATCATGCTTGCCATCGCTGCATATCATGATTACGAAATCTGGCAAATGGATGTTAAGACCGCCTTTCTAAATGGTGATTTAGAAGAGTGCGTGTACATGACTCAGCCAGAGGGCTTCGTAGACAGTGGGAGCAGCGGGAAGGTGTGCAAGCTGCTTAAATCCATTTATGGATTAAAGCAAGCATCGTGGAGTTGGAACATCTGCTTTGACGTCGTTATCAAAGAGTTTGATTTCGTCAAAAATCCAGATGAACCTTGTATCTACAAGAAGGTGGCAGAGAGTAAGGTTGTCTTCCTCGTATTGTACGTGGACGACATACTCTTGATAGGAAATCATATTCCTATGCTGCAATCGGTCAAGCTCTTCTTATCACAAAGATTCTCAATGAAAGATCTTGGTGATGCCTCCTGCATATTGGGAATTAGGATCTATAGAGATAGATCCAAACGGATTTTGGGATTGTCCCAATCCAGGTACATTGACACCATACTAAAGAGGTTTAGTATGGAAGAATCCAAGCGTGGGAATTTGCCCACGATCTCTGGAGTCACTCTCTCCAAAGAGATGTCTCCCAAGACTGATTTGGAGAGAGCTCGCATGCAAGGGATACCCTATGCTTCGGCAGTAGGCTCTATCATGTATGCGATGCTATGTACCAGACCCGATGTAGCATACTCACTAAGTGTAGTGAGCAGGTATCAAGCTGATCCTGGAGAGAGTCACTGGACAGCTGTGAAGAGCATTCTCAAGTACTTGCGAAGGACTAGAGATATGTTCTTGGTGTATGGTAACGGAGAGCTCCAAGTGGAGTCCTTTACTGATTCGAGCTTCCAGAGTGATAAGGACGACTCTAAGTCACAGTCGGGCTTTGTCTTTACCCTTTACGGAGGGGCGGTTAGCTGGAAGAGTTCCAAGAAGGAAACCGTGGCAGACTCGACGATGGAGGCTGAATACATCGCTGCCAACGATGCTGCCAAAGAGGCTGTCTGGATCAAGAAGTTCATTACTGAACTTGGAGTGGTTCCATCCATTGAGCATCCAATACCTTTGTATTGCGATAACAATGGAGCGGTGGCTTTGGCCAAGGAACCCAGGTCCCATCAGCGATCCAGGCATATTCTGAGGCGGTATCACCTGATCCGGGAGATAGTTGATCGCCGGGAGATCGAGGTCAGGAGGGTTGACACGAAGAACAACACGGCGGATCCACTCACGAAGGCCATTCCCCAGATACAGTTTGAGAGACTCTTCGGTATGCTCGGTATGCGATACTACAGCGGCTGGCCCTAGTGCAAGTGGGAGATTGTTAGTTGTATGTATGCCCTAGAGGCCAGTATTGTACAGATGATGTTGTTGGAGATAGTGCCTTCAGAGTCAATTATTAGGTCACAGGTACGTGATTGTAATGATTGAGGGAGGACCTATCCCGGTAGGACAGTCTTACTCGAGATGATAGTATGCTATCTGGTTTACCTTTATCATCGTGTACTGCTTTAGGTGACCTGACACGTCGCTATTACACGTTGATAGAGCCCCTAGGATTCTTGCTTGACCACCAGCAGTATGAGGGCGATCATATAAGTGGGAGCTGGGGTCTATAAGCTTATCCTTAAAAGGTCCCTAGTCGTGGGAGTTTCGAGACTGGGCATCGATACTCCATTAGTAGACTAGTGTATACAGTCGAGACCCCGACGAGGGGCGGTGGCCGGTCTCACAAGCCACTGGTGTCAGTTGGATCACCTAAGATGTATACAGGTGCTCATTGGGTTATGAGTACACCGGACAGGACTCGCCGGGAACATGCTAGTTGGTCATATACCAGACGTCAGATGGCAGTTCCCTGGTGACATGTGTGCAGGTTTGTTCATCGACCTGGGGATCGTCATTTGTCTCGTGTGAGTTCCCACTGTACTTTGATTACTACCCTACCACGGCTCAAAGGAGTCGTGCAAACAGGTTTTAGTTGGGTACAGTCCCGAGCCACATGGAGGCAGTGAGCGTATCTTCAGGGGTTCGTCTCTCCCGGTATTGGGGGTGAGGTCGTGCTGTGTCTAGGAGAGCCATTACACAAAGTCCTTGGCCAAGGCAAGGAGATTTACTGGTGGGTATTCCAGTAGTATCTCAGGGTGTTCTGGGCTACACTCCGACACGACTTGTACCGCTTTTGGGGGTCTGACTTTTACCAACCCCCTAGGCCCGCCATGCGATGCTCATAGATGAACGGACCGGACTGCACGGATATTGTCACTGACAGGCTCAGTTGGGTGTCGGGGTGAGCTTCCTCATCGACGTCCCTTTTGGTCAATAGCTGGTGGCCCGTCACGTATTGGCATATACCTCTGACGTGCTAGTGGTTAAATCCACAGCCATAGTATTGACGAGTCTTTAGAGTCCACCACATTTACAGTTACTCAAGCTTTCGGGCGAAAGGTTGTAGAGGCCGTATGGAGATATGGCAAGGTCCGATCAGATACGTGCGGTATTGCACGGATCAGGATCGGACAGTTTGTACTATAGGCCGTATGGTTATATGGCAGGGTTCGATCAGATACGTGCGGTATTGCACGGATCAGGATCGAACAGATATTACTAGCCGGCTTTGGTTTAAGCCGGATCTTAGTATAGTACAGTGTAGACTTTGTCTCATTGCATTTGTATTTCGGTCGAAATACAGATGCGGGTGTGTATGCACAGTATCGGGGTTTTCCTGTAATTTATTACAGGACCAGTTTTTGGAGTTGCCAGTTTGCTTTCCGTTTCGGCCAATTTCGATTGTTCCGTTCATTGGCCGAAGATTGGTGGAGGAGGGTTTATTTGCATTGTTGCAAATAGGCAATTGTGGAAGGGGGTCTTTGCATATTTCCTTGTATCATGATGGCTCACCTTACCTTGACCTTGCTTGACTTTTTGACTTCATCATGGTTGCACCTTACCTTGCTTTCTTGACTTTGGTTGTGATGATGGGAGAGGAGATGGTTGTTGAGTGTTGGACTTTACAAGCCATCATTTCTCTTTGCATTATTGTTCAAGCCACTCTCTCTCTCTCTCCAATCACACCAAAATGACAAGGGGCCGGCCATTCTTGAGGATGTGGGTTGATTGATTTTTGGTGTGGCATTTTTGGTTCTCTTCATTCTCCAAAAATCACACAAGAACCCTCTCCAAAAGTTCACTTCATTTTCCTCCACCACAAAGGCATCTCCATGAACCCCAAATGAGACTTCTTCTACTACGAATTCTACAACGAATCTTGGGCACGTCGAGTAGCCGGCTTCGTGCCCGAGTTGCCTCGGCATTGAGGTGGGAGCCCGTAAACAAAGTAGGCGATGTGGTGCACTTCCGGCGACGAGGAGGAGACGGGACTTTTCCGCAGGAGATCGGGAGCATGACGAGAAGACCGGAGGACTTGGATCGTCGGTATATCTCTAACCCATCTTGTTAGTAGCTTAGACTAGTTAATGGTTCGATCCGGAGTTTAGTGCGCGGTGGTGCCGGTTTGCAAAGTCCGCAAAATTTTAGTTATTCACCGTTTCCGCATTCCGGCGTCGGATTGACGGCCGGGGCGCCGCCGTGCACTTACAGTGGTATCAGAGCCTCCCCATTAACTTAGTCTAGCTTTGTGTAATGTGTTTTTCAGTTCCGATCGATCGAAATGTCCGAAAACCCAAATACACCCACGACAGTTTCTGTTGAAATTTTTCAGTCTCCAAAAATTTTTCAGGTTGTAAAATATTAATGTACTGGAGATTTCAAGGCTACTGAGAAAATTCGAGAGTGTCAGTCAACAGTACAAGCGCGGAAGCGCGGCCTGACCTTCCTTAAGCGCCGCCCTTCCGCCGCTTACTGTTCTGATCCCTGCATCAAATTTCTTCAGTAGTTTTCTGGGCTTAAAGTATGGGTTTTGGAATATTAAAATTGGGCCAATTATTTCTGTGACTGCTACAGTATTCTTTGTGGGCCCACTTGTTAAAGTTTGATCAATCGGATATTTTAAACACATTTTTCACAGTATTTACATTATATCTACGACCGTGAATGTCACTCGATCGGTAAATCCGGTCTAACTGCTATAGCCCGGTTAGACGGATTTGCGAACGTGACTTTCACGTTGATGTTCTATGTATTTGCTGTGATGTTGCGGATCGGTCGTGGGGGATAGCCTGGATGCAATGCTAGTACTGTGCTGTTGTATTATGTACATTTGATATTGCGGGGCGAGAGTCCGACATGTGGACTGCCGTCACTGCCTGATTGTATTATTATTTTGGGGCACGACCTGGTTGCGGTCGATGTACCCGGTGTATATATATTTTACTTTCTGTACTAAGATTACCCCGCGGAGGGGTGCACGGATAACCGGGTTCTGGAGGGCAACAAGCTCGCATCTCATGGCATTGAGACGGAGGGGGCTTCACTCTAGGATTGGCGGGCTATTCGCCGCACTCGTAGGGGGTACAGGTTGACCCAGGAGGGGTGCCCAAGTTGCCGGATTCCGTGAAGTGCTGGGTGGTCCATTCACGGGGCTGAAGGGGGCTGCCTCGCTTCAGGTTTTGGCGGGTGACTTGCCGCGCCCGTAGGGGTCTAGGATTTCATTGCACAGGCTATCCACACGACCAGGGGAACGTCGGGTTTCAGTAGTGGCTCTGTGAAACCCGGGGATCCCAGATATCTGTATTGTTTCTGTGATGCTGTTCATTCTCTGTGATGTTGCATTTCTTTCACGCCTTGAGCGAAATATAATATATTGGTATATATATTAGTAGATGTTGTATATGTTTTACATCCGCGCTAGTCCAGTCCCCGCTCTGTCGTTAGTTAGCTAACCTAACGGGTAATGACGGGACCCAGTGGCGAATGCGGATGGCATATACGTACATCAGTATATTTTCGTTCTTTTTGGTGTGATCAATTGATGGGACTGCATTGATTCGGATCAATGCAAGTTAAAAACAAACCTAATCTGATGTTGTTGGAACACTTTTTCAAAAAGCTGTTATTGCAAGGACGTTCACTTTTGTTTTGCATAGTGATATTCGGTTATGAATATCCAGCACCTCAGTCGACGAGGCAAGGGCCGAGATCCCTTCACCGGGAGTGACCCCTTGGACAAAAAGTTTGCGTCAGGGCAATGACTTCACTATAGCCGATTGCTTTTGCTTTGCACCGTGGTATTCATTTGGAATATCCTGCACCCCATTCTACGGGGAAAGAGCCGAGATCCCTTCACCGGGAGTGACCTCTTTAGCAACGGTTTTCGTCACTATATTTTCAAAAAGCTATCCGTTCCTTCAACGATATCAAGTTCATTACGTTCAAGGTTTTCGCCAGAAACCATTCGTAGCCCTCCGTCATTTCAGTTAAATATTCGGTAGTATTCAAGCTATGTATTTTGACCTCACGCCAAGGCATAGTGATTGGTAGCTGCCGGGTATTTATCTGTTGCATAGATAGATGCGTTGGTTTGGGACAGTCGTACTACTATTTTGGCCTACGTCAAGGGTATGTACGGGTGGGTTCAGATTAACCTGGATAATGACGGGCAGAACTTGACATGTGACTTATGATATTTTGACCTCACGCCAAGGTCATAAGAGCATGGGGCAGAAATCACATCGGGAGTTTCAAAAGAACTGAAACTTGCCAGATATGCGCATACCTTCTGGAGTGTGATACCGTGAGCGGATTCCGTCACGTTGTCATGCGATGAGAGTTGGATCCCGATTCCCACTGATGAGTTAGTTTACTCCTCGGGTGACCCCGACTAATTCTTCTTTCAGGTTTGGAGGAGAATTTGAGGTACAGTGGGAGGATTCCAGATTAGATAAATTGTCACCATTCTGATCTAGGTTAGAGTGCACGCTGAGTGTTTCTTTTCTCTCTCTCTTTGGCAGCGACCATTGACCCGACCCTAAGACAATGACTCAGTGACCAAGTTGACCGAACCTTCTTAAACACTGGCTTTTGGATTGTCAGAGTTGCAAACCTCATTGCCACTCCTACTTTTACCCTTTTCTCCAGGACACCCCGTTTTACTACGAACGTTCACTTCCATTGGACAAAACCATCGTATGGTTAGATACGAACTCGAAAGAATTTATTCGAGGATGGTTTCCGGTTCTGGAGAAAACGGATAGGATTATTCAGTTGTCTTTTCTTTTCACCCTCTCTCAGGTTGCGAGTACTCCTTAGTTTAGGAGTAGTACACCTATTATGCAAATTGGATAGTCTTCTTCCAAACCATAGGCTGGTGCCGACCGGTAGGGAATGAAGAAAACCAATTAGCATAACGATGGTGTGCAGAAGGTATTAAGTTCAGACAAAACAAGGGATCAGTAAGAGGGCAAAGTAAATTGCAACAGATATTCACGACCAAAACAAATATTTCGTTACCACTCCCACATCACCTTTGTATTTCTCCAGGACACTCCGTATCACTACGAAGATCCCATTTTATTGGATAATCCATCGTATGGTTATATACGAACTCGAAAGGAACTTGTTCCAGTTCGGGGATGGATCCTGGTTCAGGAGAAATAGGAATAAAGTACATTCAGATGTCTTTTATCTTCACCTTCTCTCGCGTTGCGAGTGCTCCTAGGATTAGGACAGTACACCCTTTATGCTTTTTGGATAGTCTTCTTCCAAACCATAGGCTGGTGCCGAACGGTAGGGAAGGTAGAAAACCAATTGGCCTAAAGGGGTGTACAGAAGGTAAAGACTAAAGACATATGAAGGGATTTGGAGAGGTGGCAAAGAATTATACGGTTATAGTTGTGAATCTGGATGATGGAAGAGGCATTACTAGGAATACCAGGATACCCCATCGAAACATTTCAATGTTTCAGTTCCACTGTGTACTGTTAATGGAAAACTGATTTCCCGATTAGATACTTGCTCCAGGGTATGTATTTACCAGGTTTGATTCTCACATCTGTATGGTTTTACAGATGATGAGTGGGAGTAGGTTATTGGGAATTGGGTGATCATCCTCATTATATCGGGATTCGTTGTAATCGGTGATATTTGAGGAAATCACCTGGGTTGTTTGCCGGTCGGCAAATATTTGGTTTTGAATATCCGCTGTTATGCACCAATTTCAAATTGATATATCTGTACGTCTATTTTCACAGAGTGAGATATACCTTTCTGAAATTATGTCTACGACATTTACCTATATCAGTGGATGGTTAGGTAAGGAGCATTAAACAGCGGTGTAATTCTTCTTAACCATAAGTACAGTTTTCAACCTACGACACACAGTGAATGAGTAATCAGACTCAAGGGACTTTTACAGAGTATTGTATGTTGTCCAGAGTCCATCAGGACAGAGGGGATGGTCCTCGTACTATATTCGGTTTACTTATGACTCCTCTAATTTTTAGACAGGTGTTTCGAGGAAACACAGGGTCTGAATTTGGAGAAGTTATATGTATTTGAATAGAGTAGAGAACCAGGTATAGCAAGTATCGGGATTCTTCAAAGAGATCGAAGATGTAGATACTTGTGTATGGTGTTCAGTTGATAGTAATGACAAAGAGATCTTGCTTCTCTTTCAGGTTACTCATAATTGGAAGTATTCCTATGTTGAGTAACGCTGATCGGCCTCCTTCCATTTAGTTGACATGCGCTGGGGACAGCTGCATGATTTGAATCTAGTTCAATTAAATCAGTGCCTCTGTTTCTATATTGGATATAGTACAGTTCATATCTTAACATTGTTAAGGTACGGGGAGTTGTCTGGCTTATGCTTAAAACCAGACACTGGACAACTCAAGGCACATTTCTGTAATGGCTGTTTGTGGGTTGACCCAGGCTATGACGCGGGTTGACTTTCTACCATCTGGATGAACAATAGCAATATTGTTCTAGACTCGCCACAGTTTTATTAAAAAAAATGGATTTTTTCAGAAAACAGAAGTGGGAGTATGGTAGAACTGGAAGTGATTCCAGAACCACAAACGATTACTGAAGATTTGATAAGGAACCTAAAGATTCAATCTGGATTGACATTCCATTGGCCACTCCGCAGATAAGGTGGGTAACTTCAGGCACCCGAGAGGTACTACGGTAGCCTCAAGGACGGTGACAGGGAAGTTCTTGTTTACCCACAATTACCATTGCTGTTGTTCCAGGCTGCGAGACCCGGCGGGAGGATGAGTATAGCGTCGTTCTAAACTAGTTTTAGAAGTGCACGTCTATATGACTCTGCCAGAGGGTTGTCGTAGTCAGTGGGAGCAGCGGAAGCATTGGTGGACAGGTAGCTTATGTCTATTTACAGACTGAAGCACCAGTAGCGGAGATAGATCATCTATTTCTGACGTGACAGTCATGGGTTTGACTTCATCAGAATAGGGGATGGATCTGTTGAGAAGGTAGTAGGGTGTGATATCCTGGTATTTGGATGACATACACAAAGTA
Source organism: Agapanthus africanus (assembly GCA_030015575.1). Classification (NCBI taxonomy): domain Eukaryota; kingdom Viridiplantae; phylum Streptophyta; class Magnoliopsida; order Asparagales; family Amaryllidaceae; genus Agapanthus; species Agapanthus africanus. The sequence continues at coordinate 737,920,065 of CM057338.1, forward strand.
GGAAAGGAAACTCCTATACTACGATCGGTTATACTTTGGTCGTCACACAGTTGTTTCTCCACAATGGAAATGGATTTTATATCAGACATACTGGTTACTAGATCTATGGTCTTAGATCTAGATTTGGGTGGTTTCCCAATCAGGGTACTTGACAGCATTCTAAGAGTATTTAGGATGGACGACTCCTGGCACGGTAGTGTACCTGCAGGTAATGGAGTCACCCTCTCTAAAGGTGTCTTACAGACTAAAGGGGAGAGGGATGTGCATGATTGGCAGATCACTTGCTTAGGCAATTGAGTCAATCATGAGATGTCAAGTACCACACCAGATATTGTTCTTGCACTGGATGCAATAAGTTGACATTAATCCAATCCTGGAGAAACAGTCGGAAGCAGTTTTAGAACATAAGTGGATGTTCTAGGGAGATGATAACGACAGCCTCATTCAGGAGACAGTTATCATTCCAGGCTTCCAAGGTGACATGGATGACAAGAAGGTTGTCAGAGTTATAGTTTTCCTTCTGATGAGGGGCAGTATTTTGGATAGGTGGTCCAAGGCAATACTGAGGGTGGCATGGCGCAGGATACTGATTAAGTTCAGTTGACGATACAGTCTAAGAAGTTTGGATTTGGAGCTCATTTATGAGCTATGTCCCATCAGACATCCAGACACATTCTAAGACAGGTATTGCTCATTTCGGGAGATGGGTTTCTCCGCAAACTTGAGATTTAGAGAGACATGGAAAGAGACAACTAAGCGGATCCACTCACTGAGGCTATTCCTCGAACGCAATAGTTTCGCAAACGAGCTTTGTGAGACTGACTTGTAGAGGAGTTGGGTGTTCGGTATCACACGGGCTGTGAGTATGCGACATCGCAATAATTAGCCTTGAGTGCAAGTGGGAGATTGTTGGAGATAGTGCCCTCAGAGTCAATTATTAGGTCACAGGTACGTGATTGTAATGATTGAGGGAGGACCTATCCCGGTAGGACAGTCTTACTCGAGATGATAGTATGCTATCTGGTTTACCTTTATCATCGTGTACTGCTTTAGGTGACCTGACACGTCGCTATTACACGTTGATAGAGCCCCTAGGATTCTTGCTTGACCACCAGCAGTATGAGGGCGATCATATAAGTGGGAGCTGGGGTCTATAAGCTTATCCTTAAAAGGTCCCTAGTCGTGGGAGTTTCGAGACTGGGCATCGATACTCCATTAGTAGACTAGTGTATATAGTCGAGACCCCGACGAGGGGCGGTGGCCGGTCTCACAAGCCACTGGTGTCAGTTGGATCACCTAAGATGTATACAGGTGCTCATTGGGTTATGAGTACACCGGACAGGACTCGCCGGGAACATGCTAGTTGGTCATATACCAGACGTCAGATGGCAGTTCCCTGGTGACATGTGTGCAGGTTTGTTCATCGACCTGGGGATCGTCATTTGTCTCGTGTGAGTTCCCACTGTACTTTGATTACTACCCTACCACGGCTCAAAGGAGTCGTGCAAACAGGTTTTAGTTGGGTACAGTCCCGAGCCACATGGAGGCAGTGAGCGTATCTTCAGGGGTTCGTCTCTCCCGGTATTGGGGGTGAGGTCGTGCTGTGTCTAGGAGAGCCATTACACAAAGTCCTTGGCCAAGGCAAGGAGATTTACTGGTGGGTATTCCAGTAGTATCTCAGGGTGTTCTGGGCTACACTCCGACACGACTTGTACCGCTTTTGGGGGTCTGACTTTTACCAACCCCCTAGGCCCGCCATGCGATGCTCATAGACGAACGGACCGGACTGCACGGATATTGTCACTGACAGGCTCAGTTGGGTGTCGGGGTGAGCTTCCTCATCGACGTCCCTTTTGGTCAATAGCTGGTGGCCCGTCACGTATTGGCATATACCTCTGACGTGCTAGTGGTTAAATCCACAGCCATAGTATTGACGAGTCTTTAGAGTCCACCACATTTACAGTTACTCAAGCTTTCGGGCGAAAGGTTGTAGAGGCCGTATGGAGATATGGCAAGGTCCGATCAGATACGTGCGGTATTGCACGGATCAGGATCGGACAGTTTGTACTATAGGCCGTATGGTTATATGGCAGGGTTCGATCAGATACGTGCGGTATTGCACGGATCAGGATCGAACAGATATTACTAGCCGGCTTTGGTTTAAGCCGGATCCTAGTATAGTACAGTGTAGACTTTGTCTCATTGCATTTGTATTTCAGTCGAAATACAGATGCGGGTGTGTATGCACAGTATCGGGGTTTTCCTGTAATTTATTACAGGACCAGTTTTTGGAGTTGCCAGTTTGCTTTCCGTTTCGGCCAATTTCGATTGTTCCGTTCATTGGCCGAAGATTGGTGGAGGAGGGTTTATTTGCATTGTTGCAAATAGGCAATTGTGGAAGGGGGTCTTTGCATATTTCCTTGTATCATGATGGCTCACCTTACCTTGACCTTGCTTGACTTTTTGACTTCATCATGGTTGCACCTTACCTTGCTTTCTTGACTTTGGTTGTGATGATGGGAGAGGAGATGGTTGTTGAGTGTTGGACTTTACAAGCCATCATTTCTCTTTGCATTATTGTTCAAGCCACTCTCTCTCTCTCTCCAATCACACCAAAATGACAAGGGGCCGGCCATTCTTGAGGATGTGGGTTGATTGATTTTTGGTGTGGCATTTTTGGTTCTCTTCATTCTCCAAAAATCACACAAGAACCCTCTCCAAAAGTTCACTTCATTTTCCTCCACCACAAAGGCATCTCCATGAACCCCAAATGAGACTTCTTCTACTACGAATTCTACAACGAATCTTGGGCACGTCGAGTAGCCGGCTTCGTGCCCGAGTTGCCTCGGCATTGAGGTGGGAGCCCGTAAACAAAGTAGGCGATGTGGTGCACTTCCGGCGACGAGGAGGAGACGGGACTTTTCCGCAGGAGATCGGGAGCATGACGAGAAGACCGGAGGACTTGGATCGTCGGTATATCTCTAACCCATCTTGTTAGTAGCTTAGACTAGTTAATGGTTCGATCCGGAGTTTAGTGCGCGGTGGTGCCGGTTTGCAAAGTCTGCAAAATTTTAGTTATTCACCGTTTCCGCATTCCGGCGTCGGATTGACGGCCGGGGCGCCGCCGTGCACTTACAGATGTATATTATATTGGATGCTTGGACATATATATAGAGATGACTTTCTTGCTCGATATGATAGTATGCTATCTGGTTACTCTTTATCTTAACATGTACACTTGTCTCTTTAAACTGTCTTATAGTTACATGTTGATAAATCCCTTAGGATGTGTACTTGACTACCTGGACTATGATGCAGATCATACTAAGTGGGGACATGGTAGTCCATATACATCCTTCAAGGTCCCTAGTCGTGGGTGTATCGAGACGGGGCATCGATATACCAGAGTAGACTAGCGTATACGCTTCTCAACCTATGAGATGGGCGATGGATGATCCCATATCAATTGGTGTTTGACATCAGAGATGGTGTACGGGTGCTCAGTGGAGACTGGGTACACTGGACGGACTCGCCGAGAACTCCCAGATGGTATTATACCTCACGTCAGATGGCAGTTCTCAGGTGACACTTGTGCAGGTTAGTCTGTAGACCCGAGATCGTCATAGAGTCTTGTGTGATTCCCACTGTGCTTTGATCTCCACCTTACCACGTCCATGAGGGCGTGCAAAACGGTGGTCTTTGGGTACAGTCCCAAGTCACATGGAGGCAATGACCGATAGGAGGGGTTTCGTCTCTCCTGGTATTGGGGGTTGATGTTGCGCTGTGCTCGATTGGCCGTAACAGGGAAGTCCCTGGCCAGGGCTGATCAGAGATTTGCTGGTAAGTGTTACCAGTAGTTTCTCGACCCGTTATGAGCCTCACATCGGCATGACTTATCGGTTATTGGGGTCTGACGTTTACCACCCCTAGACTTGATATGCGACGTATCAGACGAACAGACCGGACTGTACGGTAAGTGTTACTGGTTGGATTCACAGGAGTGTGAGCGGGCTAGCTCGTCGATCTTCTGATCGCTCAATACCCGGATGGCCGTTACGTTTAGCAGACCGCTTGCGGCTTGTGGGTGCTTGATATGATCATCATCTGCTACCGGCGTATTGACGAGTCTTTAGAGTCCTACACAGAGGTTTCCTGGCTCAAGCGAAACGAAATAGGAGCGCATATGAGATATGTGCGGGAGCGAGAATAATGCGTGTATGTGATACCGCATTTCATTCTCGCGATAAATGTTTCGATTGGTTATATTCGATATGACCTAGTTATCGAATCATTGATTCGATAAATCGATACATTGAATACTAGTCGGTTATGTGCGACATGACCGGATCATTGAATCAAATGTTGATTTAATGATTTAATGTATAATTATATATTTGATATATTACTTTGCATTAGCTAGTATTGGTTCACTTTATATGGATTTTCTCACTTGATGTGCAAGAAGTATATATGATATACTTTTGGCAACTACTTTGTGTCATGTTTGATGATACATGTAGTTTGGTGTTGTGTTAAGACTTAAACCATGGTTATGATAATAGTTAGGGCTTTTATTTATTTACTTATTTATCTATTCTTTTTGATAAATAAATATATATGATAACAAAATGGTTTCTTTCATGATGCTTGATGAAGCTTCATGAAGCTTTGACTAAAGTGACTATTTTGTCATCATCCTTAACCCTAACCATTCTCATTTTGACCATGGTTTATTCTCTACACTTAACCTAGGTTAGAAGATGATAAGTGTTGATTTTATTATTCTTTTTTCACAAGACTTATCATATTCTATCTACTTCTTCTTCATCTTCAAGAAAGAAACTTTGATGCCATCAATGGCAACTTGAGATCCAAAGTGAGAAATCCAATTCTAAAGTGAACCCATCTCCTATTTCTTCACCCTCTACCTCTTGCCAAGTTGTTTTTGGTGTTTTCTTCACAAGTTTCACAACTTGGTGAAGTTGGAGCTTGAACTTGTGCAACCTCGACGTAGATCATTTTCGGCACGAAGCCGACGACCTATTCCGCTCGTTTTCCCGATGAAGCGGACAAATGAGTCTAGGATTCGAAAAGGACAGCGAGAGGACGACTACGTAGAGCTAAGGAAGTGGATATCCAGATCTACAAAGGTTGTAACTTCCGAACTTTAGTTAAGTTGTTAACTTGAATCGTTTTTCGCCTAGAATTCCAGCAAACTATCCGCGTTAGGGTTTCGCGGCACTCATAATTTTTGAAATTGGCATGATTGATGCCTTGTGAGACCTCTATGGGGTGCCTAGGAACCTTTCACTAGTAGGATTCCTCACCCACCTGAGAGATATTTCGGTTTCTCTATGACAGTGGGAGCGAGGATTGCATCATGAGATGATGACCCAAATAGTTTCGAGCTGGCCATCGAGAGTAAAGACTCTGTAAGAATGGCTGGATGCTTAGTGATCTGAGATGGAATCCATATACACCAACAAAGTATGGACTTTGATTGCGATATCTGAAGGGTTAAATCCCCATCAGGAACAAGTATATCTTGAGAAGATTACTTGGTGTAGATGGAAAAGTTGAGACTTTCAAAGCTAGACTTGTTAAAGGTTTTCGTCATCGACCAGGCACGGATTATGATGAAACCTTTTCCAGGGACTATGCTTAAGTCCATCCAGATCCTACTTGCCACGGCTACATACCATGACTGCGATATCTGGTGGTTGGGTGTCATGACTGCTTTTCTAAATACTGATTTAGAATAGAAAGTCTATAAGTACACAGCCAGAGGGATTCGTAAACAGTAGGAGCAGCGGAAACATGTGCAAGTTGCTTTACAGGATAAAGCAGGCATCGCGGAGTTGGAACATCTATTTTGATGTGGTAGTCAAAGTATTTGACTTCATCAAAATAGTAGATGAACCTTGTATATACAAAACGGTAGTAGAGAGTAAGGTGGTCATCCTCGTATTGTACGTGGACAACATACTCTTGATAGGAAAAGAGTTTCCTATACTACGATCGGTCGATCTCCTCTTATCATAAGGATTCTCCAATAGGATAAAGATGATACCTCCTAAATCCTGGAATTCGGGTCTATGAGATAGATCTAAATGGATGTTAGGATTCTCACTAGCTGTAGTAAGATAGTATCAATCGATCCTGGGGAGAATCACTGGAAGTGTTCCAGAGTGATAAAGACGACTGAATGTCAGTCACAGGCAATGTCTTTACCCTCAGTGGAGGGACGGTATGTTGGAATATTTCCAAGCTAGATACCGTGACAAACTAGACGATAAAGGCTGGTAACATCGCTATTAAAGATACTACCAAAGAGGCAGTTTGGGTGTATATTGGTTCATAAGATGAACTAGGTTCCTGCCATTGTGTGACAATGGAAATGTGGCTTTGGCCCTGGAACCCTGGTCCCATCAGTGACCCAGACATATTCTGAGGAAGCATCACCTGATCAAGGAGATAGTTGATCTCTGGGGTGATCGAGGTTAGGAGAGTAGACTCAGATGACAACACGGCGGATCCACTCACGAAGGCCTTTTCCCAGAGAGAGACTCCTATGGGATGGTTGAGTATTAGATACTGCAACCACTGCTACAGATGCCTTAGTGCAAGTGGGAGATTGTTAGTTATATGTATGCCCTAGAGGCCATTACTGTACATTGGATGTATATTGTAGTGGATGCTGGGATATATATAGGTAGGACTTTCTTGCTCGACATGATAGTACGCTATCTGGTTGCTCTTTATCTTAACATGTATACTTTCTGTCTCTCTGATTACATGTTGATAAAGCCCTTAGGATGTGTACTCGACTTCCAAGACTATGATGTAGATCATACTAGTGGGGCCTAGGTAGTCAATGAGTACATCCTTCATTGTTCCTAGTCGTGGGAATATCGAGACGGGGCATCGATATTCCAGAGTAGACTAGCGTATATCTTCTCGACCCATGTGATGGGCGATGGATGATCCCATATCCATTGGTGTTTGACATCAGAGATGGTATACGGGTGCTCAGTGGAGACTGGGTACACTGAACGGACTCGCCGAGAACTCCCAGATGGTATTATACCTCACGTCAGATAGCAGTTCTCTGGTGACACTGGTACAGCTTAGTCTGTTGACCCGAGATCGTCATAGAGTCTTGTGTGTCTCCCACTGTGCTTTGATTTCCACCCTACCACGGCTCTACTGAGGCGTGCAAACAGGTGGTTTTTGGGTACAGTCCCGATTCACATGGAGGCAATGAGCGATAGGAGGGGATTCGTCTCTCCCGGTATTGGAGGTTGATGTTGCGCAATGCACGACTGGCCATAACAGGAAATCCCTGGCCAGGGTTGCTGTGATATACTGGTAAGAGTTATCAGTAGTTTCACGAAAGTTATGGACCCTACGTCGGCATGACTTATCAAGCTATTGGGGTCTGACGTTTACCACCCCTAGGCGAGATATGCGACATATCAGACGAACAGACCGGACTGTACGGTAAGTGTTACTGGTTGGATTCACAGGAGTGTGAGCGGGCTTGCTCGTCGATCTTCTGATCGCTCAATACTCGGGTGGCCGTTACGTTTAGCAGACCGCTTGCGGCTTGTGGGTGTTTGATATGATCATCATCTGCTGCCGGCGTATTGACGAGTCTTTAGAGTCCTGCACAAAGGTTTCCTAGCTCAAGCGAAACGAAATAGGAGCGCATATGAGATATGTGCGGGACCGAGAATAATTCGTGTATGTGATACCGTATTCCATTCTCGCGATGAATGTATCGATTAGTTATATGCGATATAACCTAGTTATCGAATCAAGGATTGATTCGATAAGCCGATACATTGGATACTAGCCGGTTATATGCGACATGACCGGATCATTGAATCAAGTGTTGATTTAATGATTTAATGTATAATTATATATTTGATATATTACTTTGCATTAACTAGTATTGGTTCACTTTAAATGGATTTACTCACTTGATTTGTGCAAGTTGTATATGTGATATACTTTTGTGCACAAGATTGTATCATGTTTGATGATACATGCAAGCTTGGGTTTGTGTAAAGAATTGACCATGGTTATATGAATGGTTAGGGTTTCATTTTATTTGCTTATTTATTTATTCATTTATTCTTTATTGAAAGAAATAAAATGGTGGCTAAGTTTGGTTTATCTTTGAAGCTTCATGAAGCTTTGAATGGTTGACTATTTTGTTTCTTTCCTTAACCCTAACCATTCACTTTAACCTTAGTTTATTCTCTACATCTAACCATAGTTGACATTATGATAAGTATGATTTATTTTCTATTTTCTAAATAACTTATCATATCTTCTTCTTCTTCTTCATCTTCTTCTTCTTCATCTTCTTCTTCCATAAAAAGAAGCTTGCTACATCAATGGTGATTGATGAAAAAGTGTGAGAAATCCAAATCTAAAGTCTACCCACTTCCTATTTCTTCATCCTCTACCTCTTGCCAAGTAGTATAGGGTGTTTCCTTCACAAGTTTTCTTGACTTGGTGAAGTTGGAGCTTGATCTTGCGATGCCTCGACGTAGATCATCTTCGGCATCGTCGTCGATGACCTAGCCCGCTTTTTCTCCGATGAAGCCGACACTAGAGCCCAAGATCCGATTTGTACAGCGAGGAGACTTCATCGCGGAGCCATTGAGGTGGAGAACCGGATCTACAAAGGTTGTAGCCACTTTCCTTTAGCATTTAATTCGTTTACATGCTTGCATCGCCTCATTATCTAGTTAACGATCCGTATTAGGGTTTGTAGGCACCCGTAAAATTTGAATTGAGCATGTTTGATCACTTGTGAGACTTCATTAGTGTGCCTAGGAACCCTACACATACGATGCGATTGGATTAGGGTATTCGTACGGCGTTGTTTGGCCTCCGTCAAGGGTCGTGCGGGTGGGTTTAATTCAAACAGGAAATGACGGGTTGAACTTGACTAGCGGACTATGGGTAGTTTGGCCTCCGTCAAGGTCATAGGACGCTAGGGGCAAAAATTATCGAGAATTTCAAGTGTTGAAATTTGCAATGAGATTGCATATCTTCTATGAGATAGTTGGATCCCGATACCCACTGCGAGTAATTGTTACTCCTGGGAGAGTTTTACACATTGCAATTAGCCGATCAAGTAGGTGACTAGAAAGGTGTCAACGAGATTACGCCTCTGGAAAAACGAGGTTTACATTAATTAGGTTCGTGCGGAAGCACGGGGGACCTCCCTCAAAGTACCAACACTGGCCTGGCTGAAAGATTGGCGAACTTGTAGCGTGTAATTAATCCCGGCTAGTCTTTCCTTTTAGGGTTTGAAGGAAGATTTGATAAAAACAGTGGGAGCCATCCTGATTAGATAAAATAATAACCAATCTGATCTTGCAAGAGCATACGCTGAGTGTTTTCTTCTCTCTCTCTCCAGGTAGCGACCATGTCACGCCTTAATCAAGATAATAAAACGGATATTTTGACCGAACCCGCTTGTTATACTGTGCTGGGGAACGTTGGTCCCGCTCCAACTTATAATTGTTATAAGACAGAGCAGGAAATTGGGGAATACCAGATTTCCCGTGCCGCCCAAACGAAGAAAGTGCATATTGATGCATCATCTTCGGGTGTGTTCATTACACAGAACTGTTTCTCAATGTCCTTTACGTCCTGGGTATATGATACCGGATCAGGATCCCACATATGTAATATATTACATGGGCTACAGAAAGGTAGAGAACTGAGAACGGGTGATAAGTTTCATGAGGCAGAAAACGGTGCAAGTGTTGCAGCCAGGTCTGTTGGTCACTGTCACCCTGTATTACCAGAATACATTGATTCTGAACAAATGTTATTAGATACCGAACCTGATATACAAAATCATATCAATCTCTTTATTCATTAAAGAAGAATACAATTTTGTATTGTTGGATAATGTTTTGAACATTTCCTATATCAAGAGTTGATCGGTTCAGGCACGTTATCTAAAAGCATTAATGTTCTAAATCAAACTACAGTTCTTAGTATACAGAACACACACAAGAGGAAGAGTTCAGAAATGAACGAATCCTTCTTGAGGCATTGTAGACTAGGTCATATCAATGCGACCCGACTAGCTGAAGTTACATTTAGATGCATATTTAAATTAGTTTGAATTTACATCTTGTGAAACTTGCCAGTCATGTCACAAAAATTAGATGACCACAGCTCTGTTTGTTGGAAACAGAGAAAGAGTTAGTGAACTTTTGGGATTGATATATGCTGATGTATGAAGGTCCCCTGTCTACACATGCCAAGACCGGTTCTTTGTACTTCATTACATTCTCTGATAATCTCTCAAGATTTAGACATATGTTCCTGTTGAAACACAAGTCCGAAATTTTTGAGATATTCACAGAATATAAGTTAGAAGTAGAGAACCAAAATACGGGTATAAGTATTATGTCCTTTGATGTGATCAAGGAGGAGAATACTTGAGCACGGAATTCCTGGATTATTCTAAAGGAGAATGAGATTCTCTCTCAGCATTACTCCTCCGTATACACCATAGCACGATGGTATATCGGGACGGAGCAATAACACCCTATGTGATATGATGTGCTCTATGATGAGTACTACTGAGTTTCCTATTTCCTTTTAGGGAGTTATGCACTTATGAAGTTGCATACCTATTGAATAGGGTTCCGATCAAATCAGATGCCTGCCATTTCATATATGATATGGAATGGGAAGAGCCCATCTCTTAAGTTAGTTAAGATTTGGGGTTGTCCAGCCTATGTCTAAAAGCAAAATCCGGACAAGCTCGAGGCAAAGTCAGATCTGTATAAGTTTGTTGGATATCCCAAGCATACGCAAGGGAATATCTTCTACCTAACCGAGGAACAAAAATGTTTTGTTTCTCAGCATGCCACCTTTGTGAAAGGGAATTTCTTGTGAAGAAATTAGTGGACATGAGGTAGAACTGGAAAGAGTTCCAGCTATACAAATTGCAGCCGATGATTTGGCAGAACCAAAGGATTCAATAGCAACCAACGAACCTCAGCCTCTCCGCCGATCTAGTAGGGTTCCTCACCCACCTGAGAGATACTTCGGTTTCTCTATGACAGTGGGAGCGAGGATTGCATCTTGAGATGATGACCCAACTAGTTTCGGGCTGGCCATCAGGAGTAGGACTCTGTAAGAATGGCTGGATGCTTAGCGATCTGAGATGGAATCCTTATACACCAACAAAGTATGAACTTTAATTGCTTTATCTGAAGGGTTAAATCCCCATCAGGAGCAAGTATATCTTGAGAAGATTACTTGGTGTACATGGAAAAGTTGAGACTTTCAAAGCTAGACTTGTTAAAGGTAGGCATCATTGACCTGGTATGGATTGTGATGAAACCTTTTCTAAGTAGCTATGCTTAAGTCCATCCAGATCCTACTTACTACGGCTACATACCATGACTACGATATCTGACGGTTGGGTGTCTTGACTGCTTTTCTAAATGATGATTTGTAAGAAAGCGTCTATAAGTACATAGCCAGAGGGCTTCGTAGACAGTGGGAGCAGCGGAAACGTATGCATGATGTTTTATGTGATAAAGCAGGCATCGCGGAGTTGGAACATCTGTTTTGATGTGGTAGTCAAAGAGTTTGACATCATCAAAATGGTAGATGAACCTTGTATATACAAAAGGGTAGTAGGGAGTATACTGGTGATCCTCGTAGAGTACGTGGATGACATACTCTTGATAGGGAAGGAGTTTCCTATGCTACACTCGGTCAATCTCCACTTATCATAAGGATTCTCCATATAGATAATTCTAAAGTGATACCTACTAAATTCTGAGTTTTGGATCTATGAGATAGATCTAAATGGATGTTAGGATACTCACTAGTTGTAGTGAGTTGGTATCAATCGATCCTAGGGAGAATCACTGGAAAGGTTCCAGGATGATAAGGACGACTGAATGTCAGTCGCAGGCATTGTCTTTACCCTTAATAAAGGGACGGTATCTTGGAAGAGTTCCAAGCTAGATACCATGGCATACTAGACGATAAAGGCTGGATACATCGCTACTTAAGATGCTACCAAAGAGGAAGTCTGGGTGTATATTAGTTCATGAGATGAACTTCGTTCCTCCCATTGTGTGACAATGGAATTGTGGCTTATGCCTAGGAACGCCCGTCCCATCAGTGATCCAGATATATTCTTAGGCAGTATCACCTGATCGTGGAGATGGTTGATCTCCAGGGGATCGAGGTTAGGAGAGTAGACTCAGAGGACAACACGGCGGATCCACTCACGAAGGCCTTTTCCCAGAGAGAGACTATTATGGGATGGTTGAGTATGAAATACTACAACCACTGCTATCAGATGGCCCTAGTGCAAGTGGGAGATTGTTAGTTATATGTATGCCCTAGAGGCCATTACTATACATAGGATGTATATTAGTGGATGCTTGGACATATATAGGGATGACTTTCTTGCTCGATATGATAGTATGCTATCTGGTTACTCTTTACCTTAACGTGTACACTGATTGTCTCTCTGTTACATGTTGGTAAAGCCCTTAGGATGTGTACTTGACTACCTGGACTATGATGCGGATCATACTAGTAGGGACGTGGTAGTCCATAAGTACATCCTTCAAAGTCCCTAGTCGTGGGTGTATCTAGACGGGGCATCGATATATACCAGAGTAGACTAGCGTGTAGCTTCTCAACTCATGCAGATGGGCGATGGATGATCCCATATCCATTGGTGTTTGACATCAGAGATGATATACGGGTGCTCAGTGGAGACTGGGTACACTGGACGGACTCGCCGAGAACTCCCAGATGGTATTATACCTTACGTCAGATGGCAGTTCTCTGGTGACACTGGTACAGGTTAGTCTGTAGACCCGAGATCGTCATAGAGTCTTGTGTGATTCCCACTGTGCTTTGATTTCCATCATACCACGTCCAAGAGGGCGTGCAAAAAGGTGGCTTTTGGGTACAGTCCCGAATCACATGGAGGCAATGAGCGATAGGAGGGGTTTCGTCTCTCCCGGTATAGGGAGTTGATGTTGCGCTGTGTTCGATTGGCTATAACAGGAAGTCTTTGGCCAAGGCTGCTTTAGGGATTTATTGGTAAGTGTTACCAATAGTTTCTCGACCCGTTATGAGCCTCATATCGAGACGACTTGTCGAGTTATTAGTGTCTGACGTTTATCACCCTAGGCGAGATATGCGACATATTAGACGAACAGACCGGACTGTACGGTAGTGTTACTCGTTGGATTCACAGGAGTGTGAGCGGGCTTGCTCGTTGATCTTCTGATCGCTCAATACCCAGATGGCCGTTACGTTTAGCAGACCGCTTGCGGCTTGTGGGTGTTTGATATGATCATCACCTGCTGCCGACGTATTGACGAGTCTTTAGAGTCCTACACAGGGGTTTCCTGGCTCAAGCGAAACGAAATAGGAGCGCATATGAGATATGTGCAGGACCTAGAATAATACCAGTATGTGATACTGTATTATATTCTCGCGATTTGTATCATCGGTCGGTTATATGTGATATGGCCGGGTTACCGAATCAAGTGTTGATTCGATATATTGATACACTTGATATTAGTCGGTTATATGCGATATGACCGGATTATTAAATCAAGTGTTGATTTAATGATTTAATGTATAATTATATATTTGATATATTACTTTACATTAACTAGTATTGGTTCACTTAAGATTGATTTTCTCACTTGAATGTACACATTGTTTATATTTGATATATGCAAGTGTACATGTTTGTATCATGCTTGATGATACAAACAAGTTGTGTGTATGAGACATGAACCATATCAAGGTTAGATTAGGGTTTACTATTTTCCTTAGCACATAACAAAAGAGTGTGACTTTGGTCAAAGTTATCAAGCTTCATGAAGCTTGATGAACATTGACAAAGTCAACTCTTTTGTCATTTGTTTAAGATATTAGCTAACCCAACCCTTAACCTTATGGTATGGTTAATTCTCTACATGAGTTAAGCATGAGGGCTTAACTCAACCATGGTGCCATCATTCATTTGGATAAGTTTCACTTTGGATATTATTCATATGATTCTTTCTTCTTCTTCATCTTCATCAAGCTCACAAAAGCTTGAGAGCTCCAATGGTGCCATGGTAAAAAGAGTGAGAAATCCAATTCTAAAGTGAACCCACTTCCTATTTCCTCATTCTCTACTACTTGCCATGTAGTATAGGGTGTTCTCTTCACAAAGTTTTTGACCAAGTGAAGGAATAGCTTGAGTTTGAGTCTCCCCGACTTAGATCATCTTCGGCCTCGAAGTCAATGACCTAGCCCGATCATTTCTCTGACGAAACCATTTCTAGAGTCCGGGATCCGATGATCGCAGCGGAGGGACGTCAACACGGAGCTAAAGAAGTGGTGGACCAGATCTACAAAGGTTGTAATCCCTTTCACTTAGTAGCAAAGTCGTTTGCTTACTTGCTTTTCGCCTTAACTTCTAGTTAACGATCTATATTAGGGTTTCTCGGCACCGGAAAAATTGTGTTTGGCATGGTTGATTCCTTGTGGAACCTCCTTAGAGTGCCTAGGTGAAAGGTTCCTAGGCACCCTAGTGGGTTCTCACAAGGCATCGAACATGCCAAATTAAAAATTTTGGTGCCGAGAAACCCTAGACTACGGATCTTAGACTAGATGTTTAGGCGAAAAAGATAACTAGTTAACAGTTAACTACTATGATACGGAAATTACAACCTTTGTAGATCCGGATATCCACCTCCACGGCTCCGCAACGTCATGTCCTCGCTGTCCATCATGAATCCTCGACTCGATCATCGGCTTCATCGGAAAAGCAAGCGGAATAGCTCGTCGGCTTTGTGTCAAAGACGATCTACGTCGAGGTTGCACAAACTCAAGCTCCGACTTCACAAACTTGTGAAACTTGTGAAGTAAACACCCAAAACAACTTGGCAAGAGGTAGAGGGTGAAGAAATAGGAGGTGGGTTCACTTTAGATTTGGATTTAACTCACTAGATCTCAACTTGCCATTGGAGTAGCAAGCTTGAAGAAGAAGAAGAAGTTGAGCTCAAGAAAAAAAAATTATGATAAGTGTTATGTTAAAAATAAATATAAATCAAATACTTATCATAACTTGAACTAGGGTTAAGTGTAGAGAATTAACCATGGTCACTTTGATGGGTTAGGGTTAAGCATGAAGATAAGGATGGTTGCTAAAGTCAAAGCTTCATGAAGCTTCAACAAATGACAAAGAAAGCCACCATTCTCATCTTATTCTTTTCCAAATAAATAAATAAACAAATAAATAAATAAATGAAAATGCAAAACCCTAATTATCATATTAACCATGGATTAATTTTATACACTTAACTAAATGATCAAGTATCATCAAACATGATACAAAAAGTGCACGAAAGTATATCACATATACAATGTGCAATCCAAGTGAGAAAAATCCGTTTAAAGTGAACCAATACTAGTTAATGCAAAGTAATATATCAAATATATAATTATACATTAAATCATTAAATCAACACTTGATTCAATGATCCGGTCATGTCGCACATAACCTATTAGTATTCAATGCATCGATTTATCGAATCAATGATTCGATAACTAGGTCATATCGAATATAACCAATCGAAACATACATCGCGAGAATGAAATACGGTATCACATACACGCATCATTCTCGGTACTGCACATATCTCATATGCGCTCCTATTTCGTTTCGCTTGAGCCAGGAAACCTCTGTGTAGGACTCTAAAGACTCGTCAATACGCCGGTAGCAGATGATGATCATATCAAGCACCCACAAGCCGCAAGCGGTCTGCTAAACGTAACGGCCACCCGGGTATTGAGCGATCAGAAGATCGACGAGCTAGCCCGCTCACACTCCTGCGAATCCGACCAGTAACACTTACCATACAGTCAAGTCTCCTCGTCTGATACGTCGCATATCAAGTCTAGGGGTGGTATACGTCAGACCCCAATAACCCGATAAGTCGTGCTGATATGAGGCTCGTAACGGGTCGAGAAACTACTGGTAACACTTACCAGCAAATCTCTGATCAGCCCTGGCCAGGGACTTCCCTGTTACGGCCAATCGAGCACTGCGCAACATCAACTCCCAATACCGGGAGAGACGAAACCCCTCCTATCGCTCATTGCCTCCATATGATTCGGGACTGTACCCAAAGACCACCATTTTGCACGCCCTCATGGACGTGGTAAGGTGGAGATCAAAGCACAGTGGGAATCACACAAGACTCTATGACGATCTCGGGTCTACAGACTAATCTGTACAAGTGTCACCTGAGAACTGCCATCTGACGTGAGGTATAATACCATCTGGGAGTTCTCGGCGAGTCCGTCCAGTGTACCCAGTTTCCACTGAGCACCCGTATACCATCTCTGATGTCAAACACCAATGGATATGGGATCATCCATCGCCCATCACATGGGTCGAGAAGCGTATACGCTAGTCTACTCTGGTAAATCGATGCCCCGTCTCGAGATACCCACGACTAGGGACCTTGAAGGATGTACTTATGGACTACCATGTTCCCACTAGTATGATCTGCATCATAGCCCAGGTAGTCAAGTACAAATCCTAAGGGCTTTACCAACATGTAACTATAAGACAGTATAAAGAGACTAGTGTACATGTTAAGATAAATAGCAACCAGATAGCATACTATCATGTCGAGCAAGAAAGTCATCTCTATATATGTCCAAGCATCCAATATAATATACATCATCTGTACAATACTGGCCTCTAGGGCATACATACAACTAACAATCTCCCACTTGCACTAGGGCCAGCTGCTGTAGTATCTCATATCGAGCATCCCGAAGAGTCTCTCAAACTGTATCTGGGGAATGGCCTTCGTGAGTGGATCCGCCGTGTTGTTCTTCGTGTCAACTCTCCTGACCTCGATCTCCCGGCGATCAACTATCTCCCGGATCAGGTGATACCGCCTCAGAATATGCCTGGACCGCTGATGGGACCTGGGTTCCTTGGCCAAAGCCACCGCTCCATTGTTATCGCAATACAAAGGTATTGGATGCTCAATGGATGGAACCACTCCAAGTTCAGTAATGAACTTCTTGACCCAGACAGCTTCTTTAGCAGCATCGTTGGCAGCGATGTATTCAGCCTCCATCGTCGAGTCTGCCACGGTTTCCTGCTTGGAACTCTTCCAGCTAACCGCCCCTCCGTAAAGGGTAAAGACAAAACCCGACTGCGACTTAGAGTCGTCCTTATCACTCTGGAAGCTGGAATCGGTAAAGGACTCCACTTGGAGTTCTCCGTTACCATACACCAAGAACATATCTCTAGTCCTTCGTAAGTACTTGAGAATGCTCTTCACAGCTGTCCAGTGACTCTCTCCAGGATCAGCTTGATACCTGCTCACTACACTTAGTGAGTATGCTACATCGGGTCTGGTACATAGCATCGCATACATGATAGAGCCTACTGCCGAAGCATAGGGTATCCCTTGCATGCGAGCTCTCTCCAAATCAGTCTTGGGAGACATCTCTTTGGAGAGAGTGACTCCAGAGATCGTGGGCAAGTTCCCACGCTTGGACTCTTCCATACTAAACCTCTTTAGTATGGTGTCAATGTACCTGGATTGGGACAATCCCAAAATCCGTTTGGATCTATCTCTATAGATCCTGATTCCCAATATGCAGGAGGCATCACCAAGATCTTTCATTGAGAATCTTTGTGATAAGAAGAGCTTGACCGATTGCAGCATAGGAATGTCATTTCCTATCAAGAGTATGTCGTCCACGTACAATACGAGGAAGACAACCTTACTCTCTGCCACCTTCTTGTAGATACAAGGTTCATCTGGATTTTTGACGAAATCAAACTCTTTGATAACGACGTCAAAGCAGATGTTCCAACTCCGCGATGCTTGCTTTAATCCATAAATGGATTTAAGCAGCTTGCACACCTTCCCGCTGCTCCCACTGTCTACGAAGCCCTCTGGCTGAGTCATGTACACGCACTCTTCTAAATCACCATTTAGAAAGGCGGTCTTAACATCCATTTGCCAGATTTCGTAGTCATGAAAGGCAGCAATGGCAAGCATGATTCGGATGGATTTAAGCATAGCCACTGGAGAAAAGGTTTCGTCATAGTCCACACCTGGTCTTTGACGAAAACCCTTTGCTACAAGTCTAGCTTTGAAAGTCTCCACTTTCCCATCTACACCAAGTTTCTTCTTAAAGATCCACTTGCTCCCAATGGGTTTTACCCCTTCAGGAGCAACTTCCAAAGTCCATACTTTGTTGGTGTACATGGAATCCATCTCGGACCGCATAGCATCCAGCCATTTCACTGAGTCCCCACTAGTGATGGCCTGCTCGAAGCTAGTTGGGTCATCATCCTCCATGATGCAATCCTCGCTACCACCATCAATGAGAAAACCATAGTATCTCTCAGGTGGACGAGAAACCCTACTAGATCGGCGGAGAGGCTGGGGTTGGTCGGGTACTACCGAATCTTCTGGTTCCACTAAATCTTCAGTTATAGTTTGTGTTTCTGGAACTTCTTCCAGTTCTACCTCAGAGCCACTAATCTCTTTTGCAAGAAATTCCTTTTCTAAAAAGGTGGCATGTTGAGCAACAAACACCTTTTGTTGTTCACTGTGGTAGAATAGATATCCATACGAATTGCTTGGATATCCTACAAACTTACATAAAACTGATCGTGCCTCGAGTTTGTCCGGGTTTTGCTTTTTAACATAAGCCGGACAACCCCATATCTTAACTCTTTTAAGAGATGGTCTCTTTCCATTCTATATCTCATATGGAGTGGTAGGCACAGATTTAGTTGGAACTCGATTCAATAGGTATGTTGCTGTTTCCAGCGCATATCCCCAGAAGGAAATAGGTAACTCAGCTGTGCTCATCATAGAGCGCACCATATCTAATAGGGTGCGGTTTCTCCGTTCAGATACACCGTTGTGCTGTGGTGTATAAGGAGGAGTCAGCTGAGAGAGAATCCCATTCTCTTTTAGGAAGTCCAGGAATTCATTGCTTAAGTATTCCCCTCCTCGATCAGATCGTAGGATTTTAATACTTTTTCCGGTTTGGTTCTCAACTTCTTGCTTATATTCCCTAAATTTCTCAAAAGCTTCTGATTTGTGTTTCATCAGGAACACATACCCGAACCTAGAGAGATCGTCAGTGAATGTAATGAAGTATGAAGAACCATCCCTGGCATGTGTAGACATGGGACCGCATACATCACTATGTATCAGTCCTAAGAGTTCGGTAACTCTTTCTCCGTGTCCCGTAAACGGAGTCTTGGTCATCTTGCCTTTGAGACATGACTGGCAAGTGTCATAGGATGAAAATTCAAACGGATTTAAATATCCATCCTTATGCAACTTAGCCAATCGTGTCGCATTGATGTGACCCAGTCTACAATGCCACAAGAAGGATTCGTTGAGTTCAGAACTCTTCCTCTTGTGTGTGTTTGTTATGCTCAGGACTGTTGATTGGTTTAGAACATAAATGCCATTGCACAACGTGCCTGATCCAACCAACTTTTGGTTATGGAAAATGTTCATAACATTGTCCTGTAATACAAAATTATATCCCTCTTTACTTAATAAAGAAACCGATATAATGTTGCATATCAGGTTCGGCATGTAATAGCATTCGTTCAGAACCAATGTATTACCAGTTGGTAATACAAGGTGATATTCCCCGACAGTCTTAGCTGCAACAATTGCACCATTTCCAACTCTAATGTCTTTATCACCTTCTCCAAGTTCTCTACCTTTCCTAAGCCCATGTAACTGATTACATATATGGGATCCTGACCCGGTATCCAATACCCAGGACGTAGAGCAAATGGAGAAACAGTTCTCAGTAACGAACACACCCGAAGAAAATGCATCAACATGTACTTTCTTCATTCGGGTGGCATGGGAATCCTGGTATTCCCCTATATCCTGTTCATTCCTATAACTCTTATAGGAAAGAACGGAACCAACGTTCCCCAGCACAGTATAACATGCGGGTTCGGTCAATACATCCATATTATTATCTTGATTAAGGCATGAAATGGTCGCTACCTGGAGAGAGAGAGAAGAAAACACTTTAGCGTATGCTCGTGCAAGATCAGATTGGTTATTATCTTATCTAATCAGGATGGCTCCCACTGCTTTTTATCAAATCTTCCTCCAAACCTTAAAAGGAAAGACTAGCCGGGATTAATTACACACTACAGGTTCGCCAATCTTTCAGCCAGGCCAGTGTCGGTACTTTGAGGGAGGTCCCCCGTGCTTTCGCACGAACCTAATTACTGTAAACCTCATTTTCCCAGAGGCGTAACCTCGTTAACACCTTTCTAGACACCTACTTGATCGGCTAATTGCAATGTGTAAAACTCTCTCAGGAGTAACTCTTACTCGCAACGGGTATCGGGATCCAACTATCTCATAGAAGGTATGCAATCTCATTGCAAATTTCAACACTTGAAATTCCCGATAATATTTTGCCCCTAGCAACTTATGACCTTGGCTAAGGTCAACAAATCATAAGCGCTAGTCAAGTTCAACCCGTCATTTCCTGATTGAATTAAACCCACCCGTACGACCCTTGGCTAAGGTCAACAAAGTCGCACGACTACCCTAACTCAATCACATCTCATGTTTTAGCAGATAAATACTAATTAGCTACCGTACACCACGCCTTGGCTAAGGTCAACAAACGCAGCACGAATACTAACTAGTCTTTATCTGAAATGACGGAGGGCTACGCAGGTTTTTCATAAAAACCATGAGCGTAATGAACTTGATATCGTTGTAGAATCAAATGGAGTTTTGAAATGGAGTGATTTTGAGGCTTTTCTGGTTTTGCTAAAGGAGTCACTCCCGGTGAAGGGATCTCGGTCCTTTCCTCGTCGAATGAGGTGCAGGATATATCATATATATCACTGTGCAAAGCAAAAACTCTTAAAAGCAATCAAAACCAAACCGAGTGTGTAGCATCTGCCAGTTACTGCTAAAGGAGTCACTCCCGGTGAAGGGATCTCGGTCCTTTCCTCATCGAATAAGGTGCAGGGTATATCATATATACCGCTATGCAAAGCAAGAACTGTAGCTACCTGTTTTATTTTAAAATCTGATTCTACAACATCTTAGGTTTCTTATCTTTCATTAATCACATTAATGAAGTCCCATCATTTAAATACCTAAACATCACAGATAGATATGACGTACACTTATGCCATCCGCATTCGCCTCGATGTCCCCTCGTGCACCGTTAGGTTAGGTAACTAACGACAGAGCAGGGCAGGGCTAGCGCGGGTGTAAAACATAAGTAACGTCTATATAATATATCATATATACTATATACTATATCCATCACAGAAACATCACATGATCTCATCACAGATATCGCAGCAGAATAAACATATGAAATATTGGATATACTAGGACGTCCGTGTTTTCAATACGAGCCAGTATAAAACACGGATTCCACGGTCGTGATAAATAGCCAATCCCACACCCCTAGACCCCTACGAGAGCGGCAAGCAACCCTGCCAATTCTAGGGTTAGGAGACCCGGACTCGACTCCTCGAGTTGGTCTCCCACTGGACCCCAGAACCCGGTTACTTGTGCTCCCCTCCTTGGGTCTATCCTAGTGCAGAAAAGTAAATAATATACAAAGGGTGACAACTCCCGCATCCTGGAAGTGCCCCGAATAAAAGAATATTACATACAAGTTTTTACATGAATGAAAATGAAAAACACTCATCTCACATAAAAACCCCCGGCTATTCGAATACGACGATCCAATATAACATATCCAGCAACACATAACATCACATGTCATCAACGTAAGTAAGTATGCATACCCCAATTATCGTTGACGTATAGCAACGAAACCGGCGATATGAACATACTACACTTACGGTCACAGAAAAGAAAGTGTAAAACTACAACAATTGGAATCCGCAACTACTTTAGACATCACATGCCTAACAGTTACAAACCCCGCATTTTAGTCTCATTATCGAAAACTCTTTTCAATATCATATGGGACTAAATTGCTAGATTTATAACATTCATTTAGTTATCACATAACTACTTGTGAATTCCAATTATTGTATCCCATTCCAGATAAACAGAAAATGTTAAACTTTTCGATCGAACAATCGAACACCCAAGTTTTCCCGACACCGATCAACACATGAAATAGGTTCAAAGACATTCACTTCATGCCTCAGTACCAACGGTCCAGCCGTAGAAGGGTCAAGCCAACGCCTCACATGTGGCACGCCGTACTGCCCCAAACCCGAAGGTTCAAAGGGCAGTTCAAGACGGTCACATAATCGAGTTAAGGTTTGTGTCTTCTAGAGGGACCATCGCGTTACTTGCACTACTTGGAACGTCTTTTAACCACAGAAAAGTCCAACACTTGGAATTATTCGGCAGGGGAAAACTTGGGTATTTATATCCGGTCGAACTCTTTAACATATTCTAAAGTTATCTGGAAAAACACAAAGACGAAATTTGATAATCCGGTCGAAACACAGATTCCCAATAGTACCCCAGAATACTCTTCTGTAAAGTCACAATAAAAATATCCCAGAAAACTCAGCATTGAATTATATGAGTTACTGTGCAGGAAAAATACCATAAAGGAACAGTACGGCCGCGGAAGGGCCGCACATGCCTAGCATGTGCCGCGCTTCCGCGGTGGAAATATTGAATCAAGTCCTCGTATTTCACAGTAATTCATATAACACCCTGCTTGATTTTCTACATATTTTTAATTGACAAAAATCCGAATTTTTAGAAAAAGTCCAGAGAGCATTTTTAGGTTTTGGATTTCGGTTCGATCGGGTTTCAAACGTCGTCGGGACTTCGCCTAAGGCTCTAGCTAGTCTCTGATACCAGTGAAAGGTTCCTAGGCACCCTAGTGGGTTCTCACAAGGCATCGAACATGCCAAATTAAAATTTTTGGTGCCGAGAAACCCTAGACTACGGATCTTAGACTAGATGTTTAGGCGAAAAATGTTAGTGTATATGCCCTAGAGGCCATTACTGTATCATACTAGTTTGTATATTACTTAATGGATGCTTGGGATATTCACCTTGTATATACAATCTTGCTCAAAATAGTAGTATGCTACTTGGTTTGTTTCTACTTCAATGTGTACTTGTGTTTATTTCAGTATATCACTTATACGCATTAGTGGAGCCCTTAGGATCTTTGCTTGATTACCAGCGTTGTGATGGCAGTCACACTAGTGGGGGCTGGGTAATCTATAAGCACATCCTTATTCAGGTCCCTGGTCGCAGGACTATCGAGACAGGGCATCGATACTCCGGAGTAGACCAGCGCATGCGCTTCTCATCCCAGTGTGGGAGACGGTCTGTCCCACAGCCGTCAGTACGTCGTACTTGAGATAGTATGCGGGTGCTCGTTAGGTTACGGGTACACTGGACAGGACTCGTCGGGAACTGACTAGTTGGTATTATACCTATCGTCAGTTATCAGTTCCCAGGTGACATGAGTACAGCTTAGTCCGCTGACTTGACACTGTCACTCCGCCTCGAGTGTGTTCCCACTGTACTTTGATCACTACCCTACCACGGCTCAAAGGAGTCGTGCAAACAGGTGGTGGTTGGGTGCAGTCCCGAAGCACTTGGAGGCAGTGACGGTTAGACAGGATTCGTCTCTCCCGGTATTGGGGGTTGACATCGCGCTGTGTCTAGGAGAGCCATTACACGAGTAGTCCCTGGCCAGGGCAAACGAGATATACTGGTAGGTTTCCAGTGTTATCTCAGGGTGTATTGGGCTTCACTCCGGCACGACTTGTACCGCTATTGGGGGACTGACGTTTACCGCCCCCTAGGCCCGCCATGCGATGTATCAGACGAACAGACCGGACTGTACGGAGAATGTCACACTCAGGCTCAGTAGGAGTTCAGATGGGTTTCGCCTCGTCGGTCTTCTTGTCGGCATTACCTGGGGACCGTTACGCACAGCTAGTGCCGCTTGCGGTCTGTGGTTAAACCCACTGCCAGCGTAGTGTCGAGTCTTTAGAGTCCCACACAGAAAGCTTTTCGCCTTTAGGCAAAAGAGTAGAGGTCGCATGGTATTGCGACAGGTCGCATGGTTTTGCGACAGGGTTCGGTCACATCCGTGCACTTGTGCACGTACAGTGTCCGGACAGTTTACACTAGCGGGCTTTGGTTTAAGCCAGATCCTAGTGTACCTTATGGGATTGGATTTATCCAGTTTGCATTCGTGTTCCTCGGAACGCGGATGCGGGTGTGTATGCACAGTTGACAGGGAGGCAGAGGTAGTGGATTCTCATTAGGGTTGTTGACAGTTGACCGTTGACTTTTGACTTTTTGCTCAACCCTAATGAGAATATGATATGTGATTAACTATTATATTAATTAAGTATTATGGTGATATGGTTGTTGACTTGTTGACTTTTGTTGACTTGTTGACTTTGGTGACTTGTTGACTTTTGTTGACTTGTTGACCGGTTGACTAGGCTTGACTAGTTGACCATCATGATAACCATGGTTATCATTTCATGCCAAAGACTTTTTTCTTGCTTGTTTTTTTGAGTAAAATGAGTGCATGATATGATAACCTTATGGTTGCTTCTAACCATCACCAAAAGACTTTTTTGATATGATGAGTTATGATCACTTTGGATTATGAGAGGGTGAGAGAGAAAAGAGAGCCTCATTCTTTCTTGCTCATTCTCTCTCTTGTTCTTGAGCTCTCCCCTTGCTCTCACCCTCAACCTCTTGCTCCCTCTCTTGATCTATGGTTCTCTTGTCTCATGAGTTGAGAATCAAGAACCATAGATAAAATCCCATTCTATTTCCTTTCTACTCATTCTAGTTCACTAGGTTTAGCAAACCAAGTGAACTAGTTTCTTCAAAGACCGAAGAAGGAGCTAAAGGTTGGAGCTTTCAAGTGGATCTATCTTCGGCGTACGGAGACGACGAGAAGGAGCCATCGGACCACCACCGGAGCTTGAAGAGAAGGAGTTCAAGACAAGCTAGGTATAACCATCTTCATCCGAGTAGCTAAATATCTTTAGCTTAGTATGCTAGTTTTAGTTTAGGTAACGATCCCGACCATAAGTTAGTCCATGTTGCCTCTTGCGATAAAAATTCGTTTTTTATACCGTTTCCGCCTCCCCGTAAGAACCGGGGGTCGCAATATGGACTTACAGTGGTATCAGAGCCTAACTAAACTTAAACTAGCTAGGTAGTAAAGTGTAACGAAGTTCGGAACCGAAAAAAATCACAAAACCGGAAAACTACAAAAACTGAGTTTCTGTTGAAATTTTTTCTGGTCAAAATGAAAAACTTCATACTCCTAAATTCGTCTCAGGGTTTTGTTAGAACACCCATGAAAAACGATTCACCAATTCGTCTAAACCGCCGCGCTTCCGCCGCGTGACCCTTCTTGGCCGCCGCGGAAGCGCCGCGGTTTGTTGTCTTTAGTGCGTCGTTTTTCGTGCAGTGTGTGTCTGTGTTGGTTTTGGGATTTTTGAGATATATTATATGTGCCCAGATTTTACAGAAAAGAAATTTCCTTTTGGGGTCCTATAATTCCGTATTTTTTCCGAACTTCATTGCACTTTGACTATGATGGTTATATCTGTGATGTTTGCATGTATTGAACGTCGGCTAATCGCTATAAGTCGATTAGTCGGGGTTATACATGATCTGTAATGTGCTGGAATGTGTATATAAATATGTTGGATTGTCGCGGGTGAATAGCCGGGGGTTGTGAGACGAGAGTTTACTTTTCTTGCAATTCATGTAAATTTGTAAATTGATGTAATAATTATTTGTTTGGCCGCACAACCGGGTCGGGGTTGTAGCCGTCATTGTATAATTTCTTTTTACTGTTTTTGCTCCTAGGATAGACCCGTGGAGGGGTGCACAAACTACCGGGTATGCCGAAGTGTCGAGTGGCCTACTCATGGAGATGAGGGAGGTTGCTACGCTTCGGGTACTTGGCGGGTAGTTTGCCGTACCCGTAGGGGTCTTGGGTGGGGTTTTGGCTATTCACCGCGACCGTGTTATCTGTTTTTGTTACAGGCTCGTACAAATTACAGATTACTAGTATATCCAATGTATTTATCTGTGATCTGAAATGTTTATCATTGCTTACTATTTAGGCGTTGCTTATGTTTTACAGACGCGCTAGCCCAGCCCCCGCTCTGTCGTTAGTTAAGTAACCTAACGGGTAATGACGGGGCCCAGTGGCGAATGCGAATGGCATAAGCGTACGTCATATTTTGGTTGTTTTCTGCAATGGTAGGATTAAATGATGGGACGCATTAAAAGTACTAATGCAAGAATATCACGCATTAAAAGAACTAATGCAAGATAATAAACCAAGTTAAAGTCGTTGGAACACTTTCGAAAAACCACTCGGTTCTTTTCAAAAATAACTTTTAAATGCGGAGCTTGAGCCACTCCTTCTAAAAGCTATCTCGTTCCATCGATTAAATCAAGTTCACTACGTTCACGGTTTCGCCAAAACCATTCGTAGCCCTCCGTCGCTTCGCATGAATAGGCAATAGTATTCAAGCTATGTATTTTGGCCAAAGTCAAGGCATAGTGATTGGTAGCTATTGGGTGTTCATGTGTAGCATAGATAGATGCGTTGGTTTGGGACAGTCGTGCTGCCATTTTGGCCAAAGTCAAGGGTAGGTACGGATGGATCCAAATTAACCTGGATAGTGACGGGCAGAACTTGACATGTGACTTATGATATTTTGGCCAAAGTCAAGGTCATAAGAGCATGGGGCAAAAATCCACATCGGGAGTTTCATAAGTACTGAAACTTGCTAGATTTGCATACCATTTGGAGTGTGATGATTCTGGTAGGATTCCTTCAGTTTCGTCACGCAATGATATTTGGATCCCGATCCTACTGTGAGTATATGCTACTCCTCGGGAAATTTCTCACTTAACGATCAATGCTATAAACCTAGTAGGTGCCTAGAAAGGTGTTAGCGGGGCTACGCCCCCAGGGAAAAGAGGTTCTCTAATTAAGGAACTTCGCGAAAGCGTTGGAAAACCTCCCTCGAAGTACCGACACCGGCCTGGCTGAACGGTTAAGCAAGTATTGTACGGTGGGATTGATCCTGACTAATTCTTCCTTTATGGTTTGAGGAGGGATTCGAGAAACAGTGGGAGCCATCCTGTTTAGATAAACTAAAAACCACTCTAAACTTGCAAGAGCATCATGCTGAGTGTTTCTTCTTCTCTCTCCTAATTGCAGCGACCAATCAACATGACTGGACTTAAGTTACTCCTAGATAAAAACAAACTGACAGGGCCAAACTACAAAGATTGGCTCAGGAATGTCACGATAGCAATCACTTATGACAAGCTGGGGTATCTTCTTACCACCAAAGCTCCCCCTGTCCCTGGTCCAACTTCCAGTGTCGCGGATAAGGAAATCCGCAAGACTTGGGAGATTGATAGCGCAAAGGCCAAGTGCCTCCTGCTTGCCTCGATGGACAACGAACATCAGAGGAGGCATGAGAATATGGACATGGAGTCCATATTGCTCCATACAAAAGAACTGTATGGAGAGCAATCACGTATCGCAAGATACGAAGCGTCGAAAAAGTTATTTTCGACAAGAATGGCCGTCGGATCATCAGTAGCCGAGCATGTGCTAAAAATGATCGGCTTCATTGAGGAGCTCGCTGACCTAGGGATCACATTGGAGAGTGAGCTATATACGGATATAGTTCTCCAGTCCCTTCCTTCCACTTACGCCCAGTTTATACTGAACTTCAACCTACAAGAAAAAGAGGTTGAACTATCAGAGCTCCTCAACATGCTGAGGAGCGCAGAGGGCACCCTACAGAAAGGTAGGGAAACATCCACTTTGTTTGTAGGAGGATCATCTTCTTCTAGGTCCAAGGCGAAAGCCAAGGGAAAGAAGAAGAAGGCCCCCGCCAAACCAAGGGGCGGTGTTGGTAAAGTGGATACGAAGGGAAAAGGCAAAGCAACAAAGATAGCGGGGAAGCTTGTGGATAAGGAAGAATGCTTCTATTGTCATAAGAAAGGACACTGGAAGAATGATTGCAGGGCCTGGAAGGCCAGAACACAGGAATTGAAGCAAGTTGCAGCTTCAGCTTCAGGTGTGTATGTTATTGAAAACTGTCTTTCAATAAACTCTACTTCCTGGGTATTGGATACCGGATCAGGATCTCATATCTGTAATTCTTTGCAGGCGTTGAGAAACCGTAGTGTTTTGAAAGCAGGTGACATGACCCTCAGAGTTGCAAACGGAGCTAGCATGGATGCTAAAGCCGTGGGGGACTATCACCTGGGAATGTCAGATGGACATGTTTTGGTTTTGCGTAATTGCTTTTTTGTACCCAACGCAACTTGTAATATCATTTCTGTATCTTTAGTTTCTAAAGAAGGTTATGAATTTGCGTTTGTAAGTAATGTTGTAAACATTCACCTTAATCAAGTTTTGATTGGGTCAGGTACATTGAGTAATGGTATATACGTGTTAAACCAACCACAGATTTTCAACGTCCAGAATACACACAAAAGAAAGTCTCCAGAAATAAATCAGACTTTCTTATGGCATTGTAGATTGGGTCACATCAATGAGAGAAGGTTGACTAAGTTACATACAGAAGGATATTTGAATGCGTTCGAATATCAATCGTATGCCACTTGTCAATCTTGTCTCAAAGGAAAGATGACAAAGACTCCGTTTACTGGACAAGGAGTAAGAGCGAGCGAGCTCTTAGGACTCGTACACAGTGACGTGTGCGGTCCAATGTCTACACATGCCCGAAGCGGACATTCTTACTTCATTACTTTTACGGATGACTTCTCAAGGTACGGTTATGTCTTCTTAATGAAACATAAGTCCGAGGCCTTTGGAAAATTCCAGGAGTATAAGAATGAAGTAGAGAAACAGACCGGCAAAAGTATTAAGATTCTAAGATCGGATCGAGGTGGAGAATACTTAAGTGCCGAGTTCCTGGACTATTTAAAAGAGAACGGAATTCTCTCTCAGCTTACTCCTCCATACACCCCGCAACATAACGGTGTATCGGAGAGACGGAACCGCACCCTATTGGATATGGTGCGGTCCATGATGAGTAACGCTGAGTTACCGCGATCATTCTGGGGGTATGCGCTAGAATCAGCCGCATACCTTTTGAACCGAGTTCCCACTAAGACTGTGCCTACCACGCCATTTCAGATATGGTGTGGGAAGAGACCCCATCTTAATCACATTAAGATATGGGGAAGTCCAGCTTTTGTCAAAAAGCAGCATACGGACAAGCTCGAGGCACGCTCAGTACTGTGCAAGTTTGTGGGATATCCAAAGAATTCCAAGGGATATTTCTTCTACTGTGAAGAGGAACAAAAAGTTCTTATTTCTCGACATGCCCACTTTCTAGAACACCAGTTCATAGAAAAAGAAATAAGTGGGAGCGCAGTAGAACTGGAAGAAATTCCAGAACCACAGACTGTTACTGAAAGCTTGATGGAACCAGAGGGTTCAACAGAACAGGACATTCCTACGCCGCTCCGCAGGAGTAGTAGGCAGTCTCATCCGCCCGAGAGATACTACGGTTTTCTCATAGACGGGGATAGAGAGGATTGCATCATAGATTATGATGAGCCTACTAGCTTCCAGCAGGCCGTTCAGAGCGTTGACTCAGTGAAATGGCTGGATGCAATGCGGACCGAAATGGAGTCCATGTACACCAACAAGGTATGGACGTTGGACATTGCTCCAGACGGGGTAAAACCCGTAGGATGCAAGTGGATCTTCAAAAGGAAGATTGGTGTAGATGGACAGGTTGAGACCTATAAAGCTAGGCTGGTAGCAAAGGGTTTTCGTCAAAGACCTGGCTTGGACTACGACGAAACCTTTTCTCCAGTAGCCATGCTGAAATCCATTCGGATCCTTCTTGCCATTGCTGCCTTCCACGATTATGAGATCTGGCAAATGGACGTAAAGACAGCTTTTCTAAATGGAAATTTAGAGGAGTGTGTCTATATGGACCAGCCAGAGGGTTTCATTCAGAGTGGGAGCAGCGGAAAGGTGTGCAAGTTGCTTAAGTCCATCTATGGACTAAAGCAGGCATCGCGGAGTTGGAACATCTGCTTTGATGAGACGGTCAAAGAATTTGGCTTTATCAAAAATCCAGATGAACCATGCATCTATAGTAGATTTGTAGCGAGAACTGTAGTATTCCTCGTTTTATACGTGGATGACATTCTCTTAATAGGAAATGACATTCCTATGCTACAATCTGTCAAGGGGTTCTTGTCACACAGGTTCTCCATGAAAGACCTGGGTGATGCCTCATACATTCTGGGTATCCGGATCTACCGTGACAGATCCAAGAGGATATTAGGACTTTCACAGTCCAGGTACATCGACACCATACTGAAGAGATTCAGTATGGAAGATTCCAAGCGCGGTAACCTACCGGCTTGTCACGGGATCACCCTCTCTAAAGAGATGTCTCCCAAGACTGATTTGGAGAGGGATCGCATGTCTATTATACCCTACGCTTCTGCGGTAGGCTCTATAATGTATGCGATGTTGTGTACCAGACCGGATGTAGCTTATGCACTGAGTGTGGTAAGCCGGTATCAGTCTAACCCAGGGGAGAAACACTGGATAGCGGTAAAGAACATTCTCAAGTACCTGAGAAGGACTAAGGAGATGTTCTTGGTGTATGGCGGAAAAGACCTCCAGATCGAGGCCTTTGCTGACTCCAGCTTCCAGAGTGACAAGGTTGATTCCAAGTCCATGTCGGGTTTTGTCTTTACCCTCAATGGAGGGGCGGTGTGTTGGAAGAGTTCCAAACAGGAAACCGTTGCAGACTCGACGATGGAAGCGGAATACATCGCTGCATCTGATGCCGCAAAAGAAGCTGTCTGGATGAGGAAGTTCTTGAAAGAACTTCAGGTGGTTCCGTCCATTGTTGATCCAATACCTCTGTATTGCGACAACAACGGGGCTATAGCTTTAGCGAAGGAACCCAGGTCCCATCAGAAATCCAGGCACATCTTAAGGCGGTATCACCTGATCAGGGAGATCGTAGATCGCCAGGAGATCGAGGTTCGGAGAGTCGCTTCAGAAGATAACACTGCTGATCCATTCACCAAGGCCCTGCCCCAGACTCAGTTCGAGCGGCTAATCGAGATGATAGGTCTTCGATACGCCAGTACGTGGCCTTAGTGCAAGTGGGAGATTGTTAGTGTATATGCCCTAGAGGCCATTACTGTATCATACTAGTTTGTATATTACTTAATGGATGCTTGGGATATTCACCTTGTATATACAATCTTGCTCAAAATAGTAGTATGCTACTTGGTTTGTTTCTACTTCAATGTGTACTTGTGTTTATTTCAGTATATCACTTATACGCATTAGTGGAGCCCTTAGGATCTTTGCTTGATTACCAGCGTTGTGATGGCAGTCACACTAGTGGGGGCTGGGTAATCTATAAGCACATCCTTATTCAGGTCCCTGGTCGCAGGACTATCGAGACAGGGCATCGATACTCCGGAGTAGACCAGCGCATGCGCTTCTCATCCCAGTGTGGGAGACGGTCTGTCCCACAGCCGTCAGTACGTCGTACTTGAGATAGTATGCGGGTGCTCGTTAGGTTACGGGTACACTGGACAGGACTCGTCGGGAACTGACTAGTTGGTATTATACCTATCGTCAGTTATCAGTTCCCAGGTGACATGAGTACAGCTTAGTCCGCTGACTTGACACTGTCACTCCGCCTCGAGTGTGTTCCCACTGTACTTTGATCACTACCCTACCACGGCTCAAAGGAGTCGTGCAAACAGGTGGTGGTTGGGTGCAGTCCCGAAGCACTTGGAGGCAGTGACGGTTAGACAGGATTCGTCTCTCCCGGTATTGGGGGTTGACATCGCGCTGTGTCTAGGAGAGCCATTACACGAGTAGTCCCTGGCCAGGGCAAACGAGATATACTGGTAGGTTTCCAGTGTTATCTCAGGGTGTATTGGGCTTCACTCCGGCACGACTTGTACCGCTATTGGGGGACTGACGTTTACCGCCCCCTAGGCCCGCCATGCGATGTATCAGACGAACAGACCGGACTGTACGGAGAATGTCACACTCAGGCTCAGTAGGAGTTCAGATGGGTTTCGCCTCGTCGGTCTTCTTGTCGGCATTACCTGGGGACCGTTACGCACAGCTAGTGCCGCTTGCGGTCTGTGGTTAAACCCACTGCCAGCGTAGTGTCGAGTCTTTAGAGTCCCACACAGAAAGCTTTTCGCCTTTAGGCAAAAGAGTAGAGGTCGCATGGTATTGCGACAGGTCGCATGGTTTTGCGACAGGGTTCGGTCACATCCGTGCACTTGTGCACGTACAGTGTCCGGACAGTTTACACTAGCGGGCTTTGGTTTAAGCCAGATCCTAGTGTACCTTATGGGATTGGATTTATCCAGTTTGCATTCGTGTTCCTCGGAACGCGGATGCGGGTGTGTATGCACAGTTGACAGGGAGGCAGAGGTAGTGGATTCTCATTAGGGTTGTTGACAGTTGACCGTTGACTTTTGACTTTTTGCTCAACCCTAATGAGAATATGATATGTGATTAACTATTATATTAATTAAGTATTATGGTGATATGGTTGTTGACTTGTTGACTTTTGTTGACTTGTTGACTTTGGTGACTTGTTGACTTTTGTTGACTTGTTGACCGGTTGACTAGGCTTGACTAGTTGACCATCATGATAACCATGGTTATCATTTCATGCCAAAGACTTTTTTCTTGCTTGTTTTTTTGAGTAAAATGAGTGCATGATATGATAACCTTATGGTTGCTTCTAACCATCACCAAAAGACTTTTTTGATATGATGAGTTATGATCACTTTGGATTATGAGAGGGTGAGAGAGAAAAGAGAGCCTCATTCTTTCTTGCTCATTCTCTCTCTTGTTCTTGAGCTCTCCCCTTGCTCTCACCCTCAACCTCTTGCTCCCTCTCTTGATCTATGGTTCTCTTGTCTCATGAGTTGAGAATCAAGAACCATAGATAAAATCCCATTCTATTTCCTCTCTACTCATTCTAGTTCACTAGGTTTAGCAAACCAAGTGAACTAGTTTCTTCAAAGACCGAAGAAGGAGCTAAAGGTTGGAGCTTTCAAGTGGATCTATCTTCGGCGTACGGAGACGACGAGAAGGAGCCATCGGACCACCACCGGAGCTTGAAGAGAAGGAGTTCAAGACAAGCTAGGTATAACCATCTTCATCCGAGTAGCTAAATATCTTTAGCTTAGTATGCTAGTTTTAGTTTAGGTAACGATCCCGACCATAAGTTAGTCCATGTTGCCTCTTGCGATAAAAATTCGTTTTTTATACCGTTTCCGCCTCCCCGTAAGAACCGGGGGTCGCAATATGGACTTACAAAAAAGATAACTAGTTAACAGTTAACTACTATGATACGGAAATTACAACCTTTGTAGATCCGGATATCCACCTCCACGGCTCCGCAACGTCATGTCCTCGCTGTCCATCATGAATCCTCGACTCGATCATCAGCTTCATCGGAAAAGCAAGCGGAATAGCTCGTCGGCTTTGTGTCAAAGACGATCTACGTCGAGGTTGCACAAACTCAAGCTCCGACTTCACAAACTTGTGAAACTTGTGAAGTAAACACCCAAAACAACTTGGCAAGAGGTAGAGGGTGAAGAAATAGGAGGTGGGTTCACTTTAGATTTGGATTTAACTCACTAGATCTCAACTTGCCATTGGAGTAGCAAGCTTGAAGAAGAAGAAGAAGTTGAGCTCAAGAAAAAAAAATTATGATAAGTGTTATGTTAAAAATAAATATAAATCAAATACTTATCATAACTTGAACTAGGGTTAAGTGTAGAGAATTAACCATGGTCACTTTGATGGGTTAGGGTTAAGCATGAAGATAAGGATGGTTGCTAAAGTCAAAGCTTCATGAAGCTTCAACAAATGACAAAGAAAGCCACCATTCTCATCTTATTCTTTTCCAAATAAATAAATAAACAAATAAATAAATAAATGAAAATGCAAAACCCTAATTATCATATTAACCATGGATTAATTTTATACACTTAACTAAATGATCAAGTATCATCAAACATGATACAAAAAGTGCACGAAAGTATATCACATATACAATGTGCAATCCAAGTGAGAAAAATCCGTTTAAAGTGAACCAATACTAGTTAATGCAAAGTAATATATCAAATATATAATTATACATTAAATCATTAAATCAACACTTGATTCAATGATCCGGTCATGTCGCACATAACCTACTAGTATTCAATGCATCGATTTATCGAATCAATGATTCGATAACTAGGTCATATCGAATATAACCAATCGAAACATACATCGCGAGAATGAAATGCGGTATCACATACACGCATCATTCTCGGTCCTGCACATATCTCATATGCGCTCCTATTTCGTTTCGCTTGAGCCAGGAAACCTCTGTGTAGGACTCTAAAGACTCGTCAATACGCCGGTAGCAGATGATGATCATATCAAGCACCCACAAGCCGCAAGCGGTCTGCTAAACGTAACGGCCACCCGGGTATTGAGCGATCAGAAGATCGACGAGCTAGCCCGCTCACACTCCTGCGAATCCGACCAGTAACACTTACCATACAGTCAAGTCTCTTCGTCTGATACGTCGCATATCAAGTCTAGGGGTGGTATACGTCAGACCCCAATAACCCGATAAGTCGTGCTGATATGAGGCTCGTAACGGGTCGAGAAACTACTGGTAACACTTACCAGCAAATCTCTGATCAGCCCTGGCCAGGGACTTCCCTGTTACGGCCAATCGAGCACTGCGCAACATCAACTCCCAATACCGGGAGAGACGAAACCCCTCCTATCGCTCATTGCCTCCATGTGATTCGGGACTGTACCCAAAGACCACCATTTTGCACGCCCTCATGGACGTGGTAAAGTGGAGATCAAAGCACAGTGGGAATCACACAAGACTCTATGACGATCTCGGGTCTACAGACTAATCTGTACAAGTGTCACCTGAGAACTGCCATCTGACGTGAGGTATAATACCATCTGGGAGTTCTCGGCGAGTCCGTCCAGTGTACCCAGTTTCCACTGAGCACCCGTATACCATCTCTGATGTCAAACACCAATGGATATGGGATCATCCATCGCCCATCACATGGGTCGAGAAGCGTATACGCTAGTCTACTCTGGTAAATCGATGCCCCGTCTCGAGATACCCACGACTAGGGACCTTGAAGGATGTACTTATGGACTACCATGTTCCCACTAGTATGATCTGCATCATAGCCCAGGTAGTCAAGTACAAATCCTAAGGGCTTTACCAACATGTAACTATAAGACAGTATAAAGAGACTAGTGTACATGTTAAGATAAATAGCAACCAGATAGCATACTATCATGTCGAGCAAGAAAGTCATCTCTATATATGTCCAAGCATCCAATATAATATACATCATCTGTACAATACTGGCCTCTAGGGCATACATACAACTAACACTAGGAACCCTACACCTGGCTCAAGCGAAATGGAGTAAGAGCACATATGTGATATGTGCGGGACCGAGATTGATACGATATGAGATACTGTATTCTATTCTCGCGATATGAAACATTGATCGGTTGTATGCGATATAGCCGGGTTATCGGATCAAGTGTTGATTCGATAAGTTGTTACACATGATATTAGTCGGTTATAGCCGGATTATTAAATCAAGAGTTGATTTAATAATTTAATGTATGATTATATATTTGATATATTAAATTACATTAACTAATATTTGCTCACTTATGATTTCTTTTGTCACATTGGATACATTGATATATATGTGATATATGTTAAATGTATCATGCTTGGTTACATATGCAACTAGGGTTTATAGAGACTAAACCATGCTAGGGTTAAGATTATGGTTTTTATTTATCTTTAAGTTATTCAAAAAGTATGGATAATTGTCATGGTTGATAATTATTGAAAGCTTGTAGAAGCTTCATTTCTTCTTTGACTCTATCCAATCCTTTTGTCTAGCTTGAGATATTTTTGACCTAACCTTTAACCATAGCTTGTGGTTAACTCTCTACAAGGGTTAAGCATGACATGCTTAACTCTTGGTTGCATTTCTAACCACACATATAATTCATTTGAATGAATTATTGTGATGAGTTCTAGCTTCTTCTTCTTCTTCTTCCTCCTGAAAAGTTTGCTAGCTTCAATGGTGGTTTGAGAAAAAGTGTGAGAAAATCAATTCTAAAGTGAGACCACTTCCTACTTATCATCCTCTAATACTTGCCATGTAGTATAGGGTGTTCTCTTCACAAATTTCATGACCTGGTGACGGAATAGCTTGAATTAGTGTCTCCCCGACGTAGATCATCTTCGGCCTCGAAGTCTTCGAAGCAAGCATGTTCGTTTCTTCTACGGAGCCTCTCTAGAGTCCGGAGTTTGTGATCGCAGTGAAGGGGACTACTACACGGAGCTATTGAAGTGAAGGACCGGTCTACAAAGGTTGTATTCCACGCTCTCTTTACTTATTGCAAAATGTTTGCATTCATATTCCGTATATTTCTAGTAGACGATCTAGTTTAGGGTTAGCTAAAACGGCAAAATTTTAATTTCGCATGGACGATGCCTCCCGAAACCTTGCTGCCGTCTTGGGTAACCCTTCAGATGATTGATCCATACCCTTGACTAGAGGATGCCGTACGATGTATCATATCGTACGTGATGTTGTGAGACTGGATAGCCGCGTAAATGTGTCATCCGGACCATACCTAATTCCAAACTGAAGAATCGTATGCATCTCTTAAATAGATACCTTGAGGGACGTTACGGATCTTCAAATGATGTCTTTTCCTTAAAAACACCGTAGCCCCTACTTTCAAAACTACAATTCGCATCTTTTAAAAACTGATCGTATGGTTTCGATGTAGATGTTAGATTAGATATGTATACCTGATAGCATTACGCTCGCGATACACCTTATGCTATGTCCATGATATTATCATTTTATTACATATGCATGTGCTAGTACACCTACACTATTATCGATGATGTGTATGTTACACTTACACAGATTGGCCGGCTCACACACTTTCATCATCGATAATTGCTATGTCACTCACATAGTAGAATTGCTACATCATGCTATTATATTGCTATGCTCACATTATGATGATATGCCCATGCTCACATCACTGTTCCATGTTGCATGATATACGGATATGCTTACATTCTGTTATATGTCGCATACATCATGCTTTACGATTATACGCATTGAGATATGTTGTTTTCATGAGATTTCTGGATTTGAGAACCGTGGTTATTTCAAAGAAAAGTATGTATTGTTTTAAAAACCCGGTTTCTCTTGATATGATATTTCAATGCGTCCACCATGTGTTTTCTAAGTTCTGAGATTGGCGTGTGAAACCCAATTCGAGGAGCGGTAGGCA
The DNA here is from genome assembly GCA_030015575.1 of Agapanthus africanus. NCBI lineage: Eukaryota > Viridiplantae > Streptophyta > Magnoliopsida > Asparagales > Amaryllidaceae > Agapanthus > Agapanthus africanus. The sequence continues at coordinate 737,957,619 of CM057338.1, forward strand.
CCATCTGCGGGTACATGGTGGACCCGGTGAGGTACCCCGAGGCAAGAAGACTAGTATTTGTTAGACGGTGAGCCTGGTGGGGGGAGCACTACCTACCGGTGATAGTATTTAGACCTGACGGTTATCCAGAGGATACCGACCGGAGTTATGAAATGGATATGAGGGCCGACCAGATTATACGGCACCTGAGGGCCGATCTGAGGATGCGGCGCCTGAGATTTGAGGATTTACATGTCGATGCTGGACACGGGTTTCATGATGTTTCGAGTGTCGATGCTGGACACTCAGGTTCCATGATTTTGATGTGTCGCGGGGGACACATGTTGATTTATATTCTCATACTTTCATGCATATGCTTTTATGATATTTACATGCATGACGTTGTTGTGTCATTGATGGACACGTGGATGAGATCCACATGCTTACAGGTTACATGGTTGGATGATACCCACATGCATTTAGGCCTTGAGTATATTGTTGGCACATATATAGATACTGTCAACCTAGATATCATAGTATTACCTTTATGATACAGTTGATCGAGGAGTCGTTACTTATTCGATTTCTACCTGTTGATGTTTTCTACTCACGAGTTGGCAACTCACCCCCGTTGTGCCACAGTTCTTGCAGGTTGACCGCATGGATCAGTAGCGGCATCGCTGGCACACAACTGCATTTGGGTGTTTTGCTTGGGTAGGTGGTACATGTTGGATCATACCCCTCTTGTATTTATTATTCCCGTTGTATCTAGTTGACTCCATCAAATCAGAAACTAGTATTTGTTTATGTAGTTGGACTTAGAAAGACTTGTAGTTGCGAGACTTGAGCGATGGGTTATATGTTCGCTTGGTGGGTTTGATGTCTTTCTTTACTTTATCTTTTTGGTGTTGATCTTCACCGTTGGGCGTCGTATACTTATTTTATGACTTGTGTGGTTGTGAATCCGCCATTTGGGGAAAAGCTACCTCCCGCTTGGGGATGCCTTTATTATCATTATGTATTTGTGGTTTTGGATCAAAATATACAAAAGAGGTGCTGCCCAAATTTTTAAAAAAAAGACGAAACATGTTTTTCAACTAGTAAACTAAACTTGCATTTTTCATGTTCCCTTTTCTATGCATTTAAGAAAACATTTAATTTCATCATACATTTATTTCAAAACTTCACCTCTTTTATTTTCTTTAAAAGGTTAAGATTTCTGGGCTTCGGCTTACTTAATTTACGTTACGCTTTTAGACATGGCGTGATTTAAGTGTCGGTCACGAACTAAATTTATGGTCGTGACAATCATCGAGTCTGCAGCGGTATCCTGTTTGGAACCCCTCCAACATACCGCCCCTCCGTTGAGGGTAAACACAAAACCCGAGACAGACTTGTTGTTATCCTTTTTACTCTGGAAGCTTGAATCGGTAAAAGACTCGACCTTGAAGTCTCCATTACCGAAAACCAAGAACATCACCTTAGTCCTTCTCAGGTACTTGAGAATGTTCTTCACTGCTGTCCAGTGGTTCTCACCTGGGTTCGACTGATATCGGCTCACCACGCTTAGCACATAAGCTACATCTGGTCTTGTACATAGCATCGCATACATTATAGATCCTCCCGCCGAAGCGTAGGGTATACTGCTCATGCGAACCCTCTCCTAATCAGTTTTGGGAGACATCTCCTTGGAGAGGGTGATTCCGTGCAATGCGGGTATGTTACCGCGTTTGGAATCTTCCATACTAAATCTCTTTAGTATGGTCTCTATGTACCTGGACTGCGAAAGTCCCAGTAATCTTTTGGATCTATCTCTGTAGATCCTGATCCCCAGAATGTACGAGGCATCACCCAAGTCCTTCATGGAGAACCTTTGTGATAAAAATAGCTTGACCAATTGTAGCACGGGAATATCGTTTCCCATCAAAAGAATGTCGTCCACGTACAATACTAGGAATACGACAGTTCGTCCTACAATCTTCTTATAAATACATGGCTCATCCTCGTTCTTGATGAAGTCAAATTCCTTGATTGTTTCATCAAAACAGATATTCCAGCACCGTGATGCCTGCTTCAATCCATAAATGGATTTGAGCAACTTGCACACCTTCCCACTGCTCCCACTGTCTAGAAAACCTTCTGGATGATCCATATAAACGTACTCTTCCAAACTACCGTTTAAAAAAGTCGTTTTTAAGTCTATCTGCCAGATCTCATAGTCATGGAAGGCAGCAATGGCAAGTAAGATCCGAATGGATTTGAGCATAGCCACTGGAGAAAAGGTTTCATCATAGTCCAATCCTGGTCTTTGACGAAAACCTTTTGCAACAAGTCTAGCCTTATAGGTTTCCACCTGCCCATCTACACCAATCTTCCTTTTATGGATCCATTTGCATCCAACGGGTTTTACCCCAGGTGGAGCAACTTCCAGGGTCCACACTTTATTGGTGTACATGGACTCCATTTCGGATCGCATAGCATCCAGCCACTTATCAGAGTCCCTATGGATAATGGCCTGCCTGTAACTAGTAGGATCATCTTCTTCCAAGATGCAATCCTCTCGATTCCCGTCTATGAGAAAACCATAGTATCTCTCAGGCGAATGAGAAATCCTACTAGATCTGTGGAGTGGCTGAGGTTCGTCCAGGATTATTGAATTCTCTGGTTCTACCAAATCTTCAGTTATAGTTTGTCCCTCTGGAATTTATTCCAATTCTACCGTGCTCCCACTGATTTCTTTTGCAAGAAATTGCCACTCTTAAAAGGTGGCGTGCTGAGCAACAAATGCCTTCTGTTCCTCGGTGTGGTAGAACAGATATCCATTTGAATGCCTGGGATATCCTACAAACTTACATAAAACTGAACAAGCTTGAAGTTTGTCCGGATTCTGGTTTTTAACATAGGCCAGACAACCCATATCTTAACCCGTTTAAGACATGGTTTTTTACCTCTCCATGTTTCATATGGAGTCTTAGGCACAGATTTAGACGGAACCTGATTCAATAGGTATGCTGATGTTTCAATCGCAAGTCCCCAGAATGAAAGAGGCAACTCGGCATTACTCATCATGGAGTGAACCATGTCTTCCTCCGCTCCGATACACCGTTGTGCTGTGGTGTATACGGAGAAGTAAGCTGAGAGAGAATACCATTCTCTTCTGGAAAATCCAGGAATTCCATGCTCAAGTACTCCCCTCCTCTATCAAACCGGAGGATCTTGATACTTTTGCCAGTCTGGTTCTCTACTTTCTTTCTGAATTCTTTGAATCTCTCAAAAGCTTCAGATTTGTGTTTCATAAGATACACATAACCGAATCTAGAGAGATCATCAGTGAATGTGATGAAGTACGAGAACCCACCCCTTGCATGTATAGACATCGGACCACATACATCACTGTGTATGAGTCCCAAGAGCTCTGCTGCTCTTTCTCCGTGTCCGGTGAACGAAGATTTGGTCATTTTTCCTTTGAGACAGGATTGATAAGTTTCATAAGATGAAAATTCGAACGTATTCAAATATCCATCCTTATGCAATTTACTCAGTCTTTTCTTTCTGATATGACCAAGTCTACAATGCCACAGGTAGGATTCGTTCGTATCTGAACTCTTCCTCTTGTGTGTGTTTTGTACATTGAAAACTGTGTTTTGATTTAGAACAGAGATACCATTACACAGTGTACCTTCTATAACCAATACCTGATTAAGGTAAATGTTCATGATATTTCTATCAAGAACAAACTTATATCCATCTTTATCAAGTAAAGAAACTGATATCATGTTGCAAACCATGGAAGGTACATAGTAGCAATTGTTCAAAATCATAGTATTGCCTTTTGGCAACACCAGGTAATATTCACCGACGGCAGCAGCATCAACTTGTGATTCGTTCCCTACTCTGAGGGACATATCACCAGGTCCAACTATCCTACTTTTTCTCAGTCCCTGCAATAAATTACAGATGTGAGATCTGTTAGTTGTATGTATGCCCTAGAGGCCAGTATTGTACATATGATGTATATTATATAGGATGCTTGGACATATATAGAGAGGACTTTCTTGCTCGACATGATAGTATACTATCTGGTTGCTCTTTATCTTAACATGTATACTTTTCTCTTGATACTGTCTTATGGTTACATGTTGGTAAAACCCTTAGGATGTGTACTTGACTACCGAGACTGTGATGCAGATCATACTAGTGAGGCCATGGTACTCCATAATTTCATCCTTTAATGTCCCTAGTCGTAGGTGTATCGAGACGGGGCATCGATATACCAGAGTAGACTAGCGTGTACGCTTCTCGACCCATGAGATGGGCAATGGATGATCCCATATCCATTGGTGTTTGACATCAGAGATGCTATACGGATGCTTAATGGAGACTGGGTACACTGGACGGACTCACGGAGAACTCCCAGATGGTATTATACCTCACGTCAGATGGCAGTTCTCTGGTGACACTTGTACAGGTTCGTCTGTAGACCTGAGAACGTCATAGAGTCATGTGTGATTCCCACCGTGCTTTGATTTCCACCTTACCACGTCCAAGAGGGCATGCAAAACGGTGGTTTTTGGGTACAGTCCCGAGTCACATGGAGACAATGAGCGATAGGAGGGGTTTCGTCTCTCCTGGTATTGGGAGTTGATGTTGCGCTGTGCTCGACTGGCCATAACAGGGAAGTCCCTGGCCAAGGCTGATTTAGAGATTTACTGGTAAGTGTTACCAGTAGTTTCTCGACCCGTTATGAGCCTCATATTGGCATGACTTATCAGTTATTGTGGTCTGACGTTTACCACCCCTAGACTTGATATGCGACATATCAGACGAGGAGACCGGACTGTACGGCAAGTGTCACTGTCAGGCTTTTGCAGCAGTTGGAGCGGGCTTGCTTGTTGATCTTCTAATCGCTCAATACCCGAGTAGCCGTTACGTCCAGCTAGTACCGCTGACGGCTTGTGGGTTCTTGATATGATCATCACCTACTGCCGGCGTATTGACGAGTCTTTAGAGTCCTACATAGAGGTTTTACTGGCTCAGGCAAAATGAAATAGGAGCGCATATGTGATATATGTGGGACCGAGAATAATGCATGTATGTGATACCGTATTCTATCCTCGCGACTTTTGTATCAGTCGGTTATATGTGATATAGCCGGGTTATCGAATCAAGTGTTGATTCAATAAGTTGGTACATTTAGTGTTAGTCGGTTATATGAGATATAGCCGGATTATTAAATCAAGTGTTGATTTGATAATTTAGTGTATAATTGTATATTTGATATACTAATTCATATTAACTAACATTGGCTCACTTAAGCATTCTTTTCTCACTTGTGTGTACATGTAATATATATGTGATATATATTGATGTACATTGTTTATTTGTGTGTGTCATGGTTGTTGATACACTATACATTAGTGTATGAGACATACACCATACTAATTAAAATGGTGGGTTTTTTAATGTTTAAAGTAATTCTAAAATTAGTGGATTTTGTTTTGTGCATGAAGCTTGTAGAAGCTTGTGAGTGCTTTGAAAAAGTCCACTCATTTTATTTTACTTAAGATATTTATTAACCTTGTGAGTGCTTTGAAAAAGTCCACTCATTTTATTTTACTTAAGATATTTATTAACCTAACCATTTTAATTAGCCATGGTTATATCTCTACATGGTTTAGTATATGATACTCACTCACCCATGGTTTACTCACTCACTTCACAAGTTCATTCTCATTTTCTCTTGAGCTCATCTTCTTCTTCCATGAGAAAAGCTTGCTAGGTTTTCAAAAGAGAGAAAAATATAGTGAGAAAAATAAAACTAAAGTGAGCTCACTTCCTATTTCATCATCCTCTACTAGATTAGCACTTTAGTATAGGGTGTTAGCTTCACTAATCATTCATTAATGAAGTAGTAGCTTTAGTTGGTATCCCCTCGACGTAGATCATCTTCGGCCTCGAAGACTTCAAACAAGATAGCTCTTTTCAACTCGTGAAGCCATGAAAGAGTCCGGGAGTTTGAAGATCGCAGCGAAGGGACTACAACAAGGAACTATTGAAGTGAAGGACCGATCTACAAAGGTTGTATTTCTATTTCACTTAGATGTAAAAAGGATTACTTTTGTTTCCGTATAATATTCTAGTTAACGATTCTAGTTTAGAGTTCCTTGAAATGGCAAAATTTTGAAAATGTCATGGACGATGCCTCCCGAAACCTTGTTGTCGTCGATGGGAACCCTACAAGATCCTGATCCGGTATCTAGTACCCAGGAGGTAGGGCTGACCGAAAAACAGTTCTCAATAACAAAAACACCTGAAGGAGACGCAATAGTATGCTTCTTCTTCGTTGGGGTCATCAAGGAATTCATTCAATCCTCTTTCCCTTGCTCATACTCATAACAGCTGTCATAGTGTAGAGCCGAACCGACGTTCCCCAGCCTCAAATAAGAATTCGGATCGGTCAAGCGATACATTTTATTATCTTGATTAGGGCGTGAAATGGTTGAAACCTGGAGAGAAAGAAAAGAAACACTTAGCATGCTCTCTTGCAAGATTAGATTGGTTTATTAATTTATCTAATCATGATGGCTCCCACTGTTTCCTCAAATTCTTCTTCAAACCCTAAAAGAAGAACTAGTCAGGATTAATCGCAGGTCACAATACTTGCTTAACCTTTCGGCCAAGCTAGTGTCGGTACTTCGAGAGAAGTTTTCCAACGCTTTCGTGAAGTTCCTTAATTATGTAACCTCTTTTCTCTAGAAGCGTAGCCCTGCTAACACCGTTCTAGACACCTACTTGGTTTATATCATTGATTGTTAAGTGAAATAATCTCCCAAGAGTAAACCTACTCATCAGTGGGATCGGGATCCAACTATCATTGTGTGATGACCTAGATGGAATCTACTCTAGTCACCACACTTCAGAAGGTATGCTAAACCTGCAAGTTTCCTGTATATTTGAAACTCCCGATGTAGTTTTTATTAGTTGTATTTATGCCCTGGAGGCCATTATTGTACATATGATGTATATTATAGTGGATGCTTGGACATATATAGGGAGGACTTTCTTGCTCGACATGATAGTATGCTATCTGGTTGCTCTTTATCTTGACATGTATACTTATTGTCTCTCTGTTACATGTTGATAAAGCCCTTAGGATGAGTACTTGATTACCAGGATTATGATGTAGATCATACTAGTGGGGAAATGGTAGTCGGTAAGTACATCCTTCAATTGTTCCTAGTCATGGGAGTATCGAGATGGGGCATCGATATTCCAGAGTAAACTAGCATATACGCTTCTTGACCCATATGATGGGCAATGGATGATCCCACACCCATTGGTTTTTGACATCAAAGATGGTATACGGGTGCTCAGTGGAGACTGGGTACACTGAACAGGACTCGCCGAGAACTCCTACATGGTATTATACCTCATGTCAGATAGCAGTTCTCTGGTGACACCAGTACAGGTTAGTCTGTAGACCCGAGATCGTCATAGAATCTTGTGTGATTCCTACTGTGCTTTGATTTCCACCTTACCATGTTCAAGAGATCATGCAAAACAGTGGTTTTTGGGTACAGTCCCGAGTCACATGGAGGCAATGAGCGATAGGAGGGGATTTCGTCTCTCCCGGTATTGGGGGTTGATGTTGCGCTATGCTCGATTGGCCATAACATGAAATCCCTGGCCAGGGTTGCTGAGATTTACTGGTAAATGTTATCAGTAGTTTCTCAAACCATTATGGGCCTCACATCGGCATGACTTATCAGGTTATTGGGGTATGACGTTTGGAACCCCCAGGCTGGATATGCGACATATCAGACAAAGAGACTGGACTGTACGGTAGTGTTACTTATTGGATTAGCAGGAGTATGAGCAGGCTTGCTTGTTGATCTTCTGATCACTCAATACCCGAGTAGCCGTTACGTCCAGCTAGTACCGCTGACAGATTGTGGGTGACTGATATGATCACCACCTACTGCCGGCGTATTGACGATCTTTAGAGTCCTACACAAAGGTTTCCTGACTCAGGCGAAATGAAGTAGGAGCACATATATGATATGTGCGGGACCGAGATTTATACGAGTATGTGATACCGTATTCTATTCTTACGATATGTGATATCGGTCGGTTATATATGTTATAGCCGGGTTATCGAATCAAGTGTTGATTCGATAAGTTAATACAAATGATATTAGTCGGTTGTATTTGATATAGCCGGATTATTAAATCAAGTGTTGATTTAATAATTTAATGTATAATTATATATTTGATATATTAATTTACATTAACTAATATTAGGTCACTTAAGCATTTCTTTTTCTCACATGTCCACATTTAATATATATGTGATATATATTATTGTGTCATTGTTGTTGATACATGTTACATGGGTGTATAAGACTCACACCATGCTTATGATAATGAAGGGTTTTATTTATTAACGGTAAATCAAAATTAGTTGAAAATTAGTGTTAGTTTTATGTATGCTCTAGAGACCATTATTGTACATATTATGTATATTATAGTGGATGCTTGGACATATATAGAGGGGGCTTTCTTGCTCGACATGATAGTATGCTATCTGGTTGCTCTTTATCTTAACATGTATACTTGTCTCTTTGTTTCTTATGGTTATATGTTGGTAAAGCCCTTAGGATGTGTACTTGACTACCAGGATTATGATGCAGATCATACTAGCGGGGCCATGGTAGTCCATAAGTTCATCCTTTAATGTTCCTAGTCGTGGGTGTATCGAGACGGGGCATCGATATACAAGAGTAGACTAGCGTATACGCTTCTCGACCCATGTGATGGGCGATGGATGATCCCATATCCATTGGTGTTTGACATCAGAGATGGTATACGGGTGCTCAGTGAAGACTGGGAACACTAGACGGACTCACCGAGAACTCCTAGATTGTATTATACCTGACGTCAGATAGCAGTTCTCTGGTGACACTGGTACAGGTTAATCTGTAGACCCGAGATCATCATAGAGTCTTATGTGATTCCCACCGTGCTTTGATTTCCACCTTACCACGTTCAAGAGGACGTGCAAAACGGTGGTTTTTGGGTACAGTCCCAAGTCACATGGAAGCAATGAGCGATAGGAGGGATTTCGTCTCAACCAGTATTGGGGGTTGATGTTGCGCTGTGCTCGATTGGCCATAACAGGGAAGTCCCTGGCCAGGGCTGATTTAGAGATTTACTGGTAACTGTTATAAGTAGTTTCTCGACCCATTATGAGCCTCATATCGATATGACTTATTGAGTTATTGGGGTCTGACGTTTACCACCCCTAGACTTGATATGCGACATATCAGACGAGGAGACCGGACTGTACGGTAGTGTTACTGACAGGATTTACAGGAGCTAGAGCGGGCTTGCTTGTTGATATTCTGATCGCTCAATACCCGGGTAGCCGTTATGTCCAGCTAGTACCGCTAACGGCTTGTGGGTGCTTGATGTGATCATCACCTACTGCCGGCGTATTGACGAGTCTTTAGAGTGCTACATAGAGGTTTTACTGGCTCGGGAAAAATGAAGTAGGAGCACATATGTGATATGTGCAGGACCGAGATTAATACGATTATGTAATACCGTATTCTATTCTCGCGATTATTTGTATCGGTCGGTTATATGTGATATAGCCGGGTTATCGAACCAAGTGTTGATTCGATAAGTTGGTACATATAATATTAGTCGGTTATATGCGATATAGCCGGATTATTAAATCAAGTGTTGATTTGATAATTTAGTGTATAATTGTATATTTGATATACTAGTTTACATTAACTAATATTAGCTCACTTAAGCATTTATTTTCTCACATGTGCATACTTAATATATATGTGATATATACTAATTGTGTTTTATTTTGTGTCATGGTTGATGATACACACTACATGGGTGTATGAGACTTACACCATACTAATTATAATGTAGGGTTTAAATATTTAATGTAAATCCAAATTAGTGGATAATTTCTCACATGCATGAAGCTTGTGGATGCATTGACTTAGTCCACTCATTTTGTTTTACTTAAGATATTTATTAACCTAACCATTATAATTTAGCTATGGTTATCTCTCTACATGAGTTAGTATATGATACAAACTCACCCATGGTTGATTCTCTCACCTCATTAGTTCATTCTCATCTCTTGACTTCATCTTCTTCTTCAAAGCTCAAGAGCTCTCTAGGTTTTGTTCAAGTGAGAAAATATTGTGAGAAAAATAAAACTAAAGTGAGCCCACTTCCTACTGCATCATTCTCTACTAGATTAGCACTTTAGTATAGGGTGTTAGCTTCACTAATCTCTCATTAGTGAAGTAGTGGCTTGAGTTAGTGTCTCCTCGACGTAGATCATCTTTGGCCTCGAAGACTTTAAGCAAGATCATTCCTTTCACCTTGAGAAGCCATGCAAGAGTCCGAGAGTTCCATGATCGCAGCGAAGGAACCACTACAAGGAGCTATTGAAGTGAAGGACCGGTCTACAAAGGATGTATTCCGTTATCACTTAGATGTAAAGTAGTTTACATTTTGTTTCGTATGATTCTCTAGTTAACGGTTCTAGTTTACGGTTCTTTAAAACGACAAAATTTTGAAAATGGCATGAACGATGCCTCCCGAAACCTTGTTGTCGTTCATAGGAACCCTATAGTGGTATCAAAGCCTAGCTAGAGAATTAGACGGATTGTGTAGGATTACGAAACCGAAACGACTCCGAAACTTGAAACACTTTGACCTAGTTTCTGTCGATTTTTATATGAGCTCTAAAATTTTTTTAAACAACTGCAGAATGTTGTATGAGATGCAACATGAACACAGACCAAATTTCAACCCAAAGCTTCAGATTTTGGCCGGCCGCATGGGGTAAAATTCCAGCCTGCTCGGTTTTTTATTGGTGTCTGGGGTTGAAATTTGTACTATGTTCCAGGCTCTGGGTTTTGGTGTTTCAAGTGTTGTTTATTTTTGATAAATTTTCATGTGATGTTAATTTACTATAAAGGAAACTCGGAGTGATTCGTAGTCATAATTCTAACTGTTTCCGGGTTACTTTAGATGGTGTTAAAAAGTTTGAACGGATATCAAATACCCACTTTAACCCTTGCTGGAAAATTTTTCAAGAGTTGGATATTTTCGTAGTTAAAGAGCATTCAAACATCATGCAAGTTATGCGATGGACCCTCTAGAAGAACGAAACCCTAACTCGATTATGTGACCGTCGGAACCGCCACTAAACCCTAGGGTTTGTGGTGGTTCTGTTGGATATAGTGCCCTCAGAGTCAATTATTGGATCACAGGCACGTGATTGCAATGATTGAGGGAGGACTTATACCGGTAGGACAGTCTTACTCAAGATGATAGTATGCTATCTGGTTTATCTTTATCATCGAGTACTGCTTCAGGTGATCTTACAGGTCACTATTGCGCGTTGAAAGAGCCCTTAGGATTCGTTCTTGACGGCCAGCAGTATGATGGCGATCATATACGTGGGAGCTGGGGTCTATAAGCACATCCTTAAAAGGTCCCTAGTCGTGGGAGTTTCGAGATTGGGCATCGATACTCCATTAGTAGACTAATATATACAGTCGAGACCCCGACGAGGGGCGGTGGCCGGTCTCACAAGACATTGGTGTCAGTTGGATCACCTATGTATACAGGTGCTCATTGGATTATGAGTACACCGGACAGGACTCGCTGGGAACATGCTAGTTGGTATTATACCTGACGTCAGATAGCAGTTCCCTGGTGACATGTGTACAGGTTAGTTCATCGACCTGAGATCGTCATTTGTCTCGTGTGAGTTCCCACTGTACTTTGATTACTACCCTACCAAGGCTCAAAGAAGTCGTGCAAACAGGTTTTAGTTGGGTACAGTCCCGAGCCATATGGAGACAGTGAGCGGATCGGCAGGGGTTTTGTCTCTCCCGGTATTGGGGGTGAGATCGCGCTGTGTCTAGGAGAGCCATTACACGAAATCCTTGGCCAAGGCAGGAGATTTACTGGTAGGTATTCCAGTAGTATCTCAGGGTGTTCTGGGTTACACTCCGACACGACTTGTACCGCTTTTGGGGGTCTGACTTTTACCAACCCCCTAGGCCCGCCATGCGATGCTCATAGACGAACGGACCGGACTGTACGGATATTGTCACTAACAGGCTCAGTAGGGTGTCAGGATGAGTTCGCTCATCGACCTCCCTTTTGGTCAATACCTGGTAGCCCGTTACGTACAGCTAGTACCTCTGACGTGCTAGTGGTTAAATCCACATCCAAAGTATTGACGAGTCTTTAGAGTCCCCCACAGACAGTTTTCAAGTTTCGGGCGAAACATTGTAGAGGTCGTATGATATATGGCAGGTTCCGATCATATACGTATAGTAGTGCACGGATCATGATCGGACGGATCATACTAGTGGGCTTTGGTTTAAGCCGGATCCTAGTATTAGATTTGTTGGATTACTTTAGTCTCATCGCATTCGCATTCAGTCGGAATGCGGATGCAGGTATGTATATACAGGTGAGGGGTATCCTTGTGATCCGTCACGAGTTTACTTTAGATGTTGCCGTATGTTTTTATTGTTGTAAACATTTGGATTAATGTTTACAAATGGAAATTGTGAGCTAGATATCATCATGAGGTGCATTAATTGTGACACATGCAAACCTAGTGACTCATGGTCTCTTTTATTGTGCATATGTCACATTTGGTGATGGATTTGTAAGTTGAAATGAGAGGAAGAGAGAGAAGGGCAACCATATCCTATTGGGTTTGCTCTTGTATTATTCATTCTTGCTCTCATTTTTATCATACAACTCAAAAAAGAAAAGGCTTCTTCTTCTTCTTCCTCTAGCTCACAACCTCCATTGATGGCTTCATCTTCAACCTCCATCCATGCTATGGATGCAAGAGACAAAGTTGTCACAAACATTCTCTACTTCGCCTTGGACACGACGGCTAACGAACTTCGTGCCCGAGTTGCTTCGGATGAAGCGGGAGCCCATAAAAAGACTCGAAGATGTAGTACCCTTTCCGACGAGGAGATCGAGACCGGAGATGCCGCGAGGAGCTTGGGATGGTGGCCAAAGACCGAAGGACACGGATCGATCGGTATAGCCTTCCAACCCTTTCTCTAGTTGCTAGTTGTAGGTTAATGGTTCGATCCGGGTTTTAAGCATACGATAGCGCCGGTTTCTAGTTTAAGAAAAGTTTTCGTTTCCGCATTTTGGCCTCGGACAGACGGCCGGGGCGCTACCGTAGACTTACATGGTATCAAAGTCACGCCTTTAACCTTTACTAGCTTGCTCTAGCGTGTTTAGAATTTCGATCGGACGAAATTTCCAAAAACTGCATTTCCAATTCTGAGTTTCTGTCGAATTTTTATTGTCGTCGAAAAATTATTTTGGGTATTGCAGAAATTCAGGCAGGCTTTTTAAAGAACACTGTTGAAATTTGGTACAGTGATCTCGTCATAGCGCCGCGGAACCGCGGCACTAACCTTGTTCTGGCAGCGGTTCCGCCGCACTACTGTAGATTTAGGGCACCATTTTACATGCAGTGGTTTCTGACTTGGAAATGAAGGTTCTGGTATTTTTTGTTTTGGCCCAGATTATTTTGAGTACTGGAAATTGTGCTTGAGGCCCACTTCAGGAAATTTTGTCGATCAAAAATTTTAAACATGTTAGTTCATAATATTTACATTATATCTGTGACCATGAATGTCATTTGATCGGTAAATCTTGTCTAATTGCTATAGCCCTTTTAGACGGATTTGCGAACGTGGCATTCACGTTGATGTTCTGTGTTGTGCTGTGATGTTGCGGATTTATCATGGTGGATAGCCTGGATGCAATGGTAGTACAGTTTGGTTGTATTTGTACATTTGATATTGTGGGGCGAGCGTCCGACATGTGGACTGTCGTCACTGCCTATTTGTATATTATTCTTTTGGGGCACGACCGGGCTGAGGTCGATGTACCCATTGTATATATATATTTTCTTTCTGTATTAGGATTATCCCGCGGTGGGGTGCACGGATAGCCAGGTTCTAGAGGGCAACTGGCCCGCATCTCATGGCTTTGAGACGTAGGGGGCTTCACTCTAGAATTGGCGGGCTATTCGCCGCACTCCTAGGGGGTACAGGTTGACCCAAGGAGGGGTGCTCAAGTTACCGGATTCCGTGAAGTGCTGGGTGGTCCATTCACGTTGTTGAAGGGGGCTGCCTCGCTTCAGGTTTTGGCGGGTAACTTGTCACGCCCGTAGGGGTCTAGGATTTCATTGCACAGGCTATCCACACGACCAGGGGAACCTAAGGTTTTCAGTAGCGGCTATATGAAACCTGGGGATCCCAGATTATCTATATTGTTTCTGTAATGCTTATTACATTTATGTGATGTTGCATTTTATCACGCCTTGCGTTATATATTGATATATATACTAGTAGATGTTGTATATGTTTTACACCCGCGCTAGTCCAGTCCCCGCTCTATCATTAGTTAAGTAACCTAACGTGTGATAACGGGACCCAGTGGCGAATGTGAATGGCATATACGTACATCATATTTTCGTTCTTTTGTGGTGTGATTAATTGATGGGATTGCACTGATTCGGATCAATGCAAGCTAAACAAACCTATTCTGATGTTGTTGGAACATTTTTCAAAAAGCTGTTATTGCAAGGACGTTCGCTTTTGTTTTGCACAGTGGTATTCGGTTATGAATATCCAGCACCTCAGTCGACAAGGCAAGGGCCGAGATCCCTTCACCGGGAGTGACCCCTTGGATAGAAGTTTGCGTCTGGGTAATAACTTCACTATAGCCGATTACTTTTTGCTTTGCATCGTGGTATTCGGTTGGAATATCCTGCACCTCATTCTATGTGGAAAGAGCCGAGATCCCTTCACCGGGAGTGACCTCTTTAGCAAAGGTTTTCGCCACTATATTTTTATAAAAAGCTATCCGGTTCCTTCAACGATATCAAGTTCATTACGTTAATGGTTTTTCGCCAAAAACCAGTCGTAGCCCTCCGTCATTTCAGATTAGTATTGCTTAGTATTCGCGCTACATTTGTCGTTGCTATTCGCCGAGACGTAGTGTGCGGTAGCTCTGTTGTGCTTTTCTATCACATAGATATGTGGATTGATTAGGACGGTCGTACGACTTTGTTGATTATTCGTCAAGGGTCGTGCGGGTGGGTTTAACACAGTCAAGATGATGACGTGTTGAACTTGACTAGGACCTTTTGATTTGTTGATTATTCGTCAAGGTCACTTGGGTCCTAAGGGTAAAAATACACATCGGGAGTTTCTAAAGAAACTGAAACTTGCCAGGCATGCGCTGTAGGTCCACGGTAGCGCCCCGGCCGTCTAACAGACGCCAAATGCGGAACAAAATTTTTTTACAACTGGCGCTATCGCGTACTATAACCCGGATCTGCCATTAAAGCTAAACTAACAAACTACAAAGTGGGTAGAAGAGTTATACCGAACGATCCGAGTCCTTCGGTCTTCAACCATCATCCCACGCTTTGTTGCGGCTGCTCCGATCTCCTCGATTTCCAGTCTTGTCGTCCAGGTGGCAGCACGTCGATGGATCTTTAAACGGGCTCCCGCCTCTGAACCGAGGCAACTCGATCGTCAAGTTTGCTAAAAGAGACGACCAGGATGAAGTAGAGAATGAGTAGAACATTTTGTCTCGTTACGTCCAAAGTCACGGACGAACGGTTATGGAAGTTTCCTTTTGGATCGGGTGAAATGAGAAAGAGGCTATCTAATTTTCATGAACCTGAATCTATCATAATCTCTTTCTAGTGAACAACAACCATGCTTCTCATCAAGGGGGTGGCCGGCCATTTATAGGAGAGGAGGGAGGTGAGTGTAGGAGCTAGGAGGTGACAACATTAAGAGAAATATTTAGTGTGAACACAAAGTGTGAACACAAAGTATGAACACAATAAATGCACCATTAATGAAAAAGTGAGTCACAAGCCTAATCACCCTCTCTAGAACCTTCTAGAACACTGACTCACCTCATCAAGAAAAGATAAATCCGTATTTAACCAAATGTTAAATACGGCTGATAGAAAACTGGAAACTGGCAACTTCCAAAAGTGATCCTGAAACAAATTTCAGGATAACCCCGTATTAGTATAAACATACCCACATTTGTATTACGACCGAATACAAATGCAACTGAGACAAAGATATTATATCTACACAGTATAATACTCGGATCCGGCTTAAACCAAAGCCGACCAGGATTATCTGTCCGAAAAAAGACACGTGCGAAAACGCACGTGCTTTTTTCGAACCTTGCCATATCACCATACGGCCTCTACAACGTTTCGCCCGAACTTGGGAAAGTGTCTGTGAAGGACTCTAATGACTCATCAACACATCGGCACTGGGTATAACCTCTAGCGCGTCAGAGGTACAAGCTGTACGTAACGGTTTGCCTATGTATTGATTGGAAGGGAAACTGACGAGCGAACTCATCCATAAACCCTACTGAGCCTGACAGTGACCATGTATATACAGTCCGGTCCATTCGTCTAAAGAGTATCACATATCGAGTCTAGGGGGTGGATAAAGTCAGACCCCTAATAACACGATAAATCGTGTCGGCATGAAGCCCATCACCACCTGAGAAACTACTGATCCAAATCAGTAATTCTCCACTACCTCGGCCGAGAATTCCTAGTGATGGCCACCCGTGCACTGCGCGACATCAACCCCCAATACCGGGAGAGACGAATCCCCGACGATCCGCTCACTTGCCTCCAATGTGGCTCGGGACTGTACCCAACTAAAACCTGTTTGCACAACTCCTTTGAGCATGGTAGGGTAGTAATCTAAGCACAGTGGGAACTCACACGAGACAAATGACGATCTCAGGTCGATGAACTAAACTGTACACATGTCACCAGGGAATTGCTATCTGACGATATGTATAATACCAACTAGCAGATTCCCGGCGAGTCCTGTCCGGTGTACTCATAACCCAATGAGCACCTGTATACATCTAAGGTGATCAAACTGACACCAGTGGCTTGTGAGACCGGCCACCGCCCCTCGTCGGGGTCTCGACTGTATACACTAGTCTACTCTGGAGAATCGATGCGCTGTCTCGAAACTCCCATGACTAGGGACACTTAAAGGATGTGCTTACGGACCCCAGCTCCCACGTATATGATCGCCATCATCCTGCAGGTAGTCAAGAAAGAATCCTATGGGCTCTATCATCATGCAATAGTGAACTAAAGCATGTATACGATGATAAAGATAAACCAGATAGCAAACTATCATCTCGAGCAAGACTGTCATATCGGTATAGGCCCTGCCTTAATCATTGTAATCACGTACCTGCAATCCAATAATTGACATTGAAGGCACTATCTCCAACAATCTCCCACTTGCACTCAAGACTAATTATTGTGATGTCGCATACTCACAGCCCGTGTGATACCAAACATCCAACTCCTCTATTAATCATTTTCACAAAGCTAGTTTGTAAAACTCTTGTGTTCGAGAAATAGCCTCAGTGAGTGGATCCGCCCTGATGTTTCTTTCTATGTCTCTCTCAATCTCAAGTTCGAGGAGAAAGCCATCTCCCGAATTGAGCAATACATGTCTTAGAATATGTCTGGATATCTGATGGGACCTAGTTCATAAATGAACTCCAAATCCAAACTTCTTAAACCGTTTTGATAACTGAACCTAATCAGTATCCAGCATCATACCTCCTACAGTATCCTCTTGGACCACCTGTCCATAATACTGTCCCTCGTTAGAGGGAAAACTATAACTCTGACAATCACTCTATCATCCATGTCACCTTGGAAGGCTGGAATGATAACCGTCTCCCGAAGGAGGCTACTGTCATCAAATCCGTAGAACATGCACTTATGTTCTATAACTGCTTCCTTTTGTTTCTTCAGGATTGGATTAATATAAACTTATCGCATCTAGTGCAAAAACAACATCTGGTGTGGTACTTGATATCTCATGATTGACTCAATTGCCTAAGCAAGTGATCTGCCAATCATGCACATCCCTCTCTCCTTTAGTCTCTAAGACACCTTTAGAGAGGGTGACTCCATCACCTGCAGGTACACCACCATGCCATGAGTCATCTATTCTAAATACCATTAGAATACTGTCAAAGTACCCAAATTGGGAAACTACCCAAATCTAGATCTAAAACCATAGATCTAGTAACCAGAATGTCTGATATTATATCCATGTCCTTTGTGGAGAAACAACTGTGTGACGACCAAAGTACAACCGATCGTAGTATAGGAATCTTACTTCCTACTCTGTGTATGTCATCCAAATACCAGGACATCACACCCTACTACCTTGTTAACAGATCCGTCCCCTATTCTGATGAAGTCAAAGACATGACTTTTACATCAAATTAGATGATCTTTCTCTGCTATATCTGCTTAAGTCTATAAATAGACATAATCTACTTGTCCACTATACTTCCGCTGCTCCCACTGACTATGATAACCCTCTGGCAGAATAATATCTACGTACACTTCTAAAGCTAGTTTAGAACGATGTTATACTTATCCTCTTGCCGGGTCTCATAGTCTGGAACAACAGTACTGTCAAGTCTGGGTAAACAAGAACCTCCCTGTCACCGTCCTTGAGGCTACCTGAGTACCTCTCGGGTGTCTGAGGTTACCCACCATATCTGCGGAGTGGCTATTGGAATGTCAAAACCTGATTGAATATATAGGTCCTATTAAATTTTCCGTAATCGTTTGCGGTTCTGGAATCACTTCCAGTTCTACCATACTCCCACTACTGTTTTCTGAAAAAATTCATTTTACTAAAACTGTGGCGAGTCAAGAACAATATCACTATTGATCTTCCAGATGGTAGAAATGTCAACCCTCTGCAAAACCAGGGTCAACCCATAAACAGCCGTTACAGAAACGTGCCTTGGGTTATCCAGTGTCTGGTTTTAAGCATAAGCTGGACAACTCCCCTTATCTTAATATCGTTAAGATATGAACCATTCTATATACAATATAGAAATAGAGGCACTAATTTAATTGGAACCAGATTCAAATCATGCAGCTGTCTCCAGTGCATATCTACTTAATGGAGAGAGGCTAATCAGCATTACTCAACTTAGGAATCCATCCAATTATGAATAACCTGAAAAAGAAACATGTTTCTCAAAACCATTACTATCAACTGAATACCAATAACAAGAATCTATATCTTCAATCTCTTTGAAGAATCCCGATACTTGCGATACCTGGTTCTCTACTTTATTCTTATACCCACAATTTCTCAAAACTTAGACTTTGTATTTCTATGAAACACTTGTCTAAAAACTAAAGAAGTCATAAGTAAACAGAACACAGTACGAGGACCTACCCCTTTGTCCTGACGGACACTGGACAACATACAATACTCTGTATAAGTCCGCTGAGTTTGAATAACTCAAAACCTGTGCATCGTAGGTTGAAAACTGTACCCAGGAGATTTCCTCAAATATCAGCAATTACAACGAATTCCGATATAATGAGGATGTTCACCTAATTCCCAATAACTTACTCCCACTCATCATCTGTAAAAACCATACAGATATGAGAATGAAACCTGGTAAATACATACTCTGTAGTAAGTATCTAATCGGGAAATCAGTTTTCCTTTAACAATGCACTGAAACATTAAAATGTTTCGTAGGGGTATCCTAGTATTCTCAGTAATGCCTCTTCCATAATCAAATTCATGACTTTAACCGTATATTTCATTGTCATCTCTCCAAATCCCTTTATTTGTCTTTAGTCGTTACCTTCTGTACACCATCGTTAGGCTAAATGGTTTTCTTCCTTCCCTACCGTTCGGCACCAGCCTATGGTTTGGAAGAAGACTATCGAGTAAGCATAATAGGTGTACCCTCCTAATCCTAGGAGTACTCGCAACTTGAGAGAAGGTGATGATAAAAGACAATCTGAATAATACCTTATTCTATTTCTCCCGAACTAGGGAAGAAGCAAAGGTGAAATAGGAGTAGCAATGAAGTACGCGGTTTGGTCGTGAATGATAACAGTCGCAATTTGCTTTGCCCTCTTTCTAATCACTTTTATTATGTCTTTACATATTACCTTCTGTACACCCTACTTAGGCTAATTGGTTTTCTTCATTCCCTATCTTTCGGCACCAGCCTATGGTTTGGAAGAAGACTATCCAGTAAGCGTAATAGGTGTACTCTCCTAAACGAAGGAGCTCTCGCAACCTGAGAGAAGGTGATAATAAACGACAACTGAATAAACCAATTCTATTTCTCCTGACCTGCATCCATCCTCGAAGAAGTCCCTTCGAGTTCGTATATAACCATACGATGGATCTATCCAATGGAAGTGGATATCCGTAGTAATGCGGGGTATTTTGAGAAATACAAAGGGTAAAGAAAAGAGCGGCAATGACTTATGCAACTTTAGACAATCCAAAAGCCAGTATTTTAAGAAGGTTCGGTCAACTTGGTCACTGAGTCATAGTCTAGGGTCGGTCAAAGGTCGATGCCAAAGAGAGAGAAAAGAAACATTCTGCGTGCACTCTAACCTAGATCAGAATGGTTATCACTTTATCTAATCAGGAAACCTCCCACTGTAATCTCAAATTCTCCTCCAAACCTGAAAGAAGAATTAGTCGGGATCACCCGAAGAGCAAACCAACTCATCAGTGAGAATCGGGATACAACTATCATCGCATGATAACTTGATGGAAGCCACTCAAGTTATCACACTCCAGAAGGTATGCGCATGCCTGGCAAGTTTGCTTTATGTTTGAAACTCCCGATGTGATTTTTGCCTCATGCTCTTATGACCTTGACTTTAGTCAACAAATCATAAGTCACATGTCAAGTTCTACCCGTCATTGTCCAGGTTGATTTGAACCCACCCGTACATACCCTTGACTTTAGTCAACAAGGTAATACGACTGTCCCAAACCAACACATCTATCTATGCAACATACGAATACCCAGCAACTACCAAACACTATGCCTTGACTTTAGTCAACAAACATAGCTTGAATACTGACCACCCATAAGAAATGACGGAGGGCTACGGCTGGTTTTTGGCGAAAAACCTTTAACGTAATGAACTTGATCTCGTTGAAGGAACCTGATAGCTTTTTATAAAAATATAGTGACGAAAACGTTTTGCTAAAGAGGTCACTTCCGGTGAAGGGATCTCGACTCTTTCCTCGTGGAATGAGGTGCAGGATATTCCAACTGAATACCGCGATGCAAAGCAACTTGTAATCGACTATATTGAAGTTATTACCCTGACATAAACTTCTGCCCAAGGGGTCACTCCCGGTGAAGGGATCTCGGCCCTTGCCTCGTCGAATGAGGTGCGGGATATTCTAACTGAATATCACTATGCAAAACAAAAGGAAACATCTTTGTAATAACACCTTTTTAAAATTTGTTCCAATAACATCAAATATAGGTTTGTTTTATCCTTGCATTGATAAGAATCAATGCAGTCCCATCAATCAATCACACCAGAAAAGAACGAAAATATAATGTACGTATATGCCATTCGCATTCGCCACTGGGTCCCGTCATCACCCGTTAGGTTACTTAACTAACGACAGAGCGGGGGCTGGACTAGCGCGGGTGTAAAACATATACAACATCTAATAGTATATATACCAATATACAATAATCGCTCCAGGCGTGATAATATGCAACATTTACAGAAAAGTAATAAGCATCACAGAACAATACATATAATCTGGGATCCCCGGGTTTCACAGAGCCGCTGCTGAAACCTGACGTTCCCCTGGTCGTGTGGATAGCCTGTGCAATGAAACCTAGACCCCTACGGGTGCGGCAAGTTACCCGCCAAAACCTGAAGCGAGGTAGTCCCCACAACATAGTGAATGGAACACCCGGCACTTCACGGAATCCGGTAAATTGAGCACCCCTCCTTGGGTCAACCTATACCCCCTACGAGTGCGGCGAATAGTCTGCCAATTCTAGAGTGAGGTCCCTCTGCCTCTCAAAGCCATGAGATACGGACCTGTTGCCCTCCAGAACCCGGCTATCCGTGCACTCCTTCGTAGGATAAACCTAGTACAGAAATAAAAATATGTACAACGGGTACATCGACCTCGACCCGGTCGTGCCCCAAAAGAATATTATACAGACAGGCAGCGACGGCAGTCCACATGTTGGATGCTCGCCCCGCAATATCAAATGTACAAATAAATCAAAACTGCACTATCATTGCACCCTGCTATCCACCACGACATATCCGCAACAATACAGCACAACACAGAACATCAACGCGAATGTCACGTTCGCAAACCCGTCTAAAAGAACTATAGCAATCAGACACGGTTTACCGATCAAATGACATTCCCGGTCGGAGATATAATGTAAATACTGTATACTAACAAGTTTAAAATTTCGATCGATAAAATTTCCCGAAGTGGGCCCCACGAAGAACTGGTGTACAGTAATAAAATCTGGGCCCAAACAAATAGTACCAAGAAACCACAATTTACAGTTAGAAGCTCTCTGGAAAATTAGGTGCACTGTTCCAACAGTGCTGCCGCGGTTCCGCGGTCAAACCATAGCTTTGACCGCGGATCCGCGGCTCTACTATTGGATCACGTGCTCAAATTTTGCCGTTATGCTTCAAAACCCCTGCACAATATTCTGTGATATGTAAAATAATTTTTAGAACCTTTTAAAAATCGACAGAAACCTGTATGCCAGAAAATTGCGATTTCGGAAATTCGTTCGATCGATGTTTTAAACACGTTAGCACAAGTTAGTATAGCTTAATGGTGAGGCTCTGATACCACTGTAAGTCCACGGTAGAGCCCCGGCCGTCTAACAGACGCCAAATGCAAAACAATAACTTTTTACAACTTCGCGTACTATAACCCGGATCTGCCATTAAAGCTAAACTAACAAACTACAAAGTGGGTAGAAGAGTTATACCGAACGATCCGAGTCCTTCGGTCTTCAACCATCATCCCACGCTTTGTTGCGGCTGCTCCGATCTCCTCGATCTCCAGTCTTGTCGTCCAGGTGGCACAACGTCGATGGATCTTTAAACGGGCTCCCGCCTCTGAACCGAGGCAACTCGATCGTCAAGTTTGCTAAAAGAGATGACCAAGATGAAGTAGAGAATTAGTAGAAAATTTTGTCTCGTTACGTCCAAAGTCATGGACGAACGGTTATGGAAGTTGCCTTTTGGATCGGGTGAAATGAGAAAGAGGCTATCTAATTTTCATGAACCCGAATCTATCATAATCTTTTTCTAGTGAACAACAACCATGCTTCTCACCAAGGGGGTGGCCGGCCATTTATAGGAGAGGAGGGAGGTGAGTGTAGGAGCTAGGAGGTGACCACATTAAGAGAAATATCTAGTGTGAACACAAAGTGTGAACACAAAGTATGAACACAATAAATGCACCATTAATGAACAAGTGAGTCACAAGCCTAATCACCCTCTCTAGAACCTTCTAGAACACTGACTCACCTCATCAAGAAAAGATAAATCCGTATTTAACCAAATGTTAAATACGGCTGATAGAAAACTGGAAACTGGCAACTTCCAAAAGTGATCCTGAAACAAATTTCAGGATAACCCCGTATCAGTATAAACTTACCCACATTTGTATTACGACCGAATACAAATGCAACTGAGACAAAGATATTATATCTACACAGTATAATACTCGGATCCGGCTTAAACCAAAGCCGACCAGTATTATCTGTCCGAAAAACGACACGTGTGAAAACGCACGTGCTTTTTCCGAACCTTGCCATATCACCATACGGCCTCTACAACGTTTCGCCCGAACTTGGGAAAGTGTCTGTGGGGGACTCTAATGACTCATCAACACATCGGCACTGGGTATAACCTCTAGTGCGTCAGAGGTACAAGCTGTACGTAACGGTTTGCCTATGTATTGATTGGAAGGGAAACTGACGAGCGAACTCATCCATAAACCCTACTGAGCCTGACAGTGACCATGTATATACAGTCCGGTCCATTCGTCTAAAGAGTATCGCATATCGAGTCTAGGGGGTGGATAAACTCAGACCCCTAATAACGCGATAAATCATGTCGGCATGAAGCCCATCACCACCTGAGAAACTACTGATCCAAATCAGTAATTCTCCACTACCTCGGCCGAGAATTCCTAGTGATGGCCACCCGTGCACTGCGCGACATCAACCCCCAATACCGGGAGAGACGAATCCCCGACGATCCGCTCACTTGCCTCCAATGTGGCTCGGGACTGTACCCAACTAAAACATGTTTGCACAACTCCTTTGAGCATGGTAGGGTAGTAATCTAAGCACAGTGGGAACTCACACGAGACAAATGACGATCTCAGGTCGATGAACTAACCTGTACACATGTCACCAGGGAATTGCTATCTGACGATATGTATAATACCAACTAGCAGATTCCCGGCGAGTCCTGTCCGGTGTACTCATAACCCAATGAGCACCTGTATACATCTAAGGTGATCAAACTGACACCAGTGGCTTGTGAGACCGGCCACCGCCCCTCATCGGGGTCTCAACTGTATACACTAGTCTACTCTGGAGTATCGATGCCCTGTCTCGAAACTCCCACGACTAGGGACACTTAAAGGATGTGCTTACAGACCCCAGCTCCCATGTATATGATCGCCATCATACTGCAGTTAGTCAAGCAAGAATCCTATGGGCTCTATCATCATGCAATAGTGAACTAAAGCATGTATACGATGATAAAGACAAACCAGATAGCAAACTATCATCTCGAGCAAGACTGTCATGTCGGTATAGGTCCTGCCTTAATCATTGTAATCACGTACCTGCGATCCAATAATTGACTTTGAGGGCACTATCTCCAACATGCGCATACCATCTGGAGTGTGATGACTTGAGTGGATTCCATCACGTTATCATGCGATGATAGATGGATCCCGATTCCCACTGATGAGTTGGTTTACTCGTCAGGTGATCCCGACTAATTCTTCTTTCAGGTTTGGAGGAGAATTTGACGATACAGTGGGAGGTATCCTGATTAGATAAATTGGTAACCATTCTGATCTAGGTTAGAGTGCACGCTGAGTGTTTCTTTTCTCTCTCTCTTTGGCAGCAACCATGACCCGACCCTTGACTATGACTCAGTGACCAGGTTAACCGAACCTTCTTAAAACACTGGCTTTTGGATTGTCAGAGTTGCATACCTCATTGCCACTCCTACTTTTACCCTTTTCTCCAGAACACCCGTATTACTACGAACATCCACTTCCATTGGATAAAACCATCGTATGGTTATATACGAACTCTAAGAAACTTGTTCCAGATTCGAGGATGGTTTCCGGTTCTGGAGAAAATGAATAGGACTATTCAGTTGTCTTTTCCTTTTACCTTCTCTCAGGTTGCAAGTGCTCCTTAGATTAGGACAGTACACCTATTACGCTTATTGGATAGTCTTCTTCCAAACCATAGGCAGGTGCCGAACGGTAGGGAATGAAGAAAACTAATTAGCCTAACGATGGTATACAGAAGGTAATAAGTTAAGACAAATAAAGGGATTAGAAAGAGGGCAAAGTAAACTGCGACTACTATTCACGACCAAATCAAGTATTTCATCGCCACTCCTACTTCACCTTTGTATTTCTCCAGAACACTCCGTATCACTATGAAGATCCACAGTTTATTGGATACTCCATCATATGGTTATATACGAACTCGAAAGGACTTGTTCCAGTTCGGGGATGGATTCTGGTTCAGGAGAAATAGGAATAAAATTTATTCAGTTGTCTTTTATCTTCACCTTCTCTCAGGTTACGAGTACTCCTAGGATTATGAGAGTACACCCATTATGCTTATTGGATAGTCTTCTTCCAAACCATCGGCTGGTGCCGAACGGTAGGGAAGGAAGAAAACAATTTAGCCTAAAGGGGTGTATAGAAGGTAATGACTAAAGACATATAAAGTGATTTGGAGAGATGGCAAAAAAATATACGGTTACAGTTGTGAATATGATAATGGAAGAGGCATTAATAGGAATACCCGGATACCCCTTCGAAACATTTACATGTTTCAGTTTCACTGTGTATTGTTAAAAGAAAACTGATTTCCCAATTAGCCCTTGCTCCAGGGTATGTATTTACCAGGTTTGATTCTCACATCTGTATGGTTTTATAGATGATGAGTGGGTGTAAGTTATTGGGAATTGGGTGATCATCCTCATTATATCGGAATTCATTGTAATTGGTGATATTTGAGGAAATCGCTTGGGTTGTTTGCCGGACAACAAATATTTGGTTTTGAATATCCGTTGTTATGCACCAATTTCAAATTGATATATCTGTACGTTTATTTTATAAAGTGAGATATAACTTTTTGAAATTATGTCCATGACATTTTCCTATATCAGTGGATGGTTAGGTAAAGAGCATTAAACAGCGGTGTAATTCTTCTTAACCATAAGTACAGTTTTCAACCTACGACACACAGGGAATGAGTTATTAGACTCAAGGGACTTATACAGAGTATTGTATATTGTCCAGTGTCCATGAGGACAGAAGGGTTGGTACTCGTACTATATTCTGTTTACTTGTGACTTATCTAGTTCTTAGATATGTGTTTCGTAGAAATGCAAGGTCTAAGTTTTGAGAAGTTATAGGTATAAGAATAAAGTAGAGAACCAGGCGTTGCAAGTATCAGGATTCTTCAAGGTGATCGAAGATGTAGATACTTGTGTATGGTATTCAGTTAATAGTAATGATTAAGAGAACTTGCTTCTTTTTTAGGTTACTCATAATTGGAAGTACTCCTAAGTTGAGTAATGCTGATCAACCTCTCTCCATTTAGTTGACATGCACTGGAGACAGCTGCATGATTTGAATCTGGTTCCAATTAAATCAGTGCCTCTATTTCTATATTGTATATAGAATAGTTCATATCTTAACAATGTTAAGGTACGGGGAGTTGTCCGGCTTATGCTTAAAACCAGACTCTGGATAACTCAAGGCACGTTTCTGTAATGGCTGTTTGTGGGTTGACCTGGGCTATGACGAGGGTTGACTTTCTACCATCTGGAAGATCAATAGTGATATTGTTCTTGACTCGCCACAGTTTTGGTAAAATAGATTTTTCAGAAAACAGTAGTGGGGGTATGGTAGAACTGGAAGTGATTCCAGAACCGCAAACGATTACTGAAAATTTAATAGGACCTAAAGATTCAATCTAGATTGACATTCCATTGGCCACTCCGCAGATATGGTGGGTTACCTCAGGCACCCGAGAGGTACTCCGGTAGCCTCAAGGACGGTGACAGGGTGGTTCTTGTTTACCCAGACTTGCCATTGCTGTTGTTCCAGACTGTGAGACCCGGCAGGAGGATGAGTATAGCGTCGTTCTAAACTAGCTTTAGAAGTGTACATGTATATCACTCTGCCAGAGGGTTGTCGTAGTCAGTGGGAGCAGCGGAAGCATAGTGGACAGGTAGCTTATGTCTATTTATGGATTAAAGCAGATATAGCGGAGATAGATCATCTGTTTCTGATGTGACAGTCATAGGTTTGACTTCATCAGAACAGGGATGGATCTGTTAAGAAAGTAGTAGGGTGTGATAACCTGCTATTTAGATGACATACACAGAGTAGGAAGTGAAATTCCTATACTACAATCGGTTATACTTTGGTTGTCACACAGTGGTTTTTCCACATATAAATTGGATATAATATCATACATTCTGGTTACTAGATCTATGGTTTTAGATCTAGATTTAGGTAGTTTCCCAATCTGGGTACTTAGACAGCATTCTATAGGTGTTTTAGAATGGACGACTCCTGGAACGGTAGTGTACCTACAGGTGATAGAGTCACCCTCTCTAAAGGTGTCTTACAGACTAAAAGGGAGAGGGATGTGCATGATTGGCAAATCACTTGCTTAGGCAATTGAGTTGATCATGAGATGTCAAGTACCACACCAGATGTTGTTTTTGCACTAGATGCAATAAGTTGATATTGATCCAATCCTGGAGAAACATTCGAAAACAGTTTTAGAACATAAGTGGATGTTCTAAGGATATGATAACGACAGCCTTTTTCGGGGGACCGTTATCATTCCCGGCTTCCAAAGTGACCTGGATGACAGAGTCACTGTCAGAGTTATAGTTTTCCCTCAGATGAGGGGCAGTATTTTGGACAGCTAGTCCAAGCAGATACCGAGGGAGGCATGGCACAGGATACTGATTAAGTTCAGTTGACGATACAGTCTAAGAAGTTTGGATTTGGAGTTCATTTATGAACTAGGTCCTATCAGATATCCAAACATATTCTAAGATAGGTACTGCTCAATTCGGGAGATGGCTTTCTCTCGAGAACTTGAGATAAAAAGAGACATATATAGAAACATCATGGCGGATCCACTCACTGAGGCTATTTCTCGAACGCAATAGTTTCGCAAATGGGCTTTGTGAGACTGATCAGTAGAGGAGTTGGGTGTTCGATATCACACGGGCTGTGAGTATGCGACATCGCAATAATTAGCCTTAAGTGCAAGTGGGAGATTGTTGGATATAGTGCCCTCAGATTCAATTATTGGATCGCAGGCACGTGATTGCAATGATTGAGGGAGGACCTATACCGGTAGGACAGTCTTACTCAAGATGATAGTATGCTATCTGGTTTATCTTTATCATCGTGTACTGCTTCAGGTGACCTTACAGGTCACTATTGCGCATTGATAGAGCCCTTAGGATTCTTGCTTGACGGCCAGCAGTATGTTGGCGATCATATACGTGGGAGCTGGGGTCTATAAGCACATCCTTAAAAGGTCCCTAGTCATGGGAGTTTCGAGATTGGGCATCGATACTCCATTAGTAGACTAGTGTATACAATCGAGACCCCAACGAGGGGCGGTGGCCGGTATCACAAGCCATTGATGTCAGTTGGATCACCTAAGATGTATACAGGTGCTCATAGGGTTATGAATACACCGGACAGGACTCGCCGGGAACATGCTAGTTGGTATTATACCTGACGTCGGATAGCAGTTCTCTGGTGACATGTGTACAGGTTAGTTCATCGACCTGAGATCGTCATTTGTCTCGTGTGAGTTCCCACTGTGCTTTGATTACTACCCTACCATGGCTCAAAGGAGTCATGCAAACAGGTTTTAGTTGGGTACAGTCCCGAGCCACATAGAGGCAGTGAGCGGATCGGCAGGGGTTTCGTCTCTCCCGGTATTGGGGGTGAGATCGCGCTGTGTCTAGGAGAGTCATTACATGAAGTCCTTGGCCAAGGCAGGAGATTTACTGGTAGGTATTCCAGTAGTATCTCAGGGTGTTCTGGGTTACACTCCGACACGACTTATACCGCTTTTAGGGGTCTGACTTTTACCAACCCCCTAGGCCCGCCATGCGATGCTCATAGACAAACGGACCGGACTGTACAAATATTGTCACTGACAGGCTCAATAGGGTGTCAGGATGAGTTCGCTCATCGACCTCCCTTTTGGTCAATACCTGGTAGCCCGTTACGTACAGCTAATACCTCTGACGTGCTAGTAGTTAAATCCACAGCCAAAGTATTGACGAGTCTTTAGAGTCCCCCACAGACAGTTTTCAAGTTTCGGGCCAAACATTGTAGAGGCCGTATGATATATGGCAGGGTCCGATCATATACGTGCAGTAGTGCACGGATCATGATCGGGCGGATCATACTAGTGGGCTTTGGTTTAAGCCGGATCCTAGTATTAGATTTGTTGGATTACTTTAGTCTCATCGCATTCGCATTCAGTCGGAATGCGGATGCAGGTATGTTTATACAGGTGAGGGGTATCCTTGTGATCTGTCACGAGTTTACTTTAGATGTTGCCGTATCTTTTTATTGTTGTAAACATTTGGATTAATGTTTACAAATGGAAATTGTGAGCTAGATATCATCATGAGGTGCATTAATTGTGACACATACAAACCTAGTGACTCATGGTCTCTTTTATTGTGCATATGTCACATTTGGTGATGGATTTGTAAGTTGAAATGAGAGGAAGAGAGAGAATGGCAGCCATATCCCTTTGGGTTTGCTCTTGTATTATTCATTCTTGCTCTCATTTTTATCATACAACTCAAGAAAGAAAATGCTTCTTCTTCCTCCTCCTCTTCTAGCTCACAGCCTCCATTGATGGCTTCATCTTCAACCTCCATCCATGCTATGGATGCAAGAGACAAAGTTGTCACAAACATTCTCTACTTCGCCTTGGACACGTCGGCTAACGAACTTCGTGCCCGAGTTTCTTCGGATGAAGCGGGAGCCCGTAAAAAGACTCGAAGATGTGGTGCCCTTTCTGACGAGGAGATCGAGACCGGAGATGCCGTGAGGAGCTTGAAATGGTGGCCAAAGACTGAAGGACACGGATCGATCGGTATAGCCTTCCAACCCTTTCTTTAGTTGCTAGTTGTAGGTTAATGGTTCGATCCGGGTTTTAAGCATACGATAGCGCCAGTTTCTAGTTTAAGAAAAGTTTTCGTTTCCGCATTTTGGCCTCAGACAGACGGCCGGGGCGCTACCGTAGACTTACAGGTTCAGCGGTGCCACATGTGAGGCCTTGGTTGACCCTTCTACGGCTGGTTCATTGGTATTGTGGCATGTGCTGAATAATTTTAAACTATGCTCAAGTGTTGAGATTTTTGGGTAATTTTGGGTGTTTGTTGATTCGATCGGAATGTTTAACATTGTCTAGCTATTTCTGGAATGTGATACAATATGTGGAATTCGTATAGTTAGGCATGAAATCCAAAGTATGTGATATTTTAGGTTTATGATGTCTAAGGTTATTATGGATTCCAAATGTTGTAGTTTGACATTTTCTTTTCTGCGACCGTAAGTGTAATATGTGATGTATCGCCGGTTTCGTTGTTATAGGTCAACGACAATTGGGATACGCATATTTACTTACGTTGATGACATGTGATGTTATGTGTTGCTGTGATATGTTATATTGGATCGTTGCGTTTTGAATAGCCGGGGGTTTTATGTAAGATGAGAGTTTTTATTTTCATTCATGTAAAATTCATTGTATTAATATTCTTTTATTGGGTCACTTCTGGGTTGAGGATGATGTCACCATTGTTCTATATTATTTACTTTTCCGTATTAGGATAGACCCAAGGAGGGGAGCATAAGTAACCGGGTTCTAGAGTCCAGTGGGAAACCAACTCGAGGAGTCAAGTCCGGATCTTCTAACTCTAGAATTGGTAGAGTTTCTTGCCACTCTCGTAGGGGTCTAGGGATGTGGGTTTGGCTATTCATCGCGACCGTGGAATCCGTGTTTTATACAGGCTTAAAATAAAACTCGGACCTCCTAGTATATCCAATATTTCATATGTTTCTTCTGCTTCTTTGTGATGTGATCACAGTGGATTCTGAGACGAATGGATATACATTATACATGAGATATATAGTAGACGTTGCTTATGTTTTACACCCGCGCTAGTCTCGCCCCGCTATGCTGTTAGTTAAGTAATCTAACGGTGCATAACAGGACACTGTGGCGAATGCGGATGGCATAAGTGTACGTTGTATTTTCGTTTCTTCTGTGATGCTTAGGAAGCATAAATGATGGGACTTCATTAATGAGATTAATGATAGAAAAGAAACCTAAAACATGTTGTAGAATCAAATTTTTGAAAAGGGTAGCTCTAGTTTTTGCTTTGCATAGCGGTATTCCTTGTAGAATATCCAGCACCCTATTCGATAAGGAAAGAGCCGAGATCCCATCACCGGGAGTGACCTCTTTAGCGAAACTAGCAGATGCTACAAACACTCGGTTTTGTTTTTGATTGCTTTTGTAGTCTTTGCTTTGCATAATGGTATTTGTGAAATATCCTGCACCTTATTCGATAAAGAAAGAGCCAAGATCCCTTCACCGGGAGTGACCTCTTTAGCGAAACTAGTAAAAGGCTCAAAAACACTTCTTTTCAAAAATCACACGATTCTACAACGATATCAAGTTCATTACGCAAAAGGTTTTCATAAAAACCTGTCGTAGCCCTCCATCATTTCAAATAAATACTACTTAGTATTCGTACTACGTTTGTTGACTATGTTAAGGTATAGTGTGCGGTAGCTAATTAGTGCTTATCTGCTTGTAACGTTTTAAAAATAATTAAATAAATAATTAAATGAATAAAATTGTTTAAGTGAATTTTATGATTTTCGGCAAAGTAAAATGTATTTTTCGTAAAACCTAACCGTGATTGTTTTTCATTATAATTTCAAAAATACCTATTTTAATTATGTAATTACTAGTAAATGGTGTTTATTTAGCCACTTATAAATTTTTAGTTTAATTAAATATTTTTCCTAAACTAATTATTTTAAATATTAACATAAGCTTTATTTTTACACTAAATTAGTGTAAATTATAAATTTGAATGGTTTTAATTTGTAAAAGTGAGCCATGACATATTATAATTTAGTGAGTATCATGTAAAATTCATTTGCAAATTTTTCCAATTTTCTAGAGTTTTCTTGAGTTGCTATAGTAAAGAATTAAAAGAAAATTTAATAAAAGCATGAAAAGACATAATGATATGATATTTTGGTGGAACTTTCTACATCTTTCTTCACTTTTCTCATTCTCCACCCCCTCCTCCTAATTGTGGCCGGCCTCAACAACCCCATGGCAGCCCCCCCCCCCAATTTCCCACTTCATTTTTATTCAAAATTCATCAAAAATACTTCAAAAATTCAATTAAAATTCCACAAAATCATATTTATTTCATACCCTTTATTCCTTGCTCATTTTTGCATGCATTTTGGAGATGGAAAGCTTGCATTTTGAGGCTCATTTTCATGTTTGGACTTGAGGTTGTGAAGGTATAAATCTATCTCTTTTGTTTTATTTCCATTAGATATTTCTTTTAAAGCATAATTAGTTTTATTAGATTAATTCTATGTTCAATTTTTAAAATTCAAGTTAGGGTTTGTAAATTCAAGTTATGATTTTTATTAATTAATTAGGGTTATAATAACTAGTCTACCATTTTTAGAAGTGGAAAAATCTTGCATGGTTATTATATAATAATTTGTGTATTCAAATTGATTTAATAATGTTATTTAGCTAACTAGTTTTTATAAAATGTATTTGTGGATAAAATAAAATTCCAATTAAGGTTGTTATCATTATATTGTAGTTTTAGTGAGAATCTTAGCATGTTAATGGAAAGAAAAACTTAGTTTGATCACTAGTTTCTTGTGATAATTGGAAAAATACTAATAAAAGGCTATTTTTGTAAACTAGATTTTGGGAAATTCCTAAATAAATGAGATTAAATATATAATTATGGTTTCATCATATCATTATCATCATGAATTGTAGTTTAGTACATTAATTCATGCAACATCATGTTTTGTGGTGGAATTGTGGTATTTTGCTTGAAAAATGTTGAAAATTGTTAAAGGTTGCAAACTAGAAATTTCAAATTAATACAAATTTGTGTAATAAAAATGTAGTAATGGTTTGTATAGTCTAGTTATGCTATTTAATGAGTTTTATAACCATTGGTTTCATTTAAATGTCAAGTTTTGATGAAAAACGGTAAATTGGCATTTTCGGGTTTTACGAAATTGGACGGTTTGATGGATTTTAGGGTTTCGATAGATTTAATCATGTTTTATAATATAAGTAATATGTTTTAAAACTACGAGTTATTTATTAATGTTTATCTCGATCCATCGGAGTTTGTACGCCGATATCGAGCGATATTTGGTGCTTTTGCGTGGACGGGACATAGGTTTTAACCTATGCTTGTTCCTTGCGTTGTTTTGACTTTTGTATGTGATTCAGTTTACGATGCTATTTATATGTTTGCGTTTAGGTACCCCTCACGTGGACTGCGGGCGATGAACAGGAGGATGGAGACACCGTCTTCGGCAGACATGGACCAGGTGAGTAGATGTATATCTACGGGGGGAAGTCGGGTGGATGGCGTTTAGCATCCCCGCAACGTAGAATAGGAATAGTACTTATTGACATTAGGAAACCAGATGTGACCCTAGATTCTTAATGAGTAGGACCCTAGTAATGACCCTAGACCGGACTAGACTGATTTAGGAAAACCATACCAGAAGATGAATATCTTGGAAGAGATTCGTAGGTTTCAGGTAGAAACACACACGCGCACACACTGAAACTCGACATGGTGTATACGTGCATGTGTATATATATATATAGGACGAGGTATAGGTATATATATATATACAACACGTATATGGGATACATTGATGTGATATGATATCCGAGGTGATGAAACAGTGTAACTGGGCTTGATGCTATGATTCTTGGCTATACAGTCGTATTAAGTGTTAGCGGGTCATTACAGAATGAGATAATGAACATGTATACTTAAATTATAATGGGTGGTGATGATATTGAGGTACATGGGACTCTAAAATAGTACCCGGACTGTAACTTGTGATTGATCACGATATGGGATATGTATGACTTGATTACGACATCATATAGGTGTGACCTGTTGTCGATATCATAGAGGTGTGACTTGAGGACGATATGATACATATGACATGATATTTCTGAGGATAAACTAATGATGCTTATTATGATGGCAATGATATATGATTGATGTATGCGATCACAGTTTAGCACCTTGATCATGAGATGTGTTGATGATGACATTATACTAATGATGAGACACCTAGGGGATACTTGACCCGTACCCTGATATTGGGATGCCGTACGATGGATTTTACCGTACGAGGCATAAATATGATGATTGATCCGCACTCTTGATTCGAGGAAGCCGTACTACGTACGTGACGCTATTGAGGCCGGATCGCCGACTATTAGAGATATTGATTCAGACCTTAGGTAGACTCTTGTTTCTTATTGACTAGTTTCTTAGGTTTTGTTCCTTAGGAGGTTAGATGGACACTAGGTTAGGTTCGAGTCATATAGTGGTAGTGTAATGGTATATCAAATGAGTAGATAACACACATCCTTCTTTACTTTCACACTGGAATCATAATGATGCATGTTCTTACATATGCTGCTATAATCAGTATAAACCTTACCTGTTAGGACACCAGCACCATTACCGATGATGCGCATATTCCACGCACACTCATTTGCCGGCTCACACACATCATCATCGGTAATTGCTATGTCACGTACACTTTAGATTATATTATCTTTTATTGATAGAATCAGTTAACAACTTGATCGATATAATATTGTGATTACTCTCTGATGTTAGTATAGACATGATAATTATTACTTAGACATTCATGCATTCATGTTTTCATGTTATCATGCAGTATTATGGGCATATGCCGACACTTATCATATAATTACTCATGATTTTGAGATTTGGGTTTCTATGAGATTTCTGGATTTTTAGGGAAAACCGCAAGAATATATAAAAAAAAAAAAATATTCTCTCTCTCTCCTCCTCTCTTTTTAAAATAAGATGCGGTTTTCTCGTGATGTATGTGTCGTCCACCATGAGATTTCATGTTTTCTGTTGGATTTCGAGACCCGATTCGAGAAGTGGATGAACCGTCTCGGGTACATGGTGGGCCCGGTATGGTACCCCAGGGCAAGAAGATCGAGTTGTAGACGATGAGCCTGGCAGGGGAAGGCTACCTACCGGTGATGTCTGGCGCGGCGGATATCCGGAGGATACCGACCGTTGTCGTGAGATTTAGTGATATGGGCTGATCCGGACTGACGGAGCCCGAGGTATTTGTTGGTGTATATGCCCTAGAGGCCATTACTGTATCATACTAGTATGTATATTACTTGATGGATGCTTGGGATATTCACAGTTGTATAGACAATCTTGCTCGATATAGTAGTATGCTACTTGGTTTGTCTCTGCTTTAATGTGTACATGTGTGTTTATTCATTATATCACCTATACGCATTAGTAGAGCCCTTAGGATCTTTGCTTGATTACCGGCATTGTGATGGCGATCACACTCGTGGGGGCTGGGTAATCCACAAGCACATCCTTATACACGTCCCTAGTCGTTGGATCATCGAGACAGGGCATCGATAATCCAGAGTAGACTAACGTATGCACTTCTCATCCCAGCACGGGAGACGGTCTGTCCCACAGCCGTCAGTACGTCGTACTTGAGATAGTATGCGGGTGCTCGTTAGGTTACGAGTACACTGGACAGGACTCGTCGGGAACTGATGGTTGGTATTATACCTATCGTCAGTTATCAGTTCCCAGGTGACATGAGTACAGCTTAGTCCGCTGACTTGACACTGTCACTTCGCCTCGAGTGTGTTCCCACTGTTCTTTGATTACTACCCTACCACGGCTCTACTGAGTCGTGCAAACAGGTAGTAGTTGGGAGCAGTCCCGAAGCACTTGGAGGCAGTGACGGTTAGACAGGATTCGTCTCTCCCGGTATTGGGGGTTGACATCGCGCTGTGTCTAGGAGAGCCATTACACGAGTAGTCCCTGGCCAGGGCAAGCGAGATATACTGGTAGGTTTCCAGTGTTATCTCAGGGTGTTCTGGGCTTCACTCCGACACGACTTGTACCGCTATTAGGGGACTGACATTTACCGCCCCCCTAGGCCCGCCATGTGATGTATCAGACGAACAGACCGGACTGTACGGATATTGTCACATACAGACTCAGTAGGAGTTCGGATGGGTTTACCTCATCGGCCTTCTTATCGACATCTACCTGGGGACCGTTACGCACAGCTAGTGCCGCTTGCGGTCTGTGGTTAAACCCACTGCCAGCATAGTGTCGAGTCTTTAGAGTCCCACACAGAGAGTTTCCCTGCACTGAGCGAAACGTGTAGAGGCCGTATGGTTTTACGGCAGGGCTCGATCACTTACGTATACTTGTATGCGTGTGGTGTTCGGGCAGGCAATACTAGTGGGCTTTGGTTTAAGCCGGATCCTAGTATTGCACGGATGGATTTGTTTTGTCTTCTGTGCATCCGCATTCTACGGAATACGGATGCAGGTGTGTATGCACAGTTTTCCGGAGCGATGAAGGAGGAGGTGCCTCATTAGGGTTTTGGCAGTTGGTTCGGCCAAAACCGTTATGTGGCAGGCTCATTAGGGTTTTGACAGTTCGTTTGGTCAAAACCATTATGAGCCGCGAACATCATTTACTAATCCTATTAGTGATAATTTTATGATGGCTAATTGAATTGACCATTTGACCCCGTTGACCTCTCTTGACTTTGTTGACCGGTTGACCATGTTGACCATTGACTTTCAAGAGGGATCTACACTCTTCTTTTCTTTTTCATTTTCTTTTGGATTATGATAATGGTCATTTCAATGTAGCCATCAAACTTTATCTTGATGGGATTAGTAATGATGTTGGTTTTTCATTATTGCAACCATAGTTGCTTTTCTTAGTATCATAATTTCTTTCTCATTCTCTCTCTTGTTTTTTCAAGTGAGAAGAAAAGAAAAGCTCCATGGTTGCTAACCTTCCTCCTTCTTCTTCTTCCTCCTCTTGTTTTGATCTTTTGATCTCATGTGTTGAGAGATAAAGATTTCACAAAGACAAATCCATCCCTTCATCATTTCTACACAACCTAGGGCTTTTAGACTAGCAATCTCTTTGCCCTAGTTATCTCGGAAGCGAGGTGGAGCTCGGTGCACATCTCTCGGGTGGATCGTCTACGACTCAAGAAGGCCGCGGAGGTGACCAAAGTCCGGATCAAGCCTCGGAGCAAGCAAGGAGAAGAACAACAAGAAGAGAAGGAGTTCAAGTTGAGATATAACCCCTAACCGAGTAGATAGATCTCTAGTTAGGATGCTAGTGTATTGTTTAACAAAGATCCGGCTTTTACGGTCCATGTTACAAAGTTTAGAAAAATTTTTGTTTTACCGTTTCCGCGACCCCGAAAGTACCGGGAGAGGTAACGTGGACCTAACAGTGGTATCAGAGCCTAACTAAACACACCCTAGCATGTTAGCAAAGTATTTAGAATTTCGACCGGACGAAAAACCGCAAAACACCCCGGAAATTTGTAGTTTATGCCGATTTTTAGAACTGTTCCAAAATTGAAAATTCATACACTAAAATTCGGCTCAGGCTTTTGTTAGAACAGGCAAGAAAAATGATCGCACGAGTCGACCAACTCACCGCGGTTCCGCGGCAGAAGCTTGCTTCTGCCGCGGAACCGCGGCCGAGTTGACTCGGCCGTGGATCATTTTTGTTGCAGTGTTTTTCTGGTGGGTTTTTGGGATTTTTGGAATATGACTTTTTTGCCCAGATTTTCCAGAAAGCAAAATTTGTTTTTGGGGCTTAAAAATCCGTATTTTTGGTCGATGTTCTGTAGACTTTGGCAAATGGTTATATCTGTAATGTTTTATGTGTATTGAACGTCTACTAATCGCTATACACCGATAAGTGGGGGTTATACACATCTGTGATCTGTGTTGTTGATGGTATGTGTATATGAACTCGTTGGATTGTCGCGGATGAATAGCCGGGGTGGATGTGAGATGAGTGTTTCTTTTTCTTTCATTCATGTAATAAATTTGTAAATTGATGTAATATTATTTGTATGACCGCACAACCGGGTCGGGGTTGTAGCCGTCATTGTATAATTCTTTTTACTGTTTTTGCTCCTAGGATAGACCCATGGAGGGGGTGCACAAACTACCGGGTATCTCGAAGTGCCGAGTGTCCTACTCACGGCGTTGAGGGAGGTTGCTTCGCTTCGGGTACTTGGCGGGTAGTTTGCCGCACCCGTAGGGGTCTTGGGTAGGGTATTGGCTATTCATCGCGACCGTGTAATCCGCTTTTCGTTGCAGGCTCGAACGAATCGCGGGTTCCTAGTATATCCAAAGTGTTCATCTGTGATCTGGATTGGCTATCATTGTTGTATATCTATATATAATAACTATTTAGGCGTTGCTTATGTTTTTCAGCCGCGCTAGCCCAGCCCCCGCTCTGTCGTTAGTTAAGTAACCTAACGGGTGATGACGGGGCCCAGTGGCGAATGCGAATGGCATAAGCGTACGTCATATTTTGGTTGTTTTCTGCAATGGTAGGATTTAAATGATGGGACGCATGAAAAGAACTAATACAAGAAAATAAACCTAAAAGACGTTGTTGGAACCAGTTTTTCAAAAAGCTGTTATTACAAGGACGTTCATCTTTTTGTTTTGCATCGAGGTATTCGGTTATGAATGCCCAGCACCTCAATCGACGAGGCAAGGGCCGAGATCCCCTCATCGGGAGTGACCCCTTGGACAAAAAGTTTGCGTCGGGGTAATAACTTCACCATAGTCGATTATTCTTGCTTTGCATCGAGGTATTCATCTTACGAATGCCCAGCACCTCACTCGACGAGGAAAGAGCCGAGATCCCTTCACAGGGAGTGACCTCTTTAGCAAAAGTTTTCGCCACTATGTTTTCAAAAGGTCTATCATGTTCCTCCAACCACATCAAGTTCATTACGTTAACGGGTTTTTCGCCAAAAACTCAGCCGTAGCCCTCCGTCGTTTCAGAAAATTAATACTTAGTATTCGTGCTGTGTTTGTTGATTATTTGTCAAGACACAGTGAACGGTAGCTGAGTAATAATTCTTTGTTGCACTGATAGATGCGATTGGTTAGGACGGTCACATGATTTTGTTGATTATTCGTCAAGGATCATGCGGGCGGGTCTAATGCAATCCTGGATAACGACGGGTTGAACTTGACTAGGACCTTTTGATTTGTTGATTATTCGTCAAGGTCACTTGGGTCCTAGGGGCAAAAACCACATCGGGAGTTTCAAAAGAACTGAAACTTGAAGATTTAGCATACCTTCTGGAGTGTAGTGACTAGAGTGGATTCCATCTAGGTCTTCACACAATGATAGTTGGATCCCGATCCCACTGATGAGTTGGATTACTCTCGGGAGATTACTTTCACTTAACAATCAATGCTATAAACCTAGTAGGTGTCTAGAAAGGTGTTAGCGGGGCTACGCCCCCAGGGAAAAGAGGTTCTTAAATTAAGGAACTTCGCGAAAGCGTTGGAAAACCTCCCTCGAAGTACCGACACTAGCCTGGCTGAAAGGTTAAGCAAGTATTGTGACGTGAATTAAATCCCGACTAGTTCTTCTTTTAAAAAGGTTTTAAGAAGAATTTGAGGAAACAGTGGGAGACATCCTGGTTAGATAAACTAATAAACCAATCTAATCTTGCAAGAGCGCCCGCTGAGTGTTTCTTTTCTCTCTCTCCAGGTAGCAACCATTTCACGCCCTAATCAAGATGATAAAATGTATCGCTTGACCGATCCGAATTCTTTTTCGGGGCTGGGGAACGTTGGATCAGCTCTAACTTGTGACAACAGTCATAAGTATGGGAAAGGGAAAGGGGATTGTATGGATTTCCAGGATACCCAGTTGAAGAAGATGCATGGTTTTGCATCTACTTCAGGTGTTCTTGTAATTGAGAACTGTTTTACGGTCAGCCCTACCTCCTGGGTGCTTGATACCGGATCAGGATCTCATATCTGTAATTTATTGCAGGGACTGAGAAAAAGTAAGAAAGTTGTACCGGGTGATATGTCGCTCAGAGTAGCGAACGGAGCACAAGTAAATGCGGCAGCCGTCGGTGAATATCACCTAGTATTGCCAAATGGCAAGACTATGATTTTGAACGATTGCTACTATGTACCCTCCATGGTTTGCAACATCATATCAGTTTCTTTACTCGATAAAGATGGATATAACTTTGTTCTTGATAGAAATATCATGAACATTTACCTTCATAAGGTACTGGTTGCAGAGGGTACACTGTGTAATGGTATCTACGTTCTAAATCAGAATACAGTTCTCAATATACAAAACACACGCAAGAGGAAGAATTCAGATACGAATGAATCCTACTTGTGGCATTGTAGACTTGGTCATATCGGAGAGAAAAGACTGAGTAAGTTGCATAAAGATGGACTCTTGAATGCGTTCGAGTTTTCATCTTATGAAACTTTTCAGTCTTGTCTCAAAGGGAAGATGACCAAATCTCCGTTCACCGAACATGGAGAAAGAGCAGCAGAGCTCTTGGGACTCGTACATAGTGATGTATGTGGTCCGATGTCTATACATGCAAGGGGTGGGTTCTCCTACTTCATCACATTCACTGACGATCTCTCTAGGTTCGGATATGTGTATCTGATGAAACACAAATCTGAAGCTTTTGATAAATTCAAGGAATTCAGAAAGGAAGTAGAGAACCAGATTGGCAAAAGTATCAAGATCCTCCGGTCTGATAGAGGAGGGGAGTACTTAAGCACGGAATTCCTAGATTACTTAAAAGAGAATGGTATTCTCTCTCAGCTTACTCCTCCTTATACACCACAGCACAACGGTGTATCGGAGAGGAGGAATCGTACCCTTCTGGATATGGTTCGCTCCATGATGTGTAGTGCTGAGTTACCTCTTTCATTCTGGGGACATGCGCTTCAGACAGCGGCATACCTTTTGAATCAAGTTCCGTCCAAATCAGTGCCTAAAACTCCGTATGAAATATGGAGCAGTAAGAACCCATGTCTTAAGTTTATTAAGATATGGGGTTGTCCGGCCTATGTGAAAACACAAAAACCGGACAAGCTTGAGGCACGATCAATTCTGTGTAAATTTGTGGGATATCCTAAAGACTCACTAGGATATCTGTTCTACCACACTGAGGAACAGAAGGTGTTTGTATCTCGCCACGCTACCTTCTTAGAAAGGGAGTTTCTTGCAAAAGAAACTAGTGGGAGTTCGGTAGAACTGGAAGAAATTCAGCGACCACAAAATGTAACTGAAAATTTGGAGGAACCGCTGGATTCAATAACCCAAAACGAACCTCAGCCACTCCGCAGATCTGGTAGGATTTCTCATCCGCCCGAGAGATACTACGGTTTTCTCATAGACGGGGATCGAGAGGATTGCATCTTGGAAGAAGATGACCCTACCAGTTTCAGGCAGGCCATTATCAGTAGGGACTCTGATAAGTGGCAGGAAGCAATGCAATCCGAAATGGAGTCCATGTACGCCAATAAAGTGTGGACCTTGGATATTGCTCCACCTGGGGTAAAACCCGTTGGATGCAAATGGATCTACAAAAGGAAACTTGGTGTAGATGGACAGGTGGAAACCTATAAAGCTAGACTCGTTGCAAAAGGTT
This sequence comes from Agapanthus africanus, assembly GCA_030015575.1. Taxonomy (NCBI): domain Eukaryota; kingdom Viridiplantae; phylum Streptophyta; class Magnoliopsida; order Asparagales; family Amaryllidaceae; genus Agapanthus; species Agapanthus africanus. The sequence goes on from CM057338.1 coordinate 737,999,783, forward strand.
TTCGTCAAAGACCTGGTTTGGACTATGACGAAACTTTTTCTCATGTGGCTATGCTCAAATCCATTCGGATCCTACTTGCCATTGCTGCCTTCTATGACTATGAAATCTGGCAGATGGATGTAAAAACGGCTTTCCTAAACGGTTGTTTGGAAGAGTGCGTTTATATGGATCAGCCAGAAGGTTTCGTAGACGATGGAGGCTGAATACATTGCTGCTAGCGATACCGCAAAAGAGGCGGTCTGGATAAAGAAGTTCATTAGTGAACTTCAGGTAGTTCCGTCCATTGTTGACCCAATACCATTGTATTGCGATAACAATGGGGCTATAGCTTTAGCGAAGGAACCAAGGTCCCATCAGAAATCCAGGCACATCTTAAGGCGGTATCACCTGATCAGGGAGATCATTGATCGCCAGGAGATTGAGGTGCGGAGAGTGGACACAAAGGACAACACAGCGGACCTATTCACGAAGGCCTTACCCCAGACTCAGTTCGAGCGGCTGATCGAGATGATAGGTCTTCGATACGCCAGTACATGGCCTTAGTGAAAGTGGGAGATTGTTGGTGTATATGCCCTAGAGGCCATTACTGTATCATACTAGTATGTATATTACTTGATGGATGCTTGGGATATTCACAGTTGTATAGACAATCTTGCTCGATATAGTAGTATGCTACTTGGTTTGTCTCTGCTTTAATGTGTACATGTGTGTTTATTCATTATATCACCTATACGCATTAGTAGAGCCCTTAGGATCTTTGCTTGATTACCGGCGTTGTGATGGCGATCACACTCGTGGGGGCTGGGTAATCCACAAGCACATCCTTATACACGTCCCTAGTCGTTGGATCATCGAGACAGGGCATCGATAATCCGGAGTAGACTAGCGTATGCGCTTCTCATCCCAGCACGGGAGACGGTCTGTCCCACAGCCGTCAGTACGTCGTACTTGAGATAGTATGCGGGTGCTCGTTAGGTTACGAGTACACTGGACAGGACTCGTCGGGAACTGATGGTTGGTATTATACCTATCGTCAGTTATCAGTTCCCAGGTGACATGAGTACAGCTTAGTCCGCTGACTTGACACTGTCACTTCGCCTCGAGTGTGTTCCCACTGTTCTTTGATTACTACCCTACCACGGCTCTACTGAGTCGTGCAAACAGGTAGTAGTTGGGAGCAGTCCCGAAGCACTTGGAGACAGTGACGGTTAGACAGGATTCGTCTCTCCCGGTATTGGGGGTTGACATCGCGCTGTGTCTAGGAGAGCCATTACACGAGTAGTCCCTGGCCAGGGCAAGCGAGATATACTGGTAGGTTTCCAGTGTTATCTCAGGGTGTTCTGGGCTTCACTCCGACACGACTTGTACCGCTATTAGGGGACTGACATTTACCGCCCCCCTAGGCCCGCCATGCGATGTATCAGACGAACAGACCGGACTGTACGGAGATTGTCACATACAGACTCAGTAGGAGTTCGGATGGGTTTACCTCATCGGCCTTCTTATCGACATCTACCTGGGGACCGTTACGCACAGCTAGTGCCGCTTGCGGTCTGTGGTTAAACCCACTGCCAGCATAGTGTCGAGTCTTTAGAGTCCCACACAGAGAGTTTCCCTGCACTGAGCGAAACGTGTAGAGGCCGTATGGTTTTACGGCAGGGCTCGATCACTTACGTATACTTGTATGCGTGTGGTGTTCGGGCAGGCAATACTAGTGGGCTTTGGTTTATGCCGGATCCTAGTATTGCACGGATGGATTTGTTTTGTCTTTTGTGCATCCGCATTCTACGGAATACGGATGCAGGTGTGTATGCACAGTTTTCCGGAGCGATGAAGGAGGAGGTGCCTCATTAGGGTTTTGGCAGTTGGTTCGGCCAAAACCGTTATGTGGCAGGCTCATTAGGGTTTTGACAGTTCGTTTGGTCAAAACCATTATGAGCCGCGAACATCATTTACTAATCCTATTAGTGATAATTTTATGATGGCTAATTGAATTGACCATTTGACCCCGTTGACCTCTCTTGACTTTGTTGACCGGTTGACCATGTTGACCATTGACTTTCAAGAGGGATCTACACTCTTCTTTTCTTTTTCATTTTCTTTTGGATTATGATAATGGTCATTTCAATGTAGCCATCAAACTTTATCTTGATGGGATTAGTAATGATGTTGGTTTTTCATTATTGCAACCATAGTTGCTTTTCTTAGTATCATAATTTCTTTCTCATTCTCTCTCTTGTTTTTTCAAGTGAGAAGAAAAGAAAAGCTCCATGGTTGCTAACCTTCCTCCTTCTTCTTCTTCCTCCTCTTGTTTTGATCTTTTGATCTCATGTGTTGAGAGATAAAGATTTCACAAAGACAAATCCATCCCTTCATCATTTCTACACAACCTAGGGCTTTTAGACTAGCAATCTCTTTGCCCTAGTTATCTCGGAAGCGAGGTGGAGCTCGGTGCACATCTCTCGGGTGGATCGTCTACGACTCAAGGAGGCCGCAGAGGTGACCAAAGTCCGGATCAAGCCTCGGAGCAAGCAAGGAGAAGAACAACAAGAAGAGAAGGAGTTCAAGTTGAGGTATAACCCCTAACCGAGTAGATAGATCTCTAGTTAGGATGCTAGTGTATTGTTTAGCAAAGATCCGGCTTTTACGGTCCATGTTACAAAGTTTAGAAAAAAATTTGTTTTACCGTTTCCGCGACCCCGAAAGTACCGGGAGAGGTAACGTGGACCTAACAGTATTGAGACTATGAGACTTGAGATTTACATGTTTGCGTCGATGCTTGACACCGATTTCCATGGATTTCATTATTGAGATTTCAGATTCCTATACACATTTTACTATGATAACAGTTAAAGATTTCTTATACAGATATATCTGGATTTCAGGATTGATTGTTTTATATTCATGGTGCATGCATATCCATTCATATGACATAGTACTATATGAGGCACTGACACGAGCACGGAGTATCTGCACTTACACGTAGTATTACCCTGCTATTACTAGATGATTGGGACTTAGTAGTGTATTATTATGACCTAGGATAGCGTCGTGCATTCGATTTCTTTTTGTAGATGTCTTCTACTCACGAGTTGGCAACTCACCCCTGTTGTGCTAAATTTTATTACAGGTTCGATGTACAGGTTTCCCTGGCAGCTTGCTGGCACATCTATTCTTTCAGGGTGATTTGCACGGTAGGTTGGTTCACTTGTATCCGAACCACCATTGTACTTTTATTCTTTCATTTGTATCTAGTAAGCTCCATCAACCATACTTGTATTACTTGATAAGTTTATTGGACCAGTCATTTATTTTGACCTTAGAGTCGCGCATGTATTATTCTGATTTGGTGGTTTTGTTTTCTTTGAGTTTTGAGCCTCGCCCTTTGGCGTTGTATATTATTGTGCTTGTGGTGGTTGTTTCCGCCTGTTGGCGTTGAGCTAGCTCCCGTTTAGGGATGCTTTTTATTGTTTATGTATATTATACTTGTTGTACCCATTTGGGGGCTAGTTTTTATAGAGGAGACTCTGCCGAAATTTTTGAGAAAATTTGCTGATGCTTTTAAACTTGTTTTCTTTTTTTCTTCTTCTTCTTCTTTTATGGCTTAGATTTCTGGGCTTCGGCTTACTTAGGTTACGTGGCGCCTCTTGACGCTTCGTAATCTAAGTGCCGGTCACGTTCCGTACTTTCGGGTCGTGACACTGCTTAAGCATGAGATGCAATTGGATTAGGATAGTCGTAAGACTTTGTTGACTATGTTAAGGGTCGCGCGAGTGGGTTTAATTCAATCAGGAAATGACGGGTTGAACTTGGCTAGCGCTTATGATTTGTTGACTATATTAAGGTCATAAGTTGCTAGAAGCAAAATATTATCGGGAATTTCAAGTGTTGAAATTTGCAATGAAATTGCATACCTTCTATGAGATAGTTGGATCCCGATACCCACTGCGAGTAAGTGTTACTCCTGGGAGAGTCTTGCACTTTACAATTAGCCGATCAAGTAGGTGTCTAGAAACGGGGTTATCCCTCTGGGAAAATGAGGTTTATTTTAATTAGGTCCGTACGAAAGCACGGGGAACCTCCCTCAAAGTACCAGCACTGGCCTAGCAGAAAGATTGGCGAACTTGTAGGGTGTAATTAATCCCGACTAGTCTTTCCTGTTGGATATAGTGCCCTCAAAGTCAATTATTGGATCACAGGCACGTGATTGCAATGATTGAGGGAGCACCTATACCGGTAGGACAGTCTTACTCAAGATGATAGTATGCTATCTGGTTTATCTTTATCAATCATATACTGCTTTAGGTGACATTATATATATCATTATTGCACGTTGATAGAGCCCATAGGATTCTTGCTTGACTACCAACAATATGATGGCGATCATATACGTAAGAGTTGGGTAGTCTATAAGCACATCCTTAAAAGTGGTCCCTAGTCGTGGGAGTTTCGAGACAGGGCATTGATACTCCGGAGTAGACTAGTGTATAAAGTCGAGACCCCGACGAGGGGCGGTGGCCGGTCTCACAAGCCATTGGTGTCAGTTGGTTCACCTAAGATGTATACAGGTGCTCATTGGGTTATGAGTACACCAGACAGGACTCGTCGGGAACATGCTAGCTGGTTATTAAAACCTGTCGTCAGATAGCAATTCCCAGGTGACATGTGTATAGGTTAGTCTATCGACCTGAGATCGTCATTTGTCTTGTGTGAGTTCCTACTGTGCTTTGATTATTACCCTACCACGGCTCAAAGGAGTCGTGCAAACAGGTTTTAGTTGAGTACAATCCCGAGCCACATGGAGGCAGTGAGCGGATTGGCAGGGGATTCGTCTCTCCCAACATTGGGGGTGAGATCGCGCTGTATTTAGGAGAGCCATTACACAAAGTCCATGGCCATGGCAAGTGAGATTTACTGGTAGGTATTCCAGTAGTATCTCAGGGTGTTCTGGGCTACACTCCGACACGACTTATACCGCTTTTAGGGGTCTGACGTTTACCAGCTCCCTAGGCCCGATATGCAATACTCATAGACGAACGGACCGAACTGTACGGATATTGTCACACATAGGCTCAATAGGGTTCCAGGATGAGTTCTCTCATCAGACTCCCTTTCACTCAATACATGGGCAGTCGTTACGTACAGCTAGTACCACTGACGGCTTATGGTTAAACCCACTGCCAGGGTATTGACAAGTCTTTAGAGTCCCCCACAGAACATTTCCCAGTTCGGGAGAAACGTTGTAAAGGCCGTATAGTTTTATGGCAGGGTTCGAACATACGCGTGCACTTGTGCACGTGTCATGGTTCGGACAGATATTACTAGCAGGCTTTGGTTTAAGCCGGATCCTAGTATTATACTGTGTAGATTTTGTCTCATTGCATTTGTATTCGGTCGGAATACAAATGCGGGTATGTATATACAGTTGCGGGGTTATCCTGTAATTCGTTACGGGATCGCTTTTTGATGTTGCTAGTTTGTATCTTTATTATGGCCATTTTTGTTTCTTTCCTTCTTGCCTGAATTTCTTTGCATTGAAGGGGGTTTTCTGCAAAGTGGCTATTAGCAAAGGAGGAGGTTTTTTGTGGTGAAGGGGGCTCCAGAATTCCCAGCAACATTCTAGCACTCTCTTGATGGTTCTAGGATGCACATGGCTTTATCTTTTGCATTTAATGTTTTTGGCAAAGCTAAGGACTTTTGTGAGGATTTTTTTCATTTGATTGCACAAAAAATTCCTTAGCATCATTTCCAAAGAAAATTCCATCACTTCTCCATTGGGCAACTTCGATTAACCCTCACCCGTTAGCATGGGTGACTCGAGACAAAGTATTCTACACTAACTCTACTTCAACCTTGGACATGTCGGCTAGCAAACTTCATATCCGAGTTGCCTCGGTTCAGAGGCGGGAGCCCGTATAAAGATTCGTTGACGTGGCGCAGTTTTCGGCGAGGAGGAGACCGTAGATCGAGCGAGATCGGAGAGCATGCATCGTCGGCGCAGCCGCAACAAGCTAGGGGAAAAGGTTAAAGACCGATGGACATGGATCGATCGGTATAATCTCTAAACCCTATTTTACAGAATACTAGTTTACGGTTAATGGAACGATCTGGGTTTTAAGTTTGCATTAGCGTCAGTTCGTAAAAAGCTTTTGTTCCGCATTTGGCCTTGGAAAGACGGCCGGGGCGCTGGCGTAGACTTACATTTCATTTTAGGGTTTGAAGGAAGATTTGATAAAAATAGTGGGAGCCATCCTGATTAGATAAAATAATAACCAATCTGATCTTGCAAGAGCATACGCTAAAGTGTTCTCTCCTCTCTCTCTCCAGGTAGCGACCATGTTACGTCTTAATCAAGATAATAATATGGATGTATTGACCGAACCCGCATGTTATACTGTGCAGGGAAACGTTGGTTCCGTTCTTTCTTATAATTGTTATAAGACTGAACAGGGAATAGAGACATATCCGGATTCCCACGCCGCCCAAACGAAGAATAAGCATGATGATGCATCTTCTTCGGGTGTGTTAGTTATTGAGAACTGTTTCTCAGTTCACTCTACGTCCTGAGTATTAGATACCGGATCAGGATCCCACATATGTAATATGTTACATGGGCTAAAGAAAGGTAGAGAACTGGGAATGGGTGATCATTCCGTAAGAGTAGGGAATGGTGCAAATGTTGCAGCCAAAGCAGTTGGTGAATATCACCTTGTATTACCAAATGGTAATATATTGATTATGAACGAATTCTATTACATTCCGACCCTGATATGCAATCTTATATCAGTTTCTTTATTAAGTAAAGAGAGATATAATTTTGTAGTACAGGATAATATTATAAACATTTTCCTGAATCAAAATTTGATTGGATCAGGCTCGTTAAATAATGGCATATACGTTCTAAATCAAACCACGGTTCTTAATATACAAAACACACACAAGAAGAAGAATTCAGAAATGAACAAATCCTTCTTGTGGCATTGTAAACTAGGTCATATCAATGCGACACGACTAGCTAAGTTACATAAGGATGGATATTTGAATTCGTTCGAATTTTCATCTTATGACACTTGTCAGTCATGTCTCAAAGGCAAGATGACCAAAACTCCATTTACAGGACACGGAGAAAGAGTTACAGAACTCTTGGGACTCATACATAGTGATGTATATGGTCCCATATCTACACATGCCAGGAATGGTTCTTCGTACTTCATTACATTCATTGATGATCTCTCAAGATACGGACATGTGTTCCTGATGAAACACAAGTCTAAAGCTTTTGAGAAATTCAAAGAATATAAATCCGAAGTCGAGAACCAAACGAGTAAAAGTATTAAAATCCTACATTCTGATCGAGGAAGTGAATACTTGAGCACGGAGTTCCTGGACAATCTATAAAAGAATGGGTTCTCTCTCAGCTTACTCCTCCGTATACACCACAGCACAACGGTGTATCGGAATTGAGGAATCGCACCCTATTAGATATGGTGCGCTCTATGATGAGCACTGCTGAGTTGCCTATTTCCTTTTGGGGTTATGCGCTTAAGACAGCAGCATACCTATTGAATCAAGTTCCATCTAAATCTGTACCTACCACACCATATGAGATATGGAGTGGGAAGAGACCATATTTTAAACGAGTTAAGATATGCGGTTGTCCGGCCTATGTCAAGAGGCAAAATCCAGACAAACTCGAGGCACGATCAGTTCTTTACAAGTTTGTAGGATATCCAAAGAATTCACAAGAATATATTTTCTACCACGCTGAGGAAAAAAAGGTGTTTGTTTCTCAATACGCCACCTTTTTGGAAAAGGAATTTCTTGTAAAAGAAATTAGTGGCAAAGAGGTAAAGCTGGAAGAAGTTCCAGCAGCACAAACTGCTGTAGGGTTCCTAGGCACCCTAGTGAGTTCTCACAAGGCATCTACCATGCCATTTTCAAAAATTCTAGGTGCCGAGAGACCCGACTACGGATCGTTGGCTAGAATTCTAGGCGAAAAAGCTAACTAGTTAACACTTAACAAATGGAATACGGAAATACAACCTTTGTAGATCCGGTGGTCCACCTCCATAGCTCCGCAACGATGTCTCCTCGCTGTCCAAAAGAGTTCCCGGGCTCTCGCGTCGGCTTCGTCGGAGAATGGGCAAGCTAGCTCGTCGATGTCCATGCCGAAGATGATCTACGTCGAGGCATCGCTAAATCAAGCTCCGACTTCACCAAGTCAAGAAACTTGTGAAGTAAACACACTCTACTACTTGGCAAGAGGTAGAGGATGAAGAAATAGGAAGTGGGTAGACTTTAGAATTGGATTTCACACTCATTTTCATCAATCACCATTGATGAAGTGAACTTTCTTCATGTGAAGAATATGAAGAAGAAGAATAAAGAATTATGATAAGTTGATTAAAAATGAAAAGAAAAATCAAAACTTATCATAATCTAAACCATGGTCAAGTGTAGAGATTGAACTAGGGTTAAATCAAATGGTTAGGTTAAGCATGAGATAAGAATGGTGGACAAAGTCAAAGGTTCATGAATCTTCAACTACAAACAAAGAAAGTCACCATTCTTCTCATTTCTTTTTCCAAAAAGAAAATAAATAAATAAATGAATAAATAGATATGAAAAACAAAACCCTAACCATTTAAATAACCATGGTTTAATCTTTACACAAACTCAAGTAAACATGTATCATCAAACATGATACAATGAAGTGCACAAAAGTATATCACATATACAATGTGTACAATCCGAGTGAGAAAATCCATTTAAAGTGAACCAATACTAGTTAATGCAAAGTAATATATCTAATATATAATTATGCATCAAATCATTAAATCAACACTTGATTTAACGATCCGGTCATATCGTATATAACCGACTAGTATGCAATGCATCGGTTTATCGAATCAACCCTTGATTCGATAACTAGGGTATATCGCATATAACCTAATCGATACATTCAACGCAAGAATGAAATACGGTATCACATACACGCATTATTCTCGGTCCCGCACATATCTCATATGCGCTCCTATTTCGTTTTGCTTGAGCCAGGAAGCCTCTGTGTAGGACTCTAAAGACTCGTCAATACGCCGGCAGCGGATGATGATCATATCAAACATCCACAAGCCGCAAGCGGTCTGCTAAACGTAACGGCCACCCGGGTATTGAGCGATCTGAAGATCGACGAGCAAGCCCGCTCACACTCCAGTGAATCCAACCAGTAACACTACCGTACAGTCCGGTCTGATCGTCTGATATGTCGCATATCTTGCCTAGGGGTGGTATACGTCAGACCCCAATAGCTCGATAAGTCGTGTCGATATGAGGTCTATAACTATTCGAGAAACTACTGGTAACACTTACCAGTAATTCTCAGCAACCCTGGCCAGGGATTTCCTGTTATAGCCAATCGAACACAGCGCAACATCAACCCCCTATACCGGGAGAGACGAATCCCCTCCTATCGCTCATTGCCTCCATGTGACTCGGGACTGTACCCAAAAACCACCGTTTTGCATGCCCTCTTGGACGTGGTAAGATGGAAATCAAAGCACAGTGGGAACCACACAAGACTCTATGACGATCTCGGGTCAACAGACTACTCTGTACCAGTGTCACCAGAGAACTGCCATCTGACGTGAGGTATAATACCATCTGGGAGTTCTCGGCGAGTCCGTCCAGTGTACCCAGTCTCCACTGAGCACCCGTATATCATCTCCGATGTCAAACACCAATGGATATGGGATCATCCATCGCCCATCTGTATGGGTCGAAAAGGTATACGCTAGTCTACTCTGGTATATCGATGCCCCGTCTCGATACACCCACGACTAGGGACTTTGAAGGATGTACTTATGGACTACCATGTCCCCACTAGTATGATCCGCATCATAGTCCAGGTAGTCAAGTACACATCCTAAGGGCTTTACCAACATGTAACAGAGAGACAATCAGTATACACGTTAAGGTAAAGATCAACCAGATAGCATACTATCATGTCGAGCAAGAAAGTCCTCCCTATATATGTCTTAGCATCCACTACAATATACATCCTATGTACAGTAATGGCCTCTAGGGCATACATATAACTAACAATCTCCCACTTGCACTAGGGCCATCTGATAGCAGTGGTTGTAGTATCTCATACTCAACCATCCCATATAAGTCTCTCTCTGGGAACAGGCCTTTGTGAGTGGATCCGCTGTGTTGTCCTCTGAGTCTACTCTCCAAACCTCGATCTCCCTGGAGATCAACCATCTCCATGATCAGGTGACACTGCCTTAGAATATGTCTGGATCACTGATGGGACGGACGTTCCTTGGCATAAGCCATAACTCCATTGTCTCACAATGGTAGGAACGTAGTTCATCTCATGAACCAATATACACCCAAATAGCCTCTTTTGGTAGCATCTTAAGTAGCGATGTATCGTGCCTTTATCGTCTAGTATGCCACGGTATCCAGCTTGGAACTCTTCCAACATACCGTCCCTTCACTGAGGGTAAAGACAATGCCTGTGACTGACATTCAGTCGTCTTTATCACCCTGGAACCCTTCCAGTGATTCTCCCCAGGGTCGATTGATACCATCTCACTACAGCTAGTGAGTATCCTAACATCCATTTAGATCTATCTCATAGATCCAAAATCCAGGATTTAGGAGGTATCACTTTGATCCTATATGGAGAATTATGGTGATAAGCGGAGATTGACCGAGCGTAGCATAAGAAACTCCTTTCTTATCAAGAGTATGTCATCCACGTACTCTACGAGGATCGTCACCATACTCCCTACTACCTTTTTGTATATACAAGGTTCATCTACCATTTTGATGATGTCAAACTCTTTGACCGCTTCATCAAAACAGATGTTCCAACTCCGCGATGCCTGCTTTATCCTATAAAGCATCTTGCACACGTTTCCGCTGCTCCCACTGTCTACGAAGCCCTCTGGCTGTGTACTTATAGACGCTCTCTTCTAAATCATCATTTAGAAAAGCAGTCAAGACACCCAACCACCAGATATCGCAGTCATGGTATGTAGCCGTGGCAAGTAGGATCTGGATGGACTTAAGCATAGTTACTTGAAAAGGTTTCATCATGATCCACGCCTGGTCGATGACGAAAAGCTTTAACAAGTCTAGCTTTGAAAGTCTCAACTTTTCCATCTACACCAAGTAATCTTCTCAAGATATACTTGCTCCTGATGGGGATTTAACCCTTCAGATATTGCAACCAAAGTCCATACTTTGTTGGTGTACATGGATTCCATCTCAGATCGCTAAGCATCCAGCCATTCTTATAGAGTCTTACTCCTGATGGCCAGCTCGAAACTAGTTGGGTCATCATCTCATGATGCAATCCTCGCTCCCACTGTCATAGAGAAACCGAAGTATCTCTCAGGTGGGTGAGGAACCCTACTAGATCGGCGGAGAGGCTGAGGTTCGTTGGAATTTACTGAATCCTTTGGTTTTACCAAATCATCTGCTGTAGTTTGTATAGCTGGAACATTTCCAGTTCTACATAACTGACCTTGCCTCGAGCTTGTCCGGATTTTGCTTTTAGACATAGCCCGGACATCCCCAAATCTTAACTAACTTAAGATATGGGTTCTTCCCTTTCCATATCACATATGAAGCGGTAGGCAACTGATTTGATTTAAACCCTATTCAATAGATATGCAGCTTCTCAAGTGCATAGCTCCCAAAAAGGAAATAGGTAACTCAGTAGTACTCATCATAGAGCACACCTTATCATATAGGGTGTTATTGCTCCACCCCGATATACCATCGTGCTATGGTGTATACAGAGGAGTAATGCTGAGAGAGAATCTCATTCTCCTTTAGAATAATCCAGGAATTCCGTGCTCAAGTAATCTCCTCCTTGATCACATCAAAGAACATAATACTTTTACCCGTATTGGTTCTCTACTTCTAACTTATATTCTGTGAATATCTCAAAAGGTTCGGACTTGTGTTTCAACAGGAACATAGGTCTGAATCTCGAAAGATCATCAGAGAATGTAATGAAGTACAAAGAACCGGTCCTGGCATGTGTAGACAGGGGACCTACATACATCAACATGTATTATCCCAAGAGTTCACTAACTCTTTCTCCGTTTCCAATAAACAGAGCTGTGGTCATCTTATCTTTGTGACATGACTGGCGAGTTTCACAAGATGTAAGTTCAAACTAATTTAAATATGCATCTTAATGTAACTCTAGCCAGTCAGGTCGCATTGATCTGACCTAGTCTACAATACCTCAAGAAGGATTCGTTCATTTCTGAACTCTTCCTCTTGTGTGTGTTCCGTATACTAAGAACTGTAGTTTGATTTAGAACATCAATGCGTTTAGATAACGTGCCTGAACCGATCAACTTTTGATATAGGAAATGTTCAAAACATTATCCAACAATACAAAATTTTATCATTTCTTTACAGATAAAGAGACTGATATGATTTTGTATATCAGGTTCGGTATCTAATAACATTCGTTCAGAATCAATGTATTTATAATACAGGGTGACAGTGACCAACAGACTTGGCTGCAACACTTGCCCCGTTTTCTGCCTCATGAAACTTATCACCCGTTCTCAGTTCTCTACCTTTCTGTAGCCCTATGTAACAGATTACATATCAGGGATCCTGATCTGGTATCACATACCCAGGACGTAAAGGATACTGAGAAACAGTTCTATATAATGAACACACCCGAAGATGATGCATCATCATGCACTCTCCTCGTTTGGGCGGCACGGGAATTCTGGTAATCCCCTATTTCCTGCTCTATCTTATAACAATTATAAGTTGGAGCGGGACCAACGTTCCCCAGCTCAGTATAACAAGCGGGTTCGGTCAAAATTCCGTATTATTATCTTGATTAAGGCGTGATATGGTCGCTACCTGGAGAGAGAGAGAAGAAAACACTCAGCATGCGCTCTGTCAAGAATAGATTGGTTATTATTTTATCTAATCAGGATGGCTCCCACTGCTTTTTATCAAATCTTCCTTCAAACCCTAAAAGGAAAGACTAGCCGGGATTAATTACACACTACAAGTTCGCCAATCTTTCAGCCAGGCCAGTGTCGGTACTTTGAGGGAGGTCCCCCGTGCTTTCGCACGAACCTAATTAATGTAAACCTCGTTTTCCCAGAGGCGTAATCTCGTTAACACCTTTCTAGACACCTACTTGATCGGCTAATTGTAATGTATAAAACTCTCCCAGGAGTAACACTTACTCGCAGCGGGTATCGGGATCCAACTATCTCATAGAAGGTATGCAATCTCATTGCAAATTTCAACACTTGAAATTCCCGATAATATTTTGCCCCTAGCTCGCTATGACCTTGACGAATGCCAAACAACCCATAGTCCACTAGTCAAGTTCAACCCGTACATTACTTGATCGAATTAAACCCACCCGCACGACCCTTGACGAATGCCAAACAACGCCGTACGAATACCCTAATCCAATCTGCATCATATGCATAAGCAGATAAATACTAGTTAGCTACCGCACACTACGCCTTGACGAATGCCAAACTACCGCAGCACGAATACTAACTAGTACTTATCTGTAATGACGGAGGGCTACGACAGGTTTTTCTGAAAACCTATTGCGTAATGAACTTGATATCGTTATAGAATCAAATGATTTTAAAATGGAGTGCTTTTGAGGCTTTTCTAGTTTTGCTAAAGGAGTCAGACCCGGTGAAGGGATCGTCGGTCCTTTCCTCATCGAATGAGGTGCGGGATATATCATATATATCGCTGTGCAAAGCAAAAACACTTAAAAGCAATCAAAAGACAAACCGAGTGTGTAGCATCTGCCAGTTATTGCTAAAGGAGTCACTCCCGGTGAAGGGATCTCGGTCTTTTCCTCATCGAATAAGGTGCAGGATATATCACATATACCGCTGTGCAAAGCAAGAACTGTAGCTACCTGTTTTATTTTGAAATTCGATTCTACAACATCTTAGGTTTCTTTTATTTCATTAATCACATTAATGAAGTCCCATCATTTAAGTACCTAAACATCACAGATAAATACGACGTACACTTATGCCATCCGCATTCGCCTCGATGTCCCCTCGTGCACCGTTAGGTTAGGTAACTAACGGCAGAGCAGGGCAGGGCTAGCGCGGGTGTAAAACATAAGTAACGCCTATATAATATATCATATATACTATATACTGTATCTATCACAGAACATCTCATGATCACATCACAGATATCGCAGCAGAAGAATCATATGAAATATTGGATATACTAGGACGTCCGTGTTTTCAATACGAGCCAGTATAAAACACGGATTCCACGGTCGTGATGAATAGCCAAACCCACACCCCTAGACCCCTACGAGAGCGGCAAGCAACCCTACCAATTCTGGAGTTAGGAGACCCGGACTCGACTCCTCGAGTTAGTCTCCCACTGGACTCCAGAACCCGGTTACTTGTGCCCTCCTCCTTGGGTCTATCCTAGTGCGGAAAAGTAAATAATATACAAACGGTGACTACTTCCGCAACCTGGAAGTTCCCCAATAAAAGAATATTACATACAAGTTTTTACATGAATGAAAATGAAAAACACTCATCTCACATAAAAAACCCCGGCTATTCAAACACGACGATCCAATATAACATATCCAGCAACACATAACATCACATGTCATCAACGTAAGTAAATATGTCCATCCCAATTGTCGTTGACATATAGCAACGAAACCGGCGATATCACATATTACACTTACGATCACAGAAAAGAAAGTGTAAAACTACAACAGTTGGAATCCGCAACCACCTCAGACATCGCATGCCTGACCAAATGAATTACTTAGACATCACATGCCTAACAATTATAAACCCCGCATTTTAGTCTCATTATCGAAAACACTTTTCAATATCAAGTCGGGTAATTCAACAAGATTCCCGACATGCTGATCGAATACTCGTCGTAAACTTCAGTAGGCGGCTGCACCCCCGATACCGTCGACGAAGTGCACCAAGGCGGAACACCGTTGCCGCGAGCACCCGAACGGATGCTTTCGGCGACGGGGTTCTCCTACAGTCACTTGGTCGGGGCTATGGAGTGAGGCTGTCTATTAAGTTTACCCGGCGAGTATCCGCGTACGCTACGTGATTGCGACGGACTTTGATCACATCAAAATTCCGTGGCAACCGATCAAATGAGACTAAAGTGCTACGTTTATAACATTCATTCAGTTATCACATAACTACTTGTGAATTCCAATTATTGTATCCCATTCCGGATAAACAGAAAATGTTAAACTTTCCGATTGAACATTCGAACACCCAAGTTTTCCCGAAACAGGTCAACACATGAAATAAGTCTAACAACATTCAGTTCGTGCCTCAGTACCAACGGTCCAGCCGTAGAAGGGTCAAGCCAACGCCTCACATGTGGCACGCCGTACTGCCCCAAACCCGAAGGTTCAAAGGGCAGTTCAAGACGGTCACATAATCGAGTTAAGGTTTGTTGTCTTCTAGAGGGACCATCGCGTTACTTGCACTACTTAGAACGTCGTTAAACTACGGAAAAATCCAACACTTGGAAATTTCCCGACATGGGAAAAATTGGGTATTTATATCCGGTCGAACTTTTTAACATATTCTAAAATTTATCCGGAAAGCCACACAGACAAAATTTGATACTCCGATCGAAACACCGAATCCCCAAATCAACTGCAGAAAATTCAACTCTTGAAAAATTATTAAAAATTCCCAGAAAACCCATCAAATTAAAATAGGAATTACTGTGCAGCAATTGGGAGGTGACGTCATCACCTAGCCGCGGAACCGCCGCAGAAGCTGGGCTTCTGCCGCGGTTCCGCGCTCTGTTTGATGAATTATTCACCTGAGTTTGCACAGTAATTCTTATAATTATTTATTGAATTTTTTAGGCATTTTTAATACACAAAAATCCGCATTTTCGGAAAAAGTACAGAGAGCATATTTGTTTTGGGGTTCCGGGTTCGTTCGGACTTCAAATTCCGTCTGGACTTCGCCTAAGGCTCTAGCTAGGCTCTGATACCACTGTAGGGTTCCTAGGCACCCTAGTGAGTTCTCACAAGGCATCTACCATGCCATTTTCAAAAATTCTAGGTGCCGAGAGACCCGACTACGGATCGTTGGCTAGAATTCTAGGCGAAAAAGCTAACTAGTTAACACTTAACTAATGGAATACGGAAATACAACCTTTGTAGATCCGGTGGTCCACCTCCATAGATCCGCAACGATGTCTCCTCGCTGTCCAAAAGAGTTCCCGGGCTCTCGCGTCGGCTTCGTCGGAGAATGGGCAAGCTAGCTCGTCGATGTCCATGCCGAAGATGATCTACGTCGAGGCATCGCTAAATCAAGCTCCGACTTCACCAAGTCAAGAAACTTGTGAAGTAAACACACTCTACTACTTGGCAAGAGGTAGAGGATGAAGAAATAGGAAGTGGGTAGACTTTAGAATTGGATTTCACACTCATTTTCGTCAATCACCATTGATGAAGTGAACTTTCTTCATGTGAAGAATATGAAGAAGAAGAAGAAAGAATTATGATAAGTTGATTAAAAATGAAAAGAAAAATCAAAACTTATCATAATCTAAACCATGGTCAAGTGTAGAGATTGAACTAGGGTTAAATCAAATGGTTAGGTTAAGCATGAGATAAGAATGGTGGACAAAGTCAAAGGTTCATGAATCTTCAACTACAAACAAAGAAAGTCACCATTCTTCTCATTTCTTTTTCCAAAAAGAAAATAAATAAATAAATGAATAAATAGATATGAAAAACAAAATCCTAACCATTTAAATAACCATGGTTTAATCTTTACACAAACTCAAGTAAACATGTATCATCAAACATGATACAATGAAGTGCACAAAAGTATATCACATATACAATGTGTACAATCCGAGTGAGAAAATCCATTTAAAGTGAACCAATACTAGTTAATGCAAAGTAATATATCTAATATATAATTATGCATCAAATCATTAAATCAACATTTGATTTAACGATCCGGTCATATCGTATATAACCGACTAGTATGCAATGCATCGGTTTATCGAATCAACCCTTGATTCGATAACTAGGGTATATCGCATATAACCTAATCGATACATTCAACGCGAGAATGAAATACGGTATCACATACACGCATTATTCTCGGTCCCGCACATATCTCATATGCGCTCCTATTTCGTTTTGCTTGAGCCAGGAAGCCTCTGTGTAGGACTCTAAAGACTCGTCAATACGCCGGCAGCGGATGATGATCATATCAAACATCCACAAGCCGCAAGCGGTCTGCTAAACGTAACGGCCACCCGGGTATTGAGCGATCTGAAGATCGACGAGCAAGCCCGCTCACACTCCAGTGAATCCAACCAGTAACACTACCGTACAGTCCGGTCTGATCGTCTGATATGTCGCATATCTTGCCTAGGGGTGGTATACGTCAGACCCCAATAGCTCGATAAGTCGTGTCGATATGAGGTCTATAACTGTTCGAGAAACTACTGGTAACACTTACCAGTAATTCTCAGCAACCCTGGCCAGGGATTTCCTGTTATAGCCAATCGAACACAGCGCAACATCAACCCCCTATACCGGGAGAGACGAATCCCCTCCTATCGCTCATTTCCTCCATGTGACTCGGGACTGTACCCAAAAACCACCGTTTTGCACGACCTCTTGGACGTGGTAAGATGGAAATCAAAGCACAGTGGGAACCACACAAGACTCTATGACGATCTCGGGTCAACAGACTACTCTGTACCAGTGTCACCAGAGAACTGCCATCTGACGTGAGGTATAATACCATCTGGGAGTTCTCGGCGAGTCCGTCCAGTGTACCCAGTCTCCACTGAGCACCCGTATATCATCTCCGATGTCAAACACCAATGGATATGGGATCATCCATCGCCCATCTGTATGGGTCGAGAAGGTATACGCTAGTCTACTCTGGTATATCGATGCCCCGTCTCGATACACCCACGACTAGGGACTTTGAAGGATGTACTTATGGACTACCATGTCCCCACTAGTATGATCCGCATCATAGTCCAGGTAGTCAAGTACACATCCTAAGGGCTTTACCAACATGTAACAGAGAGACAATCAGTATACACGTTAAGGTAAAGATCAACCAGATAGCATACTATCATGTCGAGCAAGAAAGTCCTCCCTATATATGTCTTAGCATCCACTACAATATACATCCTATGTACAGTAATGGCCTCTAGGGCATACATATAACTAACAACTGCAACTGAAGATTTGGTGGAACCAGAGGATTCGGTAGTTCCCAACAAATCTCAGCCTCTCCGCCGATCTAGTAGGGTTCCTCATCCACCTTAGAGATACTACGGTTTTCTCATTGATGGTGGAAGCGAGGATTGCATCATGGAGGATGATGACCCAACTAGTTTTGAGCAGGACATCACGAGTGGGGACTCTGTGAAGTGGCTGGATGCAATACGATCTGAGATGGAATCCATGTACACCAACAAAGTATGAACTTTGGAAGTTACTCCTGAAGGTGTAAAACCCATTGGGAGCAAATGGATCTTTAAGAAGAAACTTGGTGTAGATGGAAAAGTTAAGACTTTCAAAGCTAGACTTGTTGCAAAGGGTTTTCGTCAAAGACCAGGTGTGGTGTCATGACCCGAAATTTGGCACGTGACGGCCCTTAAACCACGTAACGTCTACAGGCGTAACGCAATCTAAGTAAGCCGAAAACCCAGCAAACCTAAACCATCAAAAGTAGTAAGTGATAAGAACATTGTCAAAAGCTTTTGGGAATCTCAAGTAAAATTCTTTAAAAAAGTCCAAATTTACTTTCCTTAAAAATTTGGCAGCACCTCCTTTGTAAAAACAAGCCCCCAAAAAGGGTACATACAAAAGATATAAGTAAAGCATCCCCAAACAGGAGCAAATCTCGCCCAAAGGCGGAAACAACCACCACAACATATAAATACGACGCCATAGCGAAGAAATGGACAATATAGGGTGAAAACAGCATAAAGGATAAAACTGTATAACAAAAGCCGGCTCACACGAGCACGACACCCAGAGTCACAAAACAATATACAATATCGTCCTCACATCTCGTCTCTAAGTCAATACATGAAGTAGGAGATGGAGAGTACTAGATACAAAAGATATACAATGAGCATCATCGGATAACCGCAAAACCCACCTATAGCAAAACTGCACACAGTCAACCGTAGTGGTATCCGCTGCAAAAGATGATACGCTACGAAGAAGCCCTGCCGCGACCGCTCTGAGGGGCTACCTGCAAAACACTGTGGTACAACGGGGGTGAGTTGCCAACCCATGAATAGTAAATAACATATGCAGGTAATCGCAAGTATGCACGTAATGCGATAATCTATCACATGCAAGCTGATAGCAATAAATGGCAATATGTATATGCAACAGTCATGAAAGGTACTCTATCAGGTACTACTAATACATGAAGAGATGCATATCAAATAAATGCTGAGTATGGGATAAAACATGTCATCCTCACGGAATCCTCAACGTTGCAGGACCGATGTCCATCAAGACAATCTAAATCCCAATACCAAAGGCAGCGTATCCTCAGATCAGCCCTCATATCCTATAAGTCTCATGGA
The DNA here is from genome assembly GCA_030015575.1 of Agapanthus africanus. Classification (NCBI taxonomy): domain Eukaryota; kingdom Viridiplantae; phylum Streptophyta; class Magnoliopsida; order Asparagales; family Amaryllidaceae; genus Agapanthus; species Agapanthus africanus. The sequence goes on from CM057338.1 coordinate 738,019,436, forward strand.
ACCTGGGTGTCCAACATCGACACCCGAAAACATCATGAAAACTAGTGTCCAGTATCGACACATAAATACTCATCTGTCAGGCTCCGTTACCATGAATGGCCCTAATGTCATGTCCGTACATCTCATGGAACCTGAGTGTCCCACACTCAAAATCCATATATCATGTCCGTACATAACTCCGGTCGGTATCCCCACGATAACCGCCGAAACCAAATACTGTCACTGGTAAGGTAGTACTCCCCTGCCTCCGGCTCAATGCCGTCATCTCCGATCTTCTTGCCCCGGGGTACCTCCGGGCCCCACCATGCACCCGCATACGGCCTCGTCCACTCATCGCATCGGGTTTATAACACAAATCTCAGAATCGAGAAATCTCATGGTGGACGCATCAAAATATCATATCAAGAGAAACCGGGTTTTTCAAACAATGCATAATTTCATGAAATACCACGGTCCTCAAATCCAGAAAACATCATATGAAATCCATATCTCAATGCGTAAATCCATGAAATATAATATATGCAACATAAAACAGTAATATGAGCATATAAAGGAAAAACCGCTATTTAACTGCAACAAGTTATTAAATATATCATGTGGTTCCTAATTTCTCCGAAATCCAATGCAACATCATAAAAGGGTGAACATGCAGCTATAGAAAGATAAAGGTATATACCTATCAATAATGATGTAATACCATATGGGTATATGTGTAGCTATAGCAAGATATATGGGTGTACATGTAAGTATATATGCATAGCAAGGCATATGTATAAGCATGTAGGTATACAGGTATGCTATATTTCATATGCACAATGGAATAAGAATCTATGTCTCAGTGTCACTAACCATACAATATCACATATGTATATGGGTTGTGTGTGTCATGGCAATTATCAACGAAGTGTGTGTAGCATACAATTAGTGCTCGTGAAATATGAACCGCCAATAATAGTGTTGTGTCTCATTACTACTATTGTAACGTTTTAGAAATCGTTATGCGAATTTTTCCGTTTTAGGGTTAAATTGTCGGTATTTTCCGTTTTAAACCGACTGTGTTCAAACGACCATATAGACTTGCCAGCACCTAGTTTAGCTAAAATAAAACTAGTGCGCAAGCTTTGGGGGTATATGGGACGTTTTGGTCCAATTAGAATTTTTCCCAATTTTAATATTATTTTAATGCGGTATTCGCTTTTTGGGAAATTTCTCTTTTGTAATCTTTTCCATAAATCAACTTGTGTAAACCAAAACCTTCCCACAATATATAGATCTTTATATTGACTAGGATTAAAAGTTAAAGAAAAGAAATGAAAAGAAATTCAAGAAGTGCATGCATGTGTGTGTGAATGCATTTATGTGCATTTATCACTTGAAATAGCTAAGAAATTCCTCACAAAACCCCACCCTTATCACTTGGCCGAGATCCCTCCTCCCCTTCTGCTCTTGATCAATTCCTTTCTATTCTTGCATCAATCCAAACTCAAAATTCTCCAAAATTCCAAAATATATCACAAAATATACTTCAAGTCTTGAGTTTTAGCATCTTGGATCACTTAGAGCTAGGAAAGCTTGGAGCTTGTGAGCAAGGTTGATAGGTATAATCCCTACACTGATAAATAGGAGTCTTTATGATGTGTAGTTCGTTGGTTATTGTTTAGAACACGTTAGATATCGATTAGTGAAATATCGTATTCTTTTGTGTCTTTTTGGATTTCTGGGATCTGCTCCGACCTGGAATTTTTACTGGGTAACTAAACAAAATTGTAGTGATGTACTAGTGACCCTGGAGCACCACCTAAGACATGAGGACCACCCCACCGGCCGAGGCCGGCGACCCCTTTGGCGATTTCCGGCGACGCCGGCTTAGTAGGGAAGTGCTGGGGTTTGGTTTTTGTGGGTAGTTGTCTGCAGTTGGTTAGGGGTGTTTGGTACTGTTTACTTTTTTAGTAATTGCAGTATGAAAAATTTGGAATCGTTTACCTATAATCTAGTATTTTGAATCCGCGTATTACGTAATCCGACACGAATCGTGATCTGATGCAGCTGCTGTACTCAGTTTGGTTTAGTAGTGTCGCAACGCACGTTAGCCACTAGACGGAGACTTGTGAGTTAGTTTAGTGTTGGTGCGTTGTTAAAGTGTAGTTTTACGTTATATTAGTCGATTCTGAGATGTTTGCACTATTTGTGTGTTTGTGAATTTGTAGCGTCGCAGGCGGGGACATCGGACGCTGCGAACAAGGGGAAGCAGGTGGTCGGATTTTCATAGCTGGAGGCCATTGGTGAGTAGATTTAACATCTACGGGGAAATCGCCCGTATGGCATTATGCGTCGGGGCTGATATGATAAGATAGCTGCATGTTATTGCATATTGGTTAATTTCATATGAATGTCATTGCATAGTAGTATCTGTTGTACCTTTAGATATAACACATTACTGACGGTTCATGTTGCACGAGCACTAAATTGTATGCTACACCCACATCGTCAGTAATTGCCATGACACGCACAAACCACCTACATACGTGATATGGTAGTAGATAGGGATAGTGGAGGTAGTAATTCTTATTCCTTTGTGCATAGGAGATATTGTTGACACCTACATACGTGTTATTGTGTTTGACATGGATAGTTAAGATAGTAGCTCTTAATCCATTTTACGTATACCTTACTATAGCTACTTGTACATCTTGCATACATATTGACATATACACCCACATAGTCTATTACAGCTACATGTACATCATGCACACATATTGACATGTACACCCACATAGTCTATTTTAGCTACATGTACATCATGCATACATAATGACATGTACACCCACATAGTCTATTACAGCTACATGTACATCATGCACACATATTGACATGTACACCCACATAGTCTATTACAGCTACATGTACATCATGCACACATATTGACATGTACACCCGCATAATTTCGCTATAGTTGTATGTACCCTAAGTGGTATTGTTTTGATATGTGATATTGAGTTGTTGATCATTGCGCTTATGAAATGCATCATACATACTTGCTTACATGTAGATACTTAAACCTTGCTACACTTACATGTACACCACATATGATGCTGCACTTGTTTTTCGGAGGATTTTGGGAACCGCGAGATATATTTTAAAGATGGATTCATTTAAAAGAGCGGATTTCCCTTGATATGATCATATTGTTGTTTTATGTTGCATATATCAGTTTTTCATAGATTTACGCATTGAGATATGGATTTCATATGATTTATGGATTTAAGAACCGTGGGGGTATTTCAAGAAAACTATGTATTGTTTGAAAACCCGGTTTCTCTTAATATGATATTTCAGTGTGTCCACCATGTGATTTCTCGGTTCTGAGATTTGTCTTGTGATACCCGATTCGAGGAGCGGGAGGCACCGTCTGCGGGTACATGGTGGACCCGGTATGGTACCCAGGGGCGAGTGGTGATTTTTTGGTGTAGATGATAAGCCTGGAGGTAGGACCACTACCTACCGGTGATTGTATTTGAACTCGGCGGTTATCATGGGGATACCGACCGGAGTGAGGCATGACATATCGCCAGGGCCAGTCATGGTGACGGCGCCTGAGTTATGGGGATTTACGTGTCGATGCTAGACACGGGTTTTCTTGATGTTTCGGGTGTCGATGTTAGACACTCAGGTTCCATGAGATTTACAGGATGTGAGGGCCGATCTGAGGATGCGGTGCCTGAGGATTTGGGATTTGATGTGTCAGTGAGGGACACTGGTGTTTTTCCATGCTGATGATTTTGCATGAGATTTTATTATATCATCCCACACACTCAGGATTATTTTTGGATATGCATTGTTGCCTGTAGTTGTAGTACCCTGATGATGTACCTTTACATGATAATTGCATATTCATATTGTCATACTTATGCCATCGGATTACATGTGATAGAGAATCGCTATTCGTGCATACTTGCGATTACAGTACGATGTTATTTACTATTCACGAGTTGGCAACTCACCCCCGTTGTGCCACAGTGTTTTGCAGGACTTACCCTCAGAGTAGTCGCGGCAGGGCGTCTTATCATCTCTACTTTTGCGGATACCGCTACGTTAGGTAGTGAGGCCTTTGCTTTTGGGTGGGTTTGCGGTTATCTGCTTGTACATTGTATATCTTTTTGCTGGATCTAGTATTCTCCATCTACCACTGTTTGTATATGACTTAAAGACGACTTGTAAGTATTCGGTGTTGTATTATTTTGGTGACTTTGGGTGCCGTGCTCGTGGGAGCCGGTTTTGTTTTGGGAAAGTTTACTTCTTATTGCAGTCTTTTCTTTGATATTTCTTCGCTTCGGCGTCGTAAACATGTTGTGGTGATTGTCTCCGCCGTTGGGCGTGATTTTGCTCCCGTTTGGGATGCTTTATATATTATCTGTGTTGTACCCGTTTTCGGGGATAGTTTTTACAAAGGAGGTTCTGCCGAAATTTTTAAGAACGAAAACTAAAACTTAAAGATTTTTACTTGAAAATTTCCAAATGTTTTAACTATGTTTTTCTCCGCTGATCCAGTTTTGGGTGGTTTAGATTTCTGGGTTTCGGCTTATTTAAGTTGCGTACGCCCGTAGACGTTACGTAGTTTGAGTACCGGTTACGGGCCAAATTTTGGGTCGTGACAACTATGTCCATATGCAATAGGAAAATAAGGTATGCAACAATGGTACACATGCACAATCAATGTCCATATACTTATAACTAACAATCATATTATTTAATCTAGCACAGACGCATAACGTCATGCGGGAGATTCCCTTGTAGATGTTAAATATACTCACAGATGATCTTGGGCTAAGTAAACCCAACCACTTGCTTTCCCTTCTTCGCAGCGTCCGAAGTCCCCGCCTGCGACCCTAAAATCATATAACAGCATAACAAGTTCATATTAGCAATCGACCAATAATACGTATCAACTACGTTTGACCGACGCATCAACTCCAAACAAACTCTCAAGTGTTCGTCCAGTGACTAACGTGCGTAGCGACACTACGAAATCAACCTAAGAGCAACAGCTACATAAAGTACACGTACCGTTTCGGATAACGTAACGCACATAGTTGAAACACTAGAAACAAGTAAAGTGGTCCCAGATTTTGCTACACAAACAATTGGTGAAAGTTGCAAGTTCTACGAGACCATAAACAACCCCAGAGATCCCTAGTCCAAGACACAAAACCCCAGTCCTCATTTTGGCCGCAAATTGCGGCCAGAAGCAATAAAATTGGGGCCAAGTTGGAAAGGATTGGTCTCAGTTTTTTATGGTGGGTTCTAGGTCACAACACTAGGTCGCTGTGATGGCAACTTTTCCAACAAACACTTGGTTTGATAGCAGATTCATCCGAGACCCAAAACTACAATAAAATATGATATGTGCACAAAAATGATATCTTTAGTGTTCTAAACTGAAACTAACAAGCTACACAATATTAAAAAGACCTACTTAATAGATAGAGATCATTACCTAACCACACAAGCTCAAAGATCCTAACCTTTCAAGCTCCAAGTGATCTTAGAGGCAAAACAAGACATGAGAAGTGATTTGGTGATGTTTTGTGAAGGTTTAGCAAGAATTAGTGAGGGTTTTAGTTGAGAGTGAAGAGGAGAGGAAAGATAATTGAGAATGATTGAGAAAGAGATAGAGTGAGATAAGAATGAGAGAGAGGGATGAGATAGAGATGAGAGGGTGAGTGTAGGGTAAGTGCACCCTTACACTTACTCTCTCCCTCTCCATCATGAATGCAAGAATGACTCCTCCCATGAGTCACCTTGCCACCTCCTTCCAATCCAAATCAAGAAGAAATATCTCACAATAAATATCTAGTGCTAAGTGCTAGGTTAAATTAGGCATGGGTTAGTTTAAGGTGCTATGTCCACTAACAAGGTTAACACTAAACAACCCCCTCCATGTTAACATGCACAAGTGTGTGTGATCCAAAACAAATAATAATAAAATATTAATTAATTGTTATAAAATATGAGGAAACCAATTTGGTAAACTTTTTACAAAAAACCCGCTTTATCTTCTAATTAACACTAATCGCATTCTAAGGTGTTTCAATCTCCCCCTTAAAGAAATTCGTCACCGAATTAAAATTCTTACTATGCGTACCTTCAAAGAGATGATTGCAAAACTCCCACATCTCGTTCGCAGCCTCCCAGTGATCTCCTCATTAGACGGGCTATGCCAAAGAACCTCCACAGATGGCAAGACTCTTGACCGAAGTTTCTCCACCTGCCGATCCACTATAACTATCGGCTGTAGGTGAACGAAAGATCGCGTCCAAGCTAAATGGTCTGGTGCTGAATCATGTGTGAAGGGTCATGAAGGTATTTGCGAAGTATCGACACAAGGAATACGGGGTGAAAACTGATTGATCTAAGATTTCGATGTCGTGTTAAGAAATATAAAATGTTCACAATCAAAGAATTTTGTAAACCGCAATCAATAACGGTGTCGCTCGTACCGCTTGTTAGTGAGCACGGATCGTCCACAGAGATTCGTGTTTTGATCGATCTTGTTTTAGATGAATTGAAATGAAAATAGTAAAGAAAATGATTCAAAATTTGTGAAATTGATTTTCAAGAAACATCTAGAAAACATTCAAGAATCAAGAATTTATGAATTTATCCAATATCAAATTAATTTATCAAGATAATGAAGAATAGCTTGTAGGATTCGATTGAGTTAATAGATAATGATGAATTTAATAATTCCTAATCTTATCAATTGATAATTTGTAGCTAGATCTATATTGATGATTGAAGATTAGGGATCAATTGAAGAAACTAGGGTTTTTCCTTCACTATCCCTTGTCTTTTCAATCATAATCATTCGGATCTAGCCTCTAGCAAAGAAAATCATCAATTGTTTGATTCCTAATTTGCAACGAAATAATCAAGAAGTGATCTCGCTCCAAATTAGGTAATCAACGATTCTTTTTGCTAAGGTTCACAAATCTCATACGACTTAAAATTAGTATTAAGATTTGTTCATCATTAGATCTATCCATTCTCTTGAATCCTCCACAAGCGGAGAATTTACTCATGCATCATACTGAAACAATCAAGAATGAAGAATTTCATAATGCGAGAATGTATAGAAAACGAGAATTGCAATTATCACCTTTATTTAGATCTGCTTCAAATTACACCTCTCACTCAAGTTTACAAGACTAGCTCTAGCTCACTCCTTTGAAAGGGAATTCATCGTCGATCTTTGCGTGGCTCGATCGTCGTGAGTCGTGGATCGTCGTGGATCTCTTGCTCAGATGATGATCGGCGTTGCAATAGAGGATCTTCGATTGTCGCTTGATTTGCTTCTCAGTGGATCTTGATTTGCCTCAAGTTGTGTCACTCAACCTAATTTGATTTTGATTGGATTTGTGCAACTAATTGGCTCAATATTCAACAAACGAACAACCTTTACAATGAAGCCCTAGGTCTCCATTTATAGTTCTCCCAATCTTCCACTAGAAGCTAGGTTGTATCTTCCACTAGAAGCTAGGTTGTTATGAAGCTTGTATGAGAAGCTTGGTTGTTGTAGGGAAGTGTCACGGCCCGAAAGTACGGAACATGACCGGCACTAAACTACGAAACGTCTCGAGGCGTACGTAATCTAAGTAAGCCGAAAACCCAGAAATCCAAACCAAGAAAAGTAGTAGAGTGAAGGAAAACCCAATTTAAATCAAATAGTTTTATTAGCATAAGCCGAATTATGCGTTTTTTAAAAAACATCAAATATTTCTTGAAAATTTCGGCAGAGTCTCCTTTGTAAATACTGGCCCCCAAACGGGATACAGCATGAATAGTATACGAAATCAATAAAAGGCATCCCCAAGCGGGAGCTAGCTCTTCGTTAATTGACAGTCACCACTACACAAGCAATATAATATACAACGCCGAAAGGCGAGGATCACAACAGAAAGGAAACTCAAACAGCATGAAATCCACAGAATTACAACGCGCGACTCTAAGGTCGAAAGAATAACATCACTGGTCTCTATCTCAAAAATAAATACATGTTTGGTTGATGGAACTTCTAGATACAACAGAATAATAATATACAAGGTATAATGATGGGTACGATACAAATAAACCCACCTACTAGCAAATCACCCGGAATAGAAATAGTGCCAGCAAGCCGTAATGAAACCTGTACGGCAAAACCTGCAAGAAACTGTGGCACAACGGGGGTGAGTTGCCAACTCGTGAGTAGAAAAATATCTATGAACAGAAATCGCATGAACAACGCAATCCTAGGTCAACGATCATAATATATCCTCAAATATATAACCAGCAGCCTATAACAATGGCTAGGGTAAGTATCTAACCCAAGTGTAATCCCATGTGCCTGTGTGAGTGCCTCAGGTAGCAATATATCATATGGATGCGGAATGAATGCATGAAAACAGAATACATGAAACTGAAGAAACTGCTTTCATAACTTAGTGAGATTTTTGTATATTTAAAATGAGGTATCATAATGAAATCAGCATAAACAGTGTCTAGAATCGACACAAAACAAGTATCCAAATATCTCGATATCTCTGTGTCGCAATCTCTATACCTCAATATCTCAAATATCTCTGTATGTCTCAATCTCACTATCTAGGGCACCGTCAGTCCAGACCGGCCCCTAATATCCATCTCAAGACCACGACGGTATCCTCCGGATATCCGACGCGTCGGGTAATATCACCGGTCGGTCGTGCTCCCCTGCACAGGCTCAACGTCAACAACACGATCTTCTTGCCCCGGGGTACCGCACCGGGCCCACCATGCACCCGAAACGGTTCATCCATCTCCTCGAATCGGGTCTCAAAATTGTAGGGTTCCTAGGCACTCTCAAGAGGTCTCACAAGGCATCAACCATGACAATTTCAAATTTTACGGGAGCCGAGAAACCCTAATACGGATCGTTAACTAGATATTTAGGCGAAACAATGAAACTAGTTTACAACTAAACTAAATGAACGGAAATACAACCTTTGTAGATCCGGTCCTCCACCTCCACGGCTCCGTGATGAAGTCCTCTCCGCTGTCCAAATCAAAATCCGGGCTCTAGCGTCGGCTTCATCGGAGAAATGGGCGGGCAAGGTCGTCGGCTTCGTGCCGAAGATGATCTACGTCGAAGCATCACAAGATCAAGCTCCCACTTCACCAAGTCATGAAACTTGTGAAGAAAACACACTCTACTACTTGGCAAGAGGTAGAGGATGAAGAAATAGGAAGTGGGTTCACTTTAGAATTGGATTTCTCACTCTTTTCATCAAGTTGCCATTGATGAGGCAAGCTTTTTCTTCAAGTAGAAGATGAAGAAGAAGAAGAAGATAATATGATAAGTATTAAGTAAAATGAAAATAATAATAATACTTATCATCTACCAACCATGGTCAAGTGTAGAGACTAAACTAGGGTTAGTGGGAATGGTTAGGGTTAAGCATGAAACAAAAATGGTCACTTAGTCAAAGCTTCATGAAGCTTCATAATATAAACAAAGTTAGCAACCATTTTTCTCTTTATGCTTTTCATTTTCCATAAAGAATAAATCAATAAATAAATGAATAAGAAAATGAAAGGAAAACCCTAACCATTACACAACCATGGTTTAATCTTTACACATGCTCAAGTTAGCATGTATCATCAAACATGATACAAACTTGTGTACAAAAGTATATCACATATACAATGTGCACAATCCAAGTGAGAAAATCCATTTAAAGTGAATCAATATTAGTTAATGCAAAGTAATATATCAAATATATAATTATACATCAAATCATTAAATCAACACTTGATTTAACGATCCGGTCATATCGCATATAACCGACTAATATCCAATGTATCGGCTTATCGAATCAATCCTTGATTCGATAACTAGGTTATATCGCATACAACCTTTCGATACATTCATCGCGAGAATAGAATACGGTATCACATACACGCATTATTCTCGGTCCCGCACATATCTCATATGCGCTCCTATTTCGTTTCGCTTGAGCCAGGAAACCTCTGTGTAGGACACTAAAGACTCGTCAATACGCCGGCAGCAAGTGATGATCATATCAAACACCCGCAAGCCGCAAGCGGTCTGCTAAACGTAACGGCCACCCGGGTATTGAGCGATCAGAAGATCGACGAGCAAGCCCGCTCACACTCCTGTGAATCCAACCAGTAACACTTACCGTACAGTCCGGTCTGATCGTCTGATATGTCGCATATCTTGCCTAGGGGTGGTAAACATCAGACCCCAATAGCTCGATAAGTCGTGTCGATATGAGGTCTATAACAGTTCGAGAAACTACTGGTAACACTTACCAGTAAATCTCAGCAACCCTGGCCAGGGATTTCCGGTTATAGCCAATCGAACACAGCGCAACATCAACTTCCTATACCGGGAGAGACGAATCCCCTCCTATCGCTCATTGCCTCCATGTGACTCGGGACTGTACCCAAAAACCACCGTTTTGCACGCCCTCTTGGACGTGGTAAGATGGAAATCAAAGCACAGTGGGAACCACACAAGACTCTATGACGATCTCGGGTCAACAGACTACTCTGTACCAGTGTCACCAGAGAACAGCCATCTGACGTAAGGTATAATACCATCTGGGAGTTCTCGGCGAGTCCGTCCAGTGTACCCAGTCTCCACTGAGCACCCGTATATCATCTCTGATGTCAAACACCAATGGATATGGGATCATCCATCGCCCATCTGTATGGGTCGAGAAGGTATACGCTAGTCTACTCTGGTATATCGATGCCCCATCTCGATATACCCACGACTAGGGACCTTGAAGGATGTACTTATGGACTACCTTGTCCCCACTAGTATGATCCGCATCATAGTCCAGGTAGTCAAGTACACATCCTAAGGGCTTTACCAACATGTAACAGAGAGACAATCAGTATACACGTTAAGGTAAAGAGCAACCAGATAGCATACTATCATGTCGAGCAAGAAAGTCCTCCCTATATATGTCCCAGCATCCACTACAATATACATCCTATGTATAGTAATGGCCTCTAGGGCATACATATAACTAACAATCTCCCACTTGCACTAGGGCCATCTGATAGCAGTGGTTGCAGTATCTCATACTCAACCATCCCATAAAAATCTCTCTCTGGGAACAGGCCTTTGTGAGTGGATCCGCTGTGTTGTCCTCTGAGTCTACTCTCCTAACCTCGATCTCCTTAGAGATCAAGCATCTCCATGATCAGGTGATACTGCCTTAGAATATGTCTGGATCACTGATGGGACCGGCGTTCCTTGGCATAAGCCACAACTCCATTGTCACACAATGGGAGGAACGTAGTTCATCTCATGAACCAATATACACCCAAACAGCCTCTTTGGTAGCATCTTAAGTAGCGATGTATCCTGCCTTTATCATCTAGTATGTCACGGTATCTAGCTTGGAACTCTTCCAACATACTGTCCCTTTACTGAGGGTAAAGACAATGCCTGTGACTGACACTCAGTCGTCATTATCACCCTGGAACACTTCCAGTGATTCTTCCCAGGATCAATTGATACCATCTCACTACAGCTAGTGAGTATTCTAACATCCATTTTGATCAATCTCATAGGTCCAAAACCCAGGATTTAGTAGGTATCACTTTGATCCTATGTGGAGAATCATTGTGACAGGCGGAGATTGATCGAGCGTAGTATAGGAAACTCTTTCCCTATCAAGAGTATGTCATCCACGTACTCTACGAGGATCATCACCATACTCCCTACTATCTTTTTGTATATACAAGGTTCATCTACCATTTTGATGATGTCAAACTCTTTGACTAATTCATCAAAACAGATGTTCCAACTCCGCGATGCCTGCTTTATCCTATAAAGCATCTTGCACACGTTTCCGCTGCTCCCACTGTCTACGAAGCCCTCTGGCTGTGTACTTATAGACGCTCTCTTCTAAAACATCATTTAGAAAAGCAGTCATGGCACCCAACCGCCAGATATCGTAGTCATGGTACGTAGCCGTGGCAAGTAGGATCTGGATGGACTTAAGCATAGATACTTGAAAAGGTTTCATCATTATCCACGCCTGGTTGATGACGAAAACCTTTAACAAGTCTAGCTTTGAAAGTCTCAACTTTTCCATCTACATCAAGTAATCTTCTCAAGATTTACTTGCTCCTGATGGGGATTTAACCCTTCAGATATAGCAACCAAAGTCCATACTTTGTTGGTGTACATGGATTCCATCTCAGATCACTAAGCATCCAGCCATTCTTACAGAGTTCCTACTCTCGATGGCCTGCTCGAAACTAGTTGGGTCATCATCTCATGATGCAATCCTCGCTCCCACTGTCATAGAGAAACAGAAGTATCTCTCAGGTGGGTGAGGAACCCTACTAGATCGGCGGAGAGGCTGAGGTTCGTTGGATTCTACTGAATCCTTCGGTTCTACCAAATCATCAGCTGCAGTTTGTATAGTTGGAACCTTTCCAGTTCTACATAACTTACATTGCCTCGAGCTTGTCCGGATTTTTCTTTCAGACATAGGCCGGACAACCCCAAATCTTAACCAACTTAAGATATGGGCTCTTCCCTTTCCATATCACATATGAAATGGTAGGCGACTGATTTGATTTGAACCCTATTCAATAGGTATGCAGCTTCTCAAGTGCATAACTCCCAAAAAAAAGGAAATAGGTAACTCAGTAGTACTCATCATAGAGCACACCTTATCATATAGGGTGTATCTGCTCCGCCCCGACATACCATCGTGCTATGGTGTATACAGAGGAGTAATGCTGGGAGAGAATCTCATTCTCCTTTAGAATAGTTCAGGAATTCCGTGCTCAAGTATTCTCCTCCTTGATCTCATCAAAGGACATAATACTTATACCCGTATTGGTTCTCTACTTCTAACTTATATTCTGTGAATATCTCAAAAGGTTCGGACTTGTGTTTCAACAGGAACATAGGTCTGAATCTTGAAAGATCATCAGAGAATGTAATGAAGTACAAAGAACCGGTCTTGGCATATGTAGACAGGGGACTTTACATACATCAACATGTATCATCCCAAGAGTTCACTAACTCTTTCTCTGTTTCTAATAAACAGAGCTATGGTCATCTTATCTTTGTGACATGACTGGCAAGTTTCACAAGATGTAAATTCAAACTGATTTAAATATGCATCTATATGTAACTTCAGCCAGTCGGGTCGCATTGATATGACCTAATCTACAATACCTCAAGAAGAATCCGTTCATTTCTGAACTCTTCCTCTTGTGTGTGTTCCGTATACTAAGAACCGTAGTTTGATTTAGAACATCAATGCTTTTAGATAACGTGCCTGAACCGATCAACTTTTGATATAGGAAATGTTCAAAACATTATCCAATTATACAAAATTTTATCATTTCTTTACTAATAAAGAGACTGATATGATTTTGTATATCAGGTTCGGTATCTAATAACATTCGTTCAGAATCAATGTATTGGTAATACAGGGTGACAGTGACCAACAGACTTGGCTGCAACTCTTGCCCCGTTTTCTGCCTCATGAAACTTATCACCCGTTCTCAGTTCTCTACCTTTCTGTAGCCCTATGTAACATATTACATATCTGGGATCCTGATCTGGTATCACATACCCAGGACGTAAAGAATACAGAGAAACAGTTCTTTGTAATGAACACACCCGAAGATGATGCATCGGCATGCACTCTCTTCGTTTGGGCGGCACGGGAATTCTGGTAATCCCCAATTTCCTGCTCTGTCTTATAACAATTATAAGTTGGAGCGAGACCAACGTTCCCCAGCTCAGTATAACAAGCGGGTTCGGTCAATACATCCGTATTATTATCTTGATTAAGGCGTGATATGGTCGCTACCAGGAGAGAGAGAGAAGAAAACACTCAGTGTGCGCTTTTGCAAGAATAGATTGGTTATTATTTTATCTAATCAGGATGGCTCCCACTGCTTTTATCAAATCTTCCTTCAAACCCTAAAAGGAAAGACTAGCCGGGATTAATTACACACTACAAGTTCGCCAATCTTTCAGCCAGGCCAGTGTCGGTACTTTGAGGGAGGTCCCCCGTGCTTTCGCACGAACCTAATTAATGTAAACCTCGTTTTCCCAGAGGCGTAACCCCGTTGACACCTTTCTAGATACCTACTTGATCGGCTAATTGTAACGTGTAAAACACTCCCAGGAGTAACAATTACTCGCAGCGGGTATCGGGATCCAACTATCTCATAGAAGGTATGCAATCTCATTGCAAATTTCAACACTTGAAATTCCCGATAATATTTTGCCCCTAGCAGCTATATGACCTTAACATAGTCAACAAATCATAAGTTCTAGTCAAGTTCAACCCGTCATTTCTCGATTGAATTAAACCTACCCGCACGACCCTTAACATAGTCAACAAAGTCGCACGACTACCCTAATCCAATCGCATCATATGCTTATGCAGATAAGCACTAATTAGCTACCGCACACTACGCCTTAACATAGTCAACAAACGTAGCACGAATACTAACTAGTACTTATCTGAAATGACGGAGGGCTACGACAGGTTTTTCTGAAAACCTATTGCGTAATGAACTTGATATCGTTGTAGAATCAAATGATTTTAAAAATGGAGTGCTTTTGAGGCTTTTGTCGTTTTGCTAAAGGAGTCACTCCCGGTGAAGGGATCGTCGGTCCTTTCCTCGTCGAATGAGGTGCGGGATATATCATATATATCACTGTGCAAAGCAAAAACTCTTAAAAGCAATCAAAAGACAAACCGAGTGTGTAGCATCTGCCAGTTATTGCTAAAGGAGTCACTCCCGGTGAAGGGATCTCGGTCCTTTCCTCATCGAATAAGGTGCAGGATATATCACATATACCGCTGTGCAAAGCAAGAACTGTAGCTACCTGTTTTATTTTTGAAATTCGATTCTACAACATCTTAGGTTTCTTTTTACTTTCATTAATCACATTAATGAAGTCCCATCATTTCAGTACCTAAACATCACAGATAAATACGACGTACACTTATGCCATCCGCATTTGCCTCGATGTCCCCTCATGCACCGTTAGGTTAGGTAACTAACGGCAGAGCAGGGTGATTGAAAGAATTTAAGTTAACCGTAATCAAGACGGTGTCGCTATACAGCTAGCCGGTTGAGCACGGGTCGATCCACAGGGAGATGGTTGTATTTCCGTTCTTGTTTTAGACGAGTCAATAAAGAATGAGGATATGTGTTTGTTCAAGCTAACCTATGTGTATTTATTTTCAAGTATGAAGTTGTTAAGAAAATATACGAAAGTGTAAGCTAAAGATATCCGTACTCAAAACCTTGAGCCGAGTCTTGACCAATTGAAGCTAGAGCAATCGGCAACAACGTGGATTAGGCGATTTAAGCGCGGTATTCATGGAATACGGCTTATTTACCCTTGTCCTTCCGTTCTTGTCTCTTGCTTTCGCCTCCGGCCAAACTGAACGCAACCAGTCGCGGTTAGGAATCACCGTTACATTGTTAGGGTAGGGTGCCTAACGGAGCGCTTGCGTATGGTTTGGACGGAGTTCAATGGAAAATAACGGGAAAAGGAAATGAGAAAAGAAAATCTTAACTTACAATACCGTATTTATTCTTAACAACGATAATTACATTCATTCACAAAAAAGAACCAAAAAGAGAGAACAAAAAGAAAAGAACAAAGAAAAGAAAAGATTACAAGTAATTAAGTGCATGAATTAAATTGCAAGAAAGTAAAGCAAGGTAATAAAAAGCAAGTAATAGATAAGCAATAAAAAGAACAAGAAACTAGAACTCAAGACAAGCATGTGATCAATAGCCAACCCTTAAACTTGCAAGCTCAATCAAGAGGTTGCAAAATCAAGGGAAGGGTAGAGAACGCATGTGAAATGAAGCGCTAATTCCATAAGAAAATACGACCCTTGAGATCAATAACTAACCCTTAACCATTCAAGCTCAATGAAGAGGTTGAATGATCAAGAGAAAGCAAGAATCTCAAGGGGAAGAAGAAACAAAAGAGAATGATACAAAAAGCCCTCATCTTCATTGATCTCCCACTCAAAAAGCTGTCACTACAATTTTCATGGAAAAAGAAATGAAGAAGAAGAAGAAGAAAAAGACTAAATCTTAACAAAAAGAGGAACAAAAGAATGACCCTTGGCTTAGCTCAATTCTAGAGTATTTATAGGCAGAGGGTTGAAGACCTAGGGCAAGAATCTGTCACAATATGAAGTCCCCAAACTACCCCCAAAAAACGACACGACAAGGAGTCAGTAAGGCCACGGATACGCCGCCAATACCCCCTATTGGCCGCGGATCCGCCGCACTATAGAGGGTTCAGGGCATGGGCTTTTCTGTAGGTCCCTGGTCTGCTGTCCCCTGTTGTCTGGTACATATATTTTCTGATAATCTTTCCAGAATATCTTCTGAATTCTTAGTCCAAGATTGCTATCTTTTCTTTACTTTTGACTTTATCTCCCTCGAGCTCCGCGCACCCATTGATTCTTGTGCAGCCCCCCTCGTGCTCTGTGCATGTCCGAGACACGAATGACCACTGTCATATGTCTTGTCTCTGGAACTAGTACTCGGCACTGGACGGATATGGATGACCGGAACCCGGCTTTTATCTGCTGTGACAGATGTTCTGTATTTGGTGTAACTGTGGAGATTTTGTCTTGATTTGCAATATTTGTACTGGAAACCTGTATTCTGTAAATATGTAACAAACACGGATTACAAGCACCTACCTATAAACACACGAGCATAAGAATGGGCGGTATAAAATGCAATATTCTGGTATGAACAAATACCCCCAAACTTAACTTTTGCTCGTCCCGAGCAAAACCAATTATTCACAAAAATAAAATCCTAACCGCACTTTCGCAGGGAACGCGATTGCACTGAGCACGTGCAACAAGCCGTTAAACCTCTAGGTGTCCCTAGTAGGAGGAGTGTTGTCTCCTGAGGGTTTTCAGCGGATACTACCCACAAAATCCCGTTAAGCTAGTGTCATAAGTTAACGTCGATTCTACTCCTATAGTTTAGTATTTACGTTAGAAACTCTATCATCCTAAGTTAGAAATATTCAACCTTTATGTTTCACACCTCCTATCTGTTTAACCTTAGATCATATACATTCCAAAAAAGTTTAGAAAAATGTTGGTTCTCCTGAGTTTTTCTTCTAAAGTGCGGCCTCAAATCAGGGATTTTTATCAACTTTACAAAAAACACAAGTCTTATTCTTTATTTCTATCTTTTGTCCAAACATCGATCGTATACCCCTACGTGTGTGTATATTTGCACCCCTACACTCAAGAATTCAATTCAAGCTATAATACCCTTGCCTTAATACCTAATACTACTTCTTTTCATTAAGGATGGACGGATTTGCTCACACACCTTTCATGCGACTATTAATGCTTCTTAAGGCACTAACGGCCGATTACTGAATGTGTGAACATTAAAGCGTAAATAGCAGTTTCCGGGTCTTGACTTTATTCTATTTTTCTTTTTCTTTTCCTTTTTCTTTTTCTTTTTCAAGACCGGATATATTTTTCAACATGCTCTTTTGGTGTTTAGCTTTAAATACCGTTTTTTCTTTCATACTAGGCTTTCAGGCAAGAGTATTTCAAGGTATCCTCTACTATCCCAAGTTTCAAGGTGCGTGTAAGTGCAGTTTGTAGGGTATATACTTTCTAAATTTGAACTCGAGAAAAGAAACTATTTTTCAGACTTATCCTCCAGTAAAACATCAATACTTTCCCTTCATCTTGACTTAACTCAAGAACTGAACTCAAGATTACCTATTTCTCAAAAAAAACTGTAAGGACGTATACTTACCAAAGTTAGACAGAATGAGGGTTATTTTTAGGGTTTTCAATCCCTAAGCCTAGAATTTAGTTATTTCTATCATATCAACTAAACTTTCGGAATAAAGATCTAAGTTACCCTATTAGCTAACTTGACGACAAAGTTTTTATATTTTTTGGAAAATTTTCAATTTTTGTGGGTTTTTAATAAGGTATGCAAATGCAAAATATACAAATGAATGCGAAGGAAGAAAGCTTACCGAGCACACCCCCAAACTTAAACTTGACAGTGCCCTCACTGTCAGGCTATACCAAGAGGGTCAAAATTGTCGGCGCTCCCCGGCAACGGCGCCATTTGATCGCACGCAAAAAGCGTGTCGGATGTTCAAAGTTCTAAAGTATAACCGCGATCAGGACGGTGTCGCTTTGCAGCTAGCCGGTTGAGCACGGGTCGATCCACAGGGAGATGGTTGTATGTCCTTTCTTGTTTTAGACGAGTCAATAAAGAATGAGTATATGTTTGTTCGATTCTAACCTATGTGTTTTATTTGCAAGTATAAAGTTGTTAAGAAAAAGATACGAGATTGTAAGCTAAAGAAATCCGTACTCAAAACCTTTGAGCCGAGTCTTGACCAATTGAAGCTAGAGCAATCGGCAACAACGTGGATTAGGGGATTTAAGCGCGGTATTCATGGAATACGGCTTATTTATCCTTGTCCTTCCGTTCTTGTCTCTTGCTTTCGCCTCCGGCCAAACCGAACGCAACCGGTCGCGGTTAGGAATCACCGTTACCTTGGTAGGGTAGGGTGCCTAACGGAGCGCTTGCGTAACGTTTGGACGGAGTTCAATGGAAAATAACGGGAAAAGGAAATGAGCAAAGAAACGTTAACTTATAATATCGTA
The DNA here is from genome assembly GCA_030015575.1 of Agapanthus africanus. NCBI lineage: Eukaryota > Viridiplantae > Streptophyta > Magnoliopsida > Asparagales > Amaryllidaceae > Agapanthus > Agapanthus africanus. The sequence goes on from CM057338.1 coordinate 738,038,179, forward strand.
TTGATTCTTAACAACAACAATAATTACAACCATTCACAAAAAGAACCAAAAAGAGCAAAAGAAAAGAAAAGAATACAAGTAAGTAAGTGCATGGAATTTAAAGTGCAAGAAAGTAAGAAAGATAATAAAAAGCAAGTAATAAAAAGCGAGAAAGAAAAACTAGAAACTAGAACTCAAGACAAGCATGGGATCAATAGCCAACCCTTAAACTTGCAAGCTCAATCAAGAGGTTGCAAGATCAAGAGAAGGGTAAAGAACGCATGTGAAATGAAGCACTAATTCCATAAGAAGATACAACCCTTGAGATCAATAACTAACCCTTAACCTTTCAAGCTCAATCAAGAGGTTGAAAGATCAAGAGGAAGCAAAAATCTCAAGGGGAAGCTAAACAAACAAGAATGATACAAAAATCCTCATCTTCATTAACATCCACTCAATGCTCTCACTACATTTTCATGGAGGAAGAATGAAGAAGAAGAAGAAGAACTACACTAAAACCTACAAAAGAGGAACAAAGAATTTAACCCTTGGCTTAGCTCAATTCTGGAGTATTTATAGGCAGAGGGTTGAAGACCTAGGGCAAGAATCTGCCACAATATGAAGTCCCCAAACTACCCCCAAAAAACGACACGACAAGGAGTCAGTAAGGCCGCGGATCCGCCGCCAATACCCCCTATTGGCCGCGGATCCGCCGCACTATAGAGGGTTCAGGGCATGGGCTTTTCTGTAGGTCCCTGGTCTGCTGTCCCCTGTTGTCTGGTACATATATTTTCTGATAATCTTTCCAGAATATCTTCAGAATTCTTAGTCCAAGATTGCTATCTTTTCTTTACTTTTGACTTTATCTCCCTCGAGCTCCGCGCACCTATTGATTCTTGTGCAGCCCCCCTCGTGCTCTGTGCATGTCCGAGACACGAATGACCACTGTCATATGTCTTGTCTCTGGAACTGGTACTCGGCACTGGACGGATATGGATGACCGGAACCCGGCTTTTATCTGCTGTGACAGATGTTCTGTATTTGGTGTAACTGTGGAGATTTTGTCTTGATTTGCAATATTTGTACTGGAAACCTGTATTCTGTAAATATGTAACAAACACGGATTACAAGCACCTACCTATAAACACACGAGCATAAGAATGGGCGGTATAAAATGCAATATTCTGGTATGAACAAATACCCCCAAACTTAACTTTTGCTCGTCCCGAGCAAAACTAATTATTCACAAAAATAAAATCCTAACCGCACTTTCGCAGGGAACGCGATTGCACTGAGCACGTGCAACAAGCCGTTAAACCTCTAGGTGTCCCTAGTAGGAGGAGTGTTGTCTCCTGAGGGTTTTCAGCGGATACTACCCACAAAATCCCGTTAAGCTAGTGTCATAAGTTAACGTCGATTCTACTCCTATAGTTTAGTATTTACGTTAGAAACTCTATCATCCTAAGTTAGAAATATTCAACCCTTATGTTTCACACCTCCTATCTGTTTAACCTTAGATCATATACATTCCAAAAAAGTTTAGAAAAATGTTGGTTCTCCTGAGTTTTTCTTCTAAAGTGCGGCCTCAAATCAGGGATTTTTATCAACTTTACAGAAAACACAAGCCTTATTCTTTATTTCTATCTTTTGTCCAAACATCGATCGTATACCCCTACGTGTGTGTATATTTGCACCCCTACACTCAAGAATTCAATTCAAGCTATAATACCCTTGCCTTAATACCTAATACTACTTCTTTTCATTAAGGATGGACGGATTTGCTCACACACCTTTCATGCGACTATTAATGCTTCTTGAGGCACTAACGGCCGATTACTGAATGTGTGAACATTAAAGCGTAAATAGCAGTTTCCAGATCTTGACTTTATTCTATTTTTCTTTTTCTTTTCCTTTTTCTTTTTCTTTTTCAAGACCGGATATATTTTTCAACATGCTCTTTTGGTGTTTAGCTTTAAATACCATTTTTTCTTTCATACTAGGCTTTCAGGCAAGAGTATTTCAAGGTATCCTCTACTATCCCAAGTTTCAAGGTGCGTGTAAGTGCAGTTTGTAGGGTATATACTTTCTAAATTTGAACTCGAGAAAAGAAACTATTTTTCAGACTTATCCTCCAGTAAAACATCAATACTTTCCCTTCATCTTGACTTAACTCAAGAACTGAACTCAAGATTACCTATTTCTCAAAAAAAACTGTAAGGACGTATACTTACCAAAGTTAGACAGAATGAGGGTTATTTTTAGGGTTTTCAATCCCTAAGCCTAGAATTTAGTTATTTCTATCATATCAACTAAACTTTCGGAATAAAGATCTAAGTTACCCTATTAGCTAACTTGACGACAAAGTTTTTATATTTTTTGGAAAATTTTCAATTTTTGTGGGTTTTTAATAAGGTATGCAAATGCAAAATATACAAATGAATGCGAAGGAAGAAAGCTTACCGAGCACACCCCCAAACTTAAACTTGACAGTGCCCTCACTGTCAGGCCACACCAAGAGGGTCAAAATTGTCGGCGCTCCCTAGAAATAAATTATATACAAAACAAAAAAGGAAAACAAAAAATATATACAAAAAAGAGTCCCCCCCAAACTTAAGTAAAACAGTGTTTCCACTATTAAGCGTTGAAGTTCAGGATTAGGGGGGAAAGAGAAGTGTATCAAGCTATACAAGGCCTTACACAGGCCAAAAGTTAACACCAACCATTCAAAGATTTTATCGCTATAATGTACCGGTTGGTGGAAGAAGGCGTAGAGAAAAGAGATGGAGAATACGCGAGACCATATGCGAAGAGAAGCGGGATATGGTCTCGGTATATGAGAGGAAGAAGAATGGCGGAAGGGAAAAAGAAGTGGAATACGAACTTGAGGGTGCAAATGGAGTAAATAGATTAGCACAATTTGTGATGACCGATGTGTGAAAAGCGATTGTGCTAATATATTTATCCGTCGAGAAATGGGGTCAAATCCCTCAAGATTCGTGAGAAACCATGGGTACGCCGAACTTGGTAAACCAGACATACGAAATGAAAGTGAGACGGTTTCTTGCATGGTCGGAACGATGGAAAGGGTGGGGGGAAGTGATTGAGGAAGGTTATCGGTTAAAGGTTCGGGAGGGTGTACACAGTCAGTGGAAGGAACAGGATGAATTGGAACATCCGACTCATCAAGCAAAACTGGTTCATCCTCAAAACTATCCTCAATATTCTCCTCAAAATTTAGCACATCCATGCTCTTCTCTTCAAAGTCCAGACGCATATGGGGTTCGGGAAAAACATTTAATGACTCGGGATGATGATTTGAAGAGACAAACTCAGCCAAATCTACGGGTTCATCATCATCCAAAATATCCCCAGCGTCAATATCCTCAATCAAGTGAAAATCAAAATTCTCTGACACCTCATCAAAAGCATGGATATTAATCGATTCTGGTTCTAAGATATAGGTGTAGAGGTCAAAAGGATTAGGTATGGTTTCACTTGGAAGGGACCCTTCACAATTGGGCAAATCAAACACTACGAAGTTGCACAACTCATTCATCATTCTATCTTCAATTGATAAATCATGTGGGATACTCGATAGACTTTCAAAACAGGAGTTGTGGGATTCAATTTGGGACAGGTAGGTTTGATTTGGAAGGGGGTACATCTCATTTTCTCCACTCAAATTCTCAGCCTGTCCTACCGCCTCATCATACATTGGAAAATTTGGAGCTAGCTGGAAACTAGCTACCGGGTCAGTAGGTTGTATGAGAGCGGCCATGGACGCATTCAAATCCATCATCTGTTGGCTTGACGCTACCCTAAAGTCTTCCAAGGACTGTTCTAGACTAGACATTGGTTGTGAAGGGGTTTCAGGAAAAGATTCAAAGTTGTTTGGATACTGAAAACTCCCAAATGGCGGTTCTGATGCAATGTCTAGGGAAGGTGCGAAAGTAGGGTAGGATTGGTAGGAATTGAATGGCTGGACAGGAGCAGGATCAACATTTGGATAAGAATATGAATGGAATTATTGATCCCAAAAATTTGAAGTGGTGAAAGGAGTGAAAGATCGGCTACGAGATTGTTCAATACGTTCTGCAATAGACATAGGTCTTGGAGTTGCAACATGACTCGAAGAAGGGGTATCAACGTAAGAAGGGGTGAATGTGTGAAATGGTTGATACGAAGTGGATTGCGGAGTCAAATTGTTTGTCCTAGACGCGTCTATCCGATCTAGTCTCAGATGATCGGTTGCCACGGGATTTTGATGCGATCAAAAGTCCGTCGCAACCACGTAGCGTACGCGGATACTCGCCGGGTAAACTTAATAGATAGCCACGCCCCATAGCCCCGACCAAGTGACTGTAGGAGAACCCCCGTCGCCAAAAGCATCCGTTCGGGTGCTCGCGGCAGCAGTGTTCCGCCTTAGTGCATTTCGTCGACGGCATCCGGGGGTGCGGCCGTCTACTAAAGTTTGTGACGAGCATTCGATCAGGATGTCGGGAATCTTGTTGAATTGCCCGACTTGATATTGAAAAGAGTTTTCGATAATGAGACAAAAATGCGGGGTTTATAATTGTTAGGCATGCGATGTCTAAGGAATTCATTTCGTTAGGCATGCGATGTCTAAGGAGGTTGCGGATTCCAACTGTTGTAGTTTTACACTTTCTTTTCTGTGACCGTAAGCGTAGTATGTGGGGTATCGCCGGTTTCGTTGCTATACATCAACGACAATTGGGATACACATATTTGCTTACGTTGATGATATGAGATGTTATGTGTTGCTGTGATATGTTATATTGGATCGTCGTGTTTTGAATAGCCGGGGGTTTTTATGTGAGATGAGAGTTTTTCTTTTTCATTCATGTAAAATTCATTTGTATGTAATATTCTTTTATTGGGGCACTTCCAGGCTGAGGATGATGTCACCATTATATATTATTTACTTTTCCGCATTAGGTAGACCTAAGGCGGGGTGCACAAGTAACCGGGTTCTAGGGTCCAGTGGGAGACCATCTCGAGGCGTCGAGACCGGGTCTCCTAACCCTAGAATTGGCAGTGTTGCTTGCCGCTCTCGTAGGGGTCTAGGGATGTGGGTTTGGCTATTCATCGCGACCGTGGAATCCGTGTTTTATGCAGGCTCGATATAAAACACGGACGTCCTAGTATATCCAATATTTCATATGTTATCTTCTGCTGCATTATTCTGTGATGAGATCATATTACTATCTGAGACGAATGTTTATATTATATATATGAGATATATATTATATTGCAGATTTCGTTTCAAATGAGATACTTGTGAAGCATAATAAAATGGGACTTCATTAATGAGATTAATGAAATAAAAGAAACCTAAAGATGTTGTAGTAACTTGTTTAAAAACTGGTAGCTCTAGTTCTTGCTTTGCATGGTGGCGTTCCTTGTAGAACATCCAGCACCTTGTTCGATAAGGAAAGAGCTGAGATCCCTTCACCGGGAGTGACCTCTTTAGCGAAACTAGCAGATGCTACAAACACGGTTTGTCTTTTGATTGATTATATAGTTTTTGCTTTGCATAGTGGTATTTATGAAATATCCTGCACCTTATTCGATGAGGAAAGAGCCGACGATCCCTTCACCGGGAGTGACCTCTTCTTTTCTTCGCTCTGCTGCTCTTTATTGTTGATTCCTATCCTAGTCCGCTACCCTTATTCTCTTTCTTGTTAGGTATATCTCCCACCCAAACCACCCCAAGGGTTGTTTTCTTAGCGATTCCTCGAAGACTTCACAATCCCGAAAGGTACCACCACCGATCGGAAGACACTGACTAGAATAGGCCTCAAAAACATTCCATTCAAAATCACTCGATTCTATAACGATATCAAGTTCATTACGCAAAGGGCTTTCTTAAAAACCTGTCGTAGCCCTCCGTCCTTTCAGATAAGTCCTACTTAGTATCCGTGTTACGTTTGTTGACCTCCGTCAAGGCATAGTGTGCGGTAGTTAACTAGTATTTATCTGTTTATGCATATGATGCAGATTGTTTTAGGGTAGTCGTGCGGCCTTGTTGACCTCCGTCAAGGGTCGTGCGGGTGGGTTTAATTAAATTAGGAAATGACGGGTAGAACTTGACTAGCAGCCTATGGTTTGTTGACCTCCGTCAAGGTCATAGGACGCTAGGGGTAAAATATTATTGGGAATTTCAAGTTTTGAAATTTTCAATGAGATTGCATACCTTCTATGAGATAGTTGGATCCCGATACCCGCTGCGAGTAAGAGTTACTCCTGGGAGAGTTTTACACATTATAATTAGCCGATCAAGTAGGTGTCTAGAAAGGTGTCAATGGGGTTACGCCCCTGGAAAAACGAGGTTTACTTTAATTAGGTCCGTGCAAAAGCACAGGGGACCTCCCTCAAAGTACCGGCACTGGCCTGGCTGTAAGATTGGTGAACTTGTAGGGTGTAATTAATCCCGGCTAGTCTTTCCTTTTAGGGTTTGAAGGAAGATTTGACTAAAATAGTGGGAGCCATCCTGATTAGATAAATTGATAACCAATCTAATCTTGTAAAAGCGCACGCTGAGTGTTTTCTTCTATCTCTCTCCAGGTAGCGACCATATCACGCCTTAATCAAGATAATAATACGGATGTATTTACCGAACCCGCTTGTTATACTGCGCTAGGGAACGTTGGTCCCGCTCCAACTTATAATTGTTATAAGACAGAGCAAGAAATAGGGGATTACCAGAATTCCCGTGCCGCCCAAACAAAGAAAGTGCATGTTGATGCATCTTCTTCGGGTGTGTTCATTACACAGAACTGTTTCTCAATATCCTTTACGTCCTGGGTATTTGATACCGGATCAGGATCCCGCAAATGTAATTTATTACATGGGCTACAGATAGGTAGAGAACTGAGAACAGATGATAAGTTTCATGAGATAGAAACAGTGCAAGTGTTGCAGCCAAGTCTGTTGGCAATTATCACCCTGTATTACCAGAATACATTGATTCTGAACGAATGTTATTAGATACCGAACCTGATATACAACATCATATCAGTCTCTTTATTAGTAAAGAAGGATATAATTTTTTATTGTTGGATAATGTTTTGAACATTTCCTATATCAAGAGTTGATCGGTTCAGGCACGTTATCTAAAAGCATAGACATTCTAAATCAAACCACAGTTCTTAATGTACAGAACACACACAAGAGGAAGAGTTCGGAAATGAACGAATCCTTCTTGAGGTATTGTAGACTAGGTCATATCAATGCGACCCGACTAGCTGAAGTTATATATAGATGCATATTTAAATTAGTTTGAATTTACATCTTGTGAAACTTACCAGTCATGTCACAGAGATAAGATGACCACAGCTTCGTTTATTGGAAACAGAGAAAGAGTTAGTGAACTCTTGGAATTGATACATGTTGATGTATGAAAGTCCCCTGTCTACACATACCAAGACCGGTTCTTTGTACTTCATTACATTCGCTGATGATCTCTCAAGATTCAGACATATGTTCCTATTGAAACACAAGTCCGAAACTTTTGAGATAATCACATAATATAAGTTAGAAGTGGAGAACCAAAAATGGGTAAAAGTATTATGTGCTTTGATGAGATCAAGGAGGCGAATACTTGAGCACGGAATTCATGGACTATTCTAAAGGAGAATGAGATTCTCTCTCAGCATTACTCCTCCGTATACACCACAGCACGTAGGTGTATCGGGGCGGAGCAATCATACCCTATTTTAATATGGTGTGCTCTATGATGAATACTACTGAGTTTCCTATTTCCTTTTAGGAGTTATGCACATGAGAAGCTGCATACCTATTGAATAGGGTTCCAAATCAAATCAGACACCTACCACTCCATATGTGATATGGTATGGGAAGAGCCCATCTCTTAAAGATGTTAAGATTTTGGGTTGTCCAGCCTATGTCTAAAAGCAAAATCTGGACAAGCTCGAAGCAAAGTCAGTTCTGTGGAAGTTTGTTGGATATCCCAAGCATTCACAAGAGAATATCTTCTACCAAACCGAGGAATAAAATATGTTTTGTTTCTCAGCATTCCACCTTTGTGAAAGGGAATTTCTTGTGAAGAAATTATTGGTCATGAGGTAGAACTGGAAAGAGTTCCAGCTATACAAACTGCAGCTGATTATTTGGTAGAACCAGAGGATTCAATAGTTTCCAACGAACCTCAGCCTCTCCGCCGATCTGGTAGGGTTCCTCATCCACCTGAGAGATACTTCAGTTTTCTCTATGACAGTGGGAGCGAGGATTGCATCATGAGATGATGACCCAACTAGTTTCGAGCAGGCCATCAGGAGTGGGAATCTGTAAGAATGGCTGGATGCTTAGCGATCTGAGATGGAATCCTTATACACCAACAAAGTATGGACTTTGGTTGCTTTATCTGAAGGGTTAAATCCCCATCAGGAGCAAGTATATCTTGAGAAGATTACTTGGTGTACATGGAAAAGTTGAGACTTTTAAAACTATGCTTAAGTCCATCCAGATCCTACTTACCATTGCTGCATACCATAACTACGATATCTGGCGGTTGAGTGTCATGATTGCTTTTCTAAATGATGATTTGGAAGAGAGCGTCTATAAGTATACAGCCAGAGGGCTTTGTAAACAGTGGGAGCAGCGGAAACGTGTGCAACTTGTTTTATGTGATAAATCAGGCATCGCGGAGTTGGAACGTCTTTTTTGATGTGGTAGTCAAAGAGTTTGACTTCATCAAAATGGTAGATGAATCTTGTATATACAAAAAAGGTAGTAGAGAGTATGGTGGTGATCCTCGTAGAGTACGTGGATGACATACTCTTGATAGGGAAGGAGTTTCCTTTGCTACGCTCGGTCAATCTCCTCTTATCACAAAGATTCTCCATATAGGATCAAGGTGATACCTCCTAAATCCTGGGTTTTGGATCTATGAGATAGATCTAATTGGATGTTAGGATTCTCACTAGTTGTAGTGAGATGGTATCAATCAATCCTGGGGAGAATCACTGGAAAGGTTCCAGGGTGATAAGGACGACTGAATGTCAGTCGTAGGCATTGTCTTTACCCTCAGTAGAGAGACGGTATGTTGGAAGAGTTCCAAGCTAGATACCGTGACTTACTAGACGATTAAAGGCAAGATAGGTCGTTACCAAAAATGCTACCAAAGAGGCAGTCTGGATATATATAAGTTCATGAGATGAATGATTTGTAGAGATTTTTTAGATCAAAAATATTTGTTAACCGCAATCAAGAACGGCGTCGCTTGGTAGCTAGCCGGTGAGTACGGGTCGGTCCACAGGGATGTTGTGTATTTCCTAATTTGGTCTAACGAGTTAATTCCGATTGGTGTCGGTTTGATTAAATCTAAAAACTAAATTAATTTAGATCTAAATCTTGCTAGGGTTAGGTTTAGGTTAGGGTTGGAGAGTCAATATTCCTCACCGCTTTCTTTACCCAAATTAAGATCTATTAGGTGTTATGGTAATTATTAATAAAGTGGATTAGTACCATCGGGAAGGAACAGTGTTTCTTCCTCTAGGTTCTTGTCCTTCCTTTCTTAATCCTTACCCTAATCTTCATGGAAGACACGCTCAACCGGTCCTTTATACTACGGTATCACCGCTACCTCGTGGGATAGGGTGCCGTAGGGAGCGGTGTGTCCATGTATGCATGGAGTCCTATAAAAACGTGAGATGGGAAAGAAAGGGGTGAGAGATTTCATCTCTCAAGCCTTCCCCAAATCTAACCTTAACAAGCGAGGAGACTACTCGCTCATTAGGGAATTGAAGAACATCTCTAACTATCTAACTAGGGCAAATAATTAAAAGTAAACTAAGGCAATGAAATAGAAATCTTACTTTATTGATGGCTCTCTCCAAACATTTACACAGGAATTTTCAGATATGAATAGATGAAATGAAAAGAGGCATAACCTAAAACAGGTTTTAGGGTTTCAATTTATAGAACATAGAAACCCTAGGGTTACAATCGCGTCATATCTGAAATTACAATTTTACCCCCTAAGAAAAGAACTAGTCAACGCACCGCCAGCCGCCAAAATTTTGTCCACTGATACGGGTTTAGCACGGCCGCGGATCCGCGGCCAAGGGCAAGGTTTGGCCACGGTTCTGTCTGCTGCTTTGTACTTGGCTTTTCTTCAGTTGTTTTCTCAGATTGGCTTCTAGATTTCTTCCAGATCTCCAAAGTGAATAATTGTAGTGGACTTTTACCGTTGCTTCGTGACGAAGTCTTGAACCTTGTGCTGCCTTTGTTCTTTGTGAACTTGTTAATTGATCTTCAACGTTCCTCAAGATGTGGGCACGATCAAGATTCCACCATTTATCGGTCGTAATCTCACTTTTGTATTTTCTTTTGTCTTTTTCACTGTTTTTGTCCCGAGAATCTGTAACCTGCAACTATGTAGCAGACATGGGTCAAAAGCACCTGTTTATTTGTAAAAAGAATAAGAATGGGGAATATAATAATGCAATATTATGGTATGAACAAATACCCCCAAACTTATCTTTTGCTCGTCCTCGAGCAAACCTAGTTTTATTCTCGAAAAAATCCAAACCTCACTTTCGCAGGGAAACGCGATTGCACTGAGCTCGTGCAACAAACCGTTAAACCTCTAGGTGTCCCTAGTAGGAGGAGTGTTGTCTCCTGAGGGTTTTCAGCGGATACTATCCACAAAATCCTATCAATTCGGCCCATTAACTTTTATTCTCCAATTAGGTTTTCCAACAAGGAATTATATTATCTTCGACTCATAAATTATACACCCGTATTCTTCACGCTTCCTTATTATTTAACTTAAGATTATATATATTCTTGTGAATTTACTTAGCTTTTGGCATCTTTTAAGTTTTCCTTCTAGGGTTCTATCTCAACTTAGGAATTTTTATCATCTCTATTAAAAATATAAGTCTTATTCTTCATTCCTATCTCTTATCTAAACCCCAATCACATACCCCTACGTGTGTGTATATATCACCCCTACACTTGGAAATTCAAATCAAGCTATCATACTCTTGTCCGTTATCCAAAGCACTTCTTAATTGGTGAATTTTTAGATGAATTGCGCTCACACATCCTTCATGCGACCGTTAATACTTCTTGAGGTACCAACAACCGATTACAAGATGTGTTTGCACATTAAAGCGTAATTCCTAGTCTTGTAACACCTAAGGCTTAGCAGTGACTCCCAAACCAGTTGGTCTAAGGCACTAGGTGATGAAGCACCCTCGCTAAATATTTTTTTTCTATTTTTGCAGCCTTAAGTAATCACAAAAACCAGTGTTCATTTTTTTATTATCTCTTTATTCACACTTGAATTTTTATTTTATTTTCTTCGTACTAAGGACTTTAGACAAGAGCATTTCAAGGTCTCCTCTACTATTCCAAGTTTCAAGGTGCGTATTTGTGCAATTTTTAGGGTATATATTTTCAGAATTTAGACTTAAGCTAAGAATTATTTTTCAAACTTATACTTTAATAAAAATATCAATACTTTTCCCTTGTTTTAACTTAGCCCAAGAAGTTAACTCAAAATTTGCCTATTTCTAAATAAACTACAAAGACATATACTTTCTACCGTTAAATTTTTAAGAAAGGTTATTTTTAGGGTTTTTAATTTACTAAGTCTAGGATCTAGTTGTTTCTATCTAGTTAACCTTCTTGTCAAACTCAAGTCAATTATGGCCAAAATTGAATTTTTTCAATTTTAGAATTTTTTCAATTTTATATTTTTTAAAAATTTTCAATTTTTTTGGGTTTTAAAATAAGTATGCAAATGCAAGAATATACACATGAATGCGAAGGAAGAAGGCTTACCGAGCATACCCCCAAACTTAAACTTGACAGTGTCCTCACTATCATGCGACACCAAGAGGGTCAAAATATCGGCACTCCCCTGTTTATTTATTTATAATTTTTTTTATATATTTTTTATTGTTAAAAGAAAAAATATATATATATACAAAAAGGCCCCCCCAAACTTCATTGAAACAATGTTAAACGTCATTGCCAAACTTTGCAAAGACCAAACGTCAACACCAACCAGTTGAAAAATTTATCTGTATAGAGTATCGGTCGGTGGAAGAACATGATGTACCGAGCCATAAAGAATTGGGGAATATATAAGTGGTGGTATGGAGAGTGTCTGTATGTACGTGGAAGTGAATAGATAGGAGGTGATGATGAATCAAAACGAGAATGTGGATGATTAGAAATCAGTGGAATATTGGCATTCTCGTAGCTGATTAAAAGAAAAGGGGGTGGTTCAACTTCTGAAGGAGGAGGTTGATTATCCACACAATCCCCAAGATGTTTCTGTAGATCCTTTATTGACTTGGCATCATCCATCATATGCATATGATATTCAATTATGAGGGAACTAATCTCCTCGATGTCCGCCATAGTCCAGCCGAAAACTTGCCGCTTATCTTGTAAGACCATTAAAAGGGCTTTCTCTTACTCGAGGGCTAGAGAGGCCGATATGATAATGGGAAAGGTCTCATTATCACCTAGGTAAGCATATTTAAGGTGAGACGGCAAGGTCTTGAGTTCGAGTTTCGGAGGCGAAACAATCAAAGGTAAAATTGGGGAATCTACCTCGAACTCAAAGGATTCCAACAAGGGTTCGAAATCACTGCAAACAACCGAATCGGATGGTTCAACTAACTCATCCAAAAATTCAAAGGACTCATATTCGGGCGGTGAGTCGTCAAAATCATCCGAAAAAGTGAAACATTCATAATCAATATCGGTTGTGTCAACTGTGGTAGATTCAAGGAGGGACGCACTAGTGGCGTCAAAACTGTTGTCATCAAACAGAAATCTTTCAAGCTCACAGTCCTCCTGCGTGATTTCGTCAATAGAGCAAACTTCTCGTGTACTAGTTTTAGGCACGGGGGGCAGACTTCCTATCTTGTAAATATTGAACTCACTAGACATCTTCTCGAAGGATAAAGTCATGGAGCCATTGAGACAATTTATTACAGCATTGGAAGTGGCCAAAAATGGTCGACCTAGGATCACCGGAATTTGGTTCCGTGGGTTAGCAATAGGTTGTGTGTCCATAACAATAAAATCAACGGGGAATATGAAATCCCCTACTTTGATCAACACACCCTCTAACTCACCCCTAGGATGGGTTATTGATTGATCAGCCATTTGGAGAGTACAACGAGTGGGTTTCAACTCTCCAACCCCTAATTGCTCGTACACGGAGTAGGGAAGCAGGTTAACACTAGACCCAAGATCTAAAAGTGCTCTATTGATATTCTTATCCCCAATTGTTATTGAAATTGTAGGACAGCCAGGGTCTTTTCGATTTTGGGGTAAGGGTTGACGTTGGTTAATAGCATTGCTTACGGCACTTGCTACAAGCACTTTCTTGGGTGTTCGTGACTTTCTCTTCGAGGAGCATAAGCCCTTTAAGATTTTCGCGTAAGAAGGGACTTGTTTGATTGCATCCAAGAGAAGTATATTTATGCTAACCTGTTTAAATAACTCTACAATCTTCTCCATTTGTGGAGTTGGTTTATTGGAACTCAACCTGTTTGGAAATGGAGCATTTTGAAAATCTGTTGAGTCCAATGTCTGTGGAATAGAATGTGGAGTTGGAACGGATCCCAGTGTGGGTGTGTTCGTGAAGTGAGAAGTAGGTCCGTTCAGATTAGAAGAAGAAGAGCCTTTTGAAGAATGAAGAATAGGCTCTAACGAAGAAGATGAAGGTGAAGAAGAAGAGGATGGAGAAGAAGAAGAACCACCGGCGGGGGTGTCATCACTAATACCCACGTTATTTTGCAACACTCTTCCAGATCTCAACGTGGTCACCGCATTTCCATTATGATTTTGATATTCATATGCGACATGTGCGTTGTGTGTGTGATCGGGATTTGGCAATGGTTGAGATGGAAGCTTTCCCTTTTCTCTCTCGCTCAACGCAGCAGTTAGTTGTGCAATTTGTGCCTCAATAAATTTGATGCTTTGATCGTGTGAAGCATTGTTGTGCACCAAAGACTGGATGGAAGTCTCCAACCTTGCTGCGGATTATGTAGATTGTTTGAGAAACGCATCTAGACTTTTTTCTAGCGAGATAATATTATCATCATTTGGTTGAACAAAATTGTTTTGAGGGTAAAAGTTGTTAGGCACAAAATTGTTCGTCTGATTTGGATAAGGTTGTGGTTGGAAAGGTTGCTGGTATTGAGTTTGTTGGGGTGCTTGTTGTTGTGGAGGAGGAGGCCCTTGAAAGTTGTTGTTTCCTAGGAATTGTTGATTTTGATTCCAAGCAAAATTTGGGTGACTCCTCCAACCCGGATTATAGGTCGAAGAGTAAGGATCATTTCTTTGTCGTTGCTGAAAGGCAGCATTGACTTGATCTTGTCCTTGAACAGGTGGATTGTAAGGACACTCTTCGGTAAGGTGTGATGGATCCGAACAACAAGCACAAACAGTTCGTGGGAGTAAAGCAGGGACAGGAGAAGGCGATGAGATTTTGGTCTCAATGGCTTCTAGCTTTTTCGTAAGTGCGGCCATCTTGGCCTTCATAGCAATCGACATATCTAATTGATGTATGCCTGCCCTAGATTGACCAATAGAAGAAGATGAGGTGGTCTTGGTGCTTTCCGACTGAAGTGTTTGTTCAGCAAGATCCTCGAGAAACTGCCAGGCTTCCTCACTAGATTTGGTTAGAAAGTGACCTTGACAAATGGTTTCTAGCAACTGCTTCGTTGCTGGGTTCAATCCCTCGTATAATGTTTGGCAAAGTTGCCAATTTTCGATCCCATGTTGAGGGCATTGAACAAGTAGGTCTTTGAATCTTTCAAAACACTTCTAAAAGGGCTCGGAAGGAAGCTGGGAAAATTGTATAATCTCATTGCGAATTCTCGCGGTCTTGTGATGAGGATAAAACTTTTTAAGAAAAGCATTAACAAACTCGTCCCAATTTCTAATTGAATGTGATGCTGTGCTGTATAACCACTTCTCGGCTAAGTCACATAAGGTGAAAGGAATGACCCTTAGCCTTATAGCATCATCTGATAATTGGGTTGTTTTCATCATGGCGCAAACGTTTTGGAATTTGTTTATGAAGATATAGGCATCTTCAGATTCCAGTCCGTGAAATTTTGGCAGCATATTGATGAAGTGGGGTTTGATCTCAAAATTGTCCTCATTTGCCGGTGGGAGTGAAAGACAAGTAGGTAAGGCGGTGCGGACAGGGTAGAAGAGATCCTGGAGCGCGATTCGTTGGGGCGCTTCAACAGGCGGGTGATTCGGGTTATTCGCACCTAACGGAGGTGAAATCAGTCCCGTGGGTAAGGTGTTGTTGGGATTATATCCCGACATACCTTCGGAAGAAGAATTTAGAGGTGAAGGTAAGGAAGTGGAAGGAATTTCGACTTCGGAGTCGAAAGCTTTGTCGGTTGGTACCAACGAAACACGGACTAATCGGGCGCTAGTGTCCCTAGTCCAACCAGACATACACTAAAGAGGTAGTGTAGTCAAAAAGTGAAAAATAGAATATGGGGGTAAGAAAACGTCAACGGAAAGAAGGTGAGTGGTGGTGGGGTGCACAGATTTTTAGCGACAAGTTGCAAGTTTTTTTATAAAAAAAAATTCTTTTTTCTTTTTTCTTTATTTGGAACTTTTTGCGAAAAAAATTTCGATAAAAGGCTTAGACACACTTTCAATCAACCACAAATGCACAATCAGGCCTAGATCTAGGGTCACCTAGGTCAGCTAGACAGCTCCTAACTGTTCCAAAGGGCAAGAAGTAGGATCTCAAACCGCCTCTTCACCGCCAATTGTGGCCAGGTAAGTGACAGGTGAGTGGGAGGCTCTCCACTACAAGTAGTGGCCCTAATTAAGTAACCACTTACCTTAGACACACTTGCCTAGACACCACAAAGTCAGGTTAGGATAACGGTCGATGCCTACAACTAGTCCTCTGTCCTATTGAGCGCGAAGTCCTTAGGGCTGAGTCTAGTCTTTTTTAATTAATAATGGTCAATGCAAAATGCCTTATGTGATTTTTGGGGTCCTGGGAAGGGTGATGAAATCCCTACCCAATCTGGATTGGTTTCAAGCCCCTTAAAATCCGATTAAAAATATGCAAAGCAGTAACAATCACTTGCAATCAAAAAAAATTTTATTTTTAGCGCAGCGCAAAGAATCCTGCACAAGATCAATTATTGGAAGGGGGAGAAATTTTTGGCATAAAGAATCCTGCAAGAAATTTTTACAGAGGAGATATCAGGGGTTGCAGAGAAAAAGAGGAGAAGCTTACAGAGGATTTTTCGCTTGCTGACGTCACAGGACTGCGGCGAATCCGCGGTCAAAGGCCGGTCAACGCGGCGGTTCCGCGGTCATTGGTCTGTTCAGATCTCCGAATCTTTTCTGTTGCTCTGTTATGGTACTCCTCGGTTGTTCAGATCTGTTGTTTTCTGTTTCGCTCTCTGGATTTTCCAGATCTGAATTCGTTCGTCGGTCCTGCAAGATTCAAACGAAATACCCTTCACAAAATAACAAAATGATAAAAAGAATTATATTTTTTTTTATTTTTCAGTTTTTTATGATTTTTCAATTTTTATTAACCCGAAATTAGAAAAAGAAAATAACACGCCATCCCCGGAAACGGCGCCATTTGATTTGTAGAGATTTTTTAGATCAAAAATATTTGTTAACCGTAATCAAGAACGGCGTCGCTTGGTAGCTAGCCGGTGAGTACGGGTTGGTCCACAGGGATGTTGTGTATTTCCTAATTTGGTCTAACGAGTTAATTCCGATTGGTGTCGGTTTGATTAAATCTAAAAACTAAATTAATCTAGATCTAAATCTTGCTAGGGTTAGGTTTAGGTTAGGGTTGGAGAGTCAATATTCCTCACCGCTTTCTTTACCCAAATTAAGATCTATTAGTTGTTATTGTAAGGTTTACCTAGCACCTTATGAAGGGTTTGGAAGCATCACATGTACCAAAGATTTAATTTTTAGGGTGCTATGTGAACACACAATGAATCATTCCTAGAAAATTAGGGTTTCAAAACAACACATCATCACAAGTAGGAAAAACTAGGGTTTTGAGAGTACAACCTTTGTAGCTCCCTACGCTAGACTCCTCGGCTACTTGGGGTTTGGAAAAGGTCCGCTTGAACTCCTCTAGGTCCACGATGATCCACCCGGAGTCCGCTTTGTCCAAACTTGCAACTTCACAAGATCAAGAAAGAAAATGGAAGCTAACACTCTCCACTAATGGGCAAGACTAGTGCAGAATAGTGTTGTGGTTCTTTTTCTCACTTCAAAATCCTATCTTGTTGAGTATTTTGCTTACTAGAGAGATCTAGAGAGCAAAGGAGCAAGGAAGAAGAAGATGATGACTTTTTAAGAAGAAGAGAAATGATAATCACCCATGAAAAAATAGAAAATATATGTATATATATTTTTCACTCTTCATCTCAAACCATAGTTATAATGTATGGATATTATTTCACTTGAGTTAAAACATAAAAGAAAAGATTAACACATGGTTAAAAGGTAGGTGAGCATGGTTAGTTGAAGAAGAGTGTAGAAACCATGTATTAATCTTTATCTTTTCTTTTGTTTTTAAAACAAATACAAATAATAATCCATATATATAAAACCAAGGTGTGGGTCTTATATTGCCACCATCTTCTATGTATATACAACCATGAAGGATGATGTATGTATGTATGTGTGCATGCACATCCATATGTGCATGAACAAGAAAGAATGCATACATGCATGCATACATCAAAAAATACAAGAAAGGATTTCTAGTGAGAAACTAATGGTTAAATGATAAATCAACACTTGATTTATCAATCCGGCCATATCACATACGACACAACCAAAAGCAAGCCGCCCAATTAATATACGGTATCTCATACGCGCATTTTAACCGGGTCCATGCGCATGTCGCATACGCGCACCACAACGTTTCGCCTGGACTAGGTAACTCTTTTGTGGGACTCTAAGACTCGTCAATACGCCGGCAGTGGGTGATGATCATATCAAGCACCCCCAAGCCGCAAGCGGTCAGCTAAACGTAACAGCCACCTGGGTATTGAGCGATCAGAAGAAAACAAGCGAACCTGCTACAACTCCCGTCGAGCCAACCGGCAACACTACCGTGCAGTTCGGTATCTTCGTCAGATATGCTGCATATCGAGCCTAGGGATGGTAAACGTCAGACCCCAATAACCGATAAGTCGTGTCGATGTGAGGCCCATAACGGGTCGAGAAAATATTGGTAACACTTACCAGTAAATCTCTAAAACAGCCCTGGCCGGGGACTTCCCGGTTACGGCCAATCGAGCACAGCGCAACATCAACCCCCAATACCGGGAGAGACGAAACCCCTCCTATCGCTCATTGCCTCCATGTCACTCGGGACTGTACCCAAAAACCACCGTTTTGCATGCCCTCATGGACGTGGTAAGGTGGAAATCAAAGCACAGTGGGAATCACATAAGACTCTATGACGATCTCGAGTCTACAGACTAACCTGCACAAGTGTCACCTGAGAACTGCCATCTGACGTGAGGTATAATACCATCTGGGAGTTCTCGGCGAGTCCGTCCAGTGTACCCAGTCTCCACTGAGCACCCGTATACCATCTCTGATGTCAAACACCAATGGATATGGGATCATCCATCGCCCATCTCATGGATCGAGAAGCGTATACGCTAGTCTACTCTGGTATATCGATGCCCCGTCTCGATACACCCATGACTAGGGACCTTGAAGGATGTACTTATGGACTACCATGTCCCCACTAGTATGATCCGCATCATAGTCCAGGTAGTCAAGTACACATCCTAAGGGCTTTACCAACATGTAACTATAAGACAGTATAAAGAGACAAGTATACATGTTAAAGTAAAGTGCAACCAGATAGCATACTATCATATCGAGCAAGAAAGTCCTCTCTATATATGTCCAAGCATCCAATATAATATACATCATCTGTACAATACTGGACTCTAGGGCATACATATAACTAACAATCTCCCACTTGCACTAGGGCCAGCTGCTGTAGTATCGCATACCGAGCATCCCGAAGAGTCTTTCAAACTGTATCTGGGGAATGGCCTTCGTGAGTGGATCCGCTGTGTTGTTCTTCGTGTCAACCTTCCTGACCTCGATTTCCCGGCGATCAACTATCTCCCGGATCAGGTGATACCGCCTTAGAATATGCCTGGATCGCTGATGGGACCTGGGTTCCTTGGCCAAAGCCACCGCTCCATTGTTATCACAATACAAAGGTATTGGATGCTCAATGGATGGAACCACTCCAAGTTCAGTAATGAACTTCTTGATCCAGACAGCCTCTTTGGCAGCATCGTTGGCAGCGATGTATTCAGCCTCCATCGTCGAGTCTGCCATGGTTTCCTGCTTGGAACTCTTCCAGCTAACCGCCCCTCCGTAAAGGGTAAAGACAAATCCCGACTGCGACTTAGAGTCGTCCTTATCACTCTGGAAGCTTGAGTCGGTAAAGGACTCCACTTGGAGTTCTCCATTACCATACACCAAGAGCATCTCTTTAGTCTTTCGTAAGTACTTGAGAATGCTCTTCACAGCTGTCCAGTGACTCTCTCCAGGATCAGCTTGATACCTACTCACTACACTTAGTGAGTATGCTACATCGGGTCTGGTACATAGCATCGCGTACATGATAGAGACTACAGCCGAAGCATAGGGTATCCCTTGCATGCGAGCTCTCTCCAAATCAGTCTTGGGATACATCTCTTTGGAGAGAGTGACTCCAAAGATCGTAGGTAAGTTCCCACGCTTGGATTCATCCATACTAAACCTCTTTAGTATGGTGTCAATGTACCTGGATTGGGACAATCCCAAAATCCGTTTAGATCTATCTCTATAGATCTTAATCCCCAATATGCAGGAGGCATCACCAAGATCTTTCATTGAGAATCTTTGTGATAAGAAGAGCTTGACTGATTGCAGCATAGGAATGTCATTTCCTATCAAGAGTATGTCGTCCACGTACAATACGAGGAAGACAGCCTTACTCTCTGCCACCTTCTTGTAGACACAAAGTTTATCTACGTTTTTGACGAAATCAAACTCTTTGATAATGACGTCAAAGCAGATGTTCCAACTCCGCGATGCTTGTTTTAATCCATAAATCGATTTAAGCAGCTTGCACACCTTCCCGCTGCTCCCACTATCTACGAAACCCTCTGGCTGAGTCATGTACACGCACTCTTCTAAATCACCGTTTAGAAAAGCGGTCTTAACATCCATTTGCCAGATTTCGTAGTCATGATATGCAGCGATGGTAAGCATGATCCGGATGGATTTAAGCATAACCACTGGAGAAAAGGTTTCGTCATAGTCCACACCTAGTCTTTGACGAAAACCCTTTGCAACAAGTCTAGCTTTGAAAGTCTCTACTTTCCCATCTACACCAAGTTTTTTCTTGAAGATCCACTTGCTCCCAATGGGTTTTACCCCTTCAGGAGCATCTTCCAAAGTCCATACTTTGTTGGTGTACATGGATTCCATCTCGGACCGCATAGCATCCAGCCATTTCACTGAGTCCCCACTCGTGATTGCCTGCTCGAAGCTAGTTGGGTCATCATCCTCCATAATGCAATCCTCGCTCCCACCATCCATGAGAAAACCGTAGTATCTCTCAGTTTGGTGAGGAACCCTACTAGATCGGCGGAGAGGCTGAGGTTCGTTGGGAGCTACTGAATCCTCTGGTTCCACTAAATCTTCAGTTGCGGTTTGTGTATCTGGAACTTCTTCCAGCTCCACCACTTTGCCACTAATTTCTTTTACAAGAAATTCCTTTTCTAAAAAGGTGGCATGTTGAGCAACAAACACTTTTTGTTCCTCACTGTGGAAGAAAAAATACCCATATGAGTTCTTTGGATATCCCACAAACTTGCAAATAACTGACCGTGCCTCGAGTTTGTCCGGATTTTGTCTTTTGGCATAGGCCGGACAACCCCATATCTTAACTCGTTTAAGATATGGCCTCTTCCTACTCCATATCTCATATGGTGTGGTAGGTACAGATTTAGATGGAACTTGATTCAATAGGTATGCTGCTGTCTCCAACGCATATCCCCAGAAGGAAATAGGTAACTCAGCTGTACTCATCATAGAGCACACCATATCTAATAGGGTGCGGTTCCTCCGTTCCGATACAGCGTTGTGCTGTGGTGTATATGGAGGAGTCAGCTGAGAGAGAATCCCATTCTCTTTTAGGAAGTCCAGGAATTCATTGCCCAAGTATTCACCTCCTCGATCAGATCGAAGGATTTTAATACTTTTTCTGGTTTGGTTCTCGACTTCTTGTTTATATTCTCTAAATTTCTCAAAAGCTTCTGATTTGTGTTTCATCAGGAACACATATCCGAATCTAGAGAGATCGTCAGTGAATGTAATGAAGTACGAAGAACCATCCCTGGCATGTGTAGACATGGGACCGCATACATCACTATGTATCAGTCCCAAGAGTTCACTAACTCTTTCTCCGTGTCCCGTAAACGGAGTTTTGGTCATCTTACCTTTGAGACATGACTGGCAAGTGTCATAAGATGAAAATTCGAACGGTTTCAAATATCCATCCTTATGCAACTTAGCTAGTCGTGTCGCATTGATGTGACCCAGTCTATAATGCCACAAGAAGGATTCGTTCAATTCTGAACTCTTCCTCTTGTGTGTGTTTGTTATACTCAGAACTGTTGATTGATTTAGAACATAAATGCCATTGCACAACGTGCCTGATCCAACCAACTTTTGGTTACGGAAAATGTTCATAACATTATCCTGTAATACAAAATTATATCCCTCTTTACTCAACAAAGAAACCGATATAATGTTGCATATCAGGTTCGGCATGTAATAGCATTCGTTCAGAATCAATGTATTACCAGTTGGCAATACAAGGTGATATTCCCCGACGGTTTTAGCTGCAACAATTGCACCATTTCTAACCCTTATGTCTTTATCACCTTCCCCAAGTTCTCTACCTTTTCTAAGCCCATGTAACTAATTACATATATGGGATCCTGACCCGGTATCTAATAACCAGGACGTAGAGGAAATGGAGAAACAGTTCTCTGTAACGAACACACCCGAAGAAAATGCATCAACATGTACTTTCTCCATTCGGATGGCATGGGAATCCTGGTATTCCCCTATATCATGTTCAGTCCTATAACTCTTATAAGAAAGAACGGAACCAACGTTCCCCAACACAGTATAACATGCGGGTTCAGTCAATACATCCATATTATTATCTTGATTAAGGCATGACATGGTCGCTACCTAGAGAGAGAGAGAAGAAAACAAATTAGCATATGCTCTTGCAAGATCAGATTGGTTATTATTTTATCTAATCAGGATGGCTCCCACTGTTTTTTATCAAATCTTCCTTCAAACCCTAAAAGGAAAGACTAGCCGGGATTAATTACACCTTACAATTTCGCCAATCTTTCAGCCAGGCCAGTGTCGGTACTTTGAGGGAGGTTCCCCGTGCTTTCGCACGGACCTAATTAAAGTAAACCTCATTTTCCCAGAGGCGTAACCCCGTTGACACCTTTCTAGACACCTACTTGATCGGCTAATTGTCCTGTGTAAAACTCTCCCAGGAGTAACAATTACTCGCAGTGGGTATCGGGATCCAACTATCTCATAGAAGGTATGCAATCTTATTGCAAATTTCAACACTTGAAATTCCCGATAATATTTTTCCCCAAACGATCTATGACCTTGACAAGGTCAACAAACCATAGACCGTAAGTCAAGTTCAACCCGTCACTTCTTGATTGAATTAAACCCATCCGTACGACCCTTGACAAGGTCAACAAGGCCATACGACTACCCTAATCCAATCTGCATCATATGCATAAGCAGATAAATACTGGTCAGCTACCGTACACTGCGCCTTGACAAGGTCAACAAACACAGCACGAATACTAAGCAGGACTTATCTGAAATGACGGAGGGCTACGACAGGTTTTCTAAAAACCTATTGCGTAGTGAACTTGATATCGTTGTAGAATCGAGTGAATTTTGAAATGGAGTGATATTGAGGCTTTCATTAGTTTTGCTAAAGAGGTCACTCCCGGTGAAGGGATCTCAGCTCTTTCTTCATCGAATAAGGTGCGGGATATATCATATATATCGCTATGCAAAGCAAAAACTCCAAAAACAATCAAAAAACAAACCGAGTGTTGTAGCATCTGCCAGTTTTGCTAAAGAGGTCACTCCCGGTAAAGGGATCTCGGCTCTTTCCTCATCGAATAAGGTGCGGGATATATCATATATATCGCTATGCAAAGAAAAAACTGTAGCTACCCTTTTTGAAAATTTGATTCTACAACATCTTTTAGGTTTCTTTTCTTTCATTAATCACATTAATGAAGTCCCGTCATTTAAGTCACCTAAACATCACAGATAAATACGACGTACACTTATGCCATCCGCATTCGCCTCGATGTCCCCTCGTGCACTGTTAGGTTAGGTAACTAACGGCAGAGCGGGGCAGGGCTAGCACGGGTGTAAAACATAAGTAACATCTATATAATATATCATATATACTATATACAGTATCCATCATAACACATCAAATGATCACATCAAAGATATCGCAGCAGAAACATAGATATAATGTGGGATATACTAGGACGTCCGTATTTAGTATTTAGCCAACAATAGAAAATACGGATTCCACAGTCGCGATGAATAGCCAAGCCCACACCCTGGACCCGTACGAGAGCGGCAAACAACCTTTCCAATTCTGGAGTTTAGGAGACCCGGTCTCGACTCCTCGAGATGGCCTCCCACTGAACCCCAGAACCCGGTCACCTGTGCTCCCCTCCTTGGGTCCATCCTAATGCGGAAAAGTAAATAATATACAACACTGGTGACATCGACCTCAACCCGGAAGTGCCCCAAATAAAAGAATATTACATTACATTTGAATTTACATGAATAAAAATATAAAACTCTCATCTCACATAAACCCCCCCCCCCCGGCTTTTCAATCGCGACAATCCAGCACATCATATCTCAGCAACACATAATATCTCATATCATCAACGTAAGTAAGTATGCATACCCCGATTGTCGTTGATGTATAGCAACGAAACCGGTGATATCGACATACTACACTTACGGTAACAGAAAAGAAAGTGTAAAACTACAATATTTGGAATCCGCATTCTCTTTAGACATCGTAAATCCGAGATATCACATACCTCGCATTTCATGCCTAACTATATGAATTCCACATATTGTATCACATTCCATGTAGGGTTACTAGGCACACACAAGAGGTTCCACAAGGCATCAACCATGCCAAATTCAAATTTTCCGGTGCCGAGAAACCCTAAACTAGATCGTTAACTAGAGATTAGGCGAAACAATATGCAAGCAAACTACTTTGCTACTAAGTGAATGGAAATACAACCTTTATAGATCCGGTCCTCCACTTATAAAGCTCCGTGTTGACGTCCCTCCGCTGCGATCATCGGATCCCGGACTCTAGCGATGGTTTCGTCGGAGAAATGATCGGGCTAGATCATTGACTTCGAGGCCGAAGATGATCTACGTCGGGGAGACTCAAACTCAATCTATTCCTTCACTTGGTCAAAAACTTTGTGAAGAGAACACCCTATACTACATGGCAAGTAGTAGAGGATGAAGAAATAGGAAGTGGGTTCACTTTAGAATTGGATTTCTCACTCTTTTTCTCATAGCACCATTGGAGCTAGCAAGCTTTTGTGAGCTTGATGAAGGAGAGGAAGAAGAAAAGAATTAAAAGAATAATATGAAACTTATCCTTTTAATCATGGCACCATAGTTGAGTTAAGCCCTCATGCTTAACTCATGTAGATAATTAACCAAAGCATTAGGTTAAAGGTTGGGTTAACTAATATCTTTAAACAAATGACAAAAGAGTTGACTTTGTCAATATTTATCAAGCTTCATGAAGCTTGATAACTTTGACCAAAGTCTCACTCTTTTGTTATTTGTTAGGAAAATAGTAAACCCTAATTCAACCTTGATTTGGTTCAAGTCTCATACACACAACTTGTTTGTATCATCAAGCATGATACAAACATGTACACTTGCATATATCACATATAAACAATGTGCACATTCAAGTGAGAAAATCAATCTTAAGTGAACCAATACTAGTTAATGTAAAGTAATATATCAAATATATAATTATATATTAAATCATTAAATCAGCACTTGATTTAACGATCCGGTCATACTGTATATAACCGACTAATATCAAGTGTATCAATGTATCGAATCAACACTTGATTCGGTAACCCGGCTATAACACATATAACCGACCGATGATACAAATCACGAGAATAGAATACAGTATCACATACTGGTATTATTCTCGGTCCCGCACATATCTCATATGCGCTCCTATTTCGTTTCGCTTGAGCCAGGAAACCCCTGTGTAGGACTCTAAAGACTCGTCAATACGCCGGCAGTAGGTGATGATCATATCAAACACCCACAAGCCGCAAGCGGTCTGCTAAACGTAACGGCCACCCGGGTATTGAACGATCAGAAGATCAATGAGCAAGCCCGCTCATACTCCTGTGAATCCAATCAGTAACACTACCGTACAGTCCGGTCTGTTCGTCTGATATGTCGCATATCTTGTCTAGGGGTGGTAAACGTCAGACCCCAATAACTCGATAAGTTATGTCGATATAAGGCTCATAACGGGTTGAGAAACTACTGGTAACACTTACCAGTAAATCCCTAAAGCGGCCTTGGCCAAGGACTTCCTGTTATAGCCAATCGAGCACTGCGCAACATCAACTCCCTATACCGGGAGAGACGAAACCCCTCCTATCGCTCATTGCCTCCATGTGATTCGGGACTGTACCCAAAAACCACCATTTTGCATGCCCTCTTGGACGTGGTAAGGTGGAAATCAAAGCACAGTGGGAATCACACAAGACTCTATGACGATCTCGGGTATACAGACTAACCTGTACCAGTGTCACCTGAGAACTGCCATCTGACGTAAGGTATAATACCATCTGGGAGTTCTCGGCGAGTCTGTCCAGTGTGCCCAGTCTCCACTGAGCACCCGTATATCATATCTGATGTCAAACACCAATGGATATGGGATCATCCATCGCCCATCTGTATGGGTCGAGAAGGTATACGCTAGTCTACTCTGGTATATCGATACCCCGTCTCGATACACCCACGACTAAGGACTTTGAAGGATGTACTTATGGACTACCATGTCCCCACTAGTATGATCCGCATCATAGTCCAGGTAGTCAAGTACACATCCTAAGGGCTTTACCAACATGTAACAGAGAGACAATCAGTGCACACGTTAAAGTAAAGAGTAACCAGATAGTATATTATCATATCGAGCAAGAAAGTCATCCCTATATATGTCCAAGCATCCACTACAATATACATCCTATGTATAATAATGGCCTCTAGGGCATACATATAACTAACTATCTCCCACTTGCACTAGGGCCATCTGATAGCAATGGTTGTAGTATCTCATACTCAACCATCCCATAAAAGTCTCTCTCTGGGAAAAGGCCTTTATGAGTGGATCCGCCGTGTTGTCCTCTGAGTCTGCTCTCCTAACCTCGATCCCCTGGAGATCAACCATCTCCACGATCAGGTGACACTGCCTTAGAATATGTCTGGATCACTGATGGGACGGGCGTTCCTTGGCATAAGCTACAACTCCATTGTCACACAATGGGAGGAATGAAGTTCATCTCATGAACTAATATACACCCAGACTGCCTCTTTGGTAGCATCTTTGGTAGCGATGTATCCAGCCTTTATCGTCTAGTATGCCACGGCATCTTGCTTGGAACTCTTCCAATATACCATCCCTTTACTGAGGGTAAAGACAATGCCTGTGACTGACATTCAGTCGTCCTTATCACCCTGGAACCTTTCTAGTGATTCTCCCCAGGATCAATTGATACATTCTCACTACAACTAGTGAGTATCCTAACATCCAATTAGATCTATCTTATAGATCCAAAACCCAGGATTTAGTAGGTATCACTTTGATCCTATATGGAGAATCCTTGTGATAAGCGGAGATTGACCGAGCGTAGCATAGGAAACTCCTTCCCTATCAAGAGTATGTTATCCACGTACTTTACGAGGATCACCACCATACTCTCTACTACCTTTTTGTATATACAAGGTTCATCTACCATTTTGATGAAGTCAAACTCTTTGACTACCACATCAAAACAGACGTTCCAACTCCTCGATGCCTGCTTTATCATATAAAACATCTTGCACACGTTTCCGCTGCTCCCACTGTCTATGAAGCCCTCTGGCTGTGTACTTATAGACTACCTCTTCTAAATCTTTATTTAGAAAAGCAGTCATGACACCCAACCGCCAGATATCGTAGTCATGGTATGTAGCCGTGGCAAGTAGGATCTGGATGGACTTAGGCATAGCTACTTAGACAAGGTTTCATCATAATCCATACCTGGTCAATGATGCAAACTTTTAACAAGTCTAGCTTTGAAAGTCTCAACTTTTCCATGTACACCAAGTAGTCTTCTCAAGATATACTTGCTCCTGATGGGGATTTAACCCTTCAGATAAAGCAACAAAAGTCCATACTTTGTTGGTGTATAAGAATTCCATCTCAGATCGATAAACATCTAGCCATTCTTACAGAGTCACACTCCTGATGGCTAGCTCGAAACTAGTTAGGTCATCATCCCATGATACAATCCTCGCTCCCACTGTCATAGAGAAACCGAAGTATCTCTCAGGTGGGTGAGGAAACCTACTAGATCGGCGGAGAGGCTGAGGTTCATTGGTTTCTATTGAATCCTTTGGTTCTACCAAATCATCAGCTGCAGTTTGTCTAGCTGGAACTCTTTCCAGTTCTACCTCATGACCAATAATTTCTTCACAAGAAATTCCCTTTCACAAAGGTGGCATGCTGAGAAACAAAACATTTTTGTTCCTCGGTTAGGTAGAAGATATTCCCTTGCGAATGCTTGGGATATCCAACAAACTTCTACAGTACTGACTTTGCCTCGAGCTTGTCCAGATTTTGCCTTTTAGACATAGGCCGGACAACCCCAAATCTTAACTGACTTAAGAGATGGGCTCTTCCCTTTCCATATCTCATATGAAATGGTAGGCATCTGATTTGATCGGAACCCATTTCAATAGGTATGCAACTTCATAAGTGCATAACTCCCTAAAAGGAAATAGGAAACTCAGTAGTACTCATCATAGAGCGCACCATATCACATAGGGTGCTATTGCTCCGCCCCGATACACCGAGGTGCTGAGGTGTATACGGAGGAGTAATGCTAAGAGAGAATCTCATTCTTAGAATAGTCCAGGAATCCCGTGCTAAAGTATTCTCCTCCCTGATCATATCAAAGGACATAATACGTATACCCGTTTTGGTTCTCTACTTCTAACTTATATTCTGTGAATATCTCAAAAGGTTCGGACTTGTGTTTCAACAGGAACATATGTCTGAATCTTGAGAGATCATCAGAGAATGTAATGAAGTACAAAGAACCGGTCTTGGCATGTGTAGACAGGGGACCTACATACATCAGCATGTATCAATCCCAAGAGTTCACTAGCTCTTTCTCTGTTTCCAATAAACAGAGCTATGGTCATCTTATCTCTGTGACATGACTGGCAAGTTTCACAAGATGTAAATTCAAACTAATTTAAATATGAATCTTAATGTAACTTCAGCTAGTCGGGTCGCATTGATATGACCTAGTCTACAATGCCTCAAGAAGGATTCGTTCATTTCTGAACTCTTCCTCTTGTGTGTGTTCTATATACTAAGAACTGTGGTTTGATTTAGAACGTCAATGCTTTTAGATAACATGCCTGAACCGATCAACTCTTGATTTAGGAAATATTCAAAACATTATCCAACAATACAAAATTATATCCTTCTTTATCTAAATAAAGAGACTGATATGATTTTGTATATCAGGTTCGGTATCTAAAAACATTTGTTCAGAATCAATGTATTCTGGTAGTACAGGGTGACAGTGACCAACAGACTTGGCTGCAACACTTGCACCGTTTTCTGTCTCATGAAACTTACCACCCATTCTCAGTTCTCTACCTTTCTGTAGCCCTATGTAACTGATTACATATCTGGGATCTTGATCCGGTATCAAATACCCAGGACGCAGAGGAAACTGAGAAACAGTTCTTTGTAATGAACACACCTAAAGGAGATGCATCTCATGCACTTTCTTCGTTTGGGCGGCATGGGAATCCTGGTATTCCCCTAATTCCTGCTCGGTCTTATAACAATTATAAGTTGGAGCGGGACCAACGTTCCCCAGCTCAGTATAACAAGCGGGTTCGGTCAATACATCCATATTATTATCTTGATTAAGGCGTGACATGGTCGCTATCTGGAGAGAGAGAGAGAGAAGAAAACACTCTGCGTGCGCTCTTGCAAGATCAGATTGGTTATTATTTTATCTAATCAGGATGGCTCCCACTGTTTTTATCAAATCTTCCTTCAAACCCTAAAAGGAAAGACTAGCCGGGATTAATTACACGCTACAAGTTCGCCAATCTTTCAGCCAGGCCAGTGTCGGTACTTTGAGGGAGGTTCCCCGTACTTTCGTACGGACCTAATTAAAGTAAAACTCGTTTTCCCAGAGGCGTAACCCCGTTGACACCTTTCTAGACACCTACTTGATCGGCTAATTGTAATGTGTAAAACTCTCCCAGGAGTAACAATTACTCGCAGTGGGTATCGGGATCCAACTATCTCATAGAAGGTATGCAGTCTCATTGCAAATTTCAACACTTGAAATTCCCGATAATTTTGTCCCTAGCACCCTATGACCTTGACGGAGGTCAACAAACCATAGGCTACTAGTCAAGTTCAACCCGTCATTTCTTGATTGAATCAAACCCACCCGCACGACCCTTGACGGAGGTCAACAAGGCCGTACGACTACCCTAATCCAATCTGCATCATATGCATAAGCAGATAAATACTAGTTAGCTACCGCACACTACGCCTTGACGGAGGTCAACAAACGTAGCACGAATACTAAGTAGGACTTATCTGAAATGACGGAGGGCTACGACAGGTTTTTCTGAAAACCTATTGCGTAATGAACTTGATATCGTTGCAGAATCAAATGATTTTGAAATGGAGTGTTTTTGAGGCTTTTCTAGTTTTGCTAAAGGGGTCATTCCCGGTGAAGGGATCGTCGGCCCTTTCCTCATCGAATAAGGTGCAGGATATATCATATATACCGCTGTGCAAAGCAAGAACTATAGGAGCAATCAAAAGACAAACCGAGGGTTGTAGCATCTGCCAGTTATTGCTAAAGGGGTCACTCCCGGTGAAGGGATCTCGGTCCTTTCCTTATCGAATAAGGTGCAGGATGTTCTACAAGGAACACCGCGATGCAAAGAAAGAACTGTAGCTACCTGTTTTTGAAAATTCGATTCCACAACATCTTTTAGGTTTCTTTTCTTTCATTAATCATATTAATGAAGTCCCATCATTTAAATCACCTAAACATCTCAGATAAATACGACGTACACTTATGCCATCCGCATTCGCCTCGATGTCCCCTCGTGCACCATTAGGTTAGGTAAGTAACGACAGAGCGGGGCAGGGCTAGTGCGAGTGCAAAACATAAGTAACGTCTATATAATATATCATATATACTATATACAGTATCCATCACAACATATCAAATGATCACATCACAGATATCGCAGCAGAAGAAACATATGAAACATTGGATATACTAGGACGTCCGTGTTTTCAATACGAGCCTGCATAAAACACGGATTCCACGGTCGCGATGAATAGCCAAACCCACACCCCTAGACCCCTACGAGAGCGACAAGCAACCCTACCAATTCTAGAGTTAGGAGACCCGGACTCGACTCCTCGAGTTAGTCTCCCACTTGACTCTAGAACCCGGTTACTTGTGCTCTCCTCCTTGGGTCTATACTAGTGCGGAAAAGTAAATAATATACAAATGGTGACATCAACCTCAACCCGGAAGTGCCCCAATAAAAGAATATTACATACAATAAATTTTACATGAATGAAAATAAAAACTCTCATCTCATATAAAACCCCCGGCTATTCAAAACGCGACGATCCAATATAACATATCCAGCAACACATAACATCACATGTCATCAACGTAAGTAAATGTGCGCATCCCAATTGTCGTTGACATATAGCAACGAAACTGGCGATATCACATATTACACTTACGGTCACAGAAAAGAAAGTGTAAAACTACAACAGTTGGAATCCGCAACCCCTTTAGACATCGCATGCCTAACCAAATGAATTCCTTAGATATCACATGCCTAACACTTATAAACCCCGCATTTTAGTCTCATTATCGAAAACTCTTTTCAATATTAAGTCGGGCAATTCAGCAAGATTCCCGACATCCTGATCGAATGCTCGTCGCAAACTTTAGTAGACGGCCACACCCCCGGTTGCCATCGGCGACGGGGTTCTCCTACAGTCACTTGGTCGGGGCTATGGGGCGTGGCTGTCTATTAAGTTTACCCGGCAAGTATCCGCATACGCAACGTGATTGCGATGGACTTTTGATCACATCAAAATTCCGTGGCAACCGATCAAGTGAGACTAAAGTGCTATGTTTATAACATCCAAATCAGTTATCTCATAACTACTTGTGGATTCCAAATATTGTATCACATTCCAGATAAATAGAAAATGTTAAACTTTCCGATCGAACAATCAAACACCCAAGTTTTCCCGAAACAGCTCAACACATGAAATAAGTTTAAAAACATTCACTTCATGCCACAGTACCAACGGTCCAGCCGTAGAAGGGTCAAGCCAACGCCTCACATGTGGCACGCCGTACTGCGCCAAACCCGAGGGTTCAAAGGGCAGTTCAAGATGGTCACATAATCGAGTTAAAGTTTGTTGTCTTCTAGAGGGTACATCGCGTTACTTGCACTACTTAGACGTTCTTAAACTACGGAAAAATCCAACACTTGGAAATTTCCCGGCAGGGAAAAATCGGGTATTTATATCCGGTCGAACCTTTTAATACTTTCTAAATATCCGGAAAACCCAACGAAATCAAATATTCCGATCAAAACAACGACTATAAAATAAACCCCAAAATACTCAACACTTGAGTCAGATAAAAATACCCAGAAAAGATCAAGAAATTAAATAGAAACATTACTGTGAAAAAGGACAGAGGTGACGTCACACTATGGCCGCGGAACCGCCGCACGAGCCATGCTCGTGCCGCTGTTCTGCGGCGGTTTAAGCGCCAAACTTTGTCGTTTTTCACAATGTTTCTTAGAATTTCCTGCTGATTTTTTTAGGCATTTTTAATTAAGAAAATTCACAGATTTTAAAAATTGTCCAGAGAGGGGTGTATTTTGTGGTATTCGGGTTCGATCGGGGTTTTAACTTCGTTAACACATCGCCTAATGCTCTAGCTAGGCTCTGATACTACTGTAGGGTTACTAGGCACACACAAGAGGTTCCACAAGGCATCAACCATGCCAAATTCAAATTTTCCGGTGCTGAGAAACCCTAAACTAGATCGTTAACTAGAGATTAGGCGAAACAACATGCAAGCAAACTACTTTGCTACTAAGTGAATGGAAATACAACCTTTGTAGATCCGGTCCTCCACTTCTAAAGCTCCGTGTTGACGTCCCTCCACTGCGATCATCGGATCCCGGACTCTAGCGATGGTTTCGTCGGAGAAATGATCGGGCTAGGTCATTGACTTCGAGGCCGAAGATGATCTACGTCGGGGAGACTCAAACTCAAGCTATTCCTTCACTTGGTCAAAAACTTTGTGAAGAGAACACCTTATACTACATGGAAAGTAGTAGAGGATGAAGAAATAGGAAGTGGGTTCACTTTAGAATTGGATTTCTCACTCTTTTTCTCATGGCACCATTGGAGCTAGCAAGCATTTGTGAGCTTGATGAAGGAGAGGAAGAAGAAAAGAATTAAAAGAATAATATGAAACTTATCCTTTTAATCATGGAACCATGGTTGAGTTAAGCCATCATGCTTAAATCATGTAGAGAATTAACCAAAGCATTAGGTTAAAGGTTGGATTAACTAATATCTTTAAACAAATGACAAAAGAGTTGACTTTGTCAATGTTTATCAAGCTTCAAGAAACTTGATAACTTTGACCAAAGTCTCACTCTTTTGTTATTTGTTAGGAAAATAGTAAACCCTAATTCAACCTTGATTTGGTTCAAGTCTCATACACACAACTTGTTTGTATCATCAAGCATGATACAAACATGTACACTTGCATATATCACATATAAACAATGTGCACATTCAAGTGAGAAAATCAATCTTAAGTGAACCAATACTAGTTAATGTAAAGTAATATATCAAATATATAATTATACATTAAATCATTAAATCAACACTTGATTTAACGATCCGGTTATATTGCATATAACCGACTAATATCAAGTGTATCAATGTATCGAATCAACACTTGATTCGGTAACCCGGCTATATCACATATAACCGACCGATGATACAAATCGCGAGAATAGAATGCAGTATCACATACTGGTATTATTCTCGGTCCCGCACATATCTCATATGCGCTCCTATTTCGTTTCGCTTGAGCCAGGAAACCCCTGTGTAGGACTCTAAAGACTCGTCAATACGCCGGCAGTAGGTGATGATCATATCAAACACTCACAAGCCGCAAGCGGTCTGCTAAACGTAACGGCCACCCGGGTATTGAACGATCAGAAGATCAACGAGCAAGCCCGCTCATACTCCTGTGAATCCAATCAGTAACACTACCGTACAGTCCGGTCTAGTCGTCAGATATGCTGCATATCAAGCCTAGAGATGGTAAACGTCGGACCCCAATAACCGATAAGTCATGCCGATGTGAGGCCCATAACGGGTCAAGAAACTACTGGTCACACTTACCTGTAAATCTCTAAAACAGCCCTGGCCAGGGACTTGCCGGTTACGGCCAATCGAGCACAGCGCAACATCAACCCCCAATACCGGGAGAGACGAAATCCCTCCTATCGCTCATTGCCTCCATGTAATTCGGGACTGTACCCAAAATCCACCGTTTTGCACGCCCTCTTGGACAAGGTAAGGTGGAAATCAAAGCACAGTGGGAATCACACAAGACTCTGTGACGATCTCGGTATACAGACTAACCTGTACCAGTGTCACCTGAGAACTGCCATCTGACGTAAGGTATAATACCATCTGGGAGTTCTCGGCGAGTCCGTCCAGTGTACCCAATCTCCACTGAGCACCCGTATATCATCTCTGATGTCAAACACCAATGGATATGGGATCATCCATCGCCCATCCGTATGGGTCGAGAAGGTATACGCTAGCCTACTCTGGTATATCGATGCCCCGTCTCGACACACCCACGACTAGGGACTTTGAAGGATGTACTTATAGACTACCATGTCCCCACTAGTATGATCTGCATCATAGTCCAGGTAGTCAAGTACACATCCTAAGGGCTTTACCAACATGTAACAGAGAGACAATCAGTGTACACGTTAAAGTAAAGAGTAACCAGATAGCATACTATCATATCGAGCAAGAAAGTCATCCCTATATATGTCCAAGCATCCACTACAATATACATCCTATGTATAGTAATGGCCTCTAGGGCATATATATAACTAACATTCCAGATAAATAGACAGTATTAAAGTTTTCGAACGAATAATCAAATACCCAAAATTCCCTAAAGCTCAACACTTGAGCGGAGTTCAAAAAACCCGGAATGTGACACAGTAGTAGCGGTCCAGCCGTAGAAGGGTTAAGCCAACGCCTCACATGTGGCACGCCGTACTGCCTCAAACCCTAAGGTTTAAAAGGCAGTTCAAGACGGTCACATAATCGAGTTAAGGTTTGTTGTCTTCTATAGGGTCCACCACAAAACTTGCACGTATTTCCGAAAGATTTAAACCCCGTGAAAAAGTGAGTAAATGATACTTGTTCGAACAATTCAATACTTTCTAAATTACCCGGAAAAAAGCACGAAATTAAAACTCCGATCGA
This sequence comes from Agapanthus africanus, assembly GCA_030015575.1. Classification (NCBI taxonomy): domain Eukaryota; kingdom Viridiplantae; phylum Streptophyta; class Magnoliopsida; order Asparagales; family Amaryllidaceae; genus Agapanthus; species Agapanthus africanus. Next base: position 738,073,289 of record CM057338.1, read on the forward strand.
ATTACCGAGTCCAAAACCATCCCCAGAAAATACCACACTAGATTCAGATTAAAAATACCTAAAAATATATAAATACAGTTCTAAACATTACTGTAAAAAAACGAGTCATCATCTCTTGTGTACGGCCGCGGAACCGCGGCCCAAGCAAGCTATGGACGTGGTTCCGCGGTGGTATTCACTGTTCATGTCCTCGTGTTTCACAGTAGTGCTTAGATTTACCTGCTGTAATTTTTACATATTTTTAATTGTGGAAAAAACACAGTTTCAAAAATTGTCCAGAGAGGGTTTTAAAACCCGTATTTTGATTCGATCGGAGTTTTAACTTCGTTAAAATGTCGCCTAAAGTTCTAGGTCGGCTCTGATACCAATGTAAGGTTTACCTAGCACCTTATGAAGGGTTTGGAAGCATCACATGTACCAAAGATTAAATTTTTAGGGTGCTAAGTGAACACACAATGAATCATTCCTAGAAAATTAGGGTTTCAAAACAACACATCATCACAAGTAGGAAAAGCTAGGGTTTTGAGAGTACAACCTTTATAGCTCCCTACGCTAGACTCCTCGGCTACTTGGGGTTTGGAAAAGGTCCGCTTGAACTCCTCTAGGTCCACGATGATCCACCCGGAGTCCGCTTTGTCCAAACTTGCAACTTCACAAGATCAAGAAAGAAAATGGAAGCTAACACTCTCCACTAATGGGCAAGACTAGTGTAGAATGGTGTTGTGGTTCTTTTTCTCATTTCAAAATCCTATCTTGTTGAGTATTTTGCTTACTAGAGAGATTTAGAGAGCAAAGGAGCAAGGAAGAAGAAGATGATGGCTTTTTAAGAAGAAGAGAAATGATAATCACCCATGAAAAAATAGAAAATATATGTATATATATTTTTCACTCTTCATCTCAAACCATGGTTATAATGTATGGATATTATTTCACTTGAGTTAAAACATAAAAGAAAAGATTAACACATGGTTAAAAGGTAGGTGAGCATGGTTAGTTGAAGAAGAGTGTAGAAACCATGTATTAATCTTTATCTTTTCTTTTGTTTTTAAAACAAATACAAATAATAATCCATATATATAAAACCAAGGTGTGAGTCTTATATTGCCACCCTCTTCTATATATATACAACCATGAAGGATGATGTATGTATGTATGTATGTGTGCATGCACATCCATATGTGCATGAACAAGAAAGAATGCATACATGCATGCATACATCCAAAAATACAAGAAAGGATTTCTAGTGAGAAACTAATGGTTAAATGATAAATCAACACTTGATTTATCAATCCGGCCATATCACATACGACCCAACCAAAAGCAAGCCGCCCGATTAATATACGGTATCTCATACGCGCATTTTAACCGGGTCCATGCGCATATCGCATACGCGCACCACAACGTTTCGCCTGGACTAGGTAACTCCTTTGTGGGACTCTAAGACTCGTCAATACGCCGGCAGTGGGTGATGATCATATCAAGCACCCACAAGCCGCAAGCGGTCAGCTAAATGTAACGGCCACCTGGGTATTGAGCGATCAGAAGAAAACAAGCGAACCTGCTACAACTCCCGTCGAGCCAACCGGCAACACTACCGTGCAGTCCGGTCTCTTCGTCAGATATGCTGCATATCGAGCCTAGGGATGGTAAACGTCAGACCCCAATAACCGATAAGTCGCGCCGATGTGAGGCCCATAACGGGTCAAGAAACTACTGGTAACACTTACCAGTAAATCTCTAAAACAGCCCTGGCCAGGGACTTCCCGGTTACGGCCAATCGAGCACAGCGCAACATCAACCCCCAATACCGGGAGAGACGAAACCCCTCCTATCGCTCATTGCCTCCATGTCACTCGGGACTGTACCCAAAAACCACCGTTTTGCATGCCCTCATAGACGTGGTAAGGTGGAAATCAAAACACAGTGGGAATCACATAAGACTCTATGACGATCTCGGGTCTACAGACTAACCTGCACAAGTGTCACCTAAGAACTGCCATCTGACATGAGGTATAATACCATCTGTAGTTCTCGGCGAGTCTGTCCAGTGTGCCCAGTCTCCATTGAGCACCCGTATACCATCTCTGATGTCAAACACCAATGGATATGGGATCATCCATCGCCCATATCATGGGTCGAGAAGCGTATACGCTAGTCTACTCTGGTATATCGATGCCCCGTCTCGATACACCCACGACTAGGGACCTTGAAGGATGTACTTATGGACTACCATGTCCCCACTAGTATGATCAGCATCATAGTCCAGGTAGTCAAGTACACATCCTAAGGGCTTTACCAACATGTAACTATAAGACAGTATAAAGAGACAAGTATACATGTTAAAGTAAAGTGCAACCAGATAGCATACTATCATATCGAGCAAGAAAGTCCTCTCTATATATGTCCAAGCATCCAATATAATATACATCATCTGTACAATACTGGCCTCTAGGGCATACATACAACTAACAGTTATGGTAATTATTAATAAAGTGGATTAGTACCATCGGGAAGGAACGGTGTTTCTTCCTCTAGGTTCTTGTCCTTCCTTTCTTAATCTTTAGCCTAACCTTCATGGTAGACACGCTCAACCGGTCCTTTATACTACGGTATCACCGCTACCTCGTGGGATAGGGTGCCGTAGGGAGCGGTGTGTGCATGTATGCATAGAGTCCTATAAAAACGTGTGATGGGCAAGAAAGGGGTGAGAGATTTCATCTCTCAAGCCTTCCCCAAATCTAACCCTAACAAGCGAGGAGACTACTCGCTCATTAGGGAATTGAAGAACATCTCTAACTATCTAACTAGGGCAAATAATTAAAAGTAAACTAAGGCAATAAAATAGAAATCTTACTTTATTGATGGCGCTCTCCAAACATTTACACAGGAATTTTCAGATCTGAATAGATGAAATGAAAAGAGGCATAACCTAAAACAGGTTTTAGGGTTTCTATTTATAGAACATAGAAACCATAGGGTTACAATCGCGTCATTTCTGCAATTACAATTTTACCCCCTAAGAAAAGAACTAGTCAACGCACCGCCAGACGCCAAAATTTTATCTGCTGATACGGGCTTAGCACGGCCGCGGATCCGCGGCCAAGAGCACGGTTTGGCCGTGGTTCTGTCTGCTGCTTTGTACTTGGCTTTTCTTCAGTTGTTTTCTCATATTGGCTTCTAGATTTCTTCCAGATCTCCACAGTGAATAATTGTAGTGGACTTATACCGTTGCTTCGTGACGAAGTCTTGAACCTTGCGCTGCCATTGTTCTTTGTGAACTTGTTAATTGATCTTCAACGTTCCTCAAGATGTGGGCACGATCAAGATTCCACCATTTATCGGTCGTAGTCTCACTTTTGTATCGTCTTTTGTCTTTTTCACTGTTTTTATCCCGAGAATCTGTAACCTGCAACTATGTAGCAGATATGGGTCAAAAGCACCTGTTTATTTGTAAAAAGAATAAGAACGGGGGATATAATAATGCAATATTATGGTATGAACAATGAACTTCGTTCCTACCATTGTATGACAATGGACTTGTGGCTTATGCCAAGGAACCCCCATCCCATCAGAAATCCAGATATAATTCTTAGGTAGCATCACCTGATCATGGAGATGGTTGATCTCCAGGGAGATCAAGGTTAGGAGAGTAGACACGGAGGACAACGGCGCGGATCCACTCACAAAGGCCTTTTTTCCCAGTAGAGACTTTTATGGGATGGTTGAGTATGAGATACTTCAACCACAGCTAATTGTTGGGTATGTGATACCACAACAGATGGCCCTAGTGCAAGTGGGAGATTGTTAGTTATATGTATGTCCTAGAGGCCATTACTGTACATATGATGTATATTGTAATGGATGCTTGGACATATATAGGGAGGACTTTCTTGCTCGACATGATAGTATGCTTTCTAATTGTACTTTATCTTAACATGTACGCTGATTGTCTCTATGTTACATGTTGATAAAGCCCTTAGGATATGTACTCGACTACTGGGACTATGATGAGATCATACTAGTGGGGCCACGGTAGTCGACGAGTACATCCTGTAACTGTTCCTAGTCGAGGGTGTATCGAGACAGGGTATCAATACACCAGAGTAGACTAGCGTATACGCATCTTGACCCATATGATCGGCGATGGATGATCCCATATCCATCGGTGCTTGACATCAAGGATGGTGTACGGGTGCTCTGTAGAGACTGGGTACACTGGACGGACTCGCCGAGAACTCCCAGATGGTATTATACCTCACGTCAGATGGCAGTTTTCTGGTGACACTGGTACAGGTTAGTCTGTAGACCCGAGATCGTCATAGAGTCTTGTGTGATTCCCACTGTGCTTTGATTTCCATCATACCACGTCCAAGAGGGCGTGTAAAAAGGTGGATTTTGGGTACAGTCCCGAATCACATGGAGGCAATGAGCGATAGGAGGGGATTCGTCTCTCCCGGTATGGGGAGTTGATATTGCGCTGTGTTCGATTGGCTATAACTAGAAATCCCTGGCCAGGGTTGCTGAGATTTACTGGTAAGTGTTATCAGTAGTTTCTCGAACTGTTATAGACCTCATATCGACACGACTTATCAAGCTACTGGTGTCTGACGTTTACCACCCCTAGGAAAGATATGCAACATATCAGACGAAGAGACCGGACTGTGCGGGAGTGTTATTGATTGGATTCACGGGAGAAAGTACAGGCTTGCTTGTTGATCTTCTGATCGCTCAATACCTGGGTGGCTGTTACGTTTAGCTGACCGCTTGCAGCTTGTGGGTGTTTGATATGATCATCCCCTTCTGCCGGCGTATTGACGATTCTTTAGAGTCCTACACAGAGGTTTCTTGACTCGGGAATGTTGGGGTAAAAATTTACACCCCCTGTTGACCGAGTCAAAGTCAAGGTCAACCCCAAGCCAGGTGGGCCCAAGCCCAGGTCAAGCGGGCCCATGCCCAAGTCGAGCCCGCGGCCAGCCTCCTCCATGCTAAAATGAAATCATGTAATAAATAATTTTTTTGTAATTTTTTATACATGAATGTATGCAACATGGGCATAAAGCCAAATTTTTGTAAGCCCATGGCCTATGTGCAAAATGAAATGGCACAGGAGGTATGGGATAGGCAAAATGCCATTTTGTGAAGCCCAAGGGGCTATATGTAAATGTGTAAGCCTATAAAAGGCAACATGATGATGAATAAAAAAAAGACTTTTCATTCCCCCAAAAAAACTAGGGTTCTTTGTGCCTCCTGCTCCTTCTCCAAGGTTCTAAACCTTCTCAATTCTTTTGAATTAAATCAAGAGTTTTACTCTTTCTTTCCCAAAACTAAATAGTTTTCCACCACAAAACCCATAAAGGGGAACTTGGATCTGTCATCAGATCTTAAAAAGAAGAGATTTTGAGATTTCACATCTCTTGATCTTCAAGATTCAGCAAGCAACAGGAGGAAGAAGAAGAACCCCCTTCCATTAAACCCAAAACACATTCAGGAGTCCAACTCCTCTCTGATTTCTCTTTTGAGAAATCTTTTTTGAGGCTAAAAGCCTCTTATCCTCGCCGGCACGCTAGCGCTCGAGCGCAAACCACCTACGTGCCGACATGTGGCGCATTTGCGCTCCAGCGCACTGCGCGCGAGCGCAAAGCGCCCACGTGCCAACACGTGGCGCGCGCGCTTGCGCTCCAGCGCGCAGCGCAAGTGCGCAAAGCGCCTGCGTGCCGACACGTGGCGCGCGCGCTTGCGCTCGTGCGCAAAGCGCCCGCGTGCCGACACGTGGCGCGCGCGCGCTTGCGCTCCTGCGCGCAGCGCACTTGCGCAAAGCGCCCGCGTGCCGACACGTGGCGGCGCGCACCTGCGCGCTTGCGCTCGTGCGCAAAGCGCCCGCGTGCCGACACGTGGCGCGCACACGCTTGCGCACCTGCACGCAGCGCACTTGCGCAAAGCATCCGTGTGCCGACACGTGGCGCGCGCGCTTGCGCACCTACGCGCAGCGCTCATGCGCAAAGCGCCCGCGTGCCGACACGTGGCGCGCGCGCGCCTGAGCGCACAGCACCTAAGCGCACAGCGCTCAAGACGCTGGTCCCACGCATCCCTTGGATGCCCTTTTCCCCTCTTTTTATGTACATACATATACATATACATATGTATACAAATTCACACATATACATACTCCGCAACATTCTCCCCCTCCAAAAAATTTTCGGGCCGGGGCGCTGCCCCAAATCCCGCAAGGGGGCTGCTAGCCCCCTTGACCCCCAGCCCGCTATCCGGGTAGCGGGACCCCCGTAAAAACTCTGCGTGGCTCCCGATATATCCAAACCCCCTTTTCAAACAAAACACATGCACACCGCACATTGAGTTCGCATGACCAGTTTAACCCATTAATCGGAGGTTCCCTCGCCCCAAAGGCGAGGGGTAATTAACGGCAGCTTAGTCCGCGGCTGCCGGAGATTCGGATCCCCACAATCATTAAACCCCAGCCTACCCTAGACAGGGGGAATCTGTAGTACGCCTGACAAGCGTGCGCGTATTCCCATCTCAATGGGGTGACGAAAAACACCCTACAGATTCTGGCACGCCCGGTGGGACCAATCTCTCCTCCCATATTTCGGGTTAAACGTTCATGCGAACTCAATCAATATACATACCTATATTTATACTAAAATAATACTTTTTCATGCAGATTTTCAAGCAATCACCTTTCAACAATGTCTCCGAAGATGAACTCAGCTCCTGTCTCCTACACGATGAGGATAGACTCTAGGACGGTCCTTACGGCCAGTCTCGGGCGACAATGGGAGGAGCCGCTGCTACCATTCGGCTCTATTATGTTCATGCCAGTTGGCGCTATCCCAGCTCCTCAAGCCCCGATGGCAGACAAACTGGTCTCGAAAGGCAGGAGACCAAATGTAGTGATCTCAAGGGTGCCCCAACCCAAATGCAAGTCGGTTTCTGAACGACTTTTCTTGGCCCCAGCTGGGGGCAAGGCCATCAACACCAACAAAGCTACAATGCGTCCCGAGCAAGCTCCAGCAGTGTCCATGACCACTGCTCGATCGGGTGTCTTCTCTAAGCTCCCCTTTGATCAACTCACAATGGCTTCCAGGGTAGCGGATGACCGCCAAGCCTTCAAAATCAAGAAGCTGAGGGAGAAAAGGCTCAGATATGGAGCCAACAAAAGGGCCAGGGCTACTGCCAGGCTAAACCTCATGAGGTTCGAAGAACAGGGTTACCCCGCCAAAGATGAGGGGATGGCTGAATGTGTTATCCACACTGTCTACGTGGTGGGCACGCGCAGCAAGAGCAAGGACGGGGCTACCACATCTCAAATCCAATCTGGCTTTAATGTGGTTGCCACTTCCCAAGAACAGCCGCCTCCGCTGGATGATGAAAACCCTCTCGATGAGGCTGATAGGCAGAGAGAGCCCTCAATTCATGAGGAGTCAGGCTCGGAAAGCGTAGATGAGCCAACTTTCCGTCCTAAGACCACAGAGCAGCAACTTCTCCAAGAGCTCCGAAAACAGCTCAGAAGCAAAGATAAGGAGATGGCCAAGCTCTACTCAAAGATCGACGACTTGACAAATGTCGTCTTACGGCTTACGGCCCAACTTGCCTCTCAGCCGCCCAATCAAGCACAGGGCTCAGCTCATGAACCAGAAAATGGTGTCCCGAGGCAGCCGACGCCCGTTCCCTCAAATCCAAAAGTGGGCGGACCGCACGAAAATCAGTCGCATCCTATCTCAGCAAATCTCTTGGCTACCGATGACAGTAGCCCGCTAACTCAAGATCAAATCATGGATTTGGTTGCCAACAAAGTCAAAACCTTGGTAGCCGAAGCCGAAGCGCAAAAAGATACCAGCAGTAGTGGGAGACCATATCCTGCTCAGTATGATCTGGTAGAATTTCCTAGCGGCTATGTCATCCCCAAATTCGGAAGATTCGATGGGACGGGAAATGCGAATCAGCACATCGCCCACTTCAAAGCCTCATGCGGGAATACTGGGGGCAATGATGCGCTCCTCCTCCGCCAGTTCGTTAATAGCTTGACCGATGTTGCTTTCGACTGGTACGCGAGCATACCGGATGGCTCCGTTACTACTTTCATTCAAATGGAATCTTTGTTTCGACAAAGGTTCATGAGCGTCAGCGATAAGATTACCATTGCCGAGCTCGTAAGGACCAAGCCCAAGAACAACGAAAGCTGCATGGATTTTATAACCCGATGGCGCAATCTCTCTGTCAAATATGAACCGCCGATAGAGCAGGACCAATCTGTCAGTCTCCTCGTCGGAAATCTCAACAATTGGATGACCCCGTTTCTATGCACCGCGGGTCTCAAAACATTCCAAGAGCTGACCAGGAAAGTTCAAATGCTGGAGCGTTCAAAGCAGGAGTCCTCCTCGGATTCCCAAAATAACAATAGGTCCTGGAGAAACCGAAAGGACGATAATCGCAAAGGCGGAAATTCCAATGATTCTGAATCTTTCAACACTTCGGCTAACCGAAATAAGCAAGGGATGAGCGGGCCTAGCGCTAACCAGCCTCGGAAGCCAGTGTTCGGAGAGGGAGGAGAATCTCCACTGAAAGAGAAGCTGGATAAGGTCTATTCCTTCAGAAGGGACAAAATCCGTAAAATATTCAAAGACGCCCTGAAGAACGGTCTACAACTGCCAGAGTCAAAAAGACCGCAGGAAGCGAATAGGACCGACGACCCCAAATACTGCCCCTATCACAGAGTGATAGGTCATGCCATTGAGGACTGCTTCGTCTTCAAAGATTGGGTCGAAAAGCAATATAAGGCAGGAGAGATAGAACTGTCCAAAGGCGTGTTAGTAAACAGTCAAGACGCGACCGCCAATTTCATACAAACGGAGACTGAAGTTCTTCGTGAAACGGATTCTCTCAGACATCTGCCTTTCTCTGAAAACAGTCGACCACCACGTCATTAAACTGGGAACAATCGACCTCTAAGTCGTTAAACTGGGAATGTAAAAAAAAATGTAAATAAAAAAAATGTGTAAATAAAAGAAAAATAAAGAAAAGCCGAAATGATGGGGCAACTCGCAATAAAAATCAGCGAGTAAAAATAAAAATGAAAATAAAGCCGAAATGATGGGGCAACCGCGAATAAATAGCCGAAATGATAGGGCAATCGCGACCTTCGCGATAAGAAAAGCTGAAATGATAGAGCAATCGCGGTAAAATAATAAAATAAAATAAATAAAAAAAAAACAAGGGCGGATGATGAGTTGCTCCTGGCATTATTCCAGTGCAGCAGTGCAGACGCCAAACAAAAATCCAATTTCCCAAAATTCTTTCAGCCCTACGGCCAGTCCCCAAATTGACTACCGTATACAATCCACGGGCTCAAATAATTCTCAGCATACCCATGCCCCACCGCAACCACCAGTTACGCGGCTGGTCTCCGCCTTTGGAATTATGCTTCATTGGAAAGACCCACTCATGTGTCCTCACGATGCATGAGGAGAACAAACCTTCGTGAGATCCTTACGACTCACCAAGGAAAAACACACTTAGGAGTCCTCACGACTCTTAAGGAGAAAATACACCTGCGGGATCCTTACGACTCGTAGGGAGAAAATGCTTTTATGGGACCCTCACGGCCCATAAAATTGAAAATTCTTAGGTGATAGGGATCCAAACCTGTCTCCTAAGCCATCGCTCCCCAATCCCCAAGTGGCGAATGATGAGTCGCTCCTGGTACCATATTCCAGTGCAGCGATGCAGACGCCAACCAAATTCCAAATCCCAATCCCCAACGGCGAATGATGAGTCGCTCCTGGTACCATATTCCAGTGTAGCGATGCAGACGCCAACCAAATTCCAAATCTCATACCAACGGCGAATGATGAGTCGCTCCTGGTACCATATTCCAGTGCAGCGATGCAGACGCCAACAAAGTCCTGAAATGTTTCTGGCCCTACGGTCTGGATCATACATCCTGCAAAACCGTATACAATCCACGGGCGTAAAACAATCCCGATCTCTCCAAAAAAAAAGAAGAAAAAGAAAAAGAAAAAAAAAAGAAGAACGGTATGTCCACAAGCAAAACGGGCACGGATGAAAACCCGAAAAGGCTCCGTGAGTAAAAACAGCAGGACTGCCGGCGAGTTTGTGAAAACCCGAAAGGGCGCAAACTCGTAAAAAAAAATGAAATGAAATGCACTCGCAAAGTCCTCTCGACTTTGTGAGGAGAAAATTCCCGCGTGAGATCCCTACGACTCACAAAGGAGCAACACACTTAGGAGTCCCCACGACTCCTAAGGAGAAAATACACCTGCGGGATCCTTACGACCCGTAGGGAGAAAATGCTTTTATGGGACCCTCACGGCCCATAAAATGGAAAAGCCTTAGGTGACAGGGATCTAAACCTGTCTCCTAAGCCAACAATTCCCAAATCCTCTCGGGGCAAATGATGAGTTGCTCCTGGCATTATTCCAGTGCAGCAATGCAGATGCCAAACCAAAAAACCAATTCCCAAATCCTCTCGGGGAAAATGATGAGTTGCTCCTGGCATTATTCCAGTGCAGCAATGCAGATGCCAAACAAAAAAAAAACCAATCCCCAAATCCTCTCAGGACAAATGACGATTCGCTCCTGGTACCATATTCCAGTGTAGCGATGCTGATGTCAACCCAAATCAAATCAAACCAACAACCTCCACGGCGGAATCATGCTCCGTCCCAGAATTTACCCCGTGTCGAAATCATGCTTCGCCTCGGGATATCTACCTTCCCTGCCGAAATTATGCTCCACCTCGGAATCAAGTCAACCAGCAAGCTCTGCGTCGGAATTATGCTTCGTCTCAGAATGCACCCCGTGTCGAAATGATGCATCGCCTCGGTGTAACGACCTCCTCGTCGGAATTATGCTCCGCCTCAGAATCAAATCAACCAACCAGCTCTACGTCGGAATCATGCTTCGTCTCAGAATGTTCATCCCGTGTCGAAATGATGCTTCGCCTCGGTGTGTCTGCCTTCCCTGTCAGAATTATGCCTCGGCTGGGAATCAACCAACGACCTCCTCGTCGGAATTATGCTCCGCCTCAGAATCAAGTCAACCAGCAAGCTCTGGATCGGAATTATGCTTCGTCTCATAATGCACCCCGTGTCGAAATGATGCTTCGCCTCGGTGTACCTGCTTTCTCTGTCGAAATTATGCTTCGTCTAGGAATCAAGTCAGCCAACAAGCCCTGCACCGGAATCATGCTCCGTCTCAGAATATACCCCGTGTCGAAATCATGCTTCGCCTCAGAATATTTGCCTCCCTTGTCGGAATTATACTTCGCCTAGGAATCTACCTCTGCATCGAAATCATGCTTCGGTCAGAATGTCTGCCGCTCATCGGAATGATGCTCCGATCCCCTGGAATTATGCTCCGCCCTCCGGAATGATGCTCCGATCCCATGGAATCATGCTCCGCTCATCGGAATGATGCTCCGATCCTTGGAATCATGCTCCGCCCTTCGGAATGATGCTCCGAATCCTGGAATGATGCTCCGCAAATTGGAATGATGCTCCGCAAATTGGAATGATGCTCCGATCCTTGGAATCATGCTCCGCCCATTGGAACGATACTCCGATCCCTGGAATTATGCTCCGCTCTTCGGAAAGATGCTCCGAACTCTGGAATCATGCTCCGCCCTTCGGAAAGATGCTCCGGACCCTGGAATCATGCTCCGATCATCGGAATGATGCTCCGATCTCTGGAATTATGCTCCGCTCATCGGAATGATGCTCCGATCCCTGGAATCATGCTCCGCTCATCGGAATGATGCTCCGATACTTGGAATCATGCTCCGCCCTTCGGAATGATGCTCCGAATCCTGGAATGATGCTCTGCCCTTCGGAATGATGCTCCGAATCCTGGAATGATGCTCCGCCCATCGGAACGATGCTCCGATCCCTGGAATTATGCTCCGCTCATCGGAATGATGCTCCGATACTTGGAATCATGCTCCGCCCTTCGGAATGATGCTCCGAATCCTGGAATGATGCTCCGCCCTTCGGAATGATGCTCCGAATCCTGGAATGATGCTCCGCCCATCGGAACGATGCTCCGATCCCTGGAATTATGCTCCGCTCATCGGAATGATGCTCCGATACTTGGAATCATGCTCCGCCCTTCGGAATGATGCTCCGAATCCTGGAATGATGCTCCGCCCATCGGAATGATGCTCCGATCCCTGGAATGATGCTCCGCAAATTGGAATGATGCTCCGATCCTTGGAATCATGCTCCGCCCATCGGAACGATGCTCCGATCCCTGGAATTATGCTCCGCTCATCGGAATGATGCTCCGATACTTGGAATCATGCTCCGCCCTTCAGAATGATGCTCCGAATCCTGGAATGATGCTCCGCCCATCGGAATGATGCTCCGATCCCTGGAATGATGCTCCGCAAATTGGAATGATGCTCCGATCCTTGGAATCATGCTCCGCCCATCGGAATGATGCTCCGATCCCTGGAATCATGCTCCGATCATCGGAATGATGCTCCGATCTCTGGAATTATGCTCCACCCATCGGAACGATGCTCCGATCCCAGGAATTATGCTCCGCTCTTCGGAAAGATGCTCCGAACTCTGGAATCATGCTCTGCCCTTCGTGATGATGCATCGCCTCCGGAATGATGTTCCACCTTGAAGTTCAACTTCAAGATCAATCAATTTCATGCACACAACTCAAATGTGCGGTGTGCATTTATTGATGGGGGGCACTTTGTTGGGGTAAAAATTTACACCCCCTGTTAACCGAGTCAAAGTCAAGGTCAACCCCAAGCCAGGTGGGCCCAAGCCCAGGTCAAGCGGGCCCATGCCCAAGTCGAGCCCGCGGCCAGCCTCCTCCATGCTAAAATGAAATCATGTAATAAATAATTTTTTTGTAATTTTTTATACATGAATGTATGCAACATGGGCATAAAGCCAAATTTTTGTAAGCCCATGGCCTATGTGCAAAATGAAATGGCACAGGAGGTATGGGATAGGCAAAATGCCATTTTGTGAAGCCCAAGGGGCTATATGTAAATGTGTAAGCCTATAAAAGGCAACATGATGATGAATAAAAAAAAGACTTTTCATTCCCCCAAAAAAACTAGGGTTCTTTGTGCCTCCTGCTCCTTCTCCAAGGTTCTAAACCTTCTCAATTCTTTTGAATTAAATCAAGAGTTTTACTCTTTCTTTCCCAAAACTAAATAGTTTTCCACCACAAAACCCATAAAGGGGAACTTGGATCTGTCATCAGATCTTAAAAAGGAGAGATTTTGAGATTTCACATCTCTTGATCTTCAAGATTCAGCAAGCAACAGGAGGAAGAAGAAGAACCCCCTTCCATTAAACCCAAAACACATTCAGGAGTCCAACTCCTCTCTGATTTCTCTTTTGAGAAATCTTTTTTGAGGCTAAAAGCCTCTTATCCTCGCCGACACGCTAGCGCTCGAGCGCAAACCACCTACGTGCCGACACGTGGCGCATTTGCGCTCCAGCGCACTGCGCGCGAGCGCAAAGCGCCCACGTGCCAACACGTGGCGCGCGCGCTTGCGCTCCAGCAAGCAGCGCAAGTGCGCAAAGCGCCCACGTGCCGACACGTGGCGCGCGCGCTTGCGCTCGTGCGCAAAGCGCCCGCGTGCCGACACGTGGCGCGCGCGCGCTTGCGCTCCTGCGTGCAGCGCACTTGCGCAAAGCGCCCGCCTGCCGACACGTGGCGCGCGCGCGCTTGCGCACCTGTGCGCTTGCGCTCATGCGCAAAGCGCCCGCGTGCCGACACGTGGCGCGCACGCGCTTGCGCACCTGCGCGCAGCGCACTTGCGCAAAGCGCCCGCGTGCCGACACGTGGCGCGCGCGCTTGCGCACCTACGCGCAGCGCTCATGCGCAAAGCGCCCGCGTGTCGACACGTGGCGCGCGCACGCCTGAGCGCACAGCACCTAAGCGCACAGCGCTCAAGGCGCTGGTCCCACGCATCCCTTGGATGCCCTTTTCCCCCTCTTTTTATGTACATACATATACATATACATATGTATACAAATTCACACATATACATACTCCGCAACATTCTCCCCCTCCAAAAAATTTTTGGGCCGCGGCGCTGCCCCGAACCCCGCAAGGGGGCTGCTAGCCCCCTTGACCCTCAGCCCGCTATCCGGGTAGCGGGACCCCCGTAAAAACTCTGCGTGGCTCCCGATATATCCAAACCCCCTTTTCAAACAAAACACACGCACACCGCACGTTGAGTTCGCATGACCAGTTTAACCCATTAATCGGAGGTTCCCTCGCCCCAAAGGCGAGGGGTAATTAACGGCAGCTTAGTCCGCGGCTGCCGGAGATTCGGATCCCCACAATCATTAAACCCCAGCCTACCCTAGGCAGGGGGAATCTGTAGTACGCCTGACAAGCGTGCGCGTATTCCCATCTCAATGGGGTGACGAAAAACACCCTACAGGGAAAAATGGAGTAGGAGCACACATATATGATATGTGCGGGGCCGAGAACAATATGTTTTTGTGATACCGTATTAGATTCTCGCAATATGAGATATCGGACGGGTATATGTGATATAGCCGGGTCATCGGATCAATTGTTGATTCGATGAACTGATACAGATTCTATAGTCGGTTATTTGTGAAATAGCCGGATTATCGGATCAAGTGTTGATTCGATAATTTAATGTATAATTATATATTTGATATATTAAATTACATTAACTGATATAAGCTCACTAAAAGATTCTTTTTCTCACTCGGGTAATACATTGATATATATGCGATATATGTTAATTGTATTATTTTATTTTGTTATAATAAATATTGTATATATGATATATAATATTGTAACATGTTAGGGTTATTAATGCAACATGTTTAGTGGAGATTAAACATGGTTAAGGTTTGATTTAGGTTAATCTTTTCTAGAACCTTCTAGAAGGTTTTGTTTTGTTTTAAGCAAAGATATTTGTTTTGATATTTTGCAAGATATTTGTTTAACCCAACCCAACCCTTTAACCTTAGTTAAATCTCTAAAAGGGTTAGATATACCATGGTTGCATTCTAACCTCACACTTGAGTTATTCATTATTCATCATAAAAGAAATGGTGTTTCTTCTTCCTTCTCTTTTTCAATGGAAAAGCTTTCTAGCTTTTTCATTAGTGATGATTTTGAGTGAGATTAAGAAAACAAATGAGAGCTAAAATCCTACTTCATCATCCTAATCTATCCTAGCCATTTAGATTAGGGTGTTCACTTCATTTAGTGAGTGAGAGCTTGTGTTAAAGAAACTTCAAGGTAGATCATCTTAGTTATCGAAGATCGGAAGCAAGCTTGTATCTTTCTCTTCGTGGAGCCTCTCTAGAGTCCGGAAACATGATGATCGCAGCGAAAGGACCTCAACACGGAGCTTTAGAAGTGAAGGACCGGACTACAAAGGTTGTAATCCCAAACTCTTAGTGTTAAAGTGTTTAACATGCTTTGTTTCGTCTAATCTCTAGTTTAAAGATCTTGGTTAAGGTTGTTCGGCACATCTAAATTTAAAATCGGGCATGGTTGATGCCTTATAGACCCTTGTGAGAGTGCCTAGTAACCCTACATTCTGCGCACTTGTGGACGGTGGCAGAGTGGTGTTAAAGTTTGATGGAGATCCGTCCATCGCGGTGGATGTGGTAGTGGGTGAAGAAAAAGTAGATGTAGAATTACTGACTTCTGAGTCGATAGAAGGAACGCGGACAAGACGGGCACTGGAATCCCGTGTCCAGCCGAGCATGCACTAAATGATTTAGCACAAATGGCAGCGTTGTGATAATTAGGGGAAAGTTGGTTTGGTGTTTGTTTTGAAAAATACGGATTTTTGAAAAATATGGATTTTTGAAAAATCACACAAGAAATGCACAAGCAACTCTAGATCTAATGGTCACCTAGGTCAAGTCTCTAGACCGCTCCTAGACTTCCAGAAAACAAGTCGCAAGATAGATCCTCTACTGCCTCTTTATCTCTTCAGTGGCCAGGTAAGTCGGAGGTTCTCCGCTACGTAAGTAGCAGGCCTAATTAAGTAACCACTTGCCTTAGACACAGTTATCTTAGACACCACAAAAGAAACGCGGATAAGCAATAGATTACTCGCGACTTCCTTTTGTCCTAAGTGAGCGCGACGGTCCTTAGAGTCATGTCTAGATTTTTTTTTAGTTAATGAGGGTGATGCGGATGCAATTTTTGTGATTTCCGAGGCTTAGGAAGGGTAATGAACTCCCCAACTAATCTGAATTTGGTCTTTTCCCCTTAATTTCTGTATTAAAATATGCAAACAACCAAGATCAAACACGCAACAATTTTTCTTTAGCGGCGCTACGAATTTTGCAAAGAATCCTGCAGAAATTGGTTAATAGACAAGAGCATGAAGGAGATAAGAAAGTATAGAATTTACCACAGAGAAATGGAGCTCTGATTCCTCAAGATCGCTTTGGTTCCACCGCGAAATGCCTCATAGGGCCGCGGTTCAGCGGTCGAATGATGTGTTCTCTGCACGAAATTTTGTGCAAATGCTCATGTTACCTCACTGGACTTCCTGAGATGATCTAAATATTTTTCCTCTTGCTCCAATGATTCCAGATTCCCTTGCAAAAATCATAACAAATCGTTAAGCACTTGATGCGATTTTGATCTAAGAAATTCTGATGGAATAATAAATTTTCAACTCAAATAACAAGAACGAACAAAATAGCACGCAATCCCCGGCAACGGCGCCATTTGATTGATCTAAGATTTCGATGTCGTGTTAAGAAATATAAAATGTTCACAATCAAAGAATTTTGTAAACCGCAATCAATAACGGTGTCGCTCGTAGCGCTTGTTAATGAGCACGGATCGTCCACAGAGATTCGTGTTTTGATCGATCTTGTTTTAGATGAATTGAAATGAAAATAGTAAAGAAAATGATTTAAAATTTGTGAAATTGATTTTCAAGAAACATCTAGAAAACATTCAAGAATCAAGAATTTATGAATTTATCCAATATCAAATTGATTTATCAAGATAATGAAGAATAGCTTATAGGATTCGATTGAGTTAATAGCTAATGATGAATTTAATAATTCCTAATCTTATCAATTGATAATTTGTAGCTAAATCTATGATGATGATTGAAGATTAAGGATCAATTGAAGAAACTAGGGTTTCTCCTTCACTATGCCTTGTCTTTTCAATCATAATCATTCGGATCTAGCCTCTAGCAAAGAAAATCATCAATTGTTTGATCCCTAATTTACAACGAAATAATCAAGAAGTGATCTCGCTCCAAATTAGGTCATCAACGATTCTTTTTGCAAAGGTTCACAAATCTCATAAGACTTAAAATTAGTATTAAGATTTGTTCATCATTAGATCTATAGATTCTCTCGAATCCTCCACAAGCGGAGAATTTACTCACGCATCATAATGAAACAATTAAGAATGAAGAATTTCATAATGCGAGAATCTATAGAAAACGAGAATTGCAATTATCACCTTTATTTAGATCTGCTTCAAATTACACCTCTCACTCAAGTTTACAAGACTAGCTCTAGCTCACTCCTTTGAAAGGGAATTCGTCGTCGATCTTTGCGTGGCTCGATCGTCGTGAGTCTCGGATCATCGTGGATCTCTTGCTCGGATGATGATCGGCGTTGCAATAGAGGATCTTCGATTGTCGCTTGATTTGTTTCTCAATGGATCTTGATTGCCTCAAGTTGTGTCACTCAACCTGATTTGATTTTGATTGGATTTGTACAACTAATTGGCTCAATATTCAACAACCGAACAACCTTTACAATGAAGCCCTGGCTCTCCTTTTATAGTTCTCCCAATCTTCCACTAGAAGCTAGGTTGTATCTTCCACTAGAAGCTAGGTTGTTATGAAGCTTGCATGAGAAGCTTGGTTGTTGTAGGGAAGCTTCTGGAGAAAACTAGGGAGTTCGAAGCGTCTTGAGGAAGCTAGGAGGTTGAAAGGAAGCCTCTGGAAAAAGTGCCAACCGCCGATGAGCCAACTGGGCCGCGGTTCCGCGGCCGTATAGTGAGATCTCTGAATGGGTTTTCTGCAGTTGTTTGGTTTTGGCTTTAGGGTATTTTTCTGATGTCTGGAATCTTAATATCCTTTCATGGTTTCTGCCAGATTTGCAGTCTTTGATTTGCTGCGTTTTATCAGCAAATTTGTGATTCCGGTTCTTTGACCTGAATAATTTTCTGCACAAAATCTCACTGAAACGTGTCGAGATATATAATATCATGCATGAAGTAATAAACACACAATTTCCCTCATAATGCCGGTTATAATGTATAACACATGTTATTTGATATTTTGCAGACGAATTGCTAATATGTGCTATATTTATACCAAACGCCTTTAGATGATTAGAAAGGGTAGGGAAATTGATGTGTTAAGAATGCAATATTTTTGACTAATCAAATACTCAGAAATCTGGACGGAAGTGCCAAACAATAGGCAACGGAACTAACTCGCTTCAAGGATCTTAAAAGGACCTACAATCTGGGACTAAGCTTCCCAAAACTCAACACGCCATTCATCGGAAAAATCCGTAGGAATACATGATCTCCCACTACGAACTCAAGTCTGCGACAACGATGGTCGGCCTAAGACTTCTGTCTGCACTGGGCTGCTCTCATCATGTCCTGAACCAACTGGATCTTCTCCGAAGTCTCTTGACTAGCTGGGGTCCAAAAATCTTGATCTTGCGGAGTCAGTCAAACAGACTGGCGATCGACACAACCTACATACAAAGCCTAAAATTTGCCATCTGAAACGTCTCCTAATACCCGTTATTGTAGGAAAATTCAATCAATGGCAAGTGACGATCCCAACTACCAACAAATAATTAGTATGCACGCACAAGCATATCCTCCAGAGTCTGTATAGTCCGCTCTGATTGACCATCGTCTTGCGGATGGAAAGCGGAGCTAAAGCTCAACCAGGTACCTAAGGCCTCCTGAAGCTTCTGCCCAAGACGGCTAGCGAACTGGATGCCTCTATTGGATACAACGCATGAAGGAACTCCGTGCAAACACACAAACTTATCGAAGAACAACTGAGCAAATTGAGCATAACCGGACAACAATCATCCGAATGGAGTCATACTCTTGACTAGACCTGGGTAGACTCACAACAAAATTCATGGAGATCTGCTCCCATTCCCACTCCGGAACGGTTCTCCTGCCGGTCTCAAATGCTCAACCTAAGCTTGCTAACAAGTCAAGCACTTCAAAATGAAATCCGAAACTTCACTCTTCATCCCTGCCCACCCGTAACTAACTCTCAAGTCACGTTACATCTTGGGGGCACTTCGGTGAACACTAAAAGCTGACTGATGTGCCTGCTCTAGGACCTCGCGTCTCTACCCATCAGTATCAGGTACACACCAACGAGTCCCTAAACTTAGCATACCGTGGTCATAAATCAAGAACTCTGAATCTTTACCCTGCCGAACATGCTCAAGAATCTCAGACAAACGAGGATCGGTGGGCTGTGCCTCACGAAAACGATTAAGTAAAAGTGGATGGGCGCGGACATGAAAAAGCTGTCCCCTAGTAGATGTGAACTTAAACTATACTCATCTGTCACACAAGAACTGCAAATTTGCATAAGACTGTTTCTGAACTGCGCTCAACTGGAACTAGCTAACTCCCGGGCCTACGACTCAAAGCATCTGCTACCACAATCGCCTTGCCACGGTAATAAAGGATCTCACAATCACAATCCTTCACAAGCTCCATCCAACAGCGCTGTCGCAACTCAGATCCCGCTGCAAGAAGATGTACATTAAGCTCTGGTGGTCCGTGAAAATCTGACACGACTCTCCGTACAAGTAGTGTCTCCAAATCATCAACGCAAGACCACCATAGCTATCTCCAGATCATGAGTGGGATAGTCCTGCTCGTACTTCCTCTAACTGTTGGGAAGCATAAGCAATAACTCTATCATGCTACATCAGTACACAATGGAGCCCCACTCGCGAAACATCACAATAAACGACAAAGTCGCCCGATCTATAAGGTAAAGATAGAACCGGTGCAGTCGTCAACCGAGTCTTCAACTGCTGAAAACTCAGCACGCATGCCTCAGTCAAAAGAAAAGGAACCCCCTTCCTTGTCAGTACAGTCAACGGTGCAGCGATACTCAAGAAATCCTGCACGAAACGGCGGAAAAAATACCGGCTATGCCCAAAAGCTGCGGACCTCTGTCACTGATACAGAACTGGGCCAAAGATGTACGGCCACGATCTCCCTTGGGTCCATACGAATACCGTCTCCCGTAACCACATGACCTAGGAAGTCAACACCATCAAGCCTGAAGGAACACTTAGAGAATTTAGCAAACAGCTGATACTCTCTCAACGTCTACAAAGAAATCCTCAAGTGCTACTCATGTTCCTCTCGACTCTTGGAATAGACCAGAATGTCATCAATAACCCAATAATACACTGGTCGAGGAACGGCCTGAAAAAAATCTGGTTCATCACATCCATGAATGCTGCTAGGGCATTGGTGAGTCCAACGACACCACCAAAAATTCATAAAGCCCATAGCACGCACAAAAGCAGTCTTCGGAATGTCATCACTCCGAACCCGAAATTAATGATGACCTGTTCCCAAATCAAACTTAGAAAAATGTCTCGCACCCCGGAGCTGATCAAAGAAATCGTCAATGCGAGGTAAAGGATGCCTAATCCGCATCGTAACTCGGTTCAGTTGACGATCAATCAATACACTGTTGGATATATATGCCCTAGAGGCCTACATTGTATAGGATGCTTGGGATATGTATGTACATGACAGTCTTGCTTGATATGATAGTACGCTATTTGGTTTGCCTTTATCTTAACGTATGATATATTTTACTTGGTGTCTATATATATATATATATGTTGATAAAGCCCATAGGGTGTTTGTCTGACTACCGGCGTTGTGATGGCAGTCATACTAGTGGGAGCTGGATAGTCAATAGGCACACCCTTAGATGTCCCTGGTCGCAGGAGTATCGAGATTGGGCATCGATACTCCGGAGTAGACTAGTGTATACATATCTAGACCCTGAGGAGGGGCGATGGACTAGTCCCGCAGCCATTGGTGGAGTGCACCTAAGATTGTATACAGATGCTCACTGGGTGTGAGTACACCGTACAGGACTCGCCGAGAACTGGCTGGATGGTATTATACCTAACGTCAGATAGCAGTTCTCAGGTGACATGTGTGCAGATAGTCCGTTGACTTAAGGTCATCATTTGTCTCGTGTGAGTTCCCACTGTGCTTTGATTATTACCCTACCACGATTCAAAGGAGTCGTGCAAACAGGTTTTAGTTGGACACAGTCCTGAGCCACGTGGAGGCAGTGAGTGACTGTTAGGGATTCGTCTCTCCCGGTATAGGGAGTTGATATCGCACGATGATCGGTTGGTCATTACCATAAGTCCCTGGCCATGGCTGATTGAGAATTACTGATAGATTGATCAGTAGATTCTCGGATGGTGATAGAGCCGTACCGACACGACTTGTACGGTTATTAGGGGTCTGATGTCCACCACCTCCTTAGACCATACATGCGATACTCTTAGATGAACAGACCGAACTGCGCGGATATTGTCACGGACAGGCTCAGTAGGATTTCGGATGGGTTACCTCATCGGCTTTCTTATCGACAACTACCTGGGGACCGTTACGTACAGCTAGTGCCGCTTGCGGTCTGTGGTTAAACCCACTGCCAGCGTAGTAGTCGAGTCTTTAGAGTCCCACACAGATATTTCCCAACTCCGAGCGAAAAGATATAGAGGTCGTATGGTTTTACGACAAAGGTTCGGACGCATACGTGTTTAAACGCACGTACGACATTCGGACAGTTTTTACTAGCCGGCTTTGGTTTAAGCCAGATTCTAGTATCAGGTTATTGGATTTATACAGTCTAAAGTTTTTCCGTGTTTTCACGGATTCGAGGGGCGTTCTCGTAATTTCCGAGAAGCTTCTAGAAGGTGGTGACTTGGAGGGTGAGGTGGCATTGTCATTTAATGATCTTGTGACTCATTGTGAGTGATTCATCATGTCATTAATGCATTATTAAATGCTTAATGACTCACATAATGAATCACCCACTTGCATTTATGAAGCATGATGAATAATGTCATATTATTCATTTCTTTTTAATTCATTATGCTTCATATATCAAGTGAGAAGCAATATCATTATTATGATTATCATCATTATCATCTTCTCATTCTCTCTCCTCAAGCTCTTTCTCCTTCACCAAACCCTAATCCTACCACTCATGAGTTGAGAACAAGGATTAGGAAAGACTAATCACTCCATAACCTATCTCTACATCACCTTAGCTACTCTAATTAGCAACTAGAGAAACTAAGTAACCTCAAGTTTAGAGGTTATAGCTTGGATTAGGGTTCTCGGGTGGATCGTCTATCACGGAAGGAAGCCGAGGAGGACGTGGAGATCTAAAGAGGCCATAGATAACGTAAAAACGAAGGACTAGAACCGTTTGGTATAATCTCTTAACATAGTAGCTTAGAACTCTATAGGTTTTGTTAAGTATTGTTAAGCAAACGATTCATGCGGTTAGTCAATGTTTAAGCATAGAACAAGATCGTTTTTCATATTTCCGCTTCCCCACAAGTATTGGGGTGTTGCACATCGACTTACAGTGGTATCAGAGCCTCACTAAACAATAATTAACACACTTGCAAAATTGTATGAATTTCGAACGGAAAAACAAACCGGAAAAACCCCGATATCTTGTAGTTTCTGTCGAATTTTAAATGAGGTCCAAAAATTTTTCAGGGACCTCCAGAATGACCCACATGAAAATATAAGAACACACAAGAAAAATGGGCACCTGAATCGGCCAAAGCGCCGCGGAACCGCGGCCGATCCCACCGATCTGCCGCGGTTCCGCCACCGAGTTGGGGCCGATTCAGCCCAGTTTTCTTCTGTTCCTTCTTTGTGATATTTAGGATTTTCTGGTATTTTTTAATTTTTGCTCAGGTTTCAGATTTACAGAGAAGTATTGGAGCAAAATTAAATGTGTTTAATCGATCGAAATTATACGATGTTTGCTTGTTTAATTATATCTGTGAAATGTTTTATGTGTTCGTAAACCTCCCCTAACTGCTAGTATGTCGATTGGCAGGGGGTTGCACATATCTGTGATGTTATATATAACTGTTTGTGTATATAAACTGTATTGGACTGTTGTGGTGATTAGCCGGGTTTTGTGATGGATTATTGTATTAATTCATTCGATGTAATTGTAATAAGTTGTAATATTATTTTGCGGGGCACATCCAGATTGCGGTTGTAGCCACCGTTGTATTATTCTTTTTACTGTTTTTTGCTCCTAGGATAGACCCAAGGTGGGGTACATAAACTATCGGGTATTTTGAAGTGTTGAGGTAGACCGCTTCACTTCTGGTACTTGGCGGGTAGTTTGCCGTACCCGTAGGGGTCTGGGGTGGGGTAAAATGGCTATTCATCACAACTGTGTAATCCGTCTTTCATTGCAGGCTCAAAAGAAATGCGGATTGCTTGCAAATCCAATATTGTTTATCTGTGATATGGAATGCCTATTATTGCGTCTGACGAATGTACAATATCTATATATGATAGCTATTTAGACGTCACTTATGTTTTACACCCGCGCTAGCCCAGCCCCTGCTCTGTCGTTAGTTAAGTAACCTAACGGGTGATGACGGGACCCCGTGGCGAATGCGGATGGCATAAGAGGACGTTGTATTTTCGTTGTTATCTGTAATGATAGGTTAAAGATGGGACGCATTATTTTTAATGTAA
Source organism: Agapanthus africanus (assembly GCA_030015575.1). Taxonomy (NCBI): domain Eukaryota; kingdom Viridiplantae; phylum Streptophyta; class Magnoliopsida; order Asparagales; family Amaryllidaceae; genus Agapanthus; species Agapanthus africanus. The sequence continues at coordinate 738,097,127 of CM057338.1, forward strand.
AGAAAAATAAAACCTAAACTGAATCTTTGGAACAATTTCTAAAAACTACTCGGTTTTCTTGAAAAAGAAAATTTTAAATGCGGAGCTTAAACCACTCCTTTTAAATAAAAGCTATCTTTGTTCCTTCGATCATATCAAGTTCATTACGTTAACGGTTTTTTGCCAAAAACCAGCCGTAACCCTCCTTCGTTTCAGATAGACAGCACATCGTATTCATGCTATGCTTGTTGGCCTACGTCAAGGCATAGTGTATGGTAGCAGTGTGTGCGCCTATTTGTTGCATAGATAGATGCATTAGTTTATGACAGACGTACACCTTGTTGGCCTACGTCAAGGGCTTATACGATGTACTTAAATTGATCAGGACAACGACGGGTAGAACTTGACTTGCGTCTTATGACTTGTTGGCCTACGTCAAGGTCTATAAGAGCTTAGGGTAAAAATCACATCAGGAGTTTCAAACATAAAGGAAACTTGCAGATTTAGCATACCTTCTGGAGTGTGGTGACTAGAGTGGCTTCCATCTAGGGCATCATGCAATGATAGTTGGATCCCGATCCCACTGATGAGTAGGATTACTCTCAGGAATTTTTCTCACTTAACAATCAATGCTATAAACCAAGTAGGTCACTAGAAAAGTGTTAGAGGGGCTACGCCTCCAGGAAAAAGAGGTTATTTAATTAAGGAACTTCGCGAAAGCGTTGGAAAACCTACTGTTCACACCATAATATTGTATTATTATATTCCCCATTCTTATTCGTTTTATAAATAAACAGGTACTTTTGACGCATGTCTGCTACATATTACAGGTTACAGGTTCTTGGATCTAAAACAGTGAAAACGATGAAAAGACGATGCAAAAGTGGACTCTGACCAACAAACAGAAGACTCTTGATCAAGCCTATATCAAAGATAAAATTCACAAAGTACAAGGCAATGCAAGGTCCAAGATTACAAAGCGAACGGTTAAAAGTCCACCGTAATTATTCACTGGAGATCTGAAAGAAACATAGAAGCTATTTTAATAAAAGAACCAAATAATAAGGAAGCCTAAAAATTCAAGGCCCAATACTTCCTTTTAAAGAGACAGAGACATAAAATTTTACCAAAACTTGGAGTCTACTTTGACTAGGTCTTTCTAAGGATATTTTGGTAAATGTAGACGTGCGAATCAATTGTAAACCTAGGGTTTCTATCTCCTATAAATAGAACACAAATCATTGTATTTTTCTATGCCTCCCTTCATTAATAAATTTTAGAATTCTTTATGGAGAGCATCGGTGCCTCTTTTCAATTCATGAATTCAGATCTGACAACCTGCGTTGATGTTTGGAGAGAGCCATCTGTAAGTAGTTTTATTTAATTGCTCTAGTTTAGATTCTAATTCTTTGCCCTAGGTAGATTTAATTCATTGTCGTAGATAATTGTTTAGAGTTAGCTTTGGGGAAGGCTTTTGAGAGATGAGATCTCTCATCCCTTTCTTTCCCATTATATCTTTTCAATAGGACTCCATGCATACACGCACACACCGCGCCCTACGGCACCCTATCCCTCGAGGTAGCGGTGATACCGTAGTGTAAAAGTCCGGTTGCGCGCGTTTTCCATGGAGGTTAGGGTAAGGATCTCTAAAGGAAGGACAAGAACCTAGAGGAAGGAACACCTTCCCGAATGGATTTAATCCCCTTTATTGATAATTACCATAACTCCTCATAGATCTTCATTTGGGTATAGAAAGCGTTGAGATTTACTTGCATTTCCAAACCATCCCTAAACCTAACCCTAACAAGAATAGATCTAGATAATCGTAGTATAGATAGAATTAGGTTTTTAGATTTAATAATCAATCCGAACACCCTTCGGAATTAACTCGTTAGCGCGACTAGGAGATTCACAAAATCCCTGTGGACCGACCCGTACTCACTGGCTAGCTACCAAGCGACGCCGTTCTTGATTGCGGTTAATAGATAGCTTTGAGATCAAATCAAATGGCGCCGTTGTCAGGGATGGCGTGTCATTTTCTTTTTGAAATTTCGGGTTAATATAAAATTAAAAATCATAAAAACTGAAAAATTAAAAAATATAAAAATTTATCATCTTTGTATTTTGTGAAGGGTATTTTTTGTTTGAATTTTGCAGGATCTACAATCGAGACAGATCTGGAAAAATCTAGAGTTCGAAACAGAAAAAGATACATCAGAACAGAAAGAGGTTAGAAAATCAGAACAGCAAAATTTTTTTGGAGACCTGAAGTCTCCGTACCGCCGCCATTCCGCCGCGCAAGCGCGCTCCCGCCGATGAACCGCCTCGTCATGCTGACGTCATCGCGCGAAATTTTCACTGTTTGTTTTATTTTTCCCCCCACTGTAACCTAAAATATATCTTTTTGCCAAATCTTCTGCATGATTCTTGCGCTTTAAAAATCATTGTCCTTCCAAATAACAAAATCTTGTGCAAGATTCTTTGCGCCGCGCATAAAATAAAAAAAAAAGATTTGATTGCAAGTGATTTACTATTTTGCATATCTTTAAAACTAACTTTAAGGGGCTTTTGACCAATTCAAATTGGGTGGGGATTTCATCACCCTTCCCAGGACCCCAGAAATCATATAAGGCATATGCATTGACCATCTATTAATTAAAAAAATACTAAACTCAGCCCTAAGGACTTCGAGCTCAATAGGACAGAGGACTAGTTATAGGCATCAGCCGTTTATCCTAACCTGACTTTGCGGTGTCAAGGCAAGTGTGTCTAAGGCAAGTGGTTACTTAATTAGGACCGCTACTTGTAGCGGGGAGCCTCCCACTTACCTGGCACTTACCTGGCCGCAATTGGCGGTGAAGAGGCGGTTTAAGGTTCTATTTCTAACCCTTTTGAACAGTTAGGAGCTGTCTAGCTGACCTAGGTGACCCTAGATCTAGGCCTGATTGTGCATTTTTGGTTGATTGAAAGTGTGTCTTAGCCCTTTATTGAAAATCATTTTTGCAAAACGTTCCAAATAAAAAAAAGAGAAAAAAGGAAAAAAAAAATTATAAAAACTTGCAAAATTTTTGTCGCTAAGAAATCCTTGCACCACGCTACCACCCACCTTCTTTCTCTTCTCTTTCTTCTATCATGGATAACCCACATCATAAATCTCTTGCTGAACTTTGGTATCCCGAACCTAATTTTGCGTCGTACGTCAATTTGTTCAGTCAATTTAAAGGCGATCCTTTCTTGCCTAAAATATCTTTGAAAGATCAAATAGAGGCGTCTAGGAGAAACAGTTTGACTTTTCAACCCACTTTGTGTCAACCAAGTCAACCTTTACCACCTCCATATGTTGATACCACTTTTTCAAGTCCTTCTGTCACTCCTAAGCCGATGTCCATTGCTGAGCATATTGCCCAATCTCGCAGCCGATCTTTCACCCCTCTCCACTCATCTAGTTATAGGAATCAACAAGTTCATTCACCTTTCTATCCACAGGTTAATCCTACTCCTGTTCAGCCATCCACTTCCTACCAGTCCTACCCGACCTTCCCACCTTCACTAGACACTGCTTCGACACAACCTGTTGGGAGTTTTGCATATCCACACAACTTTGAATCTATTACCGAAACCCCCTTACCACCAAAGTCTAGTTTGGAAGAGTCGTTGGAGGCTTATATTGCAGCAACAAACAAAATGGTGAGGAATGTGGAAGCGTCCATGGCCGCCCTTATGCAACCTAGTGAACCGGTAGCTAGTTTTCCGCTAGCTCCAAATTTTTCAATGTATGAGGAGGCGGTTGGACAAAGTGAGAATTTGAGAGGATTTCCAAATCAAACCTACCATTACCCAATTGAAGCCCACAACTCCAGTTTTCTATCGAATGTCCTAAATGATTCACAAGTTCAAAATAAAAACGAGTTGTGTGATTTTGTAGTGTTTGATTTGCCAAATTGTGAAGAACCCCTTTCGAGTGAAACCATACCTAATCCTTTCGATCTTTACACCTCCCATCTAGAACCTAAATCGATAAATATCCATACTTTTGATGAGGTGTCTAAGAAAATTGCTTTTCACTTGATTGAGGATATAGACGCCGGGAATATTTCGGATGATGAACCAGTCGATTTGATTGAAATTTTATGTTCAACTCATCATCCCGAGTCATTAGATGTTTCTCCCGAACTTCATATGCGTCTTGATGTTGATGATAATGGCATGGATGAGTTGAATTTTGAGGAGAATTATAAGGAAAGTATTGAGGAGAGTTTTAAGGATAATATTGAGGTTGAATCATTTTTATTTGATGTGTCTGATTTTCCAATTCATCCTCCTGAACCTTTGACTGTTATATCACCCTCCCTCCTTTCCATCGTTCCGACCACGCTTGAAGACTGTGAGCTTGAAAATTTTTCCTTTGAAGCTGACACAGTTCTCACAGACGATAACACTTACGAGTGTTTCACTTTTTCGGACGATGTTGATGACTCACCGCCCAAGTTTGAGTCCTTTACATTTTCAGATGAGTTAGTTGAACCATCAGACTCGGTTGCTTACAGTAGTTTCAAACCATTAATGGAATTTTTCAAGTTCGAGACAGTTTACTACGGTGAGAATGATACTATCCCTAATTCACTCCCTTTCGTCCTTCCTATCATTCTGACCGTACAAGAGACCATTACGCTTTCATCTCCTATACCAAGTTCGGCGTACCCATGTTCTCTTGCGAATCTTGAGGGATTTGACCCCATTTCATGACGAATTGATAGATTAGCACAATCAATTTTCACACTTCGGTCATCGCAAATTGCGCTAATTTATTCACTCAATTTACACCCTCAAGATCGTGCTACCCTTCTTTCTCTTTTCCGCCCTTCTTCTCCTCCACCGAGACCATATTCCACTCTTCTTCCCACACGGTCTCGTGTGCTTCTCATTTCTTTTCTTTCCACTCCATTCTTTCACCAACTCGACCATTACCACGATAAGATTTTTGAATGGTTGGTGCTAACCTTTGGCTTATGTAAGGCCAAGCTTAAGTTTGGGGGGAACCTTGTTGTATATATGTATATATATTTTTGTTTACTTTTTCTATAAAAAAAAATTCAAAACATTAAAAAAATAAAAAAAAATATTAATAAATAAATAAACAGGGAATGCCAGCATTTTGACCCTCTTGGTGTAGCATGACAGTGAGGACACTGTCAAGTTTAAGTTTAGGGGTATGCTCGGTACGTCTTCTTCCTTCGCATTCATTTGTACATATTTTTGCATTTGCATACTTATTTTTAAACCCATAAAAATTGAAAAATTTCAAAAATTATAAAAATTATTGTATTCAATTTTGGCTTATTTGACTAGAGTTTGACAAATAGGTTAACTGGCTAGGAACAACTAGATTTTAGACTTAGTAAATTAAAAACCCTAAAAATAACATTCCTTAAAGTTTAACGGTAGAAAGTATATGCCTTTGTAGTTTATTTAGAAATAGGCAAATTTTGAGTTAACTTTTTGGGCTAAGTCGAAACAAAGGAAAAGTATTGATATTTTATTAGAGTATAAGTTTGAAAAATAATTCCTAGTTTAAGTCTACATTCTGAAAATGTATACCCTACAATTTGCACAATCACGCACCTTGAAACTTGGAATAGTAGAGGAGACCTTGAAATGCTCTTGTCTGAAGTCCTTAGTACGAAGAAAATGAAATAAAAAATACAAGTGTGAATAAAGAATAAAAAAATGAACACTGGTTTTTGTGATTACTTAAGGCTGCAAAAATAGAAAAAAAATATTTAGCGAGGGTGCTTCATCACCTAGTGTCTTAGACCAACTGGTTTGGAAGTCACTGCTAAAGCCTTAGGTGTTGCAAGACTAGGAATTACGTTTTAAAAGTGCAAATGCATTTTGTAATCGGTCGTTGGTACCTCAAAAAGTAGTAACGGTCGCATGAAGGATGTGTAAGCAAAAATTCAATTAAAAATTCACCAATTAATAAGTACTTTGGACAATGGACAAAGGTATGATTGCTTGATTTGAATTTCCAAGTGTAGGGGTGATTTATACACACACGTGGGGATATGTGATTGGAGTTTAGATGAGAGAAAGGAGTGAAGAATAGAACTTGTATCTTTAGTAGAGTTGATAGAAATTCCTAAGTGGAGAAGTAACCCTAGAAGGAAACTTAGGAAATGCCGAAAGTTAAGTAAGTCTATAGAACATATATAATCTTAAGTTAGATGATAGGGAAGTGTGAAGAATATGGGTGGATAATTTGCAAGTCGACGATAATAGAATTCCTTGTTAGAAAACCTAATTGGAGAATTAAAGTCGAAAAGCCGAATTGATAGGATTTTGTGGGTAGTATCCGCTAAAAACCCTCAGGAGACAACACTCCTCCTACTAGGGACACCTAGAGGTTTAACGGCTTGTTGCACGAGCTCAGTGCAATCGCGTTTCCCTGCGTAGGTGCGGTTAGGTTTTTGTAGAGAATAAAAAATAAGTTTGCTCGAGGACGAGCAAAAGATAAGTTTGGGGGTATTTGTTCACACCATAATATTGTATTATTATATTCCCCATTCTTATTCGTTTTATAAATAAACAGGTGCTTTTGACGCATGTCTGCTACATATTACAGGTTACAGGTTCTTGGATCTAAAACAGTGAAAACGATGAAAAGACGATGCAAAAGTGGACTTTGACCAACAAACAGAAGACTCTTGATCAAGCCTACATCAAAGATAAAATTCACAAAGTACAAGGCAATGCAAGGTCCAAGATTACAAAGCGAACGGTTAAAATTCTACCGTAATTATTCATTGGAGATCTGGAAGAAACATAGAAGCTATTTTAATAAAAGAACCAAATAATAAGGAAGCCCAAAAATTCAAGGCCCAATACTTCCTTTTAAAGAGACAGAGACATAAAATTTTACCAAAGCTTGGAGTCTACTTTGACTAGGTCTTCCTAAGGATATTTTGGTAAATGTAGACGTGCGAATCAATTGTAAACCTAGGGTTTCTATCTCCTATAAATAGAACCCAAATCATTGTATTTTTCTATGCCTCCCTTCATTAATAAATTTTAGAATTCTTTATAGAGAGCATCGGTGCCTCTTTTCAATTCATGAATTCAGATCTGATAACCTGCGTTGATGTTTGGAGAGAGCCATCTGTAAGTAGTTTTATTTAATTTCTCTAGTTTAGATTCTAATTCTTTACCCTAGGTAGATTTAATTCATTGCCGTAGATAATTGTTTAGAGTTAGCTTTGGGGAAGGCTTATGAGAGATGAGATCTCTCATCCCTTTCTTGCCCATTATATCTTTTCAATAGGACTCCATGCATACACGCACACACCGCGCCCTACGGCACCCTATCCCTCGAGGTAGCGGTGATACCGTAGTGTAAAAGCCCGGTTGCGCGCGTTTTCCATGGAGGTTAGGGTAAGGATCTCTAAAGGAAGGACAAGAACCGAGAGGAAGGAACACCTTCCCGAATGGATCTAATCCCCTTTATTGATAATTACCATAACTCCTCATAGATCTTCATTTGGGTATAGAAAGCATTGAGATTTACTTGCATTTCCAAACCATCTCTAAACCTAACCCTAACAAGAATAGATCTAGATAATCGTAGTATAGATAAAATTAGGTCTTTAGATTTAATAATCAATCCGAACACCCTTCGGAATTAACTCGTTAGCGCGATTAGGAGATTCACAAAATCCCTGTGGACCGACCCGTACTCACCGGCTAGCTACCAAGCGACGCCGTTCTTGATTGCGGTTAATAGATAGTTTTTGAGATCAATCACCTCCCTCGAAGTACCAACATTATCCTGGCTGAAAGGTTAAGCAAGTATTGTGACGTGTGATTAAAACATGACTAGTTCTTCTTTTAAGGTTTTAAAGAAGGATTTGAGGAAACAGTGGGAGCCATCCTGTTTAGATAAATTAATAAACCAATCTAAACTTGCAAGAGCATATGCTGAGTGTTTTCTTTTCTCTCTCTCTGGCAGCTACCATGACTGGATTAAAACTATTACTTGAAAAAAATATACTGACCGGGCAGAACTATAAAGATTGGCTAAGGAACGTCAATATTGCACTGACTTATGACAAAGTAGCATATGTTACCACCGTTGTTCCTCCCCTTATCCCAGGACCAGATTCCTCAGTTGTGGACAGGGAAGTTCACAAAACCTGGGATCTAGACTGTGAGCGGGCTAAGTGTATCGTGCTGGCGTCCATGAACAATGAACTCCAGAAACAGCACAAGAGTATAGATATTATATCCATCTTTCTCCATGTCAAAGAGTTGTATGGAGAGCACTCACGTATCGCGAGGTACGAAACCTCAAGGAAACTCTTCCAGATGAGGTTAGCTTCAGGATCGCCTGTAGGAGAGCATGTCCTCAAAATGATCAGCCTCATTGAGGAACTCGCAAACCTGGGATGCGTGCTAGAGAACGATTTGTATATCGACTTGATTTTGCAGTCCCTTCCCCACACTTTCTCTCAATTCGTGCTGAACTTCAACATGCACGAAATGGAAGCGGATCTTCCAAAGCTCCTCAATATGTTGAGGGTAGCAGAGATCTCCTTGAAAAAGGAGAAGACCCCCGTTCTGTATGTTGGCCAATCATCTTCTTCTAAATCTAAAGCGAAAGCTAAAGGGAAGAAGAAGATGAAAGCCACCAAACCGAAAGGTGGGGTCAAGAAGGTGCAGGGAACGAACAAGGCAGGAAGGGTGAAGACAGAAAAGAACGAATTCTTCTATTGTCACAAGCAAGGGCACTGGAAGAAGGATTGTCAGGCCTTCAAAGCCAAGGACATGAAGCAAGTAGTTGCTTCAACTTCAGGTGTGTTTGTAATCGAAAATTGTCTTTCAGTTAACTCTACATCATGGGTACTTGATACCGGTTCTGGTTCTCACATCTGTAATTCATTGCAGGATCTGAGAAATAGTAGAGTGCTGGTGTAGCGTCTTGAAAAGTCGTTTTGGTGTTTTCCTGAAATTCGGTGAAAATTCGGTATTTTTCCGAAAACCGTCTTTCTCGATATTTTGCAGTTTAGGGCTAATTATACCTTAAATGGATAGGTAATTACTTGTTTTTAGTAGCTAATGAGTTAATTATGAAATTTTGGTCATTTAAAAAATTTTCCCTATTTTTCAATTTTTTAATATTATTTTAAGCCGGTAAGAAAATACATTAAATAAGCGATAAATACAAATTTTTCCGGGATAATTTTAATCTCTAAAATTATGATAATTATAATCTAGTGATAACATGAATTTTTAGTAATTTATTTTGATTTTTAACAAATTTTTATGTTATAAAACGAATTTATTGAATTTTGAGCTAAAACTTGCAATTTTTGAGTTGTAGGGGGCCTTTTTGCATAAAATTTCTTTTGTAAAACCCCTCTCACTTTTTCCTCAGCCCTAGGACAGCCCCACCTTGTGTGAGACCAGAAAATTCTGATCTCTTTTCTTTAGTTTCTTTCTTGAGTGATTTAAGGGGTTTTTTGGATTTATTTTAATTAAAATGAATAAAGTAAGGTGCATTTGACTTTGTGGACTTGACCCATGACCTTCCACACTTGCCCACACCCTCCCCCATTCCTCCTCTGGCCGAAAATCCTGCACACCCTCTTCTTCCTCTCTTTTCTTTTCATTTTCTTCAATTTCTTCAAGAAAATACATCAAAATCCATGATTTAATTCAAAAATCCAAACAAAATCCTTAAGCTATCATTATCCTTAGCCATTCTTGCTTGGATCTTGGTGTTGAGGCCATCATTTGGAGCAAAATTTTCTTGCTTGATCCATAGATCAAGAGGTATAAATTCCTTCAAAGTTACTTTCTTTTGTTGCTAATTCCTTTAAATGCATGGTTTAGTGTTAATTTTAGTGTTAATCCTAGTATAGTTTCTTTTAGTTAATGGTTGATATTAAACTAGGGTTTTGAACCATGATGGTTAATTAAGTTGTTTTAATGTTAATCTAGTTGTTATTGAACTAATCTATATAGTTACCTTGTTGATATAGTTTTCAATTTTGCTAAATTAGTTAATTTTAGAAGGGTGAATTTGTTGTTTTAAATTTTCAAGAGAGGGTTTATGTTTGGTATTAGTTTGTGAAGCTTGTTTAGTGAGTGGATTAAGTTTTAGAAAGCATTATTTAATTGATTAAACCTAATTTGTTATCTAGTATTTTGCTAACCTTAATCTAAGGGGTGAACTTGCTAATTGGGTTTGAAATTAGTGTTAATTAAGTTTTTCAAGTATGGATTTTGATTTGCAATTGCTATTTATAAAAATCAAGAAAGGGTTTGGTTGTGGAATATAGGTTTTGGAGCATGGTTAATGTGTTGTAATTAGTGTGTGTGGATTGTTTGTAGTGTGCTTGGGTGAGTATGCTAGATTGTAGACGTTTTGTCGCAAATCGGCGATTTTTGCACCGATTTTGGATTGAAATGCTTACTAGATTTTTATATAAATTATGTGATGGATTATTTTTGATATCTTGATGATTGTATGGCTTGTCCTACGACTTTTAGGATGCGTGAGTGCGGATTTTTGGGTAGTCGGGTTTTAGTTTTGCCGGGCGACCAAATCGGCGTTTTTCGGCAGTTTTGCGATTTTCGCGTGTGTTCCGCGCACTTTGTGCACGTTGTACCTAGCTAGCGAACTTTAGTAGTTTCGTTGGGGTTTTGCGTCGTTCTTGATACGTAACCTTATATTTGGTACTGATGTAAATTCCAGGTTCGGTCGCGGAAATGTCAGACGCGGTGCGAAAGGGAAAGGCGGTGATTGGACACAGCTAGCCAGGGATTCCGGTGAGTAGATTTAACATCTACGGGGGACGATCGTTTGGATGGCGCAAGTCGCCCGATAGATTTAGTAAACTGGAAAATAGTAAATTGGATAATCACTTGTGATATTAGAATAATAATACTGGCATGATAATTGCTGCAATTAGATCAATATGTTATATGTTGGAGATAGTGCCCTCAGAGTCAATTATTGGATCACAGGCACGTGATTGCAATGATTGAGGGAGGACCTATCCCGGTACGACAGTCTTACTCGAGATGATAGTACGCTATCTGGTTTACCTTTATCATCGTGTACTGCTTTAGGTGACCTGACAGGTCGCTATTGCACGTTGATAGAGCCCCTAGGATTCTTGCTTGACTGCCGGCAGTATGAGGGCGATCATATAAGTGAGAGCTGGAGTCTATTAGCACATCCTTAAAAGGTCCCTAGTCGTGGGAGTTTCGAGACAGGGCATCGATACTCCAGAGTAGACTAGTGTATACAGTCGAGACCCCGACGAGGGGCGGTGGCCGGTCTCACAAGCCACTGGTGTCAGTTGGTTCACCTAAGATGTATACAGGTGCTCATTGGGTTATGAGTACACCGGACAGGACTCGCCGGGAACATGCTAGTTGGTCTTATACCTGACGTCAGATAGCAGTTCCCAGGTGACATGTGTACAGGTTAGTTCATCGACCTGGGGATCGTCATTTGTCTCGTGTGAGTTCCCACTGTGCTTTGATTACTACCCTACCACGGCTCAAAGGAGTCGTGCAAACAGGTTTTAGTTGGGTACAGTCCCGAGCCACATGGAGGCAGTGAGCGGATCTTCGGGGGTTCGTCTCTCCCGGTATTGGGGGTGAGGTCGCGCTGTGTCTAGGAGAGCCATTACACGAAGTCCTTGGCCAAGGCAGGAGATTTACTGGTAGGTATTCCAGTAGTATCTCAGGGTGTTCTGGGCTACACTCCGACATGACTTATACCGCTTTTGGGGGTCTGACTTTTACCCACCCCCTAGGCCCGACATGCGATGCTCATAGACGAACGGACCGGACTGTACGGATATTATCACTGACAGGCTCAGTAGGGTGTCAGGATGAGTTCGCTCATCGACGTCCCTTTTAGTCAATAGCTGGTGGCCCGTTACGTATTGGCTTATACCTCTGACGTGCTAGTGGTTAAATCCACAGCCATAGTATTGACGAGTCTTTAGAGTCCACCACACATTCAGTTACTCAGCTTTCGGGCGAAACGCTGTAGAGGCCGTATGGAGATATGGCAGGGTTCGATCAGATACGTGCGGTATTGCACGGATCGTGATCGGACGGTTTTTACTAGCCGGCTTTGGCTTAAGCCGGATCTTAGTATTTGATAATGTAGTTTTGTCTCTTTACATTTGTATTTCGGTCGAAATACAAATGCGGGTGTGTATGCACAGTATCGGGGTTTTCCTGTAATTTATTATGGGACCAGTTTTCTGGGGTTGCCAGTTTGCATTCCGTTCCGGCCGGTTTTCTCTTTTTCCTTCCCGGTCGGACTTTTCGTTGGAGGGTGTTAATTGCAAGTTTGCAATTAACATCTTGTGGAGGGGTTCTTTGCATATTGCCATGCTCCATCCCTTGCATTAATTAAGGTAAGGATGGGTATGGGTTTTGGATGTGATTTTGTGTTGGAAATTGAATTTGGGGCCGGCCACTGTTGGGTATGGAATGATTGATTATGTGGCTGCTGGCATTGTTTATGATGGATTGTTTTAATTAATATTTTTATGATTGCAATGTGTTAAAAAAGTGAGTGTGCTGGAGTGTATCTTGATGGTGTTGAGGATTAATTTATTATAGCATGGTTTTTATCCATTGACTTCACCCATGCACACTATTGACTTCATTTTTCCAGTAAGCATAAATGAGTGCTTGTTTCATTCATTTCCAGTGAGCTCAAAAAGGCATCTGGCCGAGCTACATTTTGAGGGCATGCTCCAATTATCTTCAAGCCTTCATGAAAATCATTGTTCATAAATTCCTCCATCTTGGCAACCTCATAAACCCCAAAGAGACAGCTATTCTACGCTATTCTACAGCAAATCTTGGACGCGTCGGCTAGCCTACTTCGCGCCCGAGTTGCCTCGGTATTGAGGTGGGAGCCCGTAAAAGATGCAGGCGACGTGGTGCCCTTCCAGCGAACAGGCGACGACCGGAGATCCCGCGAGGAGATCGGAGTGGAGATGAAGACCGGAGGACTCGGATCAGTCGGTATATCTCTAACCCGTCTTCTAGTTAGCTTAGACTTGTTAATGGTTACGATCCGGAGTTTAGTGCGCGGTGGTGCCGGTTTGCAAAGTCCGCAAAATTAAAGTTTATCACCGCTTCCGCATTCCGGCGTCGGATTGACGGCCGGGGCGCCGCCGTGCACTTACAGTGGTATCAGAGACTCGCCATTAACTTCGTCTAGCTTGGTTTAATGTGTTTTACTTTTCCGATCGAACAAAATCCCGAAACCGCATTTTTCATGCACATCAGTTTCTGTCGAATTTTTTTTGAGTCCAAAAATTTTTCAGGTAGTCTCAGAGTGATGTGCAGGGAATTATAAGCATACTGCAAAAATCTGGTACGATGAACTCACTATACCGCCGCGGAAGGGCGGCCAAAACCCTGCTTTGGCCGCGCTTCCGCCGCGGTTTTAACTGTTCACACTCCCAAATTTTTGCAGTATGTTCCTGAGTTGAAAATATGGTTTTTGGAATATTAAAATTGGGCCCAGGTTTTCTGTAGGTGCTACAGTTTTGATTGGGGGCCCACTTGTTAAGTTTGATCAATCGGAAAATTTTAAACACATTTTTCACAGTATTTACATTATATCTGCGACCGTGAATGTCACTCGATCGGTAAATCCGGTCTAACTGCTATAGCCCGGTTAGACGGATTTGCGAACGTGACTTTCACGTTGATGTTCTGTGTTTTGCTGTGATGTTGCGGATCGGTCGTGGGGATAGCCTGGATGCAATGCTAGTACAGTTTCTGTTGTATTATGTACATTTGATATTGCGGGGCGAGCGTCCGACTTGTGGACTGCCGTCACTGCCGGATTGTATTATTCTTTTGGGGCACGACCTGGTTGCGGTCGATGTACCCGTTGTATGTATATTTTACTTTCTGTACTAGGATTACCCCGCGGAGGGGTGCACGGATAGCCGGGTTCTTGAAGGCAACAAGCCCGCATCTCATGGCATTGGGACGGAGGGGGCTTCACTCCAGGATTGGCTGGCTATTCGCCGCACTCGTAGGGGGTATAGGATTTCATTGCACAGGCTATCCACACGACCAGGGGAACGTCGGGTTTCAGTAGTGGCTCTGTGAAACCCGGGGATCCCAGATATCTGTATTGTTCTGTGATGCTGTACATTTCTGTGATGTTGCATTTTATTCACGCCTTGAGCGAAATACTATATATTGGTATATATATTAGTAGATGTTGTATATGTTTTTCATCCGCGCTAGTCCAGTCCCCGCTCTGCCGTTAGTTAGCTAACCTAACGGGTGATGACGGGACCCAGTGGCGAATGCGGAGGGCATATACGTACGTCAGTATATTTTCGTTCTTTGTGGTGTGATCAATTGATGGGACTGCGTTGATTCGGATCAATGCAAGTTAAACAAACCTATTCTGATGTTGTTGGAACACTTTTCAAAAAGCTGTTATTGCAAGGACGTTCACTTTTGTTTTGCATCGTGGTATTCATTTGAATATCCTGCTCCTCAGTCGACGAGGCAAGGGCCGAGATCCCTTCACCGGGAGTGACCCCTTGGACAGAAGTTTGCGTCAGGGCACTAACTTCACTATAGCCGATTACTTTTGCTTTGCATCGTGGTGTTCATTTGGAATATCCTGCACCCCATTCTACGGGGAAAGAGCCGAGATCCCTTCACCGGGAGTGACCTCTTTAGTAAAGGTTTTCGTCACTATATTTTCTAAAAAGCTATCCGTTCCTTCAACGATATCAAGTTCATTACGTTAAAGGTTTTCGCCAGAAACCATTCGTAGCCCTCCGTCGTTTCATATGGGTAGTCAATAGTATTCAAGCTGTGTTTGTTGGCCAAAGTCAAGGCACAGTGTTTGGTAGCTGTTGGTTATTCATATGCAGCATAGATAGATGCGTTGGTTTGGGGCAGTCGTATAGCCTTGTTGGCCAAAGTCAAGGGCTTGTACGGGTGGGCTCAGATTAACCTGGAGAATGACGGGTAGAACTTGTCATGTGACTTATGATTTGTTGGCCAAAGTCAAGGTCATAAGAGCATGGGGTAGAAATCCACATCGGGAGTTTCAAAAGAACTGAAACTTGCCAGATATGCGCATACCTTCTGGAGTGTGATGACGTGAGCGGATTCCGTCACGTTATCATGCGGTGATAGTTGGATCCCGATTCCCACTGATGAGTTGGTTTACTCCTCGGGTGACCCCGACTAATTCTTCTTTCAGGTTTGGAGGAGAATTTGAGGTACAGTGGGAGGTTTCCAGATTAGATAAATTGGTAACCATTCTGATCTTGGTTAGAGTGCACGCTGAGTGTTTCTTTTCTCTCTCTCTTTGGCAGCGACCATTGACCCGACCCTAGACTTTGACTCAGTGACCAAGTTGACCGAACCTTCTTTACACTGGCTTTTGGATTGTCAGAGTTGCAGACCTCATTGCCACTCCTACTTTTACTCTTTTCTCCAGGACACCCCGTATTACTACGAACGTCCACTTCCATTGGACAAAACCATCGTATGGTTAGATACGAACTCGAAGGAATTATTCGAGGATGGTTTCTGGTTCTGGAGAAAACGGATAGGATTATTCAGTTGTCTTTTTCCTTTTACCTTCTCTCAAGTTGTGAGTACTCCTTGGTTTAGGAGATAGTACACCTATTACGCAAATTGGATAGTCTTCTTCCAAACCTTAGGCTGGTGCCGACCGGTAGGGAATGAAGAAAACCAATTAGCATAACGATGGTGTACAGAAGGTATTAAGATTAAGACAAAGCAAGGGATTAGTAAGAGGGCAAAGTAAATTGCGACTGATATTCACGACCAAACCAAGTATTTCTTCGCCAATCCTAAATCACCTTTGTATTTCTCCAGGACACTCCGTATCACTACGAAGATCCACAGTTTATTGGATACTCCATCGTATGGTTATATACGAACTCGAAAGGAACTTGTTCCAGTTCGGGGATGGATCCTGGTCCAGGAGAAATAGGAATAAGGTTTATTCGGTTGTCTTTTATCTTCACCTTCTCTCGCATTGTGAGTGCTCCTAGGATTAGGACAGTACACCCATTATGCTTATTGGATAGTCTTCTTCCAAACCATAGGCTGGTGCCGAACGGTAGGGAAGGAAGAAAACCATTTGGCGTAAGGGGTGTGCAGAAGGTAACGACTAAAGACATATAAAGGGATTTGGAGAGGTGGCAAAGAATTATGCGGTTATAGTTGTGAATCTGGATAATGGTAGAGGCATTACTAGGAATACCAGAATACCCCATCGAAACATTTCAATGTTTCAGTTCAACTGTGTACTGTTAAAAGAAAACTGATTTCCCGATTGGACACTTGCTCCAGGGTATGTATTTACCAGGTTTGATTCTCACATCTGTATGGTTTTACAGATGATGAGTGGGAGTAAGTTATTGGGAATAGGGTAATCATCCTCATTATATCGGGATTCGTTGTAATCGGTGATATTTGGGGAGATCATCTGGGTTGTTTGCCGGTCGGCAAATGTTTGGTTTTGAATATCCGCTGTTGTGCACCAATTTCAAATTGATATATCTGTACGTCTATTTTTCATAGAGTGAGATATACCTTTTGATATTATGTCGATGACATTTACCTATATCAGTGGATGGTTAGGTAAGGAGCATTAAACAGCGGTGTAATTCTTCTTAACCATAAGTACAGTTTTCAACCTACGACACACAGTGAAAGAGTTGTAAGACTCAGCGGACTTATACAAAGTATTGTATGTTTTCCAGTGTCCATTTGGACATAGGGGTTGGTCCTCATACTATATTCTGTTTACTTTTAACTTCTCTAGTTCTTAGACATGTGTTTCGTAGAAACACAGGGTCTAAGTTTTGAGGAGTTATAGGTATTTGAATAGAGTAGAGAACCAGGTGCAGCAAGTATCGGGATTCTTCAAGGTGATCGAAGATGTAGATACTTGTGTATGGTATTCAGTTGATAGTAATGATAAAGAGAAATTGCTTCTCTTTCAGGTTACTCATAATTGGAAGCATTCCTAAGTTGAGTAACGCTGATCGGCCTCCTTCCATTTAGTTGACATGCACTGGAGATAGCTGCATGATTTGAATCTGGTACAATTAAATCAGTTCCTCTGGTTCTATATTGGATATAGTACAGTTCATATCTTAACATTGTTAAGGTACGGGGAGTTGTCCGGCTTATGATTAAAACCAGACTCTGGATAACTCAAGGCACGTTTCTGTAATGGCTGTTTGTGGGTTGACCCAGGCTATGACGAGGGTTGACTTTCTACCATAAGAAAGATCAATAGTGATATTGTTCTAGACTCGCCACAGTTTTATTAAAAATGGATTTTTTTTTCAAAAACAGTAGTGGGAGTATGGTAGAACTGGAAGTGATTCCAGAACCGCAAACGATTACTGAAGATTTGATAAGGAACCTAAAGATTCAATCTGATTTGACATTCCATTGGCCACTCCGCAGATAAGGTGGGTGACTTCAGGCACCCGAGAGGTACTCAGGTAGCCTCAAGGACGGTGACAGGGAAGTTCTTGTTCACCCACACTTGCCATTGTTGTTGTTCCAGACTGCGAGACCCGGCAGGAGGATGAGTATAGCGTCGTTCTAAACTAGCTTTAGAAGTGCGCGTCTATATGACTCTGCCAGAGGGTTGTCGTAGTCAGTGGGAGCAGCGGAAGCATTGGTGGACATCAGGCTTATGTCTATTTATAGACTAAACCAGAAGTAGCGGAGATAGATCATCTATTTCTGATGTGACAGTCATAGGTTTGACGTCATCAAAATAGGGGATGGATCTGTTGAGAAGGTAGTAGGGTGTGATATCCGGGTTTTGGATGACATACACAAAGTAGGAAAGGAAACTCCTATACTACGATCGGTTATACTTTGGTCGTCACACAGTGGTTTCTCCACAAGGGACTTGGACATTATATCTGACATACTGGTTAGTAGATCTATGGTTTTAGATCTAGATTTGGGTGGTTTCCCAATCTGGGTACTTAGACAGCATTCTAAGAGTATTTAGAATGGACGACTTCTGGCATGGTGGTGTACCTGCAGGTAATGGAGTCACCCTCTCTAAAGGTGTCTTATAGACTAAAGTAGAGAGGGATGTGCATGATTGGGATATCACTTGCTTAGGCAATTGAGTCAATCATGAGATGTCAAGTACCACACCAGATGTTGTTCTTGCACTAGATGCAATAAGTTGATATTGATCCAATCCTGGAGAAACAGTAGGAAGCAGTTTTAGAACATAAGTGGATGTTCTAGGGATATGATAACGACAGCCTCATTCGAGAGACAGTTATCATTCCAGGCTTCCAAGGTGACATGGACGACAAGGAGGTTGTCAGAGTTATAGTTTTCCTTCTGACGAGGGGCAGTATTTTGGACAGGTGATCCAAGGCAATACTGAGGGTGGCATGGCGCAGGATACTGATTAAGTTCAGTTGACGATACAGTCTAAGAAGTTTGGATTTGGAGTTCATTTATGAGCTAGGTCCCATCAGGCATCCAGACATTCTAAGACAGGTATTGCTCATTTCGGGAGATGGCTTTCTTCCCGAACTTGAGATATAGAGAGACTTAGAAAGAAACTTCAGAGCGGATCCACTCACTGAGGCTATTCCTCGAACGCAATAGTCTCGCAAACGAGCTTTGTGAGACTGACTAGTAGAGGAGTTGGGTGTTCGGTATCACACGGGCTGTGAGTATGCGACATCGCAATAATTAGCCTTGAGTGCAAGTGGGAGATTGTTGGAGATAGTGCCCTCAGAGTCAATTATTGGATCACAGGCACGTGATTGCAATGATTGAGGGAGGACCTATCCCGGTACGACAGTCTTACTCGAGATGATAGTACGCTATCTGGTTTACCTTTATCATCGTGTACTGCTTTAGGTGACCTGACAGGTCGCTATTGCACGTTGATAGAGCCCCTAGGATTCTTGCTTGACTGCCGGCAGTATGAGGGCGATCATATAAGTGAGAGCTGGAGTCTATTAGCACATCCTTAAAAGGTCCCTAGTCGTGGGAGTTTCGAGACAGGGCATCGATACTCCAGAGTAGACTAGTGTATACAGTCGAGACCCCGACGAGGGGCGGTGGCCGGTCTCACAAGCCACTGGTGTCAGTTGGTTCACCTAAGATGTATACAGGTGCTCATTGGGTTATGAGTACACCGGACAGGACTCGCCGGGAACATGCTAGTTGGTCTTATACCTGACGTCAGATAGCAGTTCCCAGGTGACATGTGTACAGGTTAGTTCATCGACCTGGGGATCGTCATTTGTCTCGTGTGAGTTCCCACTGTGCTTTGATTACTACCCTACCACGGCTCAAAGGAGTCGTGCAAACAGGTTTTAGTTGGGTACAGTCCCGAGCCACATGGAGGCAGTGAGCGGATCTTCGGGGGTTCGTCTCTCCCGGTATTGGGGGTGAGGTCGCGCTGTGTCTAGGAGAGCCATTACACGAAGTCCTTGGCCAAGGCAGGAGATTTACTGGTAGGTATTCCAGTAGTATCTCAGGGTGTTCTGGGCTACACTCCGACACGACTTGTACCGCTTTTGGGGGTCTAACTTTTACCCACCCCCTAGGCCCGACATACGATGCTCATAGACGAACGGACCGGACTGTACGGATATTGTCACTGACAGGCTCAGTAGGGTGTCAGGATGAGTTCGCTCATCGACGTCCCTTTTAGTCAATAGCTGGTGGCCCGTTACGTATTGGCTTATACCTCTGACGTGCTAGTGGTTAAATCCACAGCCATAGTATTGACGAGTCTTTAGAGTCCACCACACATTCAGTTACTCAGCTTTCGGGCGAAACGCTGTAGAGGCCGTATGGAGATATGGCAGGGTTCGATCAGATACGTGCGGTATTGCACGGATCGTGATCGGACGGTTTTTACTAGCCGGCTTTGGCTTAAGCCGGATCTTAGTATTTGATAATGTAGTTTTGTCTCTTTACATTTGTATTTCGGTCGAAATACAAATGCGGGTATGTATGCACAGTATCGGGGTTTTCCTGTAATTTATTATGGGACCAGTTTTCTGGGGTTGCCAGTTTGCATTCCGTTCCGGCCGGTTTTCTCTTTTTCCTTCCCGGTCGGACTTTTCGTTGGAGGGTGTTAATTGCAAGTTTGCAATTAACATCTTGTGGAGGGGTTCTTTGCATATTGCCATGCTCCATCCCTTGCATTAATTAAGGTAAGGATGGGTATGGGTTTTGGATGTGATTTTGTGTTGGAAATTGAATTTGGGGCCGGCCACTGTTGGGTATGGAATGATTGATTATGTGGCTGCTGGCATTGTTTATGATGGATTGTTTTAATTAATATTTTTATGATTGCAATGTGTTAAAAAAGTGAGTGTGCTGGAGTGTATCTTGATGGTGTTGAGGATTAATTTATTATAGCATGGTTTTTATCCATTGACTTCACCCATGCACACTATTGACTTCATTTTTCCAGTAAGCATAAATGAGTGCTTGTTTCATTCATTTCCAGTGAGCTCAAAAAGGCATCTGGCCGAGCTACATTTTGAGGGCATGCTCCAATTATCTTTAAGCCTTCATGAAAATCATTGTTCATAAATTCCTCCATCTTGGCAACCTCATAAACCCCAAAGAGACAGCTATTCTACGCTATTCTACAGCAAATCTTGGACGCGTCGGCTAGCCTACTTCGCGCCCGAGTTGCCTCGGTATTGAGGTGGGAGCCCATAAAAGATGCAGGCGACGTGGTGCCCTTCCGGCGAACAGGCGACGACCGGAGATCCCGCGAGGAGATCGGAGTGGAGATGAAGACCGGAGGACTCGGATCAGTCGGTATATCTCTAACCCGTCTTCTAGTTAGCTTAGACTTGTTAATGGTTACGATCCGGAGTTTAGTGCGCGGTGGTGCCGGTTTGCAAAGTCCGCAAAATTAAAGTTTATCACCGCTTCCGCATTCCGGCGTCGGATTGACGGCCGGGGCGCCGCCGTGCACTTACATTATATCCATATACGCAAACTCAATTGTAGGACACATGCACCATTACCAGGTTTTATATGCAGCACGAGCACTATTCATGTTTACACACACACCCTGGTAATTGCCATGCCACCACACTAGATAACCTTTAATTTAAACCTTTTACTAATTGATGCTTAAATTGTGCTATTTCCTTAAAATGAAACCGTAGGATTGCTATTCTTGTGCACGTACTTCATCATATTAATTGTTCATGCTTAATACATTAATCACACATCGCAACTTGATTATTGATATCATACGCATTCATTATCATTGATATATGCACTTATGAGGATTTCTGAGATTTTATGATATTGCTGGATTTCGGGGGAAAACCGCAAAATTTCTAAACTTTTTATATTTTTTTAAAATATGTAAATTGCGGTTTTCTAGTGATGTAAGTGTCGTCCACCATGAGTTTGCTGTGGATTTGGAAATCCGTGTCGAGGAGTGGAGGAACCGGCACGGGTACATGGTGGGCCCGGTAAGGTACCCTGGGGCAAGAGGAATGTGGTGATGACGTTGAGCCTGGCAGGGGACGGATTACCTACCGGTGACTGTTTGGGACGGCGGATATCCAGAGGACACCGACCGTGGCCGCTAGATGATGAGATATTGATATTTGAGATGGGTCAGCCGGACGGCTGAGGCCTGAGATACATTTATGAGATTTGAGACAGCTTTTGGGTGTCGTTGCTGGACACCGATTTTCGTCGATTCATTGACATTATGCTGGCATTCTAAAAGAGTTTCAAAAACAAAAAGAGATAAAATATTTCTTATATATACCTATTGAGACCTTAGATTTTCATGTTGCATACATATTAGCACACTGATATGATATACACACCTGCTAGTGCATCCAGTCATACCTGTATTTTAGATGCTAGGATGCTTGTGTGCATGCATACGATAGCCTTTGCAGATGTTATTTATTACTCACGAGTTGGCAACTCACCCCCGTTGTGCCACAGTCTTTTGCAGGTCCGCTCCGTCAGTTCAGTAGCGGCGGGCGCACTTGTTCTTTTACCTGTTTTGCTTGGGCTCGAGATTGGCTCATAGGTGGGTTATGTTATTATTTTGTACCACCTTGTATATTCTTGTATCTAGTGTACTCCATCTACTGTTTCTACCAGATTATTGTATATTGACCTAGAGATGAGACTGTGAGGTTTGTGGATTTTATGCTGTATTTTGGGGTCGAGCTCACTTGAGCCGACATGCTACTTTTTCATGCTTCCTTATGCTTTATTATGCTTGTTGTCATTTACATTGCGTGGGATTTGTGACCGCTTTATGGCGAAGAGCTAGCTCCCGCTTGGGGATGCCCTATTTTGTTGGATTCATGTTTATTTATGTTGTACCCATTTTGGGGGCCAGTATTTACAAAGGAGACTCTGCCGAAATTTTCGGAAAAATTAGTATTGTTTTTAAAAGGGGTTTTACATGACTTATTTGATAAACTTGCTTTCAAATGTTTGGGTTTTCTTCACTCTTTTGCTTAATTGGTTTTGTTTTCTGGGCTTTTGGCTTACTTATTTTACGGACGCCTTTAGACGTTTCGTAAACTTAAGTGCCAGTCACGTTCCGTACCCTGCGGGTCATGACAAAGTTGGTATCAGAGCGATAGGTTTTACTTTTGTGAGTGTAGGATGACCCTTGGTAGATAGAGTAAGTGACTTAAGCAGGGTAACGTAGCGTGCGTATGTCCGCGGCATACTTACGATACGGTACTCCGCCTAAGTGACTTTAGGATATACTTGCTTGAAAAATTCCTTCTTCAATTCCGTGTATCCTATGATCCTATTGCACTGTCCTTACTATTCGTTTTCCTGTAACAGCCACTATGCCGCCGAAGGCTACGAGGGCTGCCGCCAGAGACGAGATTCGAGCTGGCTCGTCCGAGACTAGGACTGAGCAGGGTGGTATGCCTACGCCGCAGGGACAGACCGATCCACCTTCCCCAGGCCGTATGGATAGGCTCGAGACCGGTATGGAGGAGTTGCGACAGATGATGGGAGGCATGCAGGAGCTGCGTCAGATGGTAGGATCCCTAGTTGCAGCCAGTCGTACACCGAGGCCGGATGACGTACCTACTACATCACAGACGACCATGATACCTGCTCCTACTACTACCACCGTGGCCATTCCGGTTTCACTACAGGATTTCATGAGGCTGAGACCTCCAGTATTCACCGGCACCGAGACAGCGGAGGACCCACAGACGTTCCTTGACAGT
Organism: Agapanthus africanus; assembly: GCA_030015575.1. Lineage (NCBI taxonomy): Eukaryota > Viridiplantae > Streptophyta > Magnoliopsida > Asparagales > Amaryllidaceae > Agapanthus > Agapanthus africanus. The sequence goes on from CM057338.1 coordinate 738,120,433, forward strand.
TTAGCCAGGATCTGCCGTTCGCTGAGATGTTCGGATGATCGATGGGTAGAGCTTGCGAGTTTCCGACTAGAGGGTCTCGCGCAGACATGGTGGGAGTCAGTCTTGAGAGGTCGAGCTGCAGATCTACCGCCTATGACTTGGGCCGAGTTTACAGCGGTCTTTCTAGCCCGTTTCCTTCCAGAGAGCGTTCGTGACGCCAGAGCTCGCAGCTTCGAGGCCTTAGTCAAGACACCTGGGATGACGGTGTCTGAGTATGACATCCAGTTTACACAGTTATCCCGATATGCTCAGTATTTGGTGGATACCGAGGAGAAGATGGTGAAGAGGTTCGTGCAGGGACTTGATGCCCAGCTATATCTTGCCATTGGCGCCCAGCACTACGACACTTATTCAGCTGCTATGGATACGGCATTACGGATGGAGGCACGCATATCGCGGACTTCGGCCGTTTCTGGGCCGAAGAGGATTCGTACCGATGTACCGTCTCAGAGACAGCGCGCCAGATTCTTTCCGAGAGATAGGCCTGGCAGAGGATTTGGGCGGGGACAGTTATATGGTTCTTATCCCCAGGGGCAGCAGCCGTCTCCAGGGTGTTTTGGGTGCGGGAGTCTGCATCATCTTGTCAGAGACTGTCCGGTGAGACGACAGGGAGTAGCGACAGTTCCGCACGTGACCCTACCACCATCACCACCCCCTCCTCAGAGAGCCCTACTTCCTACCCCAGGCGATGCTCCACGCCAGTTAGGTGCACCGAGAGGCCGTGGACGCGGCGGTCCTGTTCAGAGAGGACGAGGAGGCAGAGGCCGAGGTCGAGGTCAGCCCGCTATCGGTGGAGGACAGGCCCAAGTTTTTGCTTTGACACCGCAGGATGCGCAGGCATCCAATGCCGTTGTGACAGGTACCTTGCCAGTTTGTTCTTTCGACGCCCGGGTATTATTCGACCCAGGTTCCACACATTCGTACGTATCTACACACTTTGCACCGATGTTGGGCCGTGAGTCGTCGTCGTTAGATCAGCCGCTTGTTGTTGTTACTCCGGTAGACGAGTCGTTTGTCGCTCGGTTTGTATTTCGTTTGTGTTCCGTTCGTATCGGGGAGAGGGATTCATCAGTTGATTTGATACTCCTCGATATGTTGGACTTTGATGTGCTTCTGGGCATGGATTGGCTAGCCACTTGTTATGCTTCGGTAGACTGCCGTGAGAAGGCAGTCAGATTTAGCTTTCCGGGAGAGCCAGTCCTTGTTATTCAGGGAGACCGCAGTGTCGCCCTTCCCAGCTTAATTTCGTCTCTTCGCGCTGGTCAGCTCTTGCGGAAGGGATGTCAGGGATTCTTAGCGTTTGTTTGTGATACGCGAGCTGCAGAGGTTCCGTTGGACCGGGTCCCGGTAGTTTGTGAGTTCCCTGATGCTTTCCCTGATGAGCTACCTGGGCTACCGCCTGAGCGCGATGTTGAGTTCTGTATTGATTTGATTCCCGGTTCGGGGCCTATTTCTATACCGCCTTATCGGATGGCCCCGGCAGAGCTTCGAGAGCTGAAGGATCAGTTGCAGGATTTGTTGGATAAGGGGCTTATTCGACCGAGTGTTTCTCCGTGGGGTGCTCCGGTCCTGTTTGTCAAGAAGAAGGATGGAAGTTTGCGCTTATGTTCGACTACCGCCAGCTGAACAAAGTTACCGTTCGGAACAGATATCCGTTTCCGCGCATTGATGACTTGTTCGACCAGCTTCAGGGTGCGGGGTATTTTTCGAGGATCGACTTGCGATCAAGGATACCATCAGCTGCGAGTTCGACAGGAGGATATACCGAGGACAGCTTTCCGCACGCGCTACGGCCACTACGAGTTTTTGGTGATGTCGTTCGGACTCACCAACGCCCCAGCAGCATTCATGGATTTGATGAACCGTACATTCAGGCCGTATCTTGACTTGTTCATCATCGTGTTTATCGACGATATCTTGGTGTACTCCCGGAGCAGAGAGGAGCACGAGCAGCACTTGCGGATTACGTTACAGACTCTGAGGGAGCATCAGCTGTTCGCGAAGTTCTCCAAGTGTGCTTTCTGGCTGGACAGCGTCGGATTCTTGGGTCACGTGGTTACGAGAGACGGCATTTGTGTGGACCCGAAGAAGATTGAGGCTGTTCAGCAGTGGCCCCGACCTACATCGGTGACTGAGATCCGTAGTTTTCTAGGCTTGGCGGGCTACTACAGGCGTTTTGTTCAGGACTTCTCCCGTATAGCTGCACCGTTGACCGGTTTGACCCGGAAGGGAGTTCCTTTCGTCTGGACAGAGGAGTGCGAGCGCAGTTTTCAGCAGCTACGGACTTGTTTGACTACGGCGCCGGTATTATCTTTGCCTTCGGGATCAGGCGGATTTGTTGTCTACTGTGATGCTTCGCGAGTGGGATTAGGATGCGTATTGATGCAGCATGGCCGGGTGATCGCCTACGCTTCTCGGCAGTTGAAGAAGCATGAACAGAACTACCCCACTCATGTTTTGGAGATGGCTGCAGTGGTCTTTGCACTGAAGATTTGGCGACATTACCTGTACGGCGAGTCGTGTCAGATATTCACCGATCACAAGAGCTTAAAGTACATATTTCAGCAGCGAGACCTGAACCTCAGACAGCGTCGTTGGATGGAGTTGGTGAAAGACTACGACTGCGAGATCTTATATCACCCCGGCAAGGCGAATGTGGTGGCAGATGCGTTGAGTAGGAGGCCCGGGGGTAGTCTATCCTTTTTGCGCGCAGTGCAGAGGCAGTCGTCAGCTGATTGGCAGATGTTATGCGACAGCCGAATTGAGTTCGAGTTCACTCAGACAGGGGGACAGCTCGCGCATGTTCGTGCACGCCCACAGTTGCTTGACCGTATATATGAGGCACAGCGCAGTGACGACCGTTGCTCAGAGATCATGGCACAGATGGGACAGGGCAGATTTTCCGAGTTCGTGGTTGATGATCAGGGGATTTTACGATATGGATCTAGACTGTGCGTACCAGATGCTGATGGATTGCGGCGCGACATTCTTGAGGAGGCACACCGATCAGTGTATAGTGTCCACCCCGGTTCCACCAAGATGTACCATGATATGAGAGAGACCTACTGGTGGGACGGGATGAAGAGGGACATTGCGGAGTTCGTTTCGAGATGCCTGACTTGTCAGCAAGTCAAGGCCGAGCACCAGAGGCCCGCAGGAGAGCTACAGCCGTTACCCATTCCAGAGTGGAAATTGGAGCAGATTTCGATGGATTTCGTTGTGGGTCTACCCAGGACCAGTCGAGGGTACGACTCCATCTGGGTGATCGTGGATAGATTGACGAAAGCGGCTCACTTCCTTCCGGTGAAGACGACTTTCAGCTTCGCTCAGTATGCTCAGCTCTATATTGACGAGATCGTGCGACTACATGGCGTACCGACTTGTATCGTGTCAGATCGAGGCACTCAGTTCACCAGCCGACTTTGGCAGAGACTTCAGGAGGCTTTGGGCACTCGTTTGAGCTTCAGCACAGCGTTTCATCCGCAGACCGACGGACAGTCAGAGCGGACCATTCAGACTCTCGAGGATATGCTCAGAGCGTGCGTTTTAGACTTTGGTGGTAGCTGGGATCGTCATTTACCTCTAGTGGAGTTCTCCTACAACAACAGCTTCCAGGATACTATTCAGATGGCACCTTTCGAGGCATTGTATGGGAGGAGATGCAGATCGCCCGTTTGTTGGACAGAGCTCAGCGAGAGCAGCATTTTGGGGCCGCAGCTTGTTGAGGAGACGACATCGAAGATCCAGTTGATCCGAGACCGGATGAGAGCGGCTCAGAGCAGGCAGAAATCCTATGCAGACAGGCGCCATCGCAGGTTAGAGTTCACAGTTGGCGACCATGTTTTTCTGAGGGTCTCTCCGATGAAGGGCGTGATGCGTTTTGGGCGAAAGGGAAAGCTTAGCCCTAGATTCGTAGGTCCCTTCGAGATCCTCGAGCGTGTCGGCGCAGTTGCATATCGTTTGGCTCTTCCTCCCAGCTTTCCCGATGTTCACCCCGTTTTTCATGTTTCGATGCTCCGCAAGTACCTTCACGACCCTTCGCATGCGATTCAGCACCCGACAGTCCAGCTAGAGCGCGACCTTTCTTTTGCAGAGCAGCCGGTGGCCATCCTGGATCGGCAGGTGAAGAAGTTGAGGTCGAAGATTATACCAACCGTCAAGGTCCTTTGGCGTAGCCCGAGCAGCGAGGAGGTTACCTGGGAGACCGAGGGCGAGATGAGGAAGAAGTATCCCCATCTCTTTGAAGGTACGCGTAGCTATATTTTTAAATTCGGGGACCGAATTTCTTTAAGGGGGGAAGATTTTAGCGTCTTGAAAAGTCGTTTTGGTGTTTTCCTGAAATTCGGTGAAAATTCGGTATTTTTCCGAAAACCGTCTTTCTCGATATTTTGCAGTTTAGGGCTAATTATACCTTAAATGGATAGGTAATTACTTGTTTTTAGTAGCTAATGAGTTAATTATGAAATTTTGGTCATTTAAAAAAATTTCCCTATTTTTCAATTTTTTAATATTATTTTAAGCCGGTAAGAAAATACATTAAATAAGCGATAAATACAAATTTTTCCGGGATAATTTTAATCTCTAAAATTATGATAATTATAATCTAGTGATAACATGAATTTTTAGTAATTTATTTTGATTTTTAACAAATTTTTATGTTATGAAACGAATTTATTGAATTTTGAGCTAAAACTTGCAATTTTTGAGTTGTAGGGGGCCTTTTTGCATAAAATTTCTTTTGTAAAACCCCTCTCTCTTTTTCCTCAGCCCTAGGACAGCCCCACCTTGTGTGAGACCAGAAAATTCTGATCTCTTTTCTTTAGTTTCTTTCTTGAGTGATTTAAGGGGTTTTTTGGATTTATTTTAATTAAAATGAATAAAGTAAGGTGCATTTGACTTTGTGGACTTGACCCATGACCTTCCCCACTTGCCCACACCCTCCCCCATTCCTCCTCTGGCCGAAAATCCTGCACACCCTCTTCTTCCTCTCTTTTCTTTTCATTTTCTTCAATTTCTTCAAGAAAATACATCAAAATCCATGATTTAATTCAAAAATCCAAACAAAATCCTTAAGCTATCATTATCCTTAGCCATTCTTGCTTGGATCTTGGTGTTGAGGCCATCATTTGGAGCAAAATTTTCTTGCTTGATCCATAGATCAAGAGGTATAAATTCCTTCAAAGTTACTTTCTTTTGTTGCTAATTCCTTTAAATGCATGGTTTAGTGTTAATTTTAGTGTTAATCCTAGTATAGTTTCTTTTAGTTAATGGTTGATATTAAACTAGGGTTTTGAACCATGATGGTTAATTAAGTTGTTTTAATGTTAATCTAGTTGTTATTGAACTAATCTATATAGTTACCTTGTTGATATAGTTTTCAATTTTGCTAAATTAGTTAATTTTAGAAGGGTGAATTTGTTGTTTTAAATTTTCAAGAGAGGGTTTATGTTTGGTATTAGTTTGTGAAGCTTGTTTAGTGAGTGGATTAAGTTTTAGAAAGCATTATTTAATTGATTAAACCTAATTTGTTATCTAGTATTTTGCTAACCTTAATCTAAGGGGTGAACTTGCTAATTGGGTTTGAAATTAGTGTTAATTAAGTTTTTCAAGTATGGATTTTGATTTGCAATTGCTATTTATAAAAATCAAGAAAGGGTTTGGTTGTGGAATATAGGTTTTGGAGCATGGTTAATGTGTTGTAATTAGTGTGTGTGGATTGTTTGTAGTGTGCTTGGGTGAGTATGCTAGATTGTAGACGTTTTGTCGCAAATCGGCGATTTTTGCACCGATTTTGGATTGAAATGCTTACTAGATTTTTATATAAATTATGTGATGGATTATTTTTAATATCTTGATGATTGTATGGCTTGTCCTACGACTTTTAGGATGCGTGAGTGCGGATTTTTGGGTAGTCGGGTTTTAGTTTTGCCGGGCGACCAAATCGGCGTTTTTCGGCAGTTTTGCGATTTTCGCGTGTGTTCCGCGCACTTTGTGCACGTTGTACCTAGCTAGCGAACTTTAGTAGTTTCGTTGGGGTTTTGCGTCGTTCTTGATACGTAACCTTATATTTGGTACTGATGTAAATTCCAGGTTCGGTCGCGGAAACGTCAGACGCGGCGCGAAAGGGAAAGGCGGTGATTGGACACAGCTAGCCAGGGATTCCGGTGAGTAGATTTAACATCTACGGGGGACGATCGTTTGGATGGCGCAAGTCGGCCGATAGATTTAGTAAACTGGAAAATAGTAAATTGGATAATCACTTGTGACATTAGAATAATAATACTGGCATGATAATTGCTGCAATTAGATCAATATGTTATATCCATATACGCAAACTCAATTGTAGGACACATGCACCATTACCAGGTTTTATATGCAGCACGAGCACTATTCATGTTTACACACACACCCTGGTAATTGCCATGCCACCACACTAGATAACCTTTAATTTAAACCTTTTACTAATTGATGCTTAAATTGTGCTATTTCCTTAAAATGAAACCGTAGGATTGCTATTCTTGTGCACGTACTTCATCATATTAATTGTTCATGCTTAATACATTAATCACACATCGCAACTTGATTATTGATATCATACGCATTCATTATCATTGATATATGCACTTATGAGGATTTCTGAGATTTTATGATATTGCTGGATTTCGGGGGAAAACCGCAAAATTTCTAAACTTTTTATATTTTTTTAAAATATGTAAATTGCGGTTTTCTAGTGATGTAAGTGTCGTCCACCATGAGTTTGCTGTGGATTTGGAAATCCGTGTCGAGGAGTGGAGGAACCGGCACGGGTACATGGTGGGCCCGGTAAGGTACCCCGGGGCAAGAGGAATGTGGTGATGACGTTGAGCCTGGCAGGGGACGGATTACCTACCGGTGGCTGTTTGGGACGGCGGATATCCAGAGGATACCGACCGTGGCCGCTAGATGATGAGATATTGATATTTGAGATGGGTCAGCCGGACGGCTGAGGCCTGAGATACATTTATGAGATTTGAGACAGCTTTTGGGTGTCGTTGCTGGACACCGATTTTCGTCGATTCATTGACATTATGCTGGCATTCTAAAAGAGTTTCAAAAACAAAAAGAGATAAAATATTTCTTATATATACCTATTGAGACCTCAGATTTTCATGTTGCATACATATTAGCACACTGATATGATATACACACCTGCTAGTGCATCCAGTCATACCTGTATTTTAGATGCTAGGATGCTTGTGTGCATGCATACGATAGCCTTTGCAGATGTTATTTATTACTCACGAGTTGGCAACTCACCCCCGTTGTGCCACAGTCTTTTGCAGGTCCGCTCCGTCAGTTCAGTAGCGGCGGGCGCACTTGTTCTTTTGCCTGTTTTGCTTGGGCTCGAGATTGGCTCATAGGTGGGTTATGTTATTATTTTGTACCACCTTGTATATTCTTGTATCTAGTGTACTCCATCTACTGTTTCTACCAGATTATTGTATATTGACCTAGAGATGAGACTGTGAGGTTTGTGGATTTTATGCTGTATTTTGGGGTCGAGCTCACTTGAGCCAACATGCTACTTTTTCATGCTTCCTTATGCTTTATTATGCTTGTTGTCATTTACATTGCGTGGGATTTGTGACCGCCTTATGGCGAAGAGCTAGCTCCCGCTTGGGGATGCCCTATTTTGTTGGATTCATGTTTATTTATATTGTACCCATTTTGGGGGCCAGTATTTACAAAGGAGACTCTGCCGAAATTTTCGGAAAAATTAGTATTGTTTTTAAAAGGGGTTTTACATGACTTATTTGATAAACTTGCTTTCAAATGTTTGGGTTTTCTTCACTCTTTTGCTTAATTGGTTTTGTTTTCTGGGCTTTTGGCTTACTTATTTTACGGACGCCTTTAGACGTTTCGTAAACTTAAGTGCCAGTCACGTTCCGTACCCTGCGGGTCGTGACAGCTGGGGACAGGTGATATGACTCTCCGGATGGGCAATGGAATGCATGAAGATGCAATTGCAATAGGGGAATATCATCTAGGGTTGACTAGTGGACACATTTTGGTGTTGTACAGCTGTTTTTGTATTCCCAGTATGTTGTGTAATATTATATCAGTATCTTTGTTATCGAATGAAGGATATAGTTTTGCGCTTGAAACAAATGTTATGAACATTCACCTAAATCAAGAACTGATTGGGTATGGCACACTAGAAAACGGCATATACATACTTAATCAACTTCAAATTTTCTATATTCAAAACACGCGTAAAAGAAAGGCTCCAGATTCGAATCAAGCCTTCCTATGGCATTGTAGACTTGGTCATATAAACGAAACAAGGTTGATTAAGTTACATAAAGATGGATATCTAGATCCGTTTGAATATTCATCATATGCAACTTGTCAATCATGTATCAAAGGAAAAATGACCAAATCTCCGTTCACCGGACACGGAGAAAGAGCCACTGAACTCTTGGGACTAGTACACAGTGATGTATGTGGTCCGATGTCTACGCATGCACGAAGTGGTCACTCCTACTTCATAACTTTTACTGATGACTTCTCTAGGTATGGACATATATTCTTAATGAAACATAAATCCGAGGCCTTTGAGAAGTTTAAGGAGTATAAAAATGAAGTAGAGAAACAGACTGGTAAAAGCATCAAGACACTTCGATCTGATCGAGGTGGAGAATACTTAAGTACCAGTTTCCTTGAATGATTAAAAGAGAATGGAATTCTCTCTCAGCTTACTCCGCCTTATACACCTCAGCATAATGGTGTATCAGAAAGGAGGAATCGCACTCTGTTAGACATGGTACGTTCAATGATAAGTAGTGCTGAGTTGCCACTTTCCTTCTGGGGATATGCTCTAGAATCAGCAGCATACCTATTAAATAGAGTTCCGACTAAGTCTGTGCCTACCACTCCATATGAAATGTGGAGCGGGAAGAGACCATATCTCAAGTATATCAAGATATGGGGGTGTCCGGTATATGTTAAAAAGCATAATCCGGACAAGCTCGAGGCACGATCGGTTTTGTGCAAGTTTGTAGGATACCCCAAGCATTCAAGGGGGTATATGGTCTACCACACTGAAGAACAAAAGGTGTTTGTCGCTCGCCACATTGTCTTCTTAGAAAGCGAATTTCTTGCAAAAGAAATTAGTGGGAGCGCGGTAGAACTGGAAGAAATTCCAGAACCTCAAACTGCTACCGAGGACTTAATAGAACCTCAGATTTCAATAGAACATGACGAACCAACGCTACTCCGTAGATCTAGTAGGCTTTCTCATCCTCCAGAAAGATACAATGGTTGTCACGACCCGCAGGGTACGGAACGTGACTGGCACTTAAGTTTACGAAACATCTCAAGACGTCCGTAAAATAAGTAAGCCAAAGCCCAGAAACCAAAACCAAATAAGCAAAAGAGTGAAGGAAAACCAATCAATTGAAAGCGAGTTTATCAAATAAGTCATATCAAACCTTTTTAAAAACAATATAAATTTTTCCGAAAATTTCGGCAGAGCCTCCCTTGTAAATACTGGCCCCCAAAATGGGTACAACAAGAATATATATAAATACAACAAATAAGGCATCCACAAGCGGGAGCTAGCTCTTCGCCACAAGACGGTCACAAATCCCACGCAATATAAAACAACAACATGCAAAATAATCATAAAGAAGCATAAGAAAAACCGCATGTCGACTCAAGTGAGCTCGACCCCAAAATACAGCATAAAAAGTTCACAAATCTCACAGTCTCATCTCTAGGTCAATATACAACAATACTGGTAGATACAGTAGATGGAGTACTCTAGATACAAAGAATATACAAGATGGTACAAAAATAATAATACAACCCACCTACGAGCAAAAACCTCGAGTCCTGGCAAGAGAAGCAAAAGAAGCGGTGCGCCCGCCGCTACTGTGCTGACGGAGCGGACCTGCAAAAGACTGTGCCACAACGGGGGTGAGTTGCCAACTTGTGAGTAATAAATAACATCTATAGAGGCTATCGCAAGTATGCACACAAGCATCCTAGCATCTATAGTACAGGTATGGCAGGACATAATAGCAGGTATGTATGCAATATGAATATACTAGCAGGTATGAATGCAATGTGAATCAACTCGTGATTTGAATGTGTAAGTATAAGAAATCATGTTTTTCCTTTAGAAATCTCTTTTGAAATACCAGCACAATACCAATAGAATCAACAAGAACCTGTGTCCAGCAACGACACCTCAAAACTATCACAAATCTCATATATCCATGTCATAGTATCTCTGGCCTCAGCCATCTGGCTGACCCATCTCAATATCAATATCTCATCATCTCGCGGCCACGGTCGGTATCCTCTGCATATCCGCCGTGCCAAACAGTCACCGGTAGGTAATCCGTCCCCTGCCAGGCTCATCGTCAGCAACACGAGCTTCTTGCCCCAGGGTACCTTACCGGGCCCACTATGTACCCGAGACGGTTCATCCAACTCCTCGAAACGGGTCTCGAAAACCACAGCAAACTCATGGTGGACGACACTTACATCACTAGAAAACCGCAATTTACATATTTAAAAGAAATAATAAGTTTAGAAATTTTGTGGCTTTCCCCCGAAATCCAGAAATATCACAAAATCTCAAGAAATCCTCATAAATGCATATGCCAATGATAATGAATGCATATGGTATCAATAATCAAGTTGCGATGTATGATTGATAGACTAGGCATGAACAAATAACATGATGAGGTACATGTACATGAATAGCAATCCTACGATTTCATTTTAAGGAATTAAAGGCAATAGCACAGGTTTAAGCATCAATTATAGTAAAAGGTTTCAAATTGTAGGTTATCTAGTGTAGTGGCATGGCAATTACCAGGGCGTGTGTGTAAGCATGAATAGTGCTCGTGCTGCATATAAAAACCCTGGCAATGGTGCAGGTGTCCTATAGAATGGGTTCGCATATGTAGATCAAATAAGGTATGGATGTAGTTATTAATATCACTAAAATCTTAACTACTTAAACTATCGGGAGATTTGCGCCATCCAAACGATAGTCCCCCGTAGATGTTAAATCTACTCACCGGAATCCCTAGCTAGCCACGTCCAATCACCGCTTTCCCCTTTCGTGCCGCGTCTGACGTCTCCGCGACCGAACCTGCAATTTACATCAATACCAAACATAGGGTTACATATCAAGAACGACGCAAATCCCAAACGAGAATACTAACGTTCACAAGCTAGGTACAACGTGCACAAGGTGCGCGGAACACACGCGAAAATCGCAAAAACTAACTAAAATCGTCGATTTGGTCGCCCGGCAAAGCTAAAACCCGAACACTAAAAAAAACCGCACTCACACATCCTAAATGTCATAGGATATGCCAAAAATATCATCAAGATATCGCAAATAATTCATCACAATATTTTTATAAAAACCTAGTAAGCACTAAAAATTCCAAATATCGGCGCAACATCGCCGTTTTTGCGATAAAGTGCTCACATCATCGCACAATCCTACAATCCACACAACTAGCTAGCCACAACACTCAATTTAACTCATTTACCATGCTTCAAAACACATTTTCCATAAACAAACCCTTTCTAGAATTTCATAACTAGCAATCTTAATCCAAACTATACATGAAAAACCCTAAATTAACACTAGTTTATAGCCCAGTTAGCAAGTTAACCTCTTAGATTAGGTTGGCAAAACAACTAGATAACAAAATAACTTAATTAATCTCATAATGGTGTTCTAAACCATAATTAAAAGTCAAGCCATGAACTAAAAAAAAAACTAGATTAGAAATTAACACTAATTTAACATTTCAAAGTTCAAATTTAGCATAATACAACTAACAATTAACCATAGATTAGAAATTATACCTCCTAAGCCTAAACCCTTGGTTGCTCTAACCACTCAAGACACCTCTTTTCTCCAAGATTTGAACACATTTAGGTTTTAGAGGAGGTGGAAAAAGGGTTTGCTTTGAATTTGTGAAAGAAATTTTGGATTTTGATGGATTTTTGTGATAAAAATGAAGCAAAAAGGGAATGAGAATTGGGGAATTTTCTTGGGCTGTTGCTGTAGGAATTCTCAGCTGTTGAGGAGTGGGGAGAGGTGTGGGGGAGTTGGGGAAAGGTGTAGAGAAAGTTTCAAAGTCAAAAGACCAAGTCAAACAACAAAACCCATACCCAATTTAATATATTAAAACCCTTATCATATCATTTTGTTCAAATGAGATGGGGAAAAATTTTGTGGGCTTGCTGCTGAGGTGGGGCCGGCCAAGAGGGTGTGAGGATGAGTGTGAGAGAGTGCACAAAAATTTTTATGCAAAAAGACCCCCTACAAGTCCAAATTTGCAAGTTTTAGCTTAAATTCAATAAATTTCGTTTTCCATAATAAAAATTAGTTAAAACTTGAAATAAAATACTAAAAATTTATATTACAACGAGATTTTAATTAACATGATTTTAAAGATTAAAATTAGCCCAAAGAAATTTGTATTTATCGCTAATTTAATGTATTTTCTTACCTGCTTAAAATAATATTGAAAAATTGAAAAATAGGGAAAATTTTTTAAATGACCAAAAATTAATAAGTAACTCATTAGCTACTAAAAACTAGCAATTACCTATCCAAATTAGGTATAATTAGTCCTAAACTGCAAAATAACAAAAAAGACGGTTTACGGAAAAATACCGAATTTTCACCGATTTTCAGGAAAACATCAAAACGACTTTTCAAGGCGCTACAATCTTCCCCCCTTAAAGAAATTCGGTCCCCGAATTTAAAAATATAGCTACGCGTACCTTCAAAGAGATGGGGATATTTCTTCCTCATCTCGCCCTCGGTCTCCCAGGTGACCTCCTCGCTGCTCGGGCCACGCCAAAGGACCTTGACGGTCGGTATAACTTTCGATCTCAACTTCTTCACCTGCCGATCCAGGATGGCCACCGGCTGCTCTGCAAAAGAAAGGCCGCACTCTAGCTGGACTGTCGGGTGCTGAATCGTCTGCGAAGGGTCGTGAAGGTACTTGCGGAGCATCGAAACATGGAAGACGGGGTGAACATCGGGAAAGCTGGGTGGAAGCGCCAAACGATATGCAACTGCGCCGACACACTCGAGAATCTCGAAGGGACCCACAAATCTGGGACTAAGCTTTCCTTTTCGCCCAAATCGCATCACGCCCTTCATCGGAGAGACCCTCAGAAAAACATGATCGCCAACCGCGAACTCTAGTCTGCGACGGCGACTGTCTGCATACGATTTCTGCCTGCTCTGAGCTGCTCTCATCCGGTCTCGAATCAACAATATCTTCGCTGTCGTCTTCTCAACAAGATGCGGCCCCAAAATACTGCTCTCGCTGAGCTCGGTCCAACAGACGGGCGATCTGCATCTCCTCCCATACAAAGCCTCGAAAGGTGCCATCTGAATAGTATCCTGGAAGCTGTTGTTGTAGGAGAACTCCACTAACGGTAAATGACGATCCCAGCTACCGCCGAAGTCTAAAACGCACGCTCTGAGCATGTCCTCGAGAGTTTGAATGGTCCGCTCTGACTGTCCGTCGGTCTGCGGATGAAACGCTGTGCTGAAGCTCAAACGAGTGCCCAAAGCCTCCTGAAGTCTCTGCCAAAGTCGGCTGGTGAACTGGGTGCCTCGATCTGACACGATACAAGTTGGTACGCCATGCAACCGCACGATCTCGTCAATGTAAAGCTGGGCATACTGAGCGAAGCTGAAAGTGGTCTTCACTGGCAGGAAGTGAGCCGCTTTCGTCAATCGATCTACGATCACCCAGATGGAGTCGTACCCTCAACTGGTCCTGGGTAGACCCACAACGAAATCCATCGAAATCTGTTCCCATTTCCACTCTGGAATGGGTAACGGCTGTAGCTCTCCTGCGGGCCTCTGGTGCTCGGCCTTGACTTGCTGACAAGTCAGGCATCTCGATACAAACTCCGCAATGTCCCTCTTCATCCCGTCCCACCAGTAGGTCTCTCTCATATCATGGTACATCTTGGTGGAACCGGGGTGGACACTATACACTGATCGGTGTGCCTCCTCAAGAATGTCGCGCCGCAATCCATCAGTATCTGGTACGCACAGTCTAGATCCAAATCCTAAAATCCCCTGATCATCAATCACGAACTCGGAAAACCTGCCCTGTCCCATCTGTGCCATGATCTCTGAGCAACGGTCGTCTCTGCGCTGTGCCTCATATATACGGTCATGCAACTGTGGGCGTGCACGAACATGCGCGAGCTGTCCCCATGTCTGAGTGAACTCGAACTCAACTCGGCTGTCGCATAAAATCTGCCAATCTGCTGACGACTGCCTCTGCACTGCGCGCAAATAGGATAGACTACCCCCGGGCCTCCTGCTCAAAGCATCTGCTACTACATTCGCCTTGCCTGGGTGATATAAGATCTCACAGTCGTAGTCTTTCACCAACTCCATCCAACGACGCTGTCTGAGGTTCAGGTCTCGCTGCTGAAATATGTATTTTAAGCTCTTGTGGTCTGTGAATATTTGGCACGACTCGCCATATAGGTAATGTCGCCAAATCTTCAGTGCAAAGACCACTGCAGCCATCTCCAAATCTTGAGTGGGGTAGTTCTGTTCATGCTTCTTCAACTGCCGAGAAGCATATGCGATCACCCGGCCATGCTGCATCAATACGCATCCTAACCCCACTCGCGAAGCATCACAGTAGACCACAAATCCGCCGATCCCGAAGGCAAAGATAATACCGGCGCCGTAGTCAAACAAGTCCGTAGCTGCTGAAAACTGCGCTCGCACTCCTCTGTCCAAACGAAAGGAACTCCCTTCCGGGTCAAACCGGTCAAAGGTGCAGCTATACGGGAGAAGTCCTGAACAAAACGCCTGTAGTAGCCCGCCAGGCCTAGAAAACTACGGATCTCAGTAACCGATGTAGGTCGGGGCCACTGCTGAACAGCCTCAATCTTCTTCGGGTCCACACATATTCCATCTCTCGTAATCACGTGACCCAAGAATCCGACGATGTCCAGCCAGAATGCACACTTGGAGAACTTTGCGAACAGCCGGTGCTCCCTCAGATTCTGTAACGTAATCCGCAAGTGCTGCTCGTGCTCCTCTCTGCTCCGGGAGTACACCAAGATATCGTCGATAAACACGATGATGAACAAGTCAAGATACGGCCTGAATGTACGGTTCATCAAATCCATGAATGCTGCTGGGGCGTTGGTGAGTCCGAACGACATCACCAAAAACTCATAGTGGCCGTAGCGCGTGCGGAAAGCTGTCCTCGGTCTATCCTCCTGTCGAACTCGCAGCTGATGGTATCCTGATCGCAAGTCGATCCTCGAAAAATACCCCGCACCCTGAAGCTGGTCGAACAAATCATCAATGCGTGGCAACGGATATCTGTTCCGCACGGTAACCTTGTTCAGCTGGCGGTAGTCGATACATAAGCGCAAACTTCCATCCTTCTTCTTGACAAACAGGACCGGAGCACCCCACGGAGAAACACTAGGTCGAATAAGCCCCTTATCTAACAAATCCTGCAACTGATCCTTCAGCTCTCGAAGCTCTGCCGGGGCCATCCGATAAGGTGGTATAGAAATAGGCCCCGAGCCGGGAATCAAATCGATGCAGAACTCAACATCGCGCTCAGGCGGTAGCCCAGGCAGCTCGTCAGGGAAAACATCAGGGAACTCAAAAACAACCGGAACCTGGTCCAACGGAACCTCTGTAGCTCTAGTATCACAGACATAGGCTAAGAATCCCTGACATCCCTTTCGCAAGAGCTGACCAGCGCGAAGAGACGAAATCAAGCTGGGAAGGGTGACGATGCGGTCTCCCTGAATAACAAGGACTGGCTCTCCCGGAAAGCTAAATCTGACTGCCTTCTCACGGCAGTCCACCGAAGCATAACAAGTGGCGAGCCAATCCATGCCCAGAAGCATATCAAAGTCCAACATATCGAGGAGAATCAAATCAATCGATGAATCCCTCTCCCCGATACGAACGGAACACAATCGAAACACAAAACGAGCGACAAACGACTCGCCTACCGGAGTAATAACAACAAGCGGCTGATCTAACGACGACGACTCACGGCCCAACATCGGTGCAAAGTGTGCAGAGACGTACGAATGTGTGGAACCTGGGTCGAACAATACTCGTGCATCGAAAGAACAAACTGGCAAGGTACCTGTCACAACGGCGTTGGATGCCTGCGCATCCTGCGGTGTCAAAGCAAATACTCGGGCCTGTCCTCCACCGATAGCGGGCTGACCTCGACCTCGGCCTCTGCCTCTTCCTCCTCTCTGAATAGGACCACCGCGTCCACGGCCTCTGGGTGCACCTAACTGGCGTGGAGCATCTCCTGTGGTAGGAAGTAGGGCTCTCTGGGGAGGGCGTGGTGATGGTGGTAAGGTCACATGCGGAACTGTCGCCGCTCCCTGTCATCTCGCCGGACAGTCTCTGACAAGATGGTGCGGACTCCCGCACACAAAACACCCTGGCGACGGCTGCTGTCCCTGGGGATATGAACCATCTAACTGACCCCGTCCAAATCCTCTGTCGGGCCCATCCCTCGGAAAGAATCTGACACGCTGCCTCTGAGACGGTACCTCGGTTCGAATCCTCTTCGGCCCAGAAACGGCCGAAGTCTGTGATATGCGTGCCTCCATCCGTAATGCCGTATCCATAGCAGCTGAATAAGTGTCGCAGTGCTGGGCACCAATGGCAAGATATAGCTGGGCATCAAGTCCCTGTACGAACCTCTTCACCCTCTTCGCTTCGGTATCTACCAGGTACGAGGCATATCGGGACAACTGTGTAAACTGAACGTCATACTCAGACACCGTCATCCCAGATGTCTTGACCAAGGCTTCGAAGCTACGAGCTCTGGCGTCACGAACGCTCTCTGGGAGGAAACGAGCTAGAAAGACCGCTGTAAACTCGGCCCAAGTCATAGGCGGTAAACCTGCAACTCGACCTCTCAAGACTGACTCCCACCATATCTGCGCGAGACCCTCTAGACGGAAACTCGCAAGCTCTACCCATCGATCATCCGAACATCTCAGCGAACGGCAGATCCTGGCTAAACTGTCAAGGAACGACTGTGGGTCCTCCGCTGCCTCGGTGACGGTGAATACTGGAGGTCTCAGCCTCATGAAATCTTGTAGTGAAACCGGGATGGTCACGGCGGTAGTAGTAGGAGCAGGTATCATAGTAGTCTGGGATGTAGTAGGTGCGTCATCCGGCCTCGGTGTACGACTGGCTGCAACTAGAGATCCTACCATCTGACATAGCTCCTGCATACTCCCCATCATCTGTCGCAACTCCTCCATACCAGTCTCAAGCCTATCCATACGGCCTGGGGAAGGTGGATCGGCCTGTCCCTGCGGCGTAGGCATACCACCCTGCTCGGTCCTAGTCTCGAACGAGCCAGCTCGAATCTCGTCTCGGGCAGCAGCCCTCTGTGCTCCCGTAGCCTTCGGCGGCATAGTGGCTGGTACAGGAAAAAGGATAATAAGAACAATGCAATAGAATCATAGGATACACGGAATTGAAGAAGGAATTTCAAGCAAGTATATCCTAAAGTCACTTAGGCGGAGTACCGTATCGCAAGTATGCCGCGGACATAGACACGCTACGTTACCCTACTTAAGTCACTTACTCCATCTACCAAGGGCCATCCTACACTCAAAAAGGTAAAACCTATCGCTCTGATACCAACTTTGTCACGACCCGCAGGGTACGGAACATGACTGACACTTAAGTTTACGAAACGTCTCAAGACGTCCGTAAAATAAGTAAGCCAAATCCCAGAAACCAAAACCAAATAAGCAAAAGAGTGAAGGAAAACCAATCAATTGATAGCGAGTTTATCAAATAAGTCATATCAAACCTTTTTAAAAACAATATCAATTTTTCCGAAAATTTCGGCAGAGCCTCCCTTGTAAATACTGGCCCCCAAAATGGGTACAACAAGAATATATATAAATACAACAAATAAGGCATCCACAAGCGGGAGCTAGCTCTTCGCCACAAGGCGGTCACAAATCCCACGCAATATAAAACAACAACATGCAAAATAATCATAAAGAAGCATAAGAAAAACCGCATGTCGACTCAAGTGAGCTCGACCCCAAAATACAGCATAAAAAGTTCACAAATCTCACAGTCTCATCTCTAGGTCAATATACAACAATACTGGTAGATACAGTAGATGGAGTACTCTAGATACAAAGAATATACAAGATGGTACAAAAATAATAATACAACCCACCTACGAGCAAAAACCTCGAGTCCTGGCACGAGAAGCAAAAGAAGCGGTGCGCCCGCCGCTACTGTGCTGACGGAGCGGACCTGCAAAAGACTGTGGCACAACGGGGGTGAGTTGCCAACTCGTGAGTAATAAATAACATCTATAGAGGCTATCGCAAGTATGCACACAAGCATCCTAGCATCTATAGTACAGGTATGGCAGGACATAATAGCAGGTATGTATGCAATATGAATATACTAGCAGATATGAATGCAATGTGAATCAACTCGTGATCTGAATGTGTAAGTATAAGAAATCATGTTTTTCCTTTAGAAATCTCTTTTTAAATACCAGCACAATACCAATAGAATCAACAAGAACCTGTGTCCAGCAACGACACCTCAAAACTATCACAAATCTCATATATCCATGTCATAGTATCTCTGGCCTCAGCCATCTGGCTGACCCATCTCAATATCAATATCTCATCATCTCGCGGCCACGGTCGGTATCCTCTGCATATCCGCCATGCCAAACAGTCACCGGTAGGTAATCCGTCCCCTGCCAGGCTCATCGTCAGCAACACGAGCTTCTTGCCCCGGGGTACCTTACCGGGCCCACCATGTACCCGAGACGGTTCATCCAACTCCTCGAAACGGGTCTCGAAAACCACAGCAAACTCATGGTGGACGACACTTACTTCACTAGAAAACCGCAATTTACATATTTAAAAAAAATAATAAGTTTAGAAATTTTGCGGCTTTCCCCCGAAATCCAGAAATATCACAAAATCTCAAGAAATCCTCATAAATGCATATGCCAATGATAATGAATGCATATGGTATCAATAATCAAGTTGCGATGTATGATTGATAGACTAGGCATGAACAAATAACATGATGAGTTACATGTACATGAATAGCAATCCTACGATTTCATTTTAAGGAATTAAAGGCAATAGCACAGGTTTAAGCATCAATTATAGTAAAAGGTTTCAAATTGTAGGTTATCTAGTGTGGTGGCATGGCAATTACCAGGGCGTGTGTGTAAGCATGAATAGTGCTCGTGCTGCATATAAAAACCCTGGCAATGGTGCAGGTGTCCTATAGAATGGGTTCGCATATGTAGATCAAATAAGGTATGGATGTAGTTATTAATATCACTAAAATCTTAACTACTTAAACTATCGGGAGACTTGCGCCATCCAAACGATAGTCCCCCGTAGATGTTAAATCTACTCACCGGAATCCCTAGCTAGCCACGTCCAATCACCGCTTTCCCCTTTCGTGCCGCGTCTGACGTCTCCGCGACCGAACCTGCAATTTACATCAATACCAAACATAGGGTTACATATCAAGAACGACGCAAATCCCAAACGAGAATACTAACGTTCACAAGCTAGGTACAACGTGCACAAGGTGCGCGGAACACACGCGAAAATCGCAAAAACTAACTAAAATCGTCGATTTGGTCCCCCGGCAAAGCTAAAACCCGAACACTAAAAAAAACCGCACTCACACATCCTAAATGTCATAGGATATGCCAAAAATATCATCAAGATATCGCAAATAATTCATCACAATATTTTTATAAAAACCTAGTAAGCACTAAAAATTCCAAATATCGGCGCAACATCGCCGTTTTTGCGATAAAGTGCTCACATCATCGCACAATCCTACAATCCACACAACTAGCTAGCCACAACACTCAATTTAACTCATTTACCATGCTTCAAAACACATTTTCCATAAACAAACCCTTTCTAGAATTTCATAACTAACAATCTTAATCCAAACTATACATGAAAAACCCTAAATTAACACTAGTTTATAGCCCAGTTAGCAAGTTAACCTCTTAGATTAGGTTGGCAAAACAACTAGATAACAAAATAACTTAATAAATCTCATAATGGTGTTCTAAACCATAATTAAAAGTCAAGCCATGAACTAAAAAAAAAACTAGATTAGAAATTAACACTAATTTAACATTTCAAAGTTCAAATTTAGCATAATACAACTAACAATTAACCATAGATTAGAAATTATACCTCCCAAGCCTAAACCCTTGGTTGCTCTAACCACTCAAGACACCTCTTTTCTCCAAGATTTGAACAAATTTAGGTTTGAGAGGAGGTGGAAAAAGGGTTTGCTTTGAATTTGTGAAAGAAATTTTGGATTTTGATGGATTTTTATGATAAAAATGAAGCAAAAAGGGAATGAGAATTGGGGAATTTTCTTGGGCTGTTGCTGCAGGAATTCTCAGCTGTTGAGGAGTGGGGAGAGGTGTGGGGGAGTTTGGGAAAGGTGTAGAGAAAGTTTCAAAGTCAAAAGACCAAGTCAAACAACAAAACCCATACCCAATTTAATATATTAAAACCCTTATCATATCATTTTGTTCAAATGAGATGAGGAAAAATTTTGTGGGCTTGCTGCTGAGGTGGGGCCGGCCAAGAGGGTGTGAGGATGAGTGTGAGAGAGTGCACAAAAATTTTTATGCAAAAAGACCCCCTACAAGTCCAAATTTGCAAGTTTTAGCTTAAATTCTATAAATTTCGTTTTCCATAATAAAAATTAGTTAAAACTTAAAATAAAATACTAAAAATTTATATTACAACTAGATTTTAATTAACATGATTTTAAAGATTAAAATTAGCCCAAAGAAATTTGTATTTATCGCTAATTTAATGTATTTTCTTACCGGCTTAAAATAATATTGAAAAATTGAAAAATAGGGAAAATTTTTTAAATGACCAAAAATTAATAAGTAACTCATTAGCTACTAAAAACTAGCAATTACCTATCCAAATTAGGTATAATTAGTCCTAAACTGCAAAATAACAAAAAAGACGGTTTACGGAAAAATACCGAATTTTCACCGATTTTCAGGAAAACATCAAAACGACTTTTCAAGGCGCTACAATGGTTTTCTTCTAGATGGGGATCGAGAGGATTGCATCATTGATGATGATGAGCCTACTAGTTTTCAGCCGGCTATCACGAGTAGTGACTCGATGAAATGGCTGGATGCTATGAGATCCGAAATGGAACCCATGTACACCAATAAAGTATGGACTTTAGAAGTTGCTCCTCCTGGAGTAAAACCAGTTGGATGCAATTGGATCTTCAAAAAGAAGATTGGTGCATTTGGACTAGTGGAAACCTACAAAGCTAGACTCGTAGCAAAAGGTTTTCGTCAAAGACCAGGATTGGACTATGATGAAACATTTTCACCTGTAGCTATGCTTAAATCCATTCGGATCCTGCTTGCGATTGCTGCCTTCCATGACTATGAAATCTGGCAGATGGACGTAAAAACAGCTTTTCTAAACGGACATTTAGAAGAGAGTGTTTACATGGATCAACCAGAAGGTTTCTTAGACAGTGAGAGCAGCGGAAGAGTCTGCAAGTTGCTTAAATCCATTTATGGATTAAAGCAAGCATCGCGGAGTTGGAACATCTGCTTTGATGAGACAGTCAAAGAGTTTGACTTTATCAAAAATGTAGATGAACCATGTATTTATAGGAAGATTGTAGAAAGAGCAGTAGTCTTCCTCGTTTTGTACGTCGACGATATACTACTAATAGG
Organism: Agapanthus africanus; assembly: GCA_030015575.1. NCBI lineage: Eukaryota > Viridiplantae > Streptophyta > Magnoliopsida > Asparagales > Amaryllidaceae > Agapanthus > Agapanthus africanus. The sequence continues at coordinate 738,142,311 of CM057338.1, forward strand.
GAATGATATCCCTATACTACAATCAGTAAAGCTCTTCTTGTCACAGACATTCTCTATGAAAGACTTGGGAGATGCATCGTACATTCTGGGCATTAAGATCCATCGTGATAGATCTAATAGAATGTTGGGACTTTCACAGTCCAGGTATATTGACACCATAATAAAAAGATTTAGTATGGAAGATTCCAAGCGTGGCAATATGCCCGCTTGTCATGGAATCACCCTCTCCAAAGAGATGTCTCCAAAGACTGATGAAGAGAGGGCTCGCATGAGCATTATACCCTACGCTTCGGTGGTAGGATCAATAATGTATGCGATATTATGTACCAGACCGGATGTAGCTCATGCACTTAGTGTGGTAAGCAGGTATCAGTCTGACCCAGGTGAGAAACATTGGATAGCAGTGAAAAACATTCTCAAGTACCTGAGAAGGACTAAGGAGATTTTCTTAATTTACGGTAATAAAGACCTCCAGGTAGAGGCTTTTACCGACTCCGGCTTCCAAAGTGATAAAGATGAATCTAAATCCATTTCGGGTTTTGTGTTTACCCTCAATGGAGGGGCGGTATGTTGGAGGAGTTCCAAACAGGATACCGTCGCAGACTCAGCTATGGAGGCTGAGTATATAGCTGCTAGTGAAGCCGCAAAAAAGGCTGTCTGGATGAGGAAGTTCATTTCTGAACTTCAGGTGGTTCCGTCCATTGCCAATCTAATACCTTTGTATTGCGATAACAATGGCGTTGTAGCTTTAGCGAAGGAACCAAGGTCCCATCAGAAATCCAGGCATATCTTAAGGCGGTTTCACCTGATCAGGGAGATCGTGGATCGTCGGGAGATCGAGATACGGAAAGTGGACACAAAAGACAACACGGCAGATCCATTCACCAAGGCAATCCCTCAAATGCAGTTCGAGAGGCTGTTTGAGATGTTGGGCATGCGGTACGCCAACAACTGGATCTGGTAGAGACAGTGGGTACTCATTGCACCAATTATAGGCCTTAGTGCAAGTGGGAGATTTTTGGATATATATGCCCTAGAGGCCTACATTGTATAGGATGCTTGGGATATGTATGTACATGACAGTCTTACTTGATATGATAGTACACTATTTGGTTTGTCTTTATCTTAACGTATGATATATTTTACTTGGTGTCTATATATATATATATATGTTGATAAAGCCCATAGGGTGTTTATCTGACTACCGGCGTTGTGATGGCAGTCATACTAGTGGGAGCTGGATAGTCAATAGGCACTCCCTTAGATGTCCCTGGTCGCAGGAGTATCGAGATTGGGCATCGATACTCCGGAGTAGACTAGTGTATACATATCTAGACCCTGAGGAGGGGCGATAGACTGGCCCCCCAGCAATTGGTGGAGTGCACCTAAGATTGTATACAGATGCTCACTGGGTGTGAGTACACCGGACAGGACTCACTGAGAACTGACTGGATGGTATTATACCTAACGTCAGATAGCAGTTCTCAGGTGACATGTGTGCAGATAGTCCGTTGACTTAAGGTCATCATTTGTCTCGTGTGAGTTCCCACTGTGCTTTGATTATTACCCTACCACGATTCAAAGGAGTCGTGCAAACAGGTTTTAGTTGGGCACAGTCCCGAGCCACATGGAGGCAGTGAGTGACTGTTAGGGATTCGTCTCTCCCGGTATAGGGAGTTGATATCGCACGGTGATCGGTTGGTCATTACCATAAGTCCCTGGCCAGGGCTGATTGAGAATTACTGATAGATTGATCAGTAGATTCTCGGATGGTGATAGAGTCATACCGACACGACTTGTACGGTTATTAGAGGTCTGACGTCCACCACCTCCCTAGACCATACATGCGATACTCTTAGACGAATAGACCGGACTGCGCGGATATTGTCACGGACAGGCTTAGTAGGATTTCGGATGGGTTATCTCATCGGATTTCTTATCGACAACTACCTGGGGACCGTTACGTACAGCTAGTGCCGCTTGCGGTCTGTGGTTAAACCCACTGCCAACGTAGTAGTCAAGTCTTTAGAGTCCCACACAGAGATTTCCAAACTCCAGGCAAAAAGATATAGAGGTCGTATGGTTTTACGACAAAGGTTCGGACGCATACGTGTTTAAACGCACGTACGACATTCGGACAGTTTTTACTAGCCGGCTTTGGTTTAAGCCAGATTCTAGTATCAGGTTATTGGATTTATACAGTCTAAAGTTTTTCCGTGTCTTCACGGATTCGAGGGGCGTTCTCGTAATTTCCGAGAAGCTTCTAGAAGGTGGTGACTTGGAGGGTGAGGTGGCATTGTCATTTAATGATCATATGACTCATTGTGAGTGATTCATCATGTCATTAATGCATTATTAAATGCTTAATGACTCACATAATGAATCACCCACTTGCATTTATGAAGCATGATGAATAATCTCATATTATTCATTTCTTTTTAATTCATTATGCTTCATATATCAAGTGAGAAGCAATATCATTATTATGATTATCATCATTATCATCTTCTCATTCTCTCTCCTCAAGCTCTCTCTCCTTGACCAAACCCTAATCCTACCACTCACGAGTTGAGAACAAGGATTAGGAAAGACTAATCACTCCATAACCTATCTCTACATCACCTTAGCTACTCTAATTAGCAACTAAAGAAACTAAGTAACCTCAAGTTTAGAGGTTATAGCTTGGATTAGGGTTCTCGGGTGGATCGTCTATCACGGAAGGAAGCCGAGGAGGACGTGGAGATCCAAAAAGGCCGTAGATAACGTAAAGATGAAGGACTAGAACCGTTTGGTATAATCTCTTAACATAGTAGCTTAGAACTCTATAGGTTTTGTTAAGTATTGTTTAGCAAACGATTCATGCGGTTAGTCGATGTTTAAGCATAGAACAAGATCGTTTTTCATATTTCCGCCTCCTCACAAGTATTGGGGTGTTGCACATCGACTTACATACACAACCTAAAACTGCCGTCCTTCTTCTTAACGAACAGAGTAGGAGCTCTGTCATGACCCGAAAGTACGGAACGTGACCGGCACTTAGATTACGAAGCGTCTAGAGGCGCCACGTGACCTAAGTAAGCCGAAGCCCAGAAATCTAAACCATAAAAGAAGAAAAAGAAGAAAAGAAAAGAAAACAAGTATAAAAACATCAGCAAATTTTACCCAAAATTTCGGCAGAGTCTCCTCTGTAAAAACTGGCCCCCAAACGGGTACAACAAGTATAATATACATAAACAATAAAAAGCATCCCCAAACGGGAGCTAGCATCAACGCCAATAGGCGGAATCAACCACAACAGGCACAATAATATACAACGCCAAAGGCGAGGCTCAAAACTCAAAAGAAAATAAAACCACCAGATCAGAATAATACATGCGCGACTCTAAGGTCGAAATAAAAGACTGGTCCAATAAACTTATCAAGTAATACAAATATGGTTGATGGAGCTTACTAGATACAAATGAATGAATAAAAGTACAATGGTGGTTCGGATACAAGTGAACCAACCTACCGTGCAAATCACCCTGAAAGAATAGATGTGCCAGCAAACTGCCAGGGAAACCTGTACATCGAACCTGTAATAAAATTTGGCACAACGGGGGTGAGTTGCCAACTTGTGAGTAGAAGACATCTACAAAAAGAAATCGAATGCACGACGCTATCCTAGGTCATAATAATACACTACTAATCTCAATCCTTAGTAATAGCAGGGTAATACTACGTGTAAGTGCAGATACTCCGTGCTCGTGTCAGTGCCTCATATAGTACTATGTTATATGAATGGATATGCATGCACCATGAATGTAAAATAAGCAATCCTGAAATCCAGGTATATCTGTATAAGAAATCTTTGGCTGTTATCATAGTAAAATGTGTATAAGAATCTGAAATCTCAACAATGAAATCCATGGAAATCCGTGTCAAGCATCGACACAAACATGTAAATCTCAAGTCTCATAGTCTCAATACCTCGGGCTCCGTCAGTCCGGATCGACCCATATCATCAAATCTCACGACAACGGTCGGTATCCTCCGGATATCCGCCGCGCCAGACATCACCGGTAGGTAGCCTTCCCCTGCCAGGCTCATCGCCTACAACTCGATCTTCTTGCCCGGGGGTACCATACCGGGCCCACCATGTACCCGAGACGGTTCATCCACTCCTCGAATCGGGTCTCGAAATCCAACAGAAAACATGAAATACTCATGGTGGACGACACATACATCACGAGAAAACCGCATCTTATTTTAAAAAGAGAAGAGGAGAGAGAGAAGTTTTTATATATTTTTGCGGTTTTCCCCAAAAATCCAGAAATCTCATAGAAATCCAAATCTGAAAATCATGAGTAAGTATATGATAAGTGTCGGCATATGCCCATACTACTGTGCGATAACATGAAAATATGAATGCATGGATGTCTAAGTAATAAATATCATGTCTTATACTAACATCAGAGAGTAATCACAATATTATATCGGTTTAGTTGTTAACTGATTCTATCAATAAAAGATAATATGATCTAAAGTGTACGTGACATAGCAATTACCGATGATGATGTGTGTGAGCTGGCAAATAAGTGTGCGTGGAATATGCGCATCATCGGTAATGGTGCTGGTGTCCTAACATGTAAGGTTTATACTGATTATAGCAACATATATAAGAACATGCACCATGATAATTACAGTATGAATGTAAATACAGACGTGCATTATCCACTCCTCTGCGAAATACGAGTACAACTACCACTAAGTGAGTCGAACCTAAACTAGTGTCCATCTAACATCCTAAGGAACTAAACCTAATAGACTAGTCAGTAAAAAACTAGAGTCTACCTAAGGTCTGAATCAATATCTCTAATAGTCGGCGATCCCGCCTCAATAGTGTCACGTACGTAGTACGGCTTTCTCGAATCAAGAGTGCGGATCAATCATCAAATCTAAGCCTCGTACGGTAAAATCCATCGTACGGCATCCCAAAATCGGGGTACGGTCAAGTATCTCCTAGGTGTCTCCTCATTCGTATAATGTCATCATCAACACATCTCATGATCAAGGTGCTAAACTGTGATCGCATACATCAATCATATATCGTTGCCATCATGATAAGCATCATTAGTCTATCCTCAGAAATATCATGTCATATGTATCATATTGTGATTAAGTCATACCGATATCTTATCGTCATCAAGTCACAATCTACAGCCCAGGTACTATTTTAGCATCCCATGTACCTCAATATCACCACCACCCTTCATAATTTATATATTCATGTTCATTATCTCTTTCTCTAATGATCCGCTAACACTTTAATACGACTGTATAGTCAAGAATCACGGCATCAAGCCCAGTTATACTGTTTCATCATACCTCAGATATCATATCACATCAACGAATCCCATATACGTGTTGTGTATATATATACACCTATACCTAGTTTTATATATATACACGCATATACGTATACGCCATGTCAAGTTTTAGTGTGTGCGTGTGTGTTTCTATCAGAAACCTACGAACCTCTCCCAAAGTATTCATCCTCAGGTATGGTTTTCCTAAATCAGTCTAGTCCCGCCTAGGGTCATTACTGAGGTCCTGCTCAGTAAGAATCTAGGGTCATATCGGGTTTCCTAATGTCAATAAGTACTATTCCTATTCTACGTTGCGGGGGTGCTAAACGCCATCCACCCGACTTCCCCCCGTAGATATGCATCTACTCACCTGGTCCATGTCTGCCGACGACGGTGTCGCCATCCTCCTCTTCATCGCCCGCAGTCCACTTGAAGGGTACCTAAACGCAAACATATAAATAGCATCGTAAACCGAATCACATACAAAAGTCAAACGATACAAGGAACAAGCATAGGTTAAAACCTATGTCCCGTCCACGCAAAAGAACCAAATATCGCTCGATATCGGCGTACAAACTCCGATGGATCGAGATAAACATCAACAGATAACTCGTAGTTTTAAAAACACATTACTTATATTATAAAACATGATTAAATCCATCGAAACCCGAAAATCTATCAAACCGTCCAATTTCGCAAAACCCGAAAATGCCAGTTTACCGTTTTTCATCAAAACTTAACATTTAAATGAAACTAATGGTCATAAAACTCATTAAATAGCATAACTAGACTATACAAACTATTACTATATTTTTATTACACAAACTTGTATAAATTTGAAATTTCTAGTTTGCACCCTTTAACAATTTTCAACATTTTTCAAGCAAAATACCACAATTCCACCACAAAACATGATTTTGCATAAATTAATGACTTAAACCACAATTCATGATGATAATGATATAATGAAACCATAATTATATTTTTAATCTCATTTATATAGGAATTTCTAAAATTTAGTTTACAAAATTAGCAATTTTTATCACAATTTATCAATTAACCATAGAAACTAGCAATCAAACTAAGTTTTTCTTTCCATTAACATGCTAATATTTCCACTAAAACTATAATCCAATGATAACAACCCAAATTAGAATTTTATATTAACCACAACCACATTTTGCAAAAACCTAGTTAACTAAATTCCTAATTTAAAACAATTTTTGAATAACAATTTGTTAAACAATAACCATGCAAGATTTCCTAATACTAAAAGTGTTAAACTAACTACTATAACCCTAATTAATTATTAAAAATCATAACTTGAATTTAGAACCCTAGCTTGCATTTTAAAAAAAAGAATATAGAATTAATTCATTAAATCTAATTAAGCTTAATATGAACATCTAATAACAATAAGTCAAAAGAAGGAAATTTATACCTCCAAAATATGAAACCCAAACATGAAATAAGCCTCCAAAATGCATGCTTTCCATCTCCAAAATCCATGCTAAATAGGTCAAAGGAAAATGGTAGAGGTTGAATGTTGATTTTTGAGATTTATTTTTGGAATTTTGGATGAATTTTGATGATTTTTAATGCAAAAATGATGGGGGGAAAATTTTGGGGCTACCCATGGAGGGGAGGCTGGCCATGGAGAGGGAGGAGGGTGGAGAGAGAGAAAAAAATGTGTGGTATTGTGTAGAAAGTTCATAAATAATGCATTTTTTTCACTTAAACCCTTTATTATCCAACTTTTTCAATTTAACCCTTTTCCTAGAAATTTCTAGAACCATGGAGAGATTTTGGAAAAGATTTTGCATATTACACACTTGATTCTAATATACCATGGCTCATTTTTATAAATTAAAACCATTTAAATTTGTAATTTACACTAATTTAGTGTAAAAATAAAGCTTATGTTAATATTTAAAATAATTAATTTAGGAAAAATATTTTATTAAACCAAAAATTTATAAGTGGCTAAATAAACACCATTTACTAGTAATTTCATAATTAAAATAGATATTTTTAAAATTATAATGAAAAACAATCACGGTTTGGTTTTACGAAAAATACATTTTACTTACCGAAAATCCTAAAATTCACTTAAACACTTTTATTCATTTAATTATTTATTTAATCATTTTTAAAACGTTACAATCTTCCCCCCTTTAAGAAATTCGGTCCCCGAATTTAAATTAAAACTCCCCCTCCAAATACTAAAACATTTAGCAAAACACTCAAATCGTCGGGGCTCCGAAATCATCAATACATAACAAAAATCAACTCCGTCAAGCATAACGCAATCATCGGAGTTATGGCGAGAATAAAATATCAAAACCCAATATGAAAACCAACATAATATACATCAATCTACCACTTATATATAGTGTGCATCATAGTGAAATCACCTAAATATCATAATAAAGAAGCATACAAAAACCCCTCTTGAAAATCGCCGTGCAATGCACGTGTCACGGCATAAGTAGCGGACGTTTATTTTAAAAAAAATAACTATATATATATCTTTTATTTAACATACACGTCCCGCCTGGTTACTAAATCAAATAATAATGATTATGAAACATACTGCTCAAACTGAAATCAATCCCAATCACATCAATAAAATATCATGTGCGTCCGGTGCGCACTGAAATCGAAACCAAATACAGATACCATGAATACACACAAAAACAAAATAAGTGCAACAGGTGTGCACCAAGACATCTGTCAAGTGCAACGGGCGTGAACGACTCACTATCAGGTGCATCTAATCTGCACAAAACCCCGATTTAGTGCATCTGGTGTGCACAAAATCGCATCAAGTGCGCCAAGTATGCGCAAGAATCCTAATCAGGTGCACATGGTGCACGAAAATATACATTGAATATCAGAATCGAAATCACAATACAAAAATGGATAAAAACTAGGTCGAAGCATATATCAAAATCATGTGTAACCCATATGCACGAAATCAAATAAAAAAAATCTCAAAATATATAAAACCAAATCAAGTGTACTGGGTGTATACTAAGTAACATCAATACAGCTAATATGTGAAACACGGATAGAATGCAATGAAGGTACACATAAGAAATACCAATCGTAGAACAAAATCCTCAAAATACCAAAATCCAATAACAGAAATATGAAATTCAAATCACCAAGTCACATCGTAATCACTATCGTCAATATGCGCCTCTTTCCTCTGATGTCGATTGCTTCAAACTTATCTCTTCATAAGTGTGCTGACTGCGCTACCGACGGCAATACTCATATCTAGAGTCTCCCACATAGTCGATCCCTTCACTTGATATCCAGACTACATTAAACCTTTCGATCGATCCATCAAAATCCCATAATTCCCCGAGAGCTCAACACTCAAGTACAGTTTAAAATATCCGGTACATACCCCAGCATCGATGATCCAGCCGTAGAAGGGCAAACCCAAGCCTCGCTAATGGCACCGCGGAACTGCCGTAAACCCTAAGGTTCAAGGGCGTTCTCGGGGTCATTATATCGAGTTAGGGTTTCATTCTTCTAGAGGGTCCATCGAAATACCTGCATGTTCTTCCGAATACCTTAAACTTGGGAAAATGGTTTTCTGATAATCGTTCGAACCCTTTAACTTCATCCGGACGGCATGTGAATACCCTTCGTCCGCACGCTAAGCAATGCTTCAATCCTCAAGAATAACCAATACTCTAATGGTTATCGCATTCGAGCCGCAGCTCCTTCTGCCAGTGTGCCCGTGGTTAACAGAAACCACCCTCCAACATTGACGAAGATAGATCAAAAGAACGAATGGAATACGGTGCAAACAATTGTACATCCTAAGGCTCCTTAAGCAGAGTAGCGTATCGTAAGTATGCCGCGGACCATACCCACGGTACGTTACTCTACCTAAATCGCCTACTCCATCAACCAAGGGTCACCTAGACTTATACAAGGTTAAACCTAGCGCTCTGATACCAACTTTGTCACGACCCGAAAGTACGGAATGTGACCGGCACTTAGATTACGAAGCGTCTAGAGGCGCCACGTGACCTAAGTAAGCCGAAGCCCAGAAATCTAAACCATAAAAGAAGAAAAAGAAGAAAAGAAAAGAAAACAAGTATAAAAACATCAGCAAATTTTACCCAAAATTTCGGCAGAGTCTCCTCTGTAAAAACTGGCCCCCAAACGGGTACAACAAGTATAATATACATAAACAATAAAAAGCATCCCCAAACGGGAGCTAGCATCAACGCCAATAGGCGGAATCATCCACAACAGGCACAATAATATACAACGCCAAAGGCGAGGCTCAAAACTCAAAAGAAAATAAAACCACCAGATCAGAATAATACATGCGCGACTCTAAGGTCGAAATAAAAGACTGGTCCAATAAACTTATCAAGTAATACAAATATGGTTGATGGAGCTTACTAGATACAAATGAATGAATAAAAGTACAATGGTGGTTCGGATACAAGTGAACCAACCTACCGTGCAAATCACCCTAAAAGAATAGATGTGCCAGCAAGCTGCCAGGGAAACCTGTACATCGAACCTGTAATAAAATTTGGCACAACGGGGGTGAGTTGCCAACTCGTGAGTAGAAGACATCTACAAAAAGAAATCGAATGCACGACGCTATCCTAGGTCATAATAATACACTACTAATCTCAATCCTTAGTAATAGCAGGGTAATACTACGTGTAAGTGCAGATACTCCGTGCTCGTGTCAGTGCCTCATATAGTACTATGTTATATGAATGGATATGCATGCACCATGAATGTAAAATAAGCAATCCTGAAATCCAGGTATATCTGTATAAGAAATCTTTGGCTGTTATCATAGTAAAATGTGTATAAGAATCTGAAATCTCAACAATGAAATCCATGGAAATCCGAGTCAAGCATCGACACAAACATGTAAATCTCAAGTCTCATAGTCTCAATACCTCGGGCTCCGTCAGTCCGGATCGGCCCATATCATCAAATCTCACGACAACGGTCGGTATCCTCCGGATATCCGCCGCGCCAGACATCACCGGTAGGTAGCCTTCTCCTGCCAGGCTCATCGTCTACAACTCGATCTTCTTGCCCCGGGGTACCATACCGGGCCCACCATGTACCCGAGACGGTTCATCCACTCCTCGAATCGGGTCTCGAAATCCAACAGAAAACATGAAATACTCATGGTGGACGACACATACATCACGAGAAAACCGCATCTTATTTTAAAAAGAGAAGAGGAGAGAGAGAAGTTTTTATATATTTTTGCGGTTTTCCCCAAAAATCCAGAAATCTCATAGAAATCCAAATCTGAAAATCATGAGTAAGTATATGATAAGTGTCGGCATATGCCCATACTACTGTGCGATAACATGAAAATATGAATGCATGGATGTCTAAGTAATAAATATCATGTCTTATACTAACATCAGAGAGTAATCACAATATTATATCGGTTTAGTTGTTAACTGATTCTATCAATAAAAGATAATATGATCTAAAGTGTACGTGACATAGCAATTACCGATGATGATGTGTGTGAGTTGGCAAATAAGTGTGCGTGGAATATGCGCATCATCGGTAATGGTGCTGGTGTCCTAACAGGTAAGGTTTATACTGATTATAGCAACATATATAAGAACATGCACCATGATAATTACAGTATGAATGTAAATACAGACGTGCATTATCCACTCCTCTGCGAAATACGAGTACAACTACCACTAAGTGAGTCGAACCTAAACTAGTGTCCATCTAACATCCTAAGGAACTAAACCTAATAGACTAGTCAGTAAGAAACTAGAGTCTACCTAAGGTCTGAATCAATATCTCTAATAGTCGGCGATCCTGCCTCAATAGCGTCACGTACGTAGTACGGCTTTCTCGAATCAAGAGTGCGGATCAATCATCAAATCTAAGCCTCGTACGGTAAAATCCATCGTACGGCATCCCAATATCGGGGTACGGTCAAGTATCTCCTAGGTGTCTCCTCATTCGTATAATGTCATCATCAACACATCTCATGATCAAGGTGCTAAACTGTGATCGCATACATCAATCATATATCATTGCCATCATGATAAGCATCATTAGTCTATCCTCAGAAATATCATGTCATATGTATCATATTGTGATTAAGTCATACCGATATCTTATCGTCATCAAGTCACAAGCTACAGCCCAGGTACTATTTTAGCGTCCCATGTACCTCAATATCACCACCACCCTTCATAATTTATATATTCATGTTCATTATCTCTTTCTCTAATGATCCGCTAACACTTTAATACGACTGTATAGTCAAGAATCACGGCATCAAGCCCAGTTATACTGTTTCATCATACCTCAGATATCATATCACATCAACGAATCCCATATACGTGTTGTGTATATATATACACCTATACCTAGTTTTATATATATACACACATATACGTATACGCCATGTCAAGTTTTAGTGTGTGCGTGTGTGTTTCTATCAGAAACCTACGAACCTCTCCCAAAGTATTCATCCTCAGGTATGGTTTTCCTAAATCAGTCTAGTCCCGCCTAGGGTCATTACTAGGGTCCTGCTCAGTAAGAATATAGGGTCATATCGGGTTTCCTAATGTCAATAAGTACTATTCCTATTCTACGTTGCGGGGGTGCTAAACGCCATCCACCCGACTTCCCCCCATAGATATGCATCTACTCACCTGATCCATGTCTGCCGACGACGGTGTCGCCATCCTCCTCTTCATCGCCCGCAGTCCACTTGAAGGGTACCTAAACGCAAACATATAAATGGCATCGTAAACCGAATCACATACAAAAGTCAAACGATACAAGGAACAAGCATAGGTTAAAACCTATGTCCCGTCCACGCAAAAGAACCAAATATCGCTCGATATCGGCGTACAAACTCCGATGGATCGAGATAAACATCAACAGATAACTCGTAGTTTTAAAAACACATTACTTATATTATAAAACATGATTAAATCCATCGAAACCCGAAAATCTATCAAACCGTCCAATTTCGCAAAACCCGAAAATGCCAGTTTACCGTTTTTCATCAAAACTTAACATTTAAATGAAACTAATGGTCATAAAACTCATTAAATAGAATAACTAGACTATACAAACTATTACTATATTTTTATTACACAAACTTGTATAAATTTGAAATTTCTAGTTTGCACCCTTTAACAATTTTCAACATTTTTCAAGCAAAATACCACAATTCCACCATAAAACATGATTTTGCATAAATTAATGACTTAAACCACAATTCATGATGATAATGATATAATGAAACCATAATTATATTTTTAATCTCATTTATATAGGAATTTCTAAAATCTAGTTTACAAAATTAGCAATTTTTATCACAATTTATCAATTAACCATAGAAACTAGCAATCAAACTAAGTTTTTCTTTCCATTAACATGCTAATATTTCCACTAAAACTACAATCCAATGATAACAACCCAAATTAGAATTTTATATTAACCACAACCACATTTTGCAAAAACCTAGTTAACTAAATTCCTAATTTAAAACAATTTTTGAATAAGAATTTGTTAAACAATAACCATGCAAGATTTCCTAATACTAAAAGTGTTAAACTAACTACTATAACCCTAATTAATTATTAAAAATCATAACTTGAATTTAGAACCCTAGCTTGCATTTTAAAAAAAAGAACATAGAATTAATTCATTAAATCTAATTAAGCTTAATATGAACATCTAATAACAATAAGTCAAAAGAAGGAAATTTATACCTCCAAAATATGAAACCCAAACATGAAATAAGCCTCCAAAATACATGCTTTCCATCTCCAAAATCTATGCTAAATAGGTCAAAGGAAAATGGTAGAGGTTGAATGTTGATTTTTGAGATTTATTTTTGGAATTTTTGATGAATTTTGATGATTTTTAATGCAAAAATGATGGGGGGGAAATTTTGGGGCTACCCATGTAGGTGAGGCCGGCCATAGAGAGGGAGGAGGGTGGAGAGAGAGAGAAAATGTGTGGTATTGTGTAGAAAGTTCATAAATAATGCATTTTTTTCACTTAAACCCTTTATTATCTAACTTTTTCAATTTAACCCTTTTCCTAGAAATTTCTAGAACCATGGAGAGATTTTGGAAAAGATTTTGCATATTACACACTTGATTCTAATATACCATGGCTCATTTTTACAAATTAAAACCATTTAAATTTGCAATTTACACTAATTTAGTGTAAAAATAAAGCTTATGTTAATATTTAAAATAATTAATTTAGGAAAAATATTTTATTAAACCAAAAATTTATATGTGGCTAAATAAACACCATTTACTAGTAATTTCATAATTAAAATAGATATTTTTAAAATTATAATGAAAAACAATCACGGTTTGGTTTTACGAAAAATACATTTTACTTACCGAAAATCCTAAAATTCACTTAAACACTTTTATTCATTTAATTATTTATTTAATCATTTTTAAAACATTACAAGCTCCCCAAGGTGAAACACTTGGATGTACAAGTCCCCCTATCTAGCAACTCTGCAGCTGATCCTTAAGCTCCCTAAGCTCCACCGGCTCATCTGAAACAACGTTGGAAAACTCTCGCACGATAGGAACCCGATCCAACAAATCCACTGTGGCTCCGGTATCACTAATGAAAGCCAAGAATCCTCTATATCTTCTCCTCAAAAACCGACTAGCGTAAAAGGCTGAAATCAAGCTATGAGGGGCGGCACCACTGTCCCTCTGCACAAGAAGAACTGACTCGCCGGGAAAACAAAACCTGACTGTTTTCTCGCGGTAGTCCACAGACGAATAGCAGATACCTAATCAGTCCATGCCCAGGAGAACGTCAAAGTCCAACATCTCTAGAAGGATCAAATCGACGGACGAATCTCTATCTCCTATCCAATTGGCACATGACCGAAACACGTGTCGCGCAACAACAGAATCGCTAATAGGAGTAAACACAACAAACGGCTGATCTATACACGACTCTTGGCCTAACCTTGGCACGAAGTGTGTAGAACAAACGAGTGGATAGATCCCGGATTAAACAAACATGTGCATCAGAAGATCATACGAAAATGAATACCTGCAAACTCTGCATTGGATGCCCGCGCGTCCCAATGAGTCGAAACAAAAGCCCGTGCCTGTCCTCTACCTACAACAAGTTGTCCTCCTCCTCTGCCATCCTGTACACTCTGAACAAACTCTCCGCAACCACGACCTCTCTGAACGTAAGTCTGATGCGGATCAACAACAGGCGCAAAAGGCAACTCTCCCTGAGGTGAAGGTGATAGGGTAACATATGGTACGGCTGCCCTCCTCTGGCGTACCAAGGTGCAATTTCTGACGAGGTGATGGAAACTCCCGCACCGGAAACATCCACACGATGGCTGTTGATCCTCCTGGGGATAAGAGCTAAATAACTGTCCTCGTCCCAAGCCTCTGCTATGTTAGTCATATGTATGCCCTAGAGGCCATTACTGTACATTGGATGTATATTGTAGTGGATGCTGGGACATATATAGGGAGGACTTTCTTGCTCGACATGATAGTATGCTATCTGGTTGCTCTTTACCTTAACGTGTACACTAATTGTCTCTTTGTTACATGTTGGTAAAGCCCTTAGGATGTGTACTTGACTACCTGGACTATGATGCGGATCATACTAGTGGGGACAGGGTAGTCCATAAGTACATCCTTCAAGGTCCCTAGTCGTGGGTGTATCGAGACGGGGCATCGATATACCAGAGTAGACTAGCGTATACCTTCTCGACCCATACAGATGGGCGATGGATGATCCCATATCCATTGGTGTTTGACATCAGAGATGATATACGGGTGCTCAGTGGAGACTGGGTACACTGGACGGACTCGCCGAGAACTCCCAGATGGTATTATACCTTACGTCAGATGGCAGTTCTCTGGTGACACTGGTACAGAGTAATCTGTTGACCCGAGATCGTCATAGAGTCTTGTGTGGTTCCCACTGTGCTTTGATTTCCACCTTACCACATCCAAGAGGGCGTGCAAAACGGTGGCTTTTGGGTACAGTCCCGAATCACATGGAGGCAATGAGCGATAGGAGGGGATTCGACTCTCCCGGTATAGGGAGTTGATGTTGCGCTGTGTTCGATTGGCTATAACCGGAAATCCCTGGCCAGGGTTGCTGAGATTTACTGGTAAGTGTTACCAGTAGTATCTCGAATTGTTATAGACCTCATATCGACACGACTTATCAAGCTATTGGGGTCTGACGTTTACCACCCCTAGGCGAGGTATGCGACATATCAGACGAACAGACCGGACTGTACGGTAAGTGTTACTGGTTGGATTCACAGGAGTATGTGCGGGCTTGCTCGTCGATCTTCTGATCGCTCAATACCCGGGTGGCCGTTACGTTTAGCAGACCGCTTGCGGCTTGTGGGTGTTTGATATGATCATCACCTGCTGCCGGCGTATTTTTGACGAGTCTTTAGAGTCCTACACAGAGGTTTCCTGGCTCAAGCGAAACGAAATAGGAGTGCATATGAGATATGTGCGGGACCGAGAATAATGCGTGTATGTGATACCGTATTCTATTCTCACGATGAATGTATCGATTGGTTGTATGCGATATAACCTAGTTATCGAATCAAGTATTGATTCGATAAGCCGATACATTGGATATTAGTCGGTTATATGCGATATAACCGAATCGTTAAATCAAGTGTTGATTTAATGATTTAATGCATAATTATATATATGATATATTACTTTGCATTAACTAGTATCGGTTCACTTTAAATAGATTTTCTCACTCGGATGTGCACATTGTATATGTGATATATTTTTGTGCACAAGTTTGTATCATGTTTGATGATACATATTTACTTGGGTTTGTGTAAAGATTAAACCATGGTTATATGAATGGTTAGGGTTTTGTTTTCTTATTTATTTATTTATTTATTCTTTTTTGGAAAATAAATGGCATAAAGAGAAAATGGTGGCTTTCTTTGTTTGCATCTTGAAGCTTCATGAAGCTTTGACTAAGTGACCATTTTGTCTCATGCTTAACCCTAACCACTCCACTTAACCTTAGTTCATTCTCTACACTTGACCATGGTTGTATTATGATAAGTATTGATTTTCTTTTCTATTTGAAATTAACTTATCATAATATTCATCTTCTTCTTCTTCTTCTTCACTTGAAGAAAACCTTGCTTCATCAATGGTGACTTGATGAAAAGAGTGAGAAATCCAATTCTAAAGTGAACCCACTTCCTATTTCTTCATCCTCTACCTCTTGCCAAGTAGTATAGGGTGTTTTCTTCACAAGTTTCATGACTTGGTGAAGTGGGAGCTTGATCTTGTGATGCCTCGACGTAGATCATCTTCGGCATCGTTGTCGATGACCTAGCCCGCCCATTTATCCGATGAAGCCGACACTAGAGTCCAAGATCCGATTTGTACAGCGGAGGGACGTCTACATGGAGCCAAGGAAGTGGAGAACCGGATCTACAAAGGTTGTAGCCTCTTTCTTTTAGTTAAGTTGTTTACTAGTTTCTTTTGTCGCCTAAAATTCTAGTTAACGATCCGTATTAGGGTTTCTCGGCACTTGTAAAATTTGAAATTGGCATGGTTGATGCATTGTGAGACCTCATTAGTGTGCCTAGGAACCCTACAGTGGTATCAGAGCCTAGCTAGAGCCTTAGGCGATGCGTAGACGATGTTAGAAACCCGATCGAACCCCGAAACCCTAACTTTTAACCCTCTCTGGACTTTTTCTGAAAAAGTGGTTTTTTCCAAATTAAAAATGCTTAAAAAATTCAACAGGAAATTCTAAGAATTACGGTGCAAAAATTACCTAATGATCTTTCTAAAGCGCGGCGGAACCGCGGCATTAGCCGCCTATTGCGGCGGTTCCGCGCCCATTTAGTCTCTTCAGTCAACCATTTTTGCACAGTAACTTCTTTATTTAAATGCTGAGTTTTATGGGAATTTTTAAAATTTACTCAAGAGTTAAGTTTTCTGGGCTGTATTAGGGACTCGGTATTTCGATCGGATTGTCTAATTTTGTCTGTGTGCTTTTCCGGATAATTTTAGAATATGTTAAAAAGTTCGACCGGATATAAATACCCACTTTTTCCCCTGCCGGGAAATTTCCAATTGTTGGATTTTTCTGTAGTTTAATCACGTTCTAAGTAGTGCAAGTAACGTGATGGTCCTTCTAGAAGACAACAAACCTTAACTCGATTATGTGACCGTCTTGAACTGCCCTTTGAACCTTCGGGTTTGGGGCAGTACGGCGTGCCACATGTGAGGCGTTGGCTTGACCCTTCTACGGCTGGACCGTTGGTACTGAGGCATGAAGTGAATGTTTTTGAACTAATTTCATGTGTTGATATGTTTTGGAAAACTTGGGTGTTTGAATGTTCGATCGGAAATTTTAACATTTTCTATTTATCCGGAATGGGATACAATAATTGGAATTCACAACAAGTTACGAGATAACTGAATGAATGTTATAAATCTAGCGGTTTAGTCTCACTTGATCGGTTGCCACGGAATTTTGATGTGATCAAAAGTCCGTCGCAATCACGTAGTGTACGCGGATACTCGCCGGGTAAACTTAATAGACAGCCTCGCCCCATAGCCCCGACCAAGTGACTGTAGGAGAACCCCGTCGCCGAAAGCATCCGTTCGGGTGCTAGCGGTAGCGGTGTTCCGCCTTGGTGCACTTCGTTGACGGCATCGGGGGTGCGGCCGCCTACTAAAGTTTGCGACGAGCATTCGATCAGGATGTCGGGAATCCTGTTGAATTGCCCGACTTGATATTGAAAAGTGTTTTCGATTTTGAGACTAAAATGCGGGGTTTATAATTGTTAGGCATGCGATGTCTAAGGAATTCATTTGATTAGGCATGCGATGTCTAAAGAGGTTGCGGATTCCAACTGTTGTAATTTTACACTTTCTTTTCTGTGACCGTAAGTGTAATATGTGATATCGCCGGTTTCGTTGCTATATGTCAACGACAATTGGGATGCGCATATTTACTTACGTTGATGACATGTGATGTTATGTGTTGCTGGATATGTTATATTGGATCGTCGTGTTTGAATAGCCAGGGGTTTTTATGTGAGATGAGTGTTTTTCATTTTCATTCATGTAAAAACTTGTATGTAATATTCTTTTATTGGGGCACTTCCAGGTTGCGGAAGATGTCACCCTTTGTATATTATTTACTTTTCCGCACTAGGATAGACCCAAGGAGGGGAGCATAAGTAACCGGGTTCTAGAGTCCAGTGGGAGACCAACTCGAGGAGTCGAGTCCGGGTCTCCTAACTCTAGAATTGATAGGGTTGCTTGCCGCTCTCGTAGGGGTCTAGGGGTGTGGGTTTGGCTATTCATCACGACCGTGGAATCCGTGTTTTATACTGGCTCGTATTGAAAACACGGACGTCCTAGTATATCCAATATTTCATATGTTTCTTCTGCTGCGATATCTGTGATGTGATCATGTGATGTTCTGTGATAGATACTGTATATAGTATATATGATATATTATATAGACGTTACTTATGTTTTACACCCGCGCTAGCCCTGCCCCGCTCTGCCGTTAGTAACCTAACCTAACGGTACACGAGGGGACATCGAGGCGAATGCGGATGGCATAAGTGTACGTCGTATTTATCTATGATGTTTAGGTACTTAAATGATGGGATTTCATTAATGTGATTAATGAAAATAAAAGAAACCTAAGATGTTATAGAATCGAATTTCAAAAAAAATAAAATAAAATAAAATAAAACAGGTAGCTACAGTTCTTGCTTTGCACAGCGGTATATATGATATATCCTGCACCTTATTCGATGAGGAAAGGACCGAGATCCCTCACCGGGAGTGACTCCTTTAGCAATAACTGGCAGATGCTACACACTCGGTTTGTCTTTTGATTGCTTTTAAGAGTTTTTGCTTTGCACAGTGATATATATGATATATCCCGCACCTCATTCGACGAGGAAAGGACCGACGATCCCTTCACCGGGAGTGACTCCTTTAGCAAAACTAGAAAAGCCTCAAAAACACTCCATTTTAAAATCATTTGATTCTACAACGATATCAAGTTCATTACGCAATAGGTTTTCAGAAAAACCTGTCGTAGCCCTCCGTCATTTCAGATAAGTACTAGTTAGTATTCGTGCTGCGGTTGTTTGGCATGCGTCAAGGCGTAGTGTACGGTAGCTAACTAGTGCTTATCTGCTAGCATACGATGCGATTGGATTAGGGTATTCGTACGGCGTTGTTTGGCATGCGTCAAGGGTCGTACGGATGGGTTTAATTCAATCAAGAAATGTACGGGTTGAACTTGACTAGCGGACTATGGGTTGTTTGGCATGCGTCAAGGTCATAGCACGCTAGGGGCAAAATATTATCGGGAATTTCAAGTGTTGAAATTTGCAATGAGATTGCATACCTTCTATGAGATAGTTGGATCCTGATACCCGCTGCGAGTAAGAGTTACTCCTGGAAGAGTTTTACACATTACAATTAGCCGATCAAGTAGGTGTCTAGAAAGGTGTCAACGGGGTTACGCCTCTGGGAAAACGAGGTTTACATTAATTAGGTTCGTGCGAAAGCACGGGGGACCTCCCTCAAAGTACCGACACTGACCTGGCTGAAAGATTGGCGAACTTGTAGTGTGTAATTAATCCCGGCTGGTCTTTCCTTTTAGGGTTTGAAGGAAGATTTGATAAAAAGCAGTGGGAGCCATCCTGATTAGATAAAATAATAACCAATCTATTCTTGCAAGAGCGCACGCTGAGTGTTTTCTTCTCTCTCTCTCCAGGTAGCGGCCATATCACGCCTTAATCAAGATAATAATACGGAATATTGACCGAACCCGCTTGTTATACTGAGCTGGGGAACGTTGGTCCCGCTCCAACTTATAATTGTTATAAGACAGAGCAGGAAATTGGGGATTACCAGAATTCCCGTGCCGCCCAAACGAAGAGAGTGCATGCTGATGCATCATCTTCGGGTGTGTTCGTTACAGAGAACTGTTTCTCAGTATCCTTTACGTCCTGAGTATGTGATACCAGATCAGGATCCCAGATATGTAATCTGTTACATAGGGCTACAGAAAGGTAGAGGACTGAGAACGGGTGATAAGTTTCATGAGGCAGAAAACGGGGCAAGAGTTGCAGCCAAGTCTGTTGGTCACTGTCACCCTGTATTACCAATACATTGATTCTGAACGAATGTTATTAGATACCGAACCTGATATACAAAATCATATCAGTCTCTTTATCAGTAAAGAAATGATAAAATTTTGTATTGTTGGATAATGTTTTGAACATTTCCTATATCAAAAGTTGATCGGTTCAGGCACATTATCTAAAAGCATTAATGTTCTAAATCAAACTACAGTTCTTTAGTATACAGAACACACACAAGAGGAAGAGTTCAGAAATGAACGAATCCTTCTTGAGGCATTGTAGACTAGGTCATATCAATGTGACCCGACTAGCTGAAGTTACATGAAGATGCATATTTAAATCAGTTTGAATCTACATCTTGTGAAACTTGCCAGTCATGTCACAAAGATATAATGACACCAGCTCTGTTTATTGGAAACAGAGAAAGAGTTAGTAAACTCTTGGGATGATACATGTTGATGTATGTAAGGTCCCCTGTCTACATATGCCAGGACTGGTTCTTTGTACTTCATTACATTCTCTGATGATCTTTCGAGATTCAGACCTATGTTCCTTTTGAAACACAAGTCCGAACCTTTTGAGATATTCACAGAATATAAGTTAGAAGTAGAGAACCAAAATACGGATAAAAGTATTATGTCCTTTGATGAGATCGAGGAGGAGAATACTTGAGCACGGAAATCCTGGATTATTCTAAAGGAGAATGAGATTCTCTCTCAGCATTACTCCTCCGTATACACCATAGCACGATGGTATATCGGGGCGGAGCAATAGCACCCTATATGATACGGTGTGCTCTATGATGAGTACTACTGAGTTTCCTATTTCCTTTTGAGAGTTATGCACTTGAGAAGCTGCATACCAATTGAATTGGGTTCCAAGAAAATCAGTTGCCTACCGCTTCATATGTGATATGGAAAGGGAAGAGCCCATATCTTAAGTTGGTTAAGATTTGAGGTTGTCCGGGCTATGTCTAAAAGCATAATCCGGACAAGCTCGAGGCAAGGTCTGTAATGTAGAACTGGAAAGGTTCCAGCAATACAAGTTACAACACATGATTTAATAAAACCAAAGGATTCAATAGTTACCAACGAACCTCAGCCTCTCCGCCGATCTAGTAAGGTTCCTCACCCGCCTGAGAGATACTTCGGTTTCTCTATGACAGTGGGAGCGAGGATTGCATCATAAGATGATGACCCAACTAGTTTCGAGCTGGCCATCAGGAGTGGGACTCTGTAAGAATGGCTGGATGCTTAGTGATCTGAGATGGAATCCATGTACACCAACAAAGTATGGACTTTGGTTGCTATATCTGAAGGGTTAAATCCCCATCAGGAGCAAGTATATCTTGAGAAGATTACTTGGTGTAGATGGAAAAGTTGAGACTTTCAAAGCTAGACTTGTTAAAGGTTTTCGTCATCGACCAAGCGTGGATAATGATGAAACCTTTTCAAGTGGCTATGCTTAAGTCCATCCAGATCCTACTTGCCACGGCTACATACCATGACTGCGATATCTGGCGGTTGGGTGCCATGACTGCTTTTCTAAATGATGTTTTAGAAAAAGGCGTCTATAAGTACACAGCCATAGGGCTTCGTAGACAGTGGGAGCAGCGAAAACGTGCACAAGATGCTTTATAGGATAAAGCAGACATCGCGGAGTTGGAACATCTGTTTTGATGAGTTAGTCAAAGAGTTTGACATCATCAAAAATGGTAGATGAACCTTGTATATACAAGAAGGTAGTAGGGAGTATGGTAATGATCCTCGTAGAGTACGTGGATGACATACTCTTGATAGGGAAGGAGTTTCCTATGCTACGCTCGGTCAATCTCCGTTTATCACAAGGATTCTCCATATAGGATCAAAGTGATACCTCCTAAATCCTGGGTTTTGGATCTATGAGATAGATCTAATTGGATGTTAGGATTCTCACTAGTTATAGTGAGATGGTATCAACCGATCCTAGGGAGAATCACTGGAGGGGTTCCAGGGTGATAAGGACGACTGAATGTCAGTCACAGGCATTGTCTTTACCCTCAGTAAAGGGACGGTATGTTGGAAGAGTTCCAAGCTAGATACCGTGGCATACTAGACGATAAAGGCTGTATACATCGCTACTAAAGATGCTACCAAAGAGGCAGTCTGGGTGTATATTAGTTCATGAGATGAACTTCGTTCCGACCATTGTGAGACAATGGAGTTGTGGCTTATGCCAAGGAACGCCCGTCCCATCAGTGATCCAGACATATTCTAAGGCAGTGTCACCTGATCATGGAGATGGTTGATCTCCAGGGTGATCGAGGTTAGGAGAGTAGACTCAGAGGACAACACGGCGGATCCACTCACAAAGGCCTTTTCCCAGAGAGAGACTTTTATGGGATGGTTGAGTATGAGATACTACAACCACTGCTATCAGATGGCCCTAGTGCAAGTGGGAGATTGTTAGTCATATGTATGCCCTAGAGGCCATTACTGTACATTGGATGTATATTGTAGTGGATGCTGGGACATATATAGGGAGGACTTTCTTGCTCGACATGATAGTATGCTATCTGGTTGCTCTTTACCTTAACGTGTACACTGATTGTCTCTCTGTTACATGTTGGTAAAGCCCTTAGGATGTGTACTTGACTACCTGGACTATGATGCGGATCATACTAGTGGGGACAGGGTAGTCCATAAGTACATCCTTCAAGGTCCCTAGTCGTGGGTGTATCGAGACGGGGCATCGATATACCAGAGTAGACTAGCGTATACCTTCTCGACCCATACAGATGGGCAATGGATGATCCCATATCCATTGGTGTTTGACATCAGAGATGATATACGGGTGCTCAGTGGAGACTGGGTACACTGGACGGACTCGCCGAGAACTCCCAGATGGTATTATACCTTACGTCAGATGGCAGTTCTCTGGTGACACTGGTACAGAGTAGTCTGTTGACCCGAGATCGTCATAGAGTCTTGTGTGGTTCCCACTGTGCTTTGATTTCTACCTTACCACGTCCAAGAGGGCGTGCAAAACGGTGGCTTTTGGGTACAGTCCCGAATCACATGGAGGCAATGAGCGATAGGAGGGGATTCGTCTCTCCCGGTATAGGGAGTTGATGTTGCGCTGTGTTCGATTGGCTATAACCGGAAATCCCAGGCCAGGGTTGCTGAGATTTACCGGTAAGTGTTACCAGTAGTATCTCGAATTGTTATAGACCTCATATCGACACGACTTATCAAGCTATTGGGGTCTGACGTTTACCACCCCTAGGCGAGGTATGCGACATATCAGACGAACAGACCGGACTGTACGGTAAGTGTTACTGGTTGGATTCACAGGAGTATGAGCGGGCTTGCTCGTCGATCTTCTGATCGCTCAATACCCGAGTGGCCGTTACGTTTAGCAGACCGCTTGCGGCTTGTGGGTGTTTGATATGATCATCACCTGCTACCGGCGTATTGACGAGTCTTTAGAGTCCTACACAGAGGTTTCCTGGCTCAAGCGAAACGAAATAGGAGTGCATATGAGATATGTGCGGGACCGAGAATAATGCGTGTATATGATACCGTATTCTATTCTCACGATGAATGTATCGATTGGTTGTATGCGATATAACCTAGTTATCGAATCAAGTATTGATTCGATAAGCCGATACATTGGATATTAGTCGGTTATATGCGATATAACCGAATCGTTAAATCAAGTGTTGATTTAATGATTTAATGCATAATTATATATATGATATATTACTTTGCATTAACTAGTATCGGTTCACTTTAAATGGATTTTCTCACTCGGATGTGCACATTGTATATGTGATATATTTTTTGTGCACAAGTTTGTATCATGTTTGATGATACATGTTTACTTGGGTTTGTGTAAAGATTAAACCATGGTTATATGAATGGTTAGGGTTTTGTTTTCTTATTTATTTATTTATTTATTCTTTTTTGGAAAATAAATGGCATAAAGAGAAAATGGTGGCTTTCTTTGTTTGCATCTTGAAGCTTCATGAAGCTTTGACTAAGTGACCATTTTGTCTCATGCTTAACCCTAACCACTCCACTTAACCCTAGTTCATTCTCTACACTTGACCATGGTTGTATTATGATAAGTATTGATTTTCTTTTCTATTTGAAATTAACTTATCATAATATTCATCTTCTTCTTCTTCTTCTTCACTTGAAGAAAACCTTGCTTCATCAATGGTGACTTGATGAAAAGAGTGAGAAATCCAATTCTAAAGTGAACCCACTTCCTATTTCTTCATCCTCTACCTCTTGCCAAGTAGTATAGGGTGTTTTCTTCACAAGTTTCATGACTTGGTGAAGTGGGAGCTTGATCTTGTGGTGCCTCGACGTAGATCATCTTCGGCATCGTTGTCGATGACCTAGCCCGCCCATTTATCCGATGAAGCCGACACTAGAGTCCAAGATCCGTTTTGTACAGCGGAGGGACGTCTACGTGGAGCTAAGGAAGTGGAGAACCGGATCTACAAAGGTTGTAGCCTCTTTCTTTTAGTTAAGTTGTTTACTAGTTTCTTTTGTAGCCTAAAATTCTAGTTAACAATCCGTATTAGGGTTTCTCGGCACTTGTAAAATTTGAAATTGGCATGGTTGATGCATTGTGAGACCTCATTAGTGTGCCTAGGAACCCTACATGCTACTCCCACGACATGCACGAAATCTGTCGCGGCGACTAAGGATCTGTCGTGGCGACTAAGGATCTGTCTCTGGGCTGATACACCTGGACGAGCCTTCCTCGGTTCCGGAACTTCCAAAGTCTCGGGAAGACGCTCCTCATCTAGTAGGGTTGCGTCCACTGCTGCTGTATACGTGACACAATGCTGTGTGCTGATAGCAAGGAATAACTGGGTAATAGGGGTGGCAACCTCCTGTCGTTGCGCTCGACTGGCCTCAACCAACGATCTCATCATCTAGCGCAAATCCTGCATATCTGCCTCAAGTCTAGAGATACGATCTATCGAAGGTGGATCAGTCTGCTCCTGTACAGCAAGCGTACTGTCCTGGTCAGTCATCGTCCCAAACAAGTCAACTCTGACCTCGGCTCTTATTGCTTCTCTCTGAGCCCTCATAGTCATCGGCGGCAAATGGCTAGAAATGGAAATAGGATTCGATATGAACACGGAAATCGAATCACAAGGATATGTATAATCATGGAAGGAATTCCAAGCAATTAGTACTAAGGTCACTTAGGGGGAGTACCGTGTCGTAAGTATGCCGCGGACATACCCACGCTACATCACTCTGCTTAAGCTACCTACTCCATCATACCAAAGTCATCCTACACTCCGAAAGGTAAAACCTAGCGCTCCGATACCAACTTTGTCACGACCCGAAATTTAGCACGTGACGGCCCTTAAACCACGTAACGTCTACAGGCGTAGCGCAATCTAAGTAAGCCGAAAACCCAGCAAACCTAAACCATCAAAAGTAGTAAGTGATAAGAACATTGTCAAAAGCTTTTGGGAATCTCACGTAAAATTCTTTAAAAAAGTCCAAATTTACTTTCCTTAAAAATTTGGCAACATCTCCTTTGTAAAAACAAGCCCCCAAAAAGGGTACATACAAAAGATATAAGTAAAGCATCCCCAAACGGAAGCAAATCTCGCCCAAAGGCGGAAACAACCACCACAACATATAAATACGACGCCGTAGCGAAGAAATGGACAATATAGGGTGAAAATAGATAAAAGATAAAACTGTATAACAAAAGCCGGCTCACACGAGCACGACACCCAGAGTCACAAAACAATATACAATATCGACCTCACATCTCGTCTCTAAGTCAATACATGAAGTAGTAGATGGAGAGTACTAGATACAAAAGATATACAATGAGCATCATCGGATAACCGCAAAACCCACCTAGAGCAAAACTACACACAGTCAGCCGTAGCGGTATCCGCTACAAAAGACGATACGATACAAAGAAGCCCTGCCGCGACCGCTCTGATGGGCTACCTGCAAAACACTGTGGCACAACAGGGGTGAGTTGCCAACTCGTGAATAGTAAATAACATATGCAGGTAATCGCAAGTATGCACGTATTGCGATCATCTATCACATGCAAGCTGATAGCAATAAATGGCAATATGTAGCAACGGTCATGAAAGGTACTCTATCAGGTACTACTAATACATGAAGCAATGCATATCGAATAAATGCTGAGTATGGGATAAAACATGTCATCCTCACGGAATCCTTATTGTGGCAGGACTGGTGTCCATCAAGACAATCTAAATCCCAATACCAAAGGCACCACATCCTCAGATCGGCCCTCATATCCTATAAGTCTCATGGAACCTGGGTGTCCAATATCGACACCCGAAAACATCATGAAAACTAGTGTCCAGTATCGACACGTAAATACTCATCTGTTAGGCGCCATCACCACGACCGGCCCTGATGTCATGTCCGTACATCTCATGGAACCTGAGTGTCCCACACTCGAAATCTATATATCATGTCCATACATAACTCCGGTCGGTTTCCCCATGATAAACGCCGAAACCAAATACTATCACCCGTAAGGTAGTACTCCCCTGCCTCGGGCTCAACGCCATCATCTGTGATCATCTTGCCCCGGGGTACCTCCGGGCCCCACCATGTACCCGCATACGGCCTCGTCCACTCCTCGCATCGGGTTTATAACACAAATCTCAGAACCGAGAAATCTCATGGTGGGCGCATCAAAATATCATATCAAGAGAAACCGGGTTTTCAAACAATGCATAATTTCATGAAATACCACGGTCCTTAAATCCAGAAAATATCATATGAAATCCATATCTCAATGCATAAATCCATGAAATATAATATATGCAATATAAAACAGTAATATGAGCATATAAAGGAAAAACCGCTATTTAACTGCAACAAGTTATTAAATATATCATGTGGTTCATAATTTCTCCGAAATCCAATACAACATCATAAAAGGGTGAACATGTAGCTATAGCAAGATACGGGTATATACCTATCAATAATGATGTAATACCATATGGGTATATGTATAGCTATAGTAAGGTATATGGGTGTACATGTAAGTATGTATGCATAGCAAGGTATATGTGCAAACATGTAAGTATACAGGTATGCTATATTTCATATGCACAATGGAATAAGAATCTATGTCTCGATGTCACTAACCATACAATATCACATATGTATATGGGTTGTGCGTGTCATGACAATTATCGACGGAGTGTGTGTAGCATACAATTAGTGCTTATGAAACATGAACTGCCAATAATTGTTGGGTTTCCTCTGCACCTACTAAGGTGTATGGAAGCATCACACATGCCACTTTAAAATTTTAGAGGTGCAAAACAAACAAAGCAAGGATCTTTAACTAGAAAAAGCTAGGGTAACAACACTTTAAACATTATTTACACTAAGTGTAAGGAATACAACCTTTGTAGTCCTCTTTGTAGTGACTCCTAGGATCTTTGAGAGGTTGGAGAGGCTTGCTAGTAAGCTCCTATGTCCACGATGATCCACCCGAAGTTCACTAGCTCCAAACTTGTAGCTCCACTTGATGCAAGAAAAAGATGAAGCTAAACACTCTAAACTAATTGGCTAGATTAGAGTAGAGTGATGAAGTGGTGTGTTTTTTTTATCAAAACTTTTTCTTTTTATCTCTTACTCACTTTGGAAGAACCTGGAGAGCAAGGAGGAAGAAGAAAATGAAGGCAAAAGCTTTTGTAAAGTGATAAGCTTGTGATGATAAATAGAAAATATAGTATATATATTTTCTTTCTCTCATCCAACCAAGGTTGCTATAATATCTAGATATTTAGTGAGTGAGTTAAAACCTAAAAGAAATAGTTAATCCAAGGTTAAAAGTTAGGTGAAGTGAGGTTAACTCAAAGAAGAGTGTAGAATTTTACAACCATGGATTAATCATTTCTTTTCTTTTGTTTTAAAACAAATCTAAATAAATGTCCATATATTATAGTTCCATGTAAGTTTTATATTGCCTTCAAGTGTGTATAATCAACCATGATACTTTTGTATGCATGTATCCATGCACATCAACATGTGCATACTTGCACATCATCATATGCATACATGCATGCATTCTTCCTCTTTAATAAAAAGAGTTTTTGAATAAAGAATAAAATAAAAATAAAAGCCAAAATGTTAAATCAACAATTGATTTAACAATCTGGTCATATCACATACGACCTGTCCAATAGTAAAACGCCCGATTCATATACGGTATCACATAGTCGTATTCAATCGGGTCCCCGCGCATATCCCATATGCACACCACATCTTTTCGCCTGGGCTAGGAAACTTCTGTGTGGGACTCTAAGACTCGTCAATACGCCAGCAGTGGGTGATGATCGTATCAAACACCCACAAGCCGCAAGCGGTCAGCTAAACGTAACGGCCACCCGGATATTGAACGACCAGAAGAAAACCAGCAAAGCTGTCAAAACTCCCATCGAGACATCTGGAAACACTTACCGTACAGTCCGGTCTCCTCGTCAAATATGTTGCATATCAAGTCTGGGGGTGGTTTCGTCGACCCCAATAACTCAATAAGTCATGCCGGTATATAGCTGATAACAGATCGAGAAACTACTGATAACGCTTATCAGTAAATCTCAGTAGCCCTGGCCAGGGACTTCCTATTATAGCCAATCAAGCATAGCACAACATCAACCCCCAATACAGGGAGAGACGAAACCCCTCCTATCCCTCATTGCCTCCATGTGCCTCGGGACTGTACCTAAAGTCCACCTGTTTGCACGACTCGGTAGAGCTGTGGTAGGATGGAGATCAAAGTACAGTGGGAGGACACATAAGACTCTATGACGATCTTGGGTCTACAGACTAACCTGTACTAGTGTCACCTGAGAACTGCTATCCGACGATAGATATAATACCATATAGGAGTTCTCGGCGAGTCCGTTCAGTATACCCAGTCTCACTGAGCACCCGTATACATTCTTTGGTGTCAGCACACCAGATGGATATGGGATCATCCATCGCCCATCAAATGGGACAAGAATGGTATACGCTAGTCTACTATGGAATATCGATACCCTATCTCGATATACCCACGACTAGGAATAGTTCAAGGATATGCTTATAAACAACACGTGCCCCACTAGTATGATCCGCATCATAGTCACAGTAGTCAAGCAAATATCCTGAGGGCTTTATCAACATGTGCAAATGAATAAAAGTATGATCAAATCAACATGTCAGATAAAGTAAACCAGATAGCATATTATCATGTCGAGCAAGAAAGTAATCTATATATATATATATACATGTCCAAGCATCTACTATACATATAATAGCCTCTAGGGCATACATATATCCAATAATCTCCCACTTGCACTAAGGCCAATTATTGGCGTATCTCATACCCAACATCTCAAAAAGTCGCTCATGCTGCGGCTGTGGAAGGGCCTTAGTGAGTGGATCCGCTGTGTTATTCTTTGTATCAACTCTCCGAATCTCGATCTATTGGCGATCTACAATCTCCCGGATCAAATGATATCGCCTGAGGATGTGCCTGGAGTTTTGATGGGACCTTGGTTCTTTGGCTAACGCCATAGCCCCATTATTATCACAATACAACGGTATTGGATCAACAATGGTTGGAACTACTCCTAGTTCCACGATGAACTTCTTCATCCAGACGGCTTCCTTGGCAGCATCATTTGCAGCAATATACTCAGCTTCCATCATAGAGTCTGCAACGGTATCCTGTTTGGAACTCTTCCAACTAACCGCCCCTCCATTGAGGGTAAATACAAACCCTGAGATAGATTTATTGTCATCCTTATCACTTTGGAAGCTGGAATCGGTAAGGGCCTCCATTTGGAGATCGCCATTACCATACACCAAGAACAATTCTTTGGTCATTTGCAAGTACTTAAGAATATTCTTTACTGCTATCCAATGTTTCTCCCCTGGGTTGGATTGATACTTGCTTACTACAGCTAGTTCATAAGCTACATCAGCGCGAGTACATAACATCGCATACATTATAGATCCCATGGCTGAAGCGTAGGGTATAATGCTCATGCGAGCTCTCTCTTCATCAGTCTTCAGACAAAAGTCTTTGGAGAGAGTGATTCCATGGCAAGCGGGCAAGGCACCATGCTTGGAATCTTCCATACTAAACCTTTTTAGGATGGTGTCAATGCACTTTGATTGGGACAATCCCAATAACCTCTTGGATCTATCTCTATAGATCCTAATGCCCAAAATGCATGAGGCATCACCCAGGTCCTTCATGGAGAACCTTTGTGATAAGAATAATTTGACCAATTGTAGCATAGGAATATCATTTCCTATTAAGAGAATGTCATCCACGTACAATACGAGGAATGTGACAGTACTCCCTACAATCTTCTTATAAATGCATGGTTCATCTATATTTTTGATAAAATCAAACTCTTTGATTGTATCATCAAAACAGATGTTCCAGCTCCGTGAGGCCTGCTTTAATCCATAAATGGATTTAAGCAATCTACATGCTTTCCCGCTGCTCCCACTGTCAATGAAGCCTTCTGGCTGATCCATAATAACGCATTCTTCTAAATCACCATTTAGAAATGCAGTTTTAACGTCCATCTGCCAGATTTCATAATCATGGTGAGCAGCAATAGCAAGTAGGATCCGAATGGATCTAAGCATTGCTACTGGAAAGAATGTTTCATCATAGTCCAGTCCTGGTCTTTGACGAAAACCTTTCGCTACAAACCTTGCTTTAAAGGTCTCTACCTGTCCATCTACACCAATCTTTCTTTTAAAGATCCATTTGCACCCAACGGGTTTTATCCCAGGAGGTGCAACGTCCAAAGTCCATACTTTGTTGGTGTACATGGACTCCATTTCAGATCTCATGGCGTCCAGCCACTTCACTGAGTCACCACTCGTGATAACTTGCTGAAAACTAGTAGGGTCATCATCATCCATGATACAATCTTCTCTATCACCATTAATGAGAAACCCATAGTATCTCTCCAGTGGGCGAGAAGTTCTACTAGATCTCCGAAGCGGCTGAGGTTCTTGAAATTCTACTGCAACATCAGTTTCAACCAATTCGTCCTGAGTAATTTGTGTCTCTAGAACATCTTCTAGTTCTACCGCATTGCCATCAGTACTGTCTGTAAAGATTTCATTTTCTAAAAATGTGGCATGCTGAGCAACAAACACCTTTTGTTCCTCCTTGTGGTAGAATAGATATCCATACGAATGTTTTGGATACCCCATAAATTTACACATGACTGATCGTGTCTCGAGTTTATCCGGATTTTGCTTTTTGATATAAGCCGGAGAACCCCATATTCTAACTCTTTTAAGAGATGGTCTCTTTCCACTCCATATCTCATATGGAGTGGTAGACACGGTCTTGGTCGGAACCCTGTTTAATAGATACATTGCTGTCTCCAATGCATGCCCCCAAAAGGAAAGCGGTAACTCAGCATCACACATCATGGATCGTACCATATCTAA
Organism: Agapanthus africanus; assembly: GCA_030015575.1. NCBI lineage: Eukaryota > Viridiplantae > Streptophyta > Magnoliopsida > Asparagales > Amaryllidaceae > Agapanthus > Agapanthus africanus. Next base: position 738,174,365 of record CM057338.1, read on the forward strand.
TAGGGTACGATTCCTCCGTTCTGACACACCGTTGTGCTGTGGTGTGTAAGGAGGAGTGAGCTGAGAGAGAATCCCATTCTCTTTTAAGAAGTTTGAAAATTCTGTACTTAAGTACTCTCCACCTCGATCTGATCGAAGTTTCTTGATGCTCAAACCTGTTTGTTTTTCTACTTCAAGTTTATACTCCTTGAATTTCTCGAAAGCTTCGAATTTATGCTTTATCAAAAACACGTGTCCGAATCTTGAGAAATCATCAGTAAAAGTAATGAAATAAGAAAAACCGCCTCTGGCATGTGTAGACATAGGTCCGCATACATCACTATATATGAGGCTTAAGAGTTCCACAGCTCTTTCTCCGTGTCCAGTAAACGGAGATTTGGTCATTTTACCTTTGATACAAGACCGGCAAGTTGCATAAGATTTATATTCAAACAGATTTAAATATCCATCTTTATGTAGCTTGTTTAGTCTGGTTTCATTAATATGACCAAGTCTACAATGCCAAAGAAAAGCTTCATTTATATCTAAAAACTTTCTTTTATTAGTATGTTGTATGTTGAAAACTGTGTGTTGGTTCAGGACGTAAATACCGTTATTTAGTGCACCATACCCAATTAACTCTTGATTTAAGTTAATGTTCATAACATTATTTTGCAACACAAAATGATATCCTTCATTGTCCAATAAAGAAACGTATATTATATTACATAGAATACTTGGTACAAAATAACACGGGTTCAAAACCAATATACAACTCGAAGGCAAACCCAGATGATACTCTCCTACGGATACAGCATGTACATTGGAACCATTTCCAACCCGCAGAGTATGGTCTCCAGTCTTCAAAACTCTACTGTTTATCAACCTCTGCACACAATTGCAAATGTGAGAACCAGAACCGGTATCTAATACCCAAGATGCCGAGTTAATTTAAAAACAGTTCTCAGTTACAAACACACCTGAAACGGAAGCATCAGCATGCTTCTTCTTCTTGAGATCAGCAAGATACACAGCACAGTTGCATTTCCAATGTCCCGACTTGTGGAAGTAAAAACATTCTCCTTTTCCACTTCCCGCGGCCCCAGATATGTCTTTCCCCTTCGCCTTTTTGACTCCACCTTTCTGTTTGATGGGTTTCTTCTTCTTCTTTCCCTTGGCTTTGGCTTTTGCGACGGAAGAGGAAGATGGCCCAGCAATCAGAGCGGGAGTCTTGGCTGTTTTCAGTGTGCTCTCTGCACTTCTTAACATATTGAGAAGTTCAGGCAATGATTTCTCCAAATCGTTCATATTGAAATTCACTATGAATGGAGCAAAGGCGGGGGGAGAGACTGCAGAACAATATCCGTATATTACTCATTATCCATTGTCCATCCCAATTCCTCGAGTTCTTCTATAAGACCAATCATTTTCAAAACATGTTCTCCTACTGATGTACCAGGGGCCATTCGCATCTGAAACAACTTTCTATATGCCTCGTATCGCAAAGTCCGAGACTGCTCTTCATACAACTCCTTTGTATGAAGAAAAATGGATTGAACATCTATCTTCTCGTGCTGTTTCTGATGGATACTGTCCATAGAAGCCAGTGCGAGGCATTTGGCTGTGTTACAATCAATATCCCATGTTTTTCGGATCTCCCTATCCGAAATAGATGATTCAGGTCCTGGGATGGGTGGGGCTTTGGTTATGAGGACATATGATACTTTACCATACGTGAGTGCAATGTTCAAGTTCCTTAACCATTCTTTATAGTTCGGTCCTGTCAGTTTGTTTTTCTCTAGTAGAAGTTTAAGTCCCATCATCGGTATCTGCCATTAGGAGAGAGAAAAGAATACACTCAGCGAAATGCTCTTACAAAGAATTAGATTGATTATTATCTTATATAATTGATGTCTCCCACTGCTTTAATCAAATTTTCTTTCAAAACCTAAAAAGAAAACTAGTCAGGATTAATTACATTCTACAATTTCACTAACCGGTCAGCCAGGCCAGTGTCGGTACTTTGAGGGAGGTTTTTTGTGCTTTCGCATGGACCTAATTAAAATAAACCTCGTTTTCCCAGAGGTCAAACCCCGTTGACACCTTTCTAGACACCTACAGGATTAGCTAATTGCAAAATGCAAAACTCTCCTGGGAGTAACTCTTACTCACAGTGGGATCGGGATCCAACTATCATATAGATGGTATGCTATCTCATTGCAAATTTCAACTCTTGAAACTCCCAATATAGTTTTTACCCCTAGTAACTTATGACCTTGGCAATGGTCAAAATATCATAAGCACTAGTCAAGTTCTACCCGTCATTTCGAGATTAACTAGACCCACCCATATGACCCTTGACTATGATCAACATAATCACATGAATGTCCTAACTAATCGCATCATATGCGGTGTAGGAAGACATCACTTAGCTACCGTACACTACGCCTCGGCTATGGTCGACATACGTAGCACGAATACTAAGTACTCTGCTTCCTAAAATGACGGAGGGTTACGGATGGTTTTTTATGAAAACCTTTAACGCTTTGAACTTGATCTCGTTGTAGAATCAAAACAATTTAGAAAAGGAGTGTTTAAGCTCCGCATCTTTTGAAAACTTGCATTTTTCATAAAAAGGCCGAGTGGGTTTCAAATCCGATTCTACAACATGTTTAAGTTTCTTTTACTTTACATTAATCTCATTAATGTAGTCCCATCATTTAAGTTCCTAAGCCATCATAGAAAAGAAACGAAAATAGAACGTATACTTATACCATCCGCATTCGCCACAGTATCCCGTTATGCACCGTTAGGTTACTTAACTAACGGCATAGCAGGGCGGGACTAGCGCGGGTGTAAAATATAAGCAGCGTTTATTATATATCATATATATAATAATAAACCATTTGTCTCAGATACTAAGTAATCACATTACAGAATATCAATCCAGCAGAAGCACATATGAAAATAAAAGGATGTCTAGGAGGTCCGTATTTAGTATTCAGCCATCAATAGAAAATACGGATTCCACGGTCGCGATGAATAGCCAAGTCCACACCCTAGACCCCTACGAGAGCGGCAAGTGATCCTGCTAATTCTAGAGTTTAGGAGACCCGGTCTCGACTCCTCGAGATGGCCTCCCTTTGAACCCTAGAACCCGATCACTTGTGCTCCCCTCCTTAGGTCTATTCTAATACGGAAAAGTAAATAATATACAATAATGGTGACATCATCCTCAACCCGGAAGTGTCCCAAATAAAAGAATATTACATACATTTAACTTTTATATGAATGAAAATAAAAACTCGCATCTCACATAAAACACCCGGCTATTCGATCGCGACAATCCTGCATCATATCTCAGCAACACATAATATCTCATATCATCAACGTAAGCAAGTATGCGTATCCCGATTGTCATTGATGTATAGCAACGAAGCCGGCAATACACGACATACTACGCTTACGGTCACAGAAAAGAAAGTGAAAAACAACAATTGTAATCACAGATATCAAGACAATATTTAACGTTTCGATCGAATCAACAAACACCCACGTTTTACCCTAAGAGCTCAACACTTGAGCAAAGTTACAAATACTCAAAAATCACGCCACGGTGTCTTATGATCCAGCTGTAGAAGGAGTTAACCAACGCCTCACCTATGACACCACGGCACCACGGCAAACCCGAAGGTTCGTTCGCGGTTCCGTGGGCATAGAATCGAGTTAAGGTTATTATGATCTTCTAGAGGGTCCATAGGATACTTGTGCTACTATTGAATATAAAGTTAACTTAGGAAAATTACAATACTTGGAAATTTCAGCGGGGTAGAAAGTGGGGTGTCCGATATTCGTTCGAAATGCTAAAAATAGTCTAAGTTACCAATTTAGTGTCAAATAATATGATTACGAATCACTACGAAATAGCCCCAGGTCAATATAATCATCACATGAAAATTGGGCTAAATAAACAATACTAGGAACCCTAACTTGCAACCAAAAGTGCACAGGAGAAACATGGGGGCAAATGGGGCAGGGAGGCCGGCCTAGCCGGAATCTGGGAAGGAGTGCTCGGCTAAAATCCGAGCACTAGCCCCCGTATTTCATCTATGTGCTTATGTTTTCCTGTAGGACATTCTGTACCTGTTTGAAAAATTTTCAGAGGACCTTTTTAAAAATTTCCAGAGAGCAAACCTAGGGTTCCGTAATACCATATTTTTCGTAGTCGTTTTCGTATTCGTATTTGTTATAACACTGTGTCTAGAATTCTAGTTTGGCTCTTATACCATTGTTGGGTTTCCTCTGCACCTACTAAGGAGTATGGAAGCATCACACATGCCACTTTAAAATTTTAGAGGTGCAAAACAAACAAAGTAAGGATCTTTAACTAGAAAAAGATAGGGTAACAACACTTTAAATATTATTTACACTAAGTGTGAGGAATACAACTTTTGTAGTCCTTTTTGTAGTGACTCCTAGGATCTTTGAGAGGTTGGAGAGGCTTGCTAGTAAGCTCCTACGTCCATGATGATCCACCCGAAGTTCACTAGCTCCAAACTTGTAGCTCCACTTGATGCAAGAAAAAGATGAAGCTAAACACTCTAAACTAATTGGCGAGATTAGAGTAGAGTGATGAAGTGGTGTGTTTTCTTTTATCAAAACTCTTTCTTTTTATCTCTTACTCACTTTGGAAGAAGCTAGAGAGCAAGGAGGAAGAAGAAGATGAAGGCAAAAGCTTTTGTAAAGTGATAAGCATGTGATGAAAAATAGAAAATATAGTATATATATTTTCTTTCTCTCATCCAACCATAGTTGCTATAATATCTAGATATTTAGTGAGTGAGTTAAAACCTAAAAGAAATAGTTAATCCAAGGTTAAAAGTTAGGTGAAGTGAGGTTAACTCAAAGAAGAGTGTAGAATTTTACAACCATGGATTAATCATTTCTTTTCTTTTGTTTTAAAACAAATCCAAATAAATGTCCATATATTATAGTTCCATTTAAGTCTTATATTGCCTTCAAGTGTGTATCATTAACCATGATACTTTTGTATGCATGTATCCATGCACATCAACATGTGCATACTTGCACATCATCATATGCATACATGCATGCATTCTTCCTCTTTAATAAAAAGAGTTTTTGAATAAAGAATAAAATAAAACTAAAAGCCAAAATGTTAAATCAAAAATTGATTTAACAATCCGGTCATATCACATACGACCCGACCAACAATAAAACGCCCGATTCATATACGGTATCACATAGTCGTATTCAATCGGGTCCCCGCGCATATCCCATATACACACCACATCTTTTCGCCTGGGCTAGGAAACTTCTGTGTGGGACTCTAAGACTCGTCAATACGCCGGCAGTAGGTGATGATCATATCAAACACCCACAAGCCGCAAGCGGTCAGCTAAACGTAACGGCCACCCGGATATTGAACGATCAGAAGAAAACCAGCAAAGCTGTCAAAACTCCCGTCGAGACATCTGGAAACACTTACCGTACAGTCCGGTCTCCTCGTCAAATATGTTGCATATCAAGTCTGGGGGTGGTGTCGTCGACCCCAATAACTCAATAAGTCATGTCGGTATATAGCTGATAACAGATCGAGAAACTACTGATAACGCTTATCAGTAAATCTCAGTAGCCCTGGCCAGGGACTTCCTGTTATAGCCAATCAAGCATAGCACAACATCAACCCCCAATACCGGGAGAGACGAAACCCCTCCTATCGCTCATTGCCTCCATGTGCCTCGGGACTGTACCCAAAGTCCACCTGTTTGCATGACTCAGTGGAGCTGTGGTAGGGTGGAGGTCAAAGTACAGTGGGAGGACACACAAGACTCTATGACGATCTTGGGTCTACAGACTAACATGTACCAGTGTCACCTGAGAACTGCTATCCGATGATAGATATAATACCATATGGGAGTTCTCGGCGAGTCCGTTCAGTGTACCCAGTCTCACTGAGCACCCGTATACATTCTTTGGTGTCAGCACACCAGATGGATATGGGATCATCCATCGCCTATCATATGGGACAAGAATGGTATACGCTAGTCTACTCTGGAATATCGATGCCCTATCTCGATATACCCACGACTAGGAACAGTTCAAGGATATTCTTATAAACTATACGTGCCCCACAAGTATGATCCGCATCATAGTCACAGTAGTCAATCAAATATCCTGAGGGCTTTATCAACATGTGCGAATGAATAAAAGCATGATCAAATCAACATGTCAGATAATGTAAACCAGATAGCATACTATCATGTCGAGCAAGAAAGTAATCTATATATATACATGTCCAAGCATCCACTATACATATAATGTCCTCTAGGGCATACATATATCCAACAATAATAGTGTTGTGTCTCATTACTACTATATCCATATGCAATAGGAAAATGAGGTATGCAACAATGGTACACATGCACAATCAATGTCTATATACTTATAACTGACAATCATATCATTTAATCTAGCCCAGACGCATAATATCATGCGGGCAATTTCCCTGTAGATGTTAAATCTACTCACCGATGATCTTGGGCTAAGTAAAGCCAACCACTTGCTTTCCCTTCTACGCAGCGTCCGAAGTCCCCACCTGCGACCCTAAAATCATATCACAACATAACAAGTTCATATTAGCAATCGACCAATATTACGTATCAACTACGTTTGACCGACGCATCAACTCCAAACAAACTCTCAAGTGTTCGTCTAGTGGCTAACGTGCGTAGCGACACTACGAAACCAACCCAAGAGCAACAGCTACACAAAGTATACGTACCGTATCGGATAATGTAACGCACGTAGTCGAAATACTAGAAACAAGCAAAGTGATCCCAGATTTTGCTATACAAACAATTGGTGAAATTTGCAAGTTCCACGAGACCACATACAACCCCAGAGATCCCTAGTCCAAGACACAAAACCCCAGTCCCCATTCTGGCCGCAAATTGCGGCCAGAAGTAATAAAATTGCGGCCAAGTTGGAAGGGACTGGTCTCAGGTTTTTATGGTGGGTTCTAGGTCACAACACTATGTCACTGTGATGACAACTTTTCCAACAAACACCTGGTTTGATAGCAGATTCATCCGAGACCTAAAACTACACTAAAATACGATATATGCACAAAAACGATATCTTTAGTGTTCTAAACTAAAACTGTTAGTTATATGTATGCCCTAGAGGCCATTACTGTACATATGATGTATATTGTAGTGGATGCTGGGACGTATATAGGGAGGACTTTCTTGCTCGACATGATAGTATGCTATCTGGTTGTACTTTACCTTAACGTGTACACTGATTGTCTCTCTGTTACATGTTGGTAAAGCCCTTAGGATGTGTACTTGACTACCTGGACTATGATGCAGATCATACTAGTGGGGACATGGTAGTCCATAAGTACATCTTTCAAAGTCCCTAGTCGTGGGTGTATCGAGACGGGGCATCGATATACCAGAGTAGACTAGCGTATACCTTCTCGACCCATACAGATGGGCGATGGATGATCCCATATCCATTGGTGTTTGACATCAGAGATGATATACGGGTGCTCAGTGGAGACTGGGTACACTGGACGGACTCGCCGAGAACTCCCAGATGGTATTATACCTTACGTCAGATGGCAGTTCTCTGGTGACACTGGTACAGAGTAGTCTGTTGACCCGAGATTGTCATAGATTCTTGTGTGGTTCCCACTGTGCTTTGATTTCCATCTTACCACGTCCAAGAGGGCGTGCAAAACGGTGGTTTTTGGGTACAGTCCCGAGTCACATGGAGGCAATGAGCGATAGGAGGGGATTCGTCTCTCTCGGTATAGGGGGTTGATGTTGCGCTGTGTTCGATTGGCTATAACAGGAAATCCCTGGCCAGGGTTGCTGAGATTTACTGGTAAGTGTTACCAGTAGTTTCTCGAATTGTTATAGACCTCATATCGACACGACTTATCGAGCTATTGGGGTCTGACGTTTACCACCCCTAGGCGAGATATGCAACATATCAGACGATCAGACCGGACTGTACGGTAAGTGTTACTGGTCGGATTCACAGGAGTGTGAGCGGGCTTGCTCGTCGATCTTCTGATCGCTCAATACCCGGGTGGCCGTTACGTTTAGCAGACCTCTTGCGGCTTGTGGGTGTTTGATATGATCATCACCTGCTGCCGGCGTATTGACGAGTCTTTAGAGTCCTACACAGAGGTTTCCTGGCTCAAGCGAAACGAAATAGGAGCGCATATGAGATATGTACGGGACCGAGAATCATGCGTGTATGTGATACCGTATTTCATTCTCGTGATGAATGTGTCGAATGGTTGTATGCGATATGTAAGTGCACGGCGGCGCCCCGGTCGTCAATCCGACGGCCAAATGCGGAAACGGTGATAAACTTTAATTTTGCGAACTTAGCAAACCGGCACCACCGCGCACTAAACCTCGGATCGGGCCATTAAACTTGTCCTAGCTAACTAACAAGATAGGGAAGAGATGTACCGAGTGATCCGAGTCCTCCGGTCTTCTCGTCATCGTCCCGATCTCCTGCGGAAACTCCGGTCGTCGCCTCCTCGCCGGAAGGGCACCACATCGTCTGCATCTTTTACGGGCTCCCACCTCAATACCGAGGCAACTTGGGCACGAAGCTGGCAAGTCGACGTGCCCAAGATGAGCTGTAGAATGTGTAGTGGCTAATGTCTCTTTGGGGTATTGGAGTTGCCTTTTGATGTGGAGGGAAGAATGAACCTTTTTTAAGGAAATGATGCTATCAATTTTGCAAGGAAATGAGATGAACAAATGATACACCAAAAATGAACCTCTCATTTTCCTCCTCTCTCAAAATGGCCGGCATTCATCATGTGTGAGAATGGTGGAGTGATAATCTAAATCAAGAGGGAGGTGATGGTAGGATAAAGTAAGGAGGTGTCCATATACAAACATCATGATAACAAAACCCATACCCAAATCAAATCCATTCACTTCACAATAAATGCAAGAAATGGTGCAAAAGAAAAGATGCTCTCATAATAAATCCTTTTGCAATAAACCCCTCCACAAAATGTTATTTGCAAACTTGCAAATAACCCCCTCCATCGGAAAAGTCCGGCCGGGAAAGAACAAAGGAAAACCGGCCGGAACAGAATGCAAACTGGCAACTCCAGAAAACTGGTAACGTAATAAATTACAGGAAAACTCCGATACTGTGCATACACACCCGCATCTGTATTCCGTCCGGATACAAATGCAAAAAGACAAAATCTACACTGTACTAAACTAGGATCCGGCTTAAACCAAAGCCGGCTAGTAATATCCGTCCGATCCTGATCCGTGCAATACCGCACGTATCTGATCGAACCCTGCCATATATCTATACGGCCTCTAGTACAAACCGTCCGATCCTGATCCGTGCAATACCGCACGTATCTGATCGGACGCTGCCATATCTCCATACGGCCTCTACAGCGTTTCGCCCGAAAGCTGAGTAACTGAATGTGTGGTGGACTCTAAAGACTCGTCAATACTATGGCTGTGGATTTAACCACTAGCACGTCAGAGGTATAAGCCAATACGTAACGGGCCACCAGCTATTGACTAAAAAGGGACGTCGATGAGCGAACTCATCCTGACACCCTACTGAGCCTGTCAGTGACAATATCCGTACAGTCCGGTCCGTTCGTCTATGAGCATCGCATGTCGGGCCTAGGGGGTGGGTAAAAGTCAGACCCCCAAAAGCGGTACAAGTCGTGTCGGAGTGTAGCCCAGAACACCCTGAGATACTACTGGAATACCTACCAGTGAATCTCCTGCCTTGGCCAAGGCAGGAGATTCCAAGGACTTCGTGTAATGGCTCTCCTAGACACAGCGCGACCTCACCCCCAATACCGGGAGAGACGAACCCCCGAAGATCCGCTCACTGCCTCCGTGTGGCTCGGGACTGTACCCAACTAAAACCTGTTTGCATGACTCCTTTGAGCCGTGGTAGGGTAGTAATCAAAGCACAGTGGGAACTCACACGAGACAAATGACGATCCCCAGGTCGATGAACTAACCTGTACACATGTCACCTGGGAACTGCTATCTGACATGAGGTATAAGACCAACTAGCATGTTCCCGGCGAGTCCTGTCCGATGTACTCATAACCCAATGAGCACCTGTATACATCTTAGGTGAACCAACTGACACCAGTGGCTTGTGAGACCGGCCACCGCCCCTCGTCGGGGTCTCGACTGTATACACTAGTCTACTCTGAAGAATCGATGCCCTGTCTCGAAACTCCCACGACTAGGGACCTTTTAAGGATGTGCTAATAGACTCCAGCTCTCACTTATATGATCGCCCTCATACTGCCGGCAGTCAAGCAAGAATCCTAGGGGCTCTATCAACGTGTAATAGCGACCTGTCAGGTCACCTAAAGCAGTACACGATGATAAAGGTAAACCAGATAGCAAACTATCATCTCGAGTGAGACTGTCTTACCGGGATAGGTCATCCCTCAATCATCGCAATCACGTGCCTGTGATCCAATAATTGACTCTGAGGGCACTATCTCCAACAATCTCCCACTTGCACTCAAGGCTAATTATTGCGATGTCGCATACTCACAGCCCGTGTGATACCGAACACCCAACTCCTCTACTAGTCAGTCTCACAAAGCTCGTTTGCGAGACTATTGCGTTCGAGGAATAGCCTCAGCGAGTGGATCCGCTCTGATGTTTCTTTCTATGTCTCTCTATATCTCAAGTTCGCGGAGAAAACCATCTCCCGAAATGAGCAATACCTGTCTTAGAGTGTCTGGATGTCTGATGGGACCTAGCTCATAAATGAACTCCAAATCCAAACTTCTTAGACTGTATCGTCAACTGAACTTAATCAGTATCCTGCGCCATGCCACCCTCAGTATCTGCCTGGATCACCTGTCCAGAATACTGCCCCTCGTCAGAAGGAAAACTATAACTCTGACAACCTCCTTGTCGTCCATGTCACCTTGGAAGCCTGGAGTGATAACCGTCTCCTAAAGGAGGCAGCCGTTATCATATCCCTAGAACATTCACTTATGTTCTAAAACTGCTTCCGACTGTTCCTCCAGGATTGGATCAATATCAACTTATTGCATCTAGTGCAAGAACAACATCTGGTGTGGTACTTGACATCTCATGATTGACTCAATTGCCTAAGCAAGTGATCTGCCAATCATGCACATCCCTCTCTACTTTAGTCTATAAGACACCTTTAGAGAGGGTGACTCCATTACCTGCAGGTACACTACCATGCTAGGAGTCGTCCATTCTAAATACTCTTAGAATGCTGTCAAAGTACCCTGATTGGGAAACCACCCAAATCTAGATCTAAAACCATAGATCTAGTAACCAGTATGTCTGATATAATGTCCAAGTCCCATGTGGAGAAAACACTGTGTGACGACCAAAGTATAACCGATCGTTGTATAGGAATATCACTTCCTTCTACTACCTTCTCAACAGATCCATCCCCTATTCTGATGACGTCAAACCTATGACTGTCACATCAGAAACAGATGATCTAACTCTGCTATATCTGCTTTAGTCTATAAATAGACATAAGCCTGATGTCCACCAATGCTTCCGCTGCTCCCACTGACTACGACAACCCTCTGGCAGAGTCATATAGATGTGCACTTCTAAAGCTAGTTTAGAACGACGCTATACTCATCCTCCCACCGGGTCTCGCAGCCTGGAACAACAGCAATGGCAAGTGTGGGTAAACAAGAACTTCCATGTCACCGTCCTTGAGGCTACCGGAGTACCTCTCGGGTGCCTGAAGTTACCCACCTTATCTGCGGAGTGCCCAATGGAATGTTAAATCAGATTGAATCTTTAGGTTCCTTATCAAATCTTCAGTAATCGTTTGCGGTTCTGGAATCACTTCCAGTTCTACCATACTCCCACTACTGTTTTTGAAAAAATCCATTTTTATTAAAACTGTGGCGAGTCAAGAACAATATCACTATTGATCTTTCTTATGGTAGAAAATCAACCCTCGTCATAGCCTGGGTCAACCCACAAACAGCCATTACAGAAACGTGCCTTGAGTTATCCAGAGTCTGGTTTTAATCATAAGCCGGACAACTCTCCGTACCTTAATAATGTTAAGATATGAACTGTACTATATCCAATATAGAACCAGAGGCACTGATTTAATTGAACCAGATTCAAATCATGCAGCTGTCTCCAGTGCATGTCAACTAAATGGAGAGAGGCCGATCAGCGTTACTCAATTTAGGAATGCTTCCAATTATGAGTAACCTGAAAGAGAAGCAATTTCTCTTTATCATTACTATCAACTAAATACCATACACAAGTGTCTACATCTTCGATCACCTTGAAGAATCCCGATACTTGCTTTACCTGGTTCTCTACTCTATTCAAATACCTATAACTCCTCAAAACTTAGACCCTGTGTTTCAACGAAACACATGTCTAAGAACTAGAGAAGTTAAAAGTAAACAGAATATAGTATGAGGACCAACCCCTCTGTCCTAATGGACACTGGACAACATACAATACTCTGTATAAGTCCGCTGAGTCTAACAACTCTTTCACTGTGTGTCGCAGGTTGAAAACTGTACTTATGGTTAAGAAGAATTACACCGCTGTTTAATGCTCCTTACCTAACCATCCACTGATATAGGTAAATGTCATCGACATAATATCAAAAGGTATATCTCACTCTATGAAAATAGACGTACAGATATATCAATTTGAAATTGGTGCACAACAGCGGATATTCAAAACCAAATATTTGCCGACCGGCAAACAGCCCAGGTGATCTCCTCAAATATCACCGATTACAACGAATCCCGATATAATGAGGATGATCACCCAATTCCCAATGACTTACTCCCACTCATCATCTGTAAAACCATACAGATATGAGAATCATACCTGGCAAATACATACCCTGGAGTAAGTATCTAATCGGGAAATCAGTTTTCTTTAACATTACACAGTGAAACTGAAACATTGAAATGTTTCGGTGGGGTATCCTGGTATTCCTAGTAATGCCTGTACCATTATCCAGATTCACAACTATAACTGTATAATTCTTTGCCACCTCTCCAAATCCCTTTATATGTCTTTAGTCATTACCTTCTGCACACCCCTTAGGCCAAATGGTTTTCTTCCTTCCCTACCGTTCGGCACCAGCCTATGGTTTGGAAGAAGACTATCGAGTAAGCATAATGGGTGTACTGTCCTAATCCTAGGAGCACTCACAATGCGAGAGAAGGTGAAGATAAAAGACAACCGAATAAACCATATTCCTATTTCTCCTGGACCAGAATCCATCCCCGAACTGGAACAAGTTCCTTTCGAGTTCGTATATAACCATACGATGGAGTATCCAATAAACTGTGGATCTTCGTAGTGATACGGAGTGTCCTGGAGAAATACAAAGGTGATTTAGGATTGGCGAAGAAATACTTGGTTTGGTCGTGAATATCAGTCGCAATTTACTTTGCCCTCTTACTAATCCCTTTCTTTGTCTGAACTTAATACCTTCTGTACACCGTTTAGGCTAACTGGTTTTCTTCATTCCCTACCGGTCGGCACCAGCCTATGGTTTGGAAGAAGACTATCCAATTTGCGTAATAGGTGTACTACTCCTAAACCAAGGAGTACTCGCAACCTGAGAGAAGGTGAAAAGAAAAGACAACTGAATAATCCTATCCGTTTTCTGCAGAACCGGAAACCATCCTCGAATAATTCCTTCGAGTTCGTATCTAACCATACGATGGTTTTGTCCAATGGAAGTGGAAGTTCGTAGCAATACGGGGTGTCCTGGAGAAAAGGGTAAAAGTAGGAGTGACAATGAGGTCTGCAACTCTGACAATCCAAAAGCCAGTGTTAAGAAGGTTCGGTCAACTTGGTCACTAAGTCATAATCATAAGGTCGGGTCAATGGTCGCTGCCAAAGAGTGAGAGAAAAGAAACACTCAGCGTGCACTCTAACCTAGATCAGAATGGTTACCAATTTATCTAATCTGGAAACCTCCCACTGTTCCTCAAATTCTCCTCCAAACCTGAAAGAAGAATTAGTCGGGGTCACCCGAGGAGTAAACTAACTCATCAGTGGGAATCGGGATCCAACTATCATCGCATGATAACGTGACGGAATCCTCTCACCCTATCACACTCCAGAAGGTATGCGCATATCTGGCAAGTTTCAGTACTTTTGAAACTCCCGATGTGATTTTTACCCCATGCTCTTATGACCTTGACTTTGGCCAACATATCATAAGTCACATGTCAAGTTCAACCCGTCACTCCAGGTTAATTTGAATCCACCCGTACCTACCCTTGACTTTGGCCAAAATGGCAGTACGACTGTCCCAAACCAACGCATCTATCTATGCTGCATATGAATACCCAATAGCTACCAATCACTGTGCCTTGACTTTGGCCAACATACACAGCTTGAATACTATTGACTACCCATATGAAACGACGGAGGGCTACGAATGGTTTCTGGCGAAAACCTTTAACGTAATGAACTTGATATCGTTGAAGGAACGGATAGCTTTTTAGAAAATATAGTGACGAAAACCTTTACTAAAGAGGTCACTCCCGGTGAAGGGATCTCGGCTCTTTCCCCGTAGAATGGGGTGCTGGATATTCATAACCGAATATCACTGTGCAAAGCAAAAGTAATCGGCTATAGTGAAGTTAATGCCCTGACGCAAACTTCTGTCCAAGGGGTCACTCCTGGTGAAGGGATCTCGGCCCTTGCCTCGTCGACTGAGGAGCAGGATATTCCAAATGAATACCACGATGCAAAACAAAAGTGAACGTCCTTGCAATAACAGCTTTTTGAAAAGTGTTCCAACAACATCAGATTAGGTTTGTTTATCTTGCATTGATCCGAATCAATGCAGTCCCATCAATTGATCACACCACAAAGAACGAAAATATATTGACGTACGTATATGCCATCCGCATTCGCCACTGGGTCCCGTCATCACCCATTAGGTTAGCTAACTAACGGCAGAGCGGGGACTGGACTAGCGCGGATGAAAAACATATACAACATCTACTAATATATATACCAATATATAGTATTTCGCTCAAGGCGTGAATAAAATGCAACATCACAGAAATGTACAGCATCACAGAACAATACAGATATCTGGGATCCCTGGGTTTCACAGAGCCACTACTGAAACCCGACGTTCCCCTGGTCGTGTGGATAGCCTGTGCAATGAAAACCTAGACCCCTACGGGCGCGGCAAGTCACCCGCCAAAACCTGAAGCGAGGCAGCCCCCTTCAGCACCGTGAATGGACCACCCAGCACTTCACGGAATCCGGCAACTTGGGCACCCCTCCTGGGTCAACCTGTACCCTCTACGAGTGCGGCGAATAGCCCGCCAATTCTAGAGCGAAGCCCCCTCCGTCCCAATGCCATGAGATGCGGGCCCGTTGCCCTCTAGAACCCGGCTATCCGTGCACCCCACCGCGGGGTAACCCTAGTACAGAAAGTAAAATATACATGCAACGGGTACATCGACCGCAACCTGGTCGTGCCCCAAAATAATAATACAAACGGGCAGTGACGGCAGTCCACATGTCGGACGCTCGCCCCGCAATATCAAATGTACATAATACAACAAAACAGTACTAGCATTGCATCCAGGCTATCCCCCACGACCGATCCGCAACATCACAGCAAAACACAGAACATCAACGTGAAAGTCACGTTCGCAAATCCGTCTAAACGGGCTATAGCAGTTAGACCGGATTTACCGATCGAGTGACATTCACGGTCGCAGATATAATGTAAATACTGTGAAATAATGTGTTTAAAATATCCGATCGATCAAAAATTAACAAGTGGGCCCCCAAGCAATACTGTAGCACTCACAGAAATTCTGGGCCCAATATTAATATTCCAAAACCCCTAAAATAAGCCCAGAAGCCCACTGGAAAAAATTGATACAGTGACGACACCAAAGTGCGGCGGAACCGCGGCCCAAGGGGGGGTTTGGCCGCGGTTCCGCGCTTCAGTGATCGAGTCACTGCGTCGAATTTTTACAGCAGTCTTAGAACTCCCTGCACATCATTCTGAGACAACCTGAAAAATTTTTAGACTTCAAAAAATTTCGAAAGAAAACTGATGTTAAGGAAAATGTAGATTTTGGAATTTTGGTCGATCGGAAATGCAAAACACATCAAACGAAGCTAGACGAAGTTAATGGCGAGGCTCTGATACCACTGTAAGTGCACGGCGGCGCCCCGGTCGTCAATCCGACGGCCAAATGCGGAAACGGTGATAAACTTTAATTTTGCGAACTTAGCAAACCGGCACCACCGCGCACTAAACCCCGGATCGGGCCATTAAACTTGTCCTAGCTAACTAACAAGATAGGGAAGAGATGTACCGAGTGATCCGAGTGCTCCGGTCTTCTCGTCATCGTCCCGATCTCCTGCGGAAACTCCGGTCGTCGCCTCCTCGCCGGAAGGGCACCACATCGCCTGCATCTTTTACGGGCTCCCACCTCAATACCGAGGCAACTCGGGCACGAAGCTGGCAAGTCGACGTGCCCAAGATGAGCTGTAGAATGTGTAGTGGCTAATGTCTCTTTGGGGTATTGGAGTTGCCTTTTGATGTGGAGGGAAGAATGAACCTTTTTTAAGGAAATGATGCTATCAATTTTGCAAGGAAATGAGATGAACAAATGATACACCAAAAATGAACCTCTCATTTTCCTCCTCTCTCAAAATGGCCGGCATTCATCATGTGTGAGAATGGTGGAGTGATAATCTAAATCAAGAGGGAGGTGATGGTAGGATAAAGTAAGGAGGTGTCCATATACAAACATCATGATAACAAAACCCATACCCAAATCAAATCCATTCACTTCACAATAAATGCAAGAAATGGTGCAAAAGAAAAGATGCTCTCATAATAAATCCTTTTGCAATAAACCCCTCCACAAAATGTTATTTGCAAACTTGCAAATAACCCCCTCCATCAGAAAAGTTCGGCCGGGAAAGAACAAAGGAAAACCGGCCGGAACGGAATGCAAACTGGCAACTCCAGAAAACTGGTCCCGTAATAAATTACAGGAAAACCCCGATACTGTGCATACACACCCGCATCTGTATTCCGTCCGGATACAAATGCAAAAAGACAAAATCTACACTGTACTAAACTAGGATCCGGCTTAAACCAAAGCCGGCTAGTAATATCCGTCCGATCCTGATCCGTGCAATACCGCACGTATCTGATCGAACCCTGCCATATATCTATACGTCCTCTAGTACAAACCGTCCGATCCTGATCCGTGCAATACCTCACGTATCTGATCGGACGCTGCCATATCTCCATACGGCCTCTACAGCGTTTCGCCCGAAAGCTGAGTAACTGAATGTGTGGTGGACTCTAAAGACTCGTCAATACTATGGCTGTGGATTTAACCACTAGCACGTCAGAGGTATAAGCCAATACGTAACGGGCCACCAGCTATTGACTAAAAAGGGACGTCGATGAGCGAACTCATCCTGACACCCTACTGAGCCTGTCAGTGACAATATCCGTACAGTCCGGTCCGTTCGTCTATGAGCATCGCATGTCGGGCCTAGGGGGTGGGTAAAAGTCAGACCCCCAAAAGCGGTACAAGTCGTGTCGGAGTGTAGCCCAGAACACCCTGAGATACTACTGGAATACCTACCAGTGAATCTCCTGCCTTGGCCAAGGACTTCGTGTAATGGCTCTCCTAGACACAGCGCGACCTCACCCCCAATACCGGGAGAGACGAACCCCCGAAGATCCGCTCACTGCCTCCATGTGGCTCGGGACTGTACCCAACTAAAACCTGTTTGCACGACTCCTTTGAGCCGTGGTAGGGTAGTAATCAAAGCACAGTGGGAACTCACACGAGACAAATGACGATCCCCAGGTCGATGAACTAACCTGTACACATGTCACCTGGGAACTGCTATCTGACATGAGGTATAAGACCAACTAGCATGTTCCCGGCGAGTCCTGTCCGATGTACTCATAACCCAATGAGCACCTGTATACATCTTAGGTGAACCAACTGACACCAGTGGCTTGTGAGACCGGCCACCGCCCCTCGTCGGGGTCTCGACTGTATACACTAGTCTACTCTGAAGAATCGATGCCCTGTCTCGAAACTCCCACGACTAGGGACCTTTTAAGGATGTGCTAATAGACTCCAGCTCTCACTTATATGATCGCCCTCATACTGTTGGCAGTCAAGCAAGAATCCTAGGGGCTCTATCAATGTGTAATAGCGACCTGTCAGGTCACCTAAAGCAGTACACGATGATAAAGGTAAACCAGATAGCAAACTATCATCTCGAGTGAGACTGTCTTACCGGGATAGGTCCTCCCTCAATCATCGCAATCACGTGCCTGTGATCCAATAATTGACTCTGAGGGCACTATCTCCAACACGATATAACCTAGTTATCGAATCAAGGATTGATTCGATAAAACGATACATTGGATACTAGTCGGTTATATGCGATATGACCGGATCGTTAAATAAAATGTTGATTTAATGATTTAATGTATAATTATATATTTGATATATCACTTTGCATTAACTAGTATCGGTTCACTTAAGATGGATTTTCTCACTCGGATGTGCGCATTGTATATGCGATATATTTTTGTGCACTTGATTGTATCATGTTTGATGATATATGATAGCTAGGGTTTGTGTAAAGAGTTAAACCTTAGTTAAGTAAATGGTTAGGGTTTTGATATATTTATTAATTCTTTTATCTTTTAATTTGTATTAAAAAGATAAGAGATAAAGAAAACAAAAGGTTGCTTTTCTTCATGAAGCTTGTTGAAGCTTCATGAAGCTTTGACCAAAGAAACCTTTTGTCCTCATCTCATTAACCCTAACCATTCATTAAACTATAGTTAGCTCTCTACACTTTACCATGGTTACAATTATGATAAGAATTCATTTTTCTTTTCTATTCTTAAAAATTATCATAACACTTATCATCTTCTTCTTCTTCTCCTTCAAGTAGAAAACCAAGCTTCATCAATGGTGATTGATGAATAAGAGTGAGAAATCCAATTCTAAAGTACAGTTGTTTTGGGGATTCGGTGTTTCGATCGGGATATCAGATTTTGTCTATGTGGCTTTCCGGATAAATTTTAGAATATGTTAAAAAGTTCGACCGGATATGAATACCCAACTTTTCCCCTGTCGGGAAATTTCCAAGTGTTGGATTTTTCCGTAGTTTAACGACGTTCTAAGTAGTGCAAGTAACGCGATGGTCCCTCTAGAAGACAACAAACCTTAACTCGATTATGTGACCGTCTTGAACTGCCCTTTGAACCTTCGGGTTTGGGGCAGTACGGCGTGCCACATGTGAGGCGTTGGCTTGACCCTTCTACGGCTGGACCGTTGGTACTGAGGCACGAACTGAATGTTGTTAGACTTATTTCATGTGTTGATCTATATCGGGAAAACTTGGGTGTTCGATTGTTCGATCGGAAAGTTTAACATTTTCTATTTATCCGGAATGTGATACAATAATTGGAATTCACAATAAGTTATGAGATAACTGAATGAATGTTATAAACATAGCAGTTTAGTCTCACTTGATCGGTTGCCACGGAATTTTGATGTGATCAAAAGTCCGTCGCAATCACGTAGCGTACGCGGATACTCGCCGGGTAAACTTAATAGACAGCCTCACTCCATAGCCCCGACCAAGTGACTGTAGGAGAACCCCGTCGCCGAAAGCATCCGTTCGGGTGCTCGCGGTAGCGGTGTTCCGCCTTGGTGCACTTCGTCGACGGTATCGGGGGTGCGGCCGTCTACTGAAGTTTGCGACGAGCATTCGATCAGGATGTCGGGAATCTTGTTGAATTTCCCGACTTGATATTGAAAAGTGTTTTCGATAATGAGACTAAAATGCAGGGTTTATAATTGTTAGGCATGCGATGTCTAAGTAATTCATTTGGTCAGGCATGCGATGTCTGAGGAGGTTGCGGATTCCAACTGTTGTAGTTTTACACTTTCTTTTCTGTGACCGTAAGTGTAATATGTGATATCGCCGGTTTCGTTGCTATATGTCAACGACAATTGGGATGCGCAAATTTACTTACGTTGATGACATGTGATGTTATGTGTTGCTGGATATGTTATATTGGATCGTCGTGTTTGAATAGCCGGGGGTTTTTATGTGAGATGAGTGTTTTTCATTTTCATTCATGTAAAAATCTGTATGTAATATTCTTTTATTGGGGCACTTCCAGGTTGCGGAAGTTGTCACCGTTTGTATATTATTTACTTTTCCGCACTAGGATAGACCCAAGGAGGGGAGCACAAGTAACCGGGTTCTGGAGTCCAGTGGGAGACCAACTCGAGGAGTCGAGTCCGGGTCTCCTAACTCTAGAATTGGTAGGGTTGCTTGCCGCTCTCGTAGGGGTCTAGGGGTGTGGGTTTGGCTATTCATCGCGACCGTGGAATCCGTGTTTTATACTGGCTCGTATTAAAAACACGGACGTCCTAGTATATCCAATATTTCATATGATTCTTCTGCTGCGATATCTGTGATGTGATCATGTGATATTCTGTGATGGATACAGTATATAGTATATATGATATATTATATAGACGTTACTTATGTTTTACACCCGCGCTAGCCCTGCCCCGCTCTGCCGTTAGTTACCTAACCTAACGGTGCACGAGGGGACATCGAGGCGAATGCGGATGGCATAAGTGTACGTCGTATTTATCTGTGATGTTTAGGTACATTAAATGATGGGACTTCATTAATATGATTAATGAAATAAAAGAAACCTAAGATGTTGCAGAATCGAATTTCAAAATAAAAAGGGTAGCTACAGTTCTTGCTTTGCACAGCGGTATATGTGATATATCCTGCACCTTATTCGATGAGGAAAGGACCGAGATCCCTTCACCGGGAGTGACTCCTTTAGCAATAACTGGCAGATGCTACACACTCGGTTTGTCTTTTGATTGCTTTTAAGTATTTTTGCTTTGCACAGTGATATATATGATATATCCCGCACCTCATTCGACGAGGAAAGGACCGACGATCCCTTCACGGGGAGTGACTCCTTTAGCAAAACTAGAAAAGCCTCAAAAACATTCCATTTCAAAATTCATTTGATTCTACAACGATATCAAGTTCATTACGCAATAGGTTTTCAGAAAAACCTGTCGTAACCCTCCGTCATTTCAGATAAGTTGTATATAGTATTCGTGCTGCATTTGTTGGCTTTCGTCAAGGTGCAGTGTGCGGTAGCTATATGCTGCTTATCTGCTAGCATACGATGCGATTGGATTAGGGTAGTCGTGCGGCTTTGTTGGCTTTCGTCAAGGGTCGTGCGGGTGGGTTTAATTCGATCAAGAAATGTACGGGTTGAACTTGACTAGCGGGCTATGGTTTGTTGGCTTTCGTCAAGGTCATAGCACGTTAGGGGCAAAATATTATCGGGAATTTCAAGTGTTGAAATTTGCAATGAGATTGCATACCTTCTATGAGATAGTTGGATCCCGATACCCGCTGTGAGTAATTGTTACTCCTGGGAGAGTTTTATACATTACAATTAGCCGATCAAGTAGGTGTCTGGAAAGGTGTCAACGAGGTTACGCCTCTGGGAAAATGAGGTTTACATTAATTAGGTTCGTGCGAAAGCACGGGGGACCTCCCTCAAAGTACCGACACTGGCCTGGCTGAAAGATTGGCGAACTTGTAGTGTGTAATTAATCCCGGCTAGTCTTTCCTTTTAGGGTTTGAAGGAAGATTTGATAAAAAGCGGTGGGAGCCATCCTGATTAAATAAAATAATAACCAATATATTCTTGCAAGAGCGCACGCTGAGTGTTTTCTTCTCTCTCTCTCCAGGTAGCGACCATATCACGCCTTAATCAAGATAATAATACGGAATATTGACCGAACCCGCTTGTTATACTGAGCTGGGGAACGTTGGTCCCGCTCCAACTTATAATTGTTATAAGACAGAGCAGGAAATTGGGGAATACCAGATTTCCCGTGCCGCCCAAACGAAGAGAGTGCATGCTGATGCATCATCTTCGGGTGTGTTCATTACAGAGAACTGTTTCTCAGTATCCTTTACGTCCTGGGTATGTGATACCAAATCAGGATCCCAGATATGTAATCTGTTACATAGGGCTACAGAAAGGTAGAGAACTGAGAACGGGTGATAAGTTTCATGAGGCAGAAAACGGGGCAAGTGTTGCAGCCAAGTCTGTTGGTCACTGTCACCCTGTATTACCAATACATTGATTCTGAACGAATGTTGTTAGATACCGAACCTGATATACAAAATCATATCAGTCTCTTTATTAGTAAAGAAATGATAAAATTTTGTATTGTTGGATAATGTTTTGAACATTTCCTATATCAAAAGTTGATCGGATCAGGCACGTTATCTAAAAGCGTTGATGTCCTAAATCAAACGACAGTTCTTTAGTATACGGAACACACACAAGAGGAAGAGTTCAGAAATGAACGAATTCTTCTTAAGGTATTGTAGACTAGGTCATATCAATGCGACCCGACTAGCTGAAGTTACATATAGATGCATATTTAAATCAGTTTGAATTTACATCTTATGAAACTTGCCAGTCATGTCACAGAGATAAGATGACCATAGCTCCGTTTACTGGAAACAGAGAAAGAGTCAGTGAACTCTTGGGATGATACATGTTGATGTATGTAAGGTCCCCTATCTACACATGCCAAGACAGGTTCTTTTTACTTCATTACATTCTTTGATGATCTCTCGAGACTCAGACATATGTTCCTGTTGAAACACAAGTCTGAACCTTTTGAGATATTCACAGAATATAAGTTAGAAGTAGAGAACCAAAAAAGGTATAAGTATTATGTCCTATGATGAGATCGAGGAGGAGAATACTTGAGCACGGAAATCCTGGATTATTCTAAAGGAGAATGAGATTCTCTCTCAGCATTACTCCTCCGTATACACCATAGCACGATGGTGTATCGGGGCGGAGCAATAACACCCTATATGATAAGGTGTGCTCTATGATGAGTACTACTGAGTTACCTATTTCCTTTTGGGAGTTATGCACTTGAGAAGCTGCATACCTATTGAAAAGGGTTCAAATCAAATCAGTTGCCTACCACTTCATATGTGATATGGAAAGGGAAGAGCCCATGTCTTAAGTTAGTTAAGATTTGGGGTTGTCCGGCTTATGTCTAAAAGCAAAATCTGGACAAGCTCGAGGCAAAGTCAGTTATGTAGAACTGGAAGTGTTTCAGCTATACAAACTACAGAAGATGATTTGATAGAACCAAAGGATTCAGTAGATTCCAACGAACCTCAGCCTCTCCGCCGATCTAGTAGGGTTCCTCACCCACCTGAGAGATACTTCGGTTTCTCTATGACAGTGGGAGCGAGGATTGCTTCATGAGATGATGACCCAACTAGTTTCGAGCTGGCCATCAGGAGTAAGACTCTGTAAGAATGGCTGGATGCTTAGTGATCTGAGATGGAATCCATGTACACCAACAAAGTATGGACTTTGGTTGCTATATCTGAAGGGTTAAATCCCCATCAGGAGCAAGTATATCTTGAGAAGATTACTTGGTGTACATCGAAAAGTTGAGACTTTCAAAGCTAGACTTGTTAAAAGTTTGCATCATTGACCAGCTGTGGATAATGATGAAACCTTTTCAAGTACCTATGCTTAAGTCCATCCAGATCCTACTTGCCACGGCTACATACCATGACTACGATATCTGGTGGTTGGGTGTCATGACAGCTTTTCTAAATGATGTTTTAGAAGAGAACGTCTATAAGTACACAGCCAGAGGGCTTCGTAAACAGTGGGAGCAGCGGAAACGTGTGCAAGATGCTTTATAGGATTAAAGCAGGCATCGCGGAGTTGGAACATCTGTTTTGATGAAGTAGTCAAAGAAGTTGACATCATCAAAATGGTAGATGAACCTTGTATATACAGAAAGGTAGTAGGGAGTATAGTGACGATCCTCGTAGAGTACGTGGATGACATACTCTTGATAGGGAAGGAGTTTCCTATGCTACGCTCGATCAATCTCCGCATATCACTATGATTCTCCATATAGGATTAAACTGATACCTACTAAATCCTGGGTTTTGGATCTATGAGATAGATCTAAATGGATATTAGGATACTCACTAGTTGTAGTGAGATGGTATCAATCGATCCTGGGGAGAATCACTGGAAGTGTTCCAGAGTGATAAGAACGACTGAATGTCAGTCACAGGCATTGTCTTTACCCTCAGTAGAGGGACGGTATGTTGGAAGAGTTCCAAGCTAGATACCGTGACATACTAGACGATAAAGGCAGGATACATCGCTACTTAATATGCTACCAAAGAGGCTGTATGGGTGTATATTAGTTCATGAGATGAACTTTGTTCCTACCATTGTGTGACAATGGAGTTGTGGCTTATGCCAAGGAACGTCCGTCCCATCAGTGATCCAGACATATTCTAAGGCAGTATCACCTGATCATGGAGATGGTTGATCTCCAGGGGATCGAGGTAAGGAGAGTAGACTCAGAGGACAACACGGCGGATCCACTCACGAAGGCCTATTCCCAGAGAGAGATTTTTATGGGATGGTTGAGTATGAGATACTGCAACCACTGCTACAGATGGCCCTAGTGCAAGTGGGAGATTGTTAGTTATATGTATGCCCTAGAGGCCATTACTGTACATATGATGTATATTGTAGTGGATGCTGGGACGTATATAGGGAGGACTTTCTTGCTCGACATGATAGTATGCTATCTGGTTGTACTTTACCTTAACGTGTACACTGATTGTCTCTCTGTTACATGTTGGTAAAGCCCTTAGGATGTGTACTTGACTACCTGAACTATGATGCGGATCATACTAGTGGGGACATGGTAGTCCATAAGTACATCCTTCAAAGTCCCTAGTCGTGGGTGTATCGAGACGGGGCATCGATATACCAGAGTAGACTAGCGTATACCTTCTCGACCCATACAGATGGGCGATGGATGATCCCATATCCATTGGTGTTTGACATCAGAGATGATATACGGGTGCTCAGTGGAGACTGGGTACACTGGACGGACTCGCCGAGAACTCCCAGATGGTATTATACCTTACGTCAGATGGCAGTTCTCTGGTGACACTGGTACAGAGTAGTCTGTTGACCCGAGATCGTCATAGAGTCTTGTGTGGTTCCCACTGTGCTTTGATTTCCATCTTACCACGTCCAAGAGGGCGTGCAAAACGGTGGTTTTTGGGTACAGTCCCGAGTCACATGGAGGCAATGAGCGATAGGAGGGGATTCGTCTCTCCCGGTATAGGGGGTTGATGTTGCGCTGTGTTCGATTGGCTATAACAGGAAATCCCTGGCCAGGGTTGCTGAGATTTACTGGTAAGTGTTACCAGTAGTTTCTCGAATTGTTATAGACCTCATATCGACACGACTTATCGAGCTATTGGAGTCTGACGTTTACCACCCCTAGGCGAGATATGCAACATATCAGACGATCAGACCGGACTGTACGGTAAGTGTTACTGGTCGGATTCACAGGAGTGTGAGCGGGCTTGCTCGTCGATCTTCTGATCGCTCAATACCCGGGTGGCCGTTACGTTTAGCAGACCGCTTGCGGCTTGTGGGTGTTTGATATGATCATCACCTGCTGCCGGCGTATTGACGAGTCTTTAGAGTCCTACACAGAGGTTTCCTGGCTCAAGCGAAACGAAATAGGAGCGCATATGAGATATGTGCGGGACCGAGAATCATGCGTGTATGTGATACCGTATTTCATTCTCGTGATGAATGTGTCGAATGGTTATATGCGATATAACCTAGTTATCGAATCAAGGATTGATTCGATAAAACGATACATTGGATACTAGTCGGTTATATGCGATATGACCGGATCGTTAAATCAAGTGTTGATTTAATGATTTAATGTATAATTATATATTTGATATATCACTTTGCATTAACTAGTATCGGTTCACTTAAGATGGATTTTCTCACTCGGATGTGCGCATTGTATATGCGATATATTTTTGTGCACTTGATTGTATCATGTTTGATGATATATGATAGCTAGGGTTTGTGTAAAGAGTTAAACCTTAGTTAAGTAAATGGTTAGGGTTTTGATATATTTATTAATTCTTTTATCTTTTAATTTGTATTAAAAAGATAAGAGATAAAGAAAACAAAAGGTTGCTTTTCTTCATGAAGCTTGTTGAAGCTTCATGAAGCTTTGACCAAAGAAACCTTTTGTCCTCATCTCATTAACCCTAACCATTCATTAAACTATAGTTAGCTCTCTACACTTTACCATGGTTACAATTATGATAAGAATTCATTTTTCTTTTCTATTCTTAAAACTTATCATAACACTTATCATCTTCTTCTTCTTCTCCTTCAAGTAGAAAACCAAGCTTCATCAATGGTGATTGATGAATAAGAGTGAGAAATCCAATTCTAAAGTGAACCCACTTCCTATTTCTTCATCCTCTACCTCTTGCCAAGTAGTAGAGTGTGTTTTCTTCACAAGTTTTATGACTTGGTGAAGTGGGAGCTTGATCTTATAATGTCTCGACGTAGATCATCTTCGGCATGGACATCGACGACCTAGCTCGCCTATTCTCCGATGAAGCCGACGCTAGAGCCCGGGATTTGTTTTGGACAGCGAGAGGACTTCGTTGCGGAGCGATGGAGGTGGAGCACCGGATCTACAAAGGTTGTATTTCCGTATTCTTTATAGTTAAGTTGTTAACTTGTTTCTAGTTTCGCCTAAACTTTAGCCAACGATCCGTATTAGGGTTTCTCGGCACCTAGATTTTTTGAAATTGGCATGGTTGATGCCTTGTGAGACCTCGAGTGTGTGCCTAGGAACCCTACAAAAACTAGCAAGCTAAACAACATTAAAAAGACCTACTTAACAGATAGAGATCATTACCTAACCACACAAGCTCAAAGATCCTAGCTTTCCATGCTCCAAGTGATCTTAGAGGAAAAACAAGACATGAGAAGTGATTTGGTGATGTTTTGTGAATGTTTAGCAAGGTTTAGTGAAGGATTAGTGAGGGTTGCAGTTGAGAGAGAAGAGGAGAGGAAAGATAATTGAGAATGATTGAGAAAGAGATAGAGTGAGATAAGAATGAGAGAGAGGGATGAGATAGAGATGAGAGGGTGAGTGTAGGGTAAGTGCACCCTTACACTTACTCTCTCCCTCTCCATCATTAATGCAAACATAACTCCTCCCATGAGTCACCTTGCCACCTCCTTCCAATCCAAAACAAGAAGAAATATCTCACAAAAAATATCTAGTGCTAAGTTCTAGGTTAAATTAGGCATAGGTTAGTTTAAAGTGTTATGTCCACTAACAAGGTTAACACTAAACAACCCCCTCCATGTTAACATACACAACTGTGTATGACCCCAAACAAATAATAATAAAATATTAATTAATTGTTATAAAATGTGAGGAAATCAATTTGGTAAACTTTTTACAGAAAACCCGCATTATTGTCTAATTAACACTAATCGCATTCTGAGGTGTTGCATGTGGATTATGACGAAACATTTTCTCTAGTGGCTATGCTTAAGTCCATCTGGATCCTACTTGCCATTGCTGCATACCATGACTACGAAATCTGGCAAATGGATGTTAAGACCGCCTTTCTAAATGGTAATTTGGAAGTGTGCGTGTACATGACTCAGCCAGAGAGCTTCGTAGACAGTAGGAGCAGCGGAAAGGTGTGCAAGCTGCTTAAATCCATCTACGGGTTAAAGTAAGCATCACGGAGTTGGAACATCTGTTTTGATGTCGTTGTCAAAGAATTTGACTTTGTCAAAAATATATATGAACCTTGTATATACAAGAAGGTGGCAGAGAGTAAGGTTGTCTTCCTCTTATTGTACGTGGATGACATACTCTTGATAGGAAATGACATTCCTATGCTGCAATCGGTCAAGCTCTTCTTATCACAAAGATTCTCAATGAAAGATCTAGGCGATGCCTCCTACATCTTGGGGATTAAGATCTATAGAGATAGATCTAAACGGATGCTGGGATTGTCCCTATCCAGGTATATTGACACCATACTAAAGTGATTTAGTATGGAAGAATCCAAGCGTGGGTTTTTACCCACGATCTTAGGACTCACTCCCTCCAAAGAGATGTCTCCCAAGACTGATTTGGAGAGAGATCGCATGCAAGGGATACCCTATGCTTCGGCAGTAAGCTCTATCATGTACGCAATGTTATGTACCAGACCTGATGTAGCATACTCACTAAGTTTAGTGAGTAGGTATCAAGCAGATCCTGGAGTGAGTCACTGGATAGCTGTGAAGAGCATTCTCAAGTATTTAAGAAGGACTAAAAAGATGCTCTTAGTGTATGGTAACGGAGAACTCCAAGTGGAGTCCTTTACCGATTCGAGCTTCCAGAGTGATAAGGACGACTCTAAGACACACTCGGGATTTGTCTTTACCCTCAATAGAGGGGCGGTATGCTGGAAGAGTTCCAAGCAGGAAAACGTGGCAGACTCGACGATAGAGGCTGAATACATCGCTGCCAACGATGCTGCCAGAAAGGCTGTCTGGATGAAGAAGTTCATAACTGAACTTGGAGTAGTTCCATCCATTGAGTATCCAATACCTTTGTATTGTGATAACAATGGAGCGGTGGCTTTGGCAAAGAAACCTAGGTCCCATCAGCGATCCAGGCATATTCTGAGGCGGTATCACCTGATCCGGGAGATAGTTGATCGCCGAGAGATTGAGATCAGGAGAGTTGACACGAAGAACAACACAGCGGATCCACTCATGAAGGCCATTCCCCAGATACAGTTCAAGAGACTCTTCAGGATGTTGGGTATGCGATACTACAGTAGCTGGCCCTAATGCTAGTGGGAGATTGTTAGTTGTGTGTATGCCCTAGAGGCCATTATTGTACATATGATGTATATTATAGTGGATGCTTGGACATATATAGAGAGGACTTTCTTGCTCGACATGATAGTATGCTATCCGGTTGCTCTTTATCTTAACATGTATACTTGTCTCTTACTGTCTTATGGTTACATGTTGGTAAAGCCCTTGGGATGTGTACTTGACTACCAGGATTATGATGTTGATCATATTAGTGGGGCCATGGTAGTCCATAAGTTCATCCTTTAATGTTCTTAGTCGTGGGTGTATCGAGACAGGGCATCGATATACCAGAGCAGACTAGCGTATACGCTTCTCGACCCATGTGATGGGCGATGGATGATCCCATATCCATTGGTGTTTGACATTAGAGATGGTATACGGGTGCTCAGTGGAGACTGGGTATACTGGACGGACTCGCCGAGAACTTCTAGATGGTATTATACCTGACGTCGGATAGCAGTTCTCTGGTGACACTGGTACAGGTTAGTCTGTAGACCCGAGATCGTCATAGAGTCTTGTGTGATTCCCACTGTGCTTTGATTTCCACCTTACCACGTTCAAGAGGACATGCAAAACGGTGGTTTTTAGGTACAGTCCCGAGTCACATGGAGGCAATGAGTGATAGGAGGGGTTTCGTCTCTCCCGGTATTGGGGATTGATGTTGCGCTGTGCTCGATTGGCCATAACAGGAAAGTCCCTGACTAGGGCTGATTTAGAGATTTACTGGTAAGTGTTATCAGTAGTTTCTCGACCCATTATGAGCCTCATATCGGCATGACTTATCGAGTTATTGGGGTCTGACGTTTACCACCCTTAGACTTGATATGCGACATATCATACGAGGAGACCGGATTGTACGCTAGTGTTACTGACAGGCTTTACAGGAGCTAGAGCGGGCTTTCTTGTTGATCTTCTGATCGCTCAATACCCGGGTAGTCGTTATGTCCAGCTAGTACCGCTGACGGCTTGTGGATACTTGATGTGATCATCACCTACTGCCAGCGTATTGACAAGTCTTTAGAGTCCTACATAGAGGTTTTACTGGCTCAGGCAAAACGAAGTAGGAGCACATATGTGATATGTGCGGGACTGAGATTAATACGAGTATGTGATACCGTATTCTATTCTTGCGATTATTTGTATCGGTCGGTTATATGTGATATAGCCGGGTTATCGAATCAAGTGTTGATTCGATAAGTTGGTACATATAATATTAGTCGGTTATATGCGATATAACCGGATTATTAAATCAAGTGTCAATTTGATAATTTAGTGTATAATTGTATATTTGATATACTAGTTTACATTAACTAATATTAGCTCACTTAAGCATTTATTTTCTCACATGTGCACACTTAATATATATGTGATATATATTAATTGTGTTTTATTTTGTGTCATGGTTGATGATACACACTACATGGGTGTATGAGACTTACACCATACTAATTATAATGTAGGGTTTAAATATTTGAAGTAAATCCAAATTAGTGGATAATTGCTCACAGGCATGAAGCTTGTGGATGCATTGACTTAGTCCACTCATTTTGTTTTACTTAAGATATTTATTAACCTAACCATTATAATTTAGCTATGGTTATCTCTCTACATGAGTTAGTATATGATACAAACTCACCCATGGTCGATTCTCTCGCCTCATTAGTTCATTCTCATCTCTTGACTTCATCTTCTTCTTCAAAGCTCAAGAGCTCTCTAGGTTTTGTTCAAGTGAGAAAATATTGTGAGAAAAATAAAACTAAAGTGAGCCCACTTCCTACTTCATCATCCTTTACTAGATTAGCACTTTAGTATAGGGTGTTAGCTTCACTAATCTCTCATTAGTGAAGTAGTAGCTTGAGTTAGTGTCTGCTCGACGTAGATCATCTTCGGCCTCGAAGACTTCAAGCAAGATCGTTCCTTTCAACTTGAGAAGCCATGCAAGAGTCCGGGAGTTTCACGATCGCAGCGAAGGGACCACTACAAGAAGTTATTGAAGTGAAGGGCCTGTCTACAAAGGTTGTATTCCGTTATCACTTGATGTAATGTAGTTTACATTTCGTTTCATATGATTCTCTAGTTAACGATTCTAGTTTAGGGTTCTTTAAAACGACAAAATTTTGAAAATAGCATGGATGATGCCTCCCGAAACCTTGCTGTCATTCATAGGAACCCTACAATTAGTCACATGGTTTGGAGCTTAGTGGAAGCTTGTAGAACCATTGACTTAGTCCACTAATTTTGTTTTACTTAAGATATTTATTAACCCAACCATTACCTTAAGCCATGGTTAAGTCTCTACATGAGTTAGTATGAGATATTATCTCACCCATGGTTGCTATTCTCACTCATGAATACATTCTCCATTTCATCTTCTTCTTCATCTCCAAGAGCTCACTAGGTTTTTGGGAGGTGAAGAAAATTAGTGAGCAAAATTCCTACTTCATCAACCTACACTAGACTAGACATTTAGTTTAGGTTGTTTCCTTCACCAATTCCTAATTAGTGAGGAGTTAGCTTAAGTTGGTGTCTCCTCGATGTAGATCATTTTTGGTCTCGAAGACTTCAAGCAAGTTTGTTCTTTTCATCTTGTGGAGTCTTTCTAGAGTCCGGGAGTTCACTGCTTAGAGCGAAGGGACTACTACACAGAGCTATTGAAGTGAAGGACCGGTCTACAAAGGTTGTATTCCTTGTTCACTTAGATGAAAAGATATTTACATTCTTGTTTCGTCTAATTCTCTAGTTAAGAATCTAGGTTAGGGCTCTTTAGCGCGCCAAATTTTTGAAAACGGCATGGTCGATGCCTCCCGAAACCCAGTGGCGGTGCTAGGGAACCCAGCAGTGGTATCAGAGCCATGCTAGAGAATTAGAAGATGTTTGTAAAATTACGAAACCGAAACAACTCTGAAACCTCGAAACAAAAACCCAAGTTTTTGTCGAATTTTTTAGAGTGTCTAAAATTTTTTTAAGCAGTTGCAGAATGTTACATGTGATGTATCATGAACACCAGAGTAAATCGAGCCGCTTTCACCAGGTTTGACCCGGCGAGAATACTCCCAAAATCAGCCCCACCGGTTTTTCCATTGAGTTTTGGGCTCGTTTCATTTTGGTGTTCCAGGCTCTGGGTTTCGGTGTTTCAGGTGTTGCTTGTTTTTGCTAAGATTGTATGTGATGTTATTTTTATGTAAAGGCAATTCGAAGTGCTTCGTAGTCGTAATTCTAACATCGTTTCGGATAATCTTGACCACGTTAAAAAGTTCGAACAAATATCATATACCCATTTTTCTCCCTCTATGGAAATTTTCCAAAAGTTGGATTTTTCCAAGTTTAAAATCTTCAGAAAATCATGCAAGTAATTCTATGGACCTTCTAGAAGAACGAAACCCTAACTCAATTTTATGACCACCGGAACCGCCACCAAACCCTAGGGTTTATGGTAGTTCCGCGACGCCATAGGTGAGGCAAGGGTTGGCCCTTCTACGGTTGGTCCATAGACGTTGTGGCATGTTCTTGGTATTTTTAAACTGTGCTCAAGTGTTGAGCTCTCTGGGAAATTTTGGGCGTTTGTTGATTCGATCGAAATGTTTAATATCGTCTACCTATCTGTGATGTGATACAATATTTGGAATTTACACTAATTAGTTTTGTGAAAATTAATTAGTTTCTTGTAAATTTAACATTTCGGTCTCGGTAGGAATCGGGAATCTTATTGAATTACCCGATTTCTTTTGAAAAGGTGTTTTCATAAATGAGACCCCAATGTAAGATTTACAATGTTAGGCATGAAATCCGAAATATGTGATATTCCGGGTTTATGATGTCTAAGGGCTGTGTTGATTCCAAATGTTGTAGTTTGACATTTTCTTTTCTGCGACCGTAAGTGTAATATGTGGTGTATCGCCAGTTTCGTTGCTATATGTCAACGGCAATTAGGATACGCATATTTACTTACATTGATGACATGTGATGTTATGTGTTGCTGGGATATGTTATATTAGATCGTCGTGTTTTGAATAGCCGGGGGTTTTGCGTGAGATGAGAGTTTTTCATTTTCATTCATGTAAAAACTTGTATGTAATATTCTTTTATTGGGGCACTTCCGGGTTGAGATTGATGTCACCATTGTTGTATATTATTTACTTTTCCGTATTAGAATAGACCCAAGGCGGGGAACACAAGTAGCCGGGTTCTAGAGTCCAGTGGGAGACTATCTCGAGGAGTTGAGACCGGGTCTCCTAACACTAGAATTGGAAGGGTTGCTTGCCGCTCTCGTAAGGGTTTAGGGATGTGGGTTTGGCTATTCATCTCGACCGTGGAATCCGTGTTTTTACTGGCTTAATTTAAAACACGGAATTCCTAGTATATCCAATATTTCATAGGTGGACTTCTGCTGTTGATATTCTGTGATGTGATCACTTTATATGCCTGGGACGAATGCTTTATTATTATATATATGATATATAATAAACGCTGCTTATGTTTTGCACCCTTGCTAGTCCCGCCCCCCTATGTCGTTAGTTAAGTAACCTAACGGTGCATAACGAGACACTGTGGCGAATGCGGATGACATAAGCGTACGTTGTATTTTCGTTTCTTCTGTGATGCTTAAGATGTTAGTTATATGTATGCCCTAGAGGCCATTACTGTACATACGATGTATATTGTAGTGGATGCTAGGACATATATAGGGAGGACTTTCTTGCTCGACATGATAGTATGCTATCTGGTTGCACTTTATCTTAACATGTACTCTTATTGCCTCTATATTACATGTTGATAAATCCCTTAGGATATGTACTCGACTACTGGGACTATGATGAGATCATACTAGTGGGGCCACGGTAGTCAACGAGTACATCCTATAACTGTTCCTAGTCGAGGGTGTATCGAGATAGGGCATCGATACACCAGAGTAGACTAGCGTATACGCATCTTGACCCATATGATGGGCGATGGATGATCCCATATCCATTGGTGTTTGACATCAAGGATGGTGTACGGGTGCTCAGTGGTGACTGGGTACACTGGACGGACTCGCCGAGAACTCCCAGATGGTATTATACCTTACGTCAGATGGCAGTTCTCCGGTGATACTGGTACAGAGTAGTCTGTTGACCCGAGATCGTCATAGAGTCTTGTGTGATTCCCACTGTGCTTTGATTTCCATCATACCACGTCCAAGAGGGCGTGCAAAAAGGTGGCTTTTGGGTAGAGTCCCGAATCACATGGAGGCAATGAGCGATAGGAGGGGATTCGTCTCTCCCCGTATAGGGAGTTGATGTTGCGCTGTGTTCGATTGGCTATAACCAGAAATCCCTAGCTAGGGTTGCTGAGATTTACTGGTAAGAGTTATCAGTAGTTTCTCGAACTGTTATAGACCTCATATCGACACGACTTATCGAGCTACTGGGGTCTGACGTTTACCACCCCTAGGCGAGATATGCGACATATCAGACGACGAGACCGGACTGTACGGGAGTGTTACTGTTTGGATTCACAGGAGAATGTACAGGCTTGCTTGTTGATCTTCTGAGCGCTCAATACCTGGGTGGCTGTTACGTTTAGCTGACCGCTTGCAGCTTGTGGGTGTTTGATATGATCATCACCTACTGCCGGCGTATTGACGATTCTTTAGAGTCCTACACAGAGGTTTCTTGGCTCAAGCAAAACGGAGTAGGAGAACATATGTGATATGTGCGGGACCGAGGATAATGCGGTATGTGATACCGTATTGGATTCTCGTGATATGAGATATCGGCCGGGTATATGGGATATAGCCGGGTCATCGTATTAGTCGGTTATTTGTGAAATAGCCGGATTGTCGAATCAAGTGTTGATTCGATAATTTAATGTATAATAATATATATGATATATTAAATTACATTAACTAATATTAGCTCACTAAAAGATTCATTTTCTCACGGGATAATACATTGATATATATAAGATATATGTTAATTGTATTATTTTCTATTGTTATAAAATATATTGTATATGTGATATATAATATTGTAACATGTTAGGGTTACAAATTTAACAATGGATTAGGGTTTAAACTTGGTTAGGGTTTGGATTAGGGTTAGCTTTTGCATGAAGCTTCTATGAAACTTCATGAAGCTTTGACTTTGTGGTTGCTTGATATTTTTGTGAGATATTATGTTAACCCAATCCAAACCATTAACTCTAGTTAACTCTCTACAAGGGTTAACTCCTTCATGCTTAACCCTTGGTTAGATTTGTAACCACTAGAATAATTCATTGTTCATCACAAAAGGATTAAGTTATCATCTTCATTCATCTTCTTCTAGCTTGAGCTTCTTTTTGAAAAAGGTTTCTTTTGTGATGAAAATGAGTGAGAAAAAGATTATAAATAAGAGCAAAAATCCTACTTCATCATCCTCATCTATCCTTGCCATTTAGATGAGGGTGTTCACTTCATATTATGAGTGTTAGCTTGTGTTAACGAAACTTCAAGGTAGATCATCTTTGTATCGAAGATCGGAAGTAAGGTTGCATCATTCTCTTCGTGAAGCCTCTTGAGAGTCCAGAACGCGATGATCGCAGCGAAGGGACCTCAACACGGAGCTATTGAAGTGAAGGACCGGATCTACAAAGGTTGTAATCTCTTTCACTTAGTGTTAAAGTTGTTAACATGCTAGTTTTCGCCTAAAACCTAGTTTAAAGATCCGGCTTCGGGTTGTTCGGCACGGCTAAAATTTTAATCGGGCATGGTTGATGCCTCGTAGACCCTTGTGCGCGTGCCTAGCAACCCTACATAAGAAGCATAGATGATGGAACTTTATTAATGAGATTAATGAAAAGAAAAAAACCTAAAGATGTTGTGGAATCAAATTTTCAAAAAAGGTAGTTCTAGTTTTTGCTTTGCATAGCGGTATGCCTTGTAGGATATCCAGCACCTCATTCGATGAGGAAAGAGCCGAGATCCCTTCACCGAGAGTGACCTCTTTAGCAAAAAGCTAGCAGATGCTACAACCCACTCGGTTTTGTCTTTTGATTGCTTCTCTAGTTCATGCTTTGCATAGTGGTATTCATAATATCCAGCACCTCATTCGATGAGGAAAGAGCCGAGATCCCTTCACCGGGAGTGATCTCTTTAGCAAAACTAGTAAAAGCCTAAAAAACACTCCTTTTCAAAATCACTTGATTCTACAACGATATCAAGTTCATTACGCAAAGGGTTTTCTTAGAAACCTGTCGTAGCCCTCCGTCATTTCAGATAAGGACTATTTAATATTTGTGCTGCGTTTGTTGACTTTGTCAAGGCGTAGTGTACGGTAGCTGATTAGTGCTTATCTACTAAAGCATGAGATGCGATTGGATTAGGGTAATCATGCGGCCTTGTTGACCTTGTCAAGGGTCGTGCGGATGGGTTTAATTCAATCATGAAATGTACGGGTTGAACTTGATTTGCGATTTATGGTTTGTTGACCTTGTCAAGGTCATAGATCGCTTGGGGCAAAATATTATCGGGAATTTCAAGTGTTGAAATTTGCAATGAGATTGCATACTTTCTATGAGATAGTTGGATCCCGATACCCACTGCGAGTAAGAGTTACTCCTGGGAGAGTTTTGTACATTATAATTAGCCGATCAAAGTAGGTGTCTAGAAAGATGTTAACGGGGTTACGCCCCTAGGAAAATGAGGTTTATTTTAATTAGGTCCATGTGAAAGCACGGGGAATCTCCCTCAAAGTACCGACTGGCCTGGCCAAAAGATTGGCAAACTTGTAGGGTGTAATTAATCCCAGCTAGTCTTACCTTTTAGGGTTTGAAGCAAGATTTAATAAAAACAGTGGGAGCCATCCTGATTAGATAAAATAATAACCAATCTAAATCTTGCAAGAGCATACGCAGAGTGTTTTCTTCTCTCTCTCTCTCCTGGTAGCGACCATGTCACGCCTTAATCAAGATAATAATATGGATGTATTGACCGAACCCACTTGTTATACTGTGTTAGCAAACGCTGGTTCCACTCTATCTTATAATTGTTATAAGTCCGAGCAGGAAATAAGGGAATATCCGGATTCCTACGTGACCCAAACGAAGAAAAAGCATGTTGATGCATATTCTTTGGGTGTGTTTATTACCGATAACTATTCCTCAGTACACTCTACGTTCTGGGTATGAGATACCAGAACAGGATTCTACATATGTAAGATGTTACGTGGGCTAAAGAGAGGTAGACAACTGAGAAAAGGTGATCATTCTCTAAAAAGTAGGGAATGGTGCAAGTGTTGCAGCCAAAACAGTTGGTGAATATCACCTTGTATTACCAAATGGTAAATACATTGATTCTGAACAAATGTTATTACATGCCGAACCTGATATACAACATTACATCATTTTCTTTAAGTTAAAGAAAGATATAATTTTGTATTACAGGATAATGTTGTGAACAGTTTTCCTTAATCAAGAGTTGATTGGATCAGGCACGTTATATAATAGAATATACGTTCTAAATCAAACCACAATTCAAAGTATATAGAATACATACAAGAGGAGTAGTTCAGAAATGAACGAATCCTTCTTGAGGCATTATAGACTAGGTCATATCAATGTGACATAACTAGCTAAGTTACATAAGGATGAATATTAAAATCCGTTCGAATTTTCATTTTATGATACTTGTCAGTCTTGTCTCAAAGGTAAAATGACCAATACTCCGTTTATTGGAAAAGGAGAAAGAGTTGCTGAACCTTTGGGACGGATACATGATGATGCATACGGTCCTATGTCTACAAATGCCAGAGTTGGTTCTTTGTACTTCATTACATTCATCGATGATTTTTCAAGATTCGGACATATGTTCCTGTTGAAACACAAGTCTGAAACTTTTGAGAAATTCAAGGAATATAA
The DNA here is from genome assembly GCA_030015575.1 of Agapanthus africanus. NCBI lineage: Eukaryota > Viridiplantae > Streptophyta > Magnoliopsida > Asparagales > Amaryllidaceae > Agapanthus > Agapanthus africanus. Next base: position 738,212,198 of record CM057338.1, read on the forward strand.
GTGCAAAGTAGAGAACCAAATGGGTAAAAGTATTAAGTCCTTCGATGTGATCGAGGAGGAGAATACTTGAGCACGGAGTTCCTGGATTATTTAAAAGAGAATAGGATTCTCTCTCAGCTTACTCCTCCGTGTACACCACAGAACAACGGTGTATCGGGATGGAGGTATCGCACCCTATGAGATATGGTATGCTCTATGATGAGTACTGCTGAGTTGCATATTTCCTTTTGGAGTTATGCACTTGAGAAGCTGCATGCCTATTGAATAGGGTTCCAACCAAATCAAGTGCCTACCACTCCATATGAGATATGGAATGGGAAGAGACAATATCTTAAACGAGTTAAAATATGGGGTTGTCCGGCCTATGTTGAAAAGCAAAATCCGGACAAGCTCGAGGCAAGGTCAGTTCTGTATAAGTTTATTGGATATCCTGAACATTCGCGAGGGTATATCTTCTACCACACTAAGGAGCAAAAGGTGTTTTGTTTCTCAGCATGCCACCTTTTTAGAAAAGGAATTTCTTATGGAAGAAATTAGTGGTCATGAGGTAGAACTGGAAGGTGTTCCAGCTAGACAAACTAACAGCTGATGATTTAGTGGAACCAAAGGATTCAATAGTCTCCAACGAACCTCAGCCTCTCCGCGAATCTGGTAGGGTTCCTCATCCACCTGAGAGATACTGCTGTTTCCTCAGTAACGGTAGGTGCAAGGATTGCATCATGGTAGATGATGACCCAACTAGGTTCAGGCAGGCCATCACGAGTGAGGACTCTGTGAAATGGCTGGATGCAATGCGATCTGAGATGGAATCCCTATACACCAACAAAGTATGACTTTAAATGTTGCACCTGAAGGGGTAAAACCCATCGAGAGCAAGTGGATCTTGAGAAGATTCTTGGTGTAAATGGAAAAGTTGAGACTTTCAAAGCTAGACTTGTAGTAAAAGGTTTTTGTCAATAACCAGGTGTGGATTATGATGAAACCTTTTCTCCAGTGGCTATGCTTAAGTCCATCAGGATTAGAGCACGCATCGCGGAGTTAGAACATCTGTTTTGATGTGGCAGTCAAAGAGTTTGACTTCATCAAAAGGTAGATGAACTTTGTATATACAAGAAGGTTGTAGAGAGTATGGTTGTCTTCCACGTATTGTACGTAGATAACATACTCTTGATAGGAAATGGTTTCCTATGCTACACTCGGTCAAGCTCCTCTTATCATGAGGATTCTCCATGGAAGATCTGGATGATACCTACTACATCTTATGGTTTATGATCTATAGTGATAGATCTAAGTGGGTGTTGGAAGTGTCCCAAATCTAGGTACATTAACTGTTAGTGTATATGCCCTAGAGGCCATTACTGTATCATACTAGTTTGTATATTACTTGATTGAAGCTTGGGATATTTACCTTGTATAAACAATCTTGCTCAATATAGTAGTATGCTACTTGGTTTGTTTCTACTTCAATGTGTACTTGTGTTTATTTCAGTATATCACTTATACGCATTAGTGGAGCCCTTAGGATCTTTGCTTGATTACCAGCGTTGTGATGGCAGTCACACTAGTGGGGGCTGGGTAATCTATAAGCACATCCTTATACAGGTCCCTAGTCGTAGGACTATCGAGACAGGGCATCGATACTCCGGAGTAGACTAGCGTATGCGCTTCTCATCCCAGTGTGGGAGATGGTCTATCCCACAGCCATCAGTATGTCGTACTGGAGATAGTATACGGGTGCTCGTTGGATTATGAGTACACTGGACAGGACTCATCGGGAACTGACAGGTTGGTATTATACCTATCGTCAGTTATCAGTTCCCAGGTGACATGAGTACAGCTTAGTCCGCTGACTTGACACTGGCACTTCGCCTCGAGTGTGTTCCCACTGCACTTTGATCACTACCCTACCACGGCTCAAAGGAGTCGTGCAAACAGGTGGTGGTTGGGTGCAGTCCCGAAGCACTTGGAGGCAGTGATGGTTAGACAGGATTCGTCTCTCCCGGTATTGGGGGTTGACATCGCGCTGTGTCTAGGAGAGCCATTACACGAGTAGTCCCTGGCCAGAGCAAGCGAGATATACTGGTAGGCTTCCAGTGTTATCTCAGGGTGTTTTGGGCTTCACTCCGACACGACTTGTACCGCTATTAGGGGACTGACGTTTTACCGCCCCCTAGGCCCGACATGCGATGTATCAGACGAACAGATCGGACTGTACGGAGACTGTCACATTCAGACTCAGTAGGAGTACAGATGGGGTTTCACCTCGTCAGCCTTCTTGTCGACATCTACCTGGGGACCGTTACGCACAGCTAGTGCCGCTTGCGGTCTGTGGTTAAACCCACTGCCAGCGTAGTGTCGAGTCTTTAGAGTCCCACACAGAGGGTATTCGCCTCTGGGCAAAACAGAGTAGAGGTCGCATGGTTTTGCGACAGGGTTCGTTCTCATCCGCGCACTTGTGCACGTTTGGAGTCCGGACGGATATTACTGGCTGGCTCTGGTTTGAGTCAGATGCTGGTATATGTTTTGGGGTTGCTTTTATCTCTCATTATTCATGTTCCTCGGAACAAGGATGCAGGTGTGTATGCACAGTTATTTGAGGAAGAGGAAGAGGACTTTCATTAGGGTTTCGGAACGGGTGCGTATGCACAGTTGACAGTCGTCTTTTTCCAAACCCTAATGGATTTTTGTTTTATCAATTAATAATATATAATAAAATGAAATTGTGTCATGGTTGGTTTTTATGTTGACTTGTTGACCATGGTTGACTTGTTGACCATGGTTGAAGTTTTGACCATCATCATTACAAAAGAAAGATGCTCTTTGATTCTAGCAAATTCATTTAATGTTTGAAATGATAATGGTCATTCCTAAACTTTCCATCAACCTTTTCATTTTCATTATTATTATTATTAATTTAGATAATTCTTTTTCTTTTGGCATTATGGTTGCAAGAAAGAAAAAGAGAGCTCATTATCTCATTTAGCTTCTCTCTCCTCACTTCGTCTTCTTCTTCCTCTAGCAAAAGAGAACCCTTCTCATGTGTTGAGAATCCTTCTCTTTAAAAAGAAAAGCACCCCTTAGACACTCTCTACTCACTCTAGGATCAAAGGTTTTAGCAAGCCGGAGATTCTAGTTCACTCCAAGTTCGAGAAAGAGCCCAAAGGTTGAATCCTCGAGGTGGATCCATCTTCGACGGAAGAAGGCGACAAGAAGAGAACCATCAACCTCTACAAAAGTTTGAAGAAGAAGGAGTTCAAGTTTAGGTATAACCATCTTCATCCGAGTAGCTAACTCTCTTTAGCAAGTTTGCTAGTTTTAGTTTAGGAAAAGATCCCGACTTTGTTTAGTCCATGTTGCCCCTTGCGCTAAAAATTTGATTTTTATACCGTTTCCGCCTCCCCGTAAGAACCGGGGGTCGCAACGTGGACTTACAGTGGTATCAGAGCCTAACTAAACTTAAACTAGCTTGGTAGTGAAGTGTAACGAAGTTCGGAACCGAAAAATCCAAAAACCAAACTTTTACAAAACCCTAGTTTCTGTTAAAAATTTTTCTGGTCAAAACAAGATTTGTTATACACCTAAAATTGGCTCAGGGTTTTGTGTGAACACCCAAGAAAAACGATCCCCTGATTCCTTCATTCCGCTGCGCATCCGCGGCCTCATCTACTCTCATGGCCGCGGATCCGCCGCCGTTTGTGCCCATCAAGCGATCGTTTTTTGTGCAGTGTTCTTCTGGTAGGATTTTGGGATTTTTAAGATATATTATATGTGCCCAGATTTTCCAGAACAGAAATTTACTTTTGGGGTCCTATAATTCCGTATTTTTTTTCGAACTTCGCTACACTTTGGCTATGTTGGTTATATCTGTGATGTTTGCATGTATTGAACGTCGGCTAATCGCTATAAGCCGATTGGTCGGGGTTATACATGATCTGTGTTTGATATTGCAATGTGTATATGAATCTGTTGGACTGTCGCGGGTGAATAGCCGGGGTGGATGTGAGATGAGCTTTTGTTTTTCTTTCATTCATTTGTAAATGTAAATTGATGTAATAATATTATTTGTATGGCCGCACAACCGGGTCGGGGTTGTAGCCGTCATTGTATAATTCTTTTTACTGTTTTTGCTCCTAGGATAGACCCATGGAGGGGTGCACAAACTGCCAAGTACTTGGCGGGTAGTTTGCCGCACCCGTAGGGGTCTTGGGTGGGGTATTTGGCTATTCACCGCGACCGTGTAATCCGCTTTTCGTTGCAGGCTCGAAAGGATTGCGGATTGCTAGTATATCCAATGTATTCATCTGTGATCTGTAATGTCTATCATTGCTTTCTATTTAGGCGTTGCTTATGTTTTACAGCCGCGCTAGCCCAGCCCCCGCTCTGTCGTTAGTTAAGTAACCTAACGAGTGATGACGGGACCCCGTGGCGAATGCGAATGGCATAAGCGTACGTCATATTTTGGTTGTTTTCTGCAATGGTAGGATTAAATGATGGGACGCATTAAAAGAACTAATGCAAGAATATCACGCATTAAAAGAACTAATGCAAGAATATCACGCATTAAAAGAACTAATGCAAGATAATAAACCAAACTAAAGTCGTTGGAACACTTTCGAAAAACCACTCGGTTCTTTTCAAAACTAACTTTTAAATGCGGAGCTTGAGCCACTCCTTCTAAAAGCTATCTCGTTCCATCGATTATATCAAGTTCACTACGTTCACGGTTTCGCCAAAACCATTCGTAGCCCTCCGTCGTTTCGTATGAATATTCAATAGTATTCAAGCTATGTTTGTTGACCTTCGTCAAGACATAGAGATTGGTAGCTGTTGGGTGTTCATATGTAGCATAGATAGATGCGTTGGTTTGGGACAGTCGTATTGCCTTGTTGACCTTCGTCAAGGGTATGTACGGGTGGGTTCAAATTAACCTGGATAATGACGGGCAGAACTTGACATGTGACTTATGATTTGTTGACCTTCGTCAAGGTCATAAGAGCATGGGGAAAAAATCCACATCGGGAGTTTCATAAGTACTGAAACTTGCTAGATTTGCATACCATTTGGAGTGTGATGATTATGGTAGGATTCCTTCATTTTCGTCACGCGATGATATTTGGATCCCGATCCTACTGTGAGTATATGCTACTCCTCGGGAAATTTCTCACTAAACGATCAATGCTATAAACCTAGTAGGTGCCTAGAAAGGTGTTAGCGGGGCTACGCCCCCAGGGAAAAGAGGTTCTTAAATTAAGGAACTTCGCGAAAGCGTTGGAAAACCTCCCTCGAAGTACCGACACTGGCCTGGCTGAACGGTTAAGCAAGTATTGTACGGTGGGATTGATCCCGGCTAATTCTTCCTTTGTGGTTTGAGGAGGGATTCGAGAGATAGTGGGAGCCATCCTGTTTAGACAAATTAAAAACCATTCTAAACATGCAAGAGCATCGTGCTAAAGTGTTTCTTCTCTCCCCCCTGCAGCGACCAAAATCGAAATGACTGGAGTTAAGTTACTTCTAGATAAAAACATACTGACAGGGCCAAACTACAAAGATTGGCTCAGGAATGTCAAATTGGCAATCGCTTACGACAAGCTGGGGTATCTTCTTACCACCAAAGCTCCCCCCGTCCCAGGTCCCACCTCCAGCGTCGCGGATAAGGAAATCCGTAAGACTTGGGAGATTGATTGCGCGAAGGCCAGGTGCCTCGTGCTTGCCTCTATGGACAACGAACATCAGAGGAGGCATGAGAATATGGACCTCGAGTCCATATTTCTCCATACAAAAGAACTGTATGGAGAGCAGTCTCGTATCGCAAGATACGAAGTGTCGAAGAAGTTATTTTCGACTAAGTTGGCCGTCGGATCATCGGTAGCGGACCACGTGCTTAAGATGATTGGCTACACTGAGGAGCTCGCAGAACTTGGGACCACGTTGGACAGTGAACTCTATACGGATTTAATTCTCCAGTCCCTTCCATCCACTTACGCCCAGTTTATACTGAACTTCAACTTACAAGAAAAGGAAGTTGAACTTTCAGAACTCCTCAACCTGCTGAGGAGCGCAGAGGGCACCCTACAGAAGGGTAGGGAAACACCCGCTTTGTTTGTAGGAGGATTTTCTTCCTCTAGGTCCAAGGCGAAAGCCAAGGGAAAGAGGAAGAAAGCCCCCGCCAAACCAAGAGGCGGTGTTAGTAAAGTGGGTACGAAGGGAAAGGAAAAGGCAACAAAAATTGTGGGGAAGCTTGTTGGAAAGGAAGAATGCTTCTATTGTCATAAGAGTGGACACTGGAAGAAAGATTGCAGGGCTTGGAAGGCCAGGACACAGGAACTGAAGCAGGTTGCAGCTTCAGCTTCAGGTGTGTATGTTATTGAAAACTGTCTTTCTATAAACTCTACTTTCTGGGTATTGGATACCGGATCAGGATCTCATATCTGTAATTCTTTGCAGGCGTTGAGAAACCGTAGGTTTTTGAAGGAAGGTGACATGACCCTCAGAGTTGCGAACGGAGCTAGCATGGATGCTAAAGCCGTGGGGGACTATCACCTGGGAATGTCAGATGGGCATGTTTTGGTTTTGCGTAATTGCTTTTTTGTACCCAACGCAACTTGTAATATCATTTCTGTATCTTTGGTTTCTAAAGAAGGTTATGAATTTGCGTTTGTAAGTAATGTTGTAAACATTCACCTTAATCAAGTTCTGATTGGGTCAGGTACATTGAGCAATGGTATATACGTATTAAACCAACCACAGATTTTCAATGTCCAGAATACACACAAAAGAAAGTCTCCAGATATCAATCAGGCTTTCTTATGGCATTGTAGACTGGGTCACATCAATGAGACACGGTTGACTAAGTTACATAAAGAAGGATACTTGGATCCGTTCGAGTATCAATCTTATGCCACTTGTAAATCTTGTCTCATGGGAAAGATGACAAAGACTCCGTTCACTGGACACGGAGAAAGAGCGAGCGAGCTCTTGGGACTCATACACAGTGACGTGTGTGGTCTAATGTCTACACATGCGCGAAGCGGTTATTCATACTTCATTACTTTCACAGACGATTTCTCTAGGTATGGACATGTCTTCTTAATGAAGCACAAATCCGAGGCCTTTGAGAAATTTCGGGATTACAAGAATGAAGTTGAAAAACAAACAGGCAAAAGTATTAAGATTCTAAGATCGGATCGAGGTGGTGAATACTTAAGTGCCGAGTTCCTGGATTATTTAAAAGAGAATGGAATTCTCTCTCAGCGTACTCCTCCATACACTCCGCAACATAACGGTGTATCGGAAAGGAGGAATCGAACCCTATTGGATATGGTTCGTTCCATGATGAGTAAGGCTGAGTTACCGCGATCTTTCTGGGGCTATGCACTAGAAGCAGCTGCATATCTCTTGAACAAGGCTCCTACCAAGACTGTGCCTACCACTCCATATCAGATGTGGAGTGGGAAGAAACCCTGTCTTAAGTACCTTAAGATATGGGGATGTCCAACTTTTGTAAAAAAGCAGCATGCGGACAAGCTCGAGGCACGTTCAGTACAATGTAAGTTTGTGGGATACCCAAAGAACTCCAGGGGGTATCTGTTCTATTCCGCTGAGGAACAAAAAGTTTTTGTTTCTCAACATGCCCGCTTCTTGGAAACTGAGTTTTTGGAAACCCAGATAAGTGGGAACGCAATAGAACTGAAAGAGATTCCAGAACCACAAGCTATTACTGAAGACTTGGAAGAGCCAGTAAGTTCAAAAGAACAGGATATTCCTACGCCGCTCCGCAGGAGTAGTAGGCAGTCTCATCCGCCCGAGAGATACTACGGTTTTCTCATAGACGGGGATAGAGAGGATTGCATCATAGACTATGATGAGCCTACTAGCTTCCAGCAGGCCGTTCAGAGCGTTGACTCGGTAAAATAGCTGGATGCAATGCGGACCGAAATGGAGTCCATGTACACCAACAAAGTATGGACGTTGGACATTGCTCCAGACGGGGTAAAACCCGTAGGATGCAAGTGGATCTTCAAAAGGAAGATTGGTGTAGATGGACAGGTTGAGACCTATAAAGCTAGACTTGTAGCAAAGGGTTTCCGTCAAAGACCTGGCTTGGACTATGACGAAACCTTTTCTCCAGTGGCTATGCTGAAATCCATTCGGATCCTTCTTGCCATTGCTGCCTTCCACGATTATGAGATTTGGCAGATAGACGTAAAAACCGCTTTTCTAAATGGAAATTTAGAGGAGTGTGTCTATATGGATCAGCCAGAGGGTTTCAATCAGAGTGGGAGCAGCGGAAAGGTGTGCAAGTTGCTTAAGTCCATCTATGGACTAAAGCAGGCATCGCGGAGTTGGAACATCTGTTTTGATGAGACGGTCAAGGAATTTGACTTTATCAAAAATCCAGATGAACCATGCATCTATAGTAGATTTGTAGCGAGAACTGTAGTATTCCTTGTTTTATACGTGGATGACATTCTCTTAATAGGAAATGACATTCCTATGCTACAATCTGTCAAGGGTTTCTTGTCACACAGGTTCTCCATGAAAGACCTGGGTGATGCCTCTTACATCCTGGGGATCCGGATCCATCGTGATAGATCCAAGAGGATATTAGGACTTTCACAGTCCAGGTACATCGACACCGTACTGAAAAGATTCAGTATGGAAGATTCCAAGCGCGGTAACCTACCGGCTTGTCACGGGATCACCCTCTCTAAAGAGATGTCTCCCAAGACTGATTTGGAGAGGGATCGCATGTCTATTATACCCTACGCTTCTGCGGTAGGCTCTATAATGTATGCGATGTTGTGTACCAGACCGGATGTAGCTTATGCACTCAGTGTGGTAAGCCGGTATCAGTCAAACCCTGGGGAGAAACACTGGATAGCAGTAAAGAACATTCTCAAGTACCTGAGAAGGACTAAGGAGATATTCTTGGTGTATGGCGGAAAAGACCTCCAGATCGAGGCCTTTGCTGACTCCAGCTTCCAGAGTGACAAGGATGATTCCAAGTCCATGTCGGGTTTTGTCTTTACCCTCAATGGAGGGGCGGTGTGTTGGAAGAGTTCCAAACAGGAAACCGTTGCAGACTTGACTATGGAAGCGGAATACATCGCTGCATCTGATGCCGCAAAAGAAGCTGTCTGGATGAGGAAGTTCTTGAAAGAACTTCAGGTGGTTCCGTCCATTGTTGACCCAATACCTCTGTATTGCGACAACAACGGGGCTATAGCTTTAGCGAAGGAACCCAGGTCCCATCAGAGATCCAGGCACATCTTGAGGCGGTATCACCTGATCAGGGAGATCGTGGATCGTAAGGAGATCGAGGTTCGGAGGGTTGCTTCAGAAGAGAACACTGCAGATCCATTCACCAAGGCCTTACCCCAGACTCAGTTCGAGCGGCTGATCGAGATGATAGGTCTTCGGTACGCCAATTCATGGCCTTAGTGCAAGTGGGAGATTGTTAGTGTATATGCCCTAGAGGCCATTACTGTATCATACTAGTTTGTATATTACTTGATGGAAGCTTGGGATATTCACCTTGTATAAACAATCTTGCTCAATATAGTAGTATGCTACTTGGTTTGTTTCTACTTCAATGTGTACTTGTGTTTATTTCAGTATATCACTTATACGCATTAGTGGAGCCCTTAGGATCTTTGCTTGATTACCAGCGTTGTGATGTCAGTCACACTAGTGGGGGCTGGGTAATCTATAAGCACATCCTTATACAGGTCCCTAGTCGTAGGACTATCGAGACAGGGCATCGATACTCCGGAGTAGACTAGCGTATGCGCTTCTCATCCCAGTGTGGGAGATGGTCTGTCCCACAGCCATCAGTACGTCGTACTGGAGATAGTATACGGGTGCTCGTTGGGTTATGAGTACACTGGACAGGACTCGTCGGGAACTGGCAGGTTGGTATTATACCTATCGTCAGTTATCTGTTCCCAGGTGACATGAGTACAGCTTAGTCCGCTGACTTGACACTGGCACTTCGCCTCGAGTGTGTTCCCACTGCACTTTGATCACTACCCTACCACGGCTCAAAGGAGTCGTGCAAACAGGTGGTGGTTGGGTGCAGTCCCGAAGTACTTGGAGGCAGTGACGGTTAGACAGGATTCGTCTCTCCCGGTATTGGGGGTTGACATCGCGCTGTGTCTAGGAGAGCCATTACACGAGTAGTCCCTGGCCAGGGCAAGCGAGATATACTGGTAGGCTTCCAGTGTTATCTCAGGGTGTTTTGGGCTTCACTCCGACACGACTTGTACCGCTATTAGGGGACTGACGTTTTACCGCCCCCTAGGCCCGACATGCGATGTATCAGACGAACAGACCGGACTGTACGGAGACTGTCACATTCAGACTCAGTAGGAGTACAGATGGGGTTTCACCTCGTCAGCCTTCTTGTCGACATCTACCTGGGGACCGTTACGCACAGCTAGTGCCGCTTGCGGTCTGTGGTTAAACCCACTGCCAGCGTAGTGTCGAGTCTTTAGAGTCCCACACAGAGGGTATTCGCCTCTGGGCAAAACAGAGTAGAGGTCGCATGGTTTTGCGACAGGGTTCGTTCTCATCCGCGCACTTGTGCACGTTTGGAGTCCGGACGGATATTACTGGCTGGCTCTGGTTTGAGTCAGATGCCGGTATATGTTTTGGGGTTGCTTTTATCTCTCAGTATTCATGTTCCTCGGAACAAGGATGCAGGTGTGTATGCACAGTTATTTGAGGAAGAGGAAGAGGACTTTCATTAGGGTTTCGGAACGGGTGCGTATGCACAGTTGACAGTCGTCTTTTTCCAAACCCTAATGGATTTTTGTTTTATCAATTAATAATATATAATAAAATGAAATTGTGTCATGGTTGGTTTTTATGTTGACTTGTTGACCATGGTTGACTTGTTGACCATGGTTGAAGTTTTGACCATCATCATTACAAAAGAAAGATGCTCTTTGATTCTAGCAAATTCATTTAATGTTTGAAATGATAATGGTCATTCCTAAACTTTCCATCAACCTTTTCATTTTCATTATTATTATTATTAATTTAGATAATTCTTTTTCTTTTGGCATTATGGTTGCAAGAAAGAAAAAGAGAGCTCATTATCTCATTTAGCTTCTCTCTCCTCACTTCATCTTCTTCTTCCTCTAGCAAAAGAGAACCCTTCTCATGTGTTGAGAATCCTTCTCTTTAAAAAGAAAAGCATCCCTTAGACACTCTCTACTCACTCTAGGATCAAAGATTTTAGCAAGCCGGAGATTCTAGTTCACTCCAAGTTCGAGAAAGAGCCCAAAGGTTGAACCCTCGAGGTGGATCCATCTTCGACGGAAGAAGGCGACAAGAAGAGAACCATCAACCTCTACAAAAGTTTGAAGAAGAAGGAGTTCAAGTTTAGGTATAACCATCTTCATCCGAGTAGCTAACTCTCTTTAGCAAGTTTGCTAGTTTTAGTTTAGGAAAAGATCCCGACTTTGTTTAGTCCATGTTGCCCCTTGCGCTAAAAATTTGATTTTTATACCGTTTCCGCCTCCCCGTAAGAACCGGGGGTCGCAACGTGGACTTACATTAACACCATACTAAAGGGGTTTAGTATGGAAGATTCTAAGCGTGGTAGTTCGTCCACTTACTCAGGAACCACTCTCTCTAAAAAGATATCTCCCGAGACTGATTTGGAGAGAGCTCGCGTACAAGGGATATCCTATGCTTCGGCGGTAGGCTCTATTATGTATGCGATGTTATGTACCAGACTAGATGTAGCTAACTTCAGTAGGAGTAGTGATCAGGAATCAATCGGATCTTGGAAGAATCACTGGACAGCTGTGAAGGACATTCTTAAGTACTTGAGAAGCACTGAAGAAATGTTCTTGGTTTTTGGTAACGGTGAACTCCAGTGGGAGTCCTTTACCAATTCCAGCTTCCAGAGTAATAAGGACGACTGAAAGTCAGTCGCAGGCTTTATCAATACCCTCAGTGGAGGGACGGTATGTTGGAAGAATTCCAAGCTAGATACCGTGGCAAACTAGATGATAAAGGCTGAATACATCGCTACCAATGATGCTGCCAAAGTGGCTGTCTGGATATTTCTTGTTCTTGAGATGAACATAGTTCCTACCATTGAACGTCCAATAACTGTTATTGTGACAACAATGGAGTTGTGGCTTTGGCCTAGGAACCCAGTCCCATCAGCCATCCAGACACATTCTGAAACAGAATCACCTGATCAGGGAGATGGTTGATCTCCAAAGGATCGAGGTAAGGAGAGTTGACGCGAAGAATAACACATTGGATCCACTCACAAAGGTCTTTCCCTAGAGAGACTTTTATGGGACGTTGAGTATGAGATATTACAACAAGTGGCCCTAGTGTAATTGGGAGATTGTTAGTTGTATGTATGCCCTAGAGGCCATTATTGTACATATGATGTATATTATAGTGGATGCTTGGACATATATAGGGAGGACTTTCTTGCTCAACATGATAGTATGCTATCTGGTTGCTCTTTATCTTGACATGTATACTTATTGTCTCTCTGTTACATGTTGATAAAGCCCTTAAAATGAGTACTTGACTACCAGGATTATGATGTAGATCATACCAGTGGGGCAATGGTAGTCGATAAGTACATCCTACATGTAGGGTTCCTAGGCACACTATAGAGGTCTCACAAGGCATCAACCATGCCAATTTCAAATTTTATGGGTGCCGAGAAACCCTAATACGGATCGTTGACTAGAAGTTTAGGCGATATACGAATCTAGTTAACAACTTAACTAAAGATAAGAAGCTACAACCTTTGTAGATCCGGATATCCACTTCCTTGGCTCCACGTAGACGTCCTCTCGCTGTCCATATCGAATCCCGGACTCAATCGTCGGCTTGATCGGAGAAATGGGCGGACTAGGCCGTCGGCTTCGTGCCGAAGATGATCTACGTCGAGGCATCACAAGTTCAAGCTCCGACTTCACAAATTTGTGAAACTTGTGAAGAAAACACCCAAAACAACTTGGCAAGAGGTAGAGGGTGAAGAAATAGGAGGTGGGTTCACTTTAGAATTTGATTTCTCTCACTTTTGCTCAAGTTGCCATTGATGGACTTAAGCTTTTCTTGAAGAAGAAGATGATCAAGAAGAAGAAAGAATATGATAAGTGTTTTTTTAAAATGAAAAATAAATCAATACTTATCATAAGCTAACCATAGTTGAGTGTAGAGAATAGACCATGGTTACTTGGATGGGTTAGGGTTAAGCATGAAGACAAGAATGGTTAAGAAGTCAAAGCTTCATGAAGCTTCAACTAGAAACAAATATGGCCACCATTCTTATCTAAATCTTTTCCAAATAAATAAACAAATAAATAAATGAAAAAGCAAAACCCTAATCATCTCTTAACCATGGTTTAATCCTTTACACTTAACCAAATGATCAAGTATCATCAAACATGATACAAATATGTGCACAAAAATATATCACATATACTTCTTGCACATCAAGTGAGAAAATCCATTTAAAGTGAACCAATACTAGTTAATGCAAGGTAATATATTAAATATATAATTATACATTAAATCATTAAATCAACACTTGATTTAACGATCCGGTCATATCGCATATAACCGACTAGTATCCTTTGTATCGGCTTATCGAATCAATCCTTGATTCGATATCTAGGTTATATCGAATATAACCAATCGATACATCCATCGCGAGAATGGAATACGGTATCACATACACGCATCATTCTCGGTCCTGCACATATCTCATATGCACTCCTATTTCGTTTCGCTTGAGCCAGGAAACCTCTGTGTAGGACTCTAAAGACTCGTCAATACGCCGGTAGCAGATGATGATCATATCAAGCACCCACAAGCCGCAAGCGGTCTGCTAAACGTAACGGCCATCCGGGTATTGAGCGATCAGAAGATCGACGAGCTAGCCCGCTCACACTCCTGTGAATCCAACCAGTAACACTTACCGTACAGTCCGGTCTGTTCGTCTGATATGTCGCATATCAAGTCTAGGGGTGGTATACGTCAGACCCCAATAACAAGTCGTGCCGATGTGAGGCTCATAACGGGTTGAGAAACTACTGGTAACACTTACCAGCAAATCTCTGATCAGCCCTGGCCAGGGACTTCCCTGTTACGGCCAATCGAGCACAGCGCAACATCAACCCCCAATACCGGGAGAGACGAAACCCTCCTATCGCTCATTGGCTCCATGTGACTCGGGACTGTACCCAAAGACCACCGTTTTGCACGCCCTCATGGACGTGGTAAGGTGGAGATCAAAGCACAATGGGAATCACACAAGACTCTATGACGATCTCGGGTCTACAGACTAACCTGTACAAGTGTCACCTGAGAACTGCCATCTGACGTGAGGTATAATACCATCTGGGAGTTCTCGGCGAGTCCGTCCAGTGTACCCAGTCTCCACTGAGCACCCGTATACCATCTCTGATGTCAAACACCAATGGATATGGGATCATCCATCGCCCATCTCATGGGTCGAGAAGCGTATACGCTAGTCTACACTGGTATATCGATGCCCTGTCTCGATACACCCACGACTAGGGACCTTGAAGGATGTACTTATGGACTACCATGTCCCCACTAGTATGATCTGCATCATAGTCCAGGTAGTCAAGTACACATCCTAAGGGCTTTATCAACATGTAACTATAAGACAGTTTAAAGAGACAAGTGTACATGTTAAGATAAAGAGTAACCAGATAGCATACTATCATATCGAGCAAGAAAGTCATCTCTATATATGTCCAAGCATCCAATATAATATACATCATCTGTACAATACTGGCCTCTAGGGCATACATACAACTAACAATCTCCCACTTGCACTAGGGCCAGCTGCTGTAGTATCGCATACCGAGCATCCCGAAGAGTCTCTCAAACTGTACCTGGGGAATGGCCTTCGTGAGTGGATCCGCCGTGTTGTTCTTCGTGTCAACCCTCCTGACCTCGATCTCTGGCGATCAACTATCTCCCGGATCAGGTGATACCGCCTCAGAATATGCCTGGATCGCTGATGGGACCTACGTTCCTTGGCCAAAGCCACCGCTCCATTGTTATCGCAATACAAAGGTATTGGATGCTCAATGGATGGAACCACTCCAAGTTCAGTAATGAACTTCTTGATCCAGACAGCCTCTTTAGCAGCATCGTTGGCAGCGATGTATTCAGCCTCCATCGTCGAGTCTGCCACGGTTTCCTGCTTGGAACTCTTCCAGCTAACCGCCCCTCCGTAAAGGGTAAAGACAAAACCCGACTGCGACTTAGAGTCGTCCTTATCACTCTGGAAGCTCGAATCGGTAAAGGACTCCACTTGGAGTTCTCCGTTACCATACACCAAGAGCATCTCTTTAGTCCTTCGCAAGTACTTGAGAATGCTCTTCACAGCTGTCCAGTGACTCTCTCTAGGATCAGCTTGATACCTGCTCACTATACTTAGTGAGTATGCAACATCGGGTCTGGTACATAGCATCGCATACATGATAGAGCCTAGGGCTGAAGCATAGGGTATCCCTTGCATGCGAGCTCTCTCCAAATCAGTCTTGGGAGACATCTCTTTGGAGAGAGTGACTCCAGAGATCGTGGGCAAGTTCCCACGCTTGGATTCTTCCATACTAAACCTCTTTAGTATGGTGTCAATGTACCTGGATTGGGACAATCCCAATATCCGTTTGGATCTATCTCTATAGATCCTAATTCCCAATATGCAGGAGGCATCACCAAGATCTTTCATTGAGAATCTTTGTGATAAGAAGAGCTTGACCGATTGCAGCATAGGAATATCATTTCCTATCAAGAGTATGTCGTCCACGTACAATACGATGAAGACAACCTTACTCTCTGCCACCTTCTTGTAAATACAAGGTTCATCTGGGTTTTTGACGAAATCAAACTCTTTGATAACGACGTCAAAGCAGATGTTCCAACTCCGCGATGCTTGCTTTAATCCATAAATGGATTTAAGCAGCTTGCACACCTTCCCGCTGCTCCCACTGTCTACGAAGCCCTCTGGCTGAGTCATGTACACGCACTCTTCTAAATCACCATTTAGAAAGGCGGTCTTAACATCCATTTGCAAGATTTCGTAGTCATGATATGCAGGGATGGCAAGCATGATCCGGATGGATTTAAGCATAGCCACTGGAGAAAAGGTTTCGTCATAGTCCACACCTGGTCTTTGACGAAAACCCTTTGCAACAAGTCTAGCTTTGAAAGTCTCCACTTTCCCATCTACACCAAGTTTCTTCTTGAAGATCCACTTGCTCCCGATGGGTTTTACCCCTTCAGGAGCAACTTCCAAAGTCCATACTTTGTTGGTGTACATGGATTCCATCTCGAACCGCATAGCATCCAGCCATTTCACTGAGTCCCTACTCCTGATGGCCTGCTCGAAGCTAGTTGGGTCATCATCCTCCATGATGCAATCCTCGCTCCCACCATCCATGAGAAAACCGTAGTATCTCTCAGGTTGGCGAGGAACCCTACTAGATCGGCGGAGAGGCTGAGGTTCATTGGGAGCTACTGAATCTTCTGGTTCCACTAAATCTTCAGTTACGGTTTGTGTATCTGGAACTTCTTCCAGCTCTACCACTTTGCCACTAATTTCTTTTTCAAGGAATTCCTTTTCTAAAAAGGTGGCATATTGAGAAACAAACACCTTTTGTTCTTCATCATGGTAGAAAAAATATCCTTGTGAATTCTTAGGATATCCCACAAACTTGCAAAGAACTGACCGTGCCTCGAGTTTGTCCGGATTTTGCCTTTTGACATAGGCCGGACAACCCCATATCTTAACTCGTTTAAAATATGGTCTCTTCCCACTCCATATCTCATATGGTGTGGTAGGTACAGATTTAGATGGAACTTGATTCAATAGGTATGCAGCTGTCTCCAGCGCATATCCCCAGAAGGAAATAGGTAACTCAGCTGTGCTCATCATAGAGCGCACCATATCTAATAGGGTGCGGTTCCTCCGTTCTGATACACCGTTGTGCTGTGGTGTATATGGAGGAGTCAGCTGAGAGAGAATCCCATTCTCTTTTAGGAAGTCCAGGAATTCATTGCTCAAGTATTCACCTCCTCGATCGGATCGTAGGATTTTAATACTTTTTCCGGTTTGGTTCTCAACTTCTTGTTTATATTCTCTAAATTTCTCAAAAGCTTCTGATTTGTGTTTCATCAGGAACACATACCCGAACCTAGAGAGATCGTCAGTGAATGTAATGAAGTATGAAGAACCATCCCTGGCATGTGTAGACATAGGACCGCATACATCACTATGTATTAGTCCTAAGAGTTCGGTAACTCTTTCTCCGTGTCCCGTAAACGGAGTTTTGGTCATCTTGCCTTTGAGATATGACTGGCAAGTGTCATAAGATGAAAATTCGAATGGTTTCAAATATCCATCCTTATGTAACTTAGCCAGTCGTGTCGCATTGATGTGACCCAGTCTACAATGCCACAAGAAGGATTCATTCAATTCAGAACTCTTCCTCTTGTGTGTGTTTGTTATGCACAGAACTGTTGATTGATTTAGAACATAAATGCCATTGCACAACGTGCCTGATCCAACCAACTTTTGGTTACGGAAAATGTTCATAACATTATCCTGTAATACAAAATTATATCCCTTTTTACTTAATAAAGAAACCGATATAATGTTGCATATCAGGTTCGGCATGTAATAGCATTCGTTCAGAACCAATGTATTACCAGTAGGTAATTCAAGGTGATATTCCCCGACAGTCTTAGCTGCAACAATTGCACCATTTCCAACTCTAATGTCTTTATCACCTTCTCCAAGTTCTCTACCTTTCCTTAGCCCATGTAACTGATTACATATATGGGATCCTGACCCGGTATCTAATACCCAGGACGTAGAGCAAATGGAGAAACAGTTCTCAGTAACGAACACACCCGAAGAAAATGCATCATCATGTACTTTCTTCAATCGGGTGGCATGGGAATCCTGGTATTCCCCTATATCCTGTTCATTCCTATAACTCTTATAAGAAAGAACGGAACCAACGTTCCCCAGCACAGTATAACATGAGGGTTCAGTCAATACATCCATATTATTATCTTTATTAGGGCATGACATGGTCGCTACCTGGAGAGAGAGAGAAGAAAACACTTTAGCGTATGCTCTTGCAAGATCAGATTGGTTATTATCTTATCTAATCAGGATGGCTCCCACTGGTTTTTATCAAATCTTCCTTCAAACCCTAAAAGGAAAGACTAGCCGGGATTAATTACACACTACAAGTTCGCCAATCTTTCAGCCAGGCCAGTGTCGGTACTTTGAGGGAGGTCCCCTGTGCTTTCGCACGAACCTAATTACTGTAAACCTCGTTTTCCCAGAGGCGTAACCCCGTTGACACCTTTCTAGACACCTACTTGATCAGCTAATTGCAATGTGTAAAACTCTCCTAGGAGTAACTCTTACTCGCAGTGGGTATCGGGATCCAACTATCTCATAGAAGGTATGCAATCTCATTGCAAATTTCAACACTTGAAATTCCCGATAATATTTTGCCCCTAGCAGTTATATGACCTTAACATAGTCAACAAATCATAAGTGCTAGTCAAGTTCAACCCGTCATTTCTCGATTGAATTAAACCCACCCGCACGACCCTTAACATAGTCAACAAAGTCGCACGACTACCCTAATCCAATCGCATCATATGCTTATACAGATAAGCACTAATTAGCTACCGCACACTACGCCTTAACATAGTCAACAAACGTAGCACGAATACTAACTAGTACTTATCTGAAATGACGGAGGGCTACGACAGGTTTTTCTGAAAACCTATTGCGTAATGAACTTGATATCGTTGTAGAATCAAATGAAGTTTTGAAATGGAATGATTTTGAGGCTTTTCTAGTTTTGCTAAAGGGGTCACTCCCGGTGAAGGGATCATCGGCCCTTTCCTCGTCGAATGAGGTGCGGGATATATCATATATATCGCTGTGCAAAGCAAAACTCAAAAACAATCAAAAGCAAACCGAGTGTGTAGCATCTGCCAGTTATTGCTAAAGGAGTCACTCCCGGTGAAGGGATCTCGGTCCTTTCCTCATCGAATAAGGTGCAGGGCATATCATATATACCGCTATGCAAAGCAAGAACTGTAGCTACCTGTTTTATTTAAAATTTGATTCTACAACATCATTTGGTTTCTTTTCTTTCATTAATCACATTAATGAAGTCCCATCATTTAAATACCTAAACATCACAGATAAATACGACGTACACTTATGCCATCCGCATTCGCCTCGATGTCCCCTCGTGCACCGTTAGGTTAGGTAACTAACGACAGAGCAGGGCAGGGCTAGTGCGGGTGCAAAACATAAGTAACGTCTATATAATATATCATATATACTATATACTGTATTTATCACAGAACATCACATGATCACATCACAGATATCGCAGCAGAAAATATTATATGAAATATTGGATATACTAGGACGTCCGTGTTTTCAATACGAGCCAGTATAAAACACGGATTCCACGGTCGTGATGAATAGCCAATCCCATACCCCTAGACCCCTACGAGAGCGGCAAGCAACCCTACCAATTCTAGGGTTAGGAGACCCGGACTCGACTCCTCGAGATGGTCTCCCACTGGACCCTAGAACCCGGTTACTTGTGCTCCCCTCCTTGGGTCTATCCTAGTGCAGAAAAGTAAATAATATACAAAGGGTGACAGCTTCCGCAACCTGGAAGTGCCCCAATAAAAGAATATTACATACAAGTTTTTACATGAATGAAAATGAAAAACACTCATCTCACATAAAAACCCCCGGCTATTCAAACACGACAATCCAATATAACATATCCAGCAACACATAACAACACATGTCATCAACGTAAGTAAACATGCGTATCCCAATTGTCGTTGACATATAGCAACGAAACCGGCGATATCACATATTACACTTACGGTCACAGAAAAGAAAGTGTAAAACTACAATAGTTGGAATCCGCAACCTCTTTAGACATCACATGCCTAATCAAATGAAATACTTAGACATCACATGCCTAACAGTTATAAACCCCGCATTTTAGTCTCATTATCGAAAACTCTTTTCAATATCAAATGAGACTAAACCGCTAGATTTAAAACATTCATTCAGTTATCTCATAACTGTTTGTGAATTCCAATTATTGTATCCCATTCCGGATAAATAGAAAATATTAAACTTTCCGATCGAACATTCGAACACCCAAGTTTTCCCGAAACCGTCCAACACATGAAATAGGTTCAAAGACATTCACTTCATGCCTCAGTACCAACGGTCCAGCCGTAGAAGGGTCAAGCCAACGCCTCACATGTGGCACGCCGTACTGCCCCAAACCCGAAGGTTCAAAGGGCAGTTCAAGACGGTCACATAATCGAGTTAAGGTTTGTTGTCTTCTAGAGGGACCATCGCGTTACTTGCACTACTCAGAACGTCCTTAAACCACACAAAAATCCAACACTTGAATATTTTCCGGCAGGGGAAAAGTTGGGTATTTATATCCGGTCGGACTTTTTAACATATTCAAAAAATTATCCGGAAAGCACTAAGACAAAGTTCGATAATCCGATCGAAATACCGAGTCCCCAATACAACCCAGAATACTCAACTCTTGAATAAATATTAAAAATTCCCAGAGAACTCAGCACTGAATAAAAGAAGTTACTGTGCAAAATAGGGTGGGTGACGCATCATACGGCCGCGGAACCGCCGCAGAAGCCAGGCTTCTGCCGCGGTTCCGCCGCACTTTGGAGGAATTGGGTGATCGTGTTTCACAGTAATTCTTAGAAAGTCCTGCTGAATTTTCTGCATATTTTTAATTTGGAAAAAACCCAGTTTTTAAAAAATGTACAGAGAGCAACTTTGATATTAGGGTTTCGGTTCGATCGGACTTCAAACTCCGTCTAGACATCGCCTAAGGCTCTAGCTAGGCTCTGATACTACTGTAGGGTTCCTAGACACACTATAGAGGTCTCACAAGGCATCAACCATGCCAATTTCAAATTTTATGGGTGCCGAGAAACCCTAATACGGATCGTTGACTAGAAGTTTAGGCGATATACGAATCTAGTTAACAACTTAACTAAAGATAAGAAGCTACAACCTTTGTAGATCCGGATATCCACTTCCTTGGCTCCACGTAGGCGTCCTCTCGCTGTCCATCTCGAATCCCGGACTCAATCGTCGGCTTGATCGGAGAAATGGGCGGACTAGGCCGTCGGCTTCGTGCCGAAGATGATCTACGTCGAGGCATCACAAGTTCAAGCTCCGACTTCACAAATTTGTGAAACTTGTGAAGAAAACACCCAAAAAAACTTGGCAAGAGGTAGAGGGTGAAGAAATAGGAGGTGGGTTCACTTTAGAATTTGATTTCTCTCACTTTTGCTCAAGTTGCCATTGATGGACTTAAGCTTTTCTTGAAGAAGAAGATGATCAAGAAGAAGAAAGAATATGATAAGTGTTTTTTTAAAATGAAAAATAAATCAATACTTATCATAAGCTAACCATAGTTGAGTGTAGAGAATAGACCATGGTTACTTGGATGGGTTAGGGTTAAGCATGAAGACAAGAATGGTTAAGAAGTCAAAGCTTCATGAAGCTTCAACTAGAAACAAATATAGCCACCATTCTTATCTAAATCTTTTCCAAATAAATAAACAAATAATTAAATGAAAAAGCAAAACCCTAATCATCTCTTAACCATGGTTTAATCCTTTACACTTAACCAAATGATCAAGTATCATCAAACATGATACAAATATGTGCACAAAAGTATATCACATATACTTCTTGCACATCAAGTGAGAAAATCCATTTAAAGTGAACCAATACTAGTTAATGCAAGGTAATATATCAAATATATAATTATACATTAAATTATTAAATCAACACTTGATTTAACGATCCGGTCATATCGCATATAACCGACTAGTATCCTTTGTATCGGCTTATCGAATCAATCCTTGATTCGATATCTAGGTTATATCGAATATAACCAATCGATACATCCATCACGAGAATGGAATACGGTATCACATACACGCATCATTCTCGGTCCTGCACATATCTCATATGCACTCCTATTTCGTTTCGCTTGAGCCAGGAAACCTCTGTGTAGGACTCTAAAGACTCGTCAATACGCCGGTAGCAGATGATGATCATATCAAGCACCCACAAGCCGCAAGCGGTCTGCTAAACGTAACGGCCATCCGGGTATTGAGCGATCAGAAGATCGACGAGCTAGCCCGCTCACACTCCTGTGAATCCAACCAGTAACACTTACCGTACAGTCCGGTCTGTTCGTCTGATATGTCGCATATCAAGTCTAGGGGTGGTATACGTCAGACCCCAATAACCGATAAGTCGTGCCGATGTGAGGCTCATAACGGGTCGAGAAACTACTGGTAACACTTACCAGCAAATCTCTGATCAGCCCTGGCCAGGGACTTCCCTGTTACGGCCAATCGAGCACAACGCAACATCAACCCCCAATACCGTGAAAGACGAAACCCCTCCTATCGCTCATTGCCTCCATGTGACTCGGGACTGTACCCAAAGACCACCGTTTTGCACGCCCTCATGGACGTGGTAAGGTGGAGATCAAAGCACAGTGGGAATCACACAAGTCTCTATGACGATCTCGGGTCTACAGACTAACCTGTACAAGTGTCACCTGAGAACTGCCATCTGACGTGAGGTATAATACCATCTGGGAGTTCTCGGCGAGTCCGTCCAGTGTACCCAGTCTCCACTGAGCACCCGTATACCATCTCTGATGTCAAACACCAATGGATATGGGATCATCCATCGCCCATCTCATGGGTCGAGAAGCGTATACGCTAGTCTACACTGGTATATCGATGCCCTGTCTCGATACACCCACGACTAGGGACCTTGAAGGATGTACTTATGGACTACCATGTCCCCACTAGTATGATCTGCATCATAGTCCAGGTATTCAAGCACACATCCTAAGGGCTTTATCAACATGTAACTATAAGACAGTTTAAAGAGACAAGTGTACATGTTAAGATAAAGAGTAACCAGATAGCATACTATCATATCGAGCAAGAAAGTCATCTCTATATATGTCCAAGCATCCAATATAATATACATCATCTGTACAATACTGGCCTCTAGGGCATACATACAACTAACACTTCAATTGTTCCTAGTCGTGGGAGTATCGAGACGGGGCATCGATATTCCAGAGTAGACTAGCGTATACGCTTCTTGACCCATATGATGGGCGATGGATGATCCCACATCCATTGGTGTTTGACATCAAAGATGGTATACGGGTGCTCAGTGGAGACTGGGTATACTGAACAAGACTCGCCGAAAACTCCTCGATGGTATTATACCTCGCGTCAGATAACAGTTCTCTAGTGACACCGGTATAAGTTAGTCTGTAGACTCGAGATCATCATAGAGTCTTGTGTGATTCCCACTGTGCTTTGATTTCCACCTTACCACGTTCAAGAGATCGTGCAAAACAGTGGTTGTTGGGTACAGTCCCGAGTCACATGGAGGAAATGCGATAGGAGGGGATTTCGTCTCTCCCGGTATTGGGGGTTGATGTTGCGCTATGCTCGATTGGCTATAACAGGAAATCTCTGGCCAAGGTTGCTGAGATTTACTGATAAGTGTTATCAGTAGTTTCTCGAACAGTTATGGGCCTCACATCGATATGACTTAGCATACTATTAGGGTCTGACGTTTGCCACCCCTAGGCTGGATATGCGACATATCAGACGAAGAGCCCGGACTGTACGGTAGTGTTACTTATTGGATTCGTAGAAGTATGAGCATGCTTGCTTGTTGATCTTCTGATCGCTCAATACCCGGGTAGCCGTTACGTCCAGGTAGTACCGCTGACGGCTTGTGGGTGACTGATATGATCATCACCTACTGCCGGCGTATTGACGAGCCTTTAGAGTCCTACACAGAGGTTTCCTGGCTCAGGCGAAACGAAGTAGGAGCACATATGTGATATGTGCGGGACCGAGATTAATATGAGTATGTGATACCGTATTCTATTCTCGCGATATGTGATATCGGTCAGTTATATGTGATATAGCCGAGTTATCGAATCAAGTGTTGATTCGATAAGTTGATACAAATGATATTAGTCGGTTGTATGTGATATAGCCGGATTATTAAATCAAGTGTTGATTTAATAATTTAATGTATAATTATATATTTGATATATTAATTTACATTAACTAATATTAGCTCACTTAAGCATTTCTTTTTCTCACATGTGCACATTTAATATATATGTGATATATATTATGTAGGGTTCCTAGGCACACTAATGAGGTCTCACAAGGCATCAACCATGCCAAATTCAAAAATTTCCGGTGCCGAGAAACCCTAATACGGATCGTTAACTAGAGTTTAGGCGAAACATGCAACTAGTTAACAACTTAACTAAGTGTGAACGAAAATACAACCTTTGTAGATCCGGTCCTCCACCTCCATAGCTCCGTGATGAAGTCCCTCGGCTGTACCCATCGGATCCCGGACTCTCGCGGTGGTTTCATCGAAGAAATGATCGGGCTAGGTCGTCGACTTCGATGCCGAAGATGATCTACGTCGAGGCAACACAAGATCAAGCTCCAACTTCACCAAGCCATGAAACTTGTGAAGAAAACACCCTATACTACTTGGAAAGTGGTAGAGGATGAAGAAATAGGAAGTGGGTTCACTTTAGAATTGGATTTCTCACTCATTTTCTCAAGTTGCCATTAAAGGTTGCAAGTTTTTCTTCTTGTTGATGAAGAAGAAGAAGAAGATGATATGATATGAATTTTTGGAAAATAGAAAATAATGTGATTCTTATCATATCTCAACCATGGTCAAGTGTAGAGAATAAACTAGGGTTAGGTTTAATGGTTAGGTTTAGGATGAAGACAAAGTGGTGGACTTTCAAAGATGCTTTGAAGCTTCAAGAAGCTTCAAGCAAAGAAAGAAAAATAAAGCCACCATTTTATCTTTTCCAAAAAGAATAAATAAATAAATAAATTAAAACCCTAACCATTTACTTAACCAAGGTTTAATCAAACATACACTCAAGTTAGCATGTATCATCAAACATGATACAAACTTGTGCACAAAAATATATCACATATACAATGTGCACAAACAAGTGAGAAATACATCTTAAGTGAACCAATATTAGTTAATGTAAAGTATTATATCAAATATATAATTATACATTAAATCATTAAATCAACACTTGATTTAACGATCCGGTCATATCGCATATGACCGACTAATATCCAATGTATCGACTTATCGAATCAATCCTCGATTCGATAACTAGGTTATATCGCATACAACCAATCGATACATTCATCGCGAGAATAGAATACAGTATCACATACTAGTATAATTCTCGGTCCCTCACATATCTCATATGCGCTCCTATTTCGTTTCGCTTGAGCCAGGAAACCTCTGTGTAGGACTCTAAAGACTCGTCAATACGCCGGCAGTAGGTGATGATCATATCAAACATCCACAAGCCGCAAGCGGTCTGCTAAACGTAACGGCCACCCGGGTATTGAGCAATCAGAAGATCGACGAGCTAGCCCGCTCACACTCCTGTGAATCCAACCAGTAACACTTATCGTACAGTCCGGTCTCGTCGTCTGATATGTCGCATATCTCGTCTAGGGGTGGTAAACGTCAGACCCCAATAGCTCGATAAGTCGTGTCGATATGAGGTCTATAACAGTTCGAGAAACTACAGGTAACACTCACCAGTAAATCTCAGCAACCCTGGCCAGGGATTTTCGGTTATAGCCAATCGAACACATCGCAACATCAACTCCCTATACCGGGAGAGAC
Organism: Agapanthus africanus; assembly: GCA_030015575.1. NCBI lineage: Eukaryota > Viridiplantae > Streptophyta > Magnoliopsida > Asparagales > Amaryllidaceae > Agapanthus > Agapanthus africanus. The sequence continues at coordinate 738,238,095 of CM057338.1, forward strand.
GAATCCCCTCCTATCGCTCATTGCCTCCATGTGATTCGGGACTGTACCCAAAAACCACCGTTTTGCACGCCCTCTTGGACGTGGTAAGGTGGAAATCAAAACACAGTGGGAATCACACAAGACTCTATGACGATCTCGGGTCAACAAACTACTCTGTACCAGTGTCACCAGAGAACTGCCATCTGACGTAAGGTATAATACCATCTGGGAGTTCTCGGCGAGTCCGTCCAGTGTACCCAGTCTCCACTGAGCACCCGTATATCATCTCTGATGTCAAACACCAATGGATATGGGATCATCCATCGCCCATCTGTATGGGTCGAGAAGGTATACGCTAGTCTACTCTGGTATATCGATGCCCCGTCTCGATACACCCACGACTAGGGACCTTGAAGGATGTACTTATGGACTACCATGTCCCCACTAGTATGATCTACATCATAGTCCAGGTAGTCAAGTACACATCCTAAGGGCTTTACTAACATGTAACAGAGAGACAATCAGTGTACACGTTAAGGTAAAGAGCAACCAGATAGCATACTATCATGTCGAGCAAGAAAGTCCTCCCTATATATGTCCAAGCATCCACTACAATATACATCCTATGTATAGTAATGGCCTCTAGGGCATACATATAACTAACATATTATTGTGTCATGGTTGTTGATACATATTGCATGGGTGTATGAGACTCACACCATGCTTATGATAATGAAGGGTTTTATTTATTAAAGGTAAATCAAAATTAGTTGGAAATTAGTCACATGGTTTGGAGCTTAGTGGAAGCTTGTAGAACCATTAATTTAGTCCACTAATTTTGTTTTACTTAAGATATTTATTAACCCAACCATTACCTTAAGCCATGGTTAAGTCTCTACATGAGTTAGTATGAGATATTATCTCACCCATGGCTGCTATTCTCACTCATGGATACATTCTCCATTTCATCTTCTTCTTCATCTCCAAGAGCTCACTAGGTTTTTGGGAGGTGAAGAAAATTAGTGAGAAAAATATTTCTAAAGTGAGAAAAATTCCTACTTCATCAACCTACACTAGACTAGCCATTTAGTTTAGGTTGTTTCATTCACCAATTCCTAATTAGTGAGGAGGTAACTTGAGTTGGTGTCTCCTCGACGTAGATCATCTTTGGCCTCGAAGACTTCAAGCAAGTTTGTTCTTTTCATCTTGTGGAGCCTTTCTAGATTCCGGGAGTTCACTGCTTGGAGCGAAGGGACTACTACACGGAGCTATTGAAGTGAAGGACCGGTCTACAAAGGTTGTATTCCATGTTCACTTAGATGTAAAGATATTTACATTCTTGTTTCGTCTAATTCTCTAGTTAAGATTCTAGGTTAGGGTTCTTTAGCGCACCAAATTTTTGAAAACGGCATGGTCGATGCCTCCCGAAACCCAGTGGCGGTGCTACGGAACCCAGTAGTTTTTGCCCTAAACGGCTTATGACCTTGACAGAGGTCAACATATCATAAGTCGCAAGTCAAGTTCAATCCGTCATTGTCCTGGATTAACTTAGACCCACCCGCACAAGCCCTTGACAGAAGTCAACATGACCGTGCGACTGTCCTAAATAATCGCATATCTATGCAACAAACAAACATTACTTAGCTACCATTCACTATGCCTTGACAGAGGTCAACATACAAAGCATGAATACTAAGTAATACTTGTAAGAAATGACAGAGGACTACGGCTGGGTTTTTGGCGAAAAACCTTTAACGTAATGAACTTGATATCGTTAAAGGAACCTGAGCAGTTTTGAAAAGGAGTGGTTTAGGCTCCGCTTTTGAAAACTTCTGGTTTTGAAAAAAAAACCGAGTAATCTACAGTATAAACTTTTACTCAAGAGGCCACTCCCTATGAAGGGATCTTGGCTCTTGCCTCCCGGAATGAGGTGCTGGATATTCACAACCGAATACCACTATGCAAAGAGAAAGAATATAACTGTAGTTTTTCGAAATTTGTTCCAACAATATCTTTTTAGGTTTCTTTTCTTGCATTAATCAAAATTAATGTGATCCCATCAATTAACCTATCACACCAGAAAAGAACGAAAATACAATGTACGTATATGCCATCCATATTCGCCACTGGGCCCCGTCATCACCCGTTAGGTTACTTAACTAACGACAGAGCGGGGGCTGGATTAGCGCGGGTGCAAAACATATACAATATCTACTAGTATATATATTAATATATATAACATTCGTCCCTGGCATGATAATAAGCAACATCACAAAATCTCAGCAAAGCAACACAGAATGGTGGATAATTTTGGAGCCTCGGGTTTCATTTGAGCCACAAATAAAACCCGACATTCCCGGTCGTGTAGATAGCCTGTGCAATGAAACCTGGACCTCTACAAGTGCGGCAAGTTACCCGTCAATCCCAAAAGTGAAGCAACCCCAATCAACAAAGTGAATGGGCCACCCAACACTCCATGGGATCTGGTAACTTGAGCGCCCCTCTGTGGGTCATACTATACCCCCTACGAGTGCAGCGAATAGCCCGCCAATTCTAGAAATGAAGCCCCCTTCGTCTCAACGCCATGAGATGCGGACTTGTTGCCTTCTAGAACCCGGTTATTCGTGCACTCCACCGTGGGGTAATCCTAGTACAGAAAATGAAAATAATATGTACAATGGTGACATCGACCTCAACCCGGTTGTGCCCTAAACAAAAAATATACAACATGTCAATGACGGCAGTCCACATGTCGGACGCTCGCCCCGCAATAACAAATGTCCAGATGAATCTCAACTGTACCACTAACATTGCACCATAAGCTATCCACCACGACTATCCAACCACAACTACAGCACAAATACATAACATCAACGTGAATGTCATGTTCGCAAACCCGTCTAAAGGAACATATAGCAGTCAGACGAGTTATACCGTTCAAATGACATTCACGGTCGTAGATAGAAGTGAATGTACTGAAAACTATTAAACAGTGTTAAAAATAACGACTTCGAAATACTCAGTATATCCCCAAACCAAAAGATAACAGAATATCCATCCTGGGCAAAAACAAACAACACCTGAAACCCCAAATCCAAGAGACAAGAACCCAGAACAAAACTCAAGGAAATCATTCAATAAAAAACCGGTGATGCCGGTTTATTTGATGTTTTGACCGGTCACAATATGATGAAATTGCCTCGTTTTTGTTTTATGTTCATCTCACAACTAAAGGAGCACTCTGTAATTATTTAAAAAAAATTTAGAGCCTCTGAATATTTCGACAGAAACTTGGATTTGTGTTTCGTGTTTTGGAGTTATTTTGGTTTCATTACTTTAACATTGTTTTAAATCTGCTAGTGTAGGGTTTATGGGCTGGCTCTGATACCATGAAGGGTTATGCTAATGCCCTAGCCATCAACCGAGGCCGATTACAGAACAAAATTTTTTCTAACGATCTAACTTGGCGCTAGAATAACACTAAACCGGATCTACCATAAAACTAACTAGCAACAAAAGAAGCTATCTACTGTGAAAGAAGTTTATACCAGGAGACTCGAGTCCTTCGGGTCTTCACTCCTCTCCTTTAGCATGCTCCTAGTGGCCTCCATGATCAAGCTTGATCGACGACTTTCTCAGTCAAAGATGATCCCCCTGAGAGTGTCTACTTTGGGCTCCTGCCTTTAAACTAAGGTAACTAGGTTACTTGGTTTGCTAATCTAAGTAACCTAGGTGATGTAGAGCGTGATGATAGATTGTTTTTGTCTCAAAAACCCTAGGTTTCTCAACAAATGAGACTATTAGGGTTTGAGATAGAAGAAGAGAAGCTTGGAGGAGATGAGAATGTTGTAGAGAGCAACATAAGAATTGAGTGAAGAATGGCTAAGTCTTGTGACAAATAAAGCAAGCATGCCAAAGATAATAATAAAAAATTATCTTCACCACAAAATATCTAGATGCCACCTTGCCTCAATAGTAACTCATGACTCACTAAGTGAATCAACAAGTAGCCATGCTTCACTCAATAAAAGTCAACACCTCATACCTCCACCTCATTAACCATTTAACTAAATGGTTAAAACAAATAATGAGGTTTCTTCTTCTAGAAACACTCTTGTAACAAATTACAAGAATACCCCTCACCGTATATACATACCCATATCCGTATTCCGAAAAATACAAATACAAAAGCGACGAAAATAATCCAACAATATAATATTAGGATCCGGCTTAAACCAAAGCCCGCTAGTATTATCCGCCCGAACATCATACGTGCACAAGTACACGTATATGATCAAACCCTGCCGTAAAACCATACGGCCTCTACATCGTTTCGCCCGAAGCAGGGAAACCTTCTGTGTGGGGCTCTAAAGACCCGACAGTACGCCAGCAGTGCGTTACTGGATAAATCCATAACCACAAGCACGTCAGCGGCACTAGCTGTACGTAACGGCTACTGGGTACCTGTCGAAAAGGAAAGCCGATGAGAAAACTCATCCGGATCCCTACTGAGCCTATTCGTGACAATATCCGTACAGTCCGGTCTCTTCGTCTAAGAGTATCGCATACCGGATCTAGGGGTGGTAAGCGTCAGACCCTAATAACTCGATAATTCGTGCTAATGCGGCTCAGGACCAATCCGGGAAACTACTGATCAACCTATCAGTAAATCCCAACTGCCTTGGCCAAGGTCTTATGGTCCTGACCAATCGAACACAGTGCGATATCAACTCCCAATACCTGGAGAGACGAATCCCTGACAATCACTCACTGGCTCCATATGGCTCGGGACTGTACCCAACCAAAACCTGTTCGCATGACTCAGTAGAGCCGTGGTAGGATAGTGATCAAAGCACAGTGGGAACTCACACGAGACAAATGACGATCTCAGGTCCAAAGACTAACCTGTATACATGTCATAAGAGAACCGCTATCTGACAATAGGTATAATACCATCTAAAGGTTCTCAGCGAGTCCGTCTAGTGTACTCACCCCCAGTGAGCACCCGTATACAATCTTAGGTGATCACACCAATGGTTGTGGGACCAACCACCGCCCCTCGTCGGGGTCTAGAAACATACATGCAAGTCTACTCTGGAGTGTCGATGCCCGATCTCGATACTCCTGCGACTTGGGACATTTAAGGATGTGCTTACAGACTACCCAGCTCCCATAAGTATGATCGCCATCACAATGCAGCAAGATCCTACGGGCTTTATCAACATGTAACCGCAATATATAATAACGTGTATAACATATGCCATGTTAAGATAAAGTCAAATCATAATAGTATACTACTATATCAAGTCTTTATCAATATGTGCAAGCTGGATAAAGGATCAATAAAAACAAATACACATATCCTGATAAAGACAACTGAAATAATATACTATATAACTGAGCAAGATCGTCCTATACATACATATCCCCGGCATCCACATGTATACATATACAATAATGGCCTCTAAGGCATACATATTCAACAAATTGGAGTTGGGATCGTTTGAGGTTGACTCGAGAAAGCGGGCTGCGGGTTTGAGCTTAGTGGAAAACGAAGAATATGCTCGGAAGAAGTTATTGGATTAGACGAAGGAGAATTAGAAGTAGAAGCCGGGGTATCATCAATATCATCAACATCAAAATGTTCAACCACTTGGTTATACAGCACTCTTCCTGATCTCAACATAGTTACAGCACACATATTATGATTTTGTGAGTGGTCAGGATTCGGTAGAGGTTGAGATGGAAGTTTCCCTTTCTCTCTCACACTCATAGCGGTATTTAACTGTGCAAGTTGTGCTTCTATTGATTTTATGCTTTCACCGTGGGAAGCAGTGTTTTGCACTAACGTTTGGATAGAAAACGTTAAATTAGCCATAGTTTGCAAGGAATGTTTAATAAACATGTCCAAGCTTCGTTCGAGTGCGGAGAATTGTTCGGTACCGGCCGTTTGGAAATAATTATTATAGGGTGCAAAATTGTTCGCCGGATTTTGAAAGGATTGTGGTTGAAAGGGGTGCTGGCTCTGTGGTGGTTGCTGTTGCTGTGGAGGAATCCTTTGATAGTTATTTTTGCTTGGGAACGTATTTTGAGTTTGAGTTTGGTTTTGATTCCAAGCAAAATTAGGGTGATTCCTCCATCCCTAATTATATGTGGAAGAATAAGGATCGTTTCTAGGTTGTTGTTGAAAAGTAGCATTAGTATGTTCTTGACCTTGAAACGGAGGATTCAAAGGACATTCTTCCGTCAGATGTGATGAGTCCGAACAGCAACCACACACGGTTTTAGGGAGTGTAACCCGGTTTAGGGAGGCTGAAGAGACTTTGTTTTCTATGGCTTCGAGTTTCCTTTGTATCGCGGCCATTTCGGCCTTCACTGCGATAGAAATATCGAGCTGATGGATACCTCCCCTAGATGATGTTGATGGTGGTCTAACGCTTTCCCACTGTAAAATTTGTTCAACGAGATCTTCCAGGAATTGCCAAGCTTCACCATCGTCTTCGGACATGAAATGGCACTGACAAATGGTCTCAAGCATCTATTTTGTCGCTAGATTGATACCCTCATATATAATTCGGCAAATGTCCTATCTATTAATTCCATGATGAGGGCATTGGACTAGCAGATTTTTAAACCGTTCAAAGTATTTCCAAAATGGTTCGTTGGGAAGCTAGGTAAACCGGTTAATCTCGCTTCGAACATGGGCGGTCTTATGATTGAGATAAAATTTCTTAAGGAATGCTATAACGAATTCATCCCAATTGGCTATAGAGTGTGCGACAGTGTTATAAAGCAATTTTTCTGCTAGATCGTACGAGGTAAAAGGGAGAAGACGTAATCTCAAAGCATCCACTGAAAGTTGTGAAGTGCCCGTCATTGCATATACGTCGAATTTGGTTATGAAAATGCGGAAAGTAAATGCGAAATAATTAAACAAATGATCTATCTTTATTAATCAATGTTATAAGTACAAATCCTTCGAATGTAGATTACAAAAGGAAGAAGTTGCTCTCGATCTCTACCTCGTAGGAAGTATTTGCTCCGTCGATATTCACATTGCTCTATCACGTCGAATCGCGGACCTGTCGTGGATCACTTGTTCTTTGACGGTGATTTGCTTCGTGTTAAAAATGATGATTCTCTAAGTTTAGCCCTTGGTCCTTTATATAGCCCTTAAATCATAAACCCTAGATCTCATAGATTTAGATATGCCATCAAGATCCACTTTCCAAAATCACAGGTCCTACAGCCATTAATTGGCCACGGATCCGCCGCTATTGTTGCCTATTGGCCGCGCAACCGCCGCACTTTGGAGGAGTTAGGGTTTGGGTTTTCTGCTGTGGCCTCATGTTGACACATATAGATCCTCTAAATATCTGGATTTTGGAAATATTTCCTGAGTTTCTGACTGTATTGATTCTATGATTTTATTGACAGATTTTTTATCCTGATATCTTGAATATCTTGATCTATTGACCTGAGCTAAATCTGCACAATATCTCCATGAATAATATTAGTAATATTTGTTATATTAGAGATATAATCTTAATCATTTTATATGGTAATAAATTTTTAAGAAGTTTGATTAAGATTATTTGATATGATATGCATATTTAAATTATCAAAATATCTTATAAATATTATATGCATATATTTTCTTTTATAATGTTAATTATAATATATAAATATATGGTAAAGAGTAAATTTGCAGATAAACCCACATATGTTCTATATTTATAATAAACACCTTTAAATATTTAAGAAAAGTAAGAAAAATGTTATATCAAATGTGCAATATTTTCGATTGAATATGCGCCCTATTATATTTGTAATGGGTGCAGCTTGAAACTGCGCCTACATGACCTGTTTTTGTAATATGTTTTCAAAGTGTTTTTAAAAAAAATTTTATTTTAATATGGTTTAAGATAAAAAATTGTACTTACAATAAATACTTGATGATCATTTGGGCGTTTCTTCTTCCTCTTGATCGCGATTCTATACAAAAATCAATCTTCAAAGCGACTGCCCTAGCTCGAATCACCAAGCGTAAAAAAAAAAGTATCATCTTTAGGTATTTGATCTCAACCTCTTCATCTTTAATAGAAATCGTCGCGTTTTGAAATTATTTCAAGGCATAGGTGAGTCATTAATTTACAGTTTCACTTTTACCGTGCAATTTTTATTATTTTTAGTGTTATGGATTCTACGATCTGGCTCCTGCAATGAATGAAGAGGAGAAATTCTGGACGTTGCTAGGTCTGTGATTGAGGACATGGGTGTGTAAGGCTATCATCACTCCTTTTTCTTCTGAAAAAATTGGGTTTTGTGTTCAATGATGATGTTTGAAACAGAGATTTGAACTGATTAACCTTTGTTCAGTAGTTGCATGTACACGCTCGATGCATATTACATGCGGTAGATTCATTTAGAGCTTAATTTTTCGATGTTTAAACAAATAGAGCCTTCTGTATAATGCAAAGTGTTATTTTCTTGGTATCTTATGCATGGATTGCCGAAGAAAAGTTGTTCTTATCAACGGACAAATGATATTGTTATACACTTTATTTAATTCACGTTCGTATGTGTTTTGATTTTACTATTTCTGGCTTGTCGAATTTCAATATATTTTTATGTGAGGGTATCTATATTATTGTGATGTTTAAAACATATATTATACATGCGGAGCATCTGTGTCATCATTATCCATAAATGCTTTCCATATATCTTGCGCTAGAATTTACATACATAGTACACATAAATAAATCGAAACCTCAATTCATGGATATTTACACAAAATTGAAGCATCTTAATTTAGAAAGGGGGATGTTGACGTGATATGCTTTAGCATTAGTTTTGAAATAAAAGAGATGGCTTGGCCAATAACAAAAATTTAGTGTTGTCCTTATAATGAGTAAACGACAATTGTATACTCTATGTTTGTGGATGTTTAAACAACTAGATCCATCTATATAACAGTAAGTGCTACTTACTAGGTATGCTTTGCATGAATCCTTTGATGCAAAAAAAAAATGACTTGATCAACAAGTTTTGTCGTGTTTTATTTTGTTCATGTTCGTATGTGTTTTGATTACTCTTTTCTTTTGCAATTTTTAGAATTTATGTATACAATGTTTATATACAATGTTGAAGGGAAATAAATGACTGAACTACCTGTTTTGTTATCCTTATCAATCATACATTCTTAAACGTTAGTATCCATGCTGTTGTTGTCCATAGATGCTTTCCATATTTCTAGTGCTAACAGTTCCATACATACTTCAAGTTCATACATTGAAAACTTAATTTGTTGATGCATACACAAATTGAAAAATGATAAAAAGGTGATATTTACATGATAGTTCTTCAGCATGGATAGTTGAATGAGAGGATGGCGTGATCAATAAGTACATTGTGGTACCCTTATTAATGAATAAAAGTGCTAATTAATGTTTAATCAAATAAAATAACCATGTTTATAATATAGCGTTATTTACTAGATATCTTTCAATGATCACTGAAGGAAAATATGGCATGATTATCTCTACTATTACAAAATGTGGGGACACATGTCAAGTCCAAATTAATCTAAAATTAAGAATTTTAAAAAGGTGAAAAATTTGTTGAATTTAAGGATGTCCACATCATCATTTCAATTTTTATAGAGTAAAAATAATAACGCTTTCATTAGCCCCTAAAAAGTAGGAAAAATCTCAACCACACCACTCCACAAATAATAAGTACTTTGTTCATTTATTTTAATTATTTAGTGCATGTCATTCACAATAATTTAATATTTCTCATCAACCCTTAAAACCTTTCATTTCTCATAACCACTAAAACTTCATATTTATGTCTTGTATATAATAATTTTCCCAAACACAAGCATCATGCATGCAAAAATACTGCCTTTTTGACTACTCCCCAATCTTCTATTTCATGTTTACCGCACTTGCATAAAATCTACTGCCTTATATCCTTATTAACAAGAAATGACTATATTCTTTATTATGTGTATGTGTGTATGTTTTGATTTACTTTTTTGTGTACAAGGTTTATATAATTATGACAATTAAAACGCACATTATTAATTGCCAGCATCTGTGAGTCATCATAAAAACTTTTCATTTATCTTGTCCTAGCAAATTACATGCATGCTACCATTAAGTAATTTGGAAGCTCAGTTTTGGGTATTTACACAATAAAAATATCTAAATAATAAAAAGTGAGAATTTCATGATATCTTTGGCATTTAGTTAAAAATATTGTACAATTAATAAATTGTATCTTGTTATCTTTTTCAAATGATGCCGCGGTACTCTACAATCGTAGATGTTTACACTGGTTAATCATATGTAAAACATAAACTGTTATTATGAAAACATGGATCATTGGAGGAAAAATTGCCATGATTAACATGTCTTGTTACCCTTATTGATGAAGAGGTGATGCTACAATACTCTTAATTCTACTTGGTGTGTACGTGCTCTGATTTTACTTTTTTTTGGAATTTTAATATTTTTATGTATATATGTGATCTGATTATGGTATTTAATCTTGTGGCCGCATCATCAATATATACTTTTCTATATATTTGGTGTTAACGTGTTATATAAAACACACTTAAATACTTAAGAAGCCCTATTTATGGACGTTCCCATAGACAGTTTTTAATTAAATATAGTGATATTCTAGGACATTTTTAGCGTGGATTGTTGAATAAAAAGATGGCGAAATATTAAATTGTATTGTGTTATCTAGGGGTGAAAGCAGTCCTAAACCCAAACTTCGTCCGAATTTGACGAGTTTACAATGCATTTTACCCAATCATCGAATATTTGATTTTGGGTTTACATATCACATGTAAATAATTAAGAAGCCTTATTTATGGATGCTCCCACACACAGAAAGATCTTAAAATATAAAACAATATTTTAAAGATATCTTTAGCATGGATTGTTGAATAAAAAGATGGCAGGATGTTAAATTGTATTGTATTATCTAGCAGTGAAAACAGGCTGTCCTAAACTCAATACTCATATGAACTCGACGAGTTTACAATACCTTGTACCTGATCAACGAAGTTTGGGTTTCAGGCCGTTTATGGCGGGATTCGGGTTTCGTCATGCCGTTATGGTTTTGCATGTATTTTAGGCTTGACCCGCTATAAATTATTTATAAAATTAAAGAGATAAAACTTGTGGTAAGTTCTAATATATCTCTACTATTAACTAGAAAACAAAGGGGTAATGTGACACTCTGTTCAAAAAAATAAGGGTAAATTGTCAAAAAACCCAAGCACTTTTTTTGTTGTCAAAAAACCCCCGGCCTCGAAAAGTTAGTCAAAACCCCCTTAAAAAAGATTTTAATTATCAAGAAACCCATTACCTATGATATATAGTAGTTGCCTGCTATATCTAGTTTCCTACGACATCTAAGCAGCCAGCGATATCTAAACAGTTGCCTGTGATATCTAAACCGTTTCATACGATATCTAAATAGGTTGTATGAATTGATTAGATATAGTAGGCTACTATGTAGATACTGTAGGAAAAATTTTCAAGGGTTTTGACTACCGTTTAGAGGCCAGGGCGTTTTTGACAGCGGAAAAAAATGCTTGGTTTCTTTTGACAATTTACCTAAAAAATAAAGATGATTGATTTTAAGATGGTCCGCATCAAGACACCTTAAATATATTTTTACATACCATGGAATAACATATAAACTTTAGCATTCGTGTTGTCATTGCCAATATATGCTTTCCATTTATCTCGTGCTGACCAATTACATAAGATTACATAATTTTTACATGCAAGTAAAGCTATAGCTCATTTTATGGACCATTTTGCACCCAAATCATCTCAATAATATATAAAGTAGTTCTTACATAATATCTCTAGCTTTAGTTATTGATTCAAAATCAGACGGTGCTAATTTTATTGCGTTATCCTTATCGATGAATAAATTTTATTGCTAGACTCTTTTTTGTGGATGTTTAAACAACCAGAACCATCTATGTAATATAAAGCTCTATTAATAGATATCTTTCTCATGATTGTCGGTGAATAAAGTGTGGTGATCAATAATTATTATTCTTATTAATGAAAAGATGATACTGCTATACTATTTATTTTGCTCACTCGTGCATTTATGTAGTTTTGATTTACTACTTTGTCTTATGTGATATTAATTCTTTTATCTACGCTGTTTAAGTGATAATGTTAAAACATATCTCATTAATCGTTAGATTCTGTGAAGCCCTTGTTTGTAAATGCTTTCCATATATCCCATGCTAATAGATTCAACACACATTTTAGAATTTTTTATGCAATAGAAACACATCCATAGTATTACGTGATTTTGCCGGATATTGTTAACTTGGGTCGTTGATGAAAAACAAGATGGTGAGGTAAATACTTTGTGCTGACCTGTGTTAGCCTTGTCAATGAATAAATGATTCTACTTTACCTCCATTTGCTTCCCATGTGTATGTGGCATGTTTGTTTGGGTATTGTCATGATTTGTTATTTTGTTTACAAAGTGATAACGTTGGATAATCGAACGATGGATCCATTATTTTGAATGAAAGTGAGTTCTTTGAATTTTAATAATTCTAGAAACTACTGAATGGAAGGGCAAAATTTAATATTGGTGGAATGGGATGATCCATTACTAAATAGCGGATCAATGAGTACTTGCACCTATTTCTATATTTATTTCTAACGGACACATTTTAATTATGATATTCATTCATCTTGTATAAACAAATTCTCCGTATAAAGCAAGCTATAAACAAGACGTAAATGAACAGACATTAATTACGATGCAACGGTCGGCTGAATAGAGAAAAATTACCATGCAAGTACTGATGTTTCACAAGTTATTATTGCAATTGCAACTATAATCTTGGTGCATTGTAGAGGATATTATGGGCGATGGCATCACTATTCTTGTCGTTGATTATATGCCTCTAGTGTATAACTTCAAGATTTTTTAAGTGTCTTTTGGGAAAATACTGTATAAACTTGGATTCTTTTGTATGATGTGCTCTCAGATATTTGGCAAACTTTAATTAAGTACATTAAAATTTCCGAAGTACCAGTAGGTTTTAAATACATACATTGGATCTAACATATCACAATCCAGTGCCACCTAGCATCTTGCAGGATATTCACCTCCAATGATACATAGCCTCTTATCATTTGACCATTCTCTTTTCTATATATAATGCCAAACTGTGACGGCTATTCCACACACTTCCATTCTTTGAGAGAAAAAGAAAACATGGGGAGGAAGAAGAAGATCACCCAAGGTCGCAAAAAGATTGCAATAGAGAGAATTGCAAGCGAGGACGCACGGCATGTGTGCTTCTCAAAGCGCCGCAATGGTGTATTCACCAAGGCTACCGACTTGACCACTCTATGCGGGGCTGAGGTGGCGATTGTGGTGAACTCCCCTGCAGGCAATCCTTATTCCTTTGGTAGCCCAGGAGTGAATGAAGTTGCCACCCGCTTTCTGTCAGGCAGTACGGTGCCTTCAGGTTTGTAAACATGATATTGAGGCAAAACAACTCTAGTGGAGATCTCTCTCTCTCTCTCTCTCTCTCTCACACACACACACACACATATAAAACTATGGTTTCATTATTACATAGATAAATACTCTTTCTCTCTTAGCATTCACCCTGAAGCTGACTTAGGATTATGGTTTTCGAGATGGGTTAGCTTTGATACCATGTAAACATGGTATTGAGGCATAACAACTCAAGAGGAGAGACTCCGTTCACATTATGAACCGGGGTTTCATTATTACAAAGAATACCTAAATTGCCCTTTCTCTCTTTACAAGGTTCGACTAGCCTCCACAACGAGCACCGCATGAGTGTGGTTCGGGAGCTGAATCTGCAATGCATGGAGCTTTCTCGCCGTATGGAAATTGGAAATGCCAAGAAATTCATGCTTGAAGCCCGTCTTAATGATTTGGTCCAAAAGAACCCGATTTGCAAATTGGCTGATGAGGTCGAAGGGCTTGAGTTACCACAACTCAAGCAGGTCGAGGAATCACTTAGAAGGCTTAAAGGACGAGTTGAAGGGAGGATGAATGAGCTGATGCGAGGTAGTGTCGTGGCCTCGAATCCTGGCATGGCTGCAAAACCCCTAAGGATGATGAACCAATCTGCATTGGGTTCTAGCCAGGCAGGTTTTAATAATAATCTTGGTTATGGTCATGGGTTTTATCAAGGGCTGATTTAAATTTACAACCAGGCTGTGGTTTGTTGTGATTTTTATATGGATATGGAATAATTGAATCTTTATGTCTGTTTTATGTTTGTAGGGCTCTATATGTGCTTCTATATTTGTTAAGCCTTCTATATTCTGTTTGTGATATGGTTGTTATATAACCTTCTATTTGCCGTACTGAAGATTATAATCTGATGATATATACTAGATTTTTTTCTTTCATTTTGTACTCAGATTAAAGACACAAATTGGTCCGTGCAAGGTTTTTTCGTGCATCCACCATGCTCTGAACTCGTCATATATGCTAGTGATTTTATTGTTAATGCTAAAAGTAGTATTATTCACTATTACTGTTCGTGTTGTTTAGAAGATATCTTCCTGTAAGGTTTGATTATACTTCTATCGGCTATTCACTGCGATTTATTTCCCATCTCAAGGCCAGTTTTGATTTTTTAAGGTATAGCACAAATGAAGCACAGAAGGAAATACATAGTGGTCGTTAGCACTTAAAAGTAATATGTTAATGGAAGAATATCCTTTAGGGCTTATTTTATAACAGCTTCTACTGCATTAATTTTTGGAAGTTTTTAAGGAGGCTAAGTGGGTAACGGGTACGTCCTGTAATAAAGTATTTTATGTTACTTTTATCTTACTTTAGGGACTGACTAATCTTGTTCTCATTTTTTAGCATATAGATCATTTCCATGACAAATGCCGTCTAGTTAAGGGTGGTAATTTGAAGATCTTGTCTGGAATGTTTAATCTGTTACGTTTTACTCTTGAGAGCCAAACCAATTTTTCTTGCTTCGAAAGGAAAGGGGAATGCTTATCTTTTTTATTTGTGCATAACCTATTGCTTGTCCCTGTTAGTCTTGACTATACTGCAGAAATTGTGAATTAAATATTCGTTCTAACTTGTCAACATTCAGAAGGCTTATGATTTATTGCAAGAAAGTTAAATTTATTTATATATTTTGGAAAGTTTGTCAAATGCAAGCTAGCATCTCATGCCGACGATTCGTTTAAAGATACGATATTGTTAATATAAGTTTTACAGGTTCATTGAATTTGATTCTTGTAGCCCCCGTTCTTAGAGCGAAATGATCTTAAAATTTTATTCTTCCTCGATTTTACGTTGATAAATGTATATGTAGGGTACTTAGAGAGATCGACATGTTGCTGGAATTTTACATGCAACGAAGAAGTCAGATTCGAATTACATGGCGGAACAAAGCAAATATTGAAATATTTTAGGTAAGCTTGTTCTTCTGGACCTTCATACGATTCACTGCTATTATCTATATAGTAATTTATCAATGCTTTCCAGCTTAACTTTTATATGTACAAAGAAAATAGTTTGTCTATCAAAAATTTGTCTTCAGGCATGCAAAAACGAACACACAAGAGAAACTAATGCAGTCTTCCTTTGAGCAAGTTCTTTTATTAAATGAAATTTCCCTTTAACAAATTCATACGATTAGAACCGCAAACAATTGACGATCATCTGTTTATTTTGATTATAGGAAAAATCTTGGATGCGTATATATGGTATTATGCTTGTTTACGTTCCTCTGGAAGTTCTATTGCTTGAAAATTATGAACTGGATGTCAACATTCGTAAAACAGGTGAAACTACATCAGCACTTCAATACACATTGGAACTAATTTTTATTACTATTGTTAACTTATTATACCCTGCACATATTCAGGTTGGTGATGCAACTATTTTAATTAATTATATATATAGTATAAAATTGTAATAATGATGATCGAAAGAACTACTTATTTGGATATAATTTCTAATTATTCAGTAGTTTTTTAGGTCAAAATTTATCGTTGTGTTTGTAAGAGTTCTTGCCTCCTTATTGAAAACCATGCTTAAATCCTCTAGATATAGTGATGGCTAAGGCCATTTAACAACTAAGGGTTACATGGTTAGGAATGGACTAAATCGGTTTATCCAAATTTTCTGATTGTTCTAAAGGTTTGATAGCAGTACATGTTGCATGACTGTCGTCTTAATTAGCTTAGTTTGTCTTTGTTACTTGTCGTTTGTTGTATCCTTTTCATGTTTGTGCAGTACTTGCATTCTGTTATTTCTTGGCATTCAATTATTACATACCAATATTAATTTCATCACTTCCATTCAATTATTACCAATAATAGACATGTTTTGGATGAAATATTACTAATTTTGAGCTCCTGTAACACAATAAGCATGCATGCATGTGAGAAGCGCAAGCTTTTGTTATTGAGTTTAATATTAAGTAATATCTGGGTGCATATTTGCTGGAATATGTACCAATGCATTGGAATATATCCTTGTTATTCAATTTATTTTTCAACAGACAAGACTACCGAGATGCATTTATGTGATATCTTAGCTTAGATATTTTATGGAAATAAGCCTTTATTGTGATATTCTGTTTGTTGTAGTAAAGGGAAAAAATTCACTTAAATTTTAGCAACGTACATCGGTCCACACCTTTTTTACAATGCTTTGCAAACAAAATCATATCTACTTATGAAATGGATGACTACTTGAAGTGCAATAACAATATATAAAATTGAATTTAAATGCTCCTCTACTTTGGAAAGTAAACAAGCTACAATACTCCATTCATGACCAATCAACTTAATTTCTTATATTATCACATCAAATTGTTTATTTCTGCATCATCTTGTAAGCAATCTTGTGACAACAATTCGAAAAGACCTATAAGGCTATTATTGCTTATATTTGTCATGTTCTAGGCTGAAATTCTGATAGTTTTATATAAAAATCAGCAGACACTAGTTTAATTATTGTGGTATTTAATTGCTATGCTACATGTGAGCTCAATCTTTATAGTGTTAATGTATATGCCCTAGAGGCCATTACTGTATCATACTAGTTTGTATATTACTTGATGGAAGCTTGGGATATTCATCTTGTATAAACAATCTTGCTCAAAATAGTAGTATGCTACTTGGTTTGTTTCTACTTCAATGTGTACATGTGTTTATATTGCGATATCACCTATACGCATTAGTGGAGCCCTTAGGATCTTTGCTTGATTACCAGCGTTGTGATGGCAGTCACACTAGTGGGGGCTGGGTAATCTATAAGCACATTCTTATACAGGTCCCTAGTCGCAGGACTATCGAGACAGGGCATCGATACTCCGGAGTAGACTAGCGTATGCGCTTCTCATCCCAGTGTTGGAGATGGTCTGTCCCACAGCCATCAGTACGTCGTACTGGAGATAGTATACGGGTGCTCGTTGGGTTACGAGTACACTGGACAGGACTCGTCGGGAACTGAAAGGTTGGTATTATACCTATCGTCAGTTATCAGTTCCCAGGTGACATGAGTACAGCTTAGTCCGCTGACTTGACACTGGCACTTCGCCTCGAGTGTGTTCCCACTGCACTTTGATCACTACCCTACCACGGCTCAAAGGAGTCGTGCAAACAGGTGGTGGTTGGGTGCAGTCCCGAAGCACTTGGAGGCAGTGACGGTTAGACAGGATTCGTCTCTCCCGGTATTGGG
The DNA here is from genome assembly GCA_030015575.1 of Agapanthus africanus. Taxonomy (NCBI): domain Eukaryota; kingdom Viridiplantae; phylum Streptophyta; class Magnoliopsida; order Asparagales; family Amaryllidaceae; genus Agapanthus; species Agapanthus africanus. Next base: position 738,255,843 of record CM057338.1, read on the forward strand.
GGTAGACATCGCGCAGTGTCTAGGAGAGCCATTACACGAGTAGTCCCTGGCCAGGGCAAGTGAGATATACTGGTAGGTTCCAGTGTTATCTCAGGGTGTTTTGGGCTTCACTCCGACACGACTTGTACCGCTATTGGGGGACTGACGTTTTACCGCCTCCTAGGCCCGACATGCGATGTATCAGAGGAACAGACCGGACTGTACGGAGAATGTCACATTCAGACTCAGTAGGAGTTCAGATGGGGTTTCACCTCGTCAGCCTTCTTGTCGGCATCTACCTGGGGACCGTTACGCACAGCTAGTGCCGCTTGCGGTCTGTGGTTAAACCCACTGCCAGCGTAGTGTCGAGTCTTTAGAGTCCCACACAGAGGGTATCCGCCTCTGGGCAAAACAGAGTAGAGGTCGCATGGTTTTGCGACAGGGTTCGTTCTCATCCGCGCACTTGTGCACGTTTGGAGTCCGGACGGTTTATACTGGCAGGCTCTGGTTTGAGCCAGATACTGGTATATGTTTTGGGGTTGCTTTTATCTCTCAGTATTCATGTTCCTCGGAACAAGAATGCAGGTGTGTATGCACAGTTTTTGAGGAGGAGGAAGATGACTTTCATTAGGGTTTCGGAACGGGTGCGTATGCACAGTTGACAGTCGTCTTTTTCCAAACCCTAATGGATTTGTATTATATCAATTAATAATATATAATAAAATGAAATTGTGTTATGGTTGGTTTTTGTTGACTTGTTGACCATGGTTGACTTGTTGACCATGGTTGAAGTTTTGACCATCATCATTACAAAAGAAAGATGCTCTTTGATTCTAGCAAATTCATTTAATGTTTGAAATGATAATGGTCATTCTAAAACTTTCCATCAACCTTTTCATTTTCATTATTATTATTGATAATTCTTTTTCTTTTGCATTATGGTTGCAAGAAAGAAAAAGGATAGCTCATTCTATCATATTCATTCTCTCTCTTCACTTCATCTTCTTCTTCCTCTAGCTAAAGAGAAACCTTCTCATGTGTTGAGAATCCTTCTCTTTAAAAAGAAAAGCACCCCTTAGACTCTCTCTACTCATTCTAGGTTCAAGGTTTAGCAAGCCGGAAACCCTAGTTCACTCAAAGATCGAGGAAGAGCCCAAAGGTCGAACCTTCGAGGTGGATCCATCTTCGGCGGAAGAAGGCGACAAGAAGAGAACCATCAACCTTTACAAAAGTTTGAAGAAGAAGGAGTTCAAGTTTAGGTATAACCATCCTCATCCGAGTAGCTAACTTTCTTTAGCTTGTATGCTAGTTTTAGTTTAGCTAAAGATCCCGACTTTGCTTAGTCCATGTTGCCCCTTGCGCTAAAAATTTGATTTTTATACCGTTTCCGCCTTCCCGTAAGAACCGGGGGTCGCAACGTGGACTTACAGTGGTATCAGAGCCTAACTAAACTTAAACTAGCTTGGTAGTGAAGTGTAACGAAGTTCGGAACCGAAAAAAATCACAAAACCGGAAAAACAAAACCCTAAGTTTCTGTTGAAATGTTTTCTGCTCTAAATGAAATTCTTTATACTTGTAAATTCGGCTCAGGGTTTTGTGTGAACACCCAAGAAAAACGATGCAGTGATTCGTTCAAACCGCCGCGCTTCCGCCGCACGAGGTAGGCATGTGCCGCGGAAGTGCCGCGGTTTGTCGTCTTCTGTGCATCGTTTTTCGTGCAGTGTGTGTCTGTGTTGGTTTTGGGATTTTTAAAATATATTATATGTGCCCAGATTTTCCAGAACTGAAATTCACTTTTGGGGTCCTATAATTCCGTATTTTTTCCGAACTTCACTGCACTTTGACTATGATGGTTATATCTGTGATGCTTGCATGTATTGAACGTCGGCTAATCGCTATAAGACGATTAGTCGGGGTTATACATGATCTGTGTTTGATATTGGAATGTGTATATGAATGTATTGGACTGTCGCGGGTGAATAGCCGGGGTGGATGTGAGATGAGCTTTTGTTTTTCTTTCATTCATTGTAAATGTAAATTGATGTAATTATATTATTTGTTTGGCCGTACAACCGGGTCGGGGTTGTAGCCGTCATTGTATAATTCTTTTCACTGTTTTTTCTCCTAGGATAGACCCATGGAGGGGGTGCACAAACTGCCGAGTACTTGGCGGGAGTTTGCCGCACCCGTAGGGGTCTTGGGTGGGGTATTTGGCTATTCACCGCGACCGTGTAATCCGCTTTTCGTTGCAGGCTCGAAAGGATTGCGGATTGCTAGTATATCCAATGTATTCATCTGTGATCTGTAATGTCTATCATTGCTTTCTATTTAGGCGTTGCTTATGTTTTACAGCCGCGCTAGCCCAGCCCCCGCTCTGTCGTTAGTTAAGTAACCTAACGAGTGATGACGGGACCCCGTGGCGAATGCGAATGGCATAAGCGTACGTCATATTTTGGTTGTTTTCTGCAATGGTAGGAATTAAATGATGGGACGCATTAAAAGTACTAATGCAAGAATATCACGCATTAAAAGAACTAATGCAAGATAATAAACCAAGTTAAAATCGTTGGAACACTTTCGTAAAACCACTCGGTTCTTTTCAAAACTAACTTTTAAACGCGGAGATTGAGCCACTCCTTCTAAAAGCTATCTCGTTCCATCGATCATATCAAGTTCACTACGTTCACGGTTTTACCAAAACCATTCGTAGCCCTCCGTCGTTTCACATGAATAGTCAGTAGTATTCAAGCTATGTTTGTTGGCCAAAGTCAAGGCATAGTGATTGGTAGCTATTGGGTATTCATGTGCAGCATAGATAGATGCGTTGGTTTGGAACAGTCGTACTGCCTTGTTGGCCAAAGTCAAGGGTAGGTACGGGTGGATTCAAATTAACCTGGAGAACGACGGGTAGAACTTGACATGTGACTTATGATTTGTTGGCCAAAGTCAAGGTCATAAGAGCATGGGGCAAAAAAAAATCCACATCGGGAGTTTCATAAGTACTGAAACTTGCTAGATTTGCATACCATTTGGAGTGTGGTGATTCTGGTAGGATTCCTTCAGTTTCGTCACGCGATGATATTTGGATCCCGATCCTACTGTGAGTATATGCTACTCGGGAAATTTCTCACTAAACGATCAATGCTATAAACCTAGTAGGTGCCTAGAAAGGTGTTAGGGGGGCTACGCCCCCAGGGAAAGGAGGTTATTTAATTAAGGAACTTCGCGAAAGCGTTGGAAAACCTCCCTCGAAGTACCGACACTGGCCTGGCTGAACGGTTAAGCAAGTATTGTGCGGTGGGATTGATCCCGGCTAATTCTTCCTTTGTGGTTTGAGGAGGGATTCGAGAGACAGTGGGAGCCATCCTGTTTAGACAAATTAAAAACCATTCTAAACTTGCAAGAGCATCGTGCTAAAGTGTTTCTTCTCTCCCCCCTGCAGCGACCAAATTCGAAATGACTGGACTTAAGTTACTTCTAGATAAAAACATATTGACAGGGCCAAACTACAAAGATTGGCTCAGGAATGTCAAATTGGCAATCTCTTACGACAAGCTGGGGTATCTTCTTACCACCAAAGCTCCCCCCGTCCCAGGTCCCACCTCCAGCGTCGCGGATAAGGAAATCCGTAAGACTTGGGAGATTGACAGCGCGAAGGCCAGATGCCTCGTATTTGCCTCGATGGACAACGACCATCAGAGGAGGCACGAGAATATGGACTTGGAATCCATATTTCTTCATACAAAAGAACTGTATGGAGAGCAGTCTCGTATCGCAAGATACGAAGTGTCGAAGAAGTTATTTTCGACAAAGTTGGCCGTCGGATCATCGGTAGCGGACCACGTGCTTAAGATGATTGGCTACACTGAGGAGCTCGCGGAACTTGGGACCACGTTGGACAGTGAACTCTATACGGATATAATTCTCCAGTCCCTTCCATCCACTTACGCCCAGTTCATACTGAACTTCAACTTGCAAGAAAAGGAAGTTGAACTTTCAGAACTCCTCAACCTGCTGAGGAGCGCAGAGGGCACCCTACAGAAGGGTAGGGAAACACCCGCTTTGTTTGTAGGAGGGTCTTCTTCCTCTAGGTCCAAGGCGAAAGCCAAGGGAAAGAGGAAGAAAGCCCCCGCCAAACCAAGAGGCGGTGTTAGTAAAGTGGGTGCGAAGGGAAAGGAAAAGGCAACAAAGATTGCGGGGAAGCTTGTTGGAAAGGAAGAGTGCTTCTATTGTCATAAGAGTGGACACTGGAAGAAAGATTGCAGGGCTTGGAAAGCCAGGACACAGGAACTGAAGCAGGTTGCAGCTTCAGCTTCAGGTGTGTATGTTATTGAAAACTGTCTTTCTATAAACTCTACTTCCTGGGTATTGGATACCGGATCAGGATCTCATATCTGTAATTCTTTGCAGGCGTTGAGAAACCGTAGTGTTTTGAAGGCAGGTGACATGACCCTCAGAGTTGCAAACGGAGCTAGCATGGACGCTAAAGCCGTGGGGGACTATCACCTGGGAATGTCAGATGGGCATGTTTTGGTTTTGCGTAATTGCTTTTTTGTACCCAACGCAACTTGTAATATCATTTCTGTATCTTTGGTTTCTAAAGAAGGTTATGAATTTGCGTTTGTAAGTAATGTTGTAAACATTCACCTTAATCAAGTTCTGATTGGGTCAGGTACACTGAGCAATGGTATATACGTATTGAACCAACCACAGATTTTCAATGTCCAGAATACACACAAAAGAAAGTCACCAGATATTAATCAGGCTTTCTTATGGCATTGTAGACTGGGTCACATCAATGAGACACGGTTGACTAAGTTACATAAAGAAGGATACTTGGATCCGTTCGAGTATCAGTCTTATGCCACTTGTGAATCTTGTCTCATGGAAAAGATGACAAAGACTCCGTTCACTGGACACGGAGAAAGAGCGAGCGAGCTCTTGGGACTCGTACACAGCGACGTGTGCGGTCCAATGTCTACACATGCGCGAAGCGGTTACTCTTACTTCATTACTTTTACGGATGATTTTTCAAGGTACGGTTATGTCTTCTTAATGAAACATAAGTCCGAGGCTTTTGAAAAGTTCCAGGAATATAAGAATGAAGTAGAGAAACAGACCGGCAAAAGTATCAAGATTCTAAGATCGGATCGAGGTGGAGAATACTTAAGTGCCGAGTTCCTAAATTACTTAAAAGAGAATGGGATTCTCTCTCAGCTTACTCCTCCATACACTCCGCAGCACAACGGTGTATCGGAGAGACGGAACCGAACCCTATTGGATATGGTACGGTCCATGATGAGTAACGCTGAGTTACCGCGATCATTCTGGGGGTATGCGCTAGAATCAGCTGCGTACCTTTTGAACCGAGTTCCTACTAAGACTGTGCCTACTACACCATATGAGATGTGGAGTGGGAAGAGACCCTATCTTAAGCACATTAAGACATGGGGATGTCCAGCTTTTGTTAAAAAGCAGTATGCGGACAAGCTCGAGGCACGCTCAGTACAGTGTAAGTTCGTGGGATATCCAAAGAACTCCAAGGGATATTTCTTCTACTGTGAAGAGGAACAAAAAGTTCTTGTTTCTCGTCATGCCTACTTCTTGGAAACTGAGTTTTTGGAAAACCAGATAAGTGGGAGCACAGTAGAACTGGAAGAAATTCCAGAACCACGAGCTATTACTGAAAGCTTAGAGGAACCAGAGGGTTCAAAAGAACAGGACATTCCTACGCCGCTCCGCAGGAGTAGTAGGCAGTCTCATCCGCCCGAGAGATACTACGGTTTTCTCATAGACGGGGATCGAGAGGATTGCATCATAGATTATGATGAGCCTACTAGCTTCCAGCAGGCCGTTCAGAGCGTTGACTCGGTAAAATGGCTGGATGCAATGCGGACCGAAATGGAGTCCATGTACACCAACAAAGTATGGACGTTGGACATTGCTCCAGACGGGGTAAAACCCGTAGGATGCAAGTGGATCTTCAAAAGGAAGATTGGTGTAGATGGACAGGTTGAGACCTATAAAGCTAGACTTGTAGCAAAGGGTTTCCGTCAAAGACCTGGCTTGGACTATGACGAAACCTTTTCTCCAGTGGCTATGCTGAAATCCATTCGGATCCTTCTTGCCATTGCTGCCTTCCACGATTATGAGATTTGGCAGATGGACGTAAAAACCGCTTTTCTAAATGGAAGTTTAGAGGAGTGTGTCTATATGGATCAGCCAGAGGGTTTCATTCAGAGTGGGAGCAGCGGAAAGGTGTGCAAGTTGCTTAAGTCCATCTATGGACTAAAGCAGGCATCGCGGAGTTGGAACATCTGTTTTGATGAGACGGTCAAGGAATTTGACTTTATCAAAAATCCAGATGAACCATGCATCTATAGTAGATTTGTAGCGAGAACTGTAGTATTCCTTGTTTTATACGTGGATGACATTCTCTTAATAGGAAATGACATTCCTATGCTACAATCTGTCAAGGGTTTCTTGTCACACAGGTTCTCCATGAAAGACCTGGGTGATGCCTCTTACATCCTGGGGATCCGGATCCATCGTGATAGATCCAAGAGGATATTAGGACTTTCACAGTCCAGGTACATCGACACCGTACTGAAAAGATTCAGTATGGAAGATTCCAAGCGCGGTAACCTACCGGCTTGTCACGGGATCACCCTCTCTAAAGAGATGTCTCCCAAGACTGATTTGGAGAGGGATCGCATGTCTATTATACCCTACGCTTCTGCGGTAGGCTCTATAATGTATGCGATGTTGTGTACCAGACCTGATGTAGCTTATGCACTGAGTGTAGTAAGCCGGTATCAGTCAAACCCTGGGGAGAAACATTGGATAGCAGTAAAGAACATTCTCAAGTACCTGAGAAGGACTAAGGAGATGTTCTTGGTGTATGGCGGAAAAGACCTCCAGATTGAGGCCTTTGCTGACTCCAGCTTCCAGAGTGACAAGGATGATTCCAAGTCCATGTCGGGTTTTGTCTTTACCCTCAATGGAGGGGCGGTGTGTTGGAAGAGTTCCAAACAGGAAACCGTTGCAGACTCGACTATGGAAGCGGAATACATCGCTGCATCTGATGCCGCAAAAGAAGCTGTCTGGATAAGGAAGTTCTTAAAAGAACTTCAGGTGGTTCCGTCCATTGTTGACCCAGTACCTCTGTATTGCGACAACAACGGGGCTATAGCTTTAGCAAAGGAACCCAGGTCCCATCAGAGATCCAGGCACATCTTGAGGCGGTATCACCTGATCAGGGAGATCGTAGATCGCAAGGAGATCGAGGTTCGGAGGGTTGCTTCAGAAGAGAACACTGCAGATCCATTCACCAAGGCCTTACCCCAGACTCAGTTCGAGCGGCTGATCGAGATGATAGGTCTTCGGTACGCCAGTTCATGGCCTTAGTGCAAGTGGGAGATTGTTAGTGTATATGCCCTAGAGGCCATTACTGTATCATACTAGTTTGTATATTACTTGATGGAAGCTTGGGATATTCACATTGTATAAACAATCTTGCTCAAAATAGTAGTATGCTACTTGGTTTGTTTCTACTTCAATGTGTACATGTGTTTATATTGCGATATCACCTATACGCATTAGTGGAGCCCTTAGGATCTTTGCTTGATTACCAGCGTTGTGATGGCAGTCACACTAGTGGGGGCTGGGTAATCTATAAGCACATCCTTATACAGGTCCCTAGTCGCAGGACTATCGAGACAGGGCATCGATACTCCGGAGTAGACTAGCGTATGCGCTTCTCATCCCAGTGTGGGAGATGGTCTGTCCCACAGCCATCAGTACGTCGTACTGGAGATAGTATACGGGTGCTCGTTGGGTTACGAGTACACTGGACAGGACTCGTCGGGAACTGAAAGGTTGGTATTATACCTATCGTCAGTTATCAGTTCCCAGGTGACATGAGTACAGCTTAGTCCGCTGACTTGACACTGGCACTTCGCCTCGAGTGTGTTCCCACTGCACTTTGATCACTACCCTACCACGGCTCAAAGGAGTCGTGCAAACAGGTGGTGGTTGGGTGCAGTCCCGAAGCACTTGGAGGCAGTGACGGTTAGACATGATTCGTTTCTCCCGGTATTGGGGGTTGACATCGCGCAGTGTCTAGGAGAGCCATTACACGAGTAGTCCCTGGCCAGGGCAAGCGAGATATACTGGTAGGTTCCAGTGTTATCTCAGGGTGTTTTGGGCTTCACTCCGACACGACTTGTACCGCTATTGGGGGACTGACGTTTTACCGCCCCCTAGGCCCGACATGCGATGTATCAGAGGAACAGACCGGACTGTACGGAGAATGTCACATTCAGACTCAGTAGGAGTTCAGATGGGGTTTCACCTCGTCAGCCTTCTTGTCGGCATCTACCTGGGGACCGTTACGCACAGCTAGTGCCGCTTGCGGTCTGTGGTTAAACCCACTGCCAGCGTAGTGTCGAGTCTTTAGAGTCCCACACAAAGGGTATTCGCCTCTGAGCAAAACAGAGTAGAGGTCGCATGGTTTTGCGACAGGGTTCGTTCTCATCCGCGCACTTGTGCACGTTTGGAGTCCGGACGGTTTATACTGGCAGGCTCTGGTTTGAGCCAGATACTGGTATATGTTTTGGGGTTGCTTTTATCTCTCAGTATTCATGTTCCTCGGAACAAGAATGCAGGTGTGTATGCACAGTTTTTGAGGAGGAGGAAGATGACTTTCATTAGGGTTTCGGAACGGGTGCGTATGCACAGTTGACAGTCGTCTTTTTCCAAACCCTAATGGATTTGTATTATATCAATTAATAATATATAATAAAATGAAATTGTGTTATGGTTGGTTTTTGTTGACTTGTTGACCATGGTTGACTTGTTGACCATGGTTGAAGTTTTGACCATCATCATTACAAAAGAAAGATGCTCTTTGATTCTAGCAAATTCATTTAATGTTTGAAATGATAATGGTCATTCTAAAACTTTCCATCAACCTTTTCATTTTCATTATTATTATTGATAATTCTTTTTCTTTTGCATTATGGTTGCAAGAAAGAAAAAGGATAGCTCATTCTATCATATTCATTCTCTCTCTTCACTTCATCTTCTTCTTCCTCTAACTAAAGAGAAACCTTCTCATGTGTTGAGAATCCTTCTCTTTAAAAAGAAAAGCACCCTTTAGACTCTCTCTACTCATTCTAGGTTCAAGGTTTAGCAAGCCGGAAACCCTAGTTCACTCAAAGATCGAGGAAGAGCCCAAAGGTCGAACCTTCGAGGTGGATCCATCTTCGGCGGAAGAAGGCGACAAGAAGAGAACCATCAACCTCTATAAAAGTTTGAAGAAGAAGGAGTTCAAGTTTAGGTATAACCATCCTCATCCGAGTAGCTAACTTTCTTTAGCTTGTATGCTAGTTTTAGTTTAGCTAAAGATCCCGACTTTGCTTAGTCCATGTTGCCCCTTGCGCTAAAAATTTGATTTTTATACCGTTTCCGCCTCCCCGTAAGAACCGGGGGTCGCAACGTGGACTTACATATAGATCATTTTGCCATTTTACCCATGATTTCAGTTGAGATTCCGCACACACGACTTGCCCTTCCAAAGAACCTAATGGCTTAAATCCCTTGCAATTAATGAAGTTCAAATAATATGTAATAAAAGCAGTTCCTGATTATTAATAACTAGCGTTTGGCACGTGCGATATACGTTTGTAGCATTATCTTATTTAGAGTATAAAAAAAAACTTGAGTTCATGGATAAATATAAAATGGGGGGCTTTTGGTGTAAAATTATTTTGAATGTTAATAAGTGAATAAAATAGTCATTTTAGTTACTTGGATCAAGAGTAATCTAGAAGATATTATAATATGTTATTTACCATATTGAAGTAAAATATTGTAGTTATAAGTAAATGAAAATAGAATTTGAGAAGTGATAAGATTAAAATAACTTTTAGAAAGTTTTTTTTGTCGTAAGTTTGAGTATAATGTAGATTGAATTTTGAATTTAAACTAATTTCTACAAAGTTCTTTTTTTGTCTCAAGTTTTAGAAAGTTTCTTTTTTCTTTGTTTTTTAAAATATGGAGAAGTTTACTTATTTTTGTCTTTTTCTTTGATGATGTGGAGACTCTAAGATTTGTTTTTTTTAATATAACAATTAATTATTTTTGTCTTTTTGTATGATGATGTGAAGGCCTTAAGAATGGAGGAATTTTCTCCTTTTTTCTTTGTTTTAAAAAAAAAAAGAAAAGGTTGGCTTCAAACCAAGTCCATTTGCATTATACGGTAGTATATAATAATAATAATAATAATAATAATAATAATAAAACTAAATAAAGATAAAATTCAATAAAGATAACAACAATGCATCTCAGTCTTTTTTACTTTTCAGGAACGGCCAGGAGGATATATATGCTTTGGTGCATGTCGATAACATATGTAGGCTCATACATGAAGAGTTTTATATTATTTACTAAGTTCCTAAAATGCGGCTCCTTTTAGGAACATTATACGTTGGCGTTCCTATTAATTTTAACTGTACATCAATAATTGTAAATCAATAACTGTACATCAATATTTTGTTTTTAAGTTTGTCAAATGCACCATCAAACTTTTTGAGATACACCATCGAACTTAAAAAATGGCATGAACCCCAAATGAAATTGACAATGTTGTATGAAAATGTTAGTTTCGTGACTTTCGTCAACTTGTTTTTGACACAAGTGGATTGAATAACCCCAAAATGACTTAAATGTGGACCGAATAGCACCAAAATGAACAGATGGCATTTTTTTATAATGGAAATACCCAATTTCCCTCAGGTCCGTGGCATTTTTAAGTTCAATGGTGCTATCTAAAAAACCTGAAAGTTCGATGGTGTTTTATAATATTTACCCAATTGTTGTTCTATTCAGTTCCTGTTGTTAATCATACATGTAAATATACTATATAATGATGTAAATATGATTCTTTTTGTTACAAGCTTTTAACATTACTATATGATTGCGAACTATATATTGAAGAACTGCTTATTTATAGAATTATCTTCAGGTCAGTGTCGTTCTCTGCGCTATTAGGATTCTGTCTCCTTGTTGAAAACAATGTTAAATTCTATAGATATAGTTAAAGTCATTTAATAACTAACGGGTGCAAATTAGTAACAAATTAAATCAGTATATTCAAATTTACATGATGGTCCTGAAGATTCATTAGCCGCAAAATGTTGCATATAAACCACATCTTACTTAGTCTTAATTTGTCAATTTTATCTTTTGATTGTCGTATGCTTTTCTTCTACCTGCGCTGGTCCCGTTTTATTATTTCTTACCATTATTTCATTATTTCCATTTATAATTTTTTTAATCCCAAACTGTGCTATAATCATGTTACTAATTCTGAATTTCTATGTCTCAGGAAGCGTGCATGCATGTATCAAGAACGACTATTAATGATAATGACAAGTAACATCAAATACAACTATAAACCTATGTGGATATAAGATTGTTGATATATATTCTGAAATAAGAAACGACCGAGCATGCTTTTAATTGATATCAAATTCCATCATTAATATAACTTCATATAAATAATGGGTGTATATGATGATCATAAGTATTATTTTAGTAACTAATGAGCATGCTTTTAATTTCTACTAATTTATACTTGTTGATTCTCACATAGAACAGTGGGTCTTTTCGATGATCATTGGTTATGTTTTAGTAAATGGAACATATTTTTATCTTCCTAATGGAATGCCTGAGCACTTCATTAATAATAGAAAACTGAATTCAATTTCCACACGCTAATTTAGAAAGTAAGGAGGTACAGAGCTCTATTTACAACATGCATCTTGATTTCCTTTTATCGCAATAACTTGTTTATAAGCAAACCTGCAGCATTCTAGTAATTAAACTCTAAACTATCGCTTAAAGAGAAACTATTACGTCGGTTCTCCACATTCCTTTGTTTGTTTTGTTTTGCTTTTTGATGAAAAGTTTATAACTGTAGTTCATCTAACGAATATACACAATAAAGTCTTGGAAGTACATCAATTTGATTGTCTTTTCATTGGGCAATATAATCTAAAGCTTTGGTTTCATTTAGTTACCCTTCACCTTTGAACATAGTTCTTTATATATCAAATTTAATGAAATGCTTCCGTTTGATGGTTATTACTTTACTCGATTTTTTATTTCCAGAGAAGCCTCTCACCATGATGGATCCGAATGATCTTGAAGCACAGTCAGCCTAAACAAATTAACGGTATGGGACTTATGTTTTTCAAATAGCAATTTCTGATATATTACCTGGTCTTATTCAAATCCCCATATATTCGGAATAATTAGAAACTTCATGGTATGTGATCGCTGGCCAATGTTACATATTGATTCTTGTTAGATTATCCATGCATTATAGATTGCGTGAGATGAAAGGGGAAGTCATGTAATTGTTACTTTTGACTTTATATTAAAAAAGGGGGCGGAGAGAGAACTTATCTTTAATCCATTCTATGTTCCCATATCTCCTCTCTTCTTTCTCCTTTCTCATATCAAAACACTAACCCTATCGACTCTAATACTTTAACATGGTATTATAGCAAGATCCACTGTAGATTTAGTCTAGACACTCAATTTCTTTGCAAAACCCTCTTTTTAATGAAATCACTGTTTTTACAGCCGCGGTACTGTAGCATTCCGAGGACTGTAGTAACTACGTCAGGTACTATAGCGATTGGATACACTGTAGTAGTTGCGAGTGCTGTAGCAACCGCGCAATTGACACCGTATGGGCCATGATTAGTACTATGGCAAGCCCGCAACATTGTAGCGGTCTCGGGTGTTGTATTGGCTTGTGTCTTGGGTTCTTAGCAAGCGAGATCTAGAAGATCTGATGGGTTTGAGAGCAATTCATCTTCTTCTTGCTTTCTTTAATGACTCAAGTTGATTCAATCAACGATGATGACGCTTTTAGATGAAATTGCACTTCTTTTCTCTACGGATTATGCTTCCGAAGTTATTAGGCTATCGAAGATCATGAACACTCTGTGTTGATGCGATAGGATTTGATCGTTTTAATATTTTTGATTGAATCTTGGGATATCAATCACGAGTTAATTATGAGTGAATTTTGGTAGATCCACGTATTCTTATTTGTTGATTTCTTGTCTCATTGAAGGCTCTTTTGTTGACATTGTTGTGATCGTATCTCGCTTGATCCTCTTAGTGGATCTTTATCGTTGATTTATTCATCATACTTTATTAAGAGGCCGGTCTCGGATTGTTACTTATCGATGGAGTGGTTGTGTTGGAGGTTAGGTCATATTTCGTTATTCAATGCTGACTTGTATGTTTTGTAAGATTGGATTCTGTTGGTGAATTGATGGTGTAGTTGCTTGACACCATTAGTGGATTGGTTAGTTGATAGTTGTCTAAGGATATTGAGATGAGGACGTGCCAATTGTATCTGCTTTCATTATACAAACACCATTCACTTTCTTATCTTTGACCACGTGTTATAACTTCTTGTCTACTTTTTGGTTGGGTTATTGATTCTGGTGGAGATAGGTATATTCTCTTCCCCTTAACTTAATGTGTGATTGGCAAATGGATTTATTTCTGCTGTAGCGAATGTGGATACTGCTGCTATTACGTTGATTTTATCTCTTAAGCCTGTCCTATTCATGACACATTTTCATTTCGACTTGTTGTCAGTCATCAAGCTTATTATATCATGGAGTGCTCTCTCACATTTTCTTTTACTGGATGTATCATGACTTATGAGACACTTCGATTCAAGAAGGATTATTGCTACAGGCCTTAAGTCTGGAGGTCTTAATTATTTAGATATATATCTTCACTGACATGTTTCAAATCTCCACTTCTTCACCATTAGATATTCACGGTCATTTGGATTTTCTTCAGACTACCTCGATCCTTCTCTCGATCATTTGTCTACGTTAGAGTGTGAAATTCGTGAGATGGGTAAATACCATTGTTCCAATTATCCATTTCAAACCGACAAAAGAGTATATAACCATCTGATTTGGTTCACTCTGATGTCTGGAGCCCTTACCCGTTTGTATCTCGATGTGGTTTTTAGATATTTTATCACATTTGTCGATGATTACTCCAAGATGACTTAGTTGTATTTGATTAAAATACAAACTGAAGTATTTTTTTAATGTTTCAAGACTTTTGTTCAGAAGTTAGAAATCAGTTTAGGGTTTCCATTCGTTCTTTTCATAGTGATAATGATAGAGAATACTTAAGTTCCTGCTTTAAGGAGTTTATGTCAACATTCGACATCATTCATCAGTCTTCTTGTCCTTATCTCAACAAAATAGGACGGTTGAACAAAAGAATAACATCTTTTAGAGATTACACACAAGTTAGTGATTCATATATGAGTTCTGAAGACTTATTAAGGAGGTGCAGTCCCCACCGCTAACCATTTGATAAATTGTACGTCTACTCTTATTTTGAATGGTCAGACTCCATAATTTGTATTGTTTCTGACCACACCGGATTTTGGGTGTGTTTTGTTCATGATCACCGTCTTGGAGGATCCAAATTGGATCCTTGTATATTTTTCTTGGATATTCTCATACCTTGAAAGGGTATTGTTATTACAGTCTTGAGTTTTGTCAATATTTCAATTTAGCGGATGTCCCCTTTTGTAAGTCCATTCCTTAATTTTTCGAGTCCCACAGTGCTTTGGCTCTTAATAAATATTTTCAGTTAGATATTGTTCATCTTTGGATTACTCCAGAGTCCCCTAGCGAGGAGACTACAGAAGTTACTTCTGAGATTGTTACTCATGAACTCTCTTATCCTACTGTAGACACCTATTCCATAGATTCCTCAGGCTATTCTCTTGAGAGTAATGTAATTACGAGAGTATTCACTCATCGGTAATCACATCCTTCAGCTTCACAGCTACCCGCACCCGTCACTACTCTATCTCAGAGCCCTCAGTATTTTGATTCTTCCAATTGCGTACTTGTACTTGCTCCACATATTATCCACTGGCGCACTTTGTTACTTTTGCACACTTGTGAAATTCATTTCAAGCTTTTATCTCCGCGGTTGATTGTTACCCTCTCCCAAAATCATAATCTGATACATTGTCTCATTAGGGATAAAGGTCTGCTAGGAAGGAGATAGCGTTAGAGCAGAATGAGATATGGGATTTAGTTTGCTTCGTATAGGAAATAGAGCAGCTTGGTGTCGATGGGTATGCTATTCAGCTTAACCCATTCAATTCTCATGCTCGTCGCAAAGCCTGATTGGTGGCTAAGGGGTATTCTTGGACTTAACAATATTGACCATTAGGAGACCTTCACTAGTAGAATATATCATGCATTCCTAAGCGACCTTGCTAAGAAAATATTTTCTCATACTCATGTTTCTTGCAGCCACTCACCATTAGCCGTTGTATCAGCATGATGTCAAAAATATCTTTCTACATCGCAACTTGACATATAAGGTTTATATGGAGCAACCACTTGAGTTTGTTGCTTAGGGCGAGTTAGGAATGGTTTGTTGGTTGAAGAAATTATATGGCTTGAAGCAGTCTCCTCATGCATGGTTTGGGATATTCATAGAGGTTGTTAACACATTTGGCTTTTGTCATTGTAGCAACGACAAGTCCATTTTTTATCGATGCCATCTTGGACAAAGGATACTACTAGTGATGACATTGTTTTTGTTGATGGCATTGTTATTACCGGTGATGATAGCATTAGAATTAGTGATATGAAGCTTTATCTTTAGACACAATTTCATATTAAAGATCTGGGGAGTCTCTTATACATTCTTATAATTGAGGTTGCTATGTCCAGGAAGGGCGTTTATATTTCTCAGAGTATGTACTTGACATTCTAACTGGAGCGGGATGTTGAGTTATAAGCATAGTTTGAATTCTCGGCCGATCCCTATCCAAGATGGTTGATTATGATCATAAAAATGACTGTTTGAGTTTCGAGACTGGTGCCATCCTATACCAAGTAATTTTGTGGCTACCACTATATAATAGGGTTTTGTATTAGTTTTATTAATGGTTAGTGTGGTTTACTGATCGGTTAATGGGCTCATTAATGGTTTAATGGATTTATTATAGGTTATTGGTTATTGCGGGTTTTAATATCATTTAGACATCATTAATTACAAAAGAATTTGACAAATTGTTTATAGTTACTTCAAATGTTTATTTAAATTTTTTTCCTAATTCTTAAAAATTCTTTTTCTCAAACGATATAAAATCCGATAATCCGATCTGAAATGTCTGATACGGCCGAGATTGCCGATTCTAATCCCAAAAGTGACCGTTCAATACTGATCTTGATACCGAGATTCTAGACCTTGGTTTTAAGCCTATTAATGTTTATATGGATCAAATGCCAAATCTCTTCATAGATAAGAAGATCAGCTAGCTGATCTTCTTAGATATCGAATTATCTCACAATCATTCGACTAGCCATTACATACCCAGTTAGCATGGTGAGCCAGTTTTTGGCTAATCCTAGAACTGTGCATTAAGTTGCTGCAGCGTGGATCTTTCATTATTCAAAGAGTGCTCCCGGATATTGAGATTGTGGAGATACTTTTGTAGCAAAACTTATGAATGCTTATTGGGCAAAATAGACTTTTTATCATTGATCAACCACATGATATTGTGAATTTGTTGGAGGAAACTTAGTATATTAGAAGAGCAAGAAGTATAATGTTGTATCTCGTTTGATACCGAGTTTGAGTACAGGACCATGGTTAATATAACTTGTGAATAAGTGTGGATCAGTTTCATGCTTGGAGAGCTTGGCTTCAGACCCATTTCGTCCATAAGATTATAAAGCAGCATGAATCTATATTGCTTCCAATCCGGTCTTTTAATGAAAGAACCACACATTGAAGTCGACTGTTACATTGTTCATGAAAGATGAAAGATGGGACTTTTGATGCTTCTATGTAAAGTCGGCTAATCAACTAGTTGACCTTTTTACGAAGCCTTTAGGAAGGTCATGAGTGAACTTCATTTGTATCAAACTGGACATGTATGATACGTTTGCTCCTGCTTAAGGGGGAGTGCTAGAATATCTATGCATTATATGTTGTGTGAGATGAAAGAGGCAACCATGTTAGATCACATGGCCTTTTGAACTTACCCCATTCCTCTTGACCTCTATAGCTACCTTACTTTGACTTAATAAAAAAAGGGGTGGAGAGAGAGAACTTATCTCTAATCTGTTTTATTCCCCCAAATCTCCTCTCTTCTCTTTCCACTCTCACATCAAAACCCTAACCCTAGCAACTCTAATAGTCAACTGTTCTCACTAGTGTTTTTGTAACATTTTTTGTTTACCTAATTTAGTCTAAACATTTTTTGTTTACTTAATTTAGTCGTTAAGTAATTTCCTTACATGCAACTAATTTTGACTGCTTGTACTTGCTACATGTTGGACAATTGATGTATTTAGATTTCGCTAAAAATTTCGCTAAAAAGCTGTTAAACTTACAGCATTTTTAGATAAATACCCTAAACTTATGTTGCTATAAATAAATACCATGGACTTAGATAAACATCCCATTAGTTGCAAGTATCAATATATCGATGAATTCAATCTTAATGGACCCTCAGGTACAAAATTGTATGTGAGTTGGGGGAGGATCCTAATTGATGCACATTACACAAGATCGATAATCTTGAAGCTCTTTCATATATAGATGCCTCCATCTTATATAATTATGATGTTAACCACACATGATTAACAATTAACGCACCCGTGCAATCAGCTCATAAATGCTTTCTATCAACCTTGTGCAAATAAATCACATGCGTAATGCGTGCTGATAGATAAATCTCAAGCTCGATTCATTGATTTTGAAGTGGTCTTTGCTGTTTATTTTTTTGGGAGAAAAAAAGGTAAAATCAATATTTTGTTTTATTTTTATAGCTAAACAGATGAGAATGATTATATTTATGATTTCTATACAACTGAAGTACCAATTATTGTAACCGAAGGCAAATTTCTTTGAATTTTGTAGGACTTGGAATACTAAATGGAGAGACTAAATTGAATATTGTGGACATGGGTCTCTAGCTCACTAAATCCGTAATCAATGGGTGTCAGTACTCATTCATATATTCATTCCCAATGGACTTTTTTTTATCAATAAAGATTCATTCATATTGTATGTAGAAGTTCACCACAGAAGGACAAGATATAAACTTGACAAAAAAGAACCGACGAATTAGGCGTTGTAAGTTGTAACAGTCGCCTAAATAGAGAAAAAAACAATTAAACAAGTATTGATGATTCCCAACTCGTGAATGCAAGTGCAACGATTACTCATGGTGCATAGCAGATGATATTATTACATTCATGATTCTTTTTTTTTTTTTGGGTCAATAACGCTATGCTTGTAGTGTATAACTGCAAGATTGTTTTAATGTTTTCGACAAATACCATATAAGTTGGATCCTCTTATCAATACATTCAACTTTTTGCGGGACTAGTGGGTCTTAAACATATACACTGGATCTATGCTATATCCAAATCCAATTCCTCCTATTCACATCTATCTTACCAAATATTGTGACAATGATTCATAGACTCTGATCCTTAGATCATACTTTTTTATTTAGTTAATGCCAAACGTAGACAACCTTTCCACACATTCTTTTTCTCAAGAGCAACATGGTGAGAAAGAAGAAGACGAGCCAAGGTCGCAAAAGGATTGCAATTGAAAAAATTGCAAAAGAAGATGCACGTATGCTTCTCGAAGCGCCGCAATGGATTGTTCACCAAGGCCGCCGACTTGGCAGCACTCTGCGGTGCTGAGGTGGCGATCATAGTGAACTCACCTGCAGGCACTGCTTATTCCTTTGGTAGCCCGGGAGTGTTAGAGGTTGCCGATCGCTTTCTGTCAGGCGGTTTGGTGCCTTGCGGACTCCACAACGTGAACCTAATAATCGATCATGAACTGAATCTGCAATACATGGAGCTTTCTCACCATATTGACATTGGCAATGCCAAGAAATTCATGCTAGAGCAACGATTGAAAGCTTTGGTTGAAAAAAACCCGATTTGCAAATTGGCTGATGAGATCCAAGGCCTTGGGATAACCCAGCTTATGCAAGTTGAAGAAGCAATTAAAGGGCTTAAAGCCAGGACTGAAGAAAGAATCCTTGAGCTGATGCAAGGTGGAAGTGCATTATCTTTGAATGGTGTAATTGCTGCAAACCCTGTGGGGTTAATGAACCAGTTTGCATCAGGAACTAGCCAAACATATTTAAATAATGATCTTGGTTATAGCTGTGGGTTTTATCAAGGGCCAATTTAAATTAGTACAATGAGGCGATGGCTTATCATGATTCAAAAGTTTATGCTGGAATCTGGATATGGAATAAATAATTGAACCTTTATAATATCTATCTTCTTCATGTACTATTATATTTGTTAAGCCTTATCTTCTCCATATTAGGTTGTGATTAGAACCTTCTGTTCACACTTGAGGTATAATTTGATCACACGTTCAAGATTATTTTTTATTTCTTTCAGTTGGTAAGATTGTGAACAGATACTAATGGAAGAAGAGATGAAGCAAATCTCTACCAAAAATTTGAGGCTTATGCTGACCAGATCAGAAATCACAAAAGTTGGTCACAAGCCAAGTTTTGATTGTGTCGACTCTGCTAGCAACTCTCATATGTGCGCGCGTGCGCATGCACATGCACAGGCACAGGTTTGTGCTGTTAGAAATTATACTGATCTCTCTTACTGTTTGCATTGCTTGTACGGTATAATCGTGTTTTGAAGCAAACTCAGGGGGTGGGTTTGTGCGTGTGTGTGCGTGTTTGTGCTTGTTGTTAGAAATTATACTGATCTCCTTGCTGTTTGCATTGCTTTGTAAGGTATGATCATGTTTTGAAGGAAACTATCATTCACTATTTACTGTGATTTACTTCTTCTCCGAAGGCTAGCTTTTTATGAACATGGCACTCGAGTTATGGGAAAGTCTTTTTTGGTACTAATGCTCTTTCCTAAGGAAAGATGGATGTTAGTGCTATATAAACGCAAACGCACTAGAGAAGGAAAGTGTAATAGTCAACATGGAGAGCGATATTTCACTTAAAACAGTTGTGTTTTTGCATGCTTTAGGACCTGAGTTAATCTACCTAGTTCTCATATTACCATATAGATTCTGTTGAATAATAATTTCTACCTGGTTACAGGTGTAAATATGTAACGACTTCTAAGAGAAAGTTTATTTATTATCCCCTTGTGCTTAACGTATTGTTTCCCTTAATTAGTTTTGACTCCACAGCAGTTGTCATAAATTAGAAGGCATGCAACTGCAACTACATTTTATTTTAATTATTTTAACTCAAACGCAGGTCAAGGACAATTTTCTCATACTGATATTATGTTTACAAATTTGTTACATCATTCAATCCTGTATTCTCACGCTGCAAGTCATATACGTGGCTGTGATATAACATGTTATACCAAAGATACAGACTCAGTATATGAGGCCCAATAATGCAAGCATCTGGGTTGGTAAGGCAAGTTTGTGCTTCTAAAAACATTTCATTTCGTTTAAAACTTTTGTTTATATTTATAATTTCTGCTTGCTTTCTGGGTTTAATTTGTTAAGTACTGACAATATTTTGACTACATATAAAATGGTCATATTTCAGAATTAGGTATGTGTAAATGCTGTGATAGAAAGTAATATATATATATATAGGTAAATTCTTTTGTTAAATATCTCTCTGTTTCTTGTAGAAATTGTCAGGATCAAGTGCTCAACCAAGTGATGATTATCCAAATAATTTATTATTATCGAATCTGCAATTTGTGAATTTAGTAAAGCCTCGGTTGGTTTATCTTTATCTGAAAGTTGCATGGTTTGAAAATTATAAATTGAACATCACCAAGACGAGTGAAACTATTGTAGCACTTCAATACACGTTTGCTTATTTTACTCTCAGAGTTAAATTTTCCAGCAAGTATACTGCATCATGGTGCAGATATGATTTTTTTTTTTCTGGTTATAAACTTGTAAAATTACTGTATAATTGCTTACATAAATGAAAGAACTAGTTATTTTGTACGAACATCTAATTACTATGTAGTATTTTTGGTCAGTATTGATCTCTACAATTTTAAAGGATTCTTGTCTCCCTTTCGAAAACCATGCTTAAATCGGTTATCCGAATATAGTTCTAGCTAAAGCCATTTGAGTAGGGTAACAAAATTAGGAAAGTATTAAATCGGTTATCCGAATTTCCCAATGTTTCTGAAGAGATTGCATTTTAATCCATTTTAGTAAGTCTTAGTTTTTCAATGTTGTTTGCTGATTGCTGTATGCTTTCTTTTTTGTGTAGCACGATTACATTCTATTTCGTGTTACCATCCAATTGTTATCAATAATTCTTCATCGCCATTATCATCTTTATAAACCATGCTATCTAAGTACTAACTATGAACTCCTATATATAAAAGGAATTAAGCGTGGATGCATTTACTCATCATTTGATTTTATCATCAAGTGATGTGCAAGGCTACACTTGATCCTATTGATGGTTACAATTGTAATGCCTAAGCATTTCTGACTAAATTTTTAGGGAAATAGCTACGAATTACCTGTTATGGTTGATACGTGTTCATTGATAGTCAATTAATAATCCTGAATTAACTAGTCAGTATGTTATGTTTTAAGTAGATATCAAATTTTATCATTAATAGATGTTCATCTAGATTCCATGGACATGTTTGGTTGGTTGCCGTATCCGTGTCGGACACGTGTCAGACATGGATTCATGTCGGACACGTGTCCGCACAGAATTTCCGTATCCTGCTTCAAAATGAGGCTGTCTTGGATTTGGACACACGTGGCAGGCATGTTTTAGTGGATTTATTCCGCAGTCGACTTAATTCTCACAAACCACGTAACCCTAAATCTTTGTGGTCTATTTCTTTCTTTAAGTGCAACCTTCGGTCTCTCTTTCTTCTTAAGCTCGGCAACGACTCTTCCTCTTTTTTTTCATCAAGAAGAACTCTTTCTCCTCTTTCTCAAGCGCAACCTTCAAGATCTTCAATCTTTCTCTTTTTCCTCACGTGCAACCCAGATTTGAACCATACTCTCTTTCTTCACATGTGCAACCATAACAAAAAAAAACTATTTCTTCAGTTAAAGGCAATAAGAAACACCAATCTTATTGAAATTTTCTTGATTTGATGATTTTTTCTTTCTATTATACTCAATTTTGGTGTTTCATATCATTTCTATAACGAAATATATAACAAATATATAACGTTTTTGCTAAAATTGTAGGAAAGTGCCAAACTATACGTTTTTGCTAAAATTATGTTTAGTACGGTTAGGAAACTACCGAAATTATATGGTTATTGCTGAAATTATATTAAATATGGTTAGAAAAATGTTGAAATAACTTAGTTCTTTACTAAAATTTTGATAAATATAATAAAAAAATGTTGAAATGCTACGGATTTTGCTGAACATTTTGTTGTAATGTGGAGAACTGAGAAGAAAAATTTATTGGCATAATTAAACAAGAGTCCATACAAATCTATATATAGAGAGTTATAGACCACCTTTCAATCTAATAACAAAATATCTTCATAACTAATATCTACTAACTAAATATACTCATAACTAATATATAATAACTAATTATATTCTTAACGCTCCCCCGCAAGCTGGAGCATAGATGTCACCCATGCCAAGTTTGGACAGAAGACAAGCGAAAACAGGACGAGAAAAGAGATTTGGTAAGGATATCTGCCAGTTGTGTCGAAGAGAAAACATGTTGGAATGCAACCACCTTATCTGTCACCTTGTCACGAATGAAGTGGCAATCTATTTCAATATCTTTGGTCCGCTCATGAAAAACTGGATTTTCAGCAATGTGGATTGCAGCCTTTTTATCACAGAAGAGTGTAGTCGGAAGAGAAGAAGAAACCCCAAGATCTTCCAGAAGGGAGGTACCAACTCAGCAACTGTATGTGCCATAGATCTATACTCGGCCTCTGCAGAAAAACGAGCCTCTACATTTTGCTTCTTACTCCTCCATATAACCAAGTTTCCTCCTAAGAAGACACAATAGCCACTCGTGGAACGACGATCATCAATGGATCCAGCAAAGTCAGCATTTGCAAAGGTTGTGAACGACAACATAGATGATGGTTTGTAAAGAAGACCCTGTCATGGAGAACCTTTGATATATCTGAGAATATCCTCAACCGGTTTAAGTTGAGAGGTCAAAAGATTCTACATATACTGACTCACTGTGCTAACGGCAAAGACAATATCGGGACAAGTGATAGTGAGCTAAATAAGCTTCCCAACTAGACGCCGATATCGTGCTAGGTCACGTAATGGAGGATCCGAGAGAGAGCTCAATCGAGATAGCTTGACTGAGAAATCCATAGGGTGTTTGCTGGTTTACATCTCAGGAATTCTGTCTCAAATAGAAGATCAAGTGCATATTTGCGTCGAGAGAGATGTAATCTACCAGAATTCCGTGATACTTCAATTCCAAGGAAATATCTAAGTGGCTGTTTACCGCCGAAAATAGAGACGAACTGTGATGTATCATCTTGCTTGAATTTGGGTGTAGATGCTATTTGGACATATCCATCCATCTCTTCGAAAATACCAAGTTAATTTATGGCACTGTATATCGAAGGTTTGGATAGATGCGACCGTTGTAGCAGACTTCATCAGATTCCCCCTTATTTGTGAGGGGTTTTTGATTGTGGAGACGTTTTTCCCTGCAGGCGCAAGCCACTGCAGTTAATTACGTTATCACGTTGCGATAACCACTTTCTCCTTCTCCAGTAGTTCACTTCGTGTCCTGTGTTATTTTGTTTGTTTTAGTTGCCCGTGGATTGTATACGGAGACTAATTTATGTCGTCGCCCGTAGGGCGCAGATTAGTCTAAATCCGTATATTTTAGATTTGGGTTTGAATTTAAGTTGTATGTTCCTTTAGTTCAAAGAATATTTTATTTTATTTAAGAACCGTTAATCTACTTTGAGATTAAGATCAACTTAAATATATGCTCATTTGGGCTCAATTTATTTTTACTTAGGATACGTTAGTCTTATTTGAAACTAAGATCAACTTTGTAACATTTTAGGGATCATCAAATTTTTGTTAAGATCCAACAACAGAGCGTTTGGGCTCAGCTGCAAGAAATTTCAAAGACTTAGCCAATTTGGGCTTGGTCTACTCGGTCTTAGGCATTTCCCTTTTATTCAAAAGTGCTAAGCACTTATTTTCTGTTCTGGCGCTCACTTGTGTACCACGTGAGGCGCTCAAATATGGGCGCTGCCCAATCAGTGCTAAGCACTTGGTCATTTTGACTAAATTTTTAGTGCTCAACACTTTTATACGGCGCTCACGTGTGTTACACGTGAGACGCTGAGCGTTGTATTTTGTTGGGCGCTCACATGGGAAGCACGTAAGGCGCCGAGTTTATATTTTTGGGCGTCCATGTGTATTTCACGTGAGGCGCTGAGTTTATATTTTTGGACGCCCACGTGTATTTCATGTGAGGCGCCGAGTCTTTTATTTTGGACTCTTCATGTGGGAAGCACGTGAGGCGCTGAGCTTTTTGTTTTGGGTGCTCACGTAGGAAGCACGTGAGGCGCTGAGTTCTTTGGAGATTTAATCTCTGTTGATATTTTTAAAGAACTTAAATCTCTGTTAATAGTATTTTGACCATTAACGATCACCAAGATCACCATTTTGAGGATCCGTGACCGGGTACTTTAAGAACTAAGTTCTTAATTTGAAGGAACTAATTTTCTAGAGTATTATGGGCTCCATATTTTTCATGTTTTTTTATCCATGTTCTCCCCTGAATTTTTTATTCTCAAGAACAAGATCTTCCCGATGAGAATTAAATTCTCAACTTGTGCGAGACTTGTCTTGCGGATCTCAGATCTAGAGAAAGAACTAAGTTCTTGAGAAGGGTTAAACCCTTAGATATGTTAGGTAAATATCGATATTTTCTTTACCCAGGGTTTTGAGGAGGGAGATCTTCTTTGAGAGAATTAAATTCTCTATTGTTTTGTGGAACCTTATGAGAACCTTCGGTATATTTTTTTTACAGAAGTTTATAGGGTGGTTTCCTTCCTCCTCGAGACTGTAAGTCGACGTTACACACCCCATGTGATGCGGGGAGGCGGAATAGGTAAAAACGATCCATTTTCGTTCAAGGTAATATCGACTAAGCATAAGGATCTTTGCTAAACCATAACTAACAAACACATAGGAGTTGTTAACTACTATGATAAATGATTATACCTCAAGATACTAGTCCTTCTTGTTCTTGTTATTCTCTTCCTCGTCGGCCTCCTCAAATCAAAGAAGATCCACCCGAGAGTTCCTACTAGAAGCTTTAAGCTCTAACTTGACGTAACTAAGCGACTTAGAGTGCTAATCTAAGTGACCTAGAGGATATAGAGATAGATTAAGGATTGATTAGTCTTGATAACCCTAGGGTTCTCAACTCATGAGAGAATTAGGGTTAGGTTGAAGAAGAGAGAGCTTGAGGAGAGAGAAGTGTTTTGTGATAATGAATTGAACCTTCCCCACTTTGAATTATCATGAAGCATTAAAAATATCTTGCACAAATATCTTGCACAAATATCATCCATACTTCATTTAATTCTTGGGATGAATCATCTCATGAGTCATGGTGCAATTAATGATAATAACACCTCATCTCCTCCACCTCATTTAGTTTAAATCATAAAGATTAAAACACAAATGAGTCATCTCCTTCTAGAACCTTCCCGACAAATTACGAGAACGCCCCTCCTATCCGTATTTACGAAAAACACGGATATACCGAGACTGTATCAAATCCAATAATCTAATACTAGGATCTGGCTTAAACCAAAACCCACTAGTATAATCTGTCCGAATATCATACGTGCACAAGTACACGTATATGTCCGAACCCTGTCGTAAAACCATACGACCTCTATATCGTTTCGCCTGGAGCAGGGAAACTCTCTGTGTGGGACTCTAAACACTCGATACTACGCTGGCAGTGGGTTTAACCACAGTCCGCAAGCGGTACTAGCTGTACGTAACGGTCCCCAGGTAGATGTCGATAAGAAGGCCGATGAGGAAACCCATCCGAACTCCTACTGAGCCTGATGTGACAATCTCCGTACAGTCCGGTTTGTTCGTCTAAGACTATTGCATATTGGACCCAGGGCGGCGGCAAGCGTCAGTCCCCTAATAGCGGTATAAGTCGTGTCAGAGTGAATCCTATTACATCTTGAGAAACTACTAGAACACCTACCGGTAAATCTCGCTTGCCCTGGCCAGAGACCTTGCGTAATGGCTTTCCAAACACAGCGCGATATCAACCCCCAATACCGGGAGAGACAAATCCTATCTAACCGCCACTGCCACCAAGTGCTTTGGGGCTGCACCCAACTGCTACCTGTTTGTACGACTCAGTAGAGCCGTGGTAGGGTAGCAATCTAAGAACAGTGGGAACACACTTGAGGCGAAGCAGCAGTGTCAAGTCAACGGACTATGCTGTACTCATGTCACCTGGGAACTGTTAACCGACGACGGGTATAATACCAACCAACAGTTCCTTGCGAGTCCTGTCCGGTGTACCCGTAACCCAACGAGCACCTGCATACTATCTCCAGTACAACGTACTAATGGCTGTGGGACAGACCATCTCCCCTGCTAGGACGAGAAGCGTATACACCAGTCTATTCCGGAGAATCGATTCCTTGTCTCGATAATCCTACGACTAGGGACCTGAAAGAGGATGTGCTTGTAGACTACCCAGCCCCCACTAGTGTGACTGCCATCACAACGCTGGTAATCAAGCATGATCCTAAGGGCTCTATCAATATGTATTCGCGATATGCTAAAAGAAACATATACACATATTAAGATAGATACAAACCAAGTAGCATACTACAATGTCGAGCAAGACTGTTATAAATCTGTGTATATATCCCAAGCTTCCAAAATGTAATATACAAGCCAGTACGATACAATAATGGCCTCTAGGGCATATAACACTAACAATCTCCCACTTGCACTAAGGCCATGTACTAGTGTATCGCAGACCTATCATCTCGAATAGCCTCTCGAACTGCGTCTGAGGTATGGCCTTTATGAATGTATCTGCAGTGTTCTCCTCTGTAGCAACTCTCCAGACCTCGATCTCCCAGCGATCTATGATCTCCCTGATCAGGTGATACCGCCTCAAGATGTGTCTGGACTTTTGATGGGACCTGGGTTCCTTCGCTAAAGCTATAGCCCCGTTGTTGTCACAATACAGAGGTATTGGATCAACAATGGATGTAACCACCTGAAGTTCTATTAAGAACTTCCTTATCCAGACTGCTTCTTTTACGGCATCAGAAGCTGCGATATACTCTGCTTCCATCATCGAGTCAGCAACGATGTCCTGCTTGGAACTCTTCCAGCACACCGCCCCTCCATTGAGGGTAAAGACATAACCTGATATGGACTTGGAGTCATCCTTGTCACTCTGGAAGCTGAAGTCAGCAAAAAAGCCTCGATCTGGAGGTCTTTTCCGCCGTAAACCAAGAACATATCCTTAGTCCTTCTCAGGTACTTAAGAATGTTCTTTACTGCTATCCAGTGCTTCTCCCCTAGGTCTGACTGATACCGGCTTACCACGCTTAGTGCGTAAGCTACATCTGGTCTGGTACACAACATCGCATATATTATAGAGCCTACCGCAGAAGCGTAGGGTATAATCGATATGCGATCCCTTTCCAAATCAGTCTTGGGAGACATCTCTTTGGAGAGGGTGATCCGTGACAAGCCGGTAAATTACCGCGTTTTGAATCTTCCATACTGAATCTTTTCAGTATAGTGTTGATGTACCTGGACTGCGAAAGTCCCAACATCCTCTTAGATCTATCACGATAGATCTGGATCCCCAGAATGTAAGAGGCATCACCCAGGTCTTTCATGGAGAACCTGTGTGACAAGAATCCTTCGACAGATTGTAGCATAGGAATATCATTTCCTATCAAGAGAATATCATTCACGTACAAGACGAGGAATACGACAGTTCGTGCTGCAATCTTATTATAAATACATGGCTCATCTGGATTTTTGATAAAGTCATATTCTTTGACCGTTTCATCAAAACAGATATTCCAACTCCGCGATGCCTGCTTTAGTCCATAAATGGACTTAAGCAACTTGCACACTTTCCCGCTGCTCCCACTCTGAATGAAACCTTCTGGCTGATCCATATAGATGCACTCGTCCAAATTTCCATTTAGAAAAGCCGTCTTTACGTCCATCTGCCAGATTTCATAATCGTGGAAGGCAGCAATGGCAAGAAGGATTCGAATGGATTTGAGCATAGCCACTGGAGAAAATGTTTTGTCATAGTCCAAACCAGGCCTTTGACGAAAACCCTTTGCAACAAGTCTAGCCTTATAGGTTTCAACCTGTCCATCTACACCAATCTTCTTTCTGAAGATCCACTTCCATCTTATGGATTTTATCCCATCTGGAGCAAAGTCCAAAGTCCATACTTTGTTGGTGTACATGGACTCCATCTCGGTTCGCATTGCATCCAGCCATCTGACCGAGTCGCCGCTCTGAATGGCCTGTTGGAAGCTAGTAGGATCATCATTATTAATGATGCAATCCTCTCTATCCCCGTCTATGAGAAAACCATAGTATCTCTCAGGCGGATGAGACGGCCTACTACTCCTGCGGAGTGGTGCGGGAATGTCCTGTTCTCTTGAGACTTCTGGTTCCATCAAGCTTTCAGTAATAGCCTGTGGTTCTGGAATTTCTTCCAGTTCTATTGCGCTCCCACTTGTTTCCCTTTCTAAAAACTGATGTTCCAGAAAATGGGCATTACGATAAACAAAAACCTTTTGTTCCTCTGCGTAATAGAAAAATACCCCTTAGAGTTCTTTGGGTATCCCACAAACTTACACTGTACTGAGCGTGCCTCGAGTTTGTCCACATGCTGCATTTTAACAAAAGCTGGACATCCCCATATATTGAGATACTGAAGATAGGGTTTCTTCCCACTCCACATCTGATATGGTGTGGTAGGCACAGTCTTGGTAGGAACTCTGTTCAAAATATATGCAGCTGATTCTAGTGCATAACCTCAGAAAGATCGCGGTAACTCAGCATTACTTATCATGGAACGTACCATATCCAATAGGGTTCGGTTCCGTCTCTCCGATACACCGTTGTGTTGTGGAGTGTATGGAGGAGTAAGCTGAGAGAGAATTCCATTCTCTTTTAGGTAACCCAGGAACTCGACACTTAAGTATTCACCACCTCGATCAGATCTCAGTGTCTTGATACTTTTGCCGGTTTGTTTATCTACTTCATTCTTATATTCTCGGAATTTCTCAAAGGCCTCGGATTTATGTTTCATCAAGAAAATAAATCCATATCTAGAGAAATCATCTGTAAAAGTAATGAAATATGAAAAACCACTTCTTGCATGTGTAGACATTGGACCACATACATCGCTGTGTATGAGTCCTAAGAGCTGGCTCGCTCTTTCTCCGTGTCCAGTGAACGGAGTCTTTGTCATCTTTCCTTTGAGACATGATTGACAAGTGGCATAAGATTGATATTCGAACGGATCCAAATATCCTTCTTTATGTAACTTAGTTAACCTTGTCTCATTGATGTGACCCAGTCTACAATGCCATAAGAAAGCCTGATTTATATCCGGAGACTTTCTTTTAAGTGTGTTCTGGACATTGAAAATCTGCAATTGGTTTAACACGTATATACCGTTATCTAGTGTACCGGACCCAATCAAACCATGATTAAGGTGGATGTTAACAAAATCGTTTACAAATGTAAAATCATAACCATCTTTTGATAACAAGGATACTGATATGATATTACACGTTAAACTAGGTACACAAAAATAGTTGCGCAAAACCAAAATATGTCCACTCGTCAATCCAAGGTGATAATCCCCTACGGACACAGCATCCACGCTCGCTCCGTTAGCAACCTTGAGGGTCATATCACCAGCCTTCAATACTCTGTAAGTCCATGTTGCCCACCCCGGTGCTTGCGGGGAGACGGAAACGGTATAAAAAATGGATTTTTAGCACTCAAGGCAACATGGACTAACTAAAGGCGGGATCTTTTCTAAACAAAACTAGCTACCAAGCTAAAGAGAGTTAGCTACTCGGAAAAGAGGTTATACCTTGGGCTTTATGTCCTTCTCTCCTTGCTCCTTGTAGTGAACGGAAGTGATCTTCTTGTCGTCTTCTCTCGTCGAAGAAGGATCCACCCGAGAGCCTCAACCTTTGGCTTCAATTTCAAGCTAGAAGTAACTAAGGTGCTAGAAGTGCTAATCCTAGAACCTTAGATGAGAGTAGAGATTACTTTAGAGAGGTTTAACTCAAGCTCAAGTGTTTCTCAACACATGAGAGGGGAGAGCTTAAGGAAGAGGAAGAGCAAGAGAGAGAAAGCGTATGATAGAATGAAAATGGTTTTTACAACCATAACAAAATATATGTGATTTTTCAAATAATAATATTAATCAAAAATGAAAAGGTGATGGTTAGTTTGAAGAGACCATTATCATATCACAATAAATGATTTTGCAAAGATCAAAGAGCATCTAAAAAAGTAATGATGATCGTCAATGTTTCAAACCTAGTCAACTAGTCAACCTTGGTCAAGTCAACAAGCCCAACCATGACACAATTTCACTTAATTAATATTATTAATTGATAAATCACAATATCATTAGGGTTTGGAAAAAAGACGACTGTCAACTGTGCATACACACCCGTTCCAAAACCCTAATGAAAAACCTCTTCCTCCGCCTCAATCAACTGTGCATACGCACCCGTATTCGTGATCCGAGGAACACGAATACAAAGAGATAAAACCAATCCCAAATCAAATACTAGGATCTGGCTTAAACCAAAGCCCGCTAGTATAAGCTGTCCGGACAGCAAACGTGCACAAGTGCGCGGATGTGAACGAACCCTGTCGCAAAATCATGCGACCTCTACTCATTTTGCCTAAAGGCGAATAACTCTCTGTGTGGGACTCTAAAGACTCGACACTACGCTGGCAGTGGGTTTAACCACAGACCGCAAGCGGCACTAGCTGTACGTAACGGTCCCCAGGTAGATGCCGATAAGAAGTCTGACGAGGTGACCCCATCTGAACTCCTACTGAGCCTGTATGTGACAGTCTCCGTACAGTCCAGTCTGTTCGTCTGATATATCGCATGGCGGGCCTAGGGGGCGGTAAACGTCAGTCCCCTAATAGCGGTACAAGTCGTGTCGGAGTGTAGCCCAGAACACCCTGAGATAACACTGGAAACCTACCAGTATATCTCGCTTGCCCTGGCCAGGGACTACTTGTGTAATGGCTCTCCTAGACACAGCACGATGTCAACCCCCAATACCGGGAGAGACGAATCCTGTCTAACCGTCACTGCCTCCAAGTGCTTCGGGACTGCACCCAACTACTACCTGTTTGGACGACTCCTTTGAGCCGTGGTAGGGTAGTAATCAAAGTGCAGTGGGAACACACTCGAGGCGAAGTGACAGTGTCAAGTCAGCGGACTAAGCTGTACTCATGTCACCTAGGAACTGATAACTGACGATAGGTATAATACCAACCAACAGTTCCCGACGAGTCCTGTCCAGTGTACTCGTAACCTAACGAGCACCCGCATACTATCTCAAGTACGACGTACTGACGGTTGTGGGACAGACCGTCTCCCACGCTGGGATGAGAAGTGCATACGCTATTCTACTCCGGAGTATCGATGCCCTGTCTCGATAGTCCAACGACTAGGGACCTGTATAAGGATGTGCTTATGGATTACCCAGCCCCCACGAGTGTGAGCGCCATCACAACGCTGGTAATCAAGCAAAGATCCTAAGGGCTCTACTAATATGTATATAAGCGATATGCTAAAAGAAACACATGCACATATTAAAGCAGAGACAAACCAAGTAGCATACTACCATTTCGAGCAAGATTGTATATACAACTGTGAATATCCCAAGCTTCCATCAAGTAATATACATACTAGTATGATACAGTAATGGCCTCTAGGGCATATACACTAACAATCTCCCACTTGCACTAAGGCCATGTACTGGCGTATCGAAGACCTATCATCTCGATCAGCCGCTCGAACTGAGTCTGGGGTAAGGCCTTCGTGAATGGATCTGCAGTGTTATCTTCTGAAGCAACCCTCCGAACCTCGATCTCCTGGCGATCCACGATCTCCCTGATCAGGTGATACCGCCTCAAGATGTGTCTGGATTTCTGATGGGACCTGGGTTCCTTCGCTAAAGCTATAGCCCCGTTATTGTCGCAATACAGAGGTATTGGGTCAACAATGGACGGAACCACCTGAAGTTCTTTCAAGAACTTTCTCATCCAGACAGCTTCTTTTGCGGCATTAGATGCAGCGATGTATTCCGCTTCCATAGTTGAGTCAGCAATGGTTTCCTGTTTGGAGCTCTTCCAACACACCGCCCCTCCATTGAGGGTAAAGACAAAACCCGACATGGACTTGGAATCATCCTTGTCACTCTGGAAGCTGGAGTCAGCAAAGGCCTCAATCTGGAGGTCTTTTCCGCCATACACCAAGAACATCTCCTTAGTCCTTCTCAGGTACTTGAGAATGTTCTTTATCGCTATCCAATGTTTCTCCCCAGGGTTTGACTGATACCTGCTTACCACACTCAGTGCATAAGCCACATCTGGTATGGTACACAACATCGCATATATTATAGAGCCTACCGCAGAAGCGTAGGGTATAATAGACATGCGATCCCTCTCTAAATCAGTCTTGGGAGACATCTCTTTGGAGAGGGTGATCCCGTGACAAGCCGGTAGATTACCGCGCTTGGAATCTTCCATACTGAATCTTTTCAGTATGGTGTCGATGTACCCGGACTGTGAGAGTCCTAAAATCCTCTTGGATCTGTCACGGTAGATCCGGATCCCCAGAATGTATGAGGCATCACCCAGGTCTTTCATGGAGAACCTGTGTGACAAGAACCCCTTGACAGATTGTAGCATAGGAATGTCATTTCCTATTAAGAGAATGTCATCCATGTATAAAACGAGGAATACTACAGTTCTCGCTACAAATCTACAATAGATGTATGGTTCATCTGGATTTTTGATAAAGCCAAATTCCTTGACCGTCTCATCAAAACAGATGTTCCAACTCTGCGATGCCTGCTTTAGTCCATAAATGGACTTAAGCAACTTGCACACCTTTCCGCTGCTCCCACTCTGAATGAAACCCTCTGGCTGGTCCATATAGACACACTCCTCTAAATGTCCATTTAGAAAAGCAGTCTTTACGTCCATCTACCAAATTTCATAATCGTGGAAGGCAGCAATGGCAAGAAGGATCCGAATGGATTTCAGCATAGCTACTGGAGAAAAGGTTTCGTCATAGTCCAAACCAGGTCGCTGACGAAAACCCTTTGCAACCAGTCTAGCTTTATAGGTCTCAACCTGTCCATCTACACCAATCTTCCTTTTGAAGATCCACTTGCATCCTACGGATTTTACCCCATTTGGAGCAATGTCCAACGTCCATACTTTGTTGGTGTACATGGACTCCATTTCGGTCCGCATTGCATCCAGCCATTTTACCGAGTCAACGCTCTGAATGGCTTGCTGGAAGCTAGTAGGCTTATCACAATCTATGATGCAATCCTCTCTATCCCCGTCTATGAGAAAACCGTAGTATCTCTCGGGCGGATGAGACTGCCTACTACTCCTGCGGAGTGGCGTGGGAATGTCCTGATCTTTCGAACCCTCTGGTTTTACAAAGCTTTCAGTAATAGCTTGTTGTTCTGGAATTTCTTCCAGTTCTATTGCGCTCCCACTTATTTCTTTTTTTAAGAACTGATGTTCCAGAAAATGGGCATTACGAGAAACAAGGACTTTTTGTTCCTCTGCGTAATAGAAAAGATACCCCGTGGAGTTTTTTGGGAATCCCACAAACTTGCACAGTACTGAGCGTGCCTCTAGTTTGTCCGCATGCTGCTTTTTGACATAAGCTGGACATCCCCAAATCTTCAGGTATTGAAGATAGGGTTTCTTCCCACTCCATAACTCATATGGTGTTGTAGGCACAGTCTTAGTGGGAACTCGGTTCAAAAGGTATGCAGCTGATTCTAGCGCATATCCCAAGAACGATCGCGGCAACTCAGCGTTACTCATCATGGACCGTACCATGTCCAATAGGGTTCGGTTCCGTCTCTCCGATACACCGTTATGTTGCGGAGTGTATGGTGGAGTAAGCCGAGAGAGAATTCCATTCTCTTTTAAGTAACCCAGGAACTCGGCACTCAAGTATTCACCACCTCGATCAGATCTCAGTGCCTTGATACTTTTGCCTGTTTGTTTTTCTACTTCATTCTTATATTCCTGGAACTTTTCAAAAGCTTCGGATTTATGCTTCATCAAGAAGACATGTCCGAACCTTGAGAAATCATCCGTAAAAGTAATGAAGTAAGAATAACCGCTTCACGCATGTGTAGACATTGGACCGCACACGTCGCTGTGTACGAGTCCCAAGAGCTCGCTCGTTCTTACTCCGTGTCCAGTGAACGGAGTCTTTGTCATCTTTCCTTTGAGACAGGATTGACAAGTTGCATACGATTGATATTCGAACGGATCCAAATATCCTTATGCATGTAACTTAGTCAACCTTCTCTCATTGATGTGACCCAGTCTACAATGCCATAAGAAAGTTTTATTAATTTCTGGAGACTTTCTTTTGTGTGTATTCTGGACATTGAAAATCTATGGTTGGTTTAATACGTATATACCGTTGTTTAATGTACCTGACCCAATCAAAACTTGATTAAGGTGAATGTTCACAACATTACTTACAAATTCATAACCTTCTTTAGACAATAAAGATACAGAAATGATATTACAGGTTGCATTTGGTACAAAATAACAACTATGCAAAACCAAAAAGTGTCCATCTGACAATCCCAGGTGATAGTCCCCCACGGCCTCAGCATCCATGCTAGCTCCGTTTGCAACTCTGAGGGTCATATCACCTGCCTTCAAAACTCTACGCTTTCTCAACGCCCGCAAAGAATTATAGATATGAGATCCTGATCCGGTATCCAATACCCAGGAAGTAGAGTTTATTGATAGACAGTTTTCAATAACATACACACCTGAAGCTGAAGCCGCAACTCGCTTCAGATCCTGGGTTCTGGCCTTCCAAGCCTTGCAATCCTGTTTCCAGTGTCCACTTCTGTGACAGTAGAAGCATTCTTCCTTCCCCACCAGCTTTCCCGCTACCTTTGTTGCCTTTCCCTTTCCCTTCGTATCCACTTTACTGACACCGCCCCTTGGTTTGGCGGGGGCTTTCTTCTTCTTTCCCTTGGCTTTCGCCTTGGACCTAGAAGAGGAAGATCCTCCTACAAACAAAGTGGATGTCTCCCTACCTTTCTGTAGGGTGCTCTCAGCACTCCTTAACATATTCAGAAGTTCGGAAAGTTCAACCTCCTTTCCTTGCATGTTGAAGTTTAGGATAAACTGGGCGTAAGTGGAAGGAAGGGACTGGAGAATCAAATCAGTATAGAGTTCATTCTCCAACGTAGTCCCGAGGTCCGCGAGCTCCTCTATGTAGCCAATCATCTTAAGCACGTGTTCCGCTACCGATGATCCGATGGCCAATCTTGCCGAAAATAACTTCTTCGACACTTCGTATCTTGCGATACGAGACTGCTCTCCATACAGTTCTTTTGTATGAAGAAATATGGACTCTAGGTCCATATTCTCGTGCCTCCTCTGATGTTCGTTGTCCATCAAGGCAAGCAAGAGGCATTTGGCCTTCGCGCAATCTATCTCCCATGTCTTACGGATTTCTACATCCGCGACGCTGGAGGTGGGACCTGGGACAGGGGGGAGCTTTGGTGGTAAGGATATACCCCAACTTGTCGTAAGTGATTGCCATCTTGACATTCCTGAGCCAATCTTTGTAGTTTGGCCCTGTCAGTATGTTTTTATCTAGTAATAACTTAAGTCCGGTCATGTTGAATGGTCGCTGCAATTAGGGGAGAGAAAAGAAACACTTTAGCATGATGCTTTTGCAAGTTTAGAGTGGTTTTTAATTTGTCTAAACAGGATGGCTCCCACTGTCTCTCGAATCCCTTCTAAAACCGTAAAGAAAGAATTAGTCGGGATCAATCTCACCGTACAATACTTGCTTAACCGTTCAGCCAGGCCAGTGTCGGTACTTCGAGGGAGGTTTTCCAAGGCTTTCGTGAAGTTCCTTAATTAAGTAATCTCTTTTCCCTGTGGGCGTAGCCCCGCTAACACCTTTCTAGACACCTACTTGGTTTATAGCATTGATCGTTAAGTGAGAGTTTTCCCGAGGAGTAGCATATACTCACAGTAGGATCGGGATCCAAATATCATCGCGTGATAAAACCGAAGGAATCCTACCAGAATCATCACACTCCAAATGGTATGCAGCGCTAGCAAGTTTCAGTGCTTATGAAACTCCCGATGTGGATTTTTGCCCCATGCTCTTATGACCTTGGCGTGAGGTCAAAATGTCATAAGTCACATGTCAAGTTCTTCCCATCATTATCCCGGTTAATTTGTGTTGGAGATAGTGCCCTCAGAGTCAATTATTGGATCGCAGGCACGTGATTGCAATGATTGAGGGGAGGACCTGTCCCAGTAGGACAGTCTTACTCAAGATGATAGTATGCTATCTGGTTTATCTTTATCATCGTGTACTGCTTTAGGTGACCTTACGAGTCGCTATTACACGTTGATAGAGCCCCTAGGATTCTTGCTTGACTACCAGTAGTATGAGGGCGATCATATAAGTGGGAGCTGGGGTCTATAAGCACATCCTTAAAAGGTCCCTAGTCGTGGGAGTTTCAAGACAGGGCATCGATACTCCGGAGTAGACCAGTGTATACAGTCGAGACCCCGACGAGGGGCGGTGGCCGGTCTCACAAGCCACTGGTGTCAGTTGGTTCACCTAAGATGTATACAGGTGCTCATTGGGTTATGAGTACACCGGACAGTACTCGCCGGGAACCTGCTAGTTGGGATTATACCTGATGTCAGATAGCAGTTCCCTGGTGACATGTGTACAGGTTAGTTCATCGACCTGAGATCGTCATTTGTCTCGTGTGAGTTCCCACTGTGCTTTGATTACTACCCTACCACGCTCAAAGGAGACGTGCAAACAGGTTTTAGTTGGGTACAGTCCCGAGCCACATGGAGGCAGTGAGCGGATCTGCAGGGGTTCGTCTCTCCCGGTATTGGGGGTGAGGTCGCGCTGTGTATAGGAGAGCCAGAACATGAAAAGTCCTTGGCCAAGGCAGGAGATTTGCTGGTAGGTATTCCAGTAGTATCTCAGGGTGTTCTGGGCTGCACTCCGACACGACTTGTACCGCTATTGGGGGTCTGAATTTTACCAACCCCCTAGGCCCGCCATGCGATGCTCATAGACGAACGGACCGGACTGTACGGATATTGTCACTGACAGGCTCAGTAGGGTGTCAGGATGAGTTCGCTCATCGACGTCCCTTTTGGTCAATAGCTGGTAGCCCGTCACGTATGGCTAATACCTCTGACGTGCTAGTGGTTAAATCCACAGCCATATTATTGACGAGTCTTTAGAGTCCACCAAACATACAGTTACTCAAGTTTCGGGCGAAACGCTGTAGAGGCCGTATGGAGATATGGCAGGGTTCGATCAGATACGTGCGGTATTGCACGGATCGTGATCAGACGGATTTTACTAGCCGGCTTTGGCTTAAGCCGAATCCTAGTATTAGATAGTGTAGATATTGTCTCTTTGCATTTGTGTTCAGTGGGAATACAAATGCGGGCATGTATTTGCAGTAGCGGGGTTTTCCTGTAATTTATTACGGGATCAGTTTTCTGAAGTTGCCAGTTTGCATTCCGTTCCGGCCGTTTTTTTTTGTTCCTTCACGGCCGGACTTTTCGATGGAGGGTGTTATTTGCAAGTTTGCAAATAACATATTGTGGATGGGTTTCTTGCATATGCATTGATTATGATGGCATCTTTTCTTTTCATGCATCATTACATGCATTTATGAGATTAGAATTGATTAAGTGTTTGATTTGAAGCTTGCTTTTGATGTGGTCACCACCCTTGATCTCCTACACCCACCTCCCTTTTGTTTTTGATTCCCTCCTCATTTCTTTTGGAGAGGCCGGCCACTTCATGGGAGAAAATGGGAGAGAGGTTTTCATTTTGGTGGATGGAAATTATTCTCATTCTCATCTTGTATCAAAGTTCACAAGCTCTCTCCAAATTTCATTCTTTCCTCCATCATGGCAACTATACTAAACCCCAAAGAGACAACCATTCTACACTTGTCTACAGCAAATCTTGGACGCGTCGGCTAGCCAACTTCGCGCCCGAGTTACCTCGGTCAAGAGGTGGGAGCCCGTAAAAGTATTTGGCTACGTGGTGCCCTTTCCGACGAGGCGGTGACGGATGGAGATTCCGCGGGAGATCGGAGTGGAGACGAAGACCGAAGGACACGGATCGCTTGGTATACTTCTCTACTCGTCTTTTAGTTTGCTAGTTGCAAGGTTAATGGCCCGATCCGGGTGAAAAGTGCGCGGTGGTGCCGGTTTGCTAGTTTGCAAAGTTTTTGTTTCCGCGTTTCCGGCGTCGGATCGACGGCCGGGGCGCCGCCGCGGACTTACAATTTGAACCCACCCGTACCTACCCTTGACGTAGGCCAAAATGGCAGTACGACCGTCTCAAACCAACGCATTCTATCTATGCAACAGATAAATATCCGGCAGCTACCAATCACTATGCCTTGGCGTGAGGTCAAAATACATAGCTTGAATACTACCGAACATTTAACTGAAATGATGGAGGGCTACGAATGGTTTTGGCAAAACCGTGAACGTAGTGAACTTGATATAATCGATGGAACGAGATAGCTTTTAAAAGGAGTGGTTCAAGCTCCGCGTTTAAAAGTTTAGTTTTGAAAAGAACCGAGTGGTTTTTCAAAGTGTTCCAATCGACTTTTACTTGGTTTATTTTCTTGCATTCGTTCTTTTAATGCGTCCCATCATTTAACCCTACCATTGCAGAAAACAACCAAAATATGACGTACGCTTATGCCATTCGCATTCGCCACGGGGCCCCGTCATCACCCGTTAGGTTACTTAACTAACGACAGAGCGGGGGCTGGGCTAGCGCGGCTGTAAAACATAAGCAACGCCTAAATAGTAATAGTATATAAATATATAGCAATGATAGACATTACAGATCACAGATGAATACATTGGATATACCAGGAATCCGCAATCCGTTCGAACTTGCAACGAAAAGCGGATTACACGGTCGCGGTGAATAGCCAATATCCCTCCCAAGATCCCTACGGGTGCGGCAAACTACCCGCCAAGTACCCGAAGCGAAGCAACCTTCCTTAACACCGTGAGTAGGCCACTCGGCACTTCGAGATACCCGGTAGTTTGTGTACCCCCTCCATGGGTCTATCCTAGGAGTAAAAACAGTAAAAAGAATTATACAATGACGGCTACAACCCCGACCCGGTTGTGCAGCCATACAAATAATATTACATCAATTTACATGTTACATGAATTGAAAGAAAAGAAAACTCTCGTCTCATAAAACCCCCGGCTATTCACCCGCGACAATCCAACGCATTCATATACACATACCATCAACAAACACAGATCACAGATATGTATAACCCCCACTAATCGACGTATAGCGATTAGCAGACGTTCAATACATATAAACATCACAGATATAACCCATTAGTCAAAGTATAGTGAAGTTCGATCAAAAATACGGATTTATAGGCCCCCCAAAACAAATTTCTTTTCTGGAAAATCTGGGCACAAATAAACCATCTTAAAAATCCCAAAACCATATCAGAAGAACACTGCACCAAACTCGATCCAGAACCGAGTCAACTCGGCCGCGGTTCCACGGCAATAGCTTGCCTAGGGGTGGTAAACGTCAGACCCCAGCAGCTCGATAAGTCGTGTCGATATGAGGTCTATAACAGTTCAAGAAACTACTGGTAACACTTACCAGTAAATCTTAGCAACCCTGGCCAGGGATTTCCGGTTATAGCCAATCGAACACAGCGCAACATCAACTCCCTATACCGGGAGAGACGAATCCCCTCCTATCGCTCATTGCCTCCATGTGATTCGGGACTGTACCCAAAAACCACCGTTTTGCACGCCCTCTTGGACGTGGTAAGGTGGAAATCAAAGCACAGTGGGAATCACACAAGACTCTATGACGATCTCGGGTCTACAGACTAACCTGTACCAGTGTCACCAGAGAACTGCCATCTGACGTAAGGTATAATACCATCTGGGAGTTCTCGGCGAGTCCGTCCAGTGTACCCAGTCTCCACTGAGCACCCGTATATCATCTCTGATGTCAAACACCAATGGATATGAGATCATCCATCGCCCATCTGTATGGGTCGAGAAAGTATACGCTAGTCTACTCTGGTATATCGATGCCCCGTCTCGATACACCCACGACTAGGGACCTTGAAGGATGTACTTATGGACTACCATGTCCCCACTAGTATGATCCACATCATAGTCCAGGTAGTCAAGTACACATCCTAAGGGCTTTACCAACATGTAACAGAGAGATAATCAGTGTACACGTTAAGGTAAAGAGTAACCAGATAGCATACTATCATATCGAGCAAGAAAGTCATCCTATATATGTCCAAGCATCCACTACAATATACATCCTATGTATAGTAATGGCCTCTAAGGCATACATATAACTAACAGTTTAGGGGTGGTATACGTCAGACCCCAGTAATTCGATAAGTCGTGTCGACATGAGGCTCATAACGGGTCGAGAAGCTACTGATAACACTTACCAGTATATCTCTGAAGCAGCCTTAGCCAAGGACTTCCTGTTATAGCCAATCGAGCACAGCGCAACATCAACTCCCAATACCGGGAGAGACGAAACACCTCCTATCGCTCATTGCCTCCATGTGACTCGGGACTGTATCCAAAAACCACCGTTTAACACGTTCTCTTGAACGTGGTAAAGTGGAAATCAAAGCACAGTGGGAATCTGTAACGTTTCCAAAATAATAAAATATTATTTTCGGGAATTTTTATAAATTAATATTATTTTAATGAATATTTTAATATTCTGGTATAATTAAATACAAATAAATGGGGAAAAATTTTGGAAAATTCTAAAATAGGGTATTTTATAGAATCATGTCATTTTAAAGTTTTTAAGACTAGTTATATGTTAATTTAGTGTTAATCGCGATTAAAAATCGCTAATTGGATTTTTAGCTTTTTTGTGCAAAAATGTGCACATATCATTTTCTACACTTGTTACACTTGTGTTACATTTTTATTGCCATGGTGGTTCTTTTGGGTTCACTACTGGAGTGAGAAGGAAAAGAAAAAGGAAAAGAAAAGAAAAGGAAAAAAAAGTAGCATGATGATGAGAGAGAGAGAGAGAGACCAAGTCAACCCTCACTTTATGAACCCTTCCCCATCATTTTCCCCTTCTCATTCTCTCTCCTCTCCCTCCCCTTGTTGCTGCTGCTGCCACCATCCCTCTCTCTCCCTCTTCACAAAAACCCTAGATCCACAATGAAATCAACCCCAAAAC
The DNA here is from genome assembly GCA_030015575.1 of Agapanthus africanus. Taxonomy (NCBI): domain Eukaryota; kingdom Viridiplantae; phylum Streptophyta; class Magnoliopsida; order Asparagales; family Amaryllidaceae; genus Agapanthus; species Agapanthus africanus. The sequence continues at coordinate 738,297,538 of CM057338.1, forward strand.
CCCATTCCCACTTCACAAAACTTGCTCCCAAGCTCACTAGCTACACATTGAACCTAGCAAGATTGGATTTGGAGGACTTTGAGCAACTCAAGAATTTTCTTGAGTTGCCAAAGAAGGTAATTTCTGCACCCCTAGTTTAGTATTTCAATTCTTATTGCATCCATTCTAGTTTCATGTCGATATGTTGTCGTTTGGTGGATTTGTGAAACTTTAAGTTAGGGTTTATGTGGGATCTGAGATTAAAGATGAAATTGAGAATTTTGGTGACCTTAGAAACCCTGGTGTGATGTTATTTTAGACCCAAACCTGAACTAGAAACCAGAATACGGATTTATGAGACGATGTCGGAGAAAAACTGTGAATCTGTGATCGTATTTAGGAATCTGCTATCACGCCGAGACCCCAAAAATAAAACTGAGTTGACAGTGAGATGTGCAGGCACCATGGAACCACCACACCAAACCCTAGCCCCCAACTCCAAAATACGGCCGCCAATTTATTCCTTCTGGCCGCAAATTGCGGCCAGAGCAGGAGGGAACTGTCTCGATTTTTGTGCATGGCCCTATTTTCTCTAGTCTTGACCCTGGGTATGTCTAGTTTTGACTGATTCCAGTTAGGGTAAAATCTGGGTTGATTTGCTTGAGTTGGCGTATGATTTACGACTTGTTTTAGCATGGATTTTGGTATTTGGTGATTCGTTTCTGTCGGGTGGCGTTTGGACGTCAACGACAAGTGGATATTGGACGTGTTTACATGCGAGACGATAGGTTTTTACCTATGCGAGTAGCGTGTGCTATTTTGGTTTCCGATGTGATTTTCATTTGCTTTAGCGTTGGGATATACTTGTAGGTACCCTACGTGATGTTGAGGCAAAGAAGATGAAGATGGCGACATCGGCACCGACACATGAGAAGCAAGGTGAGTAGATTTATATCTACGGGGAGAAGTCGGGTGGATGGCGTATAGCACCCCCGCAGTCCGTGGTGATGTATACGAATACGTATACCCACATATATTTATTATGTGTGGTTAGGATTATTGATGGTAATAATGGAATTATTAATGATAAAGATGTATTGGTTTTGTATAGTGCGAACCCTAGAGTAGTGGTTTCACTCACATACACGTACACATATACTTGCATACATTCTTTCATTTATCTGTGCGCATATGGAGGTGTGTATATCTACACATGGGTATGGGACTATGTGTTCATATACGGGATTTGAGGATGATACATGGGATTGAGATGAGTCGATGAGGTTTGATTAAGGCCGTGAGATTCGTCGATATGACAGAGTTCGTATTTGAGATGTGATATGATGGTAGTGATACCTGATATGTGATGAGATGAATGTGATATTGATCCGTACCCAGCTATTGGGATGCCGTACGACGATTTATCGTATGAGCTTTATATTGATGTTAGATCTGCTCTCATGACTCGAGGATGTTATATGATATACTGTATCGTACGTGATACTATTGAGGCGAGATCACCGACTATATATATATATATGTATATCGACTCAGATTTAGGTGGTTTCCATGCCCCTCCCGATTGACTTAATAGTTGGGTCCGTAGTTCGCATGTAGGCATTAGACTTGACCCGAGTCATACCTATTTCAAAACTAACGAATCGGGGATATTTTAAAGATAGGCAAAAATGGATTCTACGGATATTTTCAAGCGACGCATCTTTTCTTAAAACATCGTAGCCCTTATTTTACCAAAAGCCCTGATTCGTCTTATTTCAAAAGGCAAGGTTGCATGATATATTTATTGAGGCAGGTTCTTTACTGTTGCGTTGATTATTCGATTCCGTATATTCATGCTATTTGTATTGCATCGCTTGTATTGTTGATATATTTCAGTCATGCTGCTAGGACACCAGCACCATTATCGATGATGCGTATGTTCCACGTACACTTGTTTGCCGGCTCACACACTTCATCATCGATAATTGCCATGTCACTACACTGTAGTACTGTTGCATTCAGTGTATGTTGCTTACATTTCTTTACATGTCGCATACATCATGCTTTCTGATTATACGCATTGAGATATGTTGTTTCCATGATATTTCTGGTTTTTGGGAACCGTGGGTGTTTCAAAAGGAGAATATGTAATTGTTTTAAAACCCGGTTACCCTTGATATGATATTTCAGTGCGTCCACCATGTGTTTTATCGGTGCGGAGAGCGACATGTGAAACCCGATTCGAGGAGGCGGATGAGGCCGATTGCGGGTACATGGTGGACCCGGTATGGTTCCCCGGGGCAAGAAATGTTTTTCGTGGAGTAGACGATGAGCCTGGCAGGGTGGCGAGTACCTACCGGTGATTGGTTGGACCAGGTGGTTATCCGGAGTATACTGACCAGAGTCGATAGATGGATATGGGCGTACTGCCAGGGCCGAGGGCCGATACCGCAGACAGAGCCCGTGGGCCGATCCGGACTGACGGAGCCCGATATATGAGGATTTACGTGCCGATGCCGGGCACAGTTTTCATGATGCTTTCGAGTGTCGATGCTGGGCACTCCGGTTCCATGATTTTGACGTGTCGCGAGGGACACAGATGGTTTATATCCTCATATTATTCCCATGCATATGCTTTATGATATTTACATGCATGATGGTTATTGTCATTGGGTGACGAGTGGACGGGATCCACGTACATGCTATTTTGATTACATTGATCATACCTCACATTCAGATAGGCTATTACTTGAGGCACTGGCATGAGCACTTGGCACTACACTCATGTATAGAGATTACATTGCCAGTTTAGCATGCTCCAGACTTATTCATATTGAGGTTTATTTATATCTGATCGTATTGACCTAGGATGGGTCATACATTCGATCTCTGCTTGTAGATATTTTCTATTCACGAGTTGGCAACTCACCTCCGTTGTGCCACAGTTCTTGCAGGTTTTTGCCGTACAGATTCCATAGCGGCATTTCTGGCACACTGCTTCCTTATGGGTGACTTGCTTGGGTAGGTGCGTTCTTTTGTATCAGAATCGCCATTGTTCATGTATTATTCATTGTATCTAGAAATTCCATCAACCAAAACTTGTATATTGTTTCAGACTTAGACAACAGTGTTGTATTATTTCGACCTTAGAGTCGCGCTTGTAGTATTACGGTTTTCTGGCTGTTTGAGTTTCTTTTTGGGTTTTGATCCTCGCCCTTTGGCGTTGTATATTATTATTACTTGCGTGGTTGTGACCGTCGATTGACGAAGAGCTAGCTCCCGCTTGGGGATGCCTTTTATCGTTTCATATATATTATTCTTGTTGTACCCCGTTCGGGGCCAGTTTTTACAAAGGAAGCTCTGCCAAAATTTTCAGGAAAGGTTACACATTTTAAAAATACATATTCGGCTTAGTTATTTAAAAACTTTGATTTTCGAAACATGATTTCTTTACTTCTTAAAACCAGTTTTCTTTATTTACTCCTTAAAATGGTTTTAGATTTCTGGGCTTTTGGCTTACTTGGATCAGATGGGGTCCTATAGACTTCATATGGTTCAAGGGCCAGTCACATGCTCTTTCGGGTCGTGACAGAATCATACAAGACTCTATGACGATCTCGGGTCTACAGACTAACCTGTACCAGTGTCACCAGAGAACTGCCATTTGACGTGTGGTATAATACCATCTGGAAGATCTCGGCGAGTCCGTTCAGTATACCCAGTCTTCACTGAGCACCCGTATACTGTCTCTGATATCAAACACCAATGGATATGGGATCATCCATCGCCCATTTACATGGGTCGAGAAGCTATACGGTAGTCTACTCTGGTATATTGATGCCCTGTCTCGATACACCTACGACTAGGAACATTTGAAGGATGTACTTAGTGACTACACTGTTCCCACTAGTATGATCTGCATCATAATCCTGGTAGTCAAGTACTCATCCTTAAGGCTTTATCAACATGTAACATAGAGACAATCAGTGTACATGTTAAGATAAAGAGCAACCAGATAGCATACTATCATGTCGAGCAAGAAAGTCCTCCCTATATATGTCCAAGCATCCACTACAATATACATCGTATGTACAGTAATGGCCTCTAGGGCATACATATCACTAACACCCCTACAGATGATCCGATGGCCAGCCTCGACTGAAACAAGTTCTTCGAGGTCTCGTATCTAGCTATACGAGATTGCTCTCCATACAGTTCTTTGGTGTGGAGAAATATGGATTCAAGATCCATATCCTCGTGCTTCCTCTGATGTTCATTGTTCATAGAGGCAAGCACGATGCATTTGGCCTTCGTGCAGTCAATCTCCCAGGTCTTGCGGATTTTCTTATCCGCGACACTGGATTCTGGACCTGGGACGGCAGGGGCCTTAATAGTAAGGACATACCCCAATTTGTCATAAGTGATTGCCATCTTGACATTCCTGAACCAATCTTTATAGTTTGGCCCTGTCAAAATATTTTTATCTAATAATAACTTAAGGCCCGTCATGTTCTTGGTCGCTGCAATTAGGAGAGAGAGAAGAAAACACTTTAGCATGATACTCTTGCAAGTTTAGAGTGGTTTTTAGTTTATCTAAACAGGATGACTCCCACTGTTTCTCGAATCCTTCCTCAAACCATAAAAGAAGAACTAGTCAGGACTATTCTCACCGTACAATACTTGCTTAACCTTTCAGCCAGGCCAGTGTTGGTACTTCGAGAGAGGTTTTACGACTCTTTCGCGAAGTTCCTTAATTAAATAACCTCTTTTCCCTGGGGCCGTAGACCCCCTAACACCTTTCTTGACACCTACTTGATTTATAGTATTGACCGTTAAGTGAAAGAATCTCCCGATGAGTAGCATATACTCACAGTAGGATCGGGATCCAAATATCATCGTGTGATAAAGTCGAAGGAATCCTACCAAAATTATCACACTCCAAATGGTATGCAATACTAGCAAGTTTCAGTTTCTTTAGAAACTCCCGATGTGGATTTTTGCCCCATGCTCTTATGACCTTGACGTTGGTCAAAATATCATAAGTCACATATCAAGTTCTACCCATCATTATCCCTATTAATTTGAACCCACTCGTACATACCCTTGACGTTGGCCAAAATGACAATACGACTGTCCCAAACCAACGCATCTATCTATGCAACAGATGAATATCCAGCAGCTACCAAACACTATGCCTTGGCGTTGGTCAAAATACATAGCTTGAATACTACTGAATATCCAACTGAAATGACGGAGGGCTACGAATGGTTTTGGCGAAACCGTGAACGTAGTGAACTTGATATAATCGAAGGAACCTGATAGCTTTTAAAAGGAGTGGTTTAAGCTCCGCAATTAAAAATCCGTTGGTTTTTTTAAAATAACCGAATGGTTTCTTTTAAATTGTTCCAACGATTCAACTTTGGTTTATTTTATTTGCATTAATATAATGCGTCCCATCAATTAACCTATCATTGTAGAAAACAACGAAAATACAATGTCGAGCAAGATCGTTTCGCCTTCTTGCTCTGCTTTTCCTGAGTAACACTTTCTTCTCAGAAATAGTTCCACCATGCACAACATTTTCTGTGCCTAGATTTAAATACTTCTCTTTATGATCTGAAGACATGTTCATCTTCTCTCTCTCTTTCTCAGAGAACCATTTTAATAGAGAAGAGTCATGGCTTGCAATTGTCCACATGCTCGTTGGCAGCCAAGGGAGGTGCCTATCGAGAAAATTGTTTCTCGTTTTGCTGCACGCTTGGTGAATCCCGCTCTCACGGATGACCAATGTGAGACGGTGATGCACGAGCTCCTGACTCGTAGAGAATCTCCTCTCTCCCATCGGCTCCATTTGGCTCCGGATGATTTTCCTGTTCGTGCTCGATGATATTCCCCCTCATCCAGCGGAGGTGACTTCGCCGATACTCGACGCAGCGGAGGATAAGATCGAGTGCTTTCATGAGGCACGATTGATTACCAAGCTTCTAAGGGACCATTCCGTTCAGTTGCTAAGCCAGATACGGGCTCAGCGGGCCATCATGACTGATTTCGCCGATGAACACGATACGGATCGATGGGGAGCGACTCCTCGTGAAGACCGCCGTTACGATATGGTAGAGCAGGTAGAGAGGGAGTTAGAGAACTTTGTTTATTGTTTTGTTAACCCCTATATCTCTGATCCATATTTGATGATCTCTTCCTTGTAAAATAAGATATTTATTTAAATGCATTTTTTTCTTAATGCCTTGATCTGGCGTGAAGTAGTTTACGTACTCATTTCGGAGCTTATAGTTTATTCACTCATTTCGGAGTCTCTAGTTTATTCACTCATTTCGGAGTTTATAGTTTATGTATCGGAGTCTCTAGTTTATGTACTCATTTCGGAGTATTTTTAGTTTATCTCACTTAGGTTTAGGCAAACTTACCCTTACGTTGGATGTATATAACCCCCATTCTTTTATGACAGGGTCCGTTAGGTTTGTGGTACTAGGTTTAAGTCCATCGTATCGTCGCGTTGGCTGATATATTCCTTGATATGCAGTTCCTTAGGCTGCTGTTCGAGTAGCCCCATGATTGTCGTGTCTCTGATCTCTTCTGAGGCTGGACGAGACATTTTCAAGTAATCTTTTTAGGTTGGAGTATTTATATTACCGTCAGAAGAACAAGCGTTTGGTATTTGCCGTAGTGCTTTTTACTTGAGGTTAGGCTTAATTTGAAGCCCTGATGAGTCATAACCGCACCCTTTTGGGGGTAGGATGATCTTCAATGGTTTTTAGGCTTTGTATATATTGCCGTCAAGACCCGAAACTAGGAATATATCGTCACTTCGTTTTTGGGTTGATGATGTAGCGCCGATTCTTTGCTGAAGTAGGGTAGACATCCGTATGACCTCTATGGTGCTTTGATCATCACAACATTCGATTGCTCCCTGTAACGCTTCGAAAATCGTTTAGGTAGTTTTTCGATAATCGGTAAAATAAACAGTATTTTCCGTAAAATGTCAAAATAATTATTTTTCAATATAGGACTAATTATACAAAATTTAGATAAGAAATTGCTAGAAATTGGTAAATTAATTGTCACTTAAAAATTTCTAGTCGTTTAAATTTTTTTCCTTAATTAATTATTTTTAATATTATTTTAAGCTTTTAAATATACATTAAATTAGTGATAAATACAAATTTAAATGCGTAAATTACATACTTAGGAACCATTATAAATTAAAATCTAGTAGTAACAAAAATGTTAGCAAGACTTTCCAAGATGGTAGTTTCAATGGTTTAAAAATGAATTAAAATGAAATTTTTAATTGAAAATTGATGGATATGCATTAAATGAGCTTAAAAGATACTTTTTACATGGAAATTTCTACACAACTCTCTCTCACTCTCCCTAATCTCCCCAAGGCCGAGCCTTCAACCTGCAGCAGCTCCCCAAATTTCCCCCTCTTTTGCTTCAAAATTCCATCAAAAATCCACCAAAATCCACAAATTTCTTCACAAAACTCAAGCAAATCCCTATTCTACCTCTTCTCAAACCCAAATTTGTTTAAAACATGGAGAAAGGAGGTGTCTTGGAGGCTAGTGCAAGCTAGGGTTCACTACTTGTGAGGTATAATTTCAATCAAATGGTTAATTAGTAGTTTAAATATTGCTAAAATAGGATTTTAAAGTGTTAATTTGGTTATAAGTGCTTGTTTAGGAAATTCAAGAAAAGGATTGAATTTGTAATTAGGGTTTGAAGCATTGTAAATGGGTTAAAATTAGTGTAGTGGCTATCTAGTGGTATAGTTGGGTTGTCTGTGTTAGATTGTGATAACCTTAATCGCTAATCTACGATGGTTACGCCAATTTTCAATTTTTAGTGCTTACTAGGTTTTCTAAATTATTAGGAGGTAAATTAATTGTGATATATTGACAATATTATTAGCATCTCCTACGACTTTTAGGGTGTGTGAATGCAAAATTTGGTTTGATCGGGTTTAGTTTTGACGGTTGCTCCGAAGCGACGATTCTAGTTAAGGTTTAGTGATTGTCGTGTGTGTTCCGCGCACCTAGTGCACATTGTGCCTAACTTGTGGACGTTGATCTTTTCATATTGTGACTAGCATCGTTTCTTGATGTGTAATCTTATGTTGTGTGTTATGCAATTTTAGGATTGGTTGCGGAAACATCGGACGCGGCGCACAAAGGCAAAGCGGTGGTTGGATCAGATTAGCGAGGCGTCCGGGTGAGTAGATGTATACATCTATGGGGAAATCGTCTGGATGGCGCGAGGCGCCCCATAGTTAGGATCACTTTATTACTTGCACACTATATGCATAGTTAGTTAGTTAACAATCTCATTCATACGTATATCTTTCTAGTTGTTCGTCTGCTGGCATTACATGGTTATCTATATACCTATGTGTGATATCACCTCTTAGGACAGTTACACCGTTACCATTGGCTCATGTTGCACGCGCACTATTCATGTGACACACACGCCTTTGGAAATTGCCATGCCACGAGCACTGTAGAACCTGCTTAGTTCATTATTAAACACTTGCACCATACATGATACATTGAATTGCATTGCATGTATATACCTCACTTCATCATCATGTTTATATAGATTCCTAACCACAAATCACATTGCATACCTTTGATATCATAAGCATTTATCATATACAACATGTTGGGTATTATGATTTTCTTGAGGATTTCAGTATTGATGAGATTTCTGGATTTTGGGGAAAACCGCAAGAATTTAACAAAAGCTTATTAGCATAAATTTTAAAATAAAGTTGCGGTTTTCTCGTGATGTATGTTATTGGATATATATGCCCTAGAGGCCTTCATTGTATAGGATGCTAGGGATATGTATGTACATGACAATCTTGCTTGATATAATAGTACGCTATTTGGTTTGTCTTTATCTTAACATATGATATATTTTACTTTGTATTTATATATAAATGTTGATAAAGCCCATAGGGTGTTTGCCTGACTACCGGCGTTGTGATGGCAGTCATACTTGTGGGAGCTGGATAGTCAATAGGCACATACTTAGATGTCCTTGGTCGCAGGAGTATCGAGACTAGGTATCGATACTCCGGAGTAGACTAGTGTATACATATCTAGACCCTGAGGAGGGGCGATGGATTGGTCCCGCAGCCATTGACGGAGTGCACCTAAGATTGTATACATATGCTCACTGGGTGTGAGTACACCGGACAGGACTCGCCGAGAACTGACTGGATGGTATTTATACCTAACGTCAGATAGCAGTTCTCAGGTGACATGTGTGCAGATAGTCCGTTGACTTAAGGTCGTCATTTGTCTCGTGTGAGTTCCCACTGTGCTTTGATTACTACCCTACCACGGTTCATAGGAGTCGTGCAAACAGGTTTTAGTTGGGCATAGTCCCGAGCTACATGGAGGCAGTGAGTGACTGTTAGGGATTCGTCTCTCCCGGTATAGGGAGTTGATATCGCACGGTGATCGGTTGGTCATTTCCATAAGTCCCTGGCCAGGGCTGATTGAGAATTACTGATGGACTGATCAGTAGATTCTCGGATGGTATTGAGCCATGCCGACACGACTTGTAAGGTTATTAGGGGTCTGACGTTTACCACCTCCCTAGACCATACATGCGATACTCTTAGACGAATAGACCGGACTGAGCGGATATTGTCACGGACAGGCTCAGTAGGAGTTCGGATGGGTTTCCTCATCGGCCTTCTTATCGACATCTACCTGGGGACCGTTACGTACAGCTAGTGCCGCTTGCGGTCTGTGGTTAAACCCACTGCCAGCGTAGTAGTCGAGTCTTTAGAGTCCCACACAGAGATTTCCCAACTCCAGGCGAAACGATATAGAGGACGTACGGTTTTACGACAAGGGTTCGGACGCATACGTGTTTAAACGCACGTACGACGTTCGGACAGTTTTTACTAGCCGGCTTTGGTTTAAGCCAGATTCTAGTATCAGGATATTGGATTTATACAGTCTAAAGTTTTTCCGTGTTTTCACGGATAGGAGGGGCGTTCTCATAATTTTTCGGGAAGCTTCTAGAAGCATGGTGACTTGAGGGTTAAGGTGGCATTGTCATTAAATGATATTGTGACTCATTATGTGTGATTCATCATGTCATTAATGCATTATTAAATACTTAATGACTCACATAGTGAATCACTCATAATTCATTAATGTAGCATGATGAATAATCTCATTTTATTCATTTATTCATTATGCTTCATATATCAAGTGAGAAACAATATCATTATCATAATTCATGTTCACCTTCTCTCTCCTCAAGCTCACTCTTTCTTCAAACCCTAATCCTACCACTCATGAGTTGAGATCAAGGATTAGAATAGACTAAACAATCCATAACCTAACTCTATATCATCTAAGTTCCTTTGATTAGCAACTAGAGAAACTTAGTTACCTCAAGTTTGGAGGTGAAGCTTGGATTAGTGTTCTCGGGTGGATCATCTATCACTTAGAGGATGCCGAGGAGGACGTAGAGAACGAAAAGACGAAGGACACGATTCACTAGGTATAATCTCTTTTCATAGTAGCTAAGAACTTCTATGGTTGTTGTTAATTATCGTTTAGTAAAGATCTTCGGTTAGTCGATGTTTGCTTCAAGAACAAGATCGTTTTTCATATTTCTGCCTCCCCGCTACTCGTGGTGATGTACATCGACTTACATATGTGTCGTCTACCATGAGTTTTCATGTTTTCTGTTGGATTTCGAGACCCGATTCGAGGAGTGGATGAACCGTCTCGGGTACATGGTAGGCCCGGTATGGTACCCCGGGGCAAGAAGATCGAGTTGTAGACGATGAGCCTGGCAGGGGAAGACTACCTACCGGTGATGTCTGGCGCGGCGGATATCTGGAGGATACCGACCGTTGTCGTGAGATTGATGATATGGGCCGATTCGGACTGTCGGAGCGCGAGGTATCGAGACATTGATATAGTGAGACATTGAGACAGATATATTTCCATATTTGGTGTCGATGCTTGACACGGTTTTCGGATGATTTCATTGATGGTACCTTGGCTATTGTACAGATATATTTTTTTCTAAGTTAAGAATGCAGAGATCATCATATTTAAACACTTAAAGATTTAGTGTTGATTTTGCATTCATGTGCATGCATACTAGTGGCATTACATCATATCTAGACATACATGTTGTGACGCATTTGCGTGAATTCTTACGATAGCCTTATTAGATGTTATTTTCTACTCACGAGCTGGCAACTCACCCCTATTGTGCCACAGTGTCTTGCAGGTCGGACCCGTCAGCCTCGTTGCGGCGGGCGTATCTTTTCATTGGCTTCTTTTGCTCAGACTCGCGACATTGCTCGTAGGTGGGTTGCGAGGACACTTTGTCTTTTTTTGTACTATACTTGTATCTAGTATTCTCCATTTACCATTTCTTATTTTGTATATGCGACCTAGTGTTGAGACTGAGAGAATTGTGTATATGTGGTTCCTCTGGGGTCGAGCTCACTTGAGCCGACGTTGTGTTTTTCTTATTTTTGTGCTTCTTTATGCTTATTTGCTTGATATTGCATATATATTACGTGTGGTTGTGATCCTTCTTGGGCGAAGAGCTAGCTCCCGCTTGGGGATGCCATTATTTCATTACAGGTTTATATATCTTGTTGTACCCATTTTGGGGGCTAGTATTTACAAAGTAGACTCTGCCGAAATTTTCGGAAATTTTTTGATGTTTTTAAAAAGGGATTAATATAACTTAATTGGTTTAAAATCGTTTTCATAAAAGGTTTTCCTTCACTCTTATTGTTTATAGTTTAGATTTTCTGAGCTTTGGCTGACTTAGGTTACTTTACGCCTTGAGACGTCTCGTAATCTAAGCGCCAGTCACGTTCCGTACTTTCGGGTCGTGACACTCCCCCGCCGTTCTGCCATTTTGAAGATTATCGTTGGATCGATCTCGGAAGCGCTTTCTTTGCTTTGATGAGGCTATGTCGCTCGAGACATTTGATGACGCTGAAGTGTCACGACCCGAAATTTGGCACGTGACGGCCCTTAAACCACGTAACGTCTCCAGGCGTAACGTAATTCAAGTAAGCCGAAAACCCAGCAATCTAAACCATCAAAAGTAGTAAATGATAATAACATTGTTAAAGCTTTTGAAATCTCAATCAAATTCTTTAAAGTCCAAATTTATTTCCTTTAAAAATTTGGCAGCACCTCCTTTGTAAAACAAGCCCCAAAAAGGGTACAACAAAAGATATAAGTAAAGTATCCCCAAACGGGAGTAAATCCATGCTCAAAGACGGAAAACAACCACCACCACAGATATACGACGCTGTAGCGAAGAAAAAGATGATATAAAGTGAACAGCATGAAAAACTCCAAGTCACAAATTGTTGGGTTATACTCACGCCCGAGCCTCCAAACGAGGCGGTTTGCGGAACAAAATTTTTTCTAGGGTTTTAAAAGGGGCGCAAAGATAACTCAAAACCCGGATCTTTACCATAAAACCAACTAGCAAACAAAGAGATGCTAACTACTATGATAGAAATCTCACCAAAAGAATAAAGTCCTTCGGTCTTCGTTCTTCATCCTTAGCTCCTTGCATCCACCTTGAACTTGCTTGGTCTTCTTTCCTTGCTCCGTCGGTCCTCCGGGATCGAGCTTGTTCTCCGGCCTTCCTTGGTCTTTGATGATCCACCCGGGGAATATGATCCATGGCTCAAGCTCTTTGCTAAATGTCAAAAGAGCAACTAGAGAACTTGGGATGCTAGTCCAAGTAATCTAGGATGTAGTTTGGATGTCTAAGTGTTTACTATCTCTTTTCTAACCTCTTCACTTGTTTCTCAACTCATGAGAATGTTAGTGAAGAGGAAGAAGATGAAGGTGGAGGAAAGCAAGAGGAGGGAGGAACTTGAGAGAAAATGGGAGCTTAAGAAATTATGAAGCATGAAGTGAGAGAAAATCACACACCTTGGTTTTGTGTATGAATTCTTTCAATAAACAATTAACAACCATGCTTCAATAGTAACTCCAAATGAATTATAAATTCATTTGTGAATTATTAAAGCATGGTCATCACCATTCCTCTCATACCTTTTACTTTACACCTCATTTCCAATTATCAAATAAAAGGAAAATACATAATGAGGTGTCCACCTTCTAGAAGGAAAACTGTAATAAATACGGATTTCCGTCTACTGTACATATATACTGTTAGTTGTGTGTATGCCCTAGAGGCCAGTATTGTACAGATGATGTATATTATATTGGATGCTTGGACATATATAGAGATGACTTTCTTGCTCGATATGATAGTATGCTATCTTGTTACTCTTTATCTTAACATGTACACTTGTCTCTTTAAACTGTCTTATAGTTACATGTTGGTAAAGCCCTTAGGATGTGTACTTGATTGCCTGGACTATGATGCAGATCATACTAGTGGGGACATGGTAGTCCATAAGTACATCCTTCAAAGTCCCTAGTCGTGGGTGTATCGAGACGGGGCATCGATATACCAGTGTAGACTAGCGTATACGCTTCTCGACCCATGAGATGGGCGATGGATGATCCCATATCCATTGGTGTTTGACATCAGAGATGGTTTACGGGTGCTCAGTGGAGACTGGGTACACTGGACGGACTCGCCGAGAACTCCCAGATGGTATTATACCTCACGTCAGATGGCAGTTCTCAGGTGACACTTGTGCAGGTTAGTCTGTAGACCCGAGATCGTCATAGAGTCTTGTGTGATTCCCACTGTGCTTTGATGTCCACCTTACCACGTCCACGAGGGCGTGCAAAACGGTGGTCTTTGGGTACAGTCCCGAGTCACATGGAGACAATGAGCGATAGGAGGGGTTTCGTCTCTCCCGGTATTGGGGGTTGATGTTGCGCTGTGCTCGATTGGCCGTAACAGGGAAGTCCCTGGCCAGGGCTGATCAGAGATTTGCTGGTAAGTGTTACCAGTAGTTTCTCGACCCGTTATGAGCCTCACATCGGCACGACTTATCGGTTATTGGGGTCTGACGTTTACCACCCCTAGACTTGATATGCGACATATCAGACGAACAGACCGGACTGTACGGTAAGTGTTACTGGTTGGATTCATAGGAGTGTGAGCGGGCTAACTCGTCGATCTTCTGATCGTTCAATACCCGGATAGCCGTTACGTTTAGCAGACCGCTTGCGGCTTGTGGATGCTTGATATGATCATCATCTGCTACCGGCGTATTGACGAGTCTTTAGAGTCCTATACAGAGGTTTCCTGGCTCAAGCGAAACGAAATAGGAGCGCATATGAGATATGTGCAGGACCGAGAATAATGCGTGTATGTGATACCGTGTTCAATTCTCGCGATGAATGTATCGATTGGTTATATGCGATATAACCTAGATATCGAATCAAGGATTGATTCGATAAGACGATACATAGGATACTAGTCGGTTATATGCGATATGACCGGATCGTTAAATCAAGTGTTGATTTAATGATTTAATGTATAATTATATATTTGATATATTACTTTGCATTAACTAGTATTGGTTCATTTTAAAAGGATTTTCTCACTTGATGCACATTGTATATGTGATATATTTTTGTGCACATGTTTGTATCATGTTTGATGATACTTGCTCATTTGGTTAAGTGTAAAGAATTAAACCATGGTTAAGTGATGATTAGGGTTTTGCTTTTTCATTTATTTGTTTGTTTATTTATTTGGAAAAGATTTAGATAAGAATGGTGGCTATGTTTGTTTCTAGTTGAAGCTTCATGAAGCTTTGACTTCTTAACCATTCTTGTCTTCATGCTTAACCCTAACCCATCCAAGTAACCATGGTCTATTCTCTACACTCTACCCTAGTTAGTTTATGATAAGTATTCATTTATTATTCATTTTAACTTAACACTTATCATAATTCTAGCTTCATCTTCTTCTTCATCTTCAAGAATGAAAACTTGATGCCATCAATGGCAATTTGAGCTAAAGTGTGAGAAATCCAATTCTAAAGTGAACCCACCTCCTATTTCTTCATCCACTACCTCTTGCCAAGTTGTTTTGGGTGTTTTCACAAGTTTCACAAATTTGTGAAGTCGGAGCTTGAACTTGTGATGCATCGACGTAGATCATCTTCGGCACGAAGCCGACGACCTAGTCCGCCCATTTCTCCGATCAAGCCGACGATTGAGTCCGGGATTCGAGATGGACAGCGAGAAGACGCCTACGTGGAGCCAAGGAAGTGGATATCCGGATCTACAAAGGTTGTAGCTTCTTATCTTTAGTTAAGTTGTTAACTAGATTCGTATATCGCCTAAACTTCTAGTCAACGATCCGTATTAGGGTTTCTCGGCACCCGTAAAATTTGAAATTGGCATGGTTGCTGCCTTGTGAGACTTCATTAGCGTGCTTAGGAACCCTACAGTGGTATCAGAGCCTAGCTAGAGCCTTAGGCGAAGTCTAGACGACGTTTGAAACCCGAACGAACCCGAAACCCTAAAACCCAAGTGCTCTCTGGACTTTTTCTAAAATCTGGGATTTTTCCATATTAAAAATGCTTAAAAAATTCAGCAGGGAATTCTAAGAATTACGATGCAAAATTTATCCCATGAACAGTATATAGTGCGGCGGAACCGCGGCAGAAGCCTGGCTTCTGCGGCGGTTCCGCGGCAAGATGATGACGTCATCATCCCCTTTTTGCACAGTAACTCTTATTTAATTATGCTGAGTTTTCTGGGAATTTTTAATTTGACTCAAGAGTCGAGTGTTCTGGGGTTGCATTGGGAATCGGTATTTCGATCGGATTATCAAACTTTGTCTAAGTGCTTTCCGGATAATTTATGAATATGTTAAAAAGTTCGACTGGATATAAATACCCAACTTTTCCCCTGCCGGAAAATTGCTAAGTGTTGGATTTTTCTGTGATTTAAAGACGTTCTAAGTAGTGCAAGTAATGCGATGGTCCCTCTAGAAGACAACAAACCTTAACTCGATTATGTGACCGTCTTGAACTGCCCTTTGAACCTTCGGGTTTGGGGCAGTACGGCGTGCCACATGTGAGGCGTTGGCTTGACCCTTCTACGGCTGGACCGTTGGTACTGAGGCATGAAGTGAATGTCTTTGAACCTATTTCATGTGTTGAACGGTTTCGAGAAAACTTGGGTGTTCGAATGTTCGATCGGAAAGTTTAATATATTCTATTTATCCGGAATGGGATACAATAATTGGAATTCACAAACAGTTATGAGATAACTGAATGAATGTTATAAATCTAGCGGTTTAGTCCCATATGATATTGAAAAGAGTTTTCGATAATGAGACTAAAATGCGGGGTTTATAGCTGTTAGGCATGTGATGTCTAAGTATTTCATTTGATTAGGCATGTGATGTCTAAAGAGGTTGCGGATTCCAATTGTTGTAGTTTTACACTTTCTTTTCTGTGACCGTAAGTGTAATATGTGATATCGCCGGTTTCGTTGCTATATGTCAACGACAATTGGGATACGCATGTTTACTTACGTTGATGACATGTGTTGTTATGTATTGCTGGATATGTTATATTGGATCGTCGTGTTCGAATAGCCGGGGGTTTTTATGTGAGATGAGTGTTTTTCATTTTCATTCATGTAAAAACTTGTATGTAATATTCTTTTATTTGGGGCACTTCCAGGTTGCGGAAGTGGTCACCTTTTGTATATTATTTACTTTTCTGCATTAGGATAGACCCAAGGAGGGGAGCACAAGTAACCGGGTTCTAGGGTTCAGTGGGAGACCATCTCGAGGAGTCGAGTCCGGGTTTTCTAACCCTAGAATTGGTAGGGTTGCTTGCCGCTCTCGTAGGGGTCTAGGGGTGTGGGATTGGCTATTCATCACGACCGTGGAATCCGTGTTTTATACTGGCTCGTATTAAAAACACGGACGTCTTAGTATATCCAATATTTCATATGTTTCTTCTGCTGCGATATCTGTGATGTGATCATGTGATGTTCTGTGATAGATACTTTATATAGTATATATATGATATATTATATAGACTTTACTTATGTTTTGCACCTGCACTAGCCCTGCCCTGCTCTGTCGTTAGTTACCTAACCTAACGGTGCACGAGGGGACATCGAGGCGAATGCGGATGGCATAAGTGTACGTCGTATTTATCTGTGATGTTTAGGTGACTTAAATGATGGGACTTCATTAATGTGATTAATGAAAGAAAAGAAACCTAAGATGTTGTAGAATCAAATTTTGAACAAAACAGGTAGCTACAGTTCTTTCTTTGCATAGCGGTATATATGATATACCCTGCACCTTATTCGATGAGGAAAGGACCGAGATCCCTTCACCGGGAGTGACTCCTTTAGCAATAACTGGCAGATGCTACACACTCGGTTTGACTTTTGATTGCTTCTATAGTTTCTGCTTTGCACAGTGATATATATGATATATCCCGCACCTCATTCGACGAGGAAAGGGCCGACGATCCCTTCACCGGGAGTGACCCCTTTAGCAAAACTAGAAAAGCCTCAAAATCACTCCATTTCAAAACTTAATTTGATTCTACAACGATATCAAGTTCATTACGCTCATGGTTTTCAGAAAAACCTGTCGTAGCCCTCCGTCATTTCAGATAAGTCCTGTTTAGTATTCGTGCTGCGTTTGTTGACCTTGTCAAGGCGCAGTGTGCGGTAGCTAACCAGTATTTATCTGCTTATGCATATGATGCAGATTGAGTTAGGGTAGTCGTACGGCCTTGTTGACCTTGTCAAGGGTCGTGCGGGTGGGTTTAATTCAATCAAGAAATGACGGGTTGAACTTGACTTACGGTCTATGGTTTGTTGACCTTGTCAAGGTCATAGATCGTTTGGGGCAAAATATTATCGGGAATTTCAAGTGTTGAAATTTACAATGAGATTGCATATCTTCTATGAGATAGTTGGATCCCGATACCCACTGCGAGTAAGAGTTACTCCTGGGAGAGTTTTCCACACTACAATTAGCCGATCAAGTAGGTGTCTAGAAAGGTGTCAACGGGGTTACGCCTCTGGGAAAACGAGGTTTTACATTAATTAGGTTCGTGCGAAAGCACGGGGGACCTCCCTCAAAGTACCGACACTGGCCTGGCTGAAAGATCGACGAAGTTGTAGGGTGTAATTAATCCCGGCTAGTCTTTCCTTTTAGGGTTTGAAGGAAGATTTGATAAAAACCTGTGGGAGCCATCCTGATTAGATAAGATAATAACCAATCTGATCTTGCACGAGCATACGCTAAAGTGTTTTCTTCTCTCTCTCTCCAGGTAGCGACCATTTCATGCCTTAATCAAGATAATAATATGGATGTATTGACCGAACCCGCATGTTATACTGTGCTGGGGAACGTTGGTTCCGTTCTTTCTTATAAGAGTTATAGGACTGAACAGGATATAGGGGAATACCAGGATTCCCATGCCACCCGAATGAAGAAAGTACATGTTGATGCATTTTCTTCGGGTGTGTTCGTTACAGAGAACTGTTTCTCCATTTGCCCTACGTCCTGGGTATTAGATACCGGATCAGGATCCCATATATGTAATCAATTACATGGGCTTAGAAAAGGTAGAGAACTTGGAGAAGGTGATAAAGACATTAGAGTTGGAAATGATGCAATTGTTGCAGCTAAGACTGTCGGGGAATATCACCTTGTGTTACCAACTGGTAATACATTGGTTCTGAACGAATGCTATTACATGCCGAACCTGATATGCAACATTATATCGGTTTCTTTATTGAGTAAAGAGGGATATAATTTTGTATTACAGGATGATGTTATGAACATTTTCCGTAACCAAAAGTTGGTTGGATCAGGCACGTTGTGCAATGGCATTTATGTTCTTAATCAAACAACAGTTCTGAGTATAACAAACACACACAAGAGGAAGAGTTCTGAACTGAACGAATCCTTCTTGTGGCATTGTAGACTGGGTCACATCAATGCGACACGACTGGCTAAGTTGCATAAGGATGGATATTTGAAACCATTCGAATTTTCATCTTATGACACTTGCCAGTCATGTCTCAAAGGCAAGATGACCAAAACTCCGTTTACGGGACACGGAGAAAGAGTTACCGAACTCTTAGGACTAATACATAGTGATGTATGCGGTCCCATGTTTACACATGCCAGGGATGGTTCTTCGTACTTCATTACATTCACTGACGATCTTTCTAGATTCGGATATGTGTTCCTGATGAAACACAAATCAGAAGCTTTTGAGAAATTTAGAGAATATAAACAAGAAGTCGAAAACCAAACCGGAAAAAGTATTAAAATCCTTCTATCTGATCGAGGAGGTGAATACTTGAGCAATGAATTCTTGGACTTCCTAAAAGAGAATGGGATTCTCTCTCAGCTGACTCCTCCATATACACCACAGCACAACGGTGTATCAGAACGGAGGAACCGCACCCTATTAGATATGGTGCGCTCTATGATGAGCACAGCTGAGTTACCTATTTCCTTCTGGGGATATGCGCTGGAGACAGCAGCATACCTATTGAATCAAGTTCCATCTAAATCTGTACCTACCACACCATATGAGATATGGAGTGGGAAGAGACCATATCTTAAACGAGTTAAGATATGGGGTTGTCCAGCTTATGTCAAAAGACAAAATCCGGACAAGCTCGAGGCACAGTCAGTTCTTTGCAAGTTTGTGGGATATCCAAAGAATTCATATGGGTATTTTTTCTACCACAGTGAGGAACAAAAAGTGTTTGTTGCTCAACATGCCACCTTTTTAGAAAAGGAATTCCTTGAAAAAGAAATTAGTGGCAAAGTGGTAGAGCTGGAAGAGGTTCCAGATACACAAACCGTAACTGAAGATTTAGTGGAACCAGAAGATTCAGTAGCTCCAAATGAACCTCAGCCTCTCCGCCGATCTAGTAGGGTTCCTCGCCCACCTGAGAGATACTACGGTTTTCTCATGGATGGTGGGAGCGAGGATTGCATCATGAAGGATGATGACCCAACTAGCTTCGAGCAGGCCATCACGAGTAGGGACTCAGTGAAATGGCTGGATGCTATGCGGTCCGAGATGGAATCCATGTACACCAACAAAGTATGGACTTTGGAAGTTGCTCCTGAAGGGGTAAAACCCATTAGGAGCAAGTGGATCTTCAAGAAAAAACTTGGTGTAGATGGGAAAGTGGAGACTTTCAAAGCTAGACTTGTTGCAAATGGTTTTCGCCAAAGACCAGGTGTGGACTATGATGAAACCTTTTCTCCAGTGGCTATGCTTAAATCCATCCGGATCATGCTTGCCATCGCTGCATATCATGATTACGAAATCTGGCAAATGGATGTTAAGACCGCCTTTCTAAATGGTGATTTAGAAGAGTGCGTGTACATGATTCAGCCAGAGGGCTTCGTAGATAGTGGGAGCAGCGGGAAGGTGTGCAAGCTGCTTAAATCCATTTATGGATTAAAGCAAGCATCGCGGAGTTGGAACATCTGCTTTGACGTCGTTATCAAAGAGTTTGATTTCGTCAAAAATCCAGATGAACCTTGTATCTACAAGAAGGTGGCAGAGAGTAAGGTAGTCTTCCTCGTATTGTACGTGGACGACATACTCTTGATAGGAAATGATATTCCTATGCTGCAATCGGTCAAGCTCTTCTTATCACAAAGATTCTCAATGAAAGATCTTGGTGATGCCTCCTGCATATTGGGAATCAGGATCTATAGAGATAGATCCAAACGGATATTGGGATTGTCCCAATCCAGGTACATTGACACTATACTAAAGAGGTTTAGTATGGAAGAATCCAAGCGTGGGAACCAACCCACGATCTCTGGACTCACTCCCTCCAAAGAGATGTCTCCCAAGACTGATTTGGAGAGAGCTCGCATGCAAGGGATACCCTATGCTTCAGCAGTAGGCTCTATCATGTATGCGATGTTATGTACCAGACCCGATGTTGCATACTCACTAAGTGTAGTGAGTCGGTATCAAGCAGATCCTGGAGATAGTCACTGGACAGTTGTGAAGAACATTCTCAAGTACTTGCGAAGGACTAGAGATATGTTCTTGGTGTATGGTAACGGAGAACTCCAAGTGGAGTCCTTTACCGATTCGAGCTTCCAGAGTGATAAGGACGACTCTAAGTCGCAGTCGGGATTTGTCTTTACCCTTTACGGAGGGGAGGTTAGCTGGAAGAGTTCCAAGCAGGAAACCGTCGCAGACTCGACGATGGAGGCTGAATACATCGCTGCCAACGATGCTGCCAAAGAGGCTGTCTGGATCAAGAAGTTCATTAGTGAACTTGGAGTGGTTCCATCCATTGAGCATCCAATACCTTTGTATTGCGATAACAATGGAGCGGTAGCTTTGGCCAAGGAACCCAGGTTCCATCAGCGGTCCAGGCATATTCTGAGGCGGTATCACCTGATCCGGGAGATAGTTGATCGCCGGGAGATCGAGGTCAGGAGAGTTGACACGAAGAACAACACGGCAGATCCACTCACGAAGGCCATTCCCCAGATACAGTTTGAGAGACTCTTCGGGATGCTCGGTATGCGATACTACAGCAGCTGGCCCTAGTGCAAGTGGGAGATTGTTAGTTGTGTGTATGCCCTAGAGGCCAGTATTGTACAGATGATGTATATTATATTGGATGCTTGGACATATATAGAGATGATTTTCTTGCTCGATATGATAGTATGCTATCTGGTTACTCTTTATCTTAACATGTACACTTGTCTCTTTAAACTGTCTTATAGTTACATGTTGGTAAAGCCTTTAGGATGTGTACTTGACTGCCTGGACTATGATGCAGATCATACTAGTGGGGACATGGTAGTCCATAAGTACATCCTTCAAAGTCCCTAGTCATGGGTGTATCGAGACGGGGCATCGATATACCAGTGTAGACTAGCGTATACGCTTCTCGACCCATGAGATGGGCGATGGATGATCCCATATCCATTGGTGTTTGACATCAGAGATGGTATACGGGTGCTCAGTGGAGACTGGGTATACTGGACGGACTCGCCGAGAACTCCCAGATGGTATTATACCTCACGTCAGATGGCAGTTCTCAGGTGACACTTATGCAGGTTAGTCTGTAGACCCGAGATCGTCATAGAGTCTTGTGTGATTCCCACTGTGCTTTGATCTCCACCTTACCACGTCCATGAGGGCGTGTAAAACGGTGGTCTTTGGGTACAGTCCCGAGTCACATGGAGACAATGAGCGATAGGAGGGGTTTCGTCTCTCCCGGTATTGGGGGTTGATATTGCGCTGTGCTCGATTGGCCGTAACAGGGAAGTCCCTGGCCAGGGCTGATCAGAGATTTGCTGGTAAGTGTTACCAGTAGTTTCTCGACCCGTTATGAGCCTCACATCGGCACGACTTATCGGTTATTGCGGTCTGACGTTTACCACCCCTAGACTTGATATGCGACATATCAGACGAACAGACCGGACTGTACGGTAAGTGTTACTGGTTGGATTCACAGGAGTGTGAGCGGGCTAGCTCGTCTCTTCTGATCGTTCTATACCCGGATGGCCGTTATGTTTAGCAGACCGCTTGCGGCTTGTGGATGCTTGATATGATCATCATCTGCTACCGGTGTATTGACGAGTCTTTAGAGTCCTACACAGAGGTTTCCTGGCTCAAGCGAAACGAAATAGGAGCGCATATGAGATATGTGCAGGACCGAGAATAATGCGTGTATGTGATACCGTGTTCAATTCTCGCGATGAATGTATCGATTGGTTATATGCGATATAACCTAGATATCGAATCAAGGATTGATTCGATAAGACGATACATAGGATACTAGTCGGTTATATGCGATATGACCGGATCGTTAAATCAAGTGTTGATTTAATGATTTAATGTATAATTATATATTTGATATATTACTTTGCATTAACTAGTATTGGTTCATTTTAAAAGGATTTTCTCACTTGATGCACATTGTATATGTGATATATTTTTGTGCACATGTTTGTATCATGTTTGATGATACTTGCTCATTTGGTTAAGTGTAAAGAATTAAACCATGGTTAAGTGATGATTAGGGTTTTGCTTTTTCATTTATTTATTTGTTTATTTATTTGGAAAAGATTTAGATAAGAATGGTGGCTATGTTTGTTTCTAGTTGAAGCTTCATGAAGCTTTGACTTCTTAACCATTCTTGTCTTCATGCTTAACCCTAACCCATCCAAGTAACCATGGTCTATTCTCTACACTCTACCCTAGTTAGTTTATGATAAGTATTCATTTATTATTCATTTTAACTTAACACTGATCATAATTCTAGCTTCATCTTCTTCTTCATCTTTAAGAATGAAAACTTGATGCCATCAATGGCAATTTGAGCTAAAGTGTGAGAAATCCAATTCTAAAGTGAACCCACCTCCTATTTCTTCATCCTCTACCTCTTGCCAAGTTGTTTTGGGTGTTTTCTTCACAAGTTTCACAAATTTGTGAAGTCGGAGCTTGAACTTGTGATGCCTCGACGTAGATCATCTTTGGCACGAAGCCGACGACCTAGTCCGCCCATTTCTCCGATCAAGCCGACGATTGAGTCCGGGATTCGAGATGGACAGTGAGAGGACGCCTACGTGGAGCCAAGGAAGTGGATATCCGGATCTACAAAGGTTGTAGCTTCTTATCTTTAGTTAAGTTGTTAACTAGATTCGTATATCGCCTAAACTTCTAGTCAACGATCCGTATTAGGGTTTCTCGGCATCCGTAAAATTTGAAATTGGCATGGTTGATGCCTTGTGAGACTTCATTAGCGTGCCTAGGAACCCTACATATACCGGCAATCAGATAAAAATCCGAACGCCCAAAGAGATAGAATAACACGAAGAACGTAATACTAGAATATATATATCGAAATACATATACGTAAATTATTAAATCAATACCTGATTTAATAATCCGGCTCAAACCTTAGCCGGCTAGTATTACAAACTGTCCGATCAAAATCCGAGTACAAAGTACATCAACTGATCGAACCTTGCACGTATCCTATACGGATACTACATCATTTCGCCTGGATCAAGGAAACCCTCTGTGTGGGACTCTGAAGACTCGACAGTACTCTGGCAGTGGGTTTAACCATAAGCACGTCAGCGGCACTAGCTGTACGTAACGGCTACCCAGGTACCTGTCGAAAAGGAAGGCCGACGAGCAAGCTCGTCCGAACTCCTACTGAGCCTATCCGTGACAATATCCATACAGTCCGGTCTCTTCATCAAAGAGTATCGCATATCGGTTCTAGGGGGATGGTAAACGTCAGACCCTAATAACCTGATAAGTCATGCCGATGTGGCTCAGGACCTATCCGGGAAACTACTGATCAACCTATCAGTAAATTCCATCTGCCTTGGCCAAGGTCTTATGGTCCTGACCAATCGAATCACATACGACATCGACTCCCTATACCGGGAGAGACGAATCCCCGACAATCGCTCACTGCCTCCATGTGGCTCGGGACTGAACCAACCAAAACCTGTTTGCACGACTCAGTAGAGCCGTGGTAGGGTAGTGATCAATGTTCAGTGGGAACTCACACGAGACAAATGCCTATCTCGGGTCCAAGGACTAACCTGTACACATGTCACCTGAGAACTTCCATCTGACGATAGGTATAGTACCACATGAAAGTTCTCGGTGAGTCCGTCCAGTGTACTCACCCCAGTGAGCACCTGTATACGATCTTGGGTACATCAGACCAATGGCTGCGGGTCCAACCTGTTAGATATATGTATGCCCTAGAGGCCATTATGTGATAGTGGATGTATCTATACATGTATATATATTCAGTTTGCATTCTTGCTCGACATGATAGTATGCTATCTGGTTCTTCTTTATCTGACATGTTTATTTGATCATGCTTCTATTCATTCATACATGCTGATAAAGCCCTGAGGATATCGGCTTGACTACTCTGATTATGATGGAGATCATACTAGTGGGACATCTGTAGTCTATAAGCATATCCTGAAATGTCCCTAGTCGTAGGTATATCGAGATGGGGCATTGATATACCAGAGTAGACTAGCGTATATGATACTAGACCCATACGATGGGCGATGGATGTTCCCACATTCATCGATGTTTGACATCAAGATCATATACGGGTGCTCAGTGGTGACTGGGTACACTGGACGGACTCACCGAGAACTCCTATATGGAATTATATCTATCGTCGGATAGCAGTTCTCAGGTGACACTGGTACAGGTTAGTCTGTAGACCCGAGATCGTCATGGAGTCTTGTGTGTTCTCCCACTGCACTTTGATTGCCACCCTACCACGGCTCTACTGAGTCGTGCAAACAGGTGGCCGTTGGGTACAGTCCCGAGACACACGAAGACGATGAGCGATAGGAGGGGTTTCGTCTCTCCCGGTATTGGGAGTTGATGCTGTGCAGTGCCCGACTGGTTATAACAGCAAGTCCCTGGCCAGGGCTGCTGAGATTTATTGATAAGTGTTATCAGTAGTTTCTCGATCTGTTATAGACCATTCACCGACACGACTTATTGAGTTATTGGGGTCGACGTGACCATCCCTAGGCTCTATATGCAGCATATCTGACGAAGAGACCGGACTGTACGGTAGTGTTGCCGGATGGCTCGACGGGAGTTGTAGCAGGTTCGCTTGTTGTCTTCTGATCGCTCAATACCCGGGTGGCCGTTACGTTTAGCTGACCGCTTGCGGCTTGAGGGTACTTGATATGATCATTACCCTCTGCCGGCGTATTGACGAGTCTTAGAGTCCCACAAAGGAGTTACCCAGTCCAGGCGAAACGTTGTGGTGCGCATATGCGATATGCGCATGCACCCGATTGAAATGTGCGTATATGATACCGAACATTGATCGGGTGAACTACTTTTGGTGGGGTCATATGAGATATGACCGGATTGATAAATCAAGTGTTGATTTATCATTTAACCATTAGTTTTCTCACTTAAAACCTTTTCTTGGATGATGGATGTGTGCATGCATGTGTGCTTTTCTTTCTTTCTTTCATGCTAGTTTTATGCACATGAAGATGTGCATACATGCACACATACATACACTCATCCATCATGGTTGTTAGCATATGGAAATGGTGGCAATATAAGACTCACACCATGGATTATATTATGGATTATTATTTAATTTTGGTTTAAAGTAAAATGAAAAAGGGAAGGATAATCATTCATGCTTCTACATTCTTCCTTTGACCTAACCATGCTCAACTACCACTAACCTTAGGTTATCCTTCTCTTTATCATTCCAAACTAAAGTTAAATAATGTCTCCATCACTTTAACCATGGTTCATAGCATGAAGGAATAAAATATATGTTGATATATTTCTTTTACTTCACTTGAGTTATTTTTTATCTCTTGTTAAAATTGCCACCATCTTCTTCCTCTAGCTCCTTTGCTCTCTAGTTCTTTCTAGTGATCAAATACCACTCAAAGATAGGTTTTTGGAGTGAGAAACCTAACCACAACATCATTCTACACAAGCTTAGCCGCTTCGTTTAGAGTGTTCTCTTCGGTTTGTCGAAGTTGCGAGCTTGGACGGATATCTCCGTGGTGGATCGTCGTGGATACAAGGAGACATCAAAAGGACCTTCGTTCAACACCTTAGAGACCAAGGAGTCCAGCGAAGGGGAGCTACAAAGGTTGTAGCCTTCAAACCCTTAACTTTACTAGCTTAAAGTTTCATAACCCTAATTTTCTAGGATCGATCCCTTTGCATGTTAGTTTAGCACCTTAAAAATTATAACTTTGGGTCATGTGATGCTTCAAAACACTTCATAGGGTGCTATACTAACCTTTCATTGGTATCAGAGCCGACCTAGAACATTAGGCGACGTTTTTACGAAGTGAAAACCCCGATCGGACAAAAATACGATATTTTGGGATGCTCTCTGGAAATTTTCTAAATTTTGACATTTTGCAGAATTAAAAATATGTAAAAAATACAGCAGGAAAATATAAGGATTACGGTACAAAAATTTTCAGGTGAACAGTGCTTCTAGCCGCGGAAACGCGGCCTAAGCTTGCTTAGGCCGCTGTTCCGCGGCCGTACATATGAATTGATGGATATATTTTGCACAGTAATGCATGAATCTGCTTGTATAAATTTTTGGATATTTTTAATCTGTATTTGGTTTTGAAAAATTCTGGAGGTGGTTTTGGACTTGTCATTTCAATCGGGATTTTCATTTCGTAACTTTTCCGGGTAAACTAGAAAGTATTGAAGTGTTTGAACGAATATCATTTACTCAATATTCACGGGGTTTAAATAGTTTGGAAATGCGTGCAAGTCTTTTTGTGGTGGTCCATCTAGAAGACAACAAACCTTAACTCGATTATGTGACCGTCTCGAACTGCCCTTTGAACCTTAGGGTTTGGGGCAGTACGGCGTGCCACATGTGAGGCGTTGGCTTGACCCTTCTACGGCTGGACCGCTACTACTGTGTCACACACTCCGGATGTTTGAACCCTGCTCAAGTGTTGAGCTTTAATGAATCTTGGGTGCTTGATTGTTCGTTCGAAAACTTTAATACTGTCTGTTTGTCTGGAATGTGATACAATATGTGGAATTCATATAGTGTAGGCATGAAATACGAAATATGTGATATTTCGCATTTATGATGTCTAAAGAGAATCTGGATTCCAAATATTGTAGTTTTACACTTTCTTTTCTGTGACCGTAAGTGTAGTATGTTAGATATCGCCGGTTTCGTTGCTATACATCAACGACAATCGGGGTACGCATACTTACTTACGTTGATGATATGTGATATTATGTGTTGCTGAGATATGATGTGTAGGATTGTCGCGATCGAATAGCCGGGGGTTTTTTGTGAGATGAGAGTTTTGTATTTTCATTCATGTAAATTCAAATGTAATGTAATATTCTTTTATTTGGGGCACTTCCAGGTTGTGGTTGTGTCACCCGTGTTGTATATTATTTACTTTTCCGCATTAGGATGGACCCAAGGAGGGGAGCACAGGTGACCGGGTTCTGGGGTTCAGTAGGAGGCCATCTCGAGGAGTCGAGACCGGGTCTCCTAAACTCCAGGATTGGTAGGGTCACTTGCCGCTCTCGTAGGGGTCCAGGGTGTGGGCTTGGCCATTCATCGCGACTGTGGAATCCGTATTTTCTATTCTGGCTAAATACTAAATACGGACGTCCTAGTATATCCCACGTTATATCGATATTTCTGCTGCTTGTGTTCTGTGATATCTGAGACGAATGACATATTATATATATGATATATAGTAGACGTTGCTTATGTTTTACACCCGCGCTAGTCCCGTCCCGGTATGCCGTTAGTTAAGTAACCTAACGGTGCATAACGGAACATTGCGGCGAATGCGGATGGCATAAGCGTACGTGTTATTTTCGTTTCTTTTCTGTGATTGGCTTAAGGACTTAAATGATGGGATTACATTAATGTGATTAATGTAAAGAAAATAAACCTAAAAATATGTTGTAGAATCGGATTTAAAAACTATTCGGCTATTTATGAAAAAGCTATATTTCAAAACTGCGGAGCTTAAGCCACTCCTTTTGAAAACCTTTTGATTCTACAACGATATCAAGCTCAAAGCGTTAAAGATTTTCTTAAAAATCATCCGCAACCCTCCGTCATTTTAGGAAGTAGAGTACTTAGTATTCGTGCTACGTTTGTTAACCTTAGCCAAGGCGTAGTGTACGGTAGCTAAGTGATGTCTTCCTACAAACGCATAAGATGCAGATTAATTAGGACGGGCATATGACTTTGTTGACCTTAACCAAGGGTCATGTGAACGGGTCTAATTAATCAAGAAATGACGGGTTAAGCTTGACTAGTGCTCGTGATTTGTTGACCTTAGCCAAGGTCACGAGTATTAGGGGTAAAAACCACATCGGGAATTTCAAGTGTTGAAATTTGCAATGAGATTGCATACCTTCCATATGATGTTTGGATCCCGATCCCACTGTGGGCAATAGTTGCTCCTAGGAGAGTTTTACAGTTTGCAATTAGCTAACTCATTAGGTGTCTAGAAAGGTGTTAACGGGGCTCCGCCTCTGGGAAAACGAGGTTTACTCTAATTAGGTCCGTGCGAAAGCACGGGGAACCTCCCTCAAAGTACCGACATTGGCCTGGCTGAACGGTTAGCGAAGTTGTAGACTGTAATTAATCCTGGCTAGTTTTTCTTTTTAAGGTTTGAAAGAAAACTTGATAAAAAGCAGTGGGAAACATCGATTAGACAAGATAATAAACCAATCTAATCTGTGCAAGAGCTTTCGCTGAGTGTATTCTTTTCTCTCTCTTAATGGCAGATACCAATGACTGGACTTAAGCTTCTACTAGATAAGAACAAACTGAATGGGACCAACTATAAAGACTGGCTAAGGAATCTGAAGATCGCCTTGACTTATGATAAAGTATCATATGTCCTCACGGCTTCAGCCCCGCCCGTCCCAGGCCCAAAATCCTCAGTTGCGGACATTGAAGTCCGCAAGACATGGGACGCTGACTGTGCCACGGCAAAATGCCTCGCGCTTGCATCGATGGACAACATACATCAAAAGCAGCACGAGGACATGGACATTCACAGGATATTGCTCCATACAAAGGAGTTGTATGGGGAGCAGTCCCGCGTATTACGATACGAAGCATCGAAGAAACTATTTCAGATGCGGATGGCCCCTGGCACACCAGTAGGAGACCATGTTTTGAAGATGATAGCTCTTATAGAAGAGCTTGAGGACCTCGGATGGACAATGGACAATGAACAATATATAGATATTATTCTGCAGTCCCTCCCCTCCACCTTTGCTCAGTTCATAGTGAACTTTAACATGCATGGCATGGAGAAGGAACTCCCTGAACTCCTTAATATGTTAAGGAGTGCAGAGAGCACTATGAAGTCAGCAAAGACTCCCGTTATGACTATTGGACAGTCTTCTTCTTCTCGCCCGAAAGCTAAGGCCAAGGGAAAGAAAAAGAAGAAACCCACTAATCCTAAGGGAGGAGTCAAAAAGGTGAAGGGAAAGGGAAAGTCCACAGCTGGAGATCCGGGGAAGGGCGAGTGTTTTCATTGCCACAAGACAGGACATTGGAAGCGCAATTGCACGGAGTACCTAAGTCTCAAGAAGAAGCATGGTGATGCTTCTGCTTCAGGTGCGTTTGTGACTGAAAACTGTTTTTCTATAAACTCTGCTTCCTGGGTATTGGATACCGGTTCAGGTTCTCATATTTGCAATTCTATGCAGGGGCTGAGAAATAGCAAGGTTTTGAGGACAGGTGACCATACTCTCCGCGTTGGAAATAGTTCCAATGTACATACAGTCGCAGTGGGAGAGTATCACTTGGGGTTGCCATCTGGATGTATTTTGATTTTGAATCCATGTTATTTTGTACCAAGTATGCTATGTAATATAATATCCGTTTCTTTGTTAGACAATGAAGGGTATAATTTTGTGTTGCAGAACAATGTTATGAACATTCACCTAAATCAAATGTTGGTTGGGTATGGTACGCTTAATAACGGAATATATGTCCTAAATCAACACACAGTTTTCAGTAAACAACACACTAATAAAAGAAAGCTTTCAGAATTAAATGAAGCTTTTCTTTGGCACTGTAGACTTGGTCATATTAACGAAACAAGACTAAACAAGTTACACAAAGATGGATATTTAAATCCTTTTGAATATAAATCTTATGCGACTTGCCAGTCTTGTATCAAGGGTAAAATGACCAAAACTCCGTTTACCGGACACGGAGAAAGAGCTACTCAGCTCCTGGGCCTCATACATAGTGATGTATGTGGGCCTATGTCTACACAGGCTAGAGGCGGTTTTTCATACTTCATTACATTCACTGACGATTTCTCAAGATTCGGTCATGTATTTTTATTAAAGCACAAGTCCGACGCTTTCGAGAAATTCATTGAATATAAACAAGAAGTAGAAAAACAAACCGGCTTGAGTATTAAGATGCTTCGATCAGATCGAGGTGGAGAGTATCTCAGTACAGAATTTGCAAACTTCCTAAAAGAGAATGGGATTCTCTCTTAGCTCACTCCTCCTTACACACCACAGCACAACGGTGTGTCAGAACGACGAAATAGGACCCTATTAGATATGGTCCGGTCCATGATGAGTGACGCTGAGTTACCAGTCTCGTTTTGGGGGCATGCATTGGAGACTGCAGCGTTTCTACTAAACAGGGTTCCAACCAAAGCCGTGTCTACCACGCCATATGAGATATGGCATGGGAAGAGACCATCTCTTAAGAGAATTAAGATTTGGGGTTGCCCGGCCTATGTTAAAAAGCAGAATCCGGACAAACTCGAGACACGGTCAGTCATGTGTAACTTTGTAGGATATCCAAAGAATTCTTATGGATATCTGTTCTACCATAAAGAGGAACAAAAAGTGTTTGTTTCTCAACATGCCACATTCTTGGAAAAAGAGTTTTTCACAGATAAAGATGATGGCAAAGTGGTGGATCTAGAAGAGGTTCTAGAGACACAAACTACAAATGACGATTTGGTTGAACCGACTGTTGCAGCAGAAACTGAAGAACCTCGGCCACTCCGTAGGTCTGGTAGGACTTCTCGCCCACCGGAGAGGTACTACGGTTTCCTCATTGATGGTGACAGAGAATACTGTATCATGGAAGATGATGATCCTACCAGTTTTCAGCAAGCTATCACGAGTGGTGACTCTGTGAAGTTACTGGATGCCATGAGATCCGAAATGGAGTCCATGTACACCAACAAAGTATGGACTTTGGACGTTGTACCCCCTGGGGTAAAACCTGTAGGGTGCAAATGGATCTTTAAAAGAAAGATTGGTGTGGATGGGCAGGTAGAGACCTATAAGGCAAGACTTGTGGCGAAAGGTTTTCGTCAAAGACCAGGTTTGGACTATGACGAAACTTTTTCGCCCGTAGCCATACTTAAATCCATTCGGATCCTACTTGCTATTGCTGCTCACTACGACTATGAAATCTGGCAGATGGACGTTAAAACAGCATTTCTAAATGGAGATTTAGAAGAATGCGTTTATATGGATCAGCCAGAGGGCTTCATTGACAGTGGGAGCAGCGAGAAAGCATGTAGATTGCTTAAATCCATATATGGGTTAAAGCAGGTATCTCGGAGTTGGAACATCTGTTTCGATGATGTTATCAAAGAGTTTGATTTCATCAAAAATCCAGATGAACCTTGTGTTTATAGGAAGGCTGTAGGAAGAGCTGTCACATTCCTCGTATTGTACGTGGATGACATTCTTCTGATAGGAAATGATATTCCTATGCTACAGTCGGTCAAATCATTCTTATCACTGAGGTTCTCCATGAAGGACCTGGGTGATGCCGCATACATCCTGGGCATAAGGATCTATAGGGATAGATCCAAAAAGTTATTGGGACTGTCCCAAACCAGGTACATCAACACCATCCTAAAGAGGTTTAGTATGGAAGACTCCAAGCGGGGTGCCTTACCCGCTTGCCATGGAGTCACTCTCTCCAAGGATTCTTGTCCAAAGACCGATGAAGAGAGAGCTCGCATGAGCATTATACCTTATGCTTCGGCAGTAGGATCTATAATGTATGCGATGTTATGTACACGCCCAGATGTAGCTTATGCACTTAGTGTTGTAAGCAGGTATCAATCCAACCCAGGGGAGAACCACTGGACAGCTGTGAAGAACATTCTTAAGTACTTACGAAGGACTAAAGAATTGTTCTTGGTGTATGGTAATAAAGATCTCCAAATGGAGGCCTTTACCGATTCGAGCTTCCAGAGCGATAAGGATGACAGCAAATCTATCTCAGGGTTTGTATTTACCCTCAATGGAGGGGCGGTAAGTTGGAAGAGTTCCAAACAAGATACCGTTGCAGACTCTACGATGGAAGCTGAGTACATTGCTGCAAATGATGCCGCCAAGGAAGCCGTCTGGATGAAGAAGTTCGTCTCGGAGCTAGGAGTAATTCCAACCATTATTGATCCAATACCTTTGTATTGTGACAATAATGGAGCGATGGCGTTAGCCAAGGAGCCCAGATCCCATCAGCGGTCCAGACATATCCTGAGGCGCTTTCATTTGATCCGGGAGATTGTTGATCGCCGCGAGATCGAGATTAAGAGAGTAGACACAAAGAACAATGCCGCGGATCCACTCACCAAGGCCCTCCCTAAGCCACAGCATGAGCGACTTTTTGAGATGTTGGGTATGAGATACGCCAATAACTGGCCTTAGTGCAAGTGGGAGATTGTTAGATATATGTATGCCCTAGAGGACATTATGTGATAGTGGATGTATCTATACATGTATATATATTCAGTTTGCATTCTTGCTCGACATGATAGTATGCTATCTGGTTCTTCTTTATCTGACATGTTTATTTGATCATGCTTCTATTCATTCATACATGCTGACAAAGCCCTGAGGATATCGGCTTGACTACTCTGATTATGATGGAGATCATACTAGTGGGACATCTGTAGTCTATAAGCATATCCTGAAACGTCCCTAGTCGTAGGTATATCGAGATGGGGCATTGATATACCAGAGTAGACTAGCGTATATGATACTAGACCCATACGATGGGTGATGGATGTTCCCACATTCATCGATGTTTGACATCAAGATCATATACGGGTGCTCAGTGGTGACTGGGTACACTGGATGGACTCACCGAGAACTCCTATATGGAATTATATCTATCGTCGGATAGCAGTTCTCAGGTGACACTGGTACAGGTTAGTCTGTAGACCCGAGATCGTCATGGAGTCTTGTGTGTTCTCCCACTGCATTTTGATTGCCACCCTACCACGGCTCTACTGAGTCGTGCAAACAGGTGGCCGTTGGGTACAGTCCCGAGACACACGAAGACGATGAGCGATAGGAGGGGTTTCGTCTCTCCCGGTATTGGGAGTTGATGCTGTGCAGTGCCCGACTGGTTATAACAGCAAGTCCCTGGCCAGGGCTGCTGAGATTTACTGATAAGTGTTATCAGTAGTTTCTCGATCTGTTATAGACCATTCACCGACACGACTTATTGAGTTATTGGGGTCGACATGACCATCCCTAGGCTCGATATGCAGCATATCTGATGAAGAGACCGGACTGTACGGTAGTGTTGCCGGATGGCTCGACGGGAGTTGTAGCAGGTTCACTTGTTGTCTTCTGATCGCTCAATACCCGGGTGGACGTTACGTTTAGCTGACCGCTTGCGGCTTGAGGGTACTTGATATGATCATTACCCTCTGCCGGCGTATTGACGAGTCTTAGAGTCCCACAAAGGAGTTACCCAGTCCAGGCGAAACGTTGTGGTGCGCATATGCGATATGCGCATGCACCCGATTGAAATGTGCGTATATGATACCGAACATTGATCGGGTGAACTGCTTTTGGTGGGGTCATATGAGATATGACCGGATTGATAAATCAAGTGTTGATTTATCATTTAACCATTAGTTTTCTCACTTAAAACTTTTTCTTGGATGATGGATGTGTGCATGCATGTGTGCTTTTCTTTCTTTCTTTCATGCTAGTTTTATGCACATGAAGATGTGCATACATGCACACATACATACACTCATCCATCATGGTTGTTAGCATATAGAAATGGTGGCAATATAAGACTCACACCATGGATTATATTATGGATTATTATTTAATTTTGGTTTAAAGTAAAATGAAAAAGGGAAGGATAATCATTCATGCTTCTACATTCTTCCTTTGACCTAACCATGCTCAACTACCACTAACCTTAGGTTATCCTTCTCTTTATCATTCCAAACTAAAGTTAAATAATGTCTCCATCACTTTAACCATGGTTCATAGCATGAAGGAATAAAATATATGTTGATATATTTCTTTTACTTCACTTGAGTTATTTTTTATCTCTTGTTAAAATTGCCACCATCTTCTTCCTCTAGCTCCTTTGCTCTCTAGTTCTTTCTAGTGATCAAATACCACTCAAAGATAGGTTTTTGAAGTGAGAAACCTAACCACAACATCATTCTACACAAGCTTAGCCGCTTCGTTTAGAGTGTTCTCTTCGGTTTGTCGAAGTTGCGAGCTTGGACGGATATCTCCGTGGTGGATCGTCGTGGATACAAGGAGACATCAAAAGGACCTTCGTTCAACACCTTAGAGACCAAGGAGTCCAGCGAAGGGGAGCTACAAAGGTTGTATCCTTCAAACCCTTAACTTTACTAGCTTAAAGTTTCATAACCCTAATTTTCTAGGATCGATCCCTTTGCATGTTAGTTTAGCACCTTAAAAATTATAACTTTGGGTCATGTGATGCTTCAAAACACTTCATAGGGTGCTATACTAACCTTTCACAACCATCCCCCGACGGGGGTAGAAACGTATACACTAGTCTACTCTGGAGTATCAATGCCCAGTCTCGATACTCACTAGGGACTATTTAAGGATGTGCTTGTGGACTACCCTGCTCCCACAAGTATGATCGCCATCACAACGCAGGTAGTCAAGCAAGATCCTATGGGGTTTTATCAACATGTAACCGTAATATGTAATAACGAGTATGACATATGCCATGTTAGATAAAGACAAACCATAATCGTATACTACCACATCGAGTCTTCATCAATATGTGCAAGCTAGATATAACAACAACAGAAATAAATACGCATATCCTGATAAAGACAAGTCGAATAATGTACTATAAAACTGAGCAATATTGTTCTGTACATACATATCCCTAGTATCCATATGTATACATATACAATACTGGCCTCTAGGGCATATACATCCAAAAATCTCCCACTTGCACTAAAGGGCAGTGATTGGCGTACCGAATACCCAACGGCTGCTCTAAGGCCAGTTGCTGGCGTACCGCATACCCAACATCCCAAAAAGTCGCTCGAACTGTGCTTGAGGGATGGCCTTTGTAAATGGATCCGCCGTGTTCTCTTTCGTATCCACTCTCCGGACCTCGATCTCCTGGCGATCTACGATCTCCCTGATCAGGTGATACCGCCTTAAGATGTGCCTGGATTTCTGATGGGACCATGGTTCCTTCGCTAAAGATATATCCCCATTGTTATCACAATACACTGGTATTGGATCAATAATGGACAGAACTACCTGAAGTTCAGTTATGAACTTCTTCATCCAGACCGCCTCTTTTGCGGCATCGCTTGCAGCAATGTATTCAGCCTCCATCATCGAGTCTGCGAAGGTATCCTGTTTGGAACTCTTCCAACACACCGCCCCTCCGTTGAGGGTAAACACAAAACCCGAGACAGACTTGCTGTCATCCTTGTCACTCTGGAAGCTTGAGTCGGTAAAGGACTCGACCCTGAGGTCTCCATTACCGTAAATCAGGGACATCTCCTTAGTCCTTCTCAGGTACTTGAGAATATTCTTTACTGCTGTCCAGTGGTCCTCACTTGGGTCCGACTGATACCGGCTCACCACGCTTACCGCGTAAGCCACATCTGGTCTTGTACATATCATCGCAAACATTATAGATCCTACCGCCGAAGCGTAGGGTATAGTGCTCATGCGAACCCTCTCCTCGTCAGTCTTGGGAGACATCTCCTTGGAGAGGGTGATTCCGTGCAATGCGGGTATGTTATCGTGCTTGGAATCTTCCATACTAAATCTCTTTAGTACGGTCTCTATGTACCTGGACTGTGAAAGTCCCAGTAGTCTCTTGGATCTATCTCTGTAGATCTTGATCCCCAGAATGTACGAGGCATCACCTAGGTCTTTTATAGAGAACCTTTGTGATAAGAATAGCTTGACTGATTGTAGCATAGGAATGTCATTTCCTATCAAAAGAATGTCGTCCACGTACAAGACTAGGAATACGACAGTTCGTCCTACAATCTTCTTATAAATACATGGCTCATCTTCGTTCTTGATGAAGTCAAAGTCCCTGACCGTCTCATCAAAACAGATGTTCCAGCTCCGCGATGCTTGCTTCAATCCATAAATGGTTTTGAGCAGCTTGCACACCTTTCCGCTGCTCCCACTGTCTACAAAACCTTCTGGTTGATCCATGTAAACGCACTCTTCTAAGCCGTTTTTACGTCCATTTGCCAGATCTCATAGTCATGGAAGGCAGTAATGGCAAGCAGGATCCTAATGGATTTGAGCATAGCTACTGGAGAAAAGGTTTCGTCATAGTCCACTCCTGGTCTTTGACGAAAACCTTTTGCAATGAGTCTAGCCTTATAGGTTTCCACCTGCCCATCTACACCAAGTTTATTCTTGTAGATCCATTTGCATCCAACGGGTTTTACCCCAGGTGTAGCAACTTCCAGGGTCCACACTTTATTGGTGTACATGGACTCCATTTCAGATTGCATAGCATCCAGCCACTTATCAGAGTCCCTACTGATAATGGCCTGCCTGAAACTAGTAGGATCATCTTCTTCCAAGATGCAATCCTCTCGATCCCCATCTATGAGAAAACCGTAGTATCTCGGGCGGATGAGAAATCCTACTAGATCTGCGGTGTGGCTGAGGTTCGTCTAGGATTACTGAATCTAGTGGTTCCTCCAAATCTTCAGTTATAGTTTGTATTTCTGGAACTTCATCAAGTTCTACTGCACTCCCACTGGTTTCTTTTGCAAGAAACTGCCATTCTAAAAATTTGGCATTCCGAGAAACAATAATTCTTTGTTCCTCTGCATGGTAGAATAGATACCCATTAGAATCCTTTGGGTATCCCACAAACTTACACAAAACTGACTGTGTCTCAAGTTTGTCCGGGTTCTGCTTTTTGACATAAGCAGGGCAACCCCAAATCTTAACATGTTTAAGATACAAACTCTTACCACTCCATATTTCATACAGAGTTTTAAGCACGGATTTGGATGGAACTTGATTCAAAAGATGTGTTGCTGTTTGAAGTGCATATCCCCAGAATGAAAGAGGCAACTCAGCATTGCTCATCATGGAGTGAACCATATCCAATAGGGTACGATTCCTCCGCTCCGATACACCGTTGTGCTGTGGTGTGTAAGGAGGAGTAAGCTGAGAGAGAATTCCATTCTCTTTTAAGTAATCTAAGAATTCGGTGCTCAAGTACTCCCCTCCCCTGTCAGACCGGAGGATCTTGATACTTTTACCAGTCTGGTTCTCTACATTGTTTCCGAATTCTCTGAATTTCTCAAAAGTTTCAGATTTGTGTTTCATAAGATACACATATCCGAATCTAGAGAGATTATCAGTGAATGTGATGAAGTACGAGAACCCACCCCTTACATGTATAGACATCGGACCACACACATCACTGTGTATGAGTCCCAAGAGCTCTGTTGCTCTTTCCCCGTGTCCGGTGAATGGAGATTTGGTCATCTTTCCTTTGAGACAAGATTGACAAGTTTCATAAGATGAAAATTCAAACGTATCTAAAAGTCCATCTTTATGCAACTTACTCAGCCTTTCTCTCCGATATGACCAAGTCTACAATGCCACAAGTAGGATTCATTCGTATCTGAACTCTTCCTCTTGCGTGTGTTTTGTACATTGAGAACTGTATTCTGATTTAGAACATAGATACCATTACACAGTGTACCTTCTGCAACTAGTACCTTATCAAGGTAAATGTTCATGATATTTCTATCAAGAACAAAGTTATATCCATCTTTATCAAGTAAAGAAACTGATATGATGTTGCAAAGCATGGAAGGTATATAGTAGCAATTGTTCAAAATCATAGTATTGCCATTTGGCAACACTAGGTGATATTCACCGACGGCTGCAGCATTAACTTGTGCTTAACATCCATCTCACTACACTACACTTAGTAAGTATGCTACATCGGGTCTGGTACATAGCATCGCATACATGATAGAGCCTACTGCCGAAGCATAGGGTATCCCTTGCATGCGAGCTCTCTCCAAATCAGTCTTGGGAGACATCTCTTTAGAGAGAGTGAGTCCAGAAATCGTGGGTTGGTTACCATGCTTGGATTCTTCCATACTAAACCTCTTTAGTATGGTGTCAATGTACCTGGATTGGGACAATCCCAGTATCCGTTTAAATCTATCTCTATAGATCTTAATCCCCAAAATGCATGAGGCATCACCTAGATCTTTCATTGAGAATCTATGTGATAAGAAAGCTTGACCGAGTGCAGCATAGGAACATCATTTCCTATCAAGAGTATGTCATCCACGTACAATACGAGGAAGACGACCTTACTCTCTGCAACCTTCTTGTATATACATGGTTCATCTACGTTCTTGATGAAGTCAAACTCTTTGACTACTACATCAAAGCAGATGTTCCAACTCTGCGATGCTTGCTTTAACCCGTAGATGGATTTAAGTAGCTTGCACACCTTTCCGCTGCTCCCACTATCTACGAAGCCCTCTAGCTGAGTCATGTACACGCACTCCTCTAAATCACCATTTAGAAAGGCGGTTTTAACATCCATCTGCTAGATTTCGTAGTCATGGTATGCAGCAATGGCAAGTAGGATTCGGATGGACTTAAGTATAGCCACTGGAGAAAAGGTTTCGTCATAATCCACACCTGGTCGTTGACGAAAACCCTTTGCAACAAGTCTTGCTTTGAAAGTCTCAACTTTTCCATCTACACCAAGTTTCTTCTTAAAGATCCATTTGCTCCCAATGGGTTTAACCCCTTCAGGAGCAACTTCCAAAGTCCATACTTTGTTGGTGTACATGGATTCCATCTCAGATCGCATTGCATCTAGCCATTTCACAGAGTCTCTACTCGTGCTGACCTGCTCGGGATGACCTGATCGAAGCTAGTCGGGTCATCATCTTCCATGATGCAATCCTCGCTCCCACCATCAATGAGAAAACCGTAGTATCTCTCAGGTGGATGAGGAACCCTACTAGATCGGCGGAGAGGCTGGGGTTCGTCGGGAACTATCGAATTCTCTGGTTCCACTAAATCTTCAGTTGTAGTTTGTGGTGCTGGAACTTCTTCCAGGTCTACCTTATTGCCACTAATTTCTTTTGCAAGAAATTCCTTTTCTAAAAAGGCGGCATGTCGAGAAACAAATACCTTTTGTTCCTCGCTGTGGTAGAAAAGATATCTATGTGAATGTTTAGGATATCCCACAAACTTACAAAGAAATGACCGTGCCTCGAGTTTGTCCGGATTTTGCCTTTTGACATAGGCCGGACAACCCCATATCTTAACTCGTTTAAGACATGGTCTCTTCCCACTCCATATCTCATATGGTGTGGTAGGTACTGATTTAGATGGAACTTGATTCAATAGGTATGCTGCTGTTTCAAGCGCATAACCCCAAAAGGAAATAGGCAACTCAGCAGTGCTCATCATAGAGCGCACCATATCTAATAAGGTGTGATTCCTCCGCCCCGATAAACCGTTGTGCTGTGGTGTATAAGGAGGAGTAAGCTGAGAAAGAATCCCATTCTCTTTTAGATAGTCCAGGAACTCATTGCTTAAGTATTCTCCTCCTCGATCTGATCGAAGGATCTTAATACTTTTACCCATTTGGTTCTCTACTTCGTTCTTATATTCTTTGAATTTCTCAAAAGCTTCGGACTTGTGTTTCAACAGGAACACATGTCCGTATCTTGAGAGATCGTCAGTGAATGTAATGAAGTACGAAGAACCGTTCCTGGCATGTGTAGACATGGGACCACATACATCACTATGCATTAGCCCTAAGAGTTCGGTAACTCTTTCTTCGTGTCCACTAAACGGAGTTTTGGTCATTTTGCCTTTGAGACATGACTGACAAGTGTCATAAGATGAAAATTTGATCGAATTCAAATATCCATCCTTATGCAACTTAGCTAGTCGTGTCGCATTGATATGACCAAGTCTACAATGCCATAAGAAAGATTCGTTCATTTCTGAACTCTTCCTCTTGTGTGTGTTTTGCACATTAAGTACTGTAGTTTGATTCAGAACGTATATGCCATTATTTAACGAGCTTGATCCAATCAACTTTTGATTCAGGAAGATGTTCATAACATTATCCTGTACTACAAAATTATATCCTTCTTTACTCAATAAAGATACTGATATAAGATTGCATATCAGGGTCGGAATGTAATAACATTCGATCAAAATCAATGTATTACCTTTTGGTAATACAAGGTGATATTCGCCAACAGGTTTGGCTGCAACATTTGCACCATTCCCTACTTTTATGGAATGATCACCTTCTTCCAGTTCCCTACCTTTCCGTAGCCCATGCAACATATTACATACATGGGATCCCGATCCGGTATCTAATACCCAGGACGTAGAGTGAACCGAGAAACAGTTCTCGATAACTAACACACCTAAAAAGATGCATCAACAGGCTTATTCTTCGTTTGGGCGGTGTGAGAATCCGGATATTCTCCTATTCCCTGCTTGGACTTATAACAATTATAAGTTGGAGCGGGACCAACGTTCCCCTGCTCAGTATAACAAGCGGGTTCGGTCAATACATCCATATTATTATCTTGATTAAGGCCTGACATGGTCGCTCCCTAGAGAGAGAGAGAAGAAAACACTTTAGCGTATGCTCTTGCAAGATTAGATTGGTTATTAATTTATCTAATCAGGATGGCTCCCACTGGTTTTTTATCAAATCTTCCTTAAAACCCTAAAAGGTAAGACTAGCCGGGATTAATTACACCTTACAAGTTCGCCAATCTTTCAGCCAGGTCAGTGTTGGTACTTTGAGGGAGGTTTCCCGTGCTTTCGCACAGACCTAATTAAAATAAACCTCAATTTCCCAGAGGCATAACTCCGTTAACACCTTTCTACTTGATCGGCTAATTGTCATGTGTAAAATTCTCCCAGGAGTAACACTTACTCGCAGTGGGTATCAGGATCCAACTATCTCTAAGAAGGTATGCAATCTCATTGCAAATTTCAACACTTGAAATTCCCGATAATGCTTTTGCCCCTAACCCCTGATGACTTTGACAAAGGCCAACAAACCATAGGATGTTAGTCAAGTTCAACCCGTAATTTCCCGATTGAATTAAACCCACCCGTATGACCTTTGACAAAGGCCAACAAGGTCGTACGAATACCCTAATCCAATCACATCACATGCTTAAACAGATAAGTACTAGTCAGCTACCGCACACTACACCTTAACAAAGGCCAACAAACGCAGCACGAATACTAAATAGTCTTTATCTGAAATGACGGAGGGCTACGCAGGTTTTTCAGAAAACCTTTCGCGTAATGAACTTGATATCGTTGTAGAAACAAGTGATTTTTGAAAAGGAGTGTTTTTGAGGCTTTTTCAAGTTTTGCTAAAGAGGTCACTCCCGGTGAAGGGATCTCGGCTTTTTCCTTATCGAATAAGGTGCAGGATATTTCAAAAATACTGCTATGCATAGCAAGAACTATAGAAGCAATCAAAAAATAAACCGTGAGTTTGTAGCATCTGCTAGTTTCGCTAAAGAGGTCACTCCCGGTGAAGGGATCTCGGCTCTTTCCTTATCGAATAAGGTGCTGGATATTCTACAAGGAATGCCGCTATGCAAAGCAAAACTAGAGCTACCCTTTTTATAAATTTGATTCTACAACATCTTTTAGGTTTCTTTTCTTTCATTAATCTCATTAATGAATCCCATCAATTAAGCTTCCTAAGCTTCACATAAGAAACAAAAGCTGTAATATTTATATATCATATATATAATAATAAAGCATTCGTCTCACGCATATAAAATGATCACATCACAGTATATCGCGGAGGAGGACCGTGAGTTCGAAAATTTTATGTTTGATCACAGCAGTGTTGACGCCTCTAGTGCGTTCTTCCTAGAATCCGACACAGCTTTCACGACAAACAACGATTATAAGTGTTTCACCTTTGTAGACGATTTTGAAGACTCACCACCTGAGTTCGAGTCTTTTGCTTTTTCGGATGAGTTAGTTGAACTATTCGACTCGGTTGTGTACACTCGATTTGAACCTTTGATGGAATCCTTCGAGTTTGAAACAGTTACTCCATTGTTACCATCTATTGTTTCACCTCCTAAACTAGAACTAAAGCTTTTGCCGTCACACCTTAAATATGCTTATCTAGGTGAGAATGAGACCCTACCCGTCATCATATCGGCCTCGCTAGCTCTCGAGCAAGAGAAGGCCTTTTTAATGGTCTTACAAAATAATCGGCAAGCTTTTGGCTGGTCTATGGTGGACATCAAGGGGATTAGTCCCCTCATCGTTGAACATCATATACACTTGATCGATGATGCCAAGCCGGTAAGGGATCCACAAAGACGCCTCAACCCCATAATGAAAGAGACTGTCAAGAAGGAGATTGTTAATGTAACGTTTTG
Organism: Agapanthus africanus; assembly: GCA_030015575.1. Taxonomy (NCBI): domain Eukaryota; kingdom Viridiplantae; phylum Streptophyta; class Magnoliopsida; order Asparagales; family Amaryllidaceae; genus Agapanthus; species Agapanthus africanus. The sequence continues at coordinate 738,340,807 of CM057338.1, forward strand.
AAAATCGTTTCGGTGAAATTTCGAAAAATCGGTAAAATAAGGGAGTTTTCTGTAAAAAGTCAAAATACAAATATCTTATTATAAAAATTAAATATACATATTCTAGCTATGTAATTGCTATTATTTGGTGTTTATTGAGCCGCTGGTGAAATTTCAAATTTTCTGAAAAAAATATTATTTTATTATTATTTAAGCCGTCACTAATACATTTAATTAGGGAAAATTACAAATTGGAATGAGTTGAAACAAATTTTGTGCATCATAAAACATTAAATAAAATTTTATCATGTGGTTTTTAGAATGAAAACATTTGCCAAAACGGTTTAGAAATTATTGAAGAAAAAAAGGCTTTTTTTTAGCGTAAATGGATGTTTGGGGTATTGTATTTATCATTTTTCATCACCCCACACCCGTACCCACACCCACACACCCCCATTTACTCCTCCCCTTACCCAAATTCAGCAGCCCCCATTTATTTTCCCACTTGAATTTCAAAGGAAAAGAAATGATAGAAAAGAAAAGAAAATGGATGAATTAGGTGGACTTTTGACTTTATGTTGACTTGGACTTTCCTCCCTTGTATTTTCTTTACCTCCCTCTCTCTCCTCACTCCCATTCTGGCCGAAATTCTCCCCCTCCCAACAGCAGCAGCCCCTCCCCAAATCCCACTCTTTTCTTCATCAAAAAAATCCACAAATCACTTCAAAATCCATGCAAATTCAAAGCTAAACCCAAATCCGACTCCTACCCATTTTAGCTTAGCCCGTATAGCATGGATCCTTGTGAAAAGAGAGCATTTTGGGAGGCCATGGATGCTTGTGGACCTTCATATATTTTTGGGTATAATTCTAAAACTTTTTGCTTAAATTGTTACTTGTTTCTTAAAGCTAATTTAAATTAAGTGTTAACTTGGATATGTGAGTTTAATTGCAAGTTTTGGATTTCAAGTTAGGGTTTGTTGTGGAAATGAGTTGTGTTTGATTGTGCATGGTTTAGTGAAGTGGTTTAACATAATTAGTTTTGTAGAAAACTAATCTAGTTGTTAATTACAAGTTGTTACTTGAAAAATTGTGTTAATTTGCTAATTGCTTACTAGGTTTTTGAAATTTGTTAAATTCTTGGGATTAAAAATGTGATTAGGGTTTTCTTGGCTTCATTAACTTTATTAAGTGTGGTTTAATGCTTTGGATCATGCAAATCTAAGCTAGATTGTAGTTTGTGCATTTTTTCTTTGAAATTGTTAAAAAAGGGTATTTTTGTAAACTAGAATATTAGGATTTTTGGAATTTAATGAGATTAAATTCCGGAAATTGTTTATACGACTTATTTAAGATATTTAATAAATATATTGGCCGCTACATTCATTTAAACATCGTGTTTTGTACAAAAACGGCGAATTGTGCTTGCTAGATTTTCGGAAAAATGACTTTTTAAGTGAAATTGGCGTTTTTGTGAGTTTTAACCTAGTTTATATTAAAATTAGTGTTCGTGAATGTGCAAATGAGTGTGATTGGATTTTTCTCGATGGTTTGACGTTTGTACATCGACATCGAGGGTTGGTTTTACTATTCTTGCATGCGTAGGCGATAGGTTTGGACCTATGCGTGATACGCGTGCCGATTTGATTTTCGTATGCCGTTTCGATCTCGAATTTAGTTTTAATGCGATATGGTGCGTTATGATATGTAGGTACCCCCACGTGGACTTCGAGACGACAAGCAAGCGCGTGGCGACGTCGGCACCGGCGAGCGAGGACCAGGTGAGTAGATTTATATCTACGGGGAGAAGTCGGGTGGATGGCGTATAGCACCCCCGCAGTTCGTGGTGATGTATACGAATACGTATACACACACATATATATATATTTTGACTATAATTTGTTTGATATTATCGATGATATAGATATTTGGTGTTCTTGGATGATTTACTGTCGCGAAACCCTAGAGTAGTGGTCGCACCACACACACACACACACACACCCATACTTGCATACTTTCTTCTTTCATTTGCGCTTATACGGGATTATAGTTATGTGTTCACATGGGTATGGGACTATGTGTTCACATACGGATTGAGGATGATAGTACTTGGGATTTATGATGAGTCGATGAGATTTGATTTGAGGCCGTGAGATCGGTGATATAGCATGGTTCGTATCTTAGATACGACATGACGTTGTAGCGGGTCCTTGACGTAGTGTTTCACACACGTCCATGCATACGTAGGCGGTATCAGTATGGTACTAGACGTAGATCAGTACCCCGATCATGATATTTGATAAAGAGGATACCCGGTGAATAGTATGATGAATGTGATATTGACCCGTACCCAGATTGGGATGCCGTACGACGGATTTACGTACGAGCTATATTGATGATTGATCCGCACTCTTGACTTGGGATGCCTGATTATAGATATGGTATCGGATATGATATTATTGAGGCGAGATCACCGACTATACATATACAGGTATGTATATGTATCGACTCAGATGATAGGCGGTTTCCTTACCTGTAGTTCAGCTTGTAGTTCAGCCGTATAGTTTAGTGTAGTTGTTAGATTAGATTAGACTTCTTACCTATTTCAAAAACTAACGAATCGTGGGCATGTTTAAAGACAGCTCAAGGGAATCTACGGATATTTAAAAAACGACGTATCTTTTCATAAAAAACACCGTAGCCCCTATTTTCAAAACCCCATGATTCGTGTTATTTCAAAAGGCACCATTTGTAGGACTTATATTAGATTATTGCAGATTAGTTATCGTTGTGTCTAGTATTCAGCTCCCGCACATTATTGCTGTTCGCTCTGCCTCGCATATTTATTTTGCTGCATATTCCATTATTGATATCATGCTGTTAGGACACCAGCACCATTACCGATGATGCGTATGTACCACGTACACCTACTTGCCGGCTCACACACATCTTCATCGGTAATTGCCATGTCACGTACACTTTAGAGAATATAATTGCTTGACTTAGATTGTTAGCTAGTAGTGTTGACATAATATTAGTGTACTTCCCTTATATGCCATATTAGACATTGTAGTTATTACCTACCACTTCATGCATACGGTTATTCAGTTGTTCATGCCTAGTTCATTATCATTGACATATGCACTTGTGATGATTTCTTGAGATTTATGATATTTCTGGATTTCGGGGAAAGCCGCAAAATTTACAACTTATGATCTTTTAAAAATATAAAATGTTGCGGTTTTCTAGTGATGTAAAGTGTCGTCCACCATGAGTTTGCTGTGGTTTTGGAGATCCGTGTCGAGGAGTGGAGGAACCGTCACGGGTACATGGTGGGCCCGGTATGGTACCCCGGGGCAAGAAGAATGTGGTGTTGACGTTGAGCCTGGCTGGGGAGCACTACCTACCGGTGATATTACCCGACGCGTCGGATATCCGGAGGATACCGTCGTGGTCTTGAGATGGATGGTAGGGGCCGGTCTGGACTGACGGCGCCCTAGATATTGAGATTGAGACATTGATATTTCGAGACAGTGAGATTTATGTTTTGTGTCGATGCTAGACACTGTTGATACTGATTTTAATTATGATACCTCAGTTTAAAATATGAAGGAAATCTCACTAATTTATGAAAACAGTTTCTTCATTTACATGTATTCTGTTTTCATGCATTCATACCTCATTCATATGATATATTGCTACCTGAGGCACTGACACGGGCACATAAGTTTACACTCGGGTTAGATATTTACCCTAGCCATTGTTATAGGCTGCATGTTATATATATTTGAGGATATATTATGATCATTGACCTAGGATTGCGTTATTTATGCGATTTCTGTGCGTAGATGTTTTTCTATTCACGAGTTGGCAACTCACCCCCGTTGTGCCCCAGTTTCTTGCAGGTTGCCGTACAGGTTCTTTACGGCTTTGCGGGCATAGTTTCATTCGGGTGATTTGCTAGTAGGTGGGTTTACTTGTATCATACCCCCATTATTTATCTTGTATATCATTATTCTGTTGTATCTAGAATTCCATCAACCAAACATGCATTTATTGAGATAGAGACCAGTGTTGTTTATTCTTTCGACCTTAGAGTCGCTCGTTATATTTCTGGTGGTTTTGAGTTTCCTTTTGAGTTTTGATCCTCGCCGTTGGCGTTGTATATTATTTTGCTTGTGTGGTTGTGACCGTCGATTGACGAAGAGCTAGCTCCCGCTTGGGGATGCCTTTTTATTGTTTTCGTATACTATTCATGTTGTATCCCGTTTGGGGGCCAGTTTTTACAAAGGAGACTCTGCCGAAATTTTCAGTGAATTTTTGATGTTTTAAAAACCGCATAATTCGGCTTATGCTATTGAAATTACTTGCTTTAAGTTGTTTTTCCTGCACTCTACTATTTTCTTGGTTTGGATTTCTGGGTTTTCGGTTTACTTAGATTACGTACGCCTCGAGACGTTCGTAGTTTAAGTGCCGGTCATGTTCCGTACTTTCGGGTCGTGACAAAGTTGGTATCAGAGCGTTAGGTTTTACCTTCGGAGTGTAGGATGACCCTTGGTTGATGGAATAGGTGACTAAAGTAGAGTGACGTACCATTGGTATGTTCCGCGGCATATTTACGACACGCCACTCCACTTAAGAAGCCTTAGGATGTACATTTCCTTGTTCAGTTTTATATTCCTTCCTGATCTAGCCTCATCGGTACCAGTTTGGTTTTGCTGCTACGGTTACGGGCAGGGAGAGCTACGGCTAGAGTTGCGGTCAGCACAAGCTCGTCACGAACGATGACTGACCAGGGCGAAATTCCGGCGACACACGATTGCGGAGATGTGTCTTTTTACGGTGTTTTCGCGCCACGAGCGATTGGCGGATCGCCTTTATGAAGTTACTCGGAGGTGCTGATCGACACTAGAGAGTTGAGCCAATGATGGAGGCCAGCCAGATTTTGATGACCGTTGGTGTGTTGCTTATTCATGATGATCGAGGCACTGTTCAGCGTGCAGATGAGCGAGCCAGTTATTGCTGCGAACGACGAGGTATTGCCCCAGATGTTGGAGTTAGTGCAGAACGAGTTGTACTAAGAGATGATAGAAGGTCGCTAGTCATCGTGGATGAATGACTAGGACATGTGGATCGTTCGCCTAACCCGATGCGAGGTCATCAGATAGATTGATTCCAGCTAGAGACGACTTCACGCGGAGACGTTGGGAGTCGACAGAGACGATCGAATGTCAGAAACCTATTATTCCAAGTTTAAAGTAGTCGGAAAGACATGCAGGCAATTCTATGGTCCCTCTAGAAGAATGAAACCCTAACTCGACTTAATGACCGTGTGAAAGCCTTTGAACCTTCGGGTTTGCGACAGTTCTACGGCGCCATTAGTGAGGCTTGGGTTTGCCCTTCTACGGCTGGACCACCGATGCTGTGGTATGTACTCGATACTATTAAACTGTGCCCAAGAGGTTGAGCTCTTGGGGGATTATGAGGTTTTGACGACTCGATCGGATGGCTCGACTTAATTCGGATGCTAGGTGGTGAGATGCATTCTTGGGAGACTCCAGATACGAGGATAGCCGTTGGAGCTCAGTCCATGCAGCCGCGACGAGACGAGTCCAAAGCAGACGACATTAAAGAAAAGTGGAGTAAGAGGTTCGCACCAGATCTAGATGAGATGACGTTCCACTCCGCCGACATCAGAGAGGCGATGCGCATGCCGAGGCATGGTACTTGGACTTACCTTCCAGAAGGAGTCGCGATGAGTATGCAGTCGTTCCAGAGCAAGATGCAGATATAGGAAAGGACAATGACTTCCGGACAGTTGGCAGAGACGAGACATGGAAGAGACCGTGAGCAGGATTCCTTCCAGGACACTGCTGCAATGATACTTGCACCCAGGATCAGATGTGTCACGTACATTCAGAGAGCCAGAGGCCGACGCCAGTGATATGTTGTCTTACGAGTGGTCGCGATGATTGACCAAGAGATGACCAGAGAAGTGCCAGAACGGAATCGTCCCCGTTAGCACACCTGACAGGGGCGATGAGCCGATGGACCGAAAGATTGGTAATTCACAGTGAAGACCTTGACCCAGGAGTGGTCATGGTTACGCACACCAGCAGGACAGAGTTCATGATCATCGACGAGACGTCCCACTAGTGACCATGACAGTTGGCCGAGATTCTTAGAGGATGCACTTGAGCGGTACTATTCCGCCATTATTGATTACGATGTTTTGGGTGATTTATTCGTATGATTTGATTTTGATGATTGAGGATTTACGACCTTTGCACAGTGTTGCACTTGATATCGTTTTCGTGCTTTAGTTTCACATGTTTGTGATATTACGGTTTTAAATAGTTTAGTTGGTTTTGTGCGTATGCATGCACACGATTTCGTTCCTGCACTCGGTATAGTTATATATGCTTGCAGTGCAGTGATACGCCTTTTGTGCACTTAGATGCACTGGACTTCGATTTCGATGGTGATACTCGATATTTGTTTTGTGCACCTTGTGCACCTGTTTGATTTTGCGCACGTTCGACGCTTGATATTGGATTTCATGATTTCGTGCACGATGGATGCACCTGATTTGGATTTTCGCGCATGTTGGGCGCATGTTTTGAAGGGTGATTTTGGTGCACACCAGATGCACTGAATCGAGATTTTTTTCGTGCATGTCAGATGCACCTGATTTTGCTGTCAGACACACATGTTGCCTACGACAGATGTTTCGTGGACACCCGATCCACTTAGATGTTGTTTCTGTGCGTATGTATGGCACATTCATGGATTTTGATTTCCATGCGCACCAGACGCACGTAGCATTCATGTGCATATTTTGGGGATTGATTTCGTATAGAGCAGTACGTTTTTATGATATTGCTATGTGTTTTCGTACTGAGCAGGACTAGTCAGAGGACAGTACCTGAATATATTTTGCATGCATTGATAGTTATTGAAGGGATTTCCAAAAAAAAAAAGCGAGCTATAGCCTCAGTATTTACCTACGTGTCTGATATGACACGAAATGTTTAAAACAAGGAGACCCTTCTAAATTGTTTCCAAAACGGCGGAACGTACATTTCAAACAAAGGTATATATGTATATAGTTATTTTCTTATGTTAGACGTCCGCCACTGTGCAGTGTTATACGCGTGCACAGCGACATAAAGAGATTTGGCATGCATTTCCTTCAGATACTTACATATATAGATTCGATATTTACATGTATAGCTTCGAGTTATGTCTTATTGGTTTTGATTTGGATTTGACATTGATGTCTTCTCCTTGACTCCGATGATTGCGGGATGCTTGACGGAGTTTTGATTTGAGTTATATGCTCATTTTTCAAGCGCATGCGCTGCGCTACGATTTGTCTTATGTATTTACAATTTCGGAGCCCCGACGACTTGATGGTTTTTCTTAAATGTTTTAGTATTTGGGGGAGTTTGAATTTAAATTCGGGGACCGAATTTCTTTAAGGGGGGAAGATTGTAACGTTTTGAAAATCGTTTCGGTGAAATTTCGAAAAATCGGTAAAATAAGGGAGTTTTCTGTAAAAAGTCAAAATACAAATATCTTATTATAAAAATTAAATATACATATTCTAGCTATGTAATTGCTATTATTTGGTGTTTATTGAGCCGCTGGTGAAATTTCAAATTTTCTGAAAAAAATATTATTTTATTATTATTTAAGCCGTCACTAATACATTTAATTAGGGAAAATTACAAATTGGAATGAGTTGAAACAAATTTTGTGCATCATAAAACATTAAATAAAATTTTATCATGTGGTTTTTGGAATGAAAACATTTGCCAAAACGGTTTAGAAATTATTGAAGAAAAAAAGGCTTTTTTTTAGCGTAAATGGATGTTTGGGGTATTGTATTTATCATTTTTCATCACCCCACACCCGTACCCACACCCACACACCCCCATTTACTCCTCCCCTTAGCCAAATTCAGCAGCCCCCATTTATTTTCCCACTTGAATTTCAAAGGAAAAGAAATGATAGAAAAGAAAAGAAAATGGATGAATTAGGTGGACTTTTGACTTTATGTTGACTTGGACTTTCCTCCCTTGTATTTTCTCTACCTCCCTCTCTCTCCTCACTCCCATTCTGGCCGAAATTCTCCCCCTCCCAACAGCAGCAGCCCCCCCCAAATCCCACTCTTTTCTTCATCAAAAAAATCCACAAATCACTTCAAAATCCATGCAAATTCAAAGCTAAACCCAAATCCGACTCCTACCCATTTTAGCTTAGCCCGTATAGCATGGATCCTTGTGAAAAGAGAGCATTTTGGGAGGCCATGGATGCTTGTGGACCTTCATATATTTTTGGGTATAATTCTAAAACTTTTTGCTTAAATTGTTACTTGTTTCTTAAAGCTAATTTAAATTAAGTGTTAACTTGGATATGTGAGTTTAATTGCAAGTTTTGGATTTCAAGTTAGGGTTTGTTGTGGAAATGAGTTGTGTTTGATTGTGCATGGTTTAGTGAAGTGGTTTAACATAATTAGTTTTGTAGAAAACTAATCTAGTTGTTAATTACAAGTTGTTACTTGAAAAATTGTGTTAATTTGCTAATTGCTTACTAGGTTTTTGAAATTTGTTAAATTCTTGGGATTAAAAATGTGATTAGGGTTTTCTTGGCTTCATTAACTTTATTAAGTGTGGTTTAATGCTTTGGATCATGCAAATCTAAGCTAGATTGTAGTTTGTGCATTTTTTCTTTGAAATTGTTAAAAAAGGGTATTTTTGTAAACTAGAATATTAGGATTTTTGGAATTTAATGAGATTAAATTCCGGAAATTGTTTATACGACTTATTTAAGATATTTAATAAATATATTGGCCGCTACATTCATTTAAACATCGTGTTTTGTACAAAAACGGCGAATTGTGCTTGCTAGATTTTCGGAAAAATGACTTTTTAAGTGAAATTGGCGTTTTTGTGAGTTTTAACCTAGTTTATATTAAAATTAGTGTTCGTGAATGTGCAAATGAGTGTGATTGGATTTTTCTCGATGGTTTGACGTTTGTACATCGACATCGAGGGTTGGTTTTACTATTCTTGCATGCGTAGGCGATAGGTTTGGACCTATGCGTGATACGCGTGCCGATTTGATTTTCGTATGCCGTTTCGATCTCGAATTTAGTTTTAATGCGATATGGTGCGTTATGATATGTAGGTACCCCCACGTGGACTTCGAGACGACAAGCAAGCGCGTGGCGACGTCGGCACCGGCGAGCGAGGACCAGGTGAGTAGATTTATATCTACGGGGAGAAGTCGGGTGGATGGCGTATAGCACCCCCGCAGTTCGTGGTGATGTATACGAATACGTATACACACACATATATATATATATTTTGACTATAATTTGTTTGATATTATCGATGATATAGATATTTGGTGTTCTTGGATGATTTACTGTCGCGAAACCCTAGAGTAGTGGTCGCACCACACACACACACACACCCATACTTGCATACTTTCTTCTTTCATTTGCGCTTATACGGGATTATAGTTATGTGTTCACATGGGTATGGGACTATGTGTTCACATACGGATTGAGGATGATAGTACTTGGGATTTATGATGAGTCGATGAGATTTGATTTGAGGCCGTGAGATCGGTGATATAGCAGGGTTTGTATCTTAGATACGACATGACGTTGTAGCGGGTCCTTGACGTAGTGTTTCACACACGTCCATGCATACGTAGGCGGTATCCGTATGGTACTAGACGTAGATCAGTACCCCGATCATGATATTTGATAAAGAGGATACCCGGTGAATAGTATGATGAATGTGATATTGACCCGTACCCAGATTGGGATGCCGTACGACGGATTTACGTACGAGCTATATTGATGATTGATCCGCACTCTTGACTTGGGATGCCTGATTATAGATATGGTATCGGATATGATATTATTGAGGCGAGATCACAGACTATACATATACAGGTATGTATATGTATCGACTCAGATGATAGGCGGTTTCCTTACCTGTAGTTCAGCTTGTAGTTCAGCCGTATAGTTTAGTGTAGTTGTTAGATTAGATTAGACTTCTTACCTATTTCAAAAACTAACGAATCGTGGGCATGTTTAAAGACAGCTCAAGGGAATCTACGTATATTTCAAAAACGACGTATCTTTTCATAAAAAACACCGTAGCCCGTATTTTCAAAACCCCATGATTCGTGTTATTTCAAAAGGCACCATTTGTAGGACTTATATTAGATTATTGCAGATTAGTTATCGTTGTGTCTAGTATTCAGCTCCCGCACATTATTGCTGTTCGCTCTGCCTCGCATATTTATTTTGCTGCATATTCCATTATTGATATCATGCTGTTAGGACACCAGCACCATTACCGATGATGCGTATGTACCACGTACACCTACTTGCCGGCTCACACACATCTTCATCGGTAATTGCCATGTCACGTACACTTTAGAGAATATAATTGCTTGACTTAGATTGTTAGCTAGTAGTGTTGACATAATATTAGTGTACTTCCCTTATATGCCATATTAGACATTGTAGTTATTACCTACCACTTCATGCATACGGTTATTCAGTTGTTCATGCCTAGTTCATTATCATTGACATATGCACTTGTGATGATTTCTTGAGATTTATGATATTTCTGGATTTCGGGGAAAGCCGCAAAATTTACAACTTATGATCTTTTAAAAATATAAAATGTTGCGGTTTTCTAGTGATGTAAAGTGTCGTCCACCATGAGTTTGCTGTGGTTTTGGAGATCCGTGTCGAGGAGTGGAGGAACCGTCACGGGTATATGGTGGGCCCGGTATGGTACCCCGGGGCAAGAAGAATGTGGTGTTGACGTTGAGCCTGGCTGGGGAGCACTACCTACCGGTGATATTACCCGATGCGTCGGATATCCGGAGGATACCGTCGTGGTCTTGAGATGGATGGTAGGGGCCGGTCTGGACTGACGGCGCCCTAGATATTGAGATTGAGACATTGATATTTCGAGACAGTGAGATTTATGTTTTGTGTCGATGCTAGACACTGTTGATACTGATTTTAATTATGATACCTCAGTTTAAAATATGAAGGAAATCTCACTAATTTATGAAAACAGTTTCTTCATTTACATGTATTCTGTTTTCATGCATTCATACCTCATTCATATGATATATTGCTACCTGAGGCACTGACACGGGCACATAAGTTTACACTCGGGTTAGATATTTACCCTAGCCATTGTTATAGGCTGCATGTTATATATATTTGAGGATATATTATGATCATTGACCTAGGATTGCGTTATTTATGCGATTTCTGTGCGTAGATGTTTTTCTATTCACGAGTTGGCAACTCACCCCCGTTGTGCCCCAGTTTCTTGCAGGTTGCCGTACAGGTTCTTTACGGCTTTGCGGGCATAGTTTCATTCGGGTGATTTGCTAGTAGGTGGGTTTACTTGTATCATACCCCCATTATTTATCTTGTATATCATTATTCTGTTGTATCTAGAATTCCATCAACCAAACATGCATTTATTGAGATAGAGACCAGTGTTGTTTATTCTTTCGACCTTAGAGTCGCTCGTTATATTTCTGGTGGTTTTGAGTTTCCTTTTGAGTTTTGATCCTCGCCGTTGGCGTTGTATATTATTTTGCTTGTGTGGTTGTGACCGTCGATTGACGAAGAGCTAGCTCCCGCTTGGGGATGCCTTTTTATTGTTTTCGTATACTATTCATGTTGTATCCCGTTTGGGGGCCAGTTTTTACAAAGGAGACTCTGCCGAAATTTTCAGTGAATTTTTGATGTTTTAAAAACCGCATAATTCGGCTTATGCTATTGAAATTACTTGCTTTAAGTTGTTTTTCCTGCACTCTACTATTTTCTTGGTTTGGATTTCTGGGTTTTCGGTTTACTTAGATTACGTACGCCTCGAGACGTTCGCAGTTTAAGTGCCGGTCATGTTCCGTACTTTCGGGTCGTGACAGTTAAATGTCTTGATAGTGGTATCATTTACCCTATCTCGGATAGCCAGTGGGTTAGCTCCATTCATGTTGTGCCAAAGAAATCAGGTATCACGGTCATTACCAATGAGGCAAATGAGTTAATTCCTACTCACACCCAAACTGGGTGGCGAGTTTGCATCGACTATAGAAAACTCAATGCCGCGACAAGGAAAGACCACTTTCCTTTACCTTTCATTGACCAAATGCTAGAGCGATTAGCTGGGCACGAGTTTTACTGCTTTTTGGATGGCTATTCCGGCTATAACCAAGTTCCCATCGCCAAAGAGGATCAAGACAAGACCACATTTACTTGTCCTTTTGTCACTTTTGCTTATCGTCGCATGCCTTTTGGGTTATGCAATGCACCCGCTACATTTCAGCGGTGTATGATGGGGATCTTTTCAGACATGGTTGAAAAGTTTTTGGAGATCTTTATGGACGATTTCTCCATTTTTGGTGACTCCTTCGACGAATGTTTGCTATACCTTGATACAGTTCTTATCCACTGTAGGGATAAGAACCTAACGTTAAATTAGGAGAAGTGCCACTTTATGGTACGAGAAAGCATTGTCTTAGGACATGTCATCTCGCAAAATGGCATTGAGGTTGATAAAGCCAAAATTGAGGTCATTTCTAATCTTCTTCCTCCTAAATGCGTCAAAGACATCCGAACTTTCCTTGGCCATGCCGGTTTTTATAGACGGTTCATCAAGGATTTTAGCAAGATTGCTAGACCCTTGACTCTCTTATTGGCCAAGGACACAACATTTGATTTTGACTCAACTTGCATGGAAGCGTTTGAGTCATTAAAACACTCTCTCATTTCTGCGCCCATTCTTTCATCTCCAGACTGGACGCATCCCTTCGAAATTATGTGCGACGCATCAGATTTTGCCATTGATGCTGTTCTTGGACAGCACATTAATAAGATACCGCACGTGATTTATTACGCTAGCCGTACATTAAATGAGGCCCAACTAAACTACACAACAACAGAAAAAGAGTTTTTAGCAGTTGTGTTTGCACTTGAAAAATTCTGGCCTTACTTAATCGGCTCTCCAGTTATTGTGGTTACGGACCATTCAGCTCTTCGCCACCTTTTTGCGAAGAAGGATGCTAAATCGAGGCTAATACGTTGGATCCTCTTACTACAAGAGTTTGACCTTGTCATAAGGGACAAAAGAGGATATGAAAACGTAGTGGCCGATCACCTTTCACGACTTCCTTCTTCGCCTACACTCGAAATTCCAATCAAAGATGTTTTTCCCGATGAGCAATTCATAACCGTTTCTTGCGAACCATGGTTCGCTGATATAGTAAACTACTTAGCCACCGGCTTGATACCTAAACATTGGTCGAAACAGGATAAACTACGATTCTAGTCCCAAGTAAAGCATTTTTACTAGGATGAACCTTATCTTTTTAAATACTGTTCCGACCAAATCATTCGTCGGTGTGTACCGGAAAACGAGTTTAAGAGTGTGCTGTCTTTTTGCCACGATCAAGCATGTGGCGGGCACTTTGGCCTAAAGAAGACAGCCGAGAAAATCTTGCAGTGTGGTTTCTATTGGCCACGACTCTTCAAGGATGCATATGAATATTGCAAGACATGCTCCCAGTGCCAACACTTGGGCCGGATATCGCGGAGAAACGAAATGCCGCTCCAACCAATTTTGGTTGTGGATGTTTTTAATGTTTGGGGAATAGACTTCATGGGACCATTTCCAAATTCCTTTGGTAATGTGTATATTCTTTTGGCTATTGATTACGTGTTAAAGTGGGTCGAGGCTGTGCCTAGCCGAACGAATGACAACAAGTTTGTCGTTCGATTTCTTAAAGAACATATCTTTTCTCGGTTTGGGCACCCTCGAGCGATTATAAGTGATAATGGTTCTCACTTTTGCAATAGGACTTTTGAGTCCTTAATGCGTAAATATTCTATTACCTACAAGCTGTCAACGCCATACCATCCCCAAACATGTAGGCAAGCCGAGCTTTCGAATCGGCAAATCAAGCAAATCTTGGAGAAAACGGTTTCTAAAAACCATAAAGATTGGTCACTCAAACTGATCGATGCACTATGGGCTTTCCGTACTGCATACAAGACCGATCTTGGTATGTCTCCATACCGGCTTGTTTACGGGAAGGCTTGTCACCTCCCAATAGAGATTGAGCATAAGGCATTTTGGGCAATCAAAGAGTTGAATTTATCATTAGGAGATACGGGCAGCAATCGAAAGCTGCAATTAAATGAACTAGAAGAGCTGTGGGATGAGGCTTATGATAATGCCGTAATTGTTAAAAACCGAACCAAGGTGTTCCATGATAAACACCTTCTGCGAAAAACATTTAAACCTGGTCAACAGGTTTTACTCTATGACACTCGGTTACATTATCACCTTGGCAAGCTCCGTTCTAGGTGGAAAGGGCCATTTGTAGTTCGCACCGTTTATCCGCATGGTGCAGTCGATCTTGAAAATCCGGAGGACGGTACTTTATTCAAAGTAAACGGACATCGATTGAAACCGTTCCTCACAGCGGACCCATCGGAGGAGCTCCTGTTTTTGCAGGAGCCGCTTTACACCGATTAATTCTCCTCCATTGTCACCCCCGAATTTCCAATCTTCTTGCCAAAACTTTGTTTCCAATAAGTTTGGGGGTGTGTATCATTTGTAAATACATAAATACAAAATACCATAAAATATAAAAAAAATTTGAAAGAAAAAAAAATATTTTTTTGGACCTTTTTGTAAAATTTCAGAATGAATAAATAAATAAAAATTTTATTTGCAGATAAATTCCTCCTTTTGGAAGGTTTTATTTGAAAAATTCCATCTTTTCACCCTATTTAAAAGCCCGACCCCCTTCTCTGCTTATACCCTAATTTTAACATCCTCACAAAACCCTAGCGCCGCCAGCATTTTTTTGCAGCGATATCCAGCAGTCGCGCCGCCCTTCCGCCGCCGCAGCTTGCTCCCACCGTGCTTCCGCCGCAGCTCCTTGGCTTCACCCCCTGAAATTTCAGGGGAGGTACATCATTTGAACCCCTCTCTGTTTTTTTCACATTTTTAAATCTGTAGAAACCACCATGTCGCACAGCATGAAATTAGAGAGGGATTTTTCACAGGTTTTCTCACACGAACTTTATGGTAGCTACTTCGCGCACGACATTGAGCGGAGGGGTTGGAATTTTCTGATCTATAACCAGCCTTCTGCATTTGCTTTACCGGATTTAGTTAACCAATTTTACGAATCTATGGAGGATGGGTGTCTGGCTGGATTAGGTTATATAAAATTGAACTGGGGAGATCACGAAATAAAAATTGATAGGGATTTAATTCACGAGGTCACACTTATACCTCGCATACCTGCATACGACCACCCCCTACAATTCGAGGACTACATGCCCCTGATGAGCACCGATTGCTTGAGGGCGCCGTGACAGGGTATTCAAGCTCGATCCCCTTTCGCCAATGTCTTGACCGTGTGCCAATGGGCACAAAATAACATTTTTGGCAGCTCTCACAATACAACTTTTTTCACCCCCTCCTTACATGTTGTGCACACACTTATGATGAAGAACCCACGTTTCGATATGTGCACAGTATTGCTTAATTCTATAGGTGCGGGAAAACGGGCCACAAATTACCCATGTCCTATGTTAGTCACACAGCTTTGCAGATATTTCCTCCCCGTTGAGGAATTTGAGTTTTACATGATGGGAGGAATTCCGGTTCGACCACTTGTTGAGGGCGTTTCTACGTCCTACTCTAGATTGACTGATGTCTGGTCGAGAATCGAACCGGCGGAGAATGTACCCACCCGAACACCTAGCTCGAGCTCAACATCGAGCGAGGGCGAAATGACACCTCAAGAGCATGCACGGTTAATGAGGAGAGCTGTGAGGAGAATTGATGCATTAAGGGAGGAGTTTAGGGCGACGGCAAGAGAGCACGACCGTCGACTGACGGAGGTTGAGAGGGGTATTCAAACCCTGTTGGCTAGGGAAGAGCGATCACGTTCACGCTCAAGGGCGCGACGTGGGGCCGGGCAGTGAGGGCACTGCTTTGCTTAAGTTTGGGGGAGATGGTGGTGTATATAGTTATCTTTTGCATTACATATTTTAATTTTTGTATATATTTTTCTTTTTCTTTTGCATATTTAAATTCTGCATTGCATCCTTATATAAAAATCATAAAAATTGAAAAATAATAAAAAAAAAATAGAAAAAGAAAAACCCATAAAAATTGAAAATTTCAAAAATTATAAAAATTATTGTATTCAATTTTGGCCTTATTTGACTTGAGTTTGACAAATAGGTTAACTAGCTGGGAAGAACTAGATCTTAAACTTAGTAAATTCAAAACCCTAAAAATAATCTTTCTTAAAGTTTAACGGTAGAAAGTATATGTCTTTGTAGTTTATTTAGAAATAGACAAATTTTGAGTTCACTTCTTGGGCTAAGTCAAAACAAAGGAAAAGTATTGATATTTTTATTAGAGTATGAGTTTGAAAAATAATTCCTAGCTCAAGTCTAGATTATGAAAATATATACCCTACAATTTGCACAATCACGCACCTTGAAACTTGGAATAGTAGAAGAGACCTTGAAATGCTCTTGTCTAAAGTCCTTAGTACGATAAAAAATAAATAAAAAAATTACAAGTGTGAATAATAAAAAATGAACACTGGTTTTTGTAATTACTTAAGGCTGCAAAAATAGAAAAAAATATTTAGTGAGGGTGCTTCATCACCTAGTGCCTTAGACCAACTGGTTTGGGAGTTACTGCTAAAAAGCCTTAGGTGTTACAAGACTAGAAAGTACGCTTTAAAGTGCAAACGCATTTTGTAATCGGTCGTTGGTACCTCAAGAAGTATTAACGGTCGTATGAAGGATGTGTAAGCAAAATTCATTTAAAAATTCACCTATTAAGAAGTGCTTTGGACAACGGACAAGGGTATGATTGCTTGATTTGAATTTCCAAGTGTAGGGGTGATTTATACACACGCGTAGGGGTATGTGATTGGGATTTAGATAAGAGATAGGAATGAAGAATAGAACTTGTATCTTTAATAGAGATGATAAAAATTCCTAAGTGGAGATGGAACCCTAGAAGGAAAACTTAAGAGATGCCAAAAGCTAAGTAGGTCTGCAGAACATATAAAATCTTAAGTAAATGATGAGGAAGTGTGAAGAATATGGGTGGATAATTTACGAGTCGACGATAATAGCATTCCTTGTTAGAAAACCTAATTGGAGAATAAAAGTCGAAAAGCCGAATTGATAGGATTTTGTGGGTAGTATCTGCTGAAAACCCTCAGGAGACAACACTCCTCCTACTAGGGACACCTAGAGGTTTAACGGCTTGTTGCACGTGCTTAGTGCAATCGCGTTTCCCTGCGAAAGTGAGGTTAGGTTTTTGTCGAGAATAAAACTAGGTTTGCTCGAGGACGAGCAAAAGATAAGTTTGGGGGTATTTGTTCATATCATAATATTGCATTATTATATTCCCCATTCTTATGCATTTTACAAATAAACAGGTGCGTTTGACCCATGTCTGCTACATAGTTACAGGTTACAGGTTCTCGGAGCAAAAACAGTGAAAAAGACATAAGATGATGTAAAAGTGAGACTACGACCAACAAATAGAAGGATCTTGATCAAGCCTACACGAAGATCAGCTCACAAAGTACAAGGCAGCGCAAGGTTCAAGACTTCGTCTCGAAGCGACGGTAAAAGTTCACTACAATTATTCACTGGGAGATCTGGAAGAAACCTAGAAGTCAATTTGAGAAAAGAACTAAAGAAGTAGGAAGACGAAACAGCCCAGAACCAACACAAGAGAATTGAGCAGCCAAGTCCATCATTAGGTCGCGGAACCGCGGCCAAACCATGGCTACGGCCGTGGTTCCGCGGCCGTGCGGAGCACGTAAAGGCAATTTTTTTTACCAAATGTTGAGGCGGCGCTGACTAGTCTTCCTAGGGGTATTTTTGTAAATACAGACATGCGGCAATTGTATACCTAGGGTTTTCAATGTCCTATAAATAGAGACCCAAATTCTTGTATTAGGGCATGCCTCTTTTTATCAATAAAATTCATATTTCTCTTGAAGTTTTGGAGAGCATCATTCGTAAGTAGTTTTTATTTTCTGCCTTAGATAGATAAATTCTTATTTGCCTTAGTTTAATTTAGAATAGAATTTTTATTAATCTGCAGTAGATCATTAATCTCTTAACCCTAAAACAAAATAAAAATTATGTCTTTCATAGATCCCTTTATGAGCGAGTAGTTTCCTCGCTTGTTAGGGTTAGGTATAGGGAAGGGTTGGAGAGATGAAGATCTCTTACCCCTTTCTTTGCCAATCACTTATGAATAATTAGGACTCCATGCATACTTTCATATTCCGCTCCCTACGACACTCTACCCACGAGGTAACGGTGATACCGTAGTATAAAGGACCGGATATGAATGTCTTCCATGAAGGTTAGGGTAAGGATTAAGAAAGGACGGACAAGGATCTAGAGGAAGAAACATAGTTTCTTCCCGATCATCCTAATCCCCTTTATTAATAATTACCATAACACCTAAAGATATCTAATTTAGGGCATTGAAAGAGGTGCGAATCTTTATTTTACCAAACTTTACCTAAACCTAATCCTAGCAAGTTTCCTAATCCTTGTATAACTCAATTTAGTTTTTTGTGATAAAAGATCCAACACCCTTTGGAATTAGCTCGTAAGAACATTTAGGAAATTAACACCATCCCTGTGGACCGACCCGTATTCACCGGCTAGCTACCAAGCGACGCCGTTCTTGATTGCGGTAATATATTTTTGATCGTAAAATCCATACAAATCAGGTATCACGAATGAAAACCAAGAATCCTCGACATCCTCTCCTCAAAAGCCGACTAGCATAAAAGGCTGAATTCAAGCTGTGAGAGGCGGCACCACTGTCCCCCTACACAACAAGAACTGACTCGCCGGGAAAACAAAACCTAGCTGTTTTCTCGCGGCAGTCCACAGACGCATAGCACGTAGCTAACCAGTCCGTGCCCAGGAGAACGTCAAAGTCCAACATCTCTAGAAGGATCAAATCGACGGACGAATCTCTATCTTCTACCCAATTGGCACATGACCGAAACACGGGTCGCGCAACCAAAGGATCGCTTACAGGAGTAACCACAACAACGGCTGATCTAGCATACACGACTCTCGGCCCAATCCTCGGCACGAAGTGTGTAGAACAAACGAGTGCATAGATCCCGAATTAAACAACATGTGTAACAAAAGAAAATACAATAAGATTACCTGAAAACTCTGCATTGGACGCCCGCGCGTCCCGATGAGTAGAAGCAAACGCTCGTGCCTGCCTTCTACCCGCGACTGGCTGAATTCTTCCTCTGCCATCCTGTACTCTCGGAACAAACCCTCCGCGACCACGACCTTTCTGATTATAAGTCTGACGCAGATCAACAACAGGCGCAACATGCGACTCTTCCTGAGGTGAAGGGGGTAAGGTATCATGTGGTACAGCTGTCCTCCTCTGGCGTACCAAGGTACAATCTCTGACGAGGTGATGGAAACTTCCGCACCGGAAACATCCATATGATGGCTGCTGATCCTCTTGGGGATAAGAGCTAAATGACTATCCTCATCCAAAGCCTCTGCTACTCCCACGACGTAAATGAAATCTATCACAACGACTAAGCCTCTGTCTCTGGGCTGATACACCCGTACGAGCCTTCCTCGGTCTCGAAACTCCTAAAGTCTTGGGAAGACGCCCCTCAACCAAACGGGCTGCATCCACTGCTGCTGTATACGTGACACAATGCTGTGTGCCGATAGTAAGGAATAACAGGGTAACAGTGGTGGCAACCTCCTGTCGCTGCGCTCGACTGGCCTCAACCAACGACCTTATCATCTAGTGCAAGTCCTGAATATCTGCTACAAGCCTAGCGATATGATCTATCGAAGGCGGATCAATCTGCTCCTGTGCAACGAGTGTACCGTCCTGGTCAGTCCTCGTTCCAAACGAGTCAACTCTGACCTCGACTCTCGCTGCCTCTCTCTGAGCCCTCAAAGTCATCGGCGGAAAAAAGGCTATAAATGGAAATAGGATTCGAGAAGAACACGGAAATCAAATCACAAGGATATGTATCAACATGGAAGGAATTTCAAGCAATTAGTACTTAGGTCACTTTAGGCGGAGTACCGTGTCGTAAGTATGCCGCGGACATACACACACTACGTTACTTTGCTTAAGGTACCTACTCCATCATACCAAGGTCATCCTACACTCCGAAAGGTAAAACATAGCGCTCTGATACCAACTTTGTCACGACCCGAAATTTGGCACGTGACGGCCCTTAAACCACGTAATGTCTCCAGGCGTAACGTAATTCAAGTAAGCTGAAAACCCAACAATCTAAACCATCAAAAGTAGTAAGTGATAATAACATTGTTAAAACTTTTGAAATCTCAATCAAATTCTTTAAAGTCCAA
The DNA here is from genome assembly GCA_030015575.1 of Agapanthus africanus. NCBI lineage: Eukaryota > Viridiplantae > Streptophyta > Magnoliopsida > Asparagales > Amaryllidaceae > Agapanthus > Agapanthus africanus. The sequence goes on from CM057338.1 coordinate 738,361,294, forward strand.
ATTTATTTCCTTTAAAAATTTGGCAGCACCTCCTTTGTAAAACAAGCCCCAAAAAGGGTACAACAAAAGATATAAGTAAAGCATCCCCAAACGGGAGCAAATCCACGCCCAAAGGCGGAAATAATCACCACCATAGATATACAACGCCATAGCGAAGAAAAAGACGATATAAATAGAACAGCATGGAAAACTCCAAGTCATAAATAATATACACTATCGTCCTCACAACTCGTCTCTAAGTCAATACATGAAAATGGTAGATGGAGAGTATTGGATACAACGAGTATACAATGAGGAATATTGGATAACCGCAAAACCCACCTATAACAAAACTGCACCCAGTCAGCCGTAGCGGTATCCACTGCAAAAGATGATACGATAGATGAAAGCCCTGCCTCTGACTGCCATGATGGACTACCTGCAAAACACTGTGGCACAACGGGGGTGAGTTGCTAACTCGTGAATAGTAAATAACATATGCAGGTAATCGCAAGTATGCACGTACTGCGCGAATCTATCACATGCATGCTGATAGCAATAAACGGCAATATATATATATATATATGCAACAATCATGAAAGGTACTCTATCAGGTGTTAGTGTATATGCCCTAGAGGCCATTACTGTATCATACTAGTTTGTATATTACTTGATGGAAGCTTGGGATATTCACAGTTGTATATACAATCTTGCTCGAAATGGTAGTATGCTACTTGGTTTGTCTCTGCTTTAATATGTGCATGTGTTTCTTTTAGCATATCGCTGATATACATATTAGTAGAGCCCTTAGGATCTTTGCTTGATTACCAGCGTTGTGATGGCGCTCACACTCGTGGGGGCTGGGTAATCCATAAGCACATCCTTATACAGGTCCCTGGTCGTTGGACTATCGAGACAGGGCATCGATACTCCGGAGTAGACTAGCGTATGCGCTTCTCATCCCAGCGTGGGAGACGGTCTGTCCCACAGCCGTCAGTACGTCGTACTTGAGATAGTATGCGGGTGCTCATTAGGTTACGAGTACACTGGACAGGACTCGTCGGGAACTGTTGGTTGGTATTATACCTATTGTCAGTTATCAGTTCCCAGGTGACATGAGTACAGCTTAGTCCGCTGACTTGACACTGTCACTTCGCCTCGAGTGTGTTCCCACTGCACTTTGATTACTACCTACCATGGCTCAAAGGAGTCGTGCAAACAGGTAGTTTTTGGGTGCAGTCCCGAAGCACTTGGAGGCAGTGACGGTTAGACAGGATTCGTCTCTCCCGGTATTGGGGGTTGACATCGTGCTGTGTGCAGGAGAGCCATTACACAAGTAGTCCCTGGCCAGGACAAGCGAGATATACTGGTAGGTTTCCAGTGTTATCTCAGGGTGTTCTGGGCTACACTCCGACACGACTTGTACCGCTATTAGGGGACTGACGTTCACCGCCCCCCTAGGCCCGCCATGCGATGTATCAGACGAACAGACCGGACTGTACGGAGACTGTCACATACAGGCTCAGTAGGAGTTCAGATGGGGTCACCTCGTCAGTCTTCTTATCGGCATCTACCTGGGGACCGTTACGTACAGTTAGTGCCACTTGCGGTCTGTGGTTAAACCCACTGCCAGCGTAGTGTCGAGTCTTTAGAGTCCCGCACAGAGAGCTATTCGCTTTTAGGCAAAATGAGTAGAGGTCGCATGGTTTTGCGATAGGGTTCCTTCACATCCGCGCACTTGTGCACGTTTGTTGTCCGGACAGCTTATACTAGCGGGCTTTGGTTTAAGCCAGATCCTAGTATATGTTTTGGGATTGGTTTTATCTCTTTGTATTCGTGTTCCTTGGATCACGAATACTGGTGCGTATGCACAGTTGCTTGAGACAGAGGGAGAGGACTTTGATTAGGGTTAATGACCATTGTCATTTTATTAACCCTAATGATTATGTGTGTATTATGGTTAATTGATATTAGTTTAATATAATTGTGCATGGTTATGGTTGTTGACCATTTGACATTCTTGACTTGTTGACCTAGGTTGACACTTTGATCATCATCATTTCATTTGGAAGATGCTCTTTGATCCTTGCAATTTGCATTAAAAATGAAATGATAATGGTCATGTCTTGATTAAGCCATGACAATTATCTCACTAATTATCTATTTACAATAATTCACACATATATGTGAGAATGCTTCATAATTCTCTCATTCTATCATATACTTTCTCTCTCTTGCTCTTCCTCTTCTTCAAGCTCTCCCCTCTCATGTGTTGAGAAACACTTGATCTTGAGAAAAACCTCTTCTTGATAATCTCTACTCTCATCTAGGGTTCTAGGATTAGCACTTCTAGCACCCTAGTTACTTCTAGCTTGAAGTTGAAGCCAAAGGTTGAGGCTTTCGGGTGGATCCTTCTTCGACGTGAGAAGACGACAAAGGTGATCCCTTTCTACTACTCTAAGGAGCAAGGAGAGAAGGACATAAAGCCCTAGGTATAACCATTCTACCCTTTAGCTAGTTTCTAGTTAGCTTTAGCTTGTTTTTGTTTAGCAAAGATCCTCCTTTGTCTAGTCCATGTTCCCTAGAGTAGTAAAAATCCGATTTTTATTCCGTTTTCTGCCTCCCTGCAAGAACCGGGGTGGGCAACGTGGACTTCCAGTGGTATCAGAGCCTAACTAAACATAAACTAGCTAGGTAGTAAAAGTGTATGGAAGTTTGATCGGAAAAATCGAAAAACCAAAACATCAAAACCCTAAGTTTCTGTTGAAATTTTTTCTGTTCAAAATAAAATAAATCTTACGTCAAAAATCATCTCAGGGTTTTGTGAAGAAAGCCACCAAAAACGATCCAGTGAATCGCTCAAAGCGCGGCGGTTCCGCGGCAAAAGCATGCCTATTGCCGCGGAACCGTGGCCGTTTTGACTCGGTTCTGGGTCGTGTTTGGTGCAGTGTTCTTCTGGCTTGGTTTTGGGATTTTTAAGATGGTTTATTTGTGCCCAGGTTTTCTAGAAAAAAATTTGTATTTGGGGGCCTATAAATCCGTATTTTTTTCGAACTTCACTATATTTTGACTAATCGGTTATATCTATGATGTTTATATGTATTGAACGTCGGCTAATCGCTATATGTCGATTAGTGGGGTTATACATATCAGTGATCTGTGTTTGATGATGGTATGTGTATATGAATGCGTTGGATTGTCGCGGGTGAATAGCCGGGGTGGATGTGAGATGAGTGTTTCTTTTTCTTTCATTCATTGTAACATGTAAATTGATGTATTATTATTTGTATGGCCGCACAACCGGGTCGGGGTTGTAGCCGTCATTGTATAATTTTTTTTACTGTTTTTGCTCCTAGGATAGACCCATGGAGGGGGTGCACAAACTACCGGGTATCTCGAAGTGCCGAGTGGCCTACTCACGGTGTTGAGGGAGGTTGCTTCGCTTCGGGTACTTGGCGGGTAGTTTGCCGCACCCGTAGGGGTCTTGGGTGGGGTATTGGCTATTCACCGCGACCGTGTAATCCGCTTTTCATTGCAGGCTCGAACGTATTGCGGATTCCTAGTATATCCAATGTATTCATCTATGATCTGTAATGTCTATCATTGCTATATATTTATATATGATAACTATTTAGGCGTTGCTTATGTTTTACAGCCGTGCTAGCCCAGCCCCCGCTCTGTCGTTAGTTAAGTAACCTAACGGGTGATGACGGGGCCCCGTGGCGAATGCGAATGGCATAAGCGTACGTCATATTTTGGTTGTTTTCTGCAATGGTAGGATTAAATGATGGGACGCATTAAAAGAACTAATGCAAGAAAATAAACCAAGTAAAAGTCGATTGGAACACTTTGAAAACCACTCGGTTCTTTTCAAAACTAAACTTTTAAATGCGGAGCTTGAACCACTCCTTTTAAAAGCTATCTCGTTCCATCGATTATATCAAGTTCACTACGTTCACGGTTTCGCCAAAACCATTCGTAGCCCTCCATCATTTCAGTTAAATATTTGGTAGTATTCAAGCTATGTATTTTGACCTCACGCCAAGGCATAGTGATTGGTAGCTGCCGGATATTAATCTGTTGCATAGATAGAATGCGTTGGTTTGAGACAGTCGTACTGCCATTTTGGTCTACGTCAAGGGTAGGTACGGGTGGGTTCAAATTAACCGGAATAATGATGGGAAGAACTTGACATGTGACTTATGACATTTTGACCTCACGCCAAGGTCATAAGAGCATGGGGCAAAAATCCACATCGGGAGTTTCATAAGTACTGAAACTTTCTAGCGCTGCATACCATTTGGAGTGTGATGATTCTGGTAGGATTCCTTCGGTTTTATCACGCGATGATATTTAGATCCCGTTCCTACTGTGAGTATATGCTACTCCTCGGGAAAACTCTCACTTAACGATCAATGCTATAAACCTAGTAGGTATCTAGAAAGGTGTTAGCGGGGCTACGCCCCCAGGGAAAAGAGGTTCTTAAATTAAGGAACTTCGCGAAAGCGTTGGAAAACCTCCCTCGAAGTACCGACACTGGCCTGGCTGAACGGTTAAGCAAGTATTGTACGGTGAGATTGATCCCGACTAATCATTTCTTTACGGTTTGAGAAGGGATTCGAGAGACAGTGGGAGCCATCCAGTTTAGACAAACTAAAAACCACTCTAAACTTGCAAGAGCATCATGCTAAAGTGTTTCTTTTCTCTCTCCTAAATGCAGCGACCATTCAACATGACCGGACTTAAGTTATTATTAGATAAAAACATACTGACAGGGCCAAACTACAAAGATTGGCTCAGGAATGTCAAGATGGCAATCACTTAAGACAAGTTGGGGTATGTCCTTACCACCAAAGCTCCCCCTGTTCCAGGTCCCACCTCCAGCGTCGCGGATAAAGAAATCCGTAAGACATGGGAGATCGATTGCGCGAAGGCCAAATGCCTCGTGCTTGCCTCGATGGACAACGAACATCAGAGGAGGCATGAGAATATGGACCTAGAGTCCATATTTCTCCATACAAAAGAACTGTATGGAGAGCAGTCTCGTATCGCAAGATACGAAGTGTCGAAGAAGCTATTTTCGGCAAGATTGGCCATCGGATCATCGGTAGCGGAACACGTGCTTAAGATGATTGGCTACATAGAGGAGCTCGCGGACCTTGGGACCACGTTGGAGAATGAACTCTATACTGATTTGATTCTCCAGTCCCTTCCTTCCACTTACGCCCAGTTTGTCCTAAACTTCAACATGCAAGGAAAGGAGGTTGAACTTTCCGAACTTCTGAACATGTTGAGGAGTGCTGAGGGCACCCTACAGAAGGGTAGGGAGACATCCACTTTGTTTGTAGGAGGATCTTCCTCTTCTAGATCCAGGGCGAAACCCAAAGGTAAGAAGAAGAAAGCCCCCGCCAAACCATGAGGCGGTGTCAGTAAAGTGGATACGAAGGGAAAGGGAAAGGCAACAAAGGTAGCGGGAAAGCTGGTGGGAAAGGAAGAATGCTTCTATTGTCACAAAAATGGACACTGGAAACAGGATTGTAAGGCTTGGAAGGCCAGAACACAGGATTTGAAGCGAGTTGGGGCTTCAGCTTCAGGTGTGTATGTTATTGAAAACTGCATATCAATAAACTCTATTTCTTGGGTATTGGATACCGGATCAGGATCTCATATCTGTAATTCTTTGCAGGTGTTGAGAAAGCGTAGAGTTTTGAAGGCAGGTGACATGACCCTCAGAGTTGCAAACGGTGCTAGCATGGATGCTGAGGCCGTGGGGGACTATCACCTGGGATTGTCGGATGGACACTTTTTGGTTTTGCATAGTTGTTATTATGTACCAAATGCAACCTGTAATATCATTTCTGTATCTTTATTATCTAAAGAAGGTTATGAATTTGCATTTGTAAGTAATGTAGTGAACATTCACCTTAATCAAGTTTTGATTGGGTCAGGTACATTGAACAACGGTATATACGTTTTAAACCAACCACAGATTTTCAATGTCCAGAATACACAGAAAAGAAAGTCTCCAGAAATCAATAAAACTTTCTTATGGCATTGTAGACCGGGTCACATCTATGAGAGCTGGTTGACTAAGTTACATGCAGAAGGATATTTGGATCCGTTCGAATATCAATCGTATGCAACTTGTCAATCCTGTCTCAAAGGAAAGATGACAAAGACTCCGTTCACTGGACATGGAGTAAGGGCGAGCGAGCTCTTGGGACTCGTACACAGCGACGTGTGCGGTCCAATGTATACACATGCACGAAGCGGTTATTCTTACTTCATTACTTTTACGGATGATTTCTCAAGGTTCGGACATGTCTTTTTGATGAAGCATAAATCCGAAGCTTTTGAAAAGTTCCAGGAATATAAGAATGAAGTAGAAAAACAAACAGGCAAAAGTATCAAGACACTAAGATCTGATCGAGGTGGTGAATACTTGAGTGCCGAGTTCCTGGGTTACTTAAAAGAGAATGGAATTCTCTCTCAGCTTACTCCTCCATACACTCCGCAACATAACGGTGTATCGGAGAGACGGAACCGAACCCTATTGGATATGGTACGGTCCATGATGAGTAACGCTGAGTTGCCGCGATCGTTCTGGGGATATGCGCTGGAATCAGCAGCATACCTTTTGAACCGAGTTCCTACTAAGACTGTGCCTACCACACCATATGAGTTATGGAGAGGGAAGAAACCCTATCTTCAATACCTGAAGATTTGGGGATGTCCAGCTTATGTCAAAAAGCAGCATGCGGACAAACTAGAGGCACGTTCAGTACTGTGCAAGTTTGTGGGATACCCAAAGAACTCCAGGGGGTATCTTTTCTATTACGCAGAGGAACAAAAAGTCCTTGTTTCTCGTAATGCCCATTTTCTGGAACATCAGTTCTTAGAAAAAGAAATAAGTGGGAGCGCAATAGAACTGGAAGAAATTCCAGAACTACAAGCTATTACTGAAAGCTTAGTAGAACCAGAGGGTTCGAAAGATCAGGACATTCCCACGCCACTCCGCAGGAGTAGTAGGCAGTCTCATCCTCCCGAGAGATACTACGGTTTTCTCATTGACGGGGATAGAGAGGATTGCATCATAGACTGTGATGAGCCTACTAGCTTCCAGCAAGCCATTCAGAGCGTCGACTCGGTAAAATGGCTGGATGCAATGCGGACCGAAATGGAGTCCATGTACACCAACAAAGTATGGACGTTGGACATTGCTCCAGATGGGGTAAAACCCGTAGGATGCAAGTGGATCTTCAAAAGGAAGATTGGTGTAGATGGACAGGTTGAGACCTATAAAGCTAGACTGGTTACAAAGGGTTTTCGTCAGCGACCTGGTTTGGACTATGACGAAACCTTTTCTCCAGTAGCTATGCTGAAATCCATTCGGATCCTTGCCATTGCTGCCTTCCACGATTATGAGATTTGGCAGATGGACGTAAAGACAGTTTTTCCAAATGGACATTTAAAGGAGTGTGTCTATATGGACCAGCCAGAGGGTTTCATTCAGAGTGGGAGCAGCGGAAAGGTGTGCAAGTTGCTTAAGTCCATTTATGGACTAAAGCAGGCATCGCGGAGTTGGAACATCTGTTTTGATGAGACGGTCAAGGAATCTGGCTTTATCAAAAATCCAGATGAACCATGCATCTATTGTAGATTTGTAGCGAGAACTGTAGTATTCCTCGTTTTATACGTGGATGACATTCTCTTAATAGGAAATGACATTCCTATGCTACAATCTGTCAAGGGGTTCTTGTCACACAGGTTCTCCATGAAAGACCTGGGTGATGCCTCATACATTCTGGGTAACCGGATCTACCGTGACAGATCCAAGATGATATTAGGACTTTCACAGTCCAGGTACATCGACACCATACTGAAGAGATTCAGTATGGAAGATTCCAAGCGCGGTAATCTACCGGCTTGTCACGGGATCACCCTCTCCAAAGAGATGTCTCCCAAGACTGATTTGGAGAGGGATCGCATGTCTATTATACCCTACGCTTCTGCGGTAGGCTCTATAATGTATGCGATGTTGTGTATCAGACCGGATGTGGCTTATCCACTGAGTGTGGTAAGCAGGTATCAGTAAAACCCTGGGGAGAAACATTGGATAGCGGTAAAGAACATTCTCAAGTATCTGAGAAGGACTAAGGAGATGTTCTTGGTGTATGGCGGAAAGGGCCTCCAGATTGAGGCCTTTGCTGACTCCAGCTTCCAGAGTGACAAGGATGATTCCAAGTCCATGTCGGGTTTTGTCTTCACCCTCAATGGAGGGGCGGTGTGTTGGAAGAGCTCCAAACAGGAAACCGTTGCTGACTCGACTATGGAAGCGGAATACATCGCTGCATCTGATGCCGCAAAAGAAGCTGTCTGGATGAGGAAGTTCTTGAAAGAACTTCAGGTGGTTCCGTCCATTGTTGACCCAATACCTCTGTATTGCGACAACAACGGGGCTATAGCTTTAGCGAAGGACCACAGGTCCCATCAGAAATCCAGACACATCTTGAGGCGGTATCACCTGATCAGGGAGATCGTGGATCGCTAGGAGATCGAGGTTCGGAGGGTTGCTTCAGAAGATAACACAGCAGATCTATTCACCAAGGCCTTGCCCCAGACTCAGTTCGAGCGGATGATCGAGATGATAGGTCTTCGATACGCCAGTATATGGCCTTAGTGCAAGTGGGAGATTGTTAGTGTATATGCCCTAGAGACCATTACTGTATCGTACTAGTTTGTATATTACTTGATGGAAGCTTGGGATATTCATAGTTGTATATACAATCTTGCTCGAAATGGTAGTATGCTACTTGGTTTGTCTGTGCTTTAATATGTGCATGTGTTTCTTTTAGCATATCGCTGATATACATATTAGTAGAGCCCTTAGGATCTTTGCTTGATTACCAGCGTTGTGATGGCGCTCACACTCGTGGGGGCTGGGTAATCCATAAGCACATCCTTATACAGGTCCCTGGTCGTTGGACTATCGAGACAGGGCATCGATACTCCGGAGTAGACTAGCGTATGCGCTTCTCATCCCAGCATGGGAGACGGTCTGTCCCACAGCCATCAGTACGTCGTACTTGAGATAGTATGCGGGTGCTCGTTAGGTTACGAGTACACTGTACAGGACTCGTCGGGAACTGTTGGTTGGTATTATACCTATCGTCAGTTATCAGTTCCCAGGTGACATGAGTACAGCTTAGTCCGCTGACTTGACACTGTCACTTTGCCTCGAGTGTGTTCCCACTGCACTTTGATTACTACCCTACCACGGCTCAAAGGAGTCGTGCAAACAGGTAGTTTTTGGGTGCAGTCCCGAAGCACTTGGAGGCAATGACGGTTAGACAGGATTCGTCTCTCCCGGTATTGGGGGTTGACATCGCGCTGTGTCCAGGAGAGCCATTACACAAGTAGTCCCTGGCCAGGGCAAGCGAGATATACTGGTAGGTTTCCAGTGTTATCTCAGGGTGTTCTGGGCTACACTCCGACACGACTTGTACCGCTATTAGGGGACTGACGTTCACCGCCCCCTAGGCCCGCCATGCGATGTATCAGACGAACAGACCGGACTGTACGGAGACTGTCACATACAGGCTCAGTAGGAGTTCAGATGGGGTCACCTCGTCAGTCTTCTTATTGGCATCTACCTGGGGACCGTTACGTACAGCTAGTGCCGCTTGCGGTCTGTGGTTAAACCCACTGCCAGCGTAGTGTCGAGTCTTTAGAGTCCCACACAGAGAGCTATTCGCCTTTAGGCAAAATGAGTAGAGGTCGCATGGTTTTGCGACAGGGTTCCTTCACATCCGCGCACTTGTGCACGTTTGTTGTCCGGAAAGCTTATACTAGCGGGCTTTGGTTTAAGCCAGATCCTAGTATATATTTTGGGATTGGTTTTATCTCTTTGTATTCGTGTTCCTCGGATCACGAATACGGGTGCGTATGCACAGTTGCTTGAGACAGAGGGAGAGGACTTTGATTAGGGTTAATGACCATTATCATTTTATTAACCCTAATGCTTATGTGTGTATTATGGTTAATTGATATTAATTTAATATAATTGTGCATGGTTATGGTTGTTGACCATTCGACATTCTTGACTTGTTGACCTAGGTTGACACTTTGACCATCATCATTTCATTTGGAAGATGCTCTTTGATCCTTGCAATTTGCATTAAAAATGAAATGATAATGGTCATGTCTTGATTAAGCCATGACAATTATCTCACTAATTATCTATTTACAATAATTCACACGTATATTTGAGAATGCTTCATAATTCTCTCATTCTATCATATACTTTCTCTCTCTTGCTCTTTCTCTTCCTCAAGCTCTCCCCTTTCATGTGTTGAGAAACACTTGAGCTTGAGAAAAACCTCTTCTTGATAATCTCTACTCTTATCTAGGGTTCTAGGATTAGCACTTCTGGCACCCTAGTTACTTCTAGCTTGAAGTTGAAGCCAAAGGTTGAGGCTTTCGGGTGGATCCTTCTTCGACGTGAGAAGACGACAAAGGTGATCCCTTTCTACTACTCTAAGGAGAAAGGAGAGAAGGACATAAAGCCCTAGGTATAACCATTCTACCCTTTAGCTAGTTTCTAGTTAGCTTTAGCTTGTTTTTGTTTAGCAAAGATCCTCCTTTGTCTAGTCCATGTTGCCTAGAGTAGTAAAAATCCGATTTTTATTCCGTTTTCCGCCTCCTCGCAAGCACCGGGGTGGGCAACGTGGACTTCCATCAGGTACTACTAATACATGAAGCAATGCATATCAAATAAATGCGAAGTACGGAATAAAACATGTCATCCTCACATCGGGCACATAGGCCACTCACATTGAGCACACAGGCCCCTCACATCGACCATTGAATCGGCCCGGCCATTGAATCGGCCCACATTATCGACCCTAATATCGGCCCGGCCATTGAATCGGCCCACATATATAATGAATAAGTATATTTGCATAGATCATTATGATGATATATTATGTAGGTGTACATATATAACAACGTCCCATACCACTGATATATATATATATATATATATAGACACAATGGGTATACATATATATATCAGCGTCCCATACCACTGATATATATACGCAGGAGTAAAACAATCCAGAAAACATCATATGAAAACCATATCTCAATGCGAATTCCATGAAATATAATATATGCAACATGAAACAGTAATATGAGCATATAAGGAAAAACCGCTATTTAACTGCAACAAGTTATTAAGTATATCATGCGGTTCCTAATTTCTCCGAAACCAAACGCAACATCATATAAAGGTGAACATGTAGCTATAGCCAGGTATGCGTAACCATGTCGGTATAGCAAGATATGTGTATCTACCTATCAGTAATGATGTAATACCCTCCAGGTATATGTGTAGTTATATCAAGGTATACGGGTGTACATGTAAGCATGTATGCAAGATGTACATGTAGCTATGTCTCATATGTGTATATACCTATCTCTAATGGTGCAATACCATATATGTATATGGGTAGCTAGCATGTAGTCATGGCAAGGCATATGTGTAAGCATGTAGGTATACAGGTATGCTATATGTCATATGCACAATGGAATAAAAGGATCATGTCTCAATGTCCCTAACCAATACAATCTCACGTATGCATAGTGTTGTGCGTGTCATGGCAATTATTGACGGTGTAAGTGGCATACAATCAGTGCTCGTGCAACATGGACCGTCAATAATAGTGCAGTGTCCAAAGGGTACAAGTCCAAGCACAACAAGTAATAATATGCAATAAAGTTTCATGCACAATCTCTACATGTGCAATATAACATGCGGCTAATATCATATCATATCTAGCCCTGACGCATAACGCCATGAGGGCGATTCCTCTGTAGATGTTAAATCTACTCACAGATGATCTTGGCTAAGTAAAGCCAACCACTCGCTTTCCCTTCTCCGCAGCGCCCGAAGTCCTCTCCTATGAACCTAAAGATCATAAAACAACAATAACAAGTGTACATTAGCAACCAATAACACGTACAAACTACGTTTGACCGACGCATCAACTCCAAACATACTCTCAAGTGTTCGTCTAGTGGCTAACGTGCGTAGCGACACTACGAAACTAACTCAAGAGCAAAAGCTACACAAAGTACACGCACCGTGTCGGATAACGTAACACACGTATACGTAATGCTAGAAACAAGCTAAGTGATCCCAAATTTTGTCTACAGTCAAAACACAAAAATCAAACAGTACCAAACACACTTAAACAACTGCAGACAGCTACCCACCAAAACTCAAGCCCAAACTCCACCATAAATCCGAGGTCGCCGGATTTTCATAGGGTGTCGCCGGCCAATTCCGAGCTGTAGGGGTTCGTGCTTCATGCAGGGTTACCTACGACGGCAGCAAGGTTTCGGGAGGCATCGTTCATGCCAAATTCAAAAATTTGCCGTTTTAGCTAACCCTAAACATAGATCGTTTACTAGAAATATACGGAATCGATATGTGCAAACGTTTTGCAATCTAAGTGAGCAAGGAATACAACCTTTGTAGACCGGTCCTTCACTTCAATAGCTCCGTGTAGTAGTCCTCTTCACTGCGATAGTAAACTACAGACTCTAGAGAGGCTCCATGAAGAAACGAACGTGCTTGGTTTGATGACTTCGAGGCCGAAGATGATCTACGTCGAGGAGACACTAACCCAAGCTATTTCTTCACTAGGTCATGAACTTTGTGAAGAGAACACCCTATACTAAATGGCAAGTAGTAGAGGATGATGAAGTAGGAAGTGGGCTCACTTTAGAATTGATTTTCTCACACTTTATCTCATACCTCCGTTAGAGCTAGAAAGCTTTTGAGGAGGAAGAAGAAGATGAAGATAAACTCTTATATGAATAATTCATCCAAATGAATTATTGCAACCATGGGTGAGTTAAGCTCTCATGCTTAACTCATGTAGAGAATTAACCAAGCTATAAGGTTAAGGGTTGGGTTAAATAATATCTAAATGTCACGACCCAAAATATTAACTCGCGACCAGCACTTAAATCACGCAACGTCTACAGGCGTAACGTAATTCAAGTAAGCTGAAACCCAGAAATCTAAACCTTGGCACAATAAATCATGTTTTGTCTTTTGAAAAATTGGGCAGTACCTCCTTTGTAAAAACTAACCCCGAAAACGGGTACAACAAAGAAAAATATAAGGCATCCCCAAACGGGAGAAAATCACGTCCAACGGCGGAAACAACCACCACAAGTAAAAATAACAAGTATACGATGCCCAACGGCGAAGATCCATACAAGGAAATAAAGTAAAGCAAGACATCAACCCCAAAAGCGAACATAAACCCATCGCTCAAGTCTCGCAACTAAAAGTCTTCTAAGTCTGCAACATATACAATTACTAGTTTCTGAATTGATGGAGTGACTAGATACAATATGAAAAATGAATACAAGAGGGGCACGATCCAACATGTACCACCTACCACAAGCAAGTCACCCGAAAATAGCTGTGTGCCAGCGATGCTGCTACTGATCCATGTGGACAACCTGCAAGAACTGTGGCACAACGGGGGTGAGTTGCCAACTCGTGAATAGAAAAACATCACCAGGTAGAAATCGAAATAAACAACGATTCCTAGGTCAACTATATCATACAAAGTAATACTATGATATCTAGGGTGACCGTATCTGCATAAGTGCCAACACATAATAAATGCCTATCAGCAAGTGGATATCATCCAATAATATAATCAATGCATGTATGCAAGTGGATCCCGTCCAACAATATAATCAATGCATGTATGCAAGTGGATCTCGTCCACGTGTCAATCACTGACACAACAACTTCTGCATGTAAATATCATAAAAGCATATGCAGGTAAATATGAGGGTATGAAACAAAGTGTGTCCCTCGCGACACAACAAAAATCATGGAACCGGAGTGTCCACATCGACACTCGAAACATCATGAAACCCGTGTCTAGCATCGACACGTAAATCCTCATCTGCCAGGCGCCATCACCTTGACCGGCCCTGTTGTCAGTACATCTCATGGAACCTGAGTGTCCACATCAACACCCAAAATCCATGTAGCATGTCTGAACATGACTCCGGTCGGTATCCCCGAGATATCCGCCGAGTCCAAATACTGTCACCGGTAGGTAGTGGTCCCTCTGTATGGCTTATCGTCTACACCATGAAATCACCTCTCGTCCCGGAGTACCATACCGGGTCCACCATGCACCCGCAGACGGTGCCTCCCGCTCCTTGAATCGGGTATCACATGCCAATCTCAGAACCGAGAAATCACATGGTGGACGCATTGAAATATCATATCTAGAGAAACCGGGTTTTCAAACAACACAAAATTTCTTGAAACATCCCGCGTTTCTCAAACCCAGAAATCACATGAAAACCAGATCTCAATGCGTAAATCCATGTAAATATGATATATGCAACATAAAACAGCAATATGAGCATATTAAGGGAAAACCGCTCTTTTAAATGAATTCAGCTTTAAAATATATCATGCGGTTCCCAAATCCTCCGAAATCAAGTGCAGCATCATATGAGGTGTGCATGTAACTGTAGCAAGGTATAAGTATCTACATGTAAGCAAGTAGGTATGATACATTTCATTAGCGCAATAGCACAATAATCAACGTCTCAAGTCACATGTCAATACAATACCACTTAGGGGTATATGCAGCTATAACAAGATATGTGGGTGTGCATGTCAGTATGTAGGCATGATGTACATGTAGCTGTAGCAGAGTATGTAGGTGTACATGTCAGTATATCATGCAACCTAGCATAGTGATGTGAACATGGCAGTATATCATAGCATGATGTAGCAATTCTACTGTGTAAGTGACATAGCAATTATCGATGATGAAGTGTGTGAGCCGACAATTTGTGTAAGCGTAACATACGCATCATCGATAATGGTGTAGGTGTACTAGCACAAGCATAAGAAATGCTATGAGAATAGCATGAATGCAGCACAATGCATATAGTGAATCAAATGCTATAAGGTATACATATCAACAAGACCGAGTCGGTGAATCTATCAATCGGCATCCAGCCTCACAACATCACGTATGGTACAATCCATCGTACGACATCCTTTAATCAGGGGTATTGATAAATCAACAAGTAAAACTCATTGCGTACGGTAATCTAACATACGTCGGCATTGACCAAATAGGGATTCTATCAACCTATACAACATCGGGGTTACGGATTTAAGTCTCGCATAACATATCACTCATTATGCAATCATTATCCATATAAATATATATACCTATCTCTCAGCTCACATCCATGTCAAACTCGTATCAGGGGACCTACAAAGGTATCAACAATCACATATCGACTCGAATCCATAAAATGACATATCACACTAAGTCATCATATCACATCGTATACTCGTTCATCACATTAATATCTCGCATCATATTAAATAAACGTCACACTTTTTCTCTTTTAAATCGTACTTATCATGATTCATTTATCATTTCATTTTCTCCTAAGTCAATTGTTCATTAGCATCAAGTTCAATCACATTATCGTTTGTAAATCCTACAATCATGTCCGTCACATATCACTATCAAGATATAATAATCAAACGATAATCCATATCAATGGTTGCGGGGGTGCTATACGCTATCCACCCAACTTCCCCCATAGATATAAATCTACTCACCTGCTAAACTCCTCTCTTAGCCGTAGTCGATGCGCTTCGTCATCTCGGAATCCACGCGAATATACCTACAATCAATATGAATTCGCAAAGCAATTAACATCAAGTTCCGAAAACCAAAACGGCACGCGGTGCGCTCATAGGTTAGAACCTATAGTCTACACATGCAAAACAATCAACCACCCTTGTCGTTGACGTACAAACATCCAACGACCAAATACAATATCAAAAACTCAAAACCAAGAATCCAAATACCGGAAAATATAGCCGAAACCCTAAATAGGGTCGATATACATAAAAACTGCCACATTAAAAACCCAATAGTACCAATACGCATTTACAACACAATAATTATCGTAGATGATAATATTCACGTCATTCACACTGCCCGGTCGTGTCCCAAAAGAATATTATACAAACAGGCAGTGACGGCGGTCCACATGTTGGACGCTCGTCCCGCAATATCAAGTTTACAAATAAATCCAAACAGCACTACCATTGCACACTGCTATCCACCACGACATATCCGCAACATCACAGCACATCATAGAACATCAACGCGAATGTCACGTTCGCAAACCCGTCTAAAAGAACTATAGCAATTAGACGTGGTTTTGTAACACCTTATGATGTATTTAGTGGCTAATTATATTTAATTAACGGGTTTTTAATAAAAAGTTTACCAAATTGAGTTTCAAATATTTTTCCAAATTTAATAAATATTTTTCTAGAATTTTCCTAGGCTTGCACACACATGTGCATGTAAACTAGGGTTAAAAATGAGGTTATACCATGATTAGCAACCATGGTGGGTTTAATAATGGGGATTAAGTCTTTTGGGTTTTAATTAAGTCTATTTAGTTAATTGATGGTTGTTTTAATTTGAATTTTTTTTTTGGGGTGTTGACGTGAGAGAATGAGAGAGAGAGAATGCATCATGGCAAAGCCCCTGCTTGCATTTAATGATGAGAGAGAAATGAGGGGTTGACATTGGGAGTTATCATTTTCCTCTCATTCTTGTGCTCATTTCTCTCAACCTCTCACTCTCATACTCACACACCCACATTCACACAGCAGCAGCAGAAGCAAGCACAGCAGCAGCAGCAAGCAGGCATAGCAGCAGCAGTGAGCAGCAGCAGCAGTGAGCAGCAGCTCCTTCCCTCTACTCCTTCTTCTTCCTCCAGCTCCCTAGGGTCGAGTGTGGGGTATACTTCTTGAACTTACCCCCTAGTTTGCTTAGTTAGTGAAGTTTAGCTTCGATTAGTGATTAATGGTGCATTTTAGTGCGATATGTGGTAATTAGTGGGAACTTTGATCAAGTGAAGTATGTATTGGTTTAAGTAAGTTGATGGAGTGTTGTTAGGGCCATGTTAACCTAGTTTAGCCCCCAATCGCACTAAAATACCACCAGATTGCTATTTGATGCAAATTCAACGTTTTTGAGCAAATTCTAGCTTTCTGCAAACTGCTATCGACCCAGTGAGTTCAGAATAAAATTGTGATGACTGCAATATAGTTTGTAAGTCCATGTTGCCCATCCCGGTGCTTGCGGGGAGGCGGAAAACGGAATAAAAATCGGATTTTTATCGAACTAGGCAACATGGACTAACTAAAGGAGGATCTTTGCTAAACAAAAACTAACTAAAAGCTAACTAGATTTAGCTACATGGAAGAAAGGTTATACCCTGGGCTTTATGTCCTTCTCTCCTTGCTCCTTGGAGTGAAAGAAAGTGCTCACCTTGTCTCCTTCTCTAGTCGAAGAAGGATCCACCCGAGAGCCTCAACTTTTGGCTTCAACTTCAAGCTAGAAGTAACTAAGGTGCTAGAAGTGCTAATCCTAGAACCTTAGATGAGAGTAGAGATTACTTTGGAGAGGTTTATCTCAAGCTCAAGTGTTTCTCAACACATGAGAGGGGAGAGCTTGAGAGAGAGGAAGAGGAGGAGAGAGAATCTATATGATAGAATGAGAGAATAAAGAGCCATTCTCACATATATGTGTGAATTATTGTAAAAAGATAATTAGCAAGATAATTGTCATGGTTTAATCAAGACTTGACCATTATCATTTCATATTAAATGCAAATTGCAAGGATCAAAGAGCATCTTTTATATGGAATGATGATGGTCAAAGTGTCAACCTAGGTCAACAAGTCAAGATAGTCAAATGATCAACAATCCTAACCATGCACAATTATATTTAACTAATATCAATTAATCATAACACACACATAAGCATTAGGGTTAATAAAATGACAATGGTCATTAACCCTAATCAAAGTCCACTCCCTCTGTCTCAATCAACTGTGCATACGCACCCGTATTCGTGATCCGAGGAACATGAATACAAAGAGATAAAACCAATCCCAAATCATATACTAGGATCTGGCTTAAACCAAAGCCCGCTAGTATAAGCTGTCCGGACAGCAAACGTGCACAAGTGCGCGGATGTGAACGACCCCTGTCGCAAAACCATGCGACCTCTACTCATTTTGCCTAAAGGCGAATAACTCTCTGTGTAGGACTCTAAAGACTCGACACTACGCTGGCAGTGGGTTTAACCATAGACCGCAAGCGGCACTAGCTGTACGTAACGGTCCCCAGGTAGATGCCGATAAGAAGACTGACGAGGTGACCCCATCTGAACTCCTACTGAGCCGGAATGTGACAGTCTCCGTACAGTCCGGTCTGTTCGTCTGATACATCGCATGGCGGGCCTAGGGGGGCGGTGAACGTCAGTCCCCTAATAGTGGTACAAGTCGTGTCGGAGTGTAGCCCAGAACACCCTGAGATAACACTGGAAACCTACCAGTATATCTCGCTTGCCCTGGCTAGGGACTACTTGTGTAATGGCTCTCCTGGACACAGCGCGATGTCAACCCCCAATACCGGGAGAGACGAATCCTGTCTAACCGTCACTGCCTCCAAGTGCTTTGGGACTGCACCCAAAAACTACCTGTTTGCACGACTCCTTTGAGCCGTGGTAGGGTAGTAATCAAAGTGCAGTGGGAACTGTAAGTCCACGTTGCCCACCCCGGTACTTGCGGGGAGGCGGAAAATGGAATAAAAATCGGATTTTTATGAGCTTAGGCAACATGGACTAGACTTTAAAGGATCTTTGCTAAACAAAAACTTGCTAAAGCTAACTAGAAACTAGCTAAGTGCTAGAAAGGTTACACCTTGGGCTTTATGTCCTTCTCTCCTTGCTCCTTGGAGTAGTGGAAGGAGGTCACCTTGTCGTCTTCTCCCGTCAAAGAAAGATCCACCCGAAAGCCTCAACCTTTGGCTTCAACTCCAAGTTAGAAGTAACCAGGGTTCAAGAAGTTCTAGTTCTTTAACCCTAGATGAGAGTAGAGATGATCAAGAGAGGGTTTTTCTCAAGCTCAAGTGTTTCTCAACACATGAGAGGGGAGAGCTTGAGGGAGAGGAAGAACAAGAGAGAGAAATGAAATGATAGAATGAGAATAGAATCAACCATTCTCACAAATATATGTGTATTATTTTAATTAGATAATTAGTAAGATAACTGTCATGGTTAATCATGATATGACCATTATCATTTCAATTTGCAAGGATCAAAAAGCATCTTCCAAAAGAAATGATGATGGTCAAAGTGTCAACCTAGGTCAACAAGTCAAGGAGGTCAAATGGTCAACAACCATAACCATGCACAATTATTAAACTAATTATCAATTAACTATAATACACACATAAGCATTAGGGTTAATAAAATGACAATAGCCATTAACCCTAATCAAGGTCCTCACCCTCTGTCTCAAACAACTGTGCATACGCACCCGCATTCGTGATCCGAGGAACACGAATACAATGAGAAAAACCAATCCCAAATCATATACTAGGATCCGGCTTAAACCAAAGCCCGCTAGTATAAACTGTCCGGACAGCAAACGTGCACAAGTGCGCGGATGCGAACGAATCCTGTCGCAAAACCATGCGACCTCTACTCATTTTGGCTAAAGGCGAATAGCTCTCTGTGTGGGACTCTAAAGACTCGACACTACGCTGGCAGTGGGTTTAACCACAGACCGCAAGCGGCACTAGCTGTACGTAACGGTCCCCAGGTAGATGTCGATAAGAAGACCGACGAGGTGAACCCCATCTGAACTCCTACTGAGCCTGTATGTGACAGTCTCCGTACAGTCCGGTCTGTTCGTTTGATACATCGCATGGCGGGTCTAGGGGCCGGTGAACGTCAGTCTCCTAATAGCGGTACAAGTCGTGTCGGAGTGAAGCCCAAAACACCCTGAGATAACACTGGAAACCTACCAGTATATCTCGCTTGCCCTGGCCAGGGACTGCTCGTGTAATGGCTCTCCTGGACACAGCGCGATGTCAACCCCCAATACCGGGAGAGACGAATCCTGTCTAACCGTCACTGCCTCCAAGTGCTTCGGGACTGCACCCAAAAACTACCTGTTTGCACGACTCCTTTGAGCCGTGGTAGGGTAGTAATCAAAGTGCAGTGGGAACACACTCAAGGCGAAGTGACAGTGTCAAGTCAACGGACTAAGCTGTACTCATGTCACCTGGGAACTGATAACTGACGAAAGGTATAATACCAACCAACAGTTCTCGATGAGTCCTGTCCAGTGTACTCGTAACCTAAAGAGCACCCGCATACTATCCCAAGTACGACGTACTAACGGCTGTGGGACAGACCGTCTCCCATACTGGGATGAGAAGCGCATACGCTAGTCTACTCTGGAGTATCGATGCCCTGTCTCGATAGTCCAACGACTAGGGACTTGTAGAAGGATGTGCTTATAGATCACCCAGCTCCCACGAGTGCGAGCGCCATCACAACGCTGGTAATCAAGCAAAGATCCTAAGGGCTCTACCAATATGTATACCTGCAATATGCTAAAAGAAACACATGCAAATATTAAAGCAGAGACAAACCAAGTAGCATACTACCATTTCGAGCAAGATTGTATATACAACTGTGAATATCCCAAGCTTCCATCAAGTAATATACAAACTAGTATGATACAGTAATGGCCTCTAGGGCATATACACTAACAATCTCCCACTTGCACTAAGGCCATGTACTGGCGTATCGAAGACCTATCATCTCGATCAGCCGCTCGAACTGAGTCTGGGGCAAGGCCTTGGTGAATGGATCTGCTGTGTTATCCTCTGATGCAACTCTCCGGACCTCGATCTCCTGGCGATCCACGATCTCCCTGATCAGGTGATACCGCCTTAAGATGTGTCTGGATTTCTGATGGGACCTGGGTGTTAGTGTATATGCCCTAGAGGCCATTACTGTATCATACTGGTTTGTATATTACTTAATGGAAGCTTGGGATATTCACAGTTATATATACAATCTTGCTCGAAATGGTAGTA
Organism: Agapanthus africanus; assembly: GCA_030015575.1. Taxonomy (NCBI): domain Eukaryota; kingdom Viridiplantae; phylum Streptophyta; class Magnoliopsida; order Asparagales; family Amaryllidaceae; genus Agapanthus; species Agapanthus africanus. Next base: position 738,382,334 of record CM057338.1, read on the forward strand.
TGCTACTTGGTTTGTCTCTGCTTTAATATGTGCATGTGTTTCTTTTAGCATATTGCGGGTATACATATTAGTAGAGCCCTTAGGATCTTTGCTTGATTACCAGCGTTGTGATGGCGCTCGCACTCGTGGGAGCTGGGTAATCTATAAGCACATCCTTATACAGGTCCCTGGTCGTTGGACTATTGAGACAGGGCATCGATACTCCGGAGTAGACTAGCGTATGCGCTTCCCATCCCAGTGTGGGAGACGGTCTGTCCCACAGCCGTTAGTACGTCGTACTTGGGATAGTATGCGGGTGCTCGTTAGGTTACGAGTACACTGGACAGGACTCGTCGGGAACTGTTGGTTGGTAATATACCTATCGTCAGTTATCAGTTCCCAGGTGACATGAGTACAGCTTAGTCCGCTGACTTGACACTGTCACTTCGCCTCGAGTGTGTTCCCACTGCACTTTGATTACTACCCTACCACGGCTCAAAGGAGTCGTGCAAACAGGTAGTTTTTGGGTGCAGTCCCGAAGCACTTGGAGGCAGTGACGGTTAGACAGGATTCGTCTCTCCCGGTATTGGGGGTTGACATCGCGCTATGTCTAGGAGAGCCATTACACGAGTAGTCCCTGGCCAGGGCAAGCGAGATATACTGGTAGGTTTCCAGTGTTATCTCAGGGTGTTCTGGGCTTCAATCCGGCACGACTTGTACCGCTATTAGGGGACTGACGTTTACCGCCCCCCTAGGCCCGCCATGCGATGTATCAGACGAACAGACCGGACTGTACGGAGATTGTCACATACAGGCTCAGTAGGAGTGCAGATGGGGTTCACCTCGTCAGTCTTCTTATCGACATCTACCTGGGGACCGTTACGTACAGCTAGTGCCGCTTGCGGTCTGTGGTTAAACCCACTGCCAGCGTAGTGTCGAGTCTTTAGAGTCCCACACAGAGAGCTATTCGCCTTTAGGCAAAACGAGTAGAGGTCGCATGGTTTTGCGACAGGGTTCGTTCGCATCCGCGCACTTGTGCACGTTTGCTGTCCGGACAGTTTATACTAGCGGGCTTTGGTTTAAGCCGGATCCTAGTATATGATTTGAGATTGGTTTTTCTCTGGGTATTCGTGTTCCTCGGATCACGAATGCGGGTGCGTATGCACAGTTGCTTGAGATTGGGGGAGAGGACCTTGTTTAGGGTTAATGGCTTTTTGTCATTTTATTAACCCTATTGATTTTGTGTGGATTATTGTTAATTGATAATTAGCTTAATTATTGTGCATGGTTGTTGTTGACAATTTGACTTCATTGACTTGTTGACCATGGTTGACACTTTGACCATCATCATTTGTTTTGGAAGATGCTCTTTGATCTTTGCAAAATTGAAATGATAATGGTCATTTCATGATTTACCATGACAATTTTCAAGCTAATTATACAATTAAAATTATACACACATATTAGTGAGAAAGGCTCACAAATAATTCATTCTATCATTTTCATTTCTCTCTCTTGCTCATCCTCTCCCTCAAGCTCTCTCCCTCTCATGTGTTGAGAAACAAAAAGCTTGAGAAAAACCCTCTCTTGATCTTCTCTTCTCACTTCTAGGGTTCAAGTCTTAGCATTTCTTGCACTCTAGTTACTCCTAGCTTGGAGTTGAAGCTAAAGGTGGTGGCTTTCAAGTGGATCTTTCTTTGACGGGAGAAGACAAGCAAGGTGAACTCTTTCTACCATACCTAGGAGCAAGGAGAGAAGGACTAAAGACCAAAGGTATAACCTTTCATCACTTAGCTACTTTGTAGTTAGAGTTAGCTAGTTTATGTTTAGCCAAGATCCTCACAAGCATAGTCCATGTTGCCTAAGTCATTAAAAATCCGTTTTTTATTATGTTTTCCGCCTCCCGTAAGCACCGGGATGGGCAACACGGACTTACAGTGGTATCAGAGCCTAACTAAACCTAAACTAGCTAAGTAGTTAAGTGTAACGAAGTTTCGAAACCGGAAAATCGAAAAACCAAACTCGAAAAACCCTAGTTTCTGTTAATTTTTTTTCTGGTCAAATGAAAACTTTATACTTCAAAAATTATCTCAGGGTTTTTTGTGAAATACCACCAAAGACGAACCAGAGAGGAGTCTAGAGGACCGCGCTTCCGCGGCATAAGGAAGCTCTTGCCGCGGAAGCGCGGCCGTCTTGTCACCTCTCTGCATCGTTTTTGGTGCAGTATGTTTCTGTGTTGGTTTTGGGATTTTTAGGATATATTATATGTGCCCAGATTTTCCAGAACTAAAATTTACTTTTGGGGGCCTATAAATCCGTATTTTTCGGAACTTCACTACACTTTAACTACATCGGTTATATCTGTAATGCTTGCATGTATTGAACGTCGGCTAATCGCTATAAGACGATTAGTCGGGGTTATACATGATCTGTGATTGTTATTGGTTTGTGGATATGAATGGATTGGATTGTCGCGGGTGAATGGCCGGGGTGGATGTGAGATGAGCGTTGTTTTTCTTTCATTCATTTGTAACATGTAAATTGATGTAATAATATTCTTTGTATGGCCGCACAACCGGGTCGGGGTTGTAGCCGTCATTGTATAATTCTTTTTACTGTTTTTGCTCCTAGGATAGACCCATGGAGGGGGTGCACAAACTACCGGGTATCTCGAAGTGCCGAGTGGCCTACTCACGGTGGTGAGGGAGGTTGCTTCGCTTCGGGTGCTTGGCGGGTAGTTTGCCGCACCCGTAGGGGTCTTGGGTGGGGTATTGGCTATTCACCGCGACCGTGTAATCCGCTTTGCGTTGCAGGCTCGAACGCATTGCGGATTCCTAGTATATCCAATGTATTCATCTGTGATCTGTAATGTCTATCATTGCTATATATTTATATATAATAACTATTTAGGCGTTGCTTATGTTTTACAGCCGCGCTAGCCCAGCCCCCGCTCTGTCGTTAGTTAAGTAACCTAACGGGTGATGACGGGGCCCCGTGGCGAATGCGAATGGCATAAGCGTACGTCATATTTTGGTTGTTTTCTGCAATGGTAGGATTAAATGATGGGACGCATTAAAAGAACTAATGCAAGAAATAAACCAAGTAAAAGTCGATTGGAACACTTTGAAAACCACTCGGTTCTTTTCAAAACTAAACTTTTAAACGCGGAGCTTGAACCACTCCTTTTAAAAGCTATCTCGTTCCATCGATTAGATCAAGTTCACTACGTTCACGGTTTTGCCAAAACCATCCGTAGCCCTCCGTCGTTTCGTATGAATATTCAATAGTATTCAAGCTATGTTTGTTGACCTTCGTCAAGGCATAGTGATTGGTAGCTGTTGGGTGTTCATATGTAGCATAGATAGATGCGTTGGTTTGGGACAGTCGTACTACCTTGTTGACCTTCGTCAAGGGTATGTACGGGTGGGTTCAAATTAACCTGGATAATGACGGGTAGAACTTGACATGTGACTTATGATTTGTTGACCTTCGTCAAGGTCATAAGAGCATGGGGCAAAAATCCACATCGGGAGTTTCATAAGTACTGAAACTTGCTAGCGTTGCATACCATTTGGAGTGTGATGATTCTGGTAGGATTCCTTCGGTTTTATCACGCGATGATATTTGGATCCCGATCCTACTGTGAGTATATGCTACTCCTCGGGAAAACTCTCACTTAACGATCAATGCTATAAACCTAGTAGGTGCCTAGAAAGGTGTTAGCGGGGCTACGCCCACAGGGAAAAGAGGTTACTTAATTAAGGAACTTCGCGAAAGCGTTGGAAAACCTCCCTCGAAGTACCGACACTGGCCTGGCTGAACGGTTAAGCAAGTATTGTACGGTGAGATTGATCCCGACTAATCTTTTCTTTACGGTTTGAGAAGGGATTCGAGAGACAGTGGGAGCCATCCTGTTTAGATAAATTAAAAACCAATCTAAACTTGCAAGAGCAACATGCTAAGTGTTTTCTTCTCTCTCTCTTAATTGCAGCGACCCTGTGACCACACCTAGGTTACATCTAGATAAAAAGATGACTGAATCTAACTGTTTTGACTGGCAAAGGTCTGTCCAGATGTCCATTACCCAGGACAAGCTGGGACACCTCTTAACTGATCCAACCCCTGCCGTCTCAGGTCCAGTTTCCCCTGTCACGGATATTGATATTCGTAGGACATCGGAAAAAGTCTGTGCGAAAGCCAAGTGCCTCGTGTTAGCCTCAGTTGATGGTATATACCAGAGGCAGCACGAGAAGATGGACTTAGCTTCTATCTTCCTCCATAACAAAGTTTTATATGGAGAGCAATCTCGTATCGCAAGATATGAGACCTCGAACGAATTGCTTCCAGCGAGGTTGGCTATCGGGTCATCTGTAGGGGGCAACGTCCTTACAGAGACCAGCTCTATTGAGCTCTCGGACCTGAAGACCACGTTGAAGAACAGGTCAGATGCTGACTCAGTTCAACAGTCTCTGTCTACTACCCTAAAGGAAACTAGGGAAGTAGAAAGAAAGGGAAGGGCAGAAGTTTCAGGAACAGATGTAGTAAAAGAAGGATGTTCCTATTGTTACGGGAATGAACATGGACAGAAGGATTGCAGGGCTTGTAAAGCCAGTAGCCAGAATTCGAAGCATGTTGTGGCTTCGGCTTCGGGTGTGTTTGTGATTGAGAACTGTATGTCAGTTAACCCTACTTCCTGGGTATTGGATACCGGATCAGGATCTCATATCTGTAATTCATTACAGGCTTTGAGAAACCGTAGGGTTATCAGGAAAGGTGATATGACTCTCAGGGTTGCTAACGGAATGAGCATGTATGCTGAATCCGTAGGGGAATATCATCTAGGACTGACAACTGGGCAGATATTGATTCTGCGTAACTGTTTTTATGTACCAGGTGCGACATGTAATATCATATCTGTATCCTTAATTTCTAAGGAAGGATATGATTTTACTTTTGTAAGCGATGTAGTTAACATCCACCTAAATCAAGTTCTGATTGGGTCAGGTACATTACAGAACGGTATATACGTACTGAATCAAGCTCAGATCTTCAGTGTCCAGAACACACTTAAAAGAAAGTCTCCGGAAACAAATCAGGCTTTCTTATGGCATTGTAGACTGGGTCACATTAATGAGACACGGTTAACAAAGTTACATAAAGAGGGATACTTGAATCCGTTTGAGTATCAGTCTTATGCCACTTGTGAATCTTGTCTCATGGGAAAGATGACAAAGACTCCGTTCACTGGACACGGAGAAAGAGCAAGCGAGCTCTTGGGACTCATACACAGTGATGTGTGTGGTCCAATGTCTACACATGCGCGAAGTGGTTATTCATACTTCATTACTTTCACCGATGATTTCTCTAGGTATGGGCATGTCTTCTTGATGAAGCACAAATCCGAGGCCTTTGAGAAATTTCAAGAATACAAGAATGAAGTTGAAAAACAAACAGGCAAAAGTATCAAGATCCTAAGATCGGATCGAGGAGGAGAATACTTAAGTGCCGAGTTTCTGGGCTTCTTAAAAGAGAATGGAATTCTCTCTCAACTTACTCCCCCATACACACCACAACACAACGGTGTATCGGAAAGGAGGAATCGAACCCTATTGGATATGGTTCGTTCCATGATGAGTAAGGCTGAGTTGCCGCGATCCTTCTGGAGTTATGCACTAGAAACAGCTGCATATCTCTTGAACAAGGCTCCCACCAAGACTGTGCCTACCACTCCATATCAGATGTGGAGTGGGAAGAAACCCTGTCTCAAGTACCTTAAGACATGGGGATGTCCAGCTTTTGTAAAAAAGCAGCATGCGGACAAGCTCGAGGAACGTTCAGTACTGTGTAAGTTTGTGGGATACCCGAAGAACTCCAGGGGGTATCTTTTCTATTCCGCAGAGGAACAAAAGGTTTTTGTTTCTCAGCATGCCCACTTCTTGGAAACTGAATTTTTAGAAAATCAGATAAGTGGGAGCGCAATAGAACTGGAAGAAATTCCAGAACCACAAGCTATTACTGAAAGCTTGGAAGAACCAGAAGTTTCAAGAGAACCGGATATCCCAGCGCCACTCCGCAGAAGTAGTAGGCAGTCTCATCCGCCCGAGAGATACTACGGTTTTCTCATAGACGGGGATAGAGAGGATTGCACCATGGATTATGGTGAGCCTACTAGCTTCCAGCAAGCCATCCAGAGCGGCGACTCGGTAAAATGGCTAGATGCTATGCGGGCCGAGATGGAGTCCATGTACACCAACAAAGTTTGGACTTTGGACTTTGCACCAGAAGGGGTAAAACCCGTAGGCTGCAAATGGATCTTCAGAAAGAAGATTGGTGTAGATGGGCAGGTTGAGACCTATAAAGCTAGACTTGTAGCAAAGGGTTTTCGTCAAAGACCTGGTTTGGACTATGACGAGACCTTTTCTCCAGTGGCTATGCTGAAATCCATTCGGATCCTACTTGCCATTGCTGCCTTCCACGATTATGAAATCTGGCAGATGGACGTAAAGACGGCTTTCCTAAATGGAAATTTGGAAGAGTGCGTCTATATGGATCAGCCGGAGGGATTCAATCAGAGTGGGAGCAGCGGTAGAGTGTGCAAGTTGCTAAAGTCATCTATGGACTTAAGCAGGCATCGCGGAGTTGGAACATCTGCTTTGATGATACTGTCAAAGAATTCGACTTTATCAAAAACCCAGATGAACCATGCATTTACAGTAAGATTGTAGGGAGAACTGTGGTATTCCTCGTCTTGTACGTGGATGACATTCTCCTAATAGGAAATGATATTCCTATGCTACAGTCAGTCAAAGGATTCTTGTCGCAGAGGTTCTCCATGAAGGACCTGGGTGATGCCAACTACATTCTGGGGATCCAGATCTATCGTGATAGATCTAAGAGGATGTTGGGACTTTCACAGTCAAGGTACATTGACACCATACTGAAAAGGTTCAGTATGGAAGATTCCAAGCGCGGTAATCTACCGGCTTGTCACGGGATCACCCTCTCCAAAGAGATGTCTCCCAAGACTGATTTGGAAAGGGATCGCATGTCTATTATACCCTACGCTTCTGCGGTAGGCTCTATAATGTATGCGATGTTGTGTACCAGACCAGATGTAGCGTACGCATTGAGCGTTGTAAGCCGGTATCAGTCAAACCCAGGGGAGAAACACTGGATAGCGGTAAAGAACATTCTCAAGTACCTGAGAAGGACTAAGGAGATGTTCTTGGTGTATGGCGGAAAAGACCTCCAGCTCGAGGCCTTTGCTGACTCCAGCTTCCAGAGTGACAAGGATGACTCCAAGTCCATGTCGGGTTATGTCTTTACCCTCAATGGAGGGGCGGTTTGCTGGAAGAGTTCCAAGCAGGAGACCGTTGCAGACTCAACAATGGAAGCGGAGTACATAGCTGCTTGCGATGCCGCAAAGGAAGCTGTCTGGATGAAGAAGTTCCTCACGGAGCTTCAGGTGGTTCCTACCATTGTTGATCCAATACCGCTGTATTGCGACAACAACGGAGCTATAGCTTTAGCGAAGGAACCCAGGTCCCATCAGAAGTCCAGGCACATTTTGAGGCGGTACCACCTGATCAGGGAGATCATAGATCGCCAGGAGATCGAGGTAAAGAGAGTTAATACGGAGAACAACACTGCAGATCCACTCACGAAGGCCCTACCCCAGACTCAGTTCGAGCGGCTGATCGAGATGATAGGTCTTCGATACGCCAGTACATGGCCTTAGTGCAAGTGGGAGATTGTTAGTGTATATGCCCTAGAGGCCATTACTGTATCATACTGGTTTGTATATTACTTAATGGAAGCTTGGGATATTCACAGTTATATATACAATCTTGCTCGAAATGGTAGTATGCTACTTGGTTTGTCTCTGCTTTAATATGTGCATGTGTTTCTTTTAGCATATTGCGGGTATACATATTAGTAGAGCCCTTAGGATCTTTGCTTGATTACCAGCGTTGTGATGGCGCTCGCACTCGTGGGAGCTGGGTAATCTATAAGCACATCCTTATACAGGTCCCTGGTCGTTGGACTATTGAGACAGGGCATCGATACTCCGGAGTAGACTAGCGTATGCGCTTCCCATCCCAGTGTGGGAGACGGTCTGTCCCACAGCCGTTAGTACGTCGTACTTGGGATAGTATGCGGGTGCTCGTTAGGTTACGAGTACACTGGACAGGACTCGTCGGGAACTGTTGGTTGGTAATATACCTATCGTCAGTTATCAGTTCCCAGGTGACATGAGTACAGCTTAGTCCGCTGACTTGACACTGTCACTTCGCCTCGAGTGTGTTCCCACTGCACTTTGATTACTACCCTACCACGGCTCAAAGGAGTCGTGCAAACAGGTAGTTTTTGGGTGCAGTCCCGAAGCACTTGGAGGCAGTGACGGTTAGACAGGATTCGTCTCTCCCGGTATTGGGGGTTGACATCGCGCTGTGTCTAGGAGAGCCATTACACGAGTAGTCCCTGGCCAGGGCAAGCGAGATATACTGGTAGGTTTCCAGTGTTATCTCAGGGTGTTCTGGGCTTCACTCCGGCACGACTTGTACCGCTATTAGGGGACTGACGTTTACCGCCCCCCTAGGCCCGCCATGCGATGTATCAGACGAACAGACCGGACTGTACGGAGATTGTCACATACAGGCTCAGTAGGAGTGCAGATGGGGTTCACCTCGTCAGTCTTCTTATCGACATCTACCTGGGGACCGTTACGTACAGCTAGTGCCGCTTGCGGTCTGTGGTTAAACCCACTGCCAGCGTAGTGTCGAGTCTTTAGAGTCCCACACAGAGAGCTATTCGCCTTTAGGCAAAACGAGTAGAGGTCGCATGGTTTTGCGACAGGGTTCGTTCGCATCCGCGCACTTGTGCACGTTTGCTGTCCGGACAGTTTATACTAGCGGGCTTTGGTTTAAGCCGGATCCTAGTATATGATTTGAGATTGGTTTTTCTCTGGGTATTCGTGTTCCTCGGATCACGAATGCGGGTGCGTATGCACAGTTGCTTGAGATTGGGGGAGAGGACCTTGTTTAGGGTTAATGGCTTTTTGTCATTTTATTAACCCTATTGATTTTGTGTGGATTATTGTTAATTGATAATTAGCTTAATTATTGTGCATGGTTGTTGTTGACAATTTGACTTCATTGACTTGTTGACCATGGTTGACACTTTGACCATCATCATTTGTTTTGGAAGATGCTCTTTGATCTTTGCAAAATTGAAATGATAATGGTCATTTCATGATTTACCATGACAATTTTCAAGCTAATTATACAATTAAAATTATACACACATATTAGTGAGAAAGGCTCACAAATAATTCATTCTATCATTTTCATTTCTCTCTCTTGCTCATCCTCTCCCTCAAGCTCTCTCCCTCTCATGTGTTGAGAAACAAAAAGCTTGAGAAAAACCCTCTCTTGATCTTCTCTTCTCACTTCTAGGGTTCAAGTCTTAGCATTTCTTGCACTCTAGTTACTCCTAGCTTGGAGTTGAAGCTAAAGGTGGTGGCTTTCAAGTGGATCTTTCTTTGACGGGAGAAGACAAGCAAGGTGAACTCTTTCTACCATACCTAAGAGCAAGGAGAGAAGGACTAAAGACCAAAGGTATAACCTTTCATCACTTAGCTACTTTGTAGTTAGAGTTAGCTAGTTTATGTTTAGCCAAGATCCTCACAAGCATAGTCCATGTTGCCTAAGTCATTAAAAATCCGTTTTTTATTATGTTTTCCGCCTCCCGTAAGCACCGGGATGGGCAACACGGACTTACACTGGGTTCCTTCGCTAAAGCTATAGCCCCGTTGTTGTCACAATACAGAGGTATTGGGTCAACAATGGACGGAACCACCTGAAGTTCTCTCAAGAACTTCCTCATCCAGACAGCTTCTTTTGCGGCATCAGATGCAGCGATGTATTCCGCTTCCATAGTCGAGTCCGCAACGGTTTCCTGCTTGGAACTCTTCCAACACACCGCCCCTCCATTGAGGGTGAAGATGAAACCCGACATGGACTTGGAATCATCCTTGTCACTCTGGAAGCTGGAGTCAGCAAAGGCCTCAATCTGCAGGTCTTTTCCGCCATACACCAAGAACATCTCCTTAGTCCTTCTCAGGTACTTGAGAATGTTCTTTACTGCTATCCAATGTTTCTCCCCAGGGTTTGACTGATACCTGCTTACCACACTCAGTGCATAAGCCACATCCGGTCTGGTACACAACATCGCATACATTATAGAGCCTACCGCAGAAGCGTAGGGTATAATAGACATGCGACCCCTCTCTAAATCAGTCTTGGGAGACATCTCTTTGGAGAGGGTGATCCCGTGACAAGCCAGTAGATTACCGCGCTTGGAATCTTCCATACTGAACCTCTTCAGTATGGTGTCGATGTACCTGGACTGCGAAAGTCCTAATATCCTCTTGGATCTGTCACGGTAGATCCGGATACCCAGAATGTATGAGGCATCACCCAGGTCTTTCATGGAGAACCTGTGTGACAAGAACCCCTTGACAGATTGTAGCATAGGAATGTCGTTTCCTATTAAGAGAATGTCATCCATGTATAAAATGAGAAATACTACAGTTCTCGCTACAAATCTACAATAGATGCATGGTTCATCTGGATTTTTGATAAAGCCAAATTCCTTGACCGCCTCATCAAAACAGATGTTCCAACTCCGCGATGCCTGCTTTAGTCCATAAATGGACTTAAGCAACTTGCACACCTTTCCGCTGCTCCCACTCTGAATGAAACCCTCTGGCTGGTCCATATAGACACACTCCTCTAAATGACCATTTAGAAAAGCTGTCTTTACGTCCATCTGCCAAATCTCATAATCGTGGAAGGCATCAATGGCAAGAAGGATCCGAATGGATTTCAGCATAGCTACTGGAGAAAAGGTTTCGTCATAGTCCAAACCAGGTCGCTGACGAAAACCCTTTTCAACCAGTCTAGCTTTATAGGTCTCAACCTGTCCATCTACACCAATCTTCCTTTTGAAGATCCACTTGCATCCTACGGGTTTTACCCCGTCTGGAGCAATGTCCAACGTCCATACTTTGTTGGTGTACATGGACTCCATCTCGGTCCGCATTGCATCTAGCCATTTTACCGAGTCGACGCTCTGAATGGCTTGCTGGAAACTAGTAGGCTCATCACAATCTATGATGCAATCCTCTCTATCCCCGTCAATGAGAAAACCGTAGTATCTCTCGGGCGGATGAGACTGCCTACTACTCCTGCGGAGTGGCGTGGGAATGTCCTGATCTTTTGAACCCTCTGGTTCAACCAAGCTTTCAGTAATAGCTCGTGGTTCTGGAATTTCTTCCAGTTCTATTGCGCTCCCACTTAATTCTTTTTCTATGAACTGGTGTTCTAGAAAGTGGGCATGGCGAGAAACAAGGACTTTTTGTTCCTCTTCGCAATAGAAGTAATATCCCTTGGAGCTCTTTGGATATCCCACAAACTTACACTGTACTGAGCGTGCCTCGAGCTTGTCCGCATGCTGCTTTTTTACAAAAGCTGGACATCCCCATGTCTTAATGTGATTAAGATAGGGTCTCTTCCCACACCACATCTGATATGGTGTAGTAGGCACAGTCTTAGTTGGAACTCGGTTCAAAAGGTATGCAGCTGATTCTAGCGCATATCCCCAGAACGATCGCGGCAACTCAGCGTTACTCATCATGGACCGTACCATATCCAATAGGGTTCGGTTCCGTCTCTCCGATACACCATTATGTTGCGGAGTGTATGGAGGAGTAAGCTGAGAGAGAATTCCATTCTCTTTTAAGTAACCCAGGAACTCGGCACTCAAGTATTCACCACCTCGATCAGATCTCAGTGTCTTTATACTTTTGCCTGTTTGTTTTTCTACTTCATTCTTATATTCCTGGAATTTTTCAAAAGCCTCGGATTTATGTTTTATTAAGAAAACATAACCGTACCTTGAAAAGTCATCCGTAAAAGTAATGAAGTAAGAATAACCGCTTCGTGTATTTGTAGACATTGGACTGCACACGTCGCTGTGTACGAGTCCCAAGAGCTCGCTCGCTCTTTCTCCGTGTCCAGTGAACGGAGTCTTTGTCATCTTTCCTTTGAGACAGGATTGACAAGTTGCATACGATTGATATTTGAACGGATCCAAATATCCTTCTGCATGTAACTTAGTCAACCTTCTCTCATTGATGTGACCCAGTCTACAATACCATAAGAAAGTTTTATTTATTTCTGGAGACTTTCTTTTGTGTGTATTCTGGACATTGAAAATCTGTGGTTGGTTTAGTACGTATATACCGTTGTTCAATGTACCTGACCCAATCAAAACTTGATTAAGGTGAATGTTCACTACATTACTTATAAATGCAAATTCATAACCTTCTTTAGATAATAAACATACAGAAATGATTTAGAGGTTGCATTTGGTACATAATTACAACTACGCAAAAGCAAAAAATGTCCATCCGACAATCCCAGGTGATAGTCCCCCACGGCCTCAGCATCCATGCTAGCACCGTTTGCAACTCTGAGGGTCATGTCACCTGCCTTCAAAACTCTACGCCTTCTCAACGCCTGCAAAGAATTACAGATATGAGATCCTGATCCGGTATCCAATACCCAGGAAGTAGAGTTTATTGATAGACAGTTTTCAATAACATACACACCTGAAGCTGAAGCCGCAACTCGCTTCAAATCCTGTGTTCTGGCTTTCCAAGCCTTGCAATCCTGTTTCCAGGGACCACTTTTGTGACAATAGAAGCATTCTTCCTTCCCCACTAGCTTCCCCGCTATCTTTGTTGCTTTACCTTTTCCCTTCGTATCCACTTTACTGACACCGCCTCTTGGTTTGGCGGGGGCTTTCTTCTTCTTACCCTTGGCTTTCGCCTTGGATCTAGAAGAGGAAGATCCTCCTACAAACAAAGTGGATGTCTCCCTACCCTTCTGTAGGGTGCCCTCAGCACTCCTCAACATGTTCAGAAGCTCGGAAAGTTCAACCTCCTTTCCTTGCATGTTGAAGTTAAAAATAAACTGGGCGTAAGTGGAAGGAAGGGACTGGAGAATCAGATCAGTATATAGTTCATTCTCCAACATGGTCCCAAGGTCCGCGAGCTCCTCAATGTAGCCAATCATCTTAAGCACGTATTCCGCTACCGATGATCCGACGGCCAACCTTGCCGAAAATAGCTTCTTCGACACTTCGTATCTTGCGATACGAGACTGCTCTCCATACAGTTCTTTTGTATGAAGAAATATGAACTCTAGGTCCATATTCTCGTGCCTCCTCTGATGTTCGTTGTCCATTGAGGCTAATACGAGGCATTTGGCCTTCGCGCAATCTAACTCCCATGTCTTACGGATTTCCTTATCCGCGACGCTGGAGGTGGGACCTGGGACAGAGGGAGCTTTGGTGGTAAGTACATACCCCAACTTGTCGTAAGTGATCGCCATCTTGACATTCCTGAGCCAATCTTTTTAGTTTGGCCCTGTCAGTATGTTTTTATCTAGTAATAACTTAAGTCCGGTCATGTTGAATAGTTGCTGCAATTAGGAGAGAGAAAAGAAACACTTTAGCATGATGCTCTTGCAAGTTTAGAGTGGTTTTTAATTTGTCTAAACTGGATGGCTCCCACTGTCTCTCGAATCCCTTCTCAAACCGTAAAGAAAGGATTAGTCAGGATCAATCCCACCGTACAATACTTGCTTAACCGTTCAGCCAGGCCAGTGTCGGTACTTCGAGGGAGGTTTTCCAACGCTTTCGCGAAGTTCCTTAATTAAGTAACCTCTTTTCCCTGTGGGCGTAGCCCCGCTAACACCTTTCTAGACACCTACTAAGTTTATAGCATTGATCGTTAAGTGAGAGTTTTCCCGAGGAGTAGCATATACTCACAGTAGGATCGGGATCCAAATATCATCGCGTGATAAAACCGAAGGAATCCTACCAGAATCATCACACTCCAAATGGTATGCAGTGCTAGCAAGTTTCAGTACTTATGAAACTCCCGATGTGGATTTTTGCCCCATGCTCTTATGACCTTGACTTTGGACAAAATATCATAAGTCACACGTCAAGTTCTACCCGTCATTCTCCTGGTTAATTTGGACCCACCCGTACCTACCCTTGACTTTGGCCAAAATGGCAGCACGACTGTCCCAAACCAACGCATCTATCTATGCTGCACATGAATACCCAATAGCTACCAATCACTATGCCTTGACTTTGGCCAAAATATATAGCTTGAATACTTTTTGACCATTCATGTGGAATGACGGAGGGCTACGGATGGTTTTGGCGAAACCGTGAACGTAGTGAACTTGATATAATCGATGGAACGAGATAGCTTTTAAAAGGAGTGGTTCAAGCTCCGCGTTTAAAAGTTTAGTTTTGAAAAGAACCGAGTGGTTTTCAAAGTGTTCCAATCGACTTTTACTTGGTTTATTTTCTTGGATTAGTTCTTTTAATGCGTCCCATCATTTAATCCTACCATTGCAGAAAACAACCAAAATATGACGTACGCTTATGCCATTCGCATTCGCCACGGGGCCCCGTCATCACCCGTTAGGTTACTTAACTAACGACAGAGCGGGGGCTGGGCTAGCGCGGCTGTAAAACATAAGTAACGCCTAAATAGTTATCATATATAAGTATATAGCAATGATAGACATTACAGATCACAGATGAATACATTGGATATACTAGGAATCCGCAATCCGTTTGAGCCTGCAACGAAAAGCGGATTACACGGTCGCGGTGAATAGCCAATACCCCACCCAAGACCCCTACGGGTGCGGCAAACTACCCGCCAAGTATCCGAAGCGAAGCAACCTCCCTCAACACCGTGAGTAGGCCACTCGGCACTTCGAGATACCCGGTAGTTTGTGCATCCCCTCCATGGGTCTATCCTAGAAGCAAAAACAGTAAAAAGAATTATACAATGACGGCTACAACCCCGACCCGGTTGTGCGGCCATACAAATAATAATATTACATCAATTTACATATTACAAATGAATGAAAGAAAAAGCAACACTCATCTCACATCCATCCCGGCTATTCACCCGCGACAATCCAACCCATTCATATACACATACCAGCATCAATCACAGATCACAGATATGTATAACCCCGACTAATCGACATATAGCGATTAGCCGACGTTCAATACATATAACATCACAGATATAACCGTTATAGTCAAAGTGTGTTGAAGTTCGAAAAAAATACGGATTTATAGGCCCCCAAAAATAAATTTCTATTCTGGAAAATCTGGGCATATACAAACCATTTTAAAAATCACAAAACCAAGCCAGAAATACACTGCACCAAAATCGACCCAGTGACTCACCAAGACGGCCGCGGAACCGCGGCTCTTTGGTCGAGTCACTGGCTCGTTTTTGGTGGCTTTCTTCACAAAACCCTGAGATGATTTTTGGAGTATAACAAATTTTGTTTTGACCAGAAAATATTTTAACAGAAACTTAGGGTTTCGAAAACTTGGTTTTTCGATTTTTTCGTTTCGAACTTCGATACACTCTACTACCTAGCTAGTTTATGTTTAGTTAGGCTCTGATACCACTGTAAGTCCACGTTGCCCACCCTGGTACCTGCGGGGAGGCGGAAAACTGAATAAAAATCGGATTTTTATGAGCTTAGGCAACATGGACTAGACTTTAAAGGATCTTTGCTAAACAAAAACTTGCTAAAGCTAACTAGAAACTAGCTAAGTGCTAGAAAGGTTATACCTTGGGCTTTATGTCCTTCTCTCCTTGCTCCTTGGAGTAGTGGAAGGAGGTCACCTTGTCGTCTTCTCCCGTCAAAGAAAGATCCACCCGAAAGCCTCAACCTTTGGCTTCAACTCCAAGCTAGAAGTAACTAGGGTTCAAGAAGTGCTAGTTCTTCAACCCTAGATGAGAGTAGAGATGATCAAGAGAGGGTTTTTCTCAAGCTCAAGTGTTTCTCAACACATGAGAGGGGAGAGCTTGAGGGAGAGGAAGAACAAGAGAGAGAAATGAAATGATAGAATGAGAATAGAATCAACCATTCTCACAAATATATGTGTATTATTTTAATTAGATAATTAGTAAGATAATTGTCATGGTTAATCATGATATGACCATTATCATTTCAATTTGCAAGGATCAAAAAGCATCTTCCAAATGAAATGATGATGGTCAAAGTGTCAACCTAGGTCAACAAGTCAAGGAGGTCAAATGGTCAACAACCATAACCATACACAATTATTAAACTAATTATCAATTAACTATAATACACACATAAGCATTAGGGTTAATAAAATGACAATAGCCATTAACCCTAATCAAGGTCCTCTCCCTCTGTCTCAAACAACTGTGCAAACGCACCCGCATTCATGATCCGAGGAACACGAATACAATGAGAAAAACCAATCCCAAATCATATACTAGGATCCGGCTTAAACCAAAGCCCGCTAGTATAAACTGTCCGGACAGCAAACGTGCACAAGTGCGCGGATGCGAACGAACCCTGTCGCAAAACCATGCGACCTCTACTCATTTTGCCTAAAGGCGAATAGCTCTTTGTGTGGGACTCTAAAGACTCGACACTACGCTGGCAGTAGGTTTAACCACAGACCGCAAGCGGCACTAGCTGTACGTAACGGTCCCCAGGTAGATGTCGATAAGAAGACCGACGAGGTGAACCCCATCAGAACTCCTACTGAGCCTGTATGTGACAGTCTCCATACAGTCCGGTCTGTTCGTCTGATACATCGCATGGCGGGTCTAGGGGGCGGTGAACGTCAGTCCCCTAATAGCGGTACAAGTCATGTCGGAGTGAAGCCCAGAACACCCTAAGATAACACTGGAAACCTACCAGTATATCTCGCTTGCCCTGGCCAGGGACTACTCGTGTAATGGCTCTCCTGGACACAGCGCGATGTCAACCCCCAATACCGGGAGAGACGAATCCTATCTAACCGTCACTGCCTCCAAGTGCTTCGGGACTGCACCCAAAAACTACCTGTTTGCACGACTCCTTTGAGCCGTGGTAGGGTAGTAATCAAAGTGCAGTGGGAACACACTCGAGGCGAAGTGACAATGTCAAGTCAACGGACTAAGCTGTACTCATGTCACCTGGGAACTGATAACTGACGAAAGGTATAATACCAACCAACAGTTCCCGACGAGTCCTGTCCAGTGTACTCGTAACCTAACGAGCACCCGCATACTATCCCAAGTACGACGTACTAACGGCTGTGGGACAGACCGTATCCCACACTGGGATGAGAAGCGCATACGCTAGTCTACTCCGGAGTATCGATGCCCTGTCTCGATAGTCCAACGACTAGGGACCTGTATAAGGATGTGCTTATAGATCACCCAGCTCCCACGAGTGCGAGCGCCATCACAACGCTGGTAATCAAGCAAAGATCCTAAGGGCTCTACCAATATGTATACCTGCAATATGCTAAAAGAAACACATGCACATATTAAAGCAGAGACAAACCAAGTAGCATACTACCATTTCGAGCAAGATTGTATATACAACTGTGAATATCCCAATCTTCCATCAAGTAATATACAAACTAGTATGATACAGTAATGGCCTCTAGGGCATATACACTAACAGGAACACACTCGAGGCGAAGTGACAGTGTCAAGTCAGCGGACTAAGCTGTACTCATGCCACCTGGGAACTGATAACTGACGATAGGTATAATACCAACCAACAGTTCCCGACGAGTCCTGTCCAGTGTACTCGTAACCTAACGAGCACCCGCATACTATCTCAAGTACGACGTACTGACGGCTGTGGGATAGACCGTCTCCCACGCTGGGATGAGAAGCGCATACGCTAGTCTACTCTGGAATATCGATGCCTTGTCTCGATAGTCCAACGACTAGGGACCTGTATAAGGATGTGCTTATGGATTACCCAGCCCCCACGAGTGTGAGCGCCATCACAACGCTGGTAATCAAGTAAAGATCCTAAGGGCTCTACAAATATGTTATATAAGCGATATGCTAAAAGAAACACATGCACATATTGAAGTAGAGACAAACCAAGTAGCATACTACCATTTCGAGCAAGATTGTATATACAACTGTGAATATCCCAAGCTTCCATCAAGTAATATACATACTAGTATGATACAGTAATGGCCTCTAGGGCATATACACTAACAATCTCCCACTTGCACTAAGGCCATGTACTGGCTAATCGAAGACCTATCATCTCGATCAGCCGCTCGAACTGAGTCTGGGGTAAGGCCTTTGTGAATGGATCTGCAGTGTTATCTTCTGAAGCAACCCTCCGAATCTCGATCTCCTGGCGATCCACGATCTCCCTGATCAGGTGATACCGCCTCAAGTTGTGTCTGGATTTCTGATGGGACCTGGGTTCCTTCGCTAAAGCTATAGCCCCGTTGTTGTCGCAATACAGAGGTATTGGGTCAACAATGGACGGAACCACCTGAAGTTCTTTCAAGAACTTTCTCATCCAGATAGCTTCTTTTGCGGCATCAGATGCAGCGATGTATTCCGCTTCCATAGTCGAGTCCGCAACGGTTTTCTGTTTGGAGCTCTTCCAACACACCGCCCCTCCATTGAGGGTAAAGACAAAACCCGACATGGACTTGGAATTATCCTTGTCACTCTGGAAGCTGGAGTCAGTAAAGGCCTCAATCTGGAGGTCTTTTCCGCCATACACAAAGAACATCTCCTTAGTCCTTCTCAGGTACTTGAGAATGTTCTTTACCGCTATCCAGTGTTTCTCCCCAGGGTTTGACTGATACCTGCTTACCACACTCAGTGCATAAGCCACATCTGGTCTGGTACACAACATCACATACATTATAGAGCCTACCGCAGAAGCGTAGGGTATAATAGACATGCGATCCCTCTCCAAATCAGTCTTGGGAGACATCTCTTTGGAGAGGGTGATCCTGTGACAAGCCGGTAGATTACCGCGCTTGGAATCTTCCATACTGAATCTTTTCAGTATGGTGTCGATGTACCTGGACTGTGAGAGTCTTAAAATCCTCTTGAATCTGTCACGGTAGATCCGGATCCCCAGAATGTATGAGGCATCACCCAGGTCTTTCATGGAGAACCTGTGTGACAAGAACCCCTTGACAGATTGTAGCATAGGAATGTCATTTCCTATTACGAGAATGTCATCCATGTATAAAACGAGGAATACTACAGTTCTCACTACAAATCTACAATAGATGCATGGTTCATCTGGATTTTTGATAAAGCCAAATTCCTTGACCGTCTCCTCAAAATAGATGTTCCAACTCCGCGATACCTGCTTTAGTCCATAAATGGACTTAAGCAACTTGCACACCTTTCCGCTGCTCCCACTCTGAATGAAACCCTCTGGCTGGTCCATATAGACACACTCCTCTAAATTTCCATTTAGAAAAGCGGTCTTTACGTCCGTCTGCCAAATCTTATAATCATAGAAGGCAGCAATGGTAAGAAGGATCCGAATGGATTTCAGCATAGCTACTGGAGAAAAGGTTTCGTCATAGTCCAAACCAGGTCGCTGACGAAAACCCTTTGCAACCAGTCTAGCTTTATAGGTCTCAACCTGTCCATCTACACCAATCTTCCTTTTGAAGATCCACTTGCATCCTACGGGTTTTACCCCATCTGGAGCAATGTCCAATGTCCATACTTTATTGGTGCACATGGACTCCATTTCGGTCCGTATTGCATCCAGCCATTTTACCGAGTCAACGCTCTGAATGGCTTGCTGGAAGCTAGTAGGCTCATCACAATCTATGATGCAATCCTCTCTATCCCCGTCAATGAGAAAACCGTAGTATCTCTCGGGCGGATGAGACTACCTACTACTCCTGCGGAGTGGCGTGGGAATGTCCTGATCTTTCGAACCCTCTGGTTCTACCAAGCTTTCAGTAATAGCTCGTGGTTCTGGAATTTCTTCCAGTTCTATTGCGCTCCCACTTATTTCTTTTTCTATGAACTGGTGTTCTAGAAAGTGGGCATGGCGAGAAACAAAAACCTTTTGTTCCTCTTCGCAATAGAAGAAATATCCCTTGAAATTATTTGGATATCCCACAAACTTGCACTGTACTGAACGTGCCTCGAGCTTGTCCGCATGCTGCTTTTTTACAAAAGCTGGACATCCCCATGTCTTAATGTGATTAAGATAGGGTCTCTTCCCACACCACATCTGATATGGTGTAGTAGGCACAGTCTTAGTTGGAACTCGGTTCAAAAGGTATGCAGCTGATTCTAGCACATATCCCCAGAATGATCGCGGCAACTCAGCATTACTCATCATGGACCGTACCATATCCAATAGGGTTCGGTTCCGTCTTTCTGATACACCGTTATGTTGCGGAGTGTATGGAGGAGTAAGCTGAGAGAGAATTCCATTCTCTTTTAAGTAACCCAGGAACTCGGCACTCAAGTATTCACCACCTCGATCAGATCTTAGTGTCTTGATACTTTTGCCTGTTTGTTTTTCTACTTCATTCTTATATTCCTCGAATTTTTCAAAGCCTCGGATTTATGTTTCATTAAGAAGACATATCCGTACCTTGAAAAGTCATCCGTAAAAGTAATGAAGTAAGAATAACCGCTTCGTGCATGTGTAGACATTGGACCGCACACGTCGCTGTGTACGAGTCCCAAGAGCTCGCTCGCTCTTTCTCCGTGTCTAGTGAACGGAGTTTTTGTCATCCTTCCTTTGAAAAAGGATTGATAAGTTGCATACGATTGATATTCGAATTAATCCAAATATCCTTCTGTATGTAACTTAGTCAACCTTCTCTCATTGATGTGACCCAGTCTACAATGCCATAAGAAAGTTTTATTGAT
This sequence comes from Agapanthus africanus, assembly GCA_030015575.1. Classification (NCBI taxonomy): domain Eukaryota; kingdom Viridiplantae; phylum Streptophyta; class Magnoliopsida; order Asparagales; family Amaryllidaceae; genus Agapanthus; species Agapanthus africanus. The sequence continues at coordinate 738,403,146 of CM057338.1, forward strand.
TTCTGGAGACTTTCTTTTGTGTGTATTCTGGACATTGAAAATCTGTGGTTGGTTTAAAACGTATATACCGCTGTTTAATGTACCTGACCCAATCAAAACTTGATTAAGGTGAATGTTCACTACATTACTTACAAATGCAAATTCATAACCTTCTTTGGATAATAAAGATACAGAAATGATATTACAGGTTGCATTTGGTACAAAATAACAACTACGCAAAACCAAAAAGTGTCCATCTGACAATCCCAGGTGATAGTCCCCCACGGCCTCAGCATCAATGCTAGCTCCGTTTGCAACTCTGAGGGTCATATCACCTGCCTTCAAAACTCTACGCTTTCTCAACGCCTGCAAAGAATTACAGATATGAGATCCTGATCCGGTATCCAATACCCAGGAAGTAGAGTTTATTTGATAGACAGTTTTCAATAACATACACACCTGAAGCTGAAGCCGCAACTTGCTTCAGATCCTGGGTTCTAGCCTTCCAAGCCTTGCAATCCTGTTTCCAGTGTCCACTTTTGTGACAGTAGAAGCATTCTTCCTTCCCCACCAGCTTTCCCGCTACCTTTGTTGCCTTTCCCTTTCCCTTCGTATCCACTTTACTGACACCGCCTCTTGGTTTGGCGGGGGCTTTCTTCTTCTTACCCTTGGCTTTCGCCCTGGGCCTAGAAGAGGAAGATCCTCCTACAAACAAAGTGGATGTCTCCCTACCTTTCTGTAGGGTGCCCTCAGCACTCCTCAACATGTTCAGAAGTTCGGAAAGTTCAACCACCATTCCTTGCATGTTGAAGTTAAGGATAAACTGGGTGTAAGTGGAAGGAAGGGACTGGAGAATTAAATCAGTGTAGAGTTCATTCTCCAACGTGGTCCCAAGGTCCGCGAGCTCCTCTATGTAGCCAATCATCTTAAGCACGTGTTCCGCTACCGATGATCCGATGGCCAATCTTGCCGAAAATAGCTTCTTAGACACTTCGTATCTGGCGATACGAGACTGCTCTCCATACAGTTCTTTTGTATGGAGAAATATGGACTCTAGGTCCATATTCTCGTGCCTCCTCTGATGTTCGTTGTTCATCGAGGCAAGTATGAGGCATTTGGCCTTCGCGCAATCTATCTCTCATGTCTTACGGATTTCTACATCCGCGACGCTGGAGGTGGGACCTGGGATAGGGGGAGCTTTGGTGGTAAGGATATACCCCAACTTATCGTAAGTGATTGCCATCTTGACATTCCTGAGCCAATCTTTGTAGTTTGGCCCTGTCAGTATGTTTTTATCTAGTAATAACTTAAGTCCGGTCATGTTGAATGGTCGCTGCAATTAGGAGAGAGAAATGAAACACTTTAGCATGATGCTCTTGCAAGTTTAGAGTGGTTTTTAGTTTGTCTAAACAGGATGGCTCCCACTGTCTCTCGAATCCCTTCTCAAAACATAAAGAAAGAATTAGTCGGGATCAATCTCACCGTAAAATACTTGCTTAACCGTTCAGCCAGGCCAGTGTCGGTACTTCGAGGGAGGTTTTCCAACGCTTTCGCGAAGTTCCTTAATTAAGTAACCTCTTTTCCCTGTGGGCGTAGCCCCGCTAACACCTTTCTAGACACCTACTAGGTTTATAGCATTGATCGTTAAGTGAGAACTTTTCCGAGGAGTAGCATATACTCACAGTAGGATCGGGATCCAAATATCATCGCGTGATAAAACCGAAGGAATCCTACCAGAATTATCACACTCCAAATGGTATGCAGCGCTAGCAAGTTTCAGTACTTATGAAACTCCCGATGTGGATTTTTGCCCCATGCTCTTATGACCTTGACTTTGGCCAAAATATCATAAGTCACATGTCAAGTTCTACCCGTCATTCTCCTGGTTAATTTGGACCCACCCGTACCTACCCTTGACTTTGGCCAAAATGGCAGCACGACTGTCCCAAACCAACGCATCTACCTATGCTGCACATGAATACCCAATAGCTACCAATCACTATGCCTTGACTTTGGCCAAAATACATAGCTTGAATACTTTTTGACCATTCATGTGGAATGACGGAGGGCTACGAATGGTTTTGGCGAAACCGTGAACGTAGTGAACTTGATATAATCGATGGAACGAGATAGCTTTTAAAAGGAGTGGTTCAAGCTCCGCGTTTAAAAGTTTAGTTTTGAAAAGAACCGAGTGGTTTTCAAAGTGTTCCAATCGACTTTTACTTGGTTTATTTTCTTTCATTAGTTCTTTTAATGTGTCCCATCATTTAACCCTACCATTGCAGAAAACAACCAAAATATGGTGTACGCTTATGCCATCCGCATTCGCCACGGGGCCCCGTCATCACCCGTTAGGTTACTTAACTAACGACAGAGCGGGGGCTGGACTAGCGCGGATGCAAAACATAAGCAACACCTAAATAGTTATCATATATAGATATATATAGCAATGATAGCCATTACAGATCACAGATGAACACTTTGGATATACTAGGAATCCGCGATTCGTTTGAGCCTGCAACGAAAAGCGGATTACACGGTCGCGATGAATAGCCAATACCCCACCCAAGACCCCTACGGGTGCGGCAAACTACCCGCCAAGTATCCGAAGCGAAACAACCTCCCTCAACGACGTGAGTAGGCCACTCGGCACTTCGAGATACCCGGTAGTTTATGCACCACACCATGGGTCTATCCTAGGAGCAAAAACAGTAAAAAGAAATTATACAATGACGGCTACAACCCCGACCCGGTTGTGCGGCCAAATAAATAATATTACATCAATTTACATATTACATGAATGAAAGAAAAAGAAACACTAATCTCACATCCACCCCGGCTATTCATCCGCGACAATCCACCGAGTTCATATACACAAACCAATAAGCATTACAGATCACAGATATGTATAACCCCCACTAATCGACGTATAGCGATTAGTAGACGTTAAATACATATAAACATCACAGATATAACCCAATAGTCAAAGTATAGTGAAGTTCGATCAAAAATACGGATTTATAGCCACCCAAATATAAATTTCTATTCTGGAAAATCTGGGCAGAAATAAAATATCTTAAAAATCCCAAAACCATTACAGAAGAACACTGCACCAAACTCGGTCCAGAACCGAGTCAACGCGGCCGCGGTTCCGCGGCAAGAAGCATGTTCTTGCCGCGGAAACGTGGCGCTTTGAGCGGTTCACTGGATCGACTTTGGTGAGTTTCTTAACAAAACCCTGAGCTGATTTTTGAAGTATGATTTATTATTTTTAGAGCAGAAAAAAAAACAACAGAAACTTAGGGTTTTGATGTTTTAGTTTTGCGATTTTTCCGATCGAACTTCCATACACTTTACTAACTAGCTAGTTTATGTTTAGTTAGGCTCTGATACCACTGTAAGTCCACGTTACCCACCCCGGTGCTTGCGGGGAGGCGGAAAACGGAATAAAAATCGGATTTCTATCGAACTAGGCAACATGGACTAACTGTAGGGTTCCTAGGCACTCCCAAGAGGTCTCACAAGGCATCAACCATGCCAATTTCAAAAAATACGGTGCCGAGAAACCCTAGACTAGATCGTTAACTAGATTTTTAGGCGAAACTAGAACTAGTAAACTACTTTACTAAAAGTAAACGGAAATACAACCTTTGTAGATCCGGTCCTCCACCTCCATAGCTCCGCAATGAAGTCTTCTCGCTGTCCAAATGGAATCCCGGGCTCTTGCGTCGGCTTCATCGGAGAATGGACGGGCTAGGTCATCGACTAGCATGCCGAAGATGATCTACGTCGAGGCATCACTAAATCAAGCTCCGACTTCACCAAGTCAAGAAACTTGTGAAGAAAACACACTCTACTACTTGGCAAGAGGTAGAGGATGAAGAAATAGGAAGTGGGTAGACTTTAGAATTGGATTTCTCTCTTGATTTCTTCACTTGCCATTGATGAGGCAAGCTTTCTTCATTTGAAGAAGAAGATGAAGAAGAAGAAGAAGATATGATAAGTTATTTTTTTTAAAAATAAAAACAATATGATACTTATCATAATCTCAACCATGGTTTAGTGTAGAGATTTAACTAAGGTTAGATGAGTGGTTAGGGTTAGAGAAGAGACAAGAATGGTGGACTTGTTCAAAGCTTCAAGAAGCTTCAAATAAAACAAAACTAGCAACCATTCTTTTCTCTTTATCTTTTCTAAATGAAATAAATAAATAAATAAATAAATGAGAAAAAGTAAATGAAACCCTAACCACTTATGTAACCATGGTTTAATTCTTCACACAAACCCAAACTAACATGTATCATCAAACATGATACAATCTTGTGTACAAAAAATATATCATATATACAATGTACACAAACAAGTGAGAAAATCCATTTAAAAGTGAACCGATACTAGTTAATGCAAAGTAATATATCATATATATAATTATATATTAAATCATTAAATCAACACTTGATTTAATGATCCGGTCATATAGCATATAACCGACTAGTATCATTAGTAACAACTTATCGAAACAACACTTGATCCGATAACCCGGCTATATCGCATATAACCGAGCAATGTCACATATCGCGAGAATCAAATACAGTATCACATACTGGTATCATTCTCGGTCCCACACATATCTCATATGCGCTCCTATTTCGTGTCGCTTGAGCCAGGAAACCTCTGTGTAGGACTCTAAAGACTCGTCAATACGCCGGCAGCAGATGATGATCATATCAAGCACCCACAAGCCGCAAGAGGTCTGCTAAATGTAACGGCCACCCGGGTATTGAGCGATCAGAAGATCGACGAGCAAGCCCGCTCACACTCCAGTGAATCCAACCAGTAACACTACCGTACAGTCCAGTCTCGTCGTCTGATATGTCGCATATCTTGCCTAGGGGTGGTAAACGTCAGACCCCAATAGCTCGATAAGTCGTGTCGATATGAGGTCTATAACATCTCGAGAAACTACTGGTAACACTTACCAGTATATCTCAGCAACCCTGGCCAGGGATTTCTGGTTATAGCCAATCGAACACAGCGCAACATCAACTCCCTATACCGGGAGAGACGAATCCCCTCCTATCGCTCATTGCCTCCATGTGATTCGGGACTGTACCCAAAAACCACCATTTTGCACGCCCTCTTGGACGTGGTAAGATGGAAATCAAAGCACAGTGGGAACCACACAAGACTCTATGACGATCTCGGGTCAACAGACTACTCTGTACCAGTGTCACCAGAGAACTGCCATCTGACGTAAGGTATAATACCATCTGGGAGTTCTCGGCGAGTCCGTCCAGTGTACCCAGTCTCTACTGAGCACCCGTATATCATCTCTGATGTCAAACACCGATGGATATGGGATCATCCATCGCCCATCTGTATGGGTCGAGAAGGTACACGCTAGTCTATTCTGGTATATCGATGCCCCATCTTGATACACCCACGACTAGGGACTTTCAAGGATGTACTTATGGACTACCATGTCCCCACTAGTATGATCCGCATCATAGTCCAGGTAGTCAAGTACACATCCTAAGGGCTTTACCAACATATAATAGAGAGACAATCTGTGTACACGTTAAGGTAAAGAGCAACCAGATAGCATACTATCATGTCGAGCAAGAAAGTCCTCCCTATATATGTCCCAGCATCCACTACAATATATATCCAATGTACAGTAATGGCCTCTAGGGCATACATATAACTAACAATCTCCCACTTGCACTAGGGCCATCTGTAGCAGTGGTTGTAGTATCTCATACTCAACCATCCCATAAAAGTCTCTCTCTGGGAATAGGCCTTCGTGAGTGGATCCGCCGTGTTATCTTCTGAGTCTTCTCTCCTAACCTCGATCACCTTAGAGATCAACCATCTCCATGATCAGGTGATACTGCCTTAGAATATGTCTGGATCACTGATGGGACCTGCGTTCCTTGGCATAAGCCACAACTCCATTGTCACACAATGGGAGGAACATAGTTCATCTCATGAACCAATATACACCCAAACAACCGCTTTGGTAGCATCTTAAGTAGCGATGTATCCTGCCTTTATCGTCTAGTATGTCACGGTATCTAGCTTGGAACTCTTCCAATCATACCATCCCTTCACTGAGGGTAAAGACAATGCCTGCGACTGACATTCAGTCGTCTTTATCACCCTGGAACCCTTCCAGTGATTCTCCCCAGGATCGATTGATACCATCTCACTACAACTAGTGAGTATACTAACACCCAATTAGATCTATCTCATAGATCCAAAATCCAGGATTTAGTAGGTATCATTTTGATCCTACACGGAGAATCTTTGTGATAAACGGAGATTGATCGAGCGTAGCATAAGAAACTCCTTTCTTATCAAGAGTATGTCATCCACGTACTCTACGAGGATCACCGCCATACTCCCTACTACCTTTTTGTTTATACAAGGTTCATCTACCATTTTGATGATGTCAAACTCTTTGACTAATCCATCAAAACAGATGTTCTAACTCCGCGATGCCTGCTTTATCACATAAATCATCTTGCACACGTTTCCGCTGCTCCCACTGTCCACGAAGCCCTCTGGCTGTGTACTTATAGACGCTCTCTTCCAAAACATCATTTAGAAAAGTAGTCATGACACCCAACCACCAGATATCGTAGTCATGGTATGTAGCCGTAGCAAGTAGGATCTGGATGGACTTAAGCATAGATCTTTAGAAAAAGTTTCATCATGATCCACACCTGGTCAATGATGCAAAGCTCTACTAAGTCTAGCTTTGAAAGTCTTAACTTTTCCATATACACCAAGTAATCTTCTCAAGATATACTTGCTCCTGATGGGAATTTAACCCTTCAGATATAGCAACCAAAGTCCATACTTTGTTGGTGTATAAGGATTCCATCTCAGATCGCTAAGCATCCAGCCATTCTTACAGAGTCCCTACTCTTGATGGCCAGCTCGAAACTAGTTGGGTCATCATCTCATGACGCAATCCTCGCTCCCACTGTCATAGAGAAACCGAAGTATCTCTCAGGTGGGTGAGGAACCCTACTAGATCGGCGGAGAGGCTGAGGTTCGTTGGAATCTACTGAATCCTTTGGTTCTACCAAATCATCTGCTGTAATTTGTATAGCTGGAACCTTTCCAGTTCTACATAACAGATCTTGCCTCGAGCTTGTCCGGATTTTGCTTTTAGACATAGGCCGGACAACCCTAAATCTTAACTAACTTAAGATATGGGCTCTTCCCTTTCCATATCATATATGAAGCGGTAGGCTACTGATTTGATTGAAACCCTATTCAATAGGTATGCAACTTCTCAAGTGCATAGCCCCTAAAAGGAAATAGGTAACTCAGTAATACTCATCATAGAGCGCACCATATCATATAGGGTGTATCTGCTCCGTCCCGATATACCATCGTGCTATGGTGTATACGGAGGAGTAATTCTGAGAGAGAATCTCATTCTCCTTTAGAATAGTCCAGGATTTCCGTGCTCAAGTATTCTCCTCCTTGATCACATCAAAGGACATAATACTTATACCCTGATTGGTTCTCTACTTCTAATTTATATTCTGTGAATATCTCAAAAGGTCCGGACTTGTGTTTCAACAGGAACATATGTCTGAATCTAAAGAGATTATCAGAGAGTGTAATGAAGTACAAAGAACCGGTCCTGGCATGTGTAGACTGGGGACCTTACATACATCAACATGTATCATCCCAAGAGTTTACTAACTCTTTCTCTGTTTCTCGTAAACGGAGCTATGGTCATCTTATCTTTGTGACATGACTGGCGAGTTTCATAAGATGTAAATTCAAACTAATTTAAATATGCATCTTTGTGTAACTCTAGCCAGTCGGGTCGCATTGATATGACCTAGTCTACAATACCTCAAGAAGGATCCGTTCATTTCTGAACTCTTCCTCTTGTGTGTGTTCCATATACTAAGAACTGTAGTTTGATTTAGAACATTAACGCTTTTAGATAACGTGCCTGATCCGATCAACTTTTGATATAGGAAATGTTCAAAACATTATCCAACAATACAAAATTTTATCATTTCTTTACTAATAAAGAGACTGATATGATTTTGTATATCAGGTTCGGTATCTAATAGCATTTGTTCAGAATCAATGTATTGGTAATACAGGGTGACAGTGACCAACAGACTTGGCTGCAACACTTTCCCCGTTTTCTGTCTTATGAAACTTATCACTCGTTCTCAGTTTTTCTACCCTTTTGTAGCCCTATGTAACAGATTACATATCTGGGATCCTGATCCGGTATCATATACCCAGGATTCAGAGGATACTGAGAAACAGTTCTGTGTAACGAACACACCCGAAGATGATGCATCAACATGCACTCTCTTCGTTTGGGCGGCACGGGAATTCTGGTAATCCCCAATTTCCTGCTCTGTCTTATAACAATTATAAGGTGGAGCGGGACCAACGTTCCCCAGCTCAGTATAACAAGCGGGTTCGGTCAATATTCCGTATTATTATCTTGATTAAGGCGTGATATGGTCGCTACGTGGAGAGAGAGAGAAGAAAACACTCAGCGTGCGCTCTTGCAAGAATAGATTGGTTATTATTTTATCTAATCTACTGATATCTTGTTGTAGGGTTCCTAGGCACACTATAGAGGTCTCACAAGGCATCAACCATGCCAATTTCAAATTTTACGGGTGCCGAGAAACCCTAATACGGATCGTTGACTAGAATTCTAGGCGAAATAGTAAACTAGTTAACATCTTAACTAAAAGAAGAGAGCTACAACCTTTGTAGATCCGGTTATCTACTTCCTTAGCTCCATGTAGGCGTCCTCTCGCTGTCCATCTCGAATCCCGAACTCAATCATCGGCTTCATCGGAGAAATGGGCGAACTAGGTCGTCGGCTTCGTGCCGAAGATGATCTACGTCGAGGCGTCACAAGTTCAAGCTCCAACTTCACCAAGTTGTGAAACTTGTGAAGAAAACACCCAAAACAACTTGGCAAGAGGTAGAGGGTGAAGAAATAGGAGGTGGGTTCACTTTAGAATTGGATTTCTCACTTTAGAACTCAAGTTGCCATTGATGGCATCAAGCTTTTCTTGAAGAAGAAGATGATGAAGATGAAGAAAAGAATATGATAAGTGTTGAATTAAAATGAAAATAAATCAATACTTATCATAAGCTAACTAAGGTTAAGTGTAGAGAATAGACCATGGTAAATGGGAATGGTTAGGGTTAAGCATGAAGACAAATGGTCTCTTTAGTCAAAGCTTCATGAAGCTTCAACAAGCTTCATGACAAAAAGAAACCATTTTCTTTTCTTTTATCCATTTAAATAAATATAGAATGGATAAATAAATAGATGAATAACTCAAAACCCTAACCATTATCATAACCATGGTTTAATTCTTTGCACAAACCCAAGTAAATATGTATCATCAAACATGATACAATCAAGTGCACACAAAAGCATATCACATATACAATGTGCACTTTAAGTGAGAAAATCCTTTTAAAATGAACCATTACTAGTTAATGCAATTTAATATATCAAATATATAATTATACATTAAATCATTAAATCAACACTTGATTCAATGATCCGGTCATGTCGCACATAACCGACTAGTATACAATGTATCGATTTATCGAATCAATGATTCGACAACTAGGTTATATCAAATATAACCAATCGAAACATTCATCGCGAGAAATACGGTATCACGTACACGCATTATTCTCGGTCCCGCACATATCTCATATACGCTCCTATTTCGTTTCGCTTGAACCAGGAAACCTCTGTGTAGGACTCTAAAGACTCGTCAATACGCCGGTAGCAGATGATGATCATATCAAGCACCCACAAGCCGCAAGCGGTCTGCTAAACGTAACGGCCATCCTGGTATTGAGCGATCAGAAGATCGACGAGCTAGCCCGCTCACACTCCTGTGAATCCAACCAGTAACACTTACCGTACAGTCCGGTCTGTTCGTCTGATATGTCGCATATCAAGTCTAGGGGTAGTAAACGTCAGACCCCAATAACCGATAAGTCGTGCCGATGTGAGGCTCATAACGGGTCGAGAAACTACTGGTAACACTTACCAGCAAATCTCTGATCAGCCCTGGCCAGGGACTTCCCTGTTACAGCCAATCGAGCACAGTGCAACATCAACTCCCAATACCGGGAGAGACGAAACCCCTCCTATCGCTCATTGCCTCCATGTGACTCGGGACTGTACCCAAAGACCACCGTTTTGCACGCCCTCATGGACGTGGTAAGGTGGAGATCAAAGTACAGTGGGAATCACACAAGACTCCATGACGATCTCGGGTCCACAGACTAACCTGTACAAGTGTCACCTGAGAACTGCCATCTGACGTGAGGTATAATACCATCTGGGAGTTCTCGGCGAGTCCGTCCAGTGTACCCAGTATCCACTGAGCACCCGTATACCATCTTTGATGTCAAACACCAATGGATATGGGATCATCCATCGCCCATCTCATGGGTCGAGAAGCGTATACGCTAGTCTACTCTGGTATATCGATGCCCCGTCTCGATACACACATGACTAGGGACCTTGAAGGATGTACTTATGGACTACCATATCCCCACTAGTATGATCTGCATCATAGTCCAGGCAGTCAAGTACACATCCTAAGGGCTTTACCAACATGTAACTATAAGACAGTATAAAGAGACTAGTATACATGTTAAGATAAAGGGTAACCAGATAGCATACTATCATATCGAGCAAGAAAGTCATCTCTATATATGTCCAAGCATCCAATATAATATACATCATCTGTACAATACTGGCCTCTAGGGCATACATACAACTAACAATCTCCCACTTGCACTAAGGCCAGCTGCTGTAGTATCGCATACCGAGCATCCCGAAGAGTCTCTCAAACTGTATATAGGGAATGGCCTTCGTGAGTGGATCCGCCGTGTTGTTCTTCGTGTCAACTCTCCTGACCTCGATCTCCTGGCGATCAACTATCTCCCGGATCAGGTGATACCGCCTCAGAATATGCCTGGACCGCTGATGGGACCTGGGTTCCTTGGCCAAAGCCACCGCTCCATTGTTATCGCAATACAAAGGTATTAGATGCTCAATGGATGGAACCACTCCAAGTTCAGTAATGAACTTCTTGATCCAGACAGCCTCTTTAGCAGCATCGTTGGCAGCGATGTATTCAGCCTCCATCGTCGAGTCTGCCACGGTTTCCTGCTTGGAACTCTTCCAGCTAACCGCCCCTCCGTAAAGGGTAAAGACAAATCCCGACTGCGACTTAGAGTCGTCCTTATCACTCTGGAAGCTCGAATCGGTAAAGGACTCGACTTGGAGTTCTCCGTTACCATACACCAAGAACATATCTCTAGTCCTTCGCAAGTACTTGAGAATGCTCTTCACAGCTGTCCAGTGACTCTCTCCAGGATCTTCTTGATACCGACTCACTACACTTAGTGAGTATGCAACATCGGGTCTGGTACATAGCATCGCGTACATGATAGAGCCTACAGCTGAAGCATAGGGTATCCCTTGCATGCGAGCTTTCTCCAAATCAGTCTTGGGAGACATCTCTTTGGAGAGAGTGACTCCAGAGATCGTGGGCAAGTTCCCACGCTTGGACTCTTCCATACTAAACCTCTTTAGTATGGTGTCAATGTACCTGGATTGGGACAATCCCAGTATCCGTTTGGATCTATCTCTATAGATCCTAATTCCCAATATGCAGGAGGCATCACCAAGATCTTTCATTGATAATCTTTGTGATAAGAAGAGCTTGACCGATTGCAGCATAGGAATATCATTTCCTATCAAGAGCATGTCGTCCACGTACAATACGAGGAAGACTACCTTACTCTCTGCCACCTTCTTGTAGATACAAGGTTCATCTGGATTTTTGACGAAATCAAACTCTTTGATAACGACGTCAAAGCAGATGTTCCAACTCCGCGATGCTTGCTTTAATCCATAAATGGATTTAAGCAGCTTGCACACCTTCCCGCTGCTCCAACTATCTACGAAGCCCTCTGGCTGAGTCATGTACACGCACTCTTCTAAATCACCATTTAGAAAGGCGGTTTTAACATCCATTTGCCAGATTTCGTAGTCATGATATGCAGCGATGGCAAGCATGATTCGGATGGATTTAAGCATAGCCACTGGAGAAAAGGTTTCGTCATAGTCTACACCTGGTCTTTGATGAAAACCCTTTGCAACAAGTCTAGCTTTGAAAGTCTCCACTTTCCCATCTACACCAAGTTTCTTCTTGAAGATCCACTTGCTCTCAATGGGTTTTACCCCTTCAGGAGCAACATCCAAAGTCCATACTTTGTTGGTGTACATGGATTCCATCTCGGACCGCATAGCATCCAGCCATTTCACTGAGTCCCTACTCGTGATGGCCTGCTCGAAGCTAGTTGGGTCATCATCCTCCATGATGCAATCCTCGCTTCCACCGTCAATGAGAAAACCGTAGTATCTCTCAGGTGGACGAGATACCCTACTAGATCGGCGGAGAGGCTGGGGTTCGTCGAGTTCTACTGAATCCTCTGGTTCTACCAAGTCTTCTGTTATAGTTTGTGTTGCTGGAACCTCTTCCAGTTCTACCTCAATGCTACTTGTCTGTTTCATAAGAAAACTCTTTTCTAAGAAAGTGGCATGTCGAGAAACAAACACTTTTTGTTCCATGGAGTGGTAGAAGATATACCCTCGCGAATGTTTGGGATATCCAACAAACTTACATAGAACAGACCTTGCCTCGAGCTTGTCCGGATTTTGTGTTTTAACATAGGCCGGACAACCCCATATCTGAATAAAATTAAGACATGGTCTCTTGCCATTCCATATCTCATATGGAGTGGTAGGCGCTGATTTGGTTGGAACTCTATTCAATAGGTATGCTGCTGTCTCCAGCGCATATCCCCAGAAGGAAATAGGTAACTCAGCTGCACTCATCATAGAGCGCACCATATTTAATAGGGTGCGATTTCTCCGCTCCGATACACCGTTGTGCTGTGGTGTATAAGGAGGAGTAAGCTGAGAGAGAATCCCATTCACTTTTAGATAATCTCTGAATTCGTTACTTAAGTATTCTCCTCCTCGATCAGATCGAAGGATCTTAATACTTTTGCCCGTTTGGTTCTCTACTTCTTGTTTATATTCTCTAAATTTCTCAAAAGCTTCTGATTTGTGTTTCATCAGGAACACATATCCGAATCTAGAGAGATCGTCAGTGAATGTAATGAAGTAGGAAGAACCGTTCCTGGCAAGGGTAGACATGGGACCGCATACATCACTATGTACCAGTCCTAAGAGTTCAGTAACTCTTTCTCCGTGTCCACTAAACGGAGCTTTGGTCATTTTTCCTTTGAGACATGAATGGAAAGTATCATAAGATGATAATTCGAACGGATTCAAATAACCATCCTTATGTAACTTAGCCAGTCGTGTCGCATTGATATGACCAAGTCTACAATGCCACAAGTAGGATTCGTTCATTTCTGAACTTTTCCTCTTGTGTGTGTTTTGTATATTGAGAACTGTATTTTGATTTAGAATGAATATGCCATTATGTAGCGAGCCTGATGCAATCAACTTTTGATCTAGGAATATATTCATAATATTATCCTTTACTACAAAATTATATCCTTCTTTACTCAATAAAGAAACTGATATAATGTTGCACATCATGTTCGGTATATAATAGCACTCATTCAGAATCATTGTATCACCACTTGGTAATACTAGGTGATATTCGCCAACTGCTTTGGCTGCAACATTTGCCCCATTCCCAACTTGAACGGAATAATCACCTTTTCCCAGTTCTCTACCTTTTCGAAGCCCATGTAACATCTTACATATGTGGGATCCTGATCCGGTATCTAATACCCAGGACGTAGGGTGAACTGAGAAACAGTTCTCAATGACAAACACACCCGAAGATGATGCATCAACATGCATGTTCTCCGTTTGGGCGGTGTGAGAATCCAGATATTCCCCTGTTTCCTGTTCATTCTTATAACACTTATAAGATAGAACGGGTTCAACGTTCCCCTGCACAGTATAACATGCGGGTTCGGTCAATACATCCATATTATTATCTTTATTAAGGCATGAAATGGTCGCTACCTGGAGAGAGAGAGAAGAAAACACTTTAGCGTATGCTCGTGCAAGATCAGATTGGTTATTATCTTATCTAATCAGGATGGCTCCCACTGCTTTTTATCAAATCTTCCTTCAAACCCTAAAAGGAAAGATTAGCCGGGATTAATTACACACTACAAGTTCGCTAATCTTTCAGCCAGGCCAGTGTCGGTACTTTGAGGGAGGTCCCCCGTGCTTTCGCACGAACCTAATTAATGTAAACCTCGTTTTCCCAGAGGCGTAATCTCGTTAACACCTTTCTAGACACCTACTTGATCGGCTAATTGCAATGTGTAAAACTCTCCCAGGAGTAACTCTTACTCGCAGTGGGTATCGGGATCCAACTATCTCATAGAAGGTATGCAATCTCATTGCAAATTTCAACACTTGAAATTCCCGATAATGCTTTTGCCCCTAGCGTCCTATGACCTTGACGGAGGCCAAACAACCCATAGTGCGCTAGTCAAGTTCAACCCGTCATTTACTGATTGAATTAAACCCACCCGCACGACCCTTGACGGAGGCCAAACAACGCCGTACGAATACCCTAATCCAATCGCATCATATGCTAACAGATAAGCACTAGTTAGCTACCGTACACTGCGCCTTGACGGAGGCCAAACTACCGCAGCACGAATACTAACTAGTACTTATCTGAAATGACGGAGGGCTACGCAGGTTTTTCATAAAAACCATGAGCGTAATGAACTTGATATCGTTGTAGAATCAAATGAAGTTTTGAAATGGAGTGATTTTGAGGCTTTTCTAGTTTTGCTAAAGGGGTCACTTCCGGTGAAGGGATCGTCGGCCCTTTCCTCGTCGAATGAGGTGCGGGATATATCATATATATCACTGTGCAAAGCAGAAACTATAGAAGCAATCAAAAAACAAACCGAGTGTGTAGCATCTGCCAGTTACTGGTAAAGGAGTCACTCCCGGTGAAGGGATCTCGGTCCTTTCCTCATCGAATAAGGTGCAGGGTATATCATATATACCGCTATGCAAAGCAAGAACTGTAGCTACCTGTTTTGTTTAAAATTTGATTCTACAATATCTTAGGTTTCTTATCTTTCATTAATCACATTAATGAAGTCCCATCATTTGAGTCACCTAAACATCACAGATAAATACGACGTACACTTATGCCATCCGCATTTGCCTCGATGTCCCCTCGTGCACCGTTAGGTTAGGTAACTAACGACAGAGCATGGCAGGGCTAGTGCGGGTGCAAAACATAAGTAACGTCTATATAATATATCATATATACTATATACTGTATCTATCACAGAACATCATAGGATCACATCACAGATATCGCAGCAGAAGAAACATATGAAACATTGGATATACTAGGACGTCCGTGTTTTCAATACGAGCCAGTATAAAACACGGATTCCACGGTCGTGATGAATAGCCAATCCCACACCCCTAGACCCCTACGAGAGCGGCAAGCAACCCTACCAATTCTAGGGTTAGGAGACCCGGACTTGACTCTTCGAGTTGGTCTCCTACTGGACCCCAGAACCCGGTTACTTGTGCTCCCCTCCTTGGGTCTATCCTAATGCGGAAAAGTAAATAATATACAAAAGGTGACAACTTCCGCAACCTGGAAGTGCCCCAAATAAAAGAATATTACATACAAGTTTATACATGAATGAAAATGAAAAACACTCATCTCACATAAAAACCCCCGGCTATTCAAACACGACGATCCAATATAACATATCCAGCAACACATAACATCACATGTCATCAACGTAGGTAAATATGCGCATCCCAATTGTCGTTGACATATAGCAACGAAACCGGCGATATCACATATTACACTTACGGTCACAGAAAAGAAAGTGTAAAACTACAACAGTTGGAATCCGCAACCTTTTTAGACATCGCATGCCTAATCAAATGAAATACATAGACATCACATGCCTAACAATTATAAACCCCGCATTTTAGTCTCATTATCGAAAACACTTTTCAATTTCAAGTCGGGTAATTCAACAGGATTCCCGAAAAACTGATCGAATGCTCGTCGCAAACTTCAGTAGACGGCCGCACCCCCGATACCGTCGACGAAGTGCACCAAGGCGGAACACCGCTGCCGCGAGCACCCGTACGGATGCTTTCGGCGACGGGGTTCTCCTACAGTCACTTGGTCGGGGCTATGGAGTGAGGCTGTCTATTAAGTTTACCCGGCGAGTATCCGCGTACACAACGTGATTGCGACGGACTTTTGATCACATCAAAATTCCGTGGCAACCGATCAATTGAGACTAAACTGCTACGTTTATAACATTCATTCAGTTATCTCATAACTGTTTGTGAATTCCAATTATTGTATCACATTCCAGATAAACAGAAAATGTTAAACTTTCCGATCGAACAGTCAAATACCCAAGTTTTCCCGATACAGCTCAACACATGAAATAAGTCTAACAACATTCAGTTCGTGCCTCAGTACCAACGGTCCAGCCGTAGAAGGGTCAAGCCAACGCCTCACATGTGGCACGCCGTACTGCCCCAAACCCGAAGGTTCAAAGGGCAGTTCAAGACGGTCACATAATCGAGTTAAGGTTTGTTGTCTTCTAGAGGGTCCATCGCGTTACTTGCACTACTTAGAACGTCGTTAAACTATGGAAAAATCCAGCAGTTGGAAATTTCCCGACAGGGGAAAAGTTGGGTATTTATATCCGGTCGAACTTTTTAACAAATTCAAAAATTATCCGGAATCCACATAGACAAAATCTGATAATCCGATCGAATCATCGAATCCCCAAAACAACCTGGAATAAATTTTAAAAATACCCAGTGAACTCAGCACTGTCTAATAGGAATTACTGTGCAAATTGATAGGGATGACGTCATCAAGTGGCGGTGGAACCGCCGCACGAGCCAGCTCGTGCCGCGGTTCCGCTGCTGTTTTAGCTCCAAACAGTGTCGTATTTGCACAGTAATTCTTACAATTTCCTGCTGAATTTTTTAGGAATTTTTAATCTGGAAAAATCCCAGTTTTTAGAAAAAGTCCAGAGAGCATCAAAAAGTTAGGTTTTCGGGTTCGATCGGGTTTCAAATATCGTCTAGACTTCGCCTAAGGCTCTAGCTAGTCTCTGATACCACTGTAGGGTTCCTAAGCACACTATAGAGGTCTCACAAGGCATCAACCATGCCAATTTCAAATTTTACGGGTGCCGAGAAACCCTAATACGGATCGTTGACTAGAATTCTAGGCGAAATAGTAAACTAGTTAACATCTTAACTAAAAGAAAAGAGCTACAACCTTTGTAGATCTGGTTATCCACTTCCTTAGCTCCATGTAGGCGTCCTCTCGCTGTCCATCTCGAATCCCGAACTCAATCGTCGGCTTCATCGGAGAAATGGGCGGACTAGGTCGTCGGCTTCGTGCCGAAGATGATCTACGTCGAGGCATCACAAGTTCAAGCTCCAACTTCACCAAGTTGTGAAACTTGTGAAGAAAACACCCAAAACAACTTGGCAAGAGGTAGAGGGTGAAGAAATAGGAGGTGGGTTCACTTTAGAATTGGATTTCTCACTTTAGAACTCAAGTTGCCATTGATGGCATCAAGCTTTTCTTGAAGAAGAAGATGATGAAGATGAAGAAAAGAATATGATAAGTGTTGAATTAAAATGAAAATAAATCAATACTTATCATAAGCTAACTAAGGTTAAGTGTAGAGAATAGACCATGGTAAATGGGAATGGTTAGGGTTAAGCATGAAGACAAATGGTCTCTTTAGTCAAAGCTTCATGAAGCTTCAACAAGCTTCATGACAAAAAGAAACCATTTTCTTTTCTTTTATACATTTAAATAAATATAGAATGGATAAATAAATAGATGAATAACTCAAAACCCTAACCATTATCATAACCATGGTTTAATTCTTTGCACAAACCCAAGTAATTGTTAGTGTATATGCCCTAGAGGCCATTACTGTATCATACTAGTTTGTATATTACTTAATGGATGCTTGGGATATTCACCTTGTATATACAATCTTGCTCAAAATAGTAGTATGCTACTTGGTTTGTTTCTACTTCAATGTGTACTTGTGTTTATTTCAGTATATCACTTATACGCATTAGTGGAGCCCTTAGGATCTTTGCTTGATTACCAGCGTTGTGATGGCAGTCACACTAGTGGGGGCTGGGTAATCTATAAGCACATCCTTATTCAGGTCCCTGGTCGCAGGACTATCGAGACAGGGCATCGATACTCCGGAGTAGACCAGCGCATGCGCTTCTCATCCCAGTGTGGGAGACGGTCTGTCCCACAGCCGTCAGTACGTCGTACTTGAGATAGTATGCGGGTGCTCGTTAGGTTACGGGTACACTGGACAGGACTCGTAGGGAACTGACTAGTTGGTATTATACCTATCGTCAGTTATCAGTTCCCAGGTGACATGAGTACAGCTTAGTCCGCTGACTTGACACTGTCACTTCGCCTCGGGTGTGTTCCCACTGTACTTTGATCACTACCCTACCACGGCTCAAAGGAGTCGTGCAAACAGGTGGTGGTTGGGTGCAGTCCCGAAGCACTTGGAGGCAGTGACGGTTAGACAGGATTCGTCTCTCCCGGTATTGGGGGTTGACATCGCGCTGTGTCTAGGAGAGCCATTACACGAGTAGTCCCTGGCCAGGGCAAACGAGATATACTGGTAGGTTTCCAGTGTTATCTCAGGGTGTATTGGGCTTCACTCCGGCACGACTTGTACCGCTATTGGGGGACTGACGTTTACCGCCCCCTAGGCCCGCCATGCGATGTATCAGACGAACAGACCGGACTGTACGGAGAATGTCACACTCAGGCTCAGTAGGAGTTCAGATGGGTTTCGCCTCGTCGGTCTTCTTGTCGGCATTACCTGGGGACCGTTACGCACAGCTAGTGCCGCTTGCGGTCTGTGGTTAAACCCACTGCCAGCGTAGTGTCGAGTCTTTAGAGTCCCACACAGAAAGCTTTTCGCCTTTAGGCAAAAGAGTAGAGGTCGCATGGTATTGCGACAGGTCGCATGGTTTTGCGACAGGGTTCGGTCACATCCGTGCACGTGTGCACGTACAGTGTCCGGACAGTTTACACTAGCGGGCTTTGGTTTAAGCCAGATCCTAGTGTACCTTATGGGATTGGATTTATCCAGTTTGCATTCGTGTTCCTCGGAACGCGGATGCGGGTGTGTATGCACAGTTGACAGGGAGGCAGAGGTAGTGGATTCTCATTAGGGTTGTTGACAGTTGACCGTTGACTTTTGACTTTTTGCTCAACCCTAATGAGAATATGATATGTGATTAACTATTATATTAATTAAGTATTATGGTGATATGGTTGTTGACTTGTTGACTTTTGTTGACTTGTTGACTTTGGTGACTTGTTGACTTTTGTTGACTTGTTGACCGGTTGACTAGGCTTGACTAGTTGACCATCATGATAACCATGGTTATCATTTCATGCCAAAGACTTTTTTCTTGCTTGCTTTTTGAATAAAATGAGTGCATGATATGATGACCTTATGGTTGCTTCTAACCATCACCAAAAGACTTTGTTGATATGATGAGTTATGATCACTTTGGATTATGAGAGGGTGAGAGAGAAAATCAGAGCCTCATTCTTTCTTGCTCATTCTCTCTCTTGTTCTTGAGCTCTCCCCTTGCTCTCACCCTCAACCTCTTGCTCCCTCTCTTGATCTATGGTTCTCTTGTCTCATGAGTTGAGAATCAAGAACCATAGATAAAATCCCATTCTATTTTCCTCTCTACTCATTCTAGTTCACTAGGTTTAGCAAACCAAGTGAACTAGTTTCTTCAAAGACCGAAGAAGGAGCTAAAGGTTGGAGCTTTCAAGTGGATCTATCTTCGGCGTACGGAGACGACGAGAAGGAGCCATCGGACCACCACCGGAGCTTGAAGAGAAGGAGTTCAAGTTTAGGTATAACCATCTTCATCCGAGTAGCTAAACATCTTTAGCTTAGTTTGCTAGTTTTAGTTTAGGTAACGATCCCGACCATAAGTTAGTCCATGTTGCCTCTTGCGATAAAAATTTTGATTTTATACCGTTTCCGCCTCCCCGTAAGAACCGGGGGTCGCAATATGGACTTACAGTGGTATCAGAGACTAACTAAACTTAAACTAGCTAGGTAGTAAAGTGTAACGAAGTTCGGAACCGAAAAAAATCACAAAACCGGAAAACTACAAAAACTGAGTTTCTGTTGAAATTTTTCCTGGTCAAAATGAAAAACTTCATACTCCTAAATTCGTCTCAGGGTTTTGTTAGAACACCCATGAAAAACGATTCACCAATTCGTCTAAACCGCCGCGCTTCCGCCGCGTGACCCTTCTTGGCCGCCGCGGAAGCGCCGCGGTTTGTTGTCTTTAGTGCGTCGTTTTTCGTGCAGTGTGTGTCTGTGTTGGTTTTGGGATTTTTGAGATATATTATATGTGCCCAGATTTTACAGAAAAGAAATTTCCTTTTGGGGTCCTATAATTCCGTATTTTTTCCGAACTTCATTGCACTTTGACTATGATGGTTATATCTGTGATGTTTGCATGTATTGAACGTCGGCTAATCGCTATAAGTCGATTAGTCGGGGTTATACATGATCTGTAATGTGCTGGAATGTGTATATAAATATGTTGGATTGTCGCGGGTGAATAGCCAGGGGTTGTGAGACGAGAGTTTACTTTTCTTGCAATTCATGTAAATTTGTAAATTGATGTAATAATTATTTGTTTGGCCGCACAACCGGGTCGGGGTTGTAGCCGTCATTGTATAATTTCTTTTTACTGTTTTTGCTCCTAGGATAGACCCGTGGAGGGGTGCACAAACTACCGGGTATGCCGAAGTGTCGAGTGGCCTACTCATGGAGATGAGGGAGGTTGCTACGCTTCGGGTACTTGGCGGGTAGTTTGCCGTACCCGTAGGGGTCTTGGGTGGGGTTTTGGCTATTCACCGCGACCGTGTTATCTGTTTTTGTTACAGGCTCGTACAAATTACAGATTACTAGTATATCCAATGTATTTATCTGTGATCTGAAATGTTTATCATTGCTTACTATTTAGGCGTTGCTTATGTTTTACAGACGCGCTAGCCCAGCCCCCGCTCTATCGTTAGTTAAGTAACCTAACGGGTAATGACGGGGCCCAGTGGCGAATGCGAATGGCATAAGCGTACGTCATATTTTGGTTGTTTTCTGCAATGGTAGGATTAATTGATGGGACGCATTAAAAGTACTAATGCAAGAATATCACGCATTAAAAGAACTAATGCAAGATAATAAACCAAGTTAAAGTCGTTGGAACACTTTCGAAAAACCACTCGGTTCTTTTCAAAATAACTTTTAAATGCGGAGCTTGAGCCACTCCTTCTAAAAGCTATCTCGTTCCATCGATTAAATCAAGTTCACTACGTTCACGGTTTCGCCAAAACCATCCGTAGCCCTCCGTCGTTTCACATGAATAGTCAATAGTATTCAAGCTGTGTTTGTTGGCCAAAGTCAAGGCACAGTGATTGGTAGCTATTGGGTATTCATGTGCAGCATAGATAGATGCGTTGGTTTGGAACAGTCGTACTACCTTGTTGGCCAAAGTCAAGGGTAGGTGCGGGTGGATTCAAATTAACCTGGAGAACGACGGGCAGAACTTGACATGTGACTTATGATTTGTTGGCCAAAGTCAAGGTCATAAGAGCATGGGGCAAAAATCCACATCGGGAGTTTCATAAGTACTGAAACTTGCTAGATTTGCATACCATTTGGAGTGTGATGATTCTGGTAGGATTCCTTCAGTTTCGTCACGCGATGATATTTGGATCTCGATCCTACTGTGAGTATATGCTACTCCTCGGGAAATTTCTCACTTAACGATCAATGCTATAAACCTAGTAGGTGCCTAGAAAGGTGTTAGCGGGGCTACGCCCCCAGGGAAAAGAGGTTCTCTAATTAAGGAACTTCGCGAAAGCGTTGGAAAACCTCCCTCGAAGTACCGACACCGGCCTGGCTGAACGGTTAAGCAAGTATTGTACGGTGGGATTGATCCCGGCTAATTCTTCCTTTATGGTTTGAGGAGGGATTCGAGAAACAGTGGGAGCCATCCTGTTTAGACAAACTAAAAACCACTCTAAACTTGCAAGAGCATCATGCTGAGTGTTTCTTCTTCTCTCTCCTAATTGCAGCGACCAATCAACATGACTGGACTTAAGTTACTCCTAGATAAAAACAAACTGACAGGGCCAAACTACAAAGATTGGCTCAGGAATGTCACGATAGCAATCACTTATGACAAGCTGGGGTATCTTCTTACCACCAAAGCTCCCCCTGTCCCTGGTCCAACTTCCAGTGTCGCGGATAAGGAAATCCGCAAGACTTGGGAGATTGATAGCGCGAAGGCCAAGTGCCTCCTGCTTGCCTCGATGGACAACGAACATCAGAGGAGGCATGAGAATATGGACATGGAGTCCATATTGCTCCATACAAAAGAACTGTATGGAGAGCAATCACGTATCGCAAGATACGAAGCGTCGAAAAAGTTATTTTCGACAAGAATGGCCGTCGGATCATCAGTAGCCGAGCATGTGCTAAAAATGATCGGCTTCATTGAGGAGCTCGCTGACCTAGGGATCACATTGGAGAGTGAGCTATATACGGATATAGTTCTCCAGTCCCTTCCTTCCACTTACGCCCAGTTTATACTGAACTTCAACCTACAAGAAAAAGAGGTTGAACTATCAGAGCTCCTCAACATGCTGAGGAGCGCAGAGGGCACCCTACAGAAAGGTAGGGAAACATCCACTTTGTTTGTAGGAGGATCATCTTCTTCTAGGTCCAAGGCGAAAGCCAAGGGAAAGAAGAAGAAGGCCCCCGCCAAACCAAGGGGCGGTGTTGGTAAAGTGGATACGAAGGGAAAAGGCAAAGCAACAAAGATAGCGGGGAAGCTTGTGGATAAGGAAGAATTCTTCTATTGTCATAAGAAAGGACACTGGAAGAATGATTGCAGGGCCTGGAAGGCCAGAACACAGGAATTGAAGCAGGTTGCAGCTTCAGCTTCAGGTGTGTATGTTATTGAAAACTGTCTTTCAATAAACTCTACTTCCTGGGTATTGGATACCGGATCAGGATCTCATATCTGTAATTCTTTGCAGGCGTTGAGAAACCGTAGTGTTTTGAAAGCAGGTGACATGACCCTCAGAGTTGCAAACGGAGCTAGCATGGATGCTAAAGCCGTGGGGGACTATCACCTGGGAATGTCAGATGGACATGTTTTGGTTTTGCGTAATTGCTTTTTTGTACCCAACGCAACTTGTAATATCATTTCTGTATCTTTAGTTTCTAAAGAAGGTTATGAATTTGCGTTTGTAAGTAATGTTGTAAACATTCACCTTAATCAAGTTTTGATTGGGTCAGGTACATTGAGTAATGGTATATACGTGTTAAACCAACCACAGATTTTCAACGTCCAGAATACACACAAAAGAAAGTCTCCAGAAATAAATCAGACTTTCTTATGGCATTGTAGATTGGGTCACATCAATGAGAGAAGGTTGACTAAGTTACATACAGAAGGATATTTGAATGCGTTCGAATATCAATCGTATGCCACTTGTCAATCTTGTCTCAAAGGAAAGATGACAAAGACTCCGTTTACTGGACATGGAGTAAGAGCGAGCGAGCTCTTGGGACTCGTACACAGTGACGTGTGCGGTCCAATGTCTACACATGCCCGAAGCGGACATTCTTACTTCATTACTTTTACGGATGACTTCTCAAGGTACGGTTATGTCTTCTTGATGAAACATAAGTCCGAGGCCTTTGGAAAATTCCAGGAGTATAAGAATGAAGTAGAGAAACAGACCGGCAAAAGTATTAAGATTCTAAGATCGGATCGAGGTGGAGAATACTTAAGTGCCGAGTTCCTGGACTATTTAAAAGAGAACGGAATTCTCTCTCAGCTTACTCCTCCATACACCCCGCAACATAACGGTGTATCGGAGAGACGGAACCGCACCCTATTGGATATGGTGCGGTCCATGATGAGTAACGCTGAGTTACCGCGATCATTCTGGGGGTATGCGCTAGAATCAGCCGCATACCTTTTGAACCGAGTTCCCACTAAGACTGTGCCTACCACGCCATTTGAGATATGGTGTGGGAAGAGACCCCATCTTAATCACATTAAGATATGGGGAAGTCCAGCTTTTGTCAAAAAGCAGCATACGGACAAGCTCGAGGCACGCTCAGTACTGTGCAAGTTTGTGGGATATCCAAAGAATTCCAAGGGATATTTCTTCTACTGTGAAGAGGAACAAAAAGTTCTTATTTCTCGACATGCCCACTTTCTAGAACACCAGTTCATAGAAAAAGAAATAAGTGGGAGCGCAGTAGAACTGGAAGAAATTCCAGAACCACAGACTGTTACTGAAAGCTTGATGGAACCAGAGGGTTCAACAGAACAGGACATTCCTACGCCGCTCCGCAGGAGTAGTAGGCAGTCTCATCCGCCCGAGAGATACTACGGTTTTCTCATAGACGGGGATAGAGAGGATTGCATCATAGATTATGATGAGCCTACTAGCTTCCAGCAGGCCGTTCAGAGCGTTGACTCAGTGAAATGGCTGGATGCAATGCGGACCGAAATGGAGTCCATGTACACCAACAAGGTATGGACGTTGGACATTGCTCCAGACGGGGTAAAACCCGTAGGATGCAAGTGGATCTTCAAAAGGAAGATTGGTGTAGATGGACAGGTTGAGACCTATAAAGCTAGGCTGGTAGCAAAGGGTTTTCGTCAAAGACCTGGCTTGGACTACGACGAAACCTTTTCTCCAGTAGCCATGCTGAAATCCATTCGGATCCTTCTTGCCATTGCTGCCTTCCACGATTATGAGATCTGGCAAATGGACGTAAAGACAGCTTTTCTAAATGGAAATTTAGAGGAGTGTGTCTATATGGACCAGCCAGAGGGTTTCATTCAGAGTGGGAGCAGCGGAAAGGTGTGCAAGTTGCTTAAGTCCATCTATGGACTAAAGCAGGCATCGCGGAGTTGGGACATCTGCTTTGATGAGACGGTCAAAGAATTTGGCTTTATCAAAAATCCAGATGAACCATGCATCTATAGTAGATTTGTAGCGAGAACTGTAGTATTCCTCGTTTTATACGTGGATGACATTCTCTTAATAGGAAATGATATTCCTATGCTACAATCTGTCAAGGGGTTCTTGTCACAAAGGTTCTCCATGAAAGACCTGGGTGATGCCTCATACATCCTGGGGATCCGGATCCATCGTGATAGATCCAAGAGGATATTGGGACTTTCTCAGTCCAGGTACATCGACACCGTACTGAAAAGATTCAGTATGGAAGATTCCAAGCGCGGTAACCTACCGGCTTGTCACGGGATCACCCTCTCTAAAGAGATGTCTCCCAAGACTGATTTGGAGAGGGATCGCATGTCTATTATACCCTACGCTTCTGCGGTAGGCTCTATAATGTATGCGATGTTGTGTACCAGACCGGATGTAGCTTATGCACTGAGTGTAGTAAGCCGGTATCAGTCAAACCCTGGGGAGAAACATTGGATAGCGGTAAAGAACATTCTCAAGTACCTGAGGAGGACTAAGGAGATGTTCTTGGTGTATGGCGGAAAGGACCTCCAGATCGAGGCCTTTGCTGACTCCAGCTTCCAGAGTGACAAGGATGATTCCAAGTCCATGTCGGGTTTTGTCTTTACCCTCAATGGAGGGGCGGTGTGTTGGAAGAGTTCCAAACAGGAAACCGTTGCAGACTCGACGATGGAAGCGGAATACATCGCTGCATCTGATGCCGCAAAAGAAGCTGTCTGGATGAGGAAGTTCTTGAAAGAACTTCAGGTGGTTCCGTCCATTGTTGATCCAATACCTCTGTATTGCGACAACAACGGGGCTATAGCTTTAGCGAAGGAACCCAGGTCCCATCAGAAATCCAGGCACATCTTAAGGCGGTATCACCTGATCAGGGAGATCGTAGATCGCCAGGAGATCGAGGTTCGGAGAGTCGCTTCAGAAGATAACACTGCTGATCCATTCACCAAGGCCCTGCCCCAGACTCAGTTCGAGCGGCTGATCGAGATGATAGGTCTTCGATACGCCAGTACATGGCCTTAGTGCAAGTGGGAGATTGTTAGTGTATATGCCCTAGAGGCCATTACTGTATCATACTAGTTTGTATATTACTTAATGGATGCTTGGGATATTCACCTTGTATATACAATCTTGCTCAAAATAGTAGTATGCTACTTGGTTTGTTTCTACTTCAATGTGTACTTGTGTTTATTTCAGTATATCACTTATACGCATTAGTGGAGCCCTTAGGATCTTTGCTTGATTACCAGCGTTGTGATGGCAGTCACACTAGTGGGGGCTGGGTAATCTATAAGCACATCCTTATTCAGGTCCCTGGTCGCAGGACTATCGAGACAGGGCATCGATACTCCGGAGTAGACCAGCGCATGCGCTTCTCATCCCAGTGTGGGAGACGGTCTGTCCCACAGCCGTCAGTACGTCGTACTTGAGATAGTATGCGGGTGCTCGTTAGGTTACGGGTACACTGGACAGGACTCGTAGGGAACTGACTAGTTGGTATTATACCTATCGTCAGTTATCAGTTCCCAGGTGACATGAGTACAGCTTAGTCCGCTGACTTGACACTGTCACTTCGCCTCGGGTGTGTTCCCACTGTACTTTGATCACTACCCTACCACGGCTCAAAGGAGTCGTGCAAACAGGTGGTGGTTGGGTGCAGTCCCGAAGCACTTGGAGGCAGTGACGGTTAGACAGGATTCGTCTCTCCCGGTATTGGGGGTTGACATCGCGCTGTGTCTAGGAGAGCCATTACACGAGTAGTCCCTGGCCAGGGCAAACGAGATATACTGGTAGGTTTCCAGTGTTATCTCAGGGTGTATTGGGCTTCACTCCGGCACGACTTGTACCGCTATTGGGGGACTGACGTTTACCGCCCCCTAGGCCCGCCATGCGATGTATCAGACGAACAGACCGGACTGTACGGAGAATGTCACACTCAGGCTCAGTAGGAGTTCAGATGGGTTTCGCCTCGTCGGTCTTCTTGTCGGCATTACCTGGGGACCGTTACGCACAGCTAGTGCCGCTTGCGGTCTGTGGTTAAACCCACTGCCAGCGTAGTGTCGAGTCTTTAGAGTCCCACACAGAAAGCTTTTCGCCTTTAGGCAAAAGAGTAGAGGTCGCATGGTATTGCGACAGGTCGCATGGTTTTGCGACAGGGTTCGGTCACATCCGTGCACGTGTGCACGTACAGTGTCCGGACAGTTTACACTAGCGGGCTTTGGTTTAAGCCAGATCCTAGTGTACCTTATGGGATTGGATTTATCCAGTTTGCATTCGTGTTCCTCGGAACGCGGATGCGGGTGTGTATGCACAGTTGACAGGGAGGCAGAGGTAGTGGATTCTCATTAGGGTTGTTGACAGTTGACCGTTGACTTTTGACTTTTTGCTCAACCCTAATGAGAATATGATATGTGATTAACTATTATATTAATTAAGTATTATGGTGATATGGTTGTTGACTTGTTGACTTTTGTTGACTTGTTGACTTTGGTGACTTGTTGACTTTTGTTGACTTGTTGACCGGTTGACTAGGCTTGACTAGTTGACCATCATGATAACCATGGTTATCATTTCATGCCAAAGACTTTTTTCTTGCTTGCTTTTTGAATAAAATGAGTGCATGATATGATGACCTTATGGTTGCTTCTAACCATCACCAAAAGACTTTTTTGATATGATGAGTTATGATCACTTTGGATTATGAGAGGGTGAGAGAGAAAATCAGAGCCTCATTCTTTCTTGCTCATTCTCTCTCTTGTTCTTGAGCTCTCCCCTTGCTCTCACCCTCAACCTCTTGCTCCCTCTCTTGATCTATGGTTCTCTTGTCTCATGAGTTGAGAATCAAGAACCATAGATAAAATCCCATTCTATTTTCCTCTCTACTCATTCTAGTTCACTAGGTTTAGCAAACCAAGTGAACTAGTTTCTTCAAAGACCGAAGAAGGAGCTAAAGGTTGGAGCTTTCAAGTGGATCTATCTTCGGCGTACGGAGACGACGAGAAGGAGCCATCGGACCACCACCGGAGCTTGAAGAGAAGGAGTTCAAGTTTAGGTATAACCATCTTCATCCGAGTAGCTAAACATCTTTAGCTTAGTTTGCTAGTTTTAGTTTAGGTAACGATCCCGACCATAAGTTAGTCCATGTTGCCTCTTGCGATAAAAATTTTGATTTTATACCGTTTCCGCCTCCCCGTAAGAACCGGGGGTCGCAATATGGACTTACAGTAAATATGTATCATCAAACATGATACAATCAAGTGCACACAAAAGCATATCACATATACAATGTGCACTTTAAGTGAGAAAATCCTTTTAAAATGAACCATTACTAGTTAATGCAATTTAATATATCAAATATATAATTATACATTAAATCATTAAATCAACACTTGATTCAATGATCCGGTCATGTCGCACATAACCGACTAGTATACAATGTATCGATTTATCGAATCAATGATTCGACAACTAGGTTATATCAAATATAACCAATCGAAACATTCATCGCGAGAAATACGGTATCACATACACGCATTATTCTCGGTCCCGCACATATCTCATATGCGCTCCTATTTCGTTTCGCTTGAACCAGGAAACCTCTGTGTAGGACTCTAAAGACTCGTCAATACGCCGGTAGCAGATGATGATCATATCAAGCACCCACAAGCCGCAAGCGGTCTGCTAAACGTAACGGCCATCCGGGTATTGAGCGATCAGAAGATCGACGAGCTAGCCCGCTCACACTCCTGTGAATCCAACCAGTAACACTTACCGTACAGTCCGGTCTGTTCGTCTGATATGTCGCATATCAAGTCTAGGGGTAGTAAACGTCAGACCCCAATAACCGATAAGTCGTGCCGATGTGAGGCTCATAACGGGTCGAGAAACTACTGGTAACACTTACCAGCAAATCTCTGATCAGCCCTGGCCAGGGACTTCCCTGTTACAGCCAATCGAGCACAGCGCAACATCAACTCCCAATACCGGGAGAGACGAAACCCCTCCCATCGCTCATTGCCTCCATGTGACTCGGGACTGTACCCAAAGACCACCGTTTTGCATGCCCTCATGGATGTGGTAAGGTGGAGATCAAAGTACAGTGGGAATCACACAAGACTCCATGACGATCTCGGGTCTACAGACTAACCTGTACAAGTGTCACCTGAGAACTGCCATCTGACGTGAGGTATAATACCATCCGGGAGTTCTCGGCGAGTCCGTCCAGTGTACCCAGTCTCCACTGAGCACCCGTATACCATCTCTGATGTCAAACACCAATGGATATGGGATCATCCATCGCCCATCTCATGGGTCGAGAAGCATATACGCTAGTCTACTCTGGTATATCGATGCCCCGTCTCGATACACACACGACTAGGGACCTTAAAGGATGTACTTATGGACTACCATGTCCCCACTAGTATGATCTGCATCATAGTCCAGGCAGTCAAGTACACATCTTAAGGGCTTTACCAACATGTAACTATAAGACAGTATAAAGAGACTAGTATACAAGTTAAGATAAAGGGTAACCATATAGCATACTATCATATCGAGCAAGAAAGTCATCTCTATATATGTCCAAGCATCCAATATAATATACATCATCTGTACAATACTGGCCTCTAGGGAATACATACAACTAACAATTGTAATGTGTAAAACTCTCCCAGGAGTAACAATTACTCGCAGCGGGTATCGGGATCCAACTATCTCATAGAAGGTATGCAATCTCATTGCAAATTTCAACACTTGAAACTCCCGATAATATTTTGCCCCTAGCGTCCTATGACCTTGACGGAGGTCAACAAACTATAGGCTACTAGTTAAGTTCAACCCGTCATTTCTTGATCGAATTAAACCCACCCGCACGACCCTTGACGGAGTTCAACAAGGCCGCACGACTACCCTAATCCAATATGCATCATATGCATAAGCAGATAAATACTAGTTAGCTACCGCACACTACGCCTTGACGGAGGTCAACAAACGTAGCACGAATACTAAGTAGGACTTATCTGAAATGACGGAGGGCTACGACAGTTTTTTCTGAAAACCTATTGCGTAATGAACTTGATATCGTTGTAGGATCGAATGAATTTTGAAATGGAGTGTTTTTGAGGCTTTTCTAGTTTTGCTAAAGGAGTCACTCCCGGTGAAGGGATCGTCGGTCCTTTCCTCGTCGAATGAGGTGCTGGATATATCATATATATCACTGTGCAAAGCAAAAACTCTTAAAAGCAATCAAAAGACAAACCAAATGTGTAGCATCTTCCAGTTATTGCTAAAGGAGTCACTCCCGGTGAAGGGATCTCGGTCCTTTCCTCATCAAATAAGGTGCAGGATATATCACATATACCGCTGTGCAAAGCAAGAACTGTAGCTACCTGTTTTATTTTGAAATTCGATTCTGCAACATCTTAGGTTTCTTTTATTTTCATTAATCACATTAATGAAGTCCCATCATTTAAGTACCTAAACATCACAGATAAATACGACGTACACTTATGCCATCCGCATTCGCCTCGATGTCCCCTCGTGCACCGTTAGGTTAGGTAACTAACGGCAGAGCGGGCCAGGGCTAGCGCGGGTGTAAAACATAAGTAACGTCTATATAATATATCATATATACTATATACAGTATCTATCACAGAACATCACATGATCACATCACTGATATCGCAGCAGAAGAAACATATGAAATATTGGATATTCTAGGACGTCCGTGTTTTCAATACGAGCCAGTATAAAACACGGATTCCACGGTCGTGATGAATAGCCAAACCCACACCCCAAGACCCCTACGAGAGCGGCAAGCAACCCTACCAATTCTGGAGTTAGGAGACCCGGACTCGACTCCTCGAGTTGGTCTCCCACTGGACTCCAGAACCCGGTTACTTGTGCCCTCCTCCTTGGGTCTATCCTAGTGCGGAAAAGTAAATAATATACAAAGGGTGACATCTTCCGCTACCTGGAAGTGCCCCAATAAAAGAATATTACATACAAGTTTTTACATGAATGAAAATGAAAAACACTCATCTCACATAAAACCCCCCGGCTATTCAAACACGACGATCCAATATAACATATCCAGCAACACATAACATCACATGTCATCAACGTAAGTAAATATGCGCATCCCAATTGTCGTTGACATATAGCAACGAAACCGGCGATATCACATATTACACTTACGGTCACAGAAAAGAAAGTGTAAAACTACAACAGTTGGAATCCGCAACCACCTCAGACATCGCATGCCTGACCAAATGAATTACTTAGACATCGCATGCCTAACAATTATAAACTCCGCATTTTAGTCTCAAAATCGAAAACACTTTTCAATATCAAGTCAGGCAATTCAACAAGATTCCCGACATCCTGATCGAATGCTCGTCGCAAACTTCAGTAGGCGGCCGCACCCCCGACGCCGTCGACGAAGTGCACCAAGGCGGAACACCGCTACCGCGAGCACCCGAACGGATGCTTTCGGCGACGGGGTTCTCCTACAGTCACTTGGTCGGGGCTATGGAGCGAGGCGGTCTATTAAGTTTACCCGGCGAGTATCCGCGTACGCTACGTGATTGCGACGGACTTTTGATCACATCAAAATTCCGTGGCAACCGATCAAGTGAGACTAAAGTGCTGTGTTTATAACATTCATTCAGTTATCTCATAACTCCTTGTGAATTCCAATTATTGTATCCCATTCCAGATAAGCAGAAAATGTTAAACTTTCCGATCGAACAATCGAACACCCAAGTTTTCCCGATACAGCTCAACACATGAAAGAAGTCTAACAACATTCAGTTCGTGCCTCAGTACCAACGGTCCAGCCGTAGAAGGGTCAAGCCAACGCCTCACATGTGGCACGCCGTACTGCCCCAAACCCGAAGGTTCAAAGGGCAGTTCAAGACGGTCACATAATCGAGTTAAGGTTTGTTGTCTTCTAGAGGGTCCATCGCGTAACTTGCACTACTTAGAACGTCGTTAAACTACGGAAAAATCCAACACTTGGAAATTTCCCGACAGGGGAAAAATTGGGTATTTATATCCGGTTGAACTTTTTAACATATTCAAAAATTATCCGGAAAACACATAGACAAAGTTTGAAAATCCGATCGAAATACCGAGTCCCCAAAACAACCCCAGAAAATTCAACTCTTAAAAAAATATTAAAAATACCCATAAAACTCAGCTGCTGAAATGATGAATTACTGTGCAAAGCATGAGGGCTGACGTCATCATACTGCCGCGGAACCGCCGCAGAAGCCAGGCTTATATTTCCCTGCTGAATTTTTTGCATCGTAATTCTTATATTTCCCTGCTGAATTTTTTAAGCATTTTTAATCTGGAAAAATCCCAGTTTTTAGAAAAAGTCCAGAGAGCATGATGTGTTAGGGTTTCGATGCGTATTCGGGTTTCAAACGTCGTCTAGACTTCGCGTAAGGCTCTAGCTAGGCTCTGATACCACTGTAGGGTTCCTAGGCACTCCCAAGAGGTCTTACAAGGCATCAACCATGCCAATTTCAAAAAATACGGTGCCGGGAAACCCTAGACTAGATCGTTAACTAGATTTTTAGGCGAAACTAGAACTAGTAAACTACTTTACTAAAAGTAAACGGAAATACAACCTTTGTAGATCCGGTCCTCCACCTCCATAGCTCCGCAATGAAGTCTTCTCGCTGTCCAAATGGAATCCCGGGCTCTTGCGTCGGCTTCATCGGAGAATGGACGGGCTAGGTCATCGACTAGCATGCCGAAGATGATCTACGTCGAGGCATCACTAAATCAAGCTCCGACTTCACCAAGTCAAGAAACTTGTGAAGAAAACACACTCTACTACTTGGCAAGAGGTAGAGGATGAATAAATAGGAAGTGGGTAGACTTTAGAATTGGATTTCTCACTTGATTTCTTCACTTGCCATTGATGAGGCAAGCTTTCTTCATTTGAAGAAGAAGATGAAGAAGAAGAAGAAGATATGATAAGTTATTTTTAAAAAAATAAAAACAATATGATACTTATCATAATCTCAACCATGGTTTAGTGTAGAGATTTAACTAAGGTTAGATGAGTGGTTAGGGTTAGAGAAGAGACAAGAATGTTGGACTTGTTCAAAGCTTCAAGAAGCTTCAAATAAAACAAAACTAGCAACCATTATTTTCTCTTTATCTTTTCTAAATGAAATAAATAAATAAATAAATAAATGAGAAAAAGTAAATGAAACCCTAACCACTTATGTAACCATGGTTTAATTCTTCACACAAACCCAAACTAACATGTATCATCAAACATGATACAATCTTGTGTACAAAAAATATATCATATATACAATGTACACAAACAAGTGATAAAATCCATTTAAAAGTGAACCGATACTAGTTAATGCAAAGTAATATATCATATATATAATTATACATTAAATCATTAAATCAACACTTGATTTAATGATCCGGTCATATAGCATATAACCGACTAGTATCATTAGTAACAACTTATCGAAACAACACTTGATCCGATAACCCGGCTATATCGCATATAACCGAGCAATGTCACATATCGCGAGAATCAAATACAGTATCACATACTGGTATCATTCTCGGTCCCGCACATATCTCATATGCGCTCCTATTTCGTTTCGCTTGAGCCAGGAAACCTCTGTGTAGGACTCTAAAGACTCGTCAATACGCCGGCAGCAGATGATGATCATATCAAGCACCCACAAGCCGCAAGCGGTCTGCTAAACGTAACGGCCACCCGGGTATTAAGCGATCAGAAGATCGACGAGCAAGCCCGCTCACACTCCAGTTAATCCAACCAGTAACACTACGGTACAGTCCGGTCTCGTCGTCTGATATGTCGCATATCTTGCCTAGGGGTGGTAAACGTCAGACCCTAATAGCTCGATAAGTCGTGTCGATATGAGGTCTATAACATCTCGAGAAACTACTGGTAACACTTACCAGTATATCTCAGCAACCCTGGCCAGGGATTTCTGGTTATAGCCAATCGAACAAAGCACAACATCAACTCCCTATACCGGGAGAGACGAATCCCCTCCTATCGCTCATTGCCTCCATGTGATTCGGGACTGTACCCAAAAACCACCGTTTTGCACGCACTCTTGGACGTGGTAAGATGGAAATCAAAGCACAGTGGGAACCACACAAGACTCTATGACGATCTCGGGTCAACAGACTACTCTGTACCAGTGTCACCAGAGAACTGCCATCTGACGTAAGGTATAATACCATCTGGGAGTTCTCGGCGAGTCCGTCCAGTGTACCCAGTCTCTACTGAGCACCCGTATATCATCTCTGATGTCAAACACCGATGGATATGGGATCATCCATCGCCCATCTGTATGGGTCGAGAAGGTACACGCTAGTCTACTCTGGTATATCGATGCCCCATCTCGATACACCCACGACTAGGGACTTTCAAGGATGTACTTATGGACTACCATGTCCCCACTAGTATGATCCGCATCATAGTCCAGGTAGTTAAGTACACATCCTAAGGTCTTTACCAACATGTAATAGAGAGACAATCTGTGTACACGTTAAGGTAAAGAGCAACCAGATAGCATATTATCATGTCGAGCAAGAAAGTCCTCCCTATATATGTCCCAGCATCCACTACAATATACATCCAATGTACAGTAATGGCCTCTAGGGCATACATATAACTAACACTAACTAAAGGAGGATCTTTGCTAAACAAAAAATAACTAAAAGCTAACTAGATTTAGCTACATGGAAGAAAGGTTATACCTTGGGCTTTATGTCCTTTTCTCCTTGCTCCTTGGAGTGAAAGAAAGTGCTCACCTTGTCGCCTTCTCTAGTCGAAGAAGGATCCACCCGAGAGCCTCAACCTTTGGCTTCAACTTCAAGCTAGAAGTAACTAAGGTGCTAGAAGTGCTAATCCTAGAACCTTAGATGAGAGTAGAGATTACTTTGGAGAGGTTTATCTCAAGCTCATGTGTTTCTCAACACATGAGAGGGGAGAGCTTGAGAGAGAGGAAGAGGAGGAGAGAGAATCTATATGATAGAATGAGAGAATAAAGAGCCATTCTCACATATATGTGTGAATTATTGTAAAAAGATAATTAGCAAGATAATTGTCATGGTTTAATCAAGACTTGACCATTATCATTTCATATTAAATGCAAATTGCAAGGATCAAAGAGCATCTTTTATATGGAATGATGATGGTCAAAGTGTCAACCTAGGTCAACAAGTCAAGATAGTCAAATGGTCAACAACCCTAACCATGCACAATTATATTTAACTAATATCAATTAATCATAACACACACATAAGCATTAGGGTTAATAAAATGACAATGGTCATTAACCCTAATCAAAGTCCTCTCCCTCTGTCTCAATCAACTGTGCATACGCACCCGTATTCGTGATCCGAGGAACACGAATACAAAGAGATAAAACCAATCCCAAATCATATACTAGGATTTGGCTTAAACCAAAACCCGCTAGTATAAGCTGTCCGGACAGCAAACGTGCACAAGTGCGCGTATGTGAACGAACCCTGTCGCAAAACCATGCGACCTCTACTCATTTTGCCTAAAGACGAATAACTCTCTGTGTGGGACTCTAAAGACTCGACACTACACTGGCAGTGGGTTTAACCACAGACCGCAAGCGGCACTAGCTGTACGTAACGGTCCCTAGGTAGATGCCGATAAGAAGACTGACGAGGTGACCCCATCTGAACTCCTACTGAGCCTGAATGTGACAGTCTCCGTACAGTCCGGTCTGTTCGTCTGATACATCGCATGGCGGGCCTAGGGGGCGGTGAACGTCAGTCCTATAATAGCGGTACAAGTCGTGTCGGAGTGTAGCCCAGAACACCCCGAGATAACACTGGAAACCTACCAGTATATCTCGCTTGCCCTGGCCAGGGACTACTTGTGTAGTGGCTCTCCTGGACACAGCGCGATGTCAAGAGACGAATCCTGTCTAACCGTCACTGCCTCCAAGTGCTTCGGGACTGCACCCAAAAACTACCTGTTTGCACGACTCCTTTGAGCCGTGGTAGGGAAGTAATCAAAGTGCAGTGGGAACATACTCGAGGCGAAGTGACAGTGTCAAGTCAGCGGACTAAGCTGTACTCATGCCACCTGGGAACTGATAACTGACGATAGGTATAATACCAACCAACAGTTCCCGACGAGTCCTGTCCAGTATACTCGTAACCTAACGAGCACCCGCATACTATCTCAAGTACGACGTACTGACGGCTGTGGGACAGACCGTCTCCCACGCTGGGATGAGAAGCGCATACGCTAGTCTACTCCGGAGTATCGATGCCCTGTCTCGATAGTCCAACGACTAGGGACCTGTATAAGGATGTGCTTATGGATTACCCAGCCCCCACGAGTGTGAGCGCCATCACAACGCCGGTAATCAAGCAAAGATCCTAAGGGCTCTACTAATATGTTATATAAGCGATATGCTAAAAGAAACACATGCACATATTGAAGTAGAGACAAACCAAGTAGCATACTACCATTTCGAGCAAGATTGTATATACAACTGTGAATATCCCAAGCTTCCATCAAGTAATATATATACTAGTATGATATAGTAATGGCCTCTAGGGCATATACACTAACATAGTTGTTAGGTGCTGATCCCTCAGGTAGAACACGACCCCCAGATTCCCTACTTTGGCTGTCGAAAAATTGATTCTGGCCGCAATTTGCGGCCAGATGGGGTGACTTGGGTTTGGGTTTGGCTCTGTAGGTGTCTTCTGCTATCCTTAGACTCATGGCATGTGCAATTTTATTTAATTGTTACTGTAGAAAAATCTGGAGCTAAATACCTGTTTCTCGTATTTTTTAAACCTTCGCGACACGCGTGATACGTGTGTGGGTTTGGGGTTTCTGCGTATCGCGACGCGTCGGGATAGTTTCAGGCGCGTAATCACACATTTTAGCGTATCGCGCACACGCGCGCTTGGTTTGCGATGCGGGTTTCTAGTTTGACCCTAATATCGCGTTTTTGTAGATTTGAGCTTATGTGTGATATATTTTGTAAATTCTAGGTTCGCAGGCGAGTGAGACGGACGCTGCGAACAAGGGGAAGCAAGTCGTCGGCTACACTTAGCGCGGGACTTCGGTGAGTAGATTTAACATCTACGGGGATATCGCCCGCATGGCGTTATGCGTCAGGGCTGATAGGACCTTATAGCTACATATTGCATTTACCTACATTGACTGTCATGGATACTGTTGTTGCATACTGCATTCCCTGCTATATGTATGTAAACTTAGAATTGATAGAACACCGCACTATTACTAACGGTTCATGTTGCACGAGCACTAATCTGCATGTTACACACACACCGTTAGTAATTGCCATGACACACTCACTGTAGAATTGCCATGATTATTATGCTGTAGTTCATTTCACCTATGATTCGATATGATTTTCATAAAAATTGGGAGCTGCATGCTGTCTTTGAAAACTGAAACTATTTTAAGAAAAGCGGTTTCTCCCTTGTACCTATATTATGGCTTGATGTACATAGCACATCGCATTTGATTTACTCATTGGTGTTGTATTTTCATGTGATTTCTGGTTTTGAGGACCGTGGGATTATTTAAGAAAAGATGCACTATTTGAAAACCCGGTTCCTCGTGATATGATATTTTGGTGCATCCACCACGCGTTTTCTCGGTGCTGAGACGTGTGCTTAAAAACCGATTCGAGGAGTGGATGATCCGTTTGCGGGTTCGTGGTGGACCCGGTATGGTTTCCCTCGGCAAGATGATCGATGGACTTTGCCGATTGAGCCTGAAGGTGGGTGAGTACCTATCGGTGATTGGTTGGACCCAGCGGTTATCCGGAGGATACCGACCAGAGTCGAAAGATGGATGCGGATGATCCGTACTGCCGGGGCCAAGGGCCGATACCGCAGACGGAGCCCGTGGGCTTATCCGGACTTACGGAGCCCAATATATGAGGATTTGCGTGTTGATGATGGACATGAGTATTTTATGATATTTTGAGTGCCGATATTGGGCACTCGTGATTCTCAGAGATTTACAGGATTTGAGGGCCGAGGAGAGTGCCGGCGCCTGAGTTTATTTGGGATTTCGGTGCAGTTTTGGGCACCGATTATTTTTTCCACGTTGATATTCCGTGTAGATGTTGTTTATCCCATGCTCAGCATTGATCATCATGTATCTCATCCTGTAGTTATCTTACCTGACAGAGCTTTTGCATGATCATTGCACCTACTGCTTGTCGCATATAGATCTTACCTGCTGGCATATGATAGAGTATCGCAGTACGTGCATGCTCGCGATTACCTTTATATGTTATCTCTATTCATGAGTTGGCAACTCACCCCCGTTGTGCCACAGTATTTGCAGGTTGCCCCTCAGAGTAGTCGCGGCAGGCTGCCTTTTGCATCTTTTGGCTACAGTTACCACTACAGTTGATGTGAGAGCTGTTTTGCTTTTAGATGGGTTGTGGTATCTGATTACTTTTATTGTACCCCTTTTCGTATCTAGTATTCTCCATCTACCATATATGTACTGGACTTAGAGACAGTGTGAGGACGATGATGTATATTTTTGTATTCTGCTGTCGAGCTCGTGGGAGCCGACTGTTTATATATGCAGTTTATTATTCTGTGATGTTTACTTATTGCTCATTCTTCGCTACGGCATCGTATATTACTCTTGTGGTGATGGTTTCCGCCATTGGGCGTGATTGCTCCCGATTGGGGATGCTTTATTTCATTATATCTCATTTTCACTTATATTCTGTTTTATACCCGATTTCGGGGTTACTTTTACAAAGGAAATGTTGCCAAAATTATTTAAATGATAACGTGACTTTAAAAGAACTTATTGAACTATTTAAGGTTTTCTAAATGTCTTAATTAAATGTTTTCAACATTCGCTACTTTTAAATGGTTTTGATTTCTGGGTTCGGCTTACTTAGTCGCGTTACGCATGTAGACGTTGCGTTGTTAAGTGCCGGTCACGAGTCGAAACATTCAGGTTGTGACAAAGTTGGTATCAGAGTGTAGGTTTTACCTTTCGGAGTGTAGGATGACCTTGGTATGATGGAGTAGGTAGCTGAAGTAGAGTGGCGTAGCGTGTGTACGTTCCGCGGCATACTCACGACACGGTACTCCGCCAAGGCGACCTTAGGACTTATTGATTTAAATTCCTTCTTGAGTATATATATTCTTGCGATTCGATTTCTGTATTCTTATCGAATCCTAATTTCCTTTCAGCCATTATGCCGCCAAAGACTACGAGGGCGCAGAGAGCGGCCGCGAGGGCCGAGATTCGAGTTGATTCGTCTGAGACGTGGACTGATCCGGGCAGTACACCGGTTGTACCCGAGCAGGTTGTTCCTCCCGTGACAGATCAGATCGCCACGCTAGGGGCTGGTATGCAGGAGATGCGCCAGACGGTAGGATCCAGCATGCAGGAGATGCGCCAGATGATAGGATCGCTAGTTGAGAAGCTTCGAGCGCAGCGACCAGAGGTAGCTCCATCTGTTACAGAGACCGCGATGGTACCTACCGCACAGCCAGTTGCCCCTGCAGCCACGGAGGTGATTACAGTATCGCTATCAGAATTTATGAGGCTGAAGCCTCCGGTCTTCACAGGCATCAATACAGCCGAGGACCCACAGTCTTTCATTGATAGGATGGCTCGGATATGCCATTCCCTCAGATGCGCAGATGCGAGATGGGTTGAGTTCGCGAGCTTTCGCCTGGATGGTCTTGCGCAGAAGTAGTGTGAATCTGTCGAGAAGGGTAGAGCGGAAGGTCTTCCTCCTATGACCTGACAGAGTTCGTGGCACTATTCCTTGCTCGCTTTCTCCCGCTGAGTGTCAGAGATGCTAGAGCACGCAGGTTTGAGTCCTTACGCCAGACTCCAGAGATGTCAGTGGCAGAGTATGACGTGCTGTTTACAGAGCTATCAGTTTATGCCCCGTATTTAGTGGCTACCGAGGAGTTGCGAGTCAAGGGATTTGTTCGAGGCTTGCTTACACCACTGTTCCTTGCGATCAGCGCGCAGAATTACGAGATATATGCAGCAGCGGTAGACGCAGCCCTATTAGTCGATGAGCACCTTACTGAGACTTCGGTAGTTCCAGAGCCGAAGAGAGTTCGTACTGGTATATCAGCACGGAGACAGACATTCAGACGCTGCGGCAGGTATTGTTCAGGTACGAGGAGTGGCAGAGATTCGGGACGAGGCCAGATGTTTAGTTCGTATCCAAGGGAGAGTCAGCAGTCGTCGCGAGGTTACTATAGATGCGGCAGTCTACTTCACCTCGTCAGAGATTGTCCTGAGATACACCGGAGGGAGACAGCAGCACCGCATGTTACCTTACCACCTTCACCACCCCAGCAGGCGTTGCCTGTTGTACCTATTGTCGCTCCGCATTAGACTCATACATAGAGAGGTCGTGAGCATGGAGGAGTTGCTCAGAGAGGACGGGATGATCGAGGCAGAGGGCAGTCAGTCACCGGTGGAGGATAGGCGCGGGTTTTTGCTTTGACGCATCAGGACGCGCAGGCGTCCAATGCGGTGGTCTCAGGTATCCTTCTAGTATGTTCTGTTGATGCACACGTGTTGTTCGATCCCGGATCCACGCACTCGTACGTATCCACACACTTTGTACCGAGTTTGGGTAGAGCATCCGGTTTGCTTGATCAGCCGCTTGTTGTGACCACTCCCGTGGGAGAGTCGTTTGTTGCTAGGCACGTGTTCCGATCCTGTACCGTCTGTATTGGCGAGAGAGAGTTGCCTGTCGACTTGATCCTTCTTGAGATGTTGGACTTCGACGTTCTTTTGGCCATGGATTGGTTAGCCACGTGCTATGCTTCTGTGGACTGCCGTGAGAAGACAGTTAGATTCTGTTTTCCCGGCGAGTCGGTTTTTGTTGTGTTGGGGGACCGTGGTGCCGCCCCTCACAGTGTGATTTCTTCTTTTCGCGCTGGACAGCTTTTGATGAAGGGATGTCGGGGATTTCTCGCCTACGTTTGCGATGCTAGCGCTACAGGGGTTCCGTTGGATCAGGTTCCGGTTGTTAGCGAGTTTCCTGATGTGTTTCCTGACGAGCTTCCTGGGCTACCGCCCGAGCGCGACATTTCTTTCTGTATTGATTTGGTTCCTGGCACGGGGCCTATTTCCATACCGCCTTATCGGATGGCCCCGGCGGAACTTCGAGAATTGAAGGGTCAGTTGCAAGATTTACTGGATAAGGGACTTATTCGACCCAGTGTTTCTCCTTAGGGTGCTCCAGTCCTGTTCGTCAAGAAGAAGGACGGCAGTTTGCGTCTGTGTATCGACTACCGCCAGCTGAACAGGGTGACAGTGTGGAACAGATATCCTTTGCTATGTATCGACGATTTGTTCGACCAGCTTCAGGGGGCAGGATACTTTTCGAGGATCGATTTATGATCGGGCTATCATCAGCTGCGGGTTCGACAAGAGGACATTCCTAGGACAGCTTTCCGTACGCGCTACGGCCATTATGAGTTTTTGGTGATGTCGTTCGGACTTACCAATGCCCCAGCAGCATTCATGGACTTGATGAACCGTATTTTCCGGCCATATCTGGATCTGTTCATCATAGTATTCATTGACGATATCTTGGTGTATTCCCGGAGTAGCGAGGAGCACGAGCAGCACCTGCGGATTACACTGCAGACTTTGAGGGAGCACCAGCTTTACTCAAAATTCTCCAAGTGTGCTTTCTGGCTGGACAGCGTAGACTTCTTGGGGCATGTGATTTCATGAGACGGTATATGTGTAGACCCGAGGAAGATCGAGGCCGTTCAGCGTTGGCCCAGACCCACATCAGTTACGGAGATTCACAGCTTTTTGGGGTTGGCCGGTTACTACTGGCGATTTGTGCAGGACTTCTCCAGTATTGCTACACCTTTGACCGGGTTGACCCAGAAGGGAGTTCCTTTCGATTGGACGGAGGAGTGCGAGCACAGTTTTCAGTAGCTACGGACTCGGCTGACTACGGCACCGGTGTTATCATTGCCTTCAGGATCAGGCAGATTTGT
Source organism: Agapanthus africanus (assembly GCA_030015575.1). Classification (NCBI taxonomy): domain Eukaryota; kingdom Viridiplantae; phylum Streptophyta; class Magnoliopsida; order Asparagales; family Amaryllidaceae; genus Agapanthus; species Agapanthus africanus. The sequence goes on from CM057338.1 coordinate 738,445,457, forward strand.
GGTCAATTGTGATGCTTCTCGAGTGGGGCTAGGGTGCGTATTGATGCAGCATGACAGGGTGATCGCGTATGCTTCGCGACAATTAAAGAAACATGAACATAACTACCCTACTCACGACTTGGAGATGGCTGCAGTGGTCTTTGCACTTAAGATCTGGAGACATTACCTATACGGAGAGTCATGCCAGATATTCACTGATCACAAGAGTTTAAAGTATATATTTCAGCAGCGAGACCTGAACCTTAGACAGCGCCGATGGATGGAGTTAGTGAAGGATTACGACTGCGAGATCTTGTATCACCCGGGCAAGGCGAATGTAGTGGAGGATGCTTTGAGCAAGAGGCCCGGGGGTAGTCTATCTTGTTTGAGCGCAGTACAGGGGTATTCGTCGGTAGATTGGCAGATATTATGCGACAGCCGAGTGCAGTTCGAGTTCACGCCGATCGGAGGACAGATTGCACATGTTCGTGCACGCCCATAGTTGCTTGACCGTATACATGAGGCACATCACAGTGATGACCGATGTTCAGAGATCATGACGCATATTGGACAGGGCAGATTTTCCGAGTTCGTGATCGATGATCAGGGGATGCTGAGATTTGGGACTAGACTGTGCATACCAGATGCTGAGGGGCTGCGGCGTGAGATTCTTGAGGAGGAACTTCGATCGGTGTACAGCGTCCATCCCGGTTCCACCAAGATGTATCATGATATGAGAGATGTTTACTGGTGGGACGGAATGAAGAGGGACATCGCAGATTTCGTGTCGAGATGCCTGACTTGTCAGCAAGTCAAGGCCGAGCACCAGAGGCCCGCGGGAGAGCTACAGCCGTTACCCATTCCGGAGTGGAAATGGGAGCAGATTTCGATGGATTTCGTTGTGGGTCTACCCAGGACTAGGCGAGGGTATGACTCCATTTGGGTGATCGTGGATCGTCTGATGAAAGTGGCTCACTTCCTGCCATTGAAGACGACTTTCGGATTTGCTCAGTACGCCCAGATTTACATCGACGAGATAGTAGACTGCATGGAGTCCCGACGTGTATCGTGTCCGACAGAGGCACCCAGTTTACCAGCCGACTATGGCAGAGACTTCAGGAGGCTTTGGGCGCACGCTTGAGTTTCAGCACAGCATTTCATCCGCAGACCGACGGCCAGTCAGAGCGGACGATTCAGACTCTCGAGGACATGCTCCGAGCATGCGTTTTAGACTTTGGTGGTAGCTGGGATCATCATTTACCCTTGGTGGAGTTCTCCTACAACAATAGTGTAGGGTTTCTATGCACACACACAAAGGTCTACGAGGCATCAACCATGCCCGATTAAAAATTAGCCGTGCCGAACAACCCGAAGCCGGATCTTTAAACTAGGGTTTAGGCGAAAATAAACATGCTAAACACTTTAACACTAAGTGAGAGAGATTACAACCTTTGTAGATCCGGTCCTTCACTTCATATGCTCCGTGTTGAGGTCCCTTCGCTGCGATCATCGTGCTCCGGACTCTCGAGAGGTTCCACGAAGAGAAAGATGCAGTCTTGCTTCCGATCTTCGATACAAAGATGATCTACCTTGAAGTTTCAATAACACAAGCTAACACACATGAAATGATGTGAACACCTTCATCTAAATGGCAAGGATAGATGAGGATGATGAAGTAGGATTTTCTCTCTCTTTTATCTTTTTCTCACTCATTTATCATCACAAAATCAAAATCAAGAAAGCTTTTCCATGAAAAGAGAAGGAAGAAGAAGATGAATAATATGATAAGAATTCTTTTGTGATGAACAATGCAAAGGAGATAATGATGAATAATGCAACCATGGTGGACTAAACCTTTGTAGAGAATTAACCAAGGCTAGGGTTTGGGTTAGGTTAAGAATGAGTCACTTGAAAATATATTTTCCAAAACAAAAAAGAAAACCTTCTAGAATCTACTAGAAGTCATTAACCCAAATCAAACCCTAATCTTGATTAATCTTTACTAAACATGTTGCATTAGTTATCATATCATGTTACAATATTATATATCACATATATAATATTTATTGTAACCAAATAAAATAATACAATTAACATATATCGCATATATATCAATGTATTACCCGAGTGAGAAAAAGAATCTTTTAGTGAGATAATATTAGATAATGTAATTTAATATATCATATATATTATTATACATTAAATTATCGAATCAACACTTGATCCGACAATCTGGCTATATCGCATATAACCGACTAATATTTATCCGTACTGATTCATCGAATCAACACTTGATCCGATGACCCGGCTGATATCAAATATCGCGAGAATAGAATACGGTATCTCATATCGCATTATCCTCAGTCCCGCACATATCACATACGTGCCCCTTCTTCATTTTGCCTGAGCCAAGAAACCTCTGTGTAGGACTCTAAAGAATCGTCAATACGCCGGCAGTAGGTGATGATCATATCAAACACCCACAAGCTGCAAGCGGTCAGCTAAACGTAACAGCTACCCAGGTATTGAGCGCTCAGAAGATAAACAAGCAAGCCTGTACATTCTCCTGTGAATCCAAACAGTAACACTCCCGTACAGTCCGGTCTCGTCGTCTGATATGTCGCATATCTCGCCTAGGGGTGGTAAACGTCAGACCCCAGTAGCTCGATAAGTCGTGTCGATATGAGGTCTATAATAGTTCGAGAAACTACTGACAACACTTACCAGTAAATCTCAGCAACCCTGGCCAGGGATTTTTGGATATAGCCAATCGAACACAGCACAACATCAACTCCCTATACCGGGAGAGACGAATCCCCTCCTATCGCTCATTGCCTCCATGTGATTCGGGACTGTACCTAAAAGCCACCTTTTTGCACGCCCTCTTGGACATGGTATGATGGAAATCAAAGCACAGTGGGAATCACACAAGACTCTATGATGATCTCGGGTCAACAGACTACTCTGTACCAGTATCACCGGAGAACTGCCATCTGACGTGAGGTATAATACCATCTGGGAGTTCTCGGCGAGTCCGTCCAGTGTACCCAGTCTCTATTGAGCACCCGTACACCATCCTTGATGTCAAACATCGATGGATATGGGATCATCCATCGCCCATCATATGGGTCAAGATGCGTATACGCTAGTCTACTCTGGTGCATCGATGCCCTGTCTCGATACACCCTCGACTAGGAACAGTTATAGGATGTACTCGTCGACTACCGTGGCCCCACTAGTTTGATCTCATCATAGTCCCAGTAGTCGAGTACATATCCTAAGGGCTTTATCAACATGTAACATAGAGACAATCAGAGTACATGTTAAGATAAAGTACAACCAGATAGCATACTATCATGTCGAGCAAGAAAGTCCTCCCTATATATGTCCTAGCATCCACTACAATATACATCGTGTGTACAGTAATGGCCTCTAGGGCATACATATAACTAACAATCTCCCACTTGCACTAGGGCCATCTGTTGTGGTATCACATACCCAACAATTAGCTGTGGTTGAAGTATCTCATACTCAACCATCCCATAAAAGTCTCTACTGGGAAAAAGGCCTTTGTGAGTGGATCCGCGCTGTTGTCCTCTGTGTCTACTCTCCTAATCTCGATCTCCCTGGAGATCAACCATCTCCATGATCAGGTGATACTGCCTAAGAATTATATCTGGATTTTTGATGGGACGGTAGTTCCTTGGCTAAAACCATAACTCCATTGTCACACAATGGTAGGAACGAAGTTCATCTCATGAACTTATATTTATCCAGACTGCCTCTTTGGTAGCATCCTTGGTAACGATGTATCTTGCCTTTAATCGTCTAGTATGTCACGGTATCTAGCTTGGAACTCTTCCAACATACCGTCCCTCCACTGAGGGTAAAGACAATGCCTGCGACTGACATTCAGTCGTCCTTATCACCCTGGAACCTTTCCAGTGATTTTCCCAGGATCGATTAATACCATCTCACTACAACTAGTGAATATCCTAACATCCAATTAGATCTATCTCATAGATCCAAAACCCAGGATTTAGTATGTATCACTTTGATCCTATATGGAGAATCCTTATGATAAGCGGAGATTGACCGAGCGTAGCATAGGAAACTCCTTCCCTATCTAGAGTATGTCATCCACGTACTCTACGAGGATCACCACCATACACCCTACTACCTTTTTGTATATACATGGTTCATCTACCATTTTGATGAAGTCAAACTCTTTGACTACCACATCAAAACAGATGTTCCAACTCCGCGATGCCTGTTTTTATCATATAAAACATCTTGCTCACGTTTCCGCTGCTCCCACTGTCTACGAAGCCCTCTGGCTGTGTACATATAGACGCTCTCTTCTAAAACATCATTTAGAAAAGCAGTCATGACACCCAACCGCCAGATATCGTAGTCATGGTATGTAGCCGTGGCAAGTAGGATCTAGATGGACTTAAGCATAGCTTTGAAAGTCTCAACTTTTCCATGTACACTAAGTAATCTTCTCAAGATATACTCGCTCCTGATGGGGATTTAACCCTTCAGATAAAGCAACCAAAGTCCATACTTTGTTGGTGTATAAGGATTCCATCTCAGATCGCTAAGCATCCAGCCATTCTTACAGAGTCCCACTCCTGATGGCCAGCTCGAAACTAATTGGATCATCATCTCATGATGCAATCCTCGCTCCCACTGTCATAGAGAAATCGAAGTATCTCTCAGGTGGGTGAGGAACCCTACTAGATCGGCAGGGAGGCTAAGGTTTGTTGGAAACTATTGAATCCTTTGGTTCTATCAAATCATCAGCTGCAGTTTGTATAGCTGGAACATTTCCAGTTCTACATAACAGTCCTTGCCTCGAGCTTGTCTGGGTTTTGCTTTTAGACATAGGCCGGACAACCCCAAATCTTAACAAACTTAAGATATGAGCTCTTCCCTTTCCATATCACATATGAAGTGGTAGGCAACTGATTTGATTTGAACCCTATTTAATAGGTATGCAGCTTCTCAAGCGCATAACTCCTAAAAGGAAATAGGAAACTCAGTAGTACTCATCATAGAGCACACCATATCTAATAGGGTGTGATTGCTCCGTCCCGATACACCTACGTGCTGTGGTGTATACGGATGAGTAATGCTGAGAGAGAATCTCATTCTCCTTTAGAATAGTCCAGGAATTCCGTGCTCAAGTATTCTCCTCCTTGATCACATCAAAGGACATAATACTTATACCCGTTGTTGGTTCTCTACTTCTAATTTATATTCTGTGAATATCTCAAAAGGTTCGGACTTGTGTTTCAATAGGAACTTGTTAGTTATATGTATGCCCTAGAGGCCATTACTGTACATAGGATGTATTTGTAGTGGATGCTGGGACATATATAGGGAGGACTTTCTTGCTCGACATGATAGTATGCTATCTTGTTACTCTTTACCCTAACGTGTATACTGATTGTCTCTCTGTTACATGTTGGTAAAGCCCTTAGGATGTGTACTTGACTACCTAGACTATGATGTGGATCATACTAGTGGGGATATGGTAGTCCATAAGTACATCCTTCAAGGTCCCTAGTCGTGGGTGTATCGAGACGGGGCATCGATATACCAGAGTAGACTAGCGTATACCTTCTCGACCCATACAGATGGGCGATGGATGATCCCATATCCATTGGTGTTTGACATCAGAGATGATATACGGCTGCTCAGTAGAGACTGGGTACACAGGACGGACTCGCCGAGAACTCCCAGATGGTATTATACCTTACGACAGATGGCAGTTCTCTGGTGACACTGGTACAGAGTAGTCTGTTGACCCGAGATCGTCATAGAGTCTTTTGTGGTTCCCACTGTGCTTTGATTTCCATCTTACCATGTCCAAGAGGGCGTGCAAAACGGTGGTTTTTGGATACAGTCCCGAGTCACATGGAGGCAATGAGCGATAGGAGGGGATTCGTCTCTCCCGGTATAGGGAGCTGATGTCGTGCTGTGTTCGATTGGCTATAACCGGAAATCCCTGGCCAGGGTTGCTGAGATTTACTGGTAAGTGTTACCTGTAGTTTCTCAAACTGTTATAGACCTCATATCGACACGACTTATCGAGCTATTGGGGTCTGACGTTTACCACCCCTAGGCAAGATATGCGACATATCAGACGAACAGACCGGACTGTACAGTAAGTGTTATTGGTTGGATTCACAGGAGTGTGAGCGGGCTTGCTCGTCGATCTTCTGATCGCTCAATACCCGGGTGGCCGTTACGTTTAGCAGACCGCTTGCGGCTTGTGGGTGTTTGATATGATCATCACCTGCTGCCGGCGTATTGACGAGTCTTTAGAGTCCTACACAGAGGTTCCCTGGCTCAAGCGAAACGAAATAGGAGCGCATATGAGATATGTGCGGGACCGAGAATAATGCGTGTATGTGATACCGTATTCCATTCTCGCGATGAATGTATCGATTGGTTGTATGCGATATAACCTAGTTATCGATTCAAGGATTGATTCGATAAGCCGATACATTGGATACTACTCGGTGATATGCGATATGACCGGATCGTTAAATCAAGTGTTGATTTAATGATTTAACGTATAATTATATATATTTGATATATTACTTTGCATTAACTAGTATTGGTTCACTTTAAATGGATTTTCTCACTTGGTGTGCACATTATATATGTGATATATTTTTGTGTGCATTTGTTTGTATCATGTTTGATGATACAAGCTAACTTGAGTTTGTGTAAAGATTAAACCATGGTTGTGTAATGGTTAGGGTTTTCTTTTTCTTAATCATTTATTTATTTTGTTTATTTATTTTGCAAAATAAATGAATGGTGGCTTTCTTTGGATGCTAGTTGAAGCTTCATGAAGCTTTGACTAAGTGACCATATTTGTCTCATGCTTAACCCTAACCATTCCACTTAACCCTAGTTCATTCTCTACACTTGACCATGGTTGGATTATGTCACGACCCGAAAGTACGGAACGTGACTGGCACTTAGATTACGAGATGTCTAAAGGCGTACCGTAACCTAAGTCAGCCAAAGCCCAGAAATCTAACCCAAAATCAAAAGAGAGTGAAGGAAAAGCTTAAATGAAAACGGTTTTTAAATCAATTAAGTTGCATAGAATCCCTTTTTAAAAACATCAAAAATTCCCGAAAATTTCGGCAGAGTCTCCCCTGTATTTTCTATCCCCCAAAATGGGTACAACAAGATAATAAACCTGTAATTATAAAAATGGCATCCCCAAGCGGGAGCTAGCTCTTCGCCCAAGGCGGATCACAACCACATGCAATATAATAGTAATATCAAGAAAAAGAGCATAAAAGAGATGCAAATACCAGAAAACACACGTCGGCTCAAGTGAGCTCGACCCAAAAGAAACCACAAATATACAAATCTCTCAGTCTCATCACTAGGTCGCATATACAATACAAGTGGTAGATGGAGGATACTAGATACAATGATAAAGCAAAAAGAAATAAAGTATACTCGCAACCCACCTACGGGAGATGTCGCGAGTCTGAGCAAAAGGAACTGATGACAAGATAGCCCGCCGCTACAAGACTGACGGGTCCGACCTGCAAGACACTGTGGCACAACGGGGGTGAGTTGCCAGCTCGTGAGTAGAATATAACATCTAGTAAGGCAATCGTAAGAAAGCACGCAATGCGGAACAACATGTATGTCCATATGTGATATAATAACTCTAGTATGCATGCACATGTATACAATATCTTTTCTAACTCTTTAAGTGTTTTAAATGTTAATGTTACTGCATTCTTAACTTTTAGAAAATAAATGTCTGCATAATAGCTAAATATCATCAAGAAATCCTCTGAAAACCCGTGTCAAGCATCGACACCAAATAGGAATCACATCTGTCTCAATATCGGGCTCCGTTAGTCCGGATCGGCCCATATCATAAATCTCACGACAACGGTCGGTATCCTCCGGATATCCGCCGCGCCAGACATCACCGGTAGGTAGTCTTCCCCTGCCAGGCTCATCGTCTACAACTCGATCTTCTTGCCCCGGGGTACTATACCGGGCCCACCATGTACCCGAGACGGTTCATCCACTCCTCGAATCGGGTCTCGAAATCCAACAGAAAACATGAAAACTCATGGTGGACGACACATATATCACGAGAAAGCCGCAACTTTGTTTTGAAAATGATAAAGATAAGGTTTTGTTAAATTCTTGCGGTTTTCCCCAAAAATCCAGAAATCGCAGCAAAACTGAAATCCTCAAGAAAATCAAAATGTCCACATGTTATATATATGATAAATGTCTATGATATCAATGTGTATGATGTGAATTTTGGCTAGAGTTCTATGTAAATATGATGATGATGCGAGATATGTGCATGCGATGCAGTTTCATATATCAAGTATGAATGCAGGTGATGATATTAAGATAAACAGGTTCTATCGTGCACGTGGCATGTCAATTACCAAAGGCGTGTGTGTCACATGAATAGTGCGCATGCAACAGATGCCAATGGTAATGGTGTTCGTGTCCTACGAAGTGATATCGCATATATGAAGATGAATGTCCATGCAATCTAGCATACGGTTAGCTGTGAGGGTATGCAATGTACATAAAGGGGTAAGCTATCTAACAATATAAATCTTGCATAAAGTAGGGTAATCTTAACTAGGGGTGGCGCCTCGCGCCATCCAGACGATTCCCCCATAGATGAATACATCTACTCACCTGAAATCCCCGCTAATCTGATCCGGCCACCGCTTTGCCTTTTCGCGCCGTATCCGAAGTTTCCCCGACCGATCCTATATTCGCACAATATCAAGCATAAGATTACAAAACCTAACACAATGCAAGTCACAATATACAATTATCCACGCTCTCAAATTAATCGTAGCATGCACTCAGTGCGCGGAAAAACGCACGAAAATCGCAATCCTTTCACTAAAATCGTCATTTCGGGGAAATCGACAAAACTACAACCCGACTAGACGAAACCCCGCGTTCGCGCATTCTAATAATCCTATACGAAGCTAATAATATTGCTAACCTAACGCAAATTGACCGCATTCTATTTTCTACAAAAATCTAGTAAGCGAAGTTCTAGCCGATTTGATACAAACATCGAAATTTGTCGATTTAGCAAGCATATAATTTCACCATTAACCATTCTAATCAATTAGATAACCATCCCTAACATAATCCAACCATTATGCTACAAACCCTAATTTTTAAAAATCAAAACCTTCTCTTGATTTTTCATGAACAAAGATTTACTCTAAATTAATACTTAAAAATTAGATTTTAGCACAAATAAACTACAAGTTAGCAACTAGTTTAGAATTTTCACCTCTCAAGCTTGAACCCTAGCTTGATCAAGTCACCAAGAAGCCTCCTTTCATCATGTTTTTGAACAAATTTGGGTTGAAGAGAGAAGGGATTAGGGTTTTGCTTTGAATGGAGATGGAAAAATGTGAATTTTTATTGATTTTTAGCAAGAAAAAGAAGCAAGAATGAAGTGGGAAGTGGGGAAATTCTGCAGGTGAGGGGTCGGCTGCAGCAAGAGGAGGAGGTGGGGAAATTTTGGGGAAGTTTCTGGCTAATTACAACATCATATGATATCATATCATGCTTTCATATCAACCTTTTTCCAAAAAAACCCCTTTTTAAGCCATTTTTTTCATAATTTTCCCACCAAAAATCTAAAAGTTTGCAAGACATGATATAATTTTATTAACACCATATTTTAGCTTATAAAGACTCCTAATTAAGAAATTTACCTAATTAAATTTTTATTTATCCCTAATTAAATGTATTTAAAAAGGCTTAAAATAATAAAAAAATAATTAATTACGATTTTTTTTTTATTTAACTAGATAATTATAAGTGACATTTTAGTGACAAAATTATAGAAATATCTTATCTAAATTTTGTATAATTAGGTCTACAATGAAAAATATCAATTTTGACTTTTAACGGAAAAAGCCGAAAAATTGGCCGATTACCGAAAAACTGCCTAAACGATTTTCGAAGGGTTACAATCTTCCCCCTTAAAGAAATTCGGTCCCCGAATTTAGAATTTAACTACGCGTACCTTCAAAAAGATGGGGATATCTCTTCCTCATCTCGACCTCGGTCTCCCAGGTGACCTCCTCGCTGTTCGGGCCACGCCAAAGAACCTTGACAGACGGTATGACATTCGACCTCAATTTCTTCACCTGCCGATCCAAGATGACAACCGGCTGCTCGGTGAAAGAAAGATCACGCTCTAACTGGATCGTCTGGTGCTGAATCTCCTGGGAAGGATCATGAAGGTACTTGCGGAGCATCGAGACATGGAATACGGGGTGAACATCGGGGAAGCTGGGCGGAAGAGCTAACCGATAAGCGACTGGACCAACACGCTCTAGGATCTCGAAAGGACCAACATATCTAGGACTCAGTTTCCCTTTCCGCCCAAATCTCATCACACCCTTCATCGGAGAGACCTTCAGGAAAACATGATCGCCAACAGCGAACTCGAGTCGGCGACGATGCCTGTCAGCATAAGATTTCTGCCTGCTCTGTGCCGCTCTCATCCTGTCCCGAATCAGCTGTATTTTCTCGGTCGTCTCCTGCACAATCTGCGGCCCCAAAATACTGCTCTCCCTGAGCTCTGTCCAACATACTGGCGATCGACATCTCCTCCCATATAAAGCCTCGAAAGGTGCCATCTGAATCGTCTCCTGGAAGCTATTATTGTAGGAAAACTCGATCAAAGGCAAATGACGATCCCAGCTACCACCGAAATCTAAAACACAAGCTCTGAGCATGTCCTCAAGAGTCTGAATCGTACGCTCCGACTGACCGTCAGTCTGAGGATGAAAGGCTGTGCTAAAACTCAATCGGGTGCCCAAAGCTTCCTGTAGTTTCTGCCACAATCGGCTGGTAAACTGGGTGCCACGGTCGGACACGATGCAAGTCGGAACACCATGCAGTCGCACTATCTCATCAATATAAACCTGGGCGTACTGAGAAAATCCAAAAGTGGTCTTCACTGGCAGAAAGTGAGCCGCTTTCATCAGTCGATCCACAATCACCCAGATAGAGTCGTACCCTCGACTGGTCCTGGGTAGACCCACCACGAAGTCCATGGAGACCTGCTCCCACTTCCACTCAGGGATGGGCAAAGGATGTAACTTGCCGGCTGGCCTCTGGTGCTCGGCCTTGACTTGCTGACAAGTCAGGCATCTCGACACAAAGTCTGTAATATCCTTCTTCATCCCGTCCCACCAGTAAACCTCTCTCAAATCACGATACATCTTGGTGGAACCTGGGTGAACACTGTATACTGATCTATGTGCCTCCTCGAGAATATCACGCCTCAGTCCCTCTGAATCTGGCACACACAGTCGAGTCCCAAATCGAAGCATCCCCTGATCATCAATCACGAACTCAGAAACTCTGCCCTGTCGAATCTGCTCAATGATCTCTAATGTACGGGCATCGCCGGACTGTGCCTCGTGGATACGGTCAAGTAACTGTGGGCGTGCTCTGAAATGGGCCAGCTGTCCCCCTGTAGGAGTAAACTCGAACTGCACTCTGCTATCATATAAAACCTGCCAATCTGCCGTCGACTGCATCTGTACTGCGCTCAAACAAGATAAACTACCTCCGGGCCTCCTACTCAAAGCATCTGCCACCACATTCGCCTTGCCCGGATGGTATAGAATCTCGCAGTCATAATCTTTCACCAACTCCATCCAACGGCGCTGTCTCAGGTTCAGGTCTCGCTGTTGGAAGATATACTTCAAACTCTTATGGTCAGTGAATATCTGGCACGACTCACCGTATAGGTAATGTCTCCAGATCTTGAGTGCAAACACCACTGCAGCCATCTCTAAATCATGGGTGGGGTAGTTCTGCTCGTGTTTCCTCAGCTGCCGAGAAGCATACGCGATAACTCTGTCGTGCTGCATCAATACACATCCCAGCCCCACTCTAGAAGCATCACAATATACCACGAACCCGCCTGATCCTGAAGGCAATGCTAACACTGGTGCAGTAGTCAGACGAGTCTTCAACTGCTGGAAGCTATCCTCACATGCCTGGGTCCAATCAAAAGGAACCCCCTTCCGGGTCAACCCGGTCAAAGGTGCAGCAATGCGGGAGAAATCCTGGACGAAACGTCGATAATAGCCGGCCAGACCTAGAAAGCTGCGAACCTCCGTAACTGATACTGGTCTAGGCCAACGCTGAACTGCCTCGATCTTCTTCGGGTCCACGCAAATACCATATCTCGTCACCACATGACCCAAGAAATCGACACTGTCTAGCCAGAATGCGCACTTGGAGAATTTGGCGAACAGCTGATGCTCCCTCAAAGTCTGCAATGTGATACATAAGTGCTGCTCATGCTCCTCCCGGCTCCGAGAATAAACCAAGATGTCGTCAATGAACACAATGATGAACTGATCGAGATACGTCCTGAATACGCGGTTCATCAAATCCATAAATGCTGCCGGGACATTGGTGAGCCCGAACGACATCACCAAGAACTCATAATGACCATATCGAGTACGGAAGGCAGTCTTCGGAATATCCTCCTTCCGAACCCGCAACTGGTGATAACCTGACCGTAAATCAACCTTCGAGAAGAACCCTGCACCCTGGAGCTGATCAAATAAGTCATCAATGCGGGGTAGGGGATACCTGTTCCGCACAGTAACCCGGTTCAGCTGACGATAATCAATGCATAAACGCATACTTCCGTCCTTCTTCTTAACAAACAGGACGGGAGCACCCCAAGGTGACACACTCGGTCGGATAAGACCTTTGTCCAGCAAGTCCTGTAACTGATCCTTTAGCTCTCTCAGCTCCGCCGGGGCCATCCGATAAGGCGGTATAGAGATAGGCCCTGTGCCAGGGATCAAGTCAATACAGAACTCAATCTCGCGCTCTGGTGGCAGACCAGGCAGCTCGTCAGGAAATACATCAGGAAACTCTCTCACAACAGGGACCTGGTCCAACGGAACCTCTGTGGAGCTAGTATCACAAACATAGGCTAAGAATCCCTGACACCCTTTCCTTAAGAGCTGACCAGCGCGAAGAGAGGAAATCAAGCTGGGAAGGGTAGCGCTACGATCTCCCTGAATAATAAGAACCGGCTCGCCAGGAAAACTGAATCTGACTGCTTTTTCACGGCAGTCCACGGATGCATAGCAGGTGGCTAGCCAGTCCATACCAAGAAGAACGTCAAAGTCTAGCATATCGAGGAGAATCAAATCTACAGAAGAATCTCTCTCCCCGATACGAACGGAACAAGATCGGTACACAAAACGGGCAACAAAAGACTCGCCTACCGGGGTAATAACGACAAGCGGCTGATCTAACGGAGAAGACTCTCGGCCCAACCTCGGTGCAAAGTACGTGGATACATAGGAATGTGTGGAGCCTGGATCAAATAATACCCGTGCATCAGAAGAACATACTGGCAGAGTACCTGTCACGACGGCATTGGATGCCTGTGCATCCTGAGGAGTCAATGCGAACACTCGGGCCTGTCCACCACTAATAGCTGGCTGTGCTCTGCCTCTACCTCGGCCTCTGCCTCTGCCTCTGTCACCTCGTCCTCTCTGAACCGGACCGCCACGCCCACGGCCTCTAGAAGCATCTGGCTGGCGTGAAGCATCATCGGGAGTAGGAAGTAAAGCTCTCTGCGATGGTGGTGAAGGTGGTAAAGTCACATGCGGGACTGTCGCCGCGCCCGGACGTCCCATGGTACAGTCTCTGACACGGTGATACTGACTCCCACACCGAAAACATCCTAGAGACGACTGCTGGGTCTGTGGATATGAACCAAATAACTGACCTCGTCTCAATCCTCTGCCTCCGCCATCTCCCGGAAATAAACTATCACGATGTCTGCCCATCTGCCGCTGAGCTGGCGTATCAGTACGGATCCTCTTCGGCCCAGAAATGACCGGAGTCTCAGAAATACGCTCCTCCAAAAGTAAGGCTGCATCCATCGCGGCTGCGTATGTATCAAAGTGATGGGTGCCGATGGCAAGGAATAGCTGTGTATCAAGCCCTCGTACAAACCTCTTTATCCTCTTCTCTTCTGTGTCGACTAGGTACGGTGCATATCGAGACAACTGGGTAAACTGTATATCATACTCCGACACTGTCATCCCAGGAGTCTTGCGCAGAGACTCAAAACTGCGGGCTCGAGCATCTCGGACACTCTCCGGAAGAAAACGGGCAAGAAATGCAGCTGTAAACTCATCCCAGGTCATAGAAGGCAGACCTGCAGCTCGGCCTCTCTCTACTGAGTCGTACCATGTCTGGGCAAGACCCTCCAGACGAAAACTCGCAAACTCCACCAATCTATCCTCAGAACACCTCAACGAACGACAAATCCGAGCCATCCTATCAAGAAATGCCTGTGGGTCCTCTGTCGCATCTGTACCGGTAAAAGCTGGAGGTCTCAATCTCATGAACTCCTGTAGTGAAACAGGGATAGTCTCCGTAGTAGCAGCAGGAGTGACTATCTGTGCAGCAGGTACGATCGTGGTCTGTGCGGTGGAAGGAACGTCCTCGGATCTCTGTGCCCGGCTGGACTCAACTAAAGATCCCATCATCTGCCGCAACTCTTGCATGCCGGCCTCTAATCTGGCAATACGGTCAGGATAAGGCGGATCAGTATGACCCTGAGGGGTAGGCGTATCCTCCCGCTCGATCCTCTCCTCAGACGGGCCTGCCCGAATCTTATCCCTAGCGGCAGCCCGCTGAGCTCTCGTAGTCTTTGGCGGCATCGAAGCTGGAATAAGAAACAGGACCGATAAGGACATTGCAATTGAATCAAGGAATGCAAGGAATCAAGAAAGGAAATACAAGCAATTATGTCCTAAGGTTACTTAGGCGGAGTACCGTATCGTAAGTATGCCGCGGATCATACCCACGCTACGCCACTCTGCTTAAGTCACCTACTCCATCTACCAAGGTCGTCCTACACTCAGAAAGGTAAAACCTAGGCTCTGATACCAACTTTGTCACGACCCGAAAGTACGGAACGTGACTGGCACTTAGATTACGAGACGTCTAAAGGCGTACCGTAACCTAAGTCAGCCAAAGCCCAGAAATCTAACCCAAAATCAAAAGAGAGTGAAGGAAAACCTTAAATGAAACGGTTTTTAAATCAATTAAGTTGCATAGAATCCCTTTTTAAAAACATCAAAAATTCCTGAAAATTTCGGCAGAGTCTCCCCTGTATTTTCTATCCCCCAAAATGGGTACAACAAGATAATAAACCTATAATTATAAAAATGGCATCCCCAAGCGGGAGCTAGCTCTTCGCCCAAGGCGGATCACCACCACATGCAATATAATAGTAAGATCAAGAAAAAGAGCATAAAAGAGATGCAAATACCAGAAAACACACGTCGGCTCAAGTGAGCTCGACCCAAAAGAAACCACAAATATACAAATCTCTCAGTCTCATCACTAGGTCGCATATACAATACAAGTGGTAGATGGAGGATACTAGATACAATGATAAAGCAAAAAGAAATAAAGTATACTCGCAACCCACCTACGGGCGATGTCGCGAGTCTGAGCAAAAGGAACTGATGACAAGATAGCCCGCCGCTACAAGACTGACGGGTCCGACCTGCAAGACACTGTGGCACAACAGGGGTGAGTTGCCAGCTCGTGAGTAGAATATAACATCTAGTAAGGCAATCGTAAGAATGCACGCAATGCGGAACAACATGTATGTCCATATGTGATATAATAACTCTAGTATGCATGCACATGTATACAATATCTTTTCTAACTCTTTAAGTGTTTTAAATGTTAATGTTACTGCATTCTTAACTTTTAGAAAATAAATGTCTGCATAATAGCTAAATATCATCAAGAAATCCTCTGAAAACCCGTGTCAAGCATCGACACCAAATAGGAATCACATCTGTCTCAATATCGGGCTCCGTCAGTCCGGATCGGCCCATATCATAAATCTCACGACAACGGTCGGTATCCTCCGGATATCCGCCGCGCCAGACATCATCGGTAGGTAGTCTTCCCCTGCCAGGCTCATCGTCTACAACTCGATCTTCTTGCCCCGGGGTACTATACCGAGCCCACCATGTACCCGAGACGGTTCATCCACTCCTCGAATCGGGTCTCGAAATCCAACAGAAAACATGAAAACTCATGGTGGACGACACATACATCACGAGAAAACCGCAACTTTGTTTTGAAAATGATAAAGATAAGGTTTTGTTAAATTCTTGCGGTTTTCCCCAAAAATCCAGAAATCGCAGCAAAACTGAAATCCTCAAGAAAATCAAAATGTCCACATGTTATATATATGATAAATGTCTATGATATCAATGTGTATGATGTGAATTTTGGCTAGAGTTCTATGTAAATATGATGATGATGCGAGATATGTGCATGCGATGCAGTTTCATATATCAAGTATGAATGCAGGTGATGATATTAAGATAAACAGGTTCTATCGTGCACGTGGCATGTCAATTACTAAAGGCGTGTGTGTCACATGAATAGTGCGCGTGCAACAGATGCCAATGGTAATGGTGTTCGTGTCCTACGAAGTGATATCGCATATATGAAGATGAATGTCTATGCAATCTAGCATACGGTTAGCTGTGAGGGTATGCAATGTACATAAAGGGGTAAGCTATCTAACAATATAAATCTTGCATAAAGTAGGGTAATCCTAACTAGGGGGGGCGCCTCGCGCCATCCAGACGATTCCCCCATAGATGAATACATCTACTCACCTGAAATCCCCGCTAATCTGATCCGGCCACCGCTTTGCCTTTTCGCGCCGTATCCGAAGTTTCCCCGACCGATCCTATATTCGCACAATATCAAGCATAAGATTACAAAACCTAACACAATGCAAGTCACAATATACAATTATCCACGCTCTCAAATTAATCGTAGCATGCACTCAGTGCGCGGAAGAACGCACGAAAATCGCAATCCTTTCACTAAAATCGTCATTTCGGGGAAATCGACAAAACTACAACCCGACTAGACGAAACCCCGCGTTCGCGCATTCTAATAATCCTATACGAAGCTAATAATATTGCTAACCTAACGCAAATTGACCGCATTCTATTTTCTACAAAAATCTAGTAAGCGAAGTTCTAGCCGATTTGATACAAACATCGAAATTTGTCGATTTAGCAAGCATATAATTTCACCATTAACCATTCTAATCAATTAGATAACCATCCCTAACATAATCCAACCATTATGCTACAAACCCTAATTTTTAAAAATCAAAACCTTCTCTTGATTTTTCATGAACAAAGATTTACACTAAATTAATACTTAAAAATTAGATTTTAGCACAAATAAACTACAAGTTAGCAACTAGTTTAGAATTTTCACCTCTCAAGCTTGAACCCTAGCTTGATCAAGTCACCAAGAAGCCTCCTTTCATCATGTTTTTGAACAAATTTGGGTTGAAGAGAGAAGGGATTAGGGTTTTGCTTTGAATGGAGATGGAAAAATGTGAATTTTTATTGATTTTTAGCAAGAAAAAGAAGAAAGAATGAAGTGGGAAGTGGGGAAATTCTGCAGGTGAGGGGTCGGCTGCAGCAAGAGGAGGAGGTGGGGAAATTTTGGGGAAGTTTCTAGCTAATTACAACATCATATGATATCATATCATGCTTTCATATCAACCTTTTTCCAAAAAAACCCCTTTTTAAGCCATTTTTTTCATAATTTTCCCACCAAAAATCTAAAAGTTTCCAAGACATGATATAATTTTATTAACACCATATTTTAGCTTATAAAGACTCTTAATTAAGAAATTTACCTAATTAAATTTGTATTTATCCCTAATTAAATGTATTTAAAAAGGCTTAAAATAATAAAAAAATAATTAATTACGAATTTTTTTTTATTTAACTAGATAATTATAAGTGACATTTTAGTGACAAAATTATAGTAATATCTTATCTAAATTTTGTATAATTAGGTCTACAATAAAAAATATCAATTTTGACTTTTAACGGAAAAAGCCGAAAAATTGGCCGATTACCGAAAAACTGCCTAAACGATTTTCGAAGGGTTACAGATTATGATAAGAATTCGATTATTTTCTATTTGCAAAATACTTATGATAATATCTTCTTCTTCTTCTTCTTCTTCTTGAAGATGAAGAAGCTTGCCTCCATCAATGGCAACTAGTGAAAAAGAGTGAGAAATACAATTCTAAAGTGAACCCACTTCCTATTTCTTCATCCTCTACCTCTTGCCAAGTTGTATAGGGTGTTTCCTTCACAAGTTTTCATGACTTGGTGAAGTGGAAGCTTGATCTTGTGATGCCTCGACGTAGATCATCTTTGGCATCGTTGTCGATGACCTAGCCCGCCTTTTCTCTGATGAAGCCGACGCTAGAGCCCGGGATACGATGATTGCAGCGAGGAGACATCATCACGGAGCTATGGAGGTGGAGCACCGGATCTACAAAGGTTGTATTTCCGTTCAACTCTTTGTTAAGTTGTTAACTAGCTTATCGTGTCGCCTAAAATTCTAGTCAACGATCCGTATTAGGGTTTCTCGGCACCGTAAAATTTGAAATTAGCATGGTTGATGCCTTGTGAGACCTCTTGTGCGTGCCTAGGAACCCTACAGTGGTATCAGAGCCTAGCTAGAGCCTTAGGCGATGTGTAGACGGAGTTAGAAGTCCGATCGAACCGAAACCCTAATTCAAAACATGCTCTCTGTACATTTTTCAAAATTGTGGATTTTTGTGAATTAAAAATATGCAGAAAATTAAGCAGGGTTTTGTAGGAATTACTGTAAATTTCGTGGACCTAAATCGATTAAACCGCCGCAGAACCGCGGCATGAGCTTGCATGTGCGGCGGTTCCGCGGCCGTACGGATGGTTCATCCAATAAAAGTTTCACAGTAATTCCTCCTTTTTAGTGCTGTATTTTCTGGGATATTTTAATATTTACTATACAGTTGAGTTTTCCAGGGTTGTTTTGGGGACTCGATATTTCGATCGGATATTTTATCTTCGTCTGTGTTTTCTGGATAATTTTTGAATATGTTAAAAAGTTCGACCGGATATAAATACCCACTTTTTCCCCTGTCGGGAAATTTCCAATTTTTGGACTTTTCCGTAGTTTATTGACGTTCTAAGTAGTGCAAGTAACGCGATGGTCCCTCCAGAAGACAACAAACCTTAACTCGATTATGTGACCGTCTTGAACTGCCTTTTGAACCTTCGGGTTTGGGGCAGTACGGCGTGCCACATGTGAGGCGTTGGCTTGACCCTTCTACGGCTGGACCGTTGGTACTGAGGCATGAACTGAATGTTTTTAAACTTGTTTCATGTGTTGAGCTGTATCGGGAAAACTTGGGTGTTCGATTGTTCGATCGGAAAGTTTAACATTTTCTATTTATCCGGAATGTGATACAATAATTGGAATTCACAAACAGTTATGAGATAACTGAATCAATGTTATAAACATAGCAGTTTAGTCTCAGTTGATCGGTTGCCACGGAATTTTGATGTGATCAAAAGTCCGTTGCAATCACGTAGTTTACGCGGATATTCGCCGGATAAACTTAATAGACGGCCTCGCCCCATAGCCCCGACCAAGTGACTGTAGGAGAACCCCGTCGCCGAAAGCATCCGTTCTGGTGCTCGCGGTAGCGGTGTTCCGCCTTGGTGCACTTCGTCGACGGCATCGGGGGTGCGGCCGCCTACTAAAGTTTGCGACGAGCATTCGATCAGTTTTTCAGGAATCTTGTTGAATTGCCCGACTTAATATTGAAAAGTGTTTTCGATAATGAGACTGAAATGCGGGGTTTATAATTGTTAGGCATGTGATGTCTAAGTAATTCATTTGATTAGGCATGCGATGTCTAAAGAAGTTGCGGATTCCAACTGTTGTAGTTTTACACTTTCTTTTCTGTGACCGTAAGTGTAATATGTGATATCGCCGATTTCGTTGCTATATGTCAACGACAATTGGGATGCACATATTTACTTACGTTGATGACATGTGATGTTATGTGTTACTGGATATGTTATATTGGATCGTCGTGTTTGAATAGCCGGGGGTTTTTATGTGAGATAAGTGTTTTTCATTTTCATTCATGTAAAAAACTTGTATGTAATATTCTTTTATTGGGGCACTTCCAGGTTGCGGAAGATGTCACCATTTGTATATTATTTACTTTTCCGCACTAGGATAGACCCAAGGAGGAGGGCACAAGTAACCGGGTTCTGGAGTCCAGTGGGAGACCAACTTGAGGAGTCGAGTCCGGGTCTCCTAACTCTAGAATTGGTAGGGTTGCTTGCCGCTCTCGTAGGGGTCTAGGGGTGTGGGTTTGGCTATTCATCACGACCGTGGAATCCGTGTTTTATACTGGCTCGTATTGAAAACACGGACGTCCTAGTATATCCAATATTTCATATGATTCTTCTGCTGCGATATCTGTGATGTGATCATGTGATGTTCTGTGATAGATACTGTATATAGTATATATGATATATTATATAGACGTTACTTATGTTTTACACCCGCGCTAGCCCTGCCCCGCTCTGCCGTTAGTTACCTAACCTAACGGTGCATGAGGGGACATCGAGGCGAATGCGGATGGCATAAGTGTACGTCGTATTTATCTGTGATGTTTAGGTACTTAAATGATGGGACTTCATTAATGTGATTAATGAAAATAAAAGAAACCTAAGATGTTGTAGAATCGAGTTTCAAAAATTAAAACAGGTAGCTACAGTTCTTGCTTTGCATAGTAGTATATATGATATATCCTGCACCTTATTCGATAAGGAAAGGACCGAGATCCCTTCACCGGGAGTGACTCCTTTAGCAATAACTGGCAGATGCTACACATTCGGTTTGTCTTTTGATGCTTTTAAGAGTTTTTGCTTTGCACAGTGATATATATGATATATCCCGCACCTCATTCGACGAGGAAAGGACTGACGATCCCTTCACCGGGAGTGACTCCTTTAGCAAAACTAGAAAGGCCTAAAAAATACTCCATTTTAAAATCATTTGATTCTGCAACGATATCAAGTTCATTACGCAATAGGTTTTCAGAAAAACCTGTCGTAGCCCTCCGTCATTTCAGATAAGTAGTAGTTAGTATTCGTGCTACGTTTGTTGGCCTGCGTCAAGGCGTAGTGTGCGGTAGCTAACTAGTATTTATCTGCTTATGCATATGATGCAGATTGGATTAGGGTAGTCGTACGACTTTGTTGGCCTGCGTCAAGGGTCGTGCGGGTGGGTTTAATTCAATCAGGAAATGACGGGTTGAACTTGACTAGCGCACTATGGTTTGTTGGCCTGCGTCAAGGTCATAGGACGTTAGGGGCAAAATTATCGGGAATTTCAAGTGTTGAAATTTGCAATGGGATTGCATACCTTCTATGAGATAGTTGGATCCCGATACCCGCTGTGAGTAAGAGTTACTCCTGGGAGAGTTTTACATATTACAATTAGCCGATCAAGTAGGTGTCTAGAAAGGTGTCAATGAGGTTACGCCTCTGGGAAAACAAGGTTTACATTAATTAGGTTCGTGCGAAAGCACGGGGGACCTCCCTCAAAGTACCGACACTGGCCTGGCTGAAAGATTGGCGAACTTGTAGTGTGTAATTAATCCCGGCTAGTCTTTCCTTTTAGGGTTTGAAGGAAGATTTGATCAAAAGCAGTGGGAGCCATCCTGATTAGATAAAATATAACCAATCTGATCTTGCAAGAGCGCACGCTGAGTGTTTTCTTCTCTCTCTCTCCAGGTAGCGACCATATCACGCCTTAATCAAGATAATAAAATGGATATATTGACCGAACCCGCTTGTTATACTAAGCTGGGGAACGTTGGTCCCGCTCCAACTTATAAATGTTATAAGACAGAGCAGGAAATTGGGGATTACCAGAATTCCCGTGCCGCCCAAACGAAGAAAGTGCATGCTGATGCATCATTTTCGGGTGTGTTCATTATAAAGAACTGTTTCTCAGTATCCTCCGCATCCTGGGTATTTGATACCGGATCAGGATCCCAGATATGTAATCTGTTACATAGGGCTACAAAAAGGTAGAAAAACTGAGAACGGGTGATAAGTTTCATGAGACAGAAAACGGGGCAAGTGTTGCAGCCAAGTCTGTTGGTCACTGTCACCCTGTATTACCAATACATTGATTCTGAACGAATGTTATTAGATACCGAACCTGATATACAAAATCATATCAGTCTCTTTATTAGTAAAGAAATGATAAAATTTTGTATTGTTGGATAATGTTTTGAACATTTCCTATATCAAAAGTTGATCGGTTCAGGCACGTTATCTAAAAGCATTGTTGTTCTAAATCAAACTACAGCTCTTAGTATATAGAACACACACAAGAGGAAGAGTTCAGAAATGAACGGATCCTTCTTGAGGCATTGTAGACTAGGTCATATCAATGCGACCCGACTAGCTAAAGTTACATTTAGATGCATATTCAAATTAGTTTGAATTTACATCTTGTGAAACTTGCCAGTCATGTCACAAAGATTAGATGACCATAGCTCTGTTTATTGGAAACAGAGAAAGAGTTAGTGAACTCTTGGGATGATACATGTTGATGTATGTAGATCCCCTGTCTACACATGCCAAGACCGGTTCTTTGTACTTCATTACATTCTCTGATGATCTCTTTAGATTCAGACATATGTTCCTGTTGAAACACAAGTCCGAACCTTTTGAGATATTCACAGAATATAAGTTAGAAGTAGAGAACCAAAATATTGGTATAAGTATTATGTCCTTTGATGTGATTGAGGAGGAGAATACTTGAGCACGGAAATCCTGGACTATTCTAAAGGAGAATGAGATTCTCTATCAGAATTACTCCTCCGTATACACCATAGCACGATGGTATATCGGGGTGGAGCAATCACACCCTATATGATATGGTGTGCTCTATGATGAGTACTACTGAGTTTCCTATTTCTTTTTGGGAGTTATGCCCTTGAGAAGCTGCATGCCTATTGAATAGGGTTCAAATCAAATCAGTTGCCTACCACTTCGTATATGATATGGAAAAGGAAGAGCCCATATTTTAAATTGGTTAAGATTTGGGGTTGTCCGGCCTATGTCTAAAAGCAAAATCCGGACAAGCTCGAGGCAAGGTCTGTTATGTAGAACTGGAAATGTTCCATCTATACAAACTGCAGCTGATGATTTGACAGAACCAAAAGATTCAGTAGATTCCAACGAACCTCAGCCTCTCCGCCGATCTAGTAGGGTTCCTCACCCACCTGAGAGATACTTTGGTTCCTCTATGACACTGGGAGCAAGGATTGCATCATGAGATGATGACCCAACTAGTTTCGAGCTGGCCATCAGGAGTAGGACTCTGTAAGAATGGCTGGATGCTTAACGATCTGAGATGGAATCCTTATACACCAACAAAGTATGGACTTTGGTTGCTATATCTGAAGGGTTAAATCCCCATCAGGAGCAAGTATATCTTGAGAAGATTACTTGGTGTACATGAAAAAGTTGAGACTTTCAAAGCTAGACTTGTTAAAGGTTGTCGTCATCGACCAGGCGTGGAAAATGATGAAACCTTTTTCCAGTACCTATGCTTAAGTCCATCCAGATCCTACTTGCCACGGCTACATACCATGACTACGATATCTGGCGGTTGGGTGCCATGACTGCTTTTCTAAAATGATGTTTTAGAAGAGAGAGTCTATAAGTACACAGTCAGAAGGCTTTGTAGACAGTGGGAGCAGCGGAAACGTGTGCAAGATGTTTTATATGATAAAGCAGGCATCGCGGAGTTGGAACGTCTGTTTTGATGTCTTAGTTAAAGAGTTTGACATCATCAAAATGGTAGATGAACCTTGTATAAACAAAAAGGTAGTAGGGAGTATGGTGGTGATCCTCGTAGAGTACGTGGATGAAATACTCTTGATAAGAAAGAAGTTTCCTATGCTACCATCGGTCAATCTCCGCTTATCACAATGATTCTCCATAAAGGATCAAAGTGATACCTACTAAATCCTAGATCTTGGATCTATGAGATAGATCTAAATGGATGTTAGGAATCTCACTAGTAGTAGTGAGATGGTATCAGTTGATCCTAGGGAAAATCACTGGAAGTGTTCCAGGGTGATAAAGACGACTGAATGTCAGTCACAGGAATTGTCTTAACCCTTAGTAAAGGGATGGTATGTTGGAAGAGTTCCAAGCTAGATACCGTGGCATACTCGAAGATAAAGGCTGGATACATCGCTGCTTAAGATGCTGCCAAAGAGGCTGTTTGGGTGTATATTGGTTCATGAGATGAACTACGTTCCTACCATTGTGAGACAATGGAGTTATGGCTTATGCCAAGGAATGTCCGTCCCATCAATGATCCAGACATATTCTAAGGCAGTATCACCTGATCATGGAGATGGTTGATCTCCATGGTGATCGAGGTTAAGAGAGCAAGACTCAGAGGATAACACGGTGGATCCACTCACGAAGGCCTATTCCCAGAGAGAGACTTTTATGGGATGGTTGAGTATGAGATACTACAACCACTGCTACAGATGGCCCTAGTGCAAGTGGGAGATTGTCAGTTATATGTATGCCCTAGAGGCCATTACTGTACATAGGATGTATATTGTAGTGGATGCTGGGACATATATAGGGAGGACTTTCTTGCTCGACATGATAGTATGCTATCTGGTTACTCTTTACCCTAACGTGTATACTGATTGTCTCTCTGTTACATGTTGGTAAAGCCCTTAGGATGTGTACTTGACTACCTAGACTATGATGCGGATCATACTAGTGGGGGCATGGTAGTCCATAAGTACATCCTTCAAGGTCCCTAGTCGTGGGTGTATCGAGACGGGGCATCGATATACCAGAGTAGACTAGCGTATACCTTCTCGACCCATACAGATGGGCGATGGATGATCCTATATCCATTGGTGTTGTACAGAGTAGTCTGTTGACCCGAGATCGTCATAGAGTCTTGTGTGGTTCCCACTGTGCTTTGATTTCCATCTTACCACGTCCAAGAGGGCGTGAAAAACGGTGGTTTTTGGGTACAGTCCCGAGTCACATGGAGGCAATGAGCGATAGGAGGTGATTCGTCTCTCCCGGTATAGGGAGTTGATGTCGTGCTGTGTTCGATTGGCTATAACCAGAAATCCCTGGCCAGGGTTGCTGAGATTTACTGTTAAGTGTTACCTGTAGTTTCTTAAACTGTTATAGACCTCATATCGACACGACTTATCGAGCTATTGGGGTCTGACGTTTACCACCCCTAGGCAAGATATGCGACATATCAGACGAACAGACCGGACTGTACGGTAAGTGTTACTGGTTGGATTCACAGGAGTGTGAGCGGGCTTACTCGTCGATCTTCTGATCGCTCAATACCCGGGTGGCCGTTACGTTTAGCAGACCGCTTGCGGCTTGTGGGTGTTTGATATGATCATCACCTGCTGCCGGCGTATTGACGAGTCTTTAGAGTCCTACACAGAGGTTTCCTGGCTCAAGCGAAACGAAATAGGAGCGCATATGAGATATGTGCGGGACCGAGAATAATGCATGTATGTGATACCATATTCCATTCTCGCGATGAATGTATCGATTGGTTGTATGCGATATAACCTAGTTATCGATTCAAGGATTGATTCGATAAGCCGATACATTGGATACTAGTCGGTGATATGCGATATGACCGGATCGTTAAATCAAGTGTTGATTTAATGATTTAATGTATAATTATATATATTTGATATATTACTTTGCATTAACTAGTATTGGTTCACTTTAAAAGGATTTTCTCACTTGGTGTGCACATTATATATGTGATATATTTTTGTGTGCATTTGTTTGTATCATGTTTGATGATACAAGCTAACTTGAGTTTATGTAAAGATTAAACCATGGTTGTGTAATGGTTAGGGTTTTCTTTTTCTTAATCATTTATTTATTTTGTTTATTTATTTTGCAAAATAAATGAATGGTGGCTTTCTTTGGATACTAGTTGAAGCTTCATGAAGCTTTGACTAAGTGACCATATTTGTCTCATGCTTAACCCTAACCATTCCACTTAACCCTAGTTCATTCTCTACACTTGACCATGGTTGGATTATGATAAGTATTCAATTATTTTCTATTTGCAAAATACTTATGATAATATCTTCTTCTTCTTGAAGATGAAGAAGCTTGCCTCCATCAATGGCAACTAGTGAAAAAGAGTGAGAAATCCAATTCTAAAGTGAACCCACTTCCTATTTCTTCATCCTCTACCTCTTGCCAAGTTGTATAGGGTGTTTCCTTCACAAGTTTTCATGGCTTGGTGAAGTGGAAGCTTGATCTTGTGATGCCTCGACGTAGATCATTTTCGGCATCGTTGTCGATGACCTAGCCCGCCTTTTCTCCGATGAAGCCGACGCTAGAGCCCGGGATCCGATGATCGCAGCGAGGAGACATCATCACGGAGCTATGGAGGTGGAGCATCGGATCTACAAAGGTTGTATTTCCGTTCAACTCTTAGTTAAGTTGTTAACTAGCTTATCGTTTCGCCTAAAGTTCTAGTCAACGATCCATATTAGGGTTTCTCGGCACCGTAAAATTTGAAATTGGCATGGTTGATGCCTTGTGAGACCTCTTGTGCGTGCCTAGGAACCCTACAGAACATATGTCTGAATCTTGAGAGATCATCAAAGAATATAATGAAGTACATAGAACCGGTCTTGGCATGTGCAGACAGGAGACTTTCATACATCAGCATGTATCAATCCCAAGAGTTCACTAACTCTTTCTCTGTTTCCAATAAACAGAGCTATGGTCATCTTATCTTTGTGACATGACCGGTAAGTTTCACAAGATGTAAATTCAAACAGATTTAAATATGCATCTAAATGTAACTTATCTAGTCGGGTCGTATTGATATGACCTAGTCTACAATGCCTCAAGAAGGATTCGTTCATTTCTGAACTCTTCCTCTTGTGTGTGTTTTGTATACTAAGAACTGTAGTTTGATTTAGAACGTCTATGCTTTTAGATAACGTGCCTGAATCGATCAACTCTTGATATAGGAAATGTTCAATACATTATCCAACAATACAAAATTATATCCTTTCTTTACTAATAAAGAGACTGATATGATGTTGTATATCAGGTTCGGTATCTAATAATATTCGTTCAGAATCAATGTATTCTGGTAATACAGGGTGATAGTGACCAACAGACTTGGCTGCAACACTTGCACCGTTTCTGTCTCATGAAACTTATCACCCTTCTCAGTTCTCTACCTATCTGTAGCCCATGTAACAAATTACATATCGGGATCCTGATCTGGTATCAAATACCCAGGACGTAAAGGATACTGAGAAACAGTTCTATGTAATGAACACACCCGAAGATGATGCATCAGCATGCACTTTCTTCGTTTGGGCGGCACGGGAAATCTGGTATTCCCCAATTTCCTGCTCTGTCTTATAACAATTATAAGTTGGAGCGGGACCAACGTTCCCCAGCTCAGTATAAACAAGCGGGTTCGGTCAATACATCCGTATTATTATCTTGATTAAGGCGTGATATGGTCTCTACCTGGAGAGAGAGAGAGAGAGAAGAAAATACTCAGCGTATGCTCTTGTAAGATTAGATTGGTTATCTAATATATCTAATCAGGATGTCTCCCACTATTTTAATCAAATCTTCCTTCAAACCCTAAAAGGAAAGACTAGCCAGGATTAATTACACGCTACACGGTACTTTGAGGGAGGTCCCCCGTGCTTTCGCACGAACCTAATTAAAGTAAACCTCGTTTTCCCAGAGGCGTAACCCCGTTAACACCTTTCTAGACACCTACTTGATCGGCTAATTGTAATGTGTAAAACTCTCCTAGGAGTAACTCTTACTCACAGCGGGTATTGGGATCCAACTATCTTATAGAAGGTATGCAATCTCATTGCAAATTTCAACACTTGAAATTCCTAATAATATTTTGCCCCTAGCGTCCTATGACCTTGACAAAGGCCAACAAACCATAGACTGCTAGTCAAGTTCAACCCGTCATTTCTTGATTGTATTAAACCCACCCGCACGGCCCTTGACAAAGGCCAACAAGGTCGCACGACTACCCTAATCCAATTTGCATCATATGCATAAGCAGATAAGTACTATTCAGCTACCGCACACTACGCCTTGACAAAGGCCAACAAACGCAGAACGAATACTAAACAGTCCTTATCTGAAATGACGGAGGGCTACGACAGGTTTTTAAGAAAACCTTTTGCGTAATGAACTTGATATCGTTGTAGAATCGAGTGATTTTTAAATGGAGTGTTTTTGAGGCTTTTCTAGTTTTGCTAAAGGGGTCACTCCCGGTGAAGGGATCGTCGGCCCTTTCCTCATCGAATAAGGTGCAGGATATTTCATAAATATCACCATGCAAAGCAAGAACTATAGAAGCAATCAAAAGACAAACCGAGTGTGTAGAATCTGCCAGTTATTGCTAAAGGGGTCACTCCCGGTGAAGGGATCTCGGCCTTTTCCTTATCGAATAAGGTGCAGGATGTTCTACAAGGAACACCGCGATGCAAAGCAAGAACTAGAGCTACCAGTTTTTTTAAACAAGTTTCTACAATATCTTTAGGTTTGTTTTAATTTCATTAATCTCATTAATGAAGTCCCATTTTGTTATACTTCACAAGCATCTGATATGAAACGAAATCTGCAATATTACATATATCTCATATATATATAATATAAACATTCGTCTCAGGAAGTAATATGATCTCATCACAGAACATTGCAGCAGAAGAACATATATGAAATATTGGATATACCAGGACATCCGTGTTTTAGTACGAGCCTGTATAAAACACGGATTCCACGGTCGTGATGAATAGCCAAACCCACATCCCTAGACCCCTACGAGAGAGGCAAGTAACACTGCCAAGTGTAGGGTTAGGAGACCCGGTCCCTACTCCTCGAGATGGTCTCCCACTGGACCTTAGAACCCGGTTACTTGTGCTCCCCGCCTTGGGTCTAACTAATGCGGAAAAGTAAATAATATACAACGGTGACATCATCCTCAGCCCGGAAGTGCCCCAATAAAAGAATATAACATACAAATAAATTTTACATGAATGAAAAAGAAAAACTCTCATCTCACATAAAACCCCCAGCTATTCAAAACACGACGATCCAATATAACATATCACAGCAACACATAATATCTCATATCATCAACGTAAGCAAGTATGCGTATCCCGATTGTCGTTGATGTATAGCAACGAAGCCGGCAATACACCACATACTACGCTTACGGTCACAGAAAAGAAAGTGTAAAACTACAACAGTTGGAATCCGCAATCTCTTTAGACATCGCATGCCTAACCAGATGAATTCCTTAGACATCGCATGCCTAACAATTATAAACCCCGCATTTTAGTCTCTTTATCGAAAACTCTTTTCAATGTCAAGTCGGGGAATTCAACAAGATTCCCGATATTCTGATCGAATGCTCGTCGCAAACTTTAGTAGACGGCCGCACCCCCAGATGCCGTCGACGAAGTGCACTAAGGCGGAACACCGCTGCCGCGAGCACCCGAACGGATGCTTTCGGCGACGGGGTTCTCCTACAGTCACTTGGTCGGGGCTATAGGGCGTAGCTGTCTATTAAGTTTACCCGGCGAGTATCCGCGTACGCTACGAGATTGCGACGGACTTTTGATCACATCAAAATTTCGTAGCAACCGATCAACTGAGACTAAACTGCTATGTTTATAATATTCAAATTAGTTATCTCATAACTACATGTGGATTCCAAATATTGTATCACAATCCAGATAAATAGACAATGTTAAACTTTCTGATCGAATAATCAAACACCCAAGATTTCCCAATATATCTCAAAACTTGAAATCAGTTTAAAAACATCCATCACATGCCACAGTACCGATGGTCCAGCCGTAGAAGGGTCAAGCCAACGCCTCACATGTGGCATGCCGTACTGCCACAAACCCTAAGGTTTAGAGGCAGTTCAAGACGGTCACATAATCGAGTTAAGGTTTGTTGTCTTCTAGAGGGTCTACCGCGTTACTTGCACGACTTAGAACGTTCTTAAACACGAGAAAAAATCCAACTTTTGAAAAATTTTCCGACAGGGGAAAAAGTGAGTTATTGATATCCTTTCGAACTTTTTAACAGTTTCTAAAAAATTATCCGGACAAACTAAACAAAGTTAAAATATCCGATCGAAACAACTAGTCCCCAATATGTTAGTTATATGTATGCCCTAGAGGCCATTACTGTACATATGATGTATATTGTAGTGGATGCTGGGACATATATAGGGAGGACTTTCTTGCTCGACATGATAGTATGCTATCTGGTTACTCTTTGCCTTAACGTGTATACTGATAGTCTCTCTGTTACATGTTGGTAAAGCCGTTAGGATGTGTACTTGACTACCTGAACTATGATGCGGATCATACTAGTGGGGACATGGTAGTCTATAAGTACATCCTTCAAGGTCCCTAGTCGTGGGTGTATCGAGATGGGGCATCGATATACCAGAGTAGACTAGCGTATACCATCTCGACCCATACAGATGGGCAATGGATGATCCCATATCCATTGGTGTTTGACATCAGAGATGATATACGGGTGCTCAGTAGGGACTGGGTACACTGGACGGACTCGCCGAGAACTCCCAGATTGTATTATACCTTACGTCAGATGGCAGTTCTCTGGTGACACTGGTACAGAGTAGTCTGTTGACCCGAGATCGTCATAGAGTCTTGTGTGGTTCCCACTGTTCTTTGATTTCCACCTTACCACGTCCAAGAGGGCGTGCAAAACGGTGGCTTTTGGGTACAGTCCCGAATCACATGGAGGCAATGAGCGATAGGAGGGGATTCTTCTCTCCCGGTATAGGGAGTTGATGTTGCGCTGTGTTCGATTGGCTATAACCGGAAATCCCTGGCCAGGGTTGCTGAGATTTACTGGTAAGTGTTACCAGTAGTTTCTCAAACTGTTATAGACCTCATATCGACACGACTTATCGAGCTATTGGGGTCTGACGTTTACCACCCCTAGGCGAGATATGCGACATATCAGACGACGAGACCGGACTGTACGGTAAGTGTTACTGGTTCGATTCACAGGAGTGTGAGCGGGCTTGCTCATCGATCTTCTGATCGCTCAATACCCGGGTGGCCGTTACATTTAGCAGACCGCTTGCGGCTTGTGGGTGTTTGATATGATCATCACCTGCTGCCGGCGTATTGACGAGTCTTTAGAGTCCTACACAGAGGTTTCCTGGCTCAAGCGAAATGAAATAGGAGCGCATATGAGATATGTGCGGGACCGAGAATGATACCAGTATGTGATACTGTATTCGATTCTCGCGATTTGTGACATTGATCGGTTATATGCGATATAGCCGGGATATCGGATCAAGTGTTGATTCGATAAGTTGTTACTGTTGATATTAGTCGGTTATATGCGATATGATCGGATCATTAAATCAAGTGTTGATTTAATGATTTAATGCATAATTATATATTTGATATATTACTTTGCATTAACTAGTATCGGTTCACTTAAGATGGATTTTCTCACTCGCATGTGCACATCGTATATGTGATATATTTTTGTGCACTTGTTTGTATCATGTTTGATGATGCAAGATTGCTAGGGTTTGTGTAAAAAGTTAAACCTTGGTTAAGTAAATGGTTAGGGTTTTTATTTATTCATTCATTTATCTTTTTATTTGGATTAAAAAGGAGAAAAGAAAAACAAAAGGTTGCTTTCCTTCATGAAGCTTGTTGAAGCTTCATGAAGCTTTGACCAAAGTGACTATTTTGTCTTCATCTCCAAAACCCTAACCATTCATCTAACCTTAGTTAACTCTCTACATATAACCATGGTTAATATTATGATAAGAATGATTTTTATTATTCTTTTAAAATACTTATCATAATATTATCTTCTTCTTCTTCTTCAAGAACAAAACCTAGCTTCCATCAATGGTGTTTTGAGAAAAAGAGTGAGAAATCCAATTCTAAAGTGAACCCATCTCCTATTTCTTCATCCTCTACCTCTTGCCAAGAAGTATAGGGTGTTTTCTTCACAAGTTTCATCACTTGGTGAAGTGGGAGCTTGATCTTGTGATGCCTCGACGTAGATCATCTTCGACATCGAAGTCGATGACCTAGCCCGCCCATTTCTCCGATGAAGCCGACGCTAGAGCCCGGGATTTGATTTGGACAGCAAGGAGACTTCATCATGGAGTTATGGAGGTGGAGAACCGGATCTACAAAGGTTGTATTTCCGTTTACATTTTAGTTAAGTTGTTAACTAGCTCGTAGTTTCGCCTAAATTTCTAGTTAACGATCTAGTCTAGGGTTTCTCGGCACCGTATAATTCTAAATTGGCATGGTTGATGCCTTGTGAGACCTCATTAGCGTGCCTAGGAACCCTACACAATACAACCCAGAAAACTGAACACTAGAGTAAATTAGAAATTCCCAAATGACTGCAAAAGAACCCATAATTATTACTGTGAAGTTGCGGGCCCCAACGACACTGTTCCGCCGCGGATCCGCGGCCACGTGCTTGGTTTGGCCACGGTTCCACGGTCACGTGATCGAATCAAGGGTCCGTACTTCACAGTAATTTCAATATTTCCCTGCTTATATTTCTGGGTATTTTTAATTCACAAAAATCACATTTTAGAAAAATTTCCAGAGAATGGGTTTTATCGGGGTTTCGGGTTTCGATCGGACTTTAAACTTCGTTCAGACTTCGCCTAAAGCTCTAGCTTGGCTCTGATACCACTGTAGGGTTGCTATGCATGCGCACAAGGGTCTATGAGGCATCAACCAGGCCCGATTAAAAAATTAGCCGTGCCGAACAACCCGAAGCCGGATCTTTAAACTAGGGTTTAGGCGAAAACAAACATGCTAAACACTTTAACACTAAGTGAGAGGGATTACAACCTTTGTAGATCCGGTCCTTCACTTCATATGCTCCGTGTTGAGGTCCCTTCGCTGCGATCATCGTGCTCCGGACTCTCGAGAGGTTCCACGAAGAGAAAGATGCAGTCTTGCTTCCGATCTTCGATACAAAGATGATCTACCTTGAAGTTTCAATAACACAAGCTAACACTCATGAAATGATGTGAACACCTTCATCTAAATGGCAAGGATAGATGAGGATGATGAAGTAGGATTTTTGCTCTCTTTTATTATCTTTTTCTCACTCATTTATCATCACAAAATCAAAATCAAGAAAGCTTTTCCATGAAAAGAGAAGGAAGAAGAAGATGAATAATATGATAAGAATCCTTTTGTGATGAATAATGCAAAGGAGATAATGATGAATAATGCAACCATGGTGGACTAAACCTTTGTAGAGAATTAACCAAGGCTAGGGTTTGGGTTAGGTTAAGAATGAGTCACTTGAAAATATCTTTTCCAAAACAAAAAAGAAAACCTTCTAGAATATACTTGAAGTCATTAACCCAAATCAAACCCTAATCTTGATTAATCTTTACTAAACATGTTGCATTAGTTATCATATCATGTTACAATATTATATATCACATATATAATATTTATTGTAACCAAATAAAATAATACAATTAACATATATCGCATATATATCAATGTATTACCCGAGTGAGAAAAAGAATCTTTTAGTGAGCTAATATTAGATAATGTAATTTAATATATCATATATATTATTATAAATTAAATTATCGAATCAACACTTGATCCGACAATCCGGCTATATCGCATATAACCGACTAATATTTATCCGTACCGATTCATCGAATCAACACTTGATCCGATGACCCGGCTGATATCAAATATCGCGAGAATAGAATACGGTATCTCATATCGCATTATCCTCGGTCCCGCACATATCACATACGTGCCCCTACTCCGTTTTTCCTGAGCCAAGAAACCTCTCTGTAGGACTCTAAAGAATCGTCAATACGCCGGCAGCAGGTGATGATCATATCAAACACCCACAAGCTGCAAGCGGTCAGCTAAACGTAACAGCTACCCAGGTATTGAGCGCTCAGAAGATCAACAAGCAAGCCTGTACATTCTCCTGTAAATCCAAACAGTAACACTCCCGTACAGTCCGGTCTCGTCGTCTGATATGTCGCATATCTCGCCTAGGGGTGGTAAACGTCAGACCCCAGTAGCTCGATAAGTCGTGTCGATATGAGGTCTATAACAGTTCGAGAAACTACTGATAACACTTATCAGTAAATCTCAGCAACCCTGGCCAGGGATTTCTGGTTATAGCCAATCGAACACAGCACAACATCAACTCCTTATACCAGGAGAGACGAATCCCCTCCTATCGCTCATTGCCACCATGTGATTCGGGACTGTACCCAAAAGCCACCTTTTTGCACGCCCTCTTGGACGTGGTATGATGGAAATCAAAGCACAGTAGGAATCACACAAGACTTTATGACGATCTCGGGTCAACAGACTACTCTGTACCAGTGTCACCGGAGAACTGCCATCTCACGTGAGGTATAATACCATCTGGGAGTTCTCGGCGAGTCCGTCCAGTGTACCCAGTCTCTACTGAGCACCCGTACACCATCCTTGATGTCAAACACCGATGGATATGGGATCATCCATCACCCATCATATGGGTCAAGATGCGTATACGCTAGTCTACTCTGGTGCATCGATGCCCTGTCTCGATACACCCTCGACTAGGAACAGTTATAGGATGTACTCGTCGACTACCGTGGCCCCACTAGTATGATCTCATCATAGTCCCAGTAGTCGAGTACATATCTTAAGGGCTTTATCAACATGTAACATAGAGACAATCAGAGTACATGTTAAGATAAAGTACAACCAGATAGCATACTATCATGTCGAGCAAGAAAGTCCTCCCTATATATGTCCTAGCATCCACTACAATATACATCGTGTGTATAGTAATGGCCTCTAGGGCATACATATAACTAACAAATAATTTCCAGGATACTATTCAGATGGCACCTTTCGAGGCTCTGTATGGGAGGAGATGTAGATCGCTCGTCTGCTGGACAGAGCTCAGTGAGAGCACCATTTTGGCCCCCAGATCGTACAGGAGACAACCGAGAAGATACAGCTAAATCGAGACAGGATGAGGACAGCTCAGAGCAGGCAGAGATCGTATGCTGACAGGCGCGGCCACAGATTAGAGTTCGCAGTTGGAGATCACGTTTTTCTGAGGGTCTCTCCGATGAAGGGAGTGATGAGGTTTGGACGGAAGGGGAAGCTTAGCCCCAGATTCATAGGTCCCTTCGAGATCCTCGAGCGTGCGGGCGCAGTAGCTTATCGTTTGGCTCTTCTATCCGACTTCCCAGATGTTCACCCCGTGTTCCACGTGTCGATACTTCGCAGATACCTATATGACCCTTCGCACATGATTCAGCATCTGACCGTTCAGCTCGAGCGCGACCTTTCGTTCACCGAGTAGCCAGTCGTGATATTGGACTGGCAGGTGAAGGAACTTAGATCGAAGGTCTTGCCATCAGTGAAAGTGCTTTGGCGCAGCCCGAGTGGCGAAGAGATCACTTAGGAGGCCGAGGGCGAGATGCGGAACAAGTTCCCTCATATCTTTGAAGGTATGCGTAGCTTTATATTTTCAAATTTGGGACGAATTTCTTTTAAGGGGGGGGGGGAGATTGTAACACCTTAGGATGTGTTTAGTGGCTAATTATATTTAATTAACGGGGTTTTAATAAAAAATTTACCAAATTGAGTTTCAAATATTTTTCCAAATTTAATAAATATTTTTCTAGAATTTTTCTAGGCTTGCACACACATGTGCATGTAAACTAGGGTTTAAAATGAGGTTATATCATGATTAGCAACCATGGTGGGTTTAATAATGGAGATTAAGTCTTTTGGGTTTTAATTAAGTCTATTTAGTTAATTGATGGTTGTTTTAATTTGAAATTTTGTTTTGGGGTGTTGACTTGAGAGAATGAGAGAGAGAGAATGCATCATGGCAAATCCCCTGCTTGCATTTAATGATGAGAGAGAAAGGAGGGGTTGACATTAGGAGTTATCATTTTCCTCTCATTCTTGTGCTCATTTCTCTCAACCTCTCACTCTCATACTCACACACCCACATTCACACAGCAGCAGCAGAAGCAAGCACAGCAGCAGCAGCAAGCAGGCACAGCAGCAGCAGCAGCAACAACTTCAGCTGCAGCTCCTTCCCTCCACTCCTTCTTCTTCCTCCAGCTCCCTAGGGTTGAGTGTGGGGTATACTTCTTGAACTTACCCCCTAGTTTGCTTAGTTAGTGAAGTTTAGCTTTGATTAGTGATTAATGGTGCGTTTTAGTGCGATATGTGGTAATTAGTGGGAACTTTGATCAAGTGAAGTATGTATTGGTTTAAGTAAGTTGATGGAGTGTTGTTAAGGCCATGTTAACCTAGTTTAGCCCCCAATTGCACTAAAATACCACCAAATTGCTATTTGATGCAAATTCATCGTTTTTGAGCAAATTCTAGCTTTCTGCAAACTGCTATCGACCCAGTGAGTTCAGAATAAAATTGTGATGACTACAGTATAGTTGTTAGGTTTGGGTTTGGCTCTGTAGGTGTCTTCTGCTATCCTTAGACTCATGGCATGTGCAATTTTATTTAATTGTTGCTGTAGAAAAATCTGGAGCTAAATACCTGTTTATCGTATTTTTTTAAACCTTCGTGACACGCATGATACGTATGTGGGTTTGGGGTTTCTGCGTATCGCGACACGTCGGGGTAGTTTTAGGCGCGTAATCACACGTTTTAGCGTATCGCGCACACGTGCTCTTGGTTTGCGACGCGGTTTTCTAGTTTGACCCTAATATCGCGTTTTTTGTAGATTTGAGCTTATGTGTGATATATTGTGTAAATTATAGGTTCGCAGGCGAGTGAGACGGACGCTGCGAAGAAGGGGAAGCAAGTCGTCGGCTACACTTAGCACGAGAGTTCGGTGAGTAGATTTAACATCTAAGGGGATATCGCCCGCATGGCGTTATGCGTCAGGGCTGATAGGACCTTATAGCTACATATTGCATTATCTACATTGACTGTCATGGATACTGTTGTTGCATACTGCATTCCCTGCTATATGTATGTAAACTTAGAATTGATAGAACACCGCACTATTACTAACGGTTCATGTTGCACGAGCACTAATTTGCATGTTACACACACACCGTTAGTAATTGCCATGACACACCCACTGTAGAATTTCCATGATTATTATGCTGTAGTTCATTTCACCTATGATTCGATATGATTTTCATAGAAATAGGAAGCCGCATGCTGTCTTTGAAAACTGAAACTATTTTAAGAAAAGCGGTTTCTCCCTTGTACCTATATTATGGCTTGATGTACATAGCACATCGCATTTGATTTACTCATTGGTGTTGGATTTTCATGTGATTTCTGGTTTTGAGGACCGTGGGATTATTTAAGAAAAGATGCACTATTTGAAAACCCGGTTCCTCATGATATGATATTTTGGTGCGTCCACCACGCGTTTTCTCGGTGCTGAGACGTGTGCTTGAAACCCGATTCGAGGAGTGGATGATCCGTTTGCGGGTTCGTGGTGGACCCGGTATGGGTCCCCTCGGCAAGATGATCGACTGACTTCGCCAATTGAGCCTGGAGGAGGGCGAGTACCTACCGGTGATTGGTTGGACCTGGCGGTTATCCGGAGGATACCGACCAGAGTCGAGAGATGGATGCGGATGATCCGTACTGCCGGGGCCGAGGGCCGATACCGCAGACGGAGCCCGTGGGCTGATCCGGACTTACGGAGCCCGATATATGAGGATTTGCATGTCGATGCTGGACACGAGTATTTTATGATATTTTGAGTGCCGATGTTGGGCACTCGTGATTCTCAGAGATTTACAGGATTTGAGGGCCGAGGAGAGTGACGGCGCCAGAGTTTATTTGGGATTTGGATGCAGTTTTGGGCACCGATTATTTTTTCCACGTTGATATTCCGTGTAGATGTTGTTTATCCCATGCTCAGCATTGATCATCATGTATCTCATCCTGTAGTTATTTTACCTGACAGAGCATTTGCATGATCATTGCACCTACTGCTTGTCGCATATAGATCTTACCTGCTGGCATATGATAGAGTAGCGCAGTACGTGCATGCTCGCGATTACCTTTATATGTTATCTCTATTCACGAGTTGGCAACTCACCCCCGTTGTGCCACAGTATTTGCAGGTTGCCCCTCAGAGTAGATGCGGCAGGCTGCCTTTTGCATCTTTTGGCTACAGATACCACTACAGTTGATGTGAGAGCTGTTTTGCTTTTAGGTGGGTTGTGGTATCTGATTACTTTTATTGTACCCCCTTTTTTTATCTAGTATTCTCCATCTACCATATATGTACTGGACTTAGAGACAGTGTGAGAACGATGATGTATATTTTTGTATTCTGCTGTCGAGCTCGTGGGAGCCGACTGTTTATATATGCAGTTTATTATTCTGTGATGTTTACTTATTGCTCATTCTTCGCTACGGCGTCGTATATTACTCTTGTGGTGATGGTTTCTGCCGTTGGGCGTGATTGCTCCCGGTTGGGGATGCTTTATTTCATTATATTTCATTTTCACTTATATCCTGTTTTATACCCGATTTCGGGGTTACTTTTACAAAGGAAATGCTGCCAAAATTATTTAAATGATAACGTGACTTTAAAAGAACTTATTGAACTATTTAAGGTTTTCTAAATGTCTTAATTAATTGTTTTCAACACTCGCTACTTTTAAATGGTTTTGATTTCTGGGTTCGGCTTACTTAGTCGCGTTACGCCTATAGACGTTGCGTGGTTAAGTGCCGGTCACGAGTCGAAACATTCGGGTCGTGACAGGTTTACCGCTCGAATGACATTCACTGTCGGAGATATAATGTAAATACTGTATACTAACAAGTTTAAAATTTCGATCGACAAAACTTTCCGAAGTGGGCCCTACGTACATCTGCTATACAGTAACAAAATATGGGCCCAAAAGAAATATTCCAGAAACTACAATTCACTGTATAGAACATACTGTAGAAATTTGGAGCATTGATCCCACAATCTCGCGCCGGATCCGCGGCCAAACCCTGGTTTGGGCCGCGGATCCGCGGTGGAACAGTGAGATCACTTGAGCAAATTTCACCAGTGTTCTACTAAAAGCCTGCACGAATTTCTGTGATGCTCAAAATAATTTTTAGACCAGATTTAAAATCGACA
Organism: Agapanthus africanus; assembly: GCA_030015575.1. NCBI lineage: Eukaryota > Viridiplantae > Streptophyta > Magnoliopsida > Asparagales > Amaryllidaceae > Agapanthus > Agapanthus africanus. The sequence goes on from CM057338.1 coordinate 738,484,720, forward strand.
GAAACATTGTACAGAAAAATTGTAGTTTTCGAAAATCCATTCGATCGATATTTTAAACGTGTTAGCACAAGTTAGTAAAGCTTAATGGCGAGGCTCTGATACCACTGTAAGTCCACGGTAGTGCCCCGGCCGTCTAACAGACGCCAAATGCGGAACAAAAACTTTTACAACTGGCGCTATCGCGTACCATAACCCGGATCTGCCATTAAAGCTAAACTAACAAACTACAAAGTGGGTAGAAATGTCATACCGAACAATCCGAGTCCTTCGGTCTTCAACCATCATCCCATGCTTTGTTGCGGCTGCTCCAATCTCCTTGATCTCCAGTCTTCTCGTCCAGGTGGCTCCACGTCGACGGATCTTTAAACGGGCTCCCGCCTCTGAACCGAGGCAACTCAATCATTAAGTTTGCTAAAAGAGATGACCAAGATTGATGTAGAGAATGATTAGAACACTTTGTCTCGCTTCGTCCAAAGTTATGGACGAACGGTTAATGAAGTTTCCATTTGAATCGGGTAAATGAGAAATCGGCTATTCTAATTTTCATGAACCAAACTTTATGATCTTTTCTTAATCAACAAGTGAGAGAGTGAGTAGAGGAGGGGAGCGGCCGGCCACATATATGTGTTGGAGATAGTGCCCTCAGAGTCAATTATTGGATCACAGGCACGCGATTGCAATGATTGAGGGAGGACCTATCCCAGTAGGACCTATCCCAGTAGGACAATCTTACTCAAGATGATAGTATGCTATCTGGTTTATCTTTATCATCGTGTACTACTTTAGGTTACCTTACAGGTCACTATTGCGCGTTGATAGAGCCCTTAGGATTCTTGCTTGACTGCCAGCAGTATGAGGGCGATCATATACGTGGGAGCTGGGGTCTATAAGCACATCCTTAAAAGGTCCCTAGTCGAGGGAGTTTCGAGACAGGGCATCGATACTCCAGAGTAGACTAGTGTATACAGTCGAGACCCCGATGAGGGGCAGTGGCCGGTCTCACAAGCCACTGTTGTCAGTTGGTTCACCTAAGATGTATACAGATGCTCATTGGGTTATGAGTACACCGGATAGGACTCGCCGGGAACATGCTAGTTGGTCTTATACCTGACGTCAGATAGCAGTTCCCTGGCGACATGTGTACAGGTTAGTTCATCGACCTGAGATCGTCATTTGTCTTGTGTGAGTTCCCACTGTACTTTGATCACTACCCTACCACGCTCAAAGGAGACGTGCAAACAGGTTTTAGTTGGGTACAGTCCCGAGCCATATGGAGGCAGTGAGCGGATCTGCAGGGGTTCGTCTCTCCCGGTATTGGGGGTGAGGTCGCGCTGTGTTTAGGAGAGCCATTACACGAAGTCCTTGACCAAGGCAGGAGATTTACTGGTAGGTATTCCAGTAGTATCTCAGGGTGTTCTGGGCTACACTCCGACATGACTTGTACCGCTTTTGGGGGTCTGACTTTTACCAACCCCCTAGGCCCGCCATGCGATGCTTATAGACGAACGGACCGGACTGTACGGATATTGTCACTGACAGGCTCAGTAGGGTGTCAGGATGAGTTCGCTCATCGACGTACCTTTTGGTCAATACCTGGTAGCCCGTTACGTATGGCTAATATCTCTGACGTGCTAGTGATTAAATCCAGAGCCAAAGTATTGACGAGTCTTTAGAGTCCCCCACATACCGTTTTCTCAAGTTTCGGGCGAAACGCTGTAGACGCCGTATGGAGATATGGCAGGGTTCGATCATGTACGTGCGGTATTGCACGGATCATGATCGGACTGATAATACTAGCGGGCTTTGGTTTACGCTGGATCCTAGTATTGTACAGTGTAGATTTTATTTCATTGCATTTGTATTCGGTCGGAATACAAATGCGGGTTTGTATATACAGTCACGGGGTTTTCCTGTAATTTATTACGGGATCAGTTTTTTGAAGTTGCCAGTTTGCTTTCGGTTTCGGCCATTTTTCCTTTATTCTTTCTTTTGCTGAAATTTGGTGGAGGGGGGTTATTTGCAATTAACAAAGGAGAAGACTTCTTGGTTCATGATAGCTTCATGATGGTTATAGCTTCCATTGACCTCATTTGTTCATCATGACTTGATATGATTAGGTGATGGAGTGGAGATTTGGTTGTGATCATTATTCTTCATGATTATCATATTCTCTCTTGCATTATTGATCCACCCCCCTTGGACTTTTTCCCTCCCCCTTTACCACATGAGGCCGAACACTTTTGAGAGTGAGAGAGTGATGAGGATTGATTTTTGGGGAGAACAATCATTCATCTCATATTCTTTGCTTGCCACAAAAATTCCATAGTTCATTTCCTCCACCAAAAATGGCAACTTCTTACAACCCCATGAGACATAGAGTTCCACACTATTCTACAGTAACTCTTGGACACGTCGACTCGCCAACTTCGTGCCCGAGTTGCCTCGGTCCAGAGGTGGGAGCCCGTAAAAGAACCCGGCGATGTGGTGCCCTTCTGATCAGGAGATGAAGACCGGAGATTCCGCGGGGAGATCGGGACGACGACGAGAAGACCGAAGGACACGGATCGCTCGGTATATCTCTCTACCCTTATCTTGTTAGCTAGGAATAGGTTAATAGCCTGATCCGGGTTTTATAGTGCGCGGTGGTGCCGGTTTACAAGTTTCGTAAAAGTATCGTTTCAGTATTTTGGCCTCGGATTGACGGCCGGGGCACCGCCGTGCACTTACACTGGTATCAGAGACACGCCATTAACCTAGTCTAGCTTGCTCTAACGTGTTTACAAATTCGATCGAACAAATTTCCAAAAACCACAATTTCTATTGCATCAGTTTCTGTCGAATTTTTTTTAGCTAGAAATTTTTTTCAGTGTGTTGTAGAAATACATGTAGGGAATTCTAAGAGTTCTGTAAAAATTTGGTCTCCTTTTATTACTGTTCAGCCGCGGAACCGCGGCCAAACCCATACTTGGGCCGCGGTTCCGCCGCCACTTAGACTCCTTACTGTACCAAATTTTTACAGAGGGTCTTGGACTTGGAAATAGGGTTTTTGGAATATTCTTTTTGGGCCCAGATTTTCTTTGAGTGATACAGTAGTGCTTGTGGCCCACTTCAGTAAATTTGATCGATCAAAAATTTTAAACATGTTAGTTCACAATATTTACATTATATCTGCGACCGTGAATATCATTTGATCGGTAAATCCTGTCTAACTGCTATAGCCCTTTTAGACGGATTTGCGAACGTGACATTCACGTTGATGTTCTGTGTTGTGCTGTGATGTTGCGGATTGGTCGTGGGGGATAGCCTGGATGCAATGTTAGTATAGTTTTGGTATTTTTATGTACATTTGATATTGCGGGGCGAGCGTCCGACATGTGGACTGCCGTCACTGCCTGTTTGTATATTATTCTTTTGGGGCACGACCGGGCTGAGGTCGATGTACCCGTTGTATGTATATTTTACTTTCTGTACTAGGATTACCCCGCGGAGGGGTGCACAGATAGCCGGATTCTAGAGGGCAACGGGTCCGCATCTCATGGCCTTGAGACGGAGGGGGTTTTACTCTAGAATTGGCGGGCTATTCGCCGCACTCGTAGGGGGTACAGGTTGACCCAAGGAGGGGTGCCCAAGTTACCAGATTCCGTGAAGTGCTGGGTGGTCCATTCATATTGCTGAAGGGGGCTGCCTCGCTTCAGGTTTTGGCGGATAACTTGCCGCCCCCGTAGGGGTCTAGGATTTCATTGCACGGGCTATCCACAAGACCAGGGGAACGTCGGGTTTCAGTAGCGGCTCTATGAGACCCGGGGATCCCAGATATCTGTATTGTTCTGTGATGCTTATTACATTTCTGTGATGTTTCATTTTATCACGCCTTGAGCGAATATTATATATTGATATATATACTAGTAGATGTTGTATATGTTTTGCATCAGCGCTAGTCCAGTCCCCGCTCTGTCGTTAGTTAAGTAACCTAACGGGTGATGACGGGACCGAGTGGGGAATGCGGATGGCATATACGTACATCGTATTTTCGTTCTTTATTGGTGTGATGAATTGATGAGACTGCATTGATTCAGATCAATGCAAGCTAAACAAACCTGTTTTGATGTTGTTGGAACAATTTTTCAAAAAGCTGTTATTGCAAGGGCGTTCTCTTTTGTTTTGCACAGTGGTATTCGGTTATGAATATCCAGCACCTCAGTCGACGAGGCAAGGGCCGAGATCCCTTCACCGGGAGTGACCCTTTGGACAGAAGTTTGCGTCAGGGCAATAACTTCACTATAGACGATTACCTTTTGCTTTGCATCGTGGTATTCAGTTGGAATATCTTGCACCTCATTCTACGGGGAAAGAGCCGAGATCCCTTCACTGGGAGTGACCTCTTTAGCAAAGGTTTTCGTCACCATATTTTTATAAAGCTATCCGGTTCCTTCAACGATATCAAGTTCATTACGTTAAAGGTTTTTCGCCAAAAACCATTCGTAGTCCTCTGTCGTTTCATATGGATAGTCAATAGTATTCAAGCTGTGTTTGTTGGCCAAAGTCAAGGCACAGTGTTTGGTAGCTATTGGGTATTCATATGCAGCATAAATAGATGCGTTGGTTTGGGACAGTCGTACTGCCTTGTTGGCCAAAGTCAAGGGTAGGTACGGGTGGGTTCAAATTAACCTGGAGAATGACGGGTAGAACTTAACATGTGACTTATGATTTGTTGGCCAAAGTCAAGGTCATAAGAGCATGGGGCAAAAATCACATCGGGAGTTTCTAAAGAAATTGAAACTTGCCAGATATGCGCATACCTTTTGGAGTGTGATAATGTCAGGGAATTCCGTCACGTTATCATGCGATGATAGTTGGATCCCGATTCCCACTGATGAGTTGGTTTACTCCTCGGGTGATCCTGACTAATTCTTCTTTCAGGTTTGGAGGAGAATTTGACGGTACAGTGGGAGGTTTCCTGATTAGATAAATTGGTAACCATTCTGGTCTAGATTAGAGTGCACTCTAAGTGTTTCTTTTCTCTCTCTCTTTGGCAGCGACCATGACCCGACCCTGAGATTATGACTCAGTGACCAAAAGTAACCGAACCTTCTTTAACACTGGCTTTTGGATTGTCAGAGTTGCAAACCTCATTGCCACTCCTACTTTTACCCTTTTCTCCCGGACACCCCATATTACTACGAACGTCCACGTCCATTGGATAAAACCATTGTATGGTTATATACGAACTCGAAAGAATTTATTCGAGGATGGTTTCCGGTTCTGGAGAAAACGAATAGGACTATTCAGTTGTCTTTTCCTTTTACCTTCTCTCAGGTTGCGAGTACTCCTTGGTTTAGGAGATAGTACACCTATTACGCAAATTGGATAGTCTTCTTCCAAACCTTAGGCTGGTGCCGAACGGTGGGGAATGAAGAAAACCAATTAGCATAACAATGGTGTACAGAAGGTATTAAATAAAGACATATTAAGGGATTAGTAAGAGGGCAAAGTAAATTGCGACTACTATTCACGACCAAACCAAGTATTTCTTCGCCAATCCTAAATCACCTTTGTATTTCTCCAGGATACTCCGTATCACTACGAAGATCCACAGTTTATTGGATACTCCATCGTATGGTTATATACGAACTCGAAAGGAACTTGTTCCAGTTCGGGGATGGATTCTGGTTCGGGAGAAATAGGAATAAGGTTTATTCGGTTATCTTTTATCTTCACCTTCTCTCGCATTGCGAGTGCTCCTAGGATTAGGACAGTACACCCATTATGCTTATTGGATAGTCTTCTTCCAAACCATAGGCTGGTGCCGAACGGTAGGGAAGGAAGGAAACCATTTGGCCTAAAGGGATGTGCAGAAGGTAACGACTAAAGACATATAAAGGGATTTGGAGAGGTGGGAAATAAATATACGGTTACAGTTGTGAATCTGGATAATGGAATAGGCATTACTAGGAATACCCGGATACCCCTACGAAATATTTCAATGTTTCAGTTTCACTGTGTACTGTTAAAGGAAAACTGATTTCCCAATTAGACACTTGCTCCAGGGTATGTATTTACCAGGTATGATTCTCACATCTGTATGGTTTTAAAGATGATGAGTGGGAGTAAGTTATTGGGAATTAGGTGATCATCCTCATTATATCGGAATTCGTTGTAATTGGTGATATTTGAGGAAATCGCCTGGGCTGTTTGCCGGACGGCAAATATTTTGTTTTGAATATCCACTGTTATGCACCAATTTCAAATTGATATATCTATACGTCTATTTTCATAGAGTGAGATATACGTTTTTGAAATTATGTCTATGACATTTACCTATATCAGTGGATGGTTAGGTAAGGAGCATTAAACAACGGTGTAATTCTTCATAACCATAGTACAGTTTTCAACCTACGACACACAAGGATCGAGTTGTCAGACTCAAGGGACTTATACAGAGTATTGTATATTGTCCAGTGTCCATTAGGACAGAGGGGATGGTCCTCGTACTATATTCGGTTTACTTATGACTTCTCTAGTTTTTAGACAGGTGTTTCGTAGAAACACAGGGTCCAAGTTTTGAGAAGTTATAGGTATATGAAGAAAGTAGAGAACCAGGTATTGCAAGTTTCAGGATTCTTCAAGGTGATCGAAGATGTAGATACTTGCGTATGGTATTCAGTTGATAGTAATGGTTAAGAGAACTCGCTTCTCTTTCAGGTTACTCATAATTGGAAGTACTCCTAAGTTGAGTAACGCTGATTGGCCTCCTTCCATTTAGTTGACATGCACTGGAGACAGCTGCATGATTTGAATCTGGTTCCAATTAAATCAGTGCCTCTGCTTCTATATTGGATATAGAACAGTTCATATCTTAAAGATGTTAAGGTACGAGGAGTTGTCCGGCTTATGCTTAAAACCAGACTCTGGATAACTCAAGGCACGTTTCTGTAATGGCTTTTTGCGGGTTGACCCAGGCTATCACGAGGGTTGACTTTCTACCTTCTGGAAGATCAATAGTGATATTGTTCTGGACTCGCCATAGTTTTAAATAAAATGGATTTTTTCCGGAAAACAGTAGTGGGAGTATGGTAGAACTGGAAGTGATTCCAGAACCGCAAACGATTACTGAAGATTTGATAAGAACCTAAAGATTCAATTTGGTTTGACATTCCTTTGGCCACTCCGCAGATACGGTGGGTAACCTCAGGCACCCGAGAGGTACTCCGGTAGCCTCAAGGACGGTGGCAGGGAGGTTCTTGTTTACCCAGGCTTGCCATTACTGTTGTTCCAGACTGTGAGACCCGGTAGGAGGATGAGTATAGCGTCGTTCTAAACTAGCTTTAGATGTGCACGTGCATATGACTCTGCCAGAGGGTTGTCGTAGTCAGTGGGAGCAGCGGAATCATTGGTGGACAAGTGGCTTATGTCTATCTATAGACTAAAGTAGATATAGCGGAGATAGATCATCTATTTCTGATGTGACAGTCATAGGTTTGACTTCATCAGAATAGGAGATGGATCTGGTAGGAAGGTAGTAGGGTGTGATGTCCTGGTATTTGGATGACATACACAGAGTAGGAAGTGAAATTCCTATACTACGAACGGTTATATTTTGGTTGTCACACAGTGGTTTCTCCACATGGGACTTGGATATTATATCTGACATTTTGGTTACTAGATCTATGGTTTTAGATCTAGATTTGGGAAGTGTCCCAATCTGGGTACTTAGACAGCATTCTAAAGGTGTTTTAGAATGGACGACTCCTGGTACGGTAGTGTACCTGCAGGTGATGGAGTCACCCTCTCTAAAGGTGTCTTACAGACTAAAGGGGAGAGGGATATGCACAATTGGCAGATCACTTGCTTAGGCAATTGAGTCAATCATAAGACGTCAAGTACCACACCAGATATTGTTTTTACAGTAGATGCGATAAGTTGATATTAATCCAATCCTGGAGAAACATATGGAAGCAGTTTTAGAACATAAGTGGATGTTCTAGGGATTTGATAACGACAGCCTCCTTTGGGAGACGGTTATCATTCCAGGCTTCCAAGGTGACCTGGATGACAGAGTGGCTGTCAGAGTTATAGTTTTCCCTCTGGCGAGGGGTAGTAGTTTGGACAGGAGGTCCAAGCGGATACTGAGGGAGGCATGGCGCAGGATACTGATTGGTTTCAGTTGACGATACAGTCTAAGAAGTTTGGATTTGGAGTTCATTTATGAACTAGGTCCTATCAGATATCCAGACATATTCTAAGACAGGTATTGCTCATTTCGGGAGATGGCTTTCTCCGCGAACTTGAGATTAGGAGAGACATAGAAAGAAACATCAGAGCGGATCCACTCACTGAGGTAATTCCTCGAACGCAATAGTTTCGCAAATGGGTTTTGTGAGACTGTTTAGTACAGGAGTTGGGTGTTCGGTATCACACGGGCTGTGAGTATGCGACATCGCAATAATTAGCCTTGAGTGCAAGTGGAAGATTGTTGGAGATAGTGTCCTCAGAGTCAATTATTGGATCACAGGCACGTGATTGCAATGATTGAGGGAGGACCTATCCTAGTAGGACAGTCTTACTCAAGATGATAGTATGCTATCTGGTTTATCTTTATCATCATGTACTGCTTTAGGTGACCTTACAGGTCACTATTGCGCGTTGATAGAGCCCTTAGGATTCTTGCTTGACTGCCAGCAGTATGAGGGCGATCATATATGTGGGAGCTGGGGTCTATAAGCACATCCTTAAAAGGTCCCTAGTCGAGGGAGTTTCGAGACAGGGCATTGATACTCCAGAGTAGACTAGTGTATACAGTCGAGACCCCGACGAGGGGCGGTGGCCGGTCTCACAAGCCATTGGTGTCATTTGGTTCACCTAAGATGTATACAGGTGCTCATTGGGTTATGAGTACACCAGACATGACTCGCCGGGAACATGCTAGTTGGTCTTATACCTGACGTCAGATAGCAGTTCCCTGGTGACAAGTGTACAGGTTAGTTCATCGACCTGAGATCGTCATTTGTCTCGTGTAAGTTCCCACTGTACTTTGATTACTACCCTACCACACTCAAAGGAGACATGCAAACAGGTTTTAGTTGGGTACAGTCCCGAGCCACATGGAGGCAGTGAGTGGATCTGCAGGAGTTCGTCTCTCCCGGTATTTGGGGCGAGGTCGCGCTGTGTCTAGGAGAGCCATTACACGAAGTCCTTGGCCAAGGCAGGAGATTTACTGGTAGGTATTCCAGTAGTATCTCAGGGTGTTCTGGGCTACACTCCGACACGACTTGTACCGCTTTTCTAGGTCTGACTTTTACCAACCCCCTAGGCCCGCCATGAGATGCTCATAGACGAACGGACCGGATTGTACGGATATTGTCACTAACAGGATCAGTAGGGTGTCAGGATGAGTTCGCTCATCGACGTCCCTTTTGGTCAATACCTGGTAGCCCGTTATGTATGGCTAATACCTCTGACGTGCTAGTGGTTAAATCCACAGCCAAAATATTAACGAGTCTTTAGAGTCCCCCATAGACTGTTTTCTTAAGTTTCGGGCGAAACGCTGTAGAGGCCGTATGGAGATATGGCAGGGTTCGATCATGTACGTGCGGTATTGCACGGATCGTGATCGGACGGTTTTTACTAGCCGGCTTTGGCTTAAACCAGATCCTAGTATTAGATAGTGTAGATTTTGTCTCATTTCATTTGTATTCGGTCGGAATACAAATGAGGGTATGTATATACAGTTGTGGTGTTTTCCTGTATTTTATTACGGGATCAGTTTTTTGAAGTTGCCAGTTTGCTTTCCGTTTCGGCCATTTTTCCTTTGTTCTTTCTTTGGCTGAAATTTGGTGGAGGGGGGTTATTTGCAATTGTGCAATTAACAAAGGAGAAGACTTCTTGGTTCATGATAGCTTCATGATGGTTATAGCTTCCATTGACCTCATTTGTTCATCATGACTTGATATGATTAGGTGATGGAGTGGAGATTTGGTTGTGATCATTATTCTTCACGATTATCATATTCTCTCTTGCATTATTGATCCACCCCCCTTGGAATTTTTCCCTCTCCCTTTACCACATGAGGCCGGACACTTTTGAGAGTGAGAGAGTGATGAGGATTGATTTTTTGGGAGAAAAATCATTCATCTCATATTCATTGCTTGCCACAAAAATTCCATAGTTCATTTCCTCCACCAAAAATGGCAACTTCTTACAACCCCATGAGACATAGAGTTCCACACTATTCTACAGTAACTCTTGGACACGTCGACTCGCCAACTTCTTGCCCGAGTTGCCTCGGTCCAGAGGTGGGAGCCCGTAAAAAACCCGGCGATGTGGTGCCCTTCCGATGAGGAGATGAAGACCGGAGATTCCGCTGGGAGATCGGGACGACGACGAGAAGACCGAAGGACACGGATCGCTCGGTATATCTCTCTACCCTTCTCTTGTTATCTAGGAATAGGTTAATGGTGTTGGATATAGTGCCCTCAGAGTCATTTATTAGATCACAGGCACGTGATTGCAATGATTGAGGGAGGACTTATGCCGGTAGGACAATCTTACTCGAGATGATAGTATGCTATCTGGTTTATCTTTATCATCGTGTACTGCTTTAGGTGACCTTATTGATCACTATTGCACATTGATAGAGCCCCTAGGATTCTTGCTTGACCACCAGCAGTATGAGGGCGATCATATACGTGGGAGCTTGGGTATATAAGCACATCCTTAAAAGGTCCCTAGTCGTGGGAGTTTCGAGACAGGGCATCGATACTCCAGAGTAGACTAGTGTATACAGTCGAGACCCCGACGAGGGGCGGTGGCCGGTCTCACAAGCCACTGGTGTCAGTTGGTTCACCTAAGATGTATACAGGTTCTCATTGGGTTATGAGTACACCGGACAGGACTCGCCGGGAACCTGCTAGTTGGTATTATACCTGACGTCAGATAGCAGTTCCCTGGTGACATGTGTATAGGTTAGTTCATCGACCTAAGATCGTCATTTGTCTCGTGTGAGTTCCCACTGTGCTTTGATTACTACCCTACCACGCTCAAAGGAGACGTGCAAACAGGTTTTAGTTGGGAACAGTCCCGAGCCACATGGAGGCAGTGAGCGGATCTGCAGGGGTTCGTCTCTCCCGGTATTGGGGGTGAGGTCGCGCTGTGTCTAGGAGAGCCATTACACGAAGTCCTTGTCCAAGGCAGAAGATTTACTGGTAGGTATTCTAGTAGTATCTCAGGGTGTTCTGGGCTACACTCCTACACGACTTGTACCGCTTTTGGGGGTCTGACTTTTACCAACCCCCTAGGCCCGCCATGCGATGCTCATAGACGAACGGACCGGACTGTACGGATATTGTCACTGACAGGCTCAGTAGGGTGTCAGGATGAGTTCGTTCATCGACGTCCCTTTTGGTCAATAGCTGGTAGCCCGTCACGTATGGCTAATATCTCTGACATGCTAGTGGTTAAATCCATAGCCATAGTGTTGACGAGTCTTTAGAGTCCACCACACACAATTACTCAAGTTTCGGGCGAAACGCTGTAGAGGCCGTATAGAGATATGGCAGGGTTTGATCAGATACGTGCGGTATTGCACGGATCGTGATCGGACGGTTTTTACTAGCCGGCTTTGGCTTAAGCCGGATCCTAGTATTAGATAGTGTAGATTTTGTCTCTTTGCATTTGTGTTCAGTGGGAATACAAATGCGGGCATGTATATGCAGTCACGGGGTTTTCCTGTAATTTATTACGGGATCAGTTTTCTGAAGTTGCCAGTTTGCATTCTGTTCCGGCCTGTTTTCCTTTGTTCCTTCCCGGTCGGACTTTTCCGATGGAAGGGGGTTATTTGCAGTTGTGCAAATTATCTTTTGTGAAGGGGTTTCTTGCATTTGTGGCATTATGATAGGTTAAGCATCTTTGCTTTTTCATGATGGTTTAGCATTAATGAGATTGAATGGATTAGAAGTTGATTTGATAATGTTATCATTGCCTTTTGGATGTGGTCACCATTCTACTTTTCCTACACTCACCTCCCTTCATGTTTTATTCCTTTTTCCTCCACCATTCCTTTTAGAGGGGTCCGGCCACTTCATGAGTGAGGGAGAGGTTTCATTTTGCATGAGGGAAATTTGATTATCTCATTTTTGCTTGCTACACAAAATTCATCAACCTCACTCCAAAGTCTATTCTTGATTCCTCCATCATGGCAACTTCTATAACCCCAAGAGACAACCATTCTACACTTGTCTACAGAAAATCTTGGACGCGTCGGCTAGCCAACTTCGCGCCCGAGTTGCCTCGGTCCAGAGGTGGGAGCCCGCAAAAGAACCCGGCTACGTGGTGCCCTTTCCGACGAGGAGGTGACGGACGGAGATTCCGCGGGAGATCGGAGTGGAGACGAAGAACGAAGGACACGGATCGCTTGGTATATTTCTCTACCCATCTTTCTAGTTTGCTAGAGTTAGGTTAATGGCCCGATCCGGGATTTTTGTGCGCGGTGGTGCCGGTTTTCTAGTTTGAAAAGTTTTTCGTTTCCTCGTTTCCGGCATCTGATCGACGGCCGGGGCGCCGCCGTGCACTTACATTGGTATCAGTACCACGCCATTAACCTAGTCTAGCTTGCTCTAGTATGTTTAAAGCTCGATCGAACGGACCCGATTTCAAGTGCACAAGTCTCTGTCGAAATTTTTTTTAGCTCCAAAAATTTTTCAGGGTGTTGCAGAAATATGTGCAGGGTGTTCTAAGACTTCTGGGAAAATTTGGTGGCATGATTCGACTTTTCCACCGCGGAACCGCGGCCAAACACATGCATTGGCCGCGGTTCCGCGGCTATAATGACCCCTTGTTGCACCATTTTTTTTCCAGTGGGTCCTAGTCTGTGAAATGGGGTTTTTAGAATATTATTTTTGGGCCCAGATTTTCTGTGAGTGCTACAGTAGTTCTTTGGGCCCACTTCGGTGAATTTGTTCGATCAGATATTTTAAACATGCTAGTTCACAGTATTTACATTATATCTGCGACCGTGAATGCCATTTGATCGGTAAATCCTGTCTAACTGCTATAGCCCTCTTAGACGGATTTGCGAACGTGACATTCACGTTGATGTTCTGTGTTGTGCTGTGATGTTGCGGATTTGTCGTGGTGGATAGCCTGGATGCAATGTTAGTACAGTTTTGTTTTTTTATGTACATTTGATATTGCGGGGCGAGCGTCCGACATGTGGACTGCCGTCACTGCCTGTTTGTATATTATTCTTTTGGGGCACGATCGGGTCGAGGTCGATGTACCCGTTGTATGTATATTTTACTTTCTGTACTAGGATTACCCCGCGGAGGGGTGCACGGATAGCCGGGTGCTAGAGGGCAACGGGCCCGCATCTCATGGTGTTGAGACGGAGGGGGCTTTACTCTAGAATTGGCGGGCTATTCGCCGCACTCGTAGGGGGTACAGGTTGACCGAAGGAGGGGTGCCCAAGTTACCGGATTCCGTGAAGTGCTGGGTGGTCCATTCACGTTGCTGAAGGGGACTGCCTCGCTTCAGGTTTTGGCGGGTAACTTGCCGCGCCCGTAGGAGTCTAGGATTTCGTTGCACAGGCTATCCACACGACCAGGGGAACGTCGGGTTTCAGTAGTGGCTCTGTGAAACCCGGGGATCCCAGATATCTGTATTGTTCTGTGATGCTGTACATTTCTGTGATGTTGCATTTTATCACGCCTTGAGCGAAATATTATATATTGATATATATACTAGTAGATGTTGTATATGTTTTGCATCCGCGCTAGTCCAGTCCCCGCTCCGTCGTTAGTTAAGTAACCTAACGGGTGATGACGGGACCCAGTGGCGAATGCGGATGGTATATACGTACATCATTATTTTCGTTCTTTTGTGGTGTGATCAGTTGATGGGACTGCGTTGATTCGGATCAATGCAAGCTAAACAAACCTATTCTGATGTTGTTGGAACATTTTTCAAAAAGCTGTTATTGCATGGACGTTCACTTTTATTTTGCATCGTGGTATTCAGTTGGAATATCCTGCTCCTCAGTCGACGAGGCAAGGGCCGCGATCCCTTTCCTGGGAGTGACCCCTTGGACAAAAGTTTGCGTCAGAGCAATAACTTCACTATAGCCGATTACTTTTGCTTTGCATCGTGGTATTCAGTTGGAATATCCTGCACCTCATTCTACGGGGAAAGAGCCGAGATCCTTTCACCGGGAGTGACCTCTTTAGCAAAGGTTTTCGTCACTATATTTTTCTAAAAAGCTATCCGGTTCCTTCAACGATATCAAGTTCATTACGTTAAAGGTTTTCGCCAGAAACCATTCATAGCCCTCCGTCGTTTCATATGGGTAGTCAATAGTATTCAAGCTGTGTTTGTTGGCCAAAGTCAAGGCACAGTGTTTGGTAGCTATTGGGTATTCATATGCTGCATAGATAGATGTGTTGGTTTGGGACAGTCGTATAGCCTTGTTGGCCAAAGTCAAGGGCTTGTACGGGTGGGTTCAAATTAACCTGGAGAATGACGGGTAGAACTTGACATGTGACTTATGATTTGTTGGCCAAAGTCAAGGTCATAAGAGCATGGGGCAAAAATCACATCGGGAGTTTCTAAAGAAACTGAAACTTGCCAGATATGCGCATACCTTCTGGAGTGTGATAACGTGAGCGGATTTCGTCATATTATCATGCGATGATAGTTGGATCCCGATTCCCACTGATGAGTTGGTTTACTCCTCGGGTGATCCCGGCTAATTCTTCTTTCAGGTTTGGGGAAGAATTTGACGTTACATTGGGAGGTTTTCAGATTAGATAAAGTGATAACCATTCTGATCTAGGTTAGAGTGCACGCTGAGTGTTTCTGTTCTCTCTCTCTTTGGCAGCGACCATGACCCGACCCTAGACTATGACTCAGTGACCAAGATTAACCGAACCTTCTTATAAGACTAGCTTTTGGATTGTCAGAGTTGCAGACCTCATTGCCACTCCTACTTTTACCCTTTTCTCCAGGACACCCCGTATTACTATGAACGTCCACTTCCATTAGACAAAACCATCGTATGGTTATATACGAACTCGAAGGAATTCGAGGATGGTTTCCGGTTCTGGAGAAAACGAATAGGACTATTCAGTTGTCTTTTCCTTTTACCTTCTCTCAGGTTGCGAGTACTCCTTGGTTTAGGAGTAGTACACCTATTACGCAAATTGGATAGTCTTCTTCCAAACCTTAGGCTGGTGCCGAACGGTGGGGAATGAAGAAAACCTATTAGCATAACGATGGTGTGCAGAAGGTATTAAGTTAAGACAAAGAAAGGGATTAGTAAGAGGGCAAAGTAAATTGCGATTGCTATTCACGACCAAACCAAGTATTTCTTCGCCAATCCTAAATCACCTTTGTATTTCTCTAGGACACTCCTCATCACTACGAAGATCCACAGTTTATTGGATACTCCATCGTATGGTTATATACGAACTCGAAAGGAACTTGTTCCAGTTCGGGGATAGATTCTTGTTCAGGAGAAATAGGAATAAGATTTATTCGGTTGTCTTTTATCTTCACCTTCTCTCGCATTGAGAGTGCTCCTAGGATTAGGACAGTACACCAATTATGCTTATTGGATAGTCTTCTTCCAAACCATAGGCAGGTGCCGAATGGTAGGGAAGGAAGAAAACCATCTGGCCTAAAAGGGTGTGCAGAAGGTAATGACTAAAGACATATAAAGGGATTTGGAGAGATGGAAAAGAACTATACGGTTATAGTTGTGAATCTGGATAATGGAAGAGGCATTACTAGGAATACCTGGATACCCCATCGAAACATTTCAATGTTTCAGTTTCACTGTGTACTGTTAAAAGAAGACTGATTTCCCGATTAGGCACTTGCTCCAGAGTATGTATTTACCAGGTATGATTCTCACATCTGTATGGTTTTACAGATGATGAGTGAGAGTAAGTTATTGGGAATTAGGTGATCATCCTCATTATATCGGAATTCGTTGTAATTGGTGATATTTGAGGAAGTCACCTGGGTTGTTTTCCGGACGGCAAATATTTGGTTTAGAATATCCGTTGTTATGCACCAATTTCAAATTGATATATCTGTACGTCTATTTTTATAGAGTGAGATGTACCTTTTTGAAATTATGTCTATTACATTTACCTATATCAGTGGATGGTTAGGTAAGGAGCATTTAACAGCGGTGTAATTCTTCTTAACCCTAAGTACAGTTTTCAACCTACGACACACAGGGAATGAGTTATTAGACTCAAGGGACTTATACAGAGTATTGTATGTTGTCCAGTGTCCATTAGGACAGAGGGGATGGTACTCGTACTATATTCTGTTTACTTGTCACTTCTCTAGTTCTTAGACACGTGTTTCGTAGAAACACTGGGTCCGAGTTTTGAGAAGTTATAGGTATGTGGATAAAGTAGAGAACCAGATGTTGCAAGTATCGGGATTCTTCAAGGTGATCAAAGATGTAGATACTTGTGTATGGTATTCAGTTGATAGTAATGATTAAGAGAACTTGCTTCTCTTTCAGGTTACTCATAATTGGAAGCATTCCTAAGTTGAGTAACGCGGATCGTCCTCCTTCCATTTAGTTGACATGCACTGGAGACAGATGCATGATTTGAATCTGGTTTAATTAAATCAGTGCCTCTGTTTCTGTATTGGATATAGAACAGTTCGTATCTTGACGATGTTAAGGTACGGGGAGTTGTCCGGCTTATGCTTAAAACCAGACTCTGGACAACTCAAGGCACGTTTTTGTAATGGCTGTTTGTGGGTTGACCCAGGCTATGACGAGGGTTGACTTTCTACCATCTGGAAGATCAATAGTGATATTGTTCTTGACTCGCCACAGTTTTAATAAAAATGGATTTTTTTCAGAAAACAGTAGTGGGAGTATGGTAGAACTGGAAGTGATTCCAGAACCGCAAACGATTACTGAAAATTTGATAAGAACCTAAAGATTCAATCTGATTTGACATTCCATTGGCCACTCCGCAGATATGGAGGGTAACCTCAGGCGCCCGAGAGGTACTCCAGTAGCCTCAAGGACGGTGACAGGGAGGTTCTTGTTTACCCAGACTTGCCATTGCTGTTGCTCCAGGCTGTGAGACTCGGCAAGAGGATGAGTATAGCGTCGTTCTGAACTAGCTTTAGAAATGTACGTCTATATGACTCTGCCAGAGGGTTGTCGTAGTCAGTGGGAGCAGCGGAAGCACAGTGGACAAGTGGCTTATGTCTATTTATAGACTAAAGCAGATACAGTGGAGATAGATCATCTATTTCTGATGTGACAGTCATAGGTTTGACTTCATCAGAATAGGGGATGGATCTGTTAAGAAGGTAGTAGGGTATGATGTCCTGGTATTTGATGACATACACAGAGTAGGAAGTGATATTCCTATACTACGATCGGTTATACTTTGGTTGTCACACAGTAGTTTCTCCACATAGTAATTGGATCTTATATCGTACATTCTGGTTACTAGATCTATGGTTTTAGATCTAGATTTGGGTGGTTTCCCAATCATGGTACTTAGACAGCATTCTAAGAGTATTTAGAATGGACGACTCCTGGCATGGTGGTGTACCTGCCGGTGATGGAGTCACCCTCTCTAAAGGTATCTTACAGACTAAAGGGGAGAGGGATGTGCATGATTGGCAGATCACTTGTTTAGGCAATTGAGTCAATTATGAGATGTCAAGTACCACACCAGATGTTTTTTGCAATAGATGCAATAAGATGATATTGATCCAATCCTGGAGAAACAGTCGGAAGCAGTTTTAGAACATAAGTGGATGTTCTAGGGATATGATAACGGCAGCCTCTTTTGGGAGACGGTTATCATTCCAGGCTTCCAAGGTGACCTGGATGACAGAGTGGCTGTCAGAGTTATTGTTATCCCTCTGACGAGGGGCGGTATTTTAGACAGGTGGTCCAGGCGGATACTGAGGGAGGCATGGCGCAGGATACTGATTAAGTTCAGTTGACGATACAGTCTAAGAAGTTTGGATTTGGAGTTCATTTATGAGCTAGGTCCCATCAGACATCCAGACACATTCTAAGACAGGTATTGCTCATTTTGGTTTTCTCCGCGAGCTTGAGATAAAGAGAGACATAGAAAGGAACATCAGAGCGGATCCAATCACTGAGGCTATTCCTCGAATGCAATAGTTTCGCAAACGAGCTTTGTGAGACTGACTAGTAGAGGAGTTGGGTGTTCGGTATCACACGGGCTGTGAGTATGCGACATCGTAATAATTAGCCTTGAGTGCAAGTGGGAGATTGTTGGATATAGTGCCCTCAGAGTCAATTATTGGATCACAGGAACGTGATTGCAATGATTGAGGGAGGACCTATGCCGGTAGGACAGTCTTACTCGAGATGATAGTATGCTATCTGGTTTATCTTTATCATCGTGTACTGCTTTAGGTGACCTTACTAATCACTATAGCACGTTGATAGAGCCCTTAGGATTCTTGCTTGACCACCAGCAGTATGAGGGCGATCATATACGTGGGAGCTGGGGTCTATATGCACATCATTAAAAGGTCCCTAGTCGTGGGAGTTTCGAGACAGGGCATCGATACTCTAGAGTAGACTAGTGTATACAGTCAAGACCCCGACGAGGGGCGGTGGCCGGTCTCACAAGCCACTGGTGTCAGTTGGTTCACCTATGATGTATACAGGTGCTCATTGGGTTATGAGTACACCGGATAGGACTCGCCGGGAACCTGCTAGTTGGTATTATACCTGACGTCAGATAGCAGTTCCCTGGTGACATGTGTACAGGTTAGTTCATCGACCTGAGATCGTAATTTGTCTCGTGTGAGTTCCCACTGTGCTTTGATTACTACCCTACCACGCACAAAGGAGACGTGCAAACAGGTTTTAGTTGGGTACAGTCCCGAGCCACATGGAGGCAGTGGGTAGATCTGCAGGGGTTCGTCTCTCCCGGTATTGGGGGTGAGGTCGCGCTGTGTCTAGGAGAGCCATTACACGAAGTCCTTGGCAAAGGCAGGAGATTTACTGGTAGGTATTCCAGTAGTATCTCAGGGTGTTCTGGGCTACACTCCGACACGACTTGTACCGCTTTTGGGGGTCTGACTTTTACCAACCCTCTAGGCCCGCGATGTGATGCTCATAGACGAACGGACCGGACTGTACGGATATTGTCACTGACAGGCCCAGTAGTGTGTTAGGATTAGTTCGCTCATCGATGTCCCTTTTGGTCAATAGCTGGTAGCCCGTCACGTATGGCTAATACCTCTGACGTGCTAGTGGTTAAATCCACAGCCATAGTGTTGACGAGTCTTTAGAGTCCACCACACACAGTTACTCAAGTTTCGGGCGAAACGCTGTAGAGGCCGTATGGAGATATGGCAGGGTTCGATCAGATACGTGCGGTATTGCACGGATCATGATCGGACGGTTTTTACTAGCCGGCTTTGGCTTTAGCCGGATCCTAGTATTAGATAGTGTAGATTTTGTCTCTTTGCATTTGTGTTCAGTGGGAATACAAATGCAGGCATGTATATGCAGTCGCGGGGTTTTCCTGTAATTTATTACGGGGTCAGTTTTCTGAAGTTGCCAGTTTGTATTCTGTTCTGGCCAGTTTTCCTTTGTTCCATCCCGGCCGGACTTTTCCGATGGAAGGGGGTTATTTGCAGTTGTGCAAATTATCTTTTGTGGAGGGGTTTCTTGCATTTGTGGCATTATGATAGGTTAAGCATCTTTGTTTTTTCATGATGGTTTAGCATTAATGAGATTGAATGGATTAGAAGTTGATTTGATAATGTTATCATTGCCTTTTGGATGTGATCACAATTCTACTTTTCCTACACTCACCTTCCTTCATGTTTTATTCCTTTTTCCTCCACCATTCCTTTTAGAGGGGGCCGGCCACTTCATGAGTGAGGGAGAGGTTTCATTTTGCATGAGGGAAATTTGATTATCTCATTTTTGCTTGCTACACAAAATTCTTCAACCTCACTCCAAAGTCCATTCTTGATTCCTCCATCATGGCAACTTCTATAACCCCAAGAGACAACCATTCTACACTTGTCTATAGCAAATCTTGGACGCGTCGGCTAGCAAACTTCGCGCCCGAGTTACCTCGGTCCAGAGGTGGGAGCCCGTAAAAGAACCCGGCTACGTGGTGCACTTTCCGACGAGTAGGTGACGGACGGAGATGCTGCGGGAGATCGGAGTGGAGACGAAGACCGAAGGACACGGATCGCTTGGTATACTTCTCTACCCATCTTTCTAGTTTGCTAGAGTTAGGTTAATGGCCCGATCCGGGATTTTTGTGCGTGGTGGTGCCGGTTTTCTAGTTTGAAAAGTTTTTCGTTTCCGTGTTTCCGGCATCGGATTGACGGCCGGGGCGCCGCCGTGCACTTACATGGCCCGATCCGGGTTTTATAGTGCGCGGTGGTGCCGGTTTACAAGTTTCGTAAAAGTATCGTTTCCGCATTTTGTCCTCAGATTGACGGCCGGGTCGCCGCCGTGCACTTACAATATGGAGGAGGGATGTGAGTGTAGGAAGAAAAATGGTGACCATAAGCAAAATATCTTAAGCAAATATCCATCATGCAAACAAAACCACATTAATGCAAATGGTGACTCATTTAACCTAGTCATCCATTCATTAATGCATACAATGAATCACTAATCCTAGTCACCACAACATGAAGCTTCCACTCATGACTCACCTCATGACTCATCCTCATGAAGAAAAGATAAATCCGCATTTAACCGAATGTTAAATACGGCCGATAGAAAACTGGAAACTGGAAACTTCCAAAAGCGATCCCGAAACGAATTTCAGGATAACCCCGTAACAGTATAAACATGCCCGCATTTGTATTACGACCGAATACAAATGCAACTGAGACAAAGATATTATATCTACACAGTATAATACTCGGATCCGGCTTAAACCAAAGCCTACCAGTATTATCTGCCCGAAATATGATACGTGCATAAACGCACGTGCATTTTCCGAACCCTGCCATAAAACCATATGGCCTCTACAACGTTTCGCCCGAACTTGGGAAACTGTCTGTGGGGGACTTTATTGACTCATCAACACACTGGCTCTGGGTATAACCACTAGCACATCAGAGGTACGAACTGTACGTAACGGTTGCCTATGTATTGATTGGAAGGGAAGCTCACGAGCGAACTCATCCAGAAACCCTACTGAGCCTGACAGTGACAATATATATATAGTTCGGTCCGTTCGTCTATGAGTATCGCATATCGGCCTAGGGGGCTGGTAACGTCAGACCCCCAATAGCGGTATAAGTCGTGTCAGAGAGTAGCCCAGAACACCCTGAGATACTACTGGAGTACCTACCAGTAAATCACCTGCCTCGGCCGAGGGCTTTGTGTAATGGCTCTCCTAGACACAGCGCGATCTCACCCCCAATACCGGGAGAGGCGAATCTTTTAGTTATATGTATGCCCTAGAGGCCATTACTTTACATAGGATGTATATTGTAGTGGATGCTGGGACATATATAGGGAGGACTTTCTTGCTCGACATGATAGTATGATATCTGGTTGCTCTTTACCTTAACGTGTATACTGATTGTCTCTCTGTTCCATGTTGGTAAAGCCCTTAGGATGTGTACTTGACTACCTGGACTATGACGCGGATCATACTAGTGGGGATATGGTAGTCCATAAGTACATCCTTCAAGGTACCTAGTCATGGGTGTATTGAGACGGGGCATCGATATACCAGAGTAGACTAGCGTATACATTCTCGACCCATACAGATGGGCGATGGATGATCCCATATCCATTGGTGTTTGACATCAGAGATGATATACGGGTGCTCAGTGGAGACTGGGTACACTGGACGGACTCGCCGAGAACTCCCAGATGGTATTATACCTTACGTTAGATGGCAGTTCTCTGGTGACACTGGTACAGGTTAGTCTGTAGACCCGAGATCGTCATAGAGTCTTGTGTGATTCCTACTATGCTTTGATTTCCACCTTACCACGTCCAAGAGGGCGTGCAAAACGGTGGTTTTTGGGTACAGTCCCGAATCACATGGAAGCAATGAGCGATAGGAGGGGATTCGTCTCTCCCGGTATAGGGAGTTGATGTTGCGCTGTGTTCGATTAGCTATAATTGGAAATCCCTGGCCAGGGTTGCTGAGATTTACTGGTAAGTGTTACCAGTAGTTTCTCGAACTGTTATAGACCTCATATCGACACGACTTATCGAGCTACCGGGGTCTGACGTTTACCACCCCTAGGCGAGATATGCGACATATCAGACGATCAGACCGGACTGTACGGTAAGTGTTACTGGTTGGATTCATAGGAGTGTGAGCGGGCTTGCTCGTTGATCTTCTGATCGCTCAATACCCGGATGGCCGTTACGTTTAGCAGACCGCTTGCGGCTTGTGGGTGTTTGATATGATCATCACCTGCTGCCGGCGTATTGACGAGTCTTTAGAGTCCTACACAGAGGTTTCCTGGCTCAAGCGAAATGAAATAGGAGCGCATATGAGATATGTGCGGGACCGAGAATAATGAATGTATGTGATACCGTATTCTATTCTCGCGATGAATGTATCGAATGGTTGTATGCGATATATCCTAGTTATCGAATCGAGAATTGATTCGATAAGTCGATACATTGGATATTAGTCGGTCATATGCGATGTGACCGGATCGTTAAATCAAGTGTTGATTTAATGATTTAATGTATAATTATATATTTGATATATTACTTTACATTAACTAATATTGGTTCACTTAAGATGTTTTTCTCACTTGTTTGTGCACATTGTATACGTGATATATTTTTGTGCACAAGTTTGTATCATGTTTGATGATACATACAAACTTGGGTGTATGTTTGAATTAAACCATGGTTAGTTAATTGTTAGGGTTTCATTTGCTTTATTTGTTTATTCACTTATTTATTCATTTGAGAAAGAAATAAATTGGTGGCTAAATTTGGATATTCTTTGAAGCTTCATGAAGCTTTGAATAGTTTGACCATTTTGTTTCTTACCTTAACCCTAACCATTCACTTGAACCATAGTTTATTCTTTACACTTTTTAACTCACCCATGGTTGCTAAATGATAGATATCACTCCATTTTCTTTTTGAAAATAATTCATTCTTATTCTTTCTTCTTCTTCTTCTTCAAGAAGAAAGAAAACATTTTCTTGAAATTGTCTAAGTGATGATTCCAAGTGAGAAATCCAAATCCAATGTGAACCCAGTTCCTATTTCTTCATCCTCTACCACTTGCCAAGTAGTATAGGGTGTTTTCTTCACAAGTTTCATGACTTGGTGAAGTTGGAGCTTGATCTTGAGTTGCCTCGACGTAGATCATCTTCGGCCTCGAAGTCGACGACCTAGCCTGATCATTTCTTCGACGAAACCATCGCTAGAGTCCGGGATTCGATGATCGCAGTGGAGGGACATCATCACGGAGCTATGGAAGTGGAGGACCGGATCTACAAAGGTTGTAGCCCCTTTCACTATCTAGTTAATGTTTTAGCTTGTTGTTTCGCCTATTCTCTAGTTAACGATCTAGTTTAGGGTTTCTCGGCACCGGAAAATTTTGAATTTGGCATGGTTGATACCTTGTGAGACCTCATTAGTGTGCCTAGGAACCCAACAGTGGCATCAGAGCCTAGCTAGAGCCTTAGGCGATGCGTAGACAATGTTAGAAGTCCGATCAAAACACGAAACCCTAATCCGACCCCTTCTCTGTACATTTTTCCAAAACTGGGTTTTTTCCAAATTAAAAATATGCAGAAAATTCAGCAGGGCTTTTTAGGGATTACTGTGCAGCACGTGTGCCTGATTTGACTAAAGCGCGGTGGAACCGCAGCACGAGCATGGCTCGTGCGGCGGTTCCGCGGCCATGTAGTGACATTAGCTTTTCAGTTTTGCACAGTAATTCCTATATTTTAGTTCTGTATTTTCTGGGATATTTTAACTTCTACTCAAGAGTTGAGTTTTCTGGGTTGTATTGGGGACTCGGTGTTTCGATCGGGAAGTTTAACTTCGTCTGTGTTTTTCCGGATAATTTTAGAAAATCTTGAAAAGTTCGACCGGATATAAATACCCAATTTTTCCCCTGTTGGGAAATTTCCAATTGTTGGATTTTTCCGTAGTTTAATGACGTTCTAAGTAGTGCAAGTAACACGATGGTCCCTCTAGAAGACAACAAACCTTAACTTGATTATGTGACCGTCTTGAACTGCCCTTTGAACCTTAGGGTTTGGGGCAGTACGGCGTGCCACATGTGAGGCGTTGGCTTGACCCTTCTACGGCTGGACCGTTGGTACTGAGGCATGAAGTGAATGTTTTTAAACTTATATCATGTGTTGATCTGTTTCGGGAAAACTTGGGTGTTTGATTGTTCGACCGGAAAGTTTAACATTTTCTATTTATCTGGAATGTGATACAATACTTGGAATCCATAAGTAGTTATGAGATAACTGATATGAATGTTATAAACATAGCACTTTAGTCTCACTTGATCGGTTTCCATGAAATTTTGATGCGATCAAAAGTTCGTCGCAATCACGTAGCGTACGCGGATACTCGCCGGATAAACTTAATAGTCTGCGACACCCCATAGCCCCGACCAAGTGACTGTAGGAGAACCCCGTCGCCGAAAGTATCCGTTCGGGTGTTCGCGGCAGCGGTGTTCCGCCTTGGCGCACTTCGTCGACGGCATCGGGGGTGCGGCTGTCTACTGAAGTTTGCGACAAGCATTCGATCAGGATGTCGGGAATCTTGTTGAATTGCCCGACTTGATATTGAAAAGTGTTTTCGATAATGAGACTAAAATGTGGGGTTCATAATTGTTAGGCATGCGATGTCTGAGGAATTCATTTGATTGGGCATGCGATGTCTAAAGAGGTTGCGGATTCCAACTGTTGTAGTTTTACACTTTCTTTTCTGCGACCGTAAGTGTAATATGTGATATCGCCGGTTTCGTTGCTATATGCCAATGACAATTGGGATACGCATGTTTACTTACGTTGATGACATGTGATATTATGTGTTGCTGGATATGTTATATTGGATTGTCGTGTTTGAATAGCCGGGGTTTTTTTTTATGTGAGATGTGTGTTTTTCATTTTCATTCATGTAAAAACTTGTATGTAATATTCTTTTATTGGGGCACTTCCAGGTTGCGGAAGTTGTCACCGTTTGTATATTATTTACTTTTCCGCATTAGGATAGACCCAAGGAGGAGGGCACAAGTAACCGGGTTCTAGGAGAGGGAGACCAACTCGAGGAGTCGAGTCCGGGTCTCCTAACTCTAGAATTGGTAGGGTTGCTTGCCGCTCTCGTAGGGGTCTAGGGGTGTGGGTCTGGCTATTCATCGCGACCGTGGAATCCGTGTTTTATACTGGCTCGTATTGAAAACACGGACGTCCTAGTATATCCAATGTTTCATATGTTTCTTCTGCTGCGATATCTGTGATGTGATCATTTGATATGCTGTGATGAGTACTGTATATGATATATATGATATATTATATAGACGTTACTTATGTTTTGTACTCGCGCTAGCCCTGCCCCGCTCTGTCGCTAGTTACCTAACCTAACGGTGCACGAGGGGACATCGAGGCGAATGCGGATGGCATAAGTGTACGTCGTATTTATCTGTGATGTTTAGGTGACTTAAATGATGGGACTTCATTAATGTGATTAATGAAAGAAAAGAAACCTAAGATGTTGTGGAATCGAATTTTCAAAAACAGGTAGCTACAGTTCTTGCTTTGCATCACGGTATTCCTTGTAGATGAGGAAAGGGCTGAGATCCCTTCACCGGGAGTGACCTTTTTAGAAATAACCGGCAGATGCTACACACTCGGTTTGTCTTTTGATTGCTTCTATAGTTTCTTCTTTGCACAGTGATATATATGATATATCCCGCACCTCATTCGACGAGGAAAGGGTCGACGATCCCTTCACCGGGAGTGACCCCTTTAGCAAAACTAGAAAAGCCTAAAAAATACTCCATTTTAAAATCATTTTATTCTACAACGATATCAAGTTCATTATGCAATAGGTTTTCAGAAAAACCTGTCGTAGCCCTCCGTCATTTCAGATAAGTTGTATATAGTATTTGTGCTGCATTTGTTGGCTTTCATCAAGGTGGAGTGTGCGGTAGCTATATGCTGCTTATCTGCTGCATACGATGCGATTGGATTAGGGTAGTCGTGCGGCTTTGTGGCTTTCGTCAAGGGTCGTGCGGGTGGATTTAATTCAATCAAGAAATGACGGGTTGAAATTGACTAGCGGGCTATGGTTTGTTGGCTTTCGTCAAGGTCATAGCACGTTAGGGGCAAAATTATCGGGAATTTCAAGTGTTGAAATTTGCAATGAGATTGCATACCTTCTATGAGATAGTTGGATCCCGATACCCACTGCGAGTAATTGTTACTCCTAGGAGAGTTTTACACATTACAATTAGCCGATCAAGTAAGTGTCTAGAAAGGTGTCAATGGGGTTATGCCTCTGGGAAAACGAGATTTACTTTAATTAGGTCCGTGCGAAAGCTCGGGGAACCTCCCTCAATGTACCGACACTGGCCTGGCTGAAAGATTGGCGAACTTGTAGCATGTAATTAATCCCGGCTAGTCTTTCCTTTTATGGTTTGAAGGAGGATTTGATAAAAACCAGTGGGAGCCATCCTGATTAGATAAAATAATAACCAATCTGATCTTGCAAGAGCGCACGCAGAGTGTTTTCTTCTCTCTCTCTCTAGGTAGCGACCATGTCACGCCTTAATCAAGATAATAAAACGGATGTATTGACCGAACCCGCTTGTTATACTGAGCTGGGGAACGTTGGTCCCGCTCCAACTTATAAATGTTATAAGACAGAGCAGGAAATTGGGGAATACCAGATTTCCCGTGCCGCCCAAACGAAGAAAGTGCATGATGATGCATCTTCTTCGGGTGTGTTCATTACAAAGAACTGTTTCTCAGTATCCTTTACGTCCTGGGTATTTGATACCGGATCAGGATCCCAGATATGTAATTTGTTACATAGGACTACAGAAAGGTAGAGAACTGAGAACGGGTGATGAGTTTCATGAGTCAGAAAACGGGGCAAGTGTTGCAACCAAGTCTGTTGGTCACTGTCACCCTGTATTACAAATACATTGATTCTGAACGAATGTTATTAGATACCGAACCTGATATACAAAATCATATCAGTCTCTTTATTAGTAAAGAAATGATAAAATTTTGTATTGTTGGATAATGTTTTGAACATTTCCTATATCAAAAGTTGATCGGTTCAGGCACGTTATCTAAAAGCATTGATGTTCTAAATCAAACTACAGTTCTTAGTATACGGAACACACACAAGAGGAATAGTTCAGAAATGAACGGATCCTTCTTGAGGCATTGTAGACTAGGTCATATCAATGCGACCCGACTGGCTGAAGTTACATTTAGATGCATATTTAAATTAGTTTGAATTTACATCTTGTGAAACTTGCCGGTCATGTCACAGAGATAAAATGACCATAGCTCTGTTTATTGGAAACAGAGAAAGAGTCAGTGAACTTTTGGGATTGATACATGCTGATGTATGAAAGGTCCCCTGTCTACACATGCCAAGACCGGTTCTTTGTACTTCATTACATTCTCTGATGATCTCTCAAGATTCAG
This sequence comes from Agapanthus africanus, assembly GCA_030015575.1. Lineage (NCBI taxonomy): Eukaryota > Viridiplantae > Streptophyta > Magnoliopsida > Asparagales > Amaryllidaceae > Agapanthus > Agapanthus africanus. The sequence goes on from CM057338.1 coordinate 738,512,401, forward strand.
ACAAATGTTCCTGTTGAAACACAAGTCCGAACCTTTTGAGATATTCACAGAATATAAGTTAGAAGTAGAGAACCAAAATACGGGTATAAGTATTATGTCCTTTGATGTGATCAGGGAGGAGAATACTTGAGCATGGAATTCCTGGATTATTCTAAAGGAGAATGAGATTCTCTCTCAGCATTATTCCTCCGCATACACCACAACATGTCGGTATATCTGGGCGGAGCAGATACACTCTATTTGATATGGTGTGCTCTATGATAAGTACTACTGAGTTTCCTATTTCCTTTTGGGAGTTATGCACTTAAGAAGCTGCATACCTATTGAATTGGGTTCGAATCAAATTAGTGCCTACCACTCCATATGAGATATGGTATGGGAAGAGCCTATCTCTTAAGTAAGTTAAGATTTGGGGATTGTCCGGCCTATGTCAAAAGCAAAATCCGGACAAGATCGAGGCAAGGTCAGTTCTGTAGAACTGGAAATGTTCCAGCTATACAAACTGGAGCCGATGATTTGGTAGAACCAAAGGATTCAATTGTTTCCCCGACGAACCTCAGCCTCTCTGCCGATCTGGTAGGGTTCCTTATCTGCCTGAGAGATACTTCGGTTTCTCTATGACAGTGGGAGCGAGGAATGCATCATGAGATGATGACCCAACTAGTTTCGAGCTGGCCATCAAGAGTGGGACTCTGTAAGAATGGCTGGATGCTTAGTAATCTGAGATGGAATCCTTATACACCAATAAAGTATGGACTTTGGTTGCTTTATCTGAAGGGTTAAATCCCCATCAGGAGCAAGTATATCTTGAGAAGATTACTTGGTGTAGATGGAAAAGTTGAGACTTTCAACGACTAGACTTGTTAAAGGTTTTCATCATCGACCAGGTATGGATTATGATGAAAACTTTTCTAAGTATCTATGCTTAAGTCCATCCAGATCCTACTTGCCACGGCTACATACCATGACTACGATATCTGGTGGTTGGGTGTCATGACTGCTTTTCTAAATACTGATTTAGAAGAGAACGTCTATAAGTACACAGCCAGAGAGCTTCGTAAACAGTGGGAGCAGCAGAAACGTGTGCAAGTTGCTTTACAGATTAAAGCAGGCATCGCGGAGTTGGAACGTCTGTTTTGATGTGTTAGTCAAAGAGTTTGATATCATCAAAATGGTAGATGAACCTTGTATAAACGAAAAGGTAGTAGGGAGTATGGTGGTGATCCTCGTAGAGTACGTGGATGACATACACTTGATAGGGAAGGAGTTTCCTATGCTACGCTCGGTCAATCTCTGCTTATCACAAGGATTCTCCATATAGGATCAAAGTGATACCTACTAAATCCTGGGTTTTGGATCTATGAGATAGATCTAATTGGATAATAGAATACTCAATAGTTGCAGAAAGATGATATCAATTGATCCTGGGAAGAATCACTGGAAAGGTTGAAGGATGATAAGGACGACTGAATGTCAGTCACAGGCATTGTCTTTACCCTCAGTAAAGGGACGGTATGTTGGAAGAGTTCCAAGCTAGATACCGTGGCATACTAGATGATAAAGGCTGGAAACATCGCTACTTAAGATGCTACCAAAGAGGCAGTTTGGGAGTATATTGGTTCATGAGATGAACTAGGTTCCTACCATTGTGTGACAATGGAAGTGTAGCTTTGGCCTAGGAACCCCAGTCCCATCAGTGACCCAGACGTATTCTGAGGCAGCATCACCTGATCATGGAGATAGTTGATCTCCAGGGTGATCGAGGTTAGGAGAGTAGACTCAGAGGACAACACGGGCGGATCCACTCACAAAGGCCTTTTCCCAGAGAGAGACTTCCATGGGATGGTTGAGTATGAGATACTGCAACCACTGCTACAGATGGCCCTAGTGCAAGTGGGAGATTGTTAGTTATATGTATGCCCTAGAGGCCATTACTGTACATAGGATGTATATTGTAGTGGATGCTGGGACATATATAGGGATGACTTTCTTGCTCGACATGATAGTATGCTATCTGGTTGCTCTTTACCTTAACGTGTATACTGATTTTCTCTCTGTTACATATTGGTAAAGCCCTTAGGATGTGTACTTGACTACCTGGACTATGATGCGGATCATACTAGTGGCGACATGGTAGTCCATAAGTACATCTTTCAAGGTCCCTAGTCATGGGTGTATCGAGACGGGGCATCGATATACCAGAGTAGACTAGCGTATACCTTTTCGACCCATACAGATGGGCGATGGATGATCCCATATCCATTGGTGTTTGACATCAGATATGATATACGGGTGCTCAGTGGAGACTGGGTACACTGGACGGACTCGCCGAGAACTCCCAGATGGTATTATACCTTACGTCAGATGGCAGTTCTCAGGTGACATTGGTACAGGTTAGTCTGTAGACCCGAGATCGTCATAGAGTCTTGTGTGATTCCCACTGTGCTTTGATTTCCACCTTACCACGTCCAAGAGGGCGTGCAAAACGGTGGTTTTTGGGTACAGTCCCGAATCACATGGAGGCAATGAGCGATAGGAGGGGATTCGTCTCTCCCGGTATAGAGAGTTGATGTTGCGCTGTGTTCGATTGGCTATAACCGGAAATCCCTGGCCAGGGTTGCTGAGAATTACTGGTAAGTGTTACCAGTAGTTTCTCGAACTGTTATAGACCTCATATCGACATGACTTATCGAGCTACTGGGGTCTGACGTTTACCACCCCTAGGCGAGATATGCGACATATCAGACGATCAGACCGGACTGTACGGTAAGTGTTACTGGTTGGATTCACAGGAGTGTGAGCGGGCTTGCTCGTTGATCTTCTGATCGCTCAATACCCGGGTGGCCGTTACGTTTAGCAGACCGCTTGCGGCTTGTGGGTGTTTGATATGATCATCACCTGCTGCCGGCGTATTGACGAGTCTTTAGAGTCCTACATAGAGGTTTCCTGGCTCAAGCGAAACGAAATAGGAGCGCATATGAGATATGTGCGGGACCGAGAATAATGTGTGTATGTGATACCATATTCTATTCTCGCGATGAATGTATCGAATGGTTGTATGCGATATAACCTAGTTATCGAATCGAGGATTGATTCGATAAGTCGATACATTGGATATTATTCAGTCATATGCGATGTGACCGGATCGTTAAATCAAGTGTTGATTTAATGATTTAATGTATAATTATATATTTGATATATTGCTTTACTTTAACTATTATTGGTTCACTTAAGATATTTTTCTCACTTGTTTGTGCACATTGTATATGTGATATATTTTTGTGCGCAAGTTTGTATCATGTTTGATGATACATGCAAACTTGGGTGTATGTTTGAATTAAACCATGGTTAGTTAATGGTTAGGGTTTCATTTGCTTTATTTGCTTATTCATTTATTTATTCATTTGAGAAAGAAATAAAATGGTGGCTAACTTTGGATTTTCTTTGAAGCTTCATGAAGCTTTGAATAGTTTGACCATTTTGTTTCTTTCCTTAACCCTAACCATTCACTTGAACCATAGTTTATTCTCTACACTTGTTAACTCACCCATGGTTGCTAAATGATAGATATCACTTCATTTTCTTTTTGAAAATAATTCATTCTTATTCTTTCTTCTTCTTCTTCTTCAAGAAGAAAGAAAACCTTTTCTTGAAAATGTCTAAGTGATGATTCCAAGTGAGAAATCCAAATCCAAAGTGAACCCAGTTCCTATTTCTTCATCCTCTACCACTTGCCAAGTAGTATAGGGTGTTTTCTTCACAAGTTTCATGACTTGGTGAAGTTGGAGCTTGATCTTGAGTTGCCTCGATGTAGATCATCTTCGGCCTCGAAGTTAATGACCTAGCCCGATCATTTCTTCGACGAAACCATCGCTAGAGTCCGGGATCCGATGATCGCAGCGGAGGGACATCATCACGGAGCTATGGAAGTGGAGGACCGGATCTACAAAGGTTGTAGCCCCTTTCACTATCTAGTTAAGGTTTTAGCTTGTTGTTTCGCCTATTCTCTAGTTAACGATCTAGTTTAGGGTTTCTCGGCACCGGAACATTTTGAATTTGGCATGGTTGATGCCTTGTGAGACCTCATTAGTGTGCCTAGGAACCCAACAGAATCCCCTGCCGATCCGCTCACTTGCCTCCAAGTGGCTCGGGACTGTACCCCAAAAAGACCTGTTTGCACGACTCCTTTGAGCCGTGGTAGGGTGGAAGTCAAAGCACACTGGGAACTCACACGAGACAAATGACGACCTCAGGTCGAAGAACTAACCTGTACACATGTCACCAGGGAACTGCTATCGACGCTAGGTATAATACCAACTAGCAGATTCCCGGCGAGTCCTGTCCGGTGTACTCATAACCCAATGAGCACCTGTATACATCTTAGGTGAACCAACTGACACCAATGGCTTGTGAGACCGGCCACCGCCCCTCGTCGGGGTCTCGACTGTATACACTAGTCTACTCTGGAGTATCGATGCCCTGTCTCGAAACTCCTACGACTAGGGACACTTTAAGGATGTGCTTATAGACCCCAGCTCCCACGTATATGATCGCCATCATACTGTTGGCAGTCAAGCAAGAATCCTATGGGCTCTATCAACATGCAATAGTGAACTAAAGCATGTATACGATGATAAAGACAAACCGGATAGCATACTATCATCTCGAGCAAGACTGTCATATTGGTATAGGTCCTGCCTCAATCATTGCAATCACGTACCTGCGATCCAATAATTGAATTTGAGGGCACTATCTCCAACAATCTCCCACTTGCACTTAAGGCTAATTATTGCGATGTCACATACTCACAACCTGTGTGATACCGAACATCCAACTCCTCTACTAATCAGTTTCACAAAGCTCGTTTGTAAAACTATTGTGTTCGAGAAATAGCCTTAGTGAGTGGATCCGCCCTGATGTTTCTTTCTATGTTTCTCTTAATCTCAAGTTCGCGGAGAATGCCATCTCCCGAATCGAGTAATACCTGTCTTAGAATATGTCTGGATATCTGATGGGATCTAGTTCATAAATGAACTCTAAATCCAAACTTCTTAGACTGTATAGACAACTGAAACTAATCAGTGTCCAGCACTATGCCTCCCACAATATTCTTTTGGACCACCTGTCTATAATACTGTCTCTCGTCAGAGGGAAAACTATAACTCTGACAATCACTTTGTCATCCATGTCTCCTTTGAAGCCTGGAATGATAACCGTCTCCCTGAGGAGGCTGCCGTCATCAAATCCGTAGAACATGCACTTATGTTCTAAAACTGCTTCCTTATGTTTCTTCAGGATTGGATTAATATAAACTTATCACACCTAGTGCATAAATAACATCTGGTTTGGTACTTGACATCTCATGATTGACTCAATTGCCTAAACAAGTGATCTGCCAATCATGCACATCCCTCTCTCCTTTAGTCTATAAGACACCTTTAGAGAGGGTGACTCCATCATCTGCAGGTACACCACCTTGCCAGGAGTCATCTATTCTAAATACCATTAGAATACTGTCAAAATACCTAAATTGGGAAACTACCCAATTCTAGATCTAAAACCATAGATCTAGGAATCAGAATGTCTGATATTATATCCATGTCCTGTGTGAAGAAACAACTGTGTGACTACCACAATACAACCGATCGTAGTTTAGGAATTTTACTTCCTAATCTGTGTATGTCATCCAAATACCAGGACATCACACCCTACTACTTTCTTAATAGATCCATCCCCTATTCTGATGAAGTCAAAGCCATGACTGTTACATCAAAATTAGATGATCTTATCTCCGCTATATTTGCTCAAGCCTATAAATAGACATAAGCTACTTGCCCACTATGCTTCCGCTGCTACCACTGACTACGACAACCCTCTGGCAGAATAATATATACGTGTACTTCTAAAACTAGTTTAGAACGACGCTATACATATTCTCCTGCCGGGTCTCATAGTCTGGAACAACAGTAGTGTCAAGTCTGGGTAAACAAGAACCTCCCTGTCACCGTTCTAGAGGGTACCGGAGTACCTCTCGGGTGTCTGAGGTTACCCACCATGTCTGCGAAGTGGCTAATGGAATGTCAAATCTGATTGAATATATAGGTCCTATTAAATTTTCCGTAATCGTTTGCGGTTCTGGAATCACTTCCAGTTCTACCATACTCCAACTACTGTTTTTTGAAAAAATCCATTTTACTTAAAACTGTGGCGAGTTAAGAACAATATCACTATTGATCTTCCAGATGGTAGAAAGTCAACCCTCGTCAAAGCCAGGGTCAACCCACAAACTGCCATTACAGAAACGTGCCTTGAGTTATCCAGTGTTTGGTTTTAAGCATAAGCTGGACAACTCCCCTTACCTTAACATCGTTAAGATATGAAGCATTCTATATCCAATATAGAAACTTTGGCACTTATTTAATTGGAACCAGATTCAAATCATGCAGCTGTCTCCAGTGCATATCATCTTAATGAAGAGAGGCTAATCAGTATTACTTAACTTAGGAATACATCCAATTATGAGTAACCTGAAAGAGAAACAAGTTTCTCAAAACCGTTACTATCAACTGAATACCAATCATAAGAATCTACATCTTCGATTTCTTTGAAGAATCCTGATACTTGCGACACCTGGTTCTCTACTTTATTCTTATACCTATAACTTCTCAAAACTTAGACATTGTATTTCAACGAAACACTAGTCTAAAAACTAGAGAAGTCAAAAGTAAACAGAACATAGTACGGGGACCAACCCCTTTGTCCTGATGGACACTGGACAACATACAATACTCTGTATAAGTCTACTGAGTTGAATAACTCAAAACCTGTGTGTCGTAGGTTGAAAACTGTACCCAGGCGACTTCCTCAAATATCACCAATTACAACGAATTCCGATATAACGAGGATGGTCACTTAATTCCCAATAACTTACTCACACTCATCATCTGTAAAAACCATACAGATGTGAGAATCATACCTGGTAAATACATACCCTCGAGTAAGTATGTAATCGGGAAATCAGTTTTCCTTTAACAATGTACTGAAACATGAAAATGTTTTGTAGAGGTATTCTGGTATTCCTAGTAATGCCTCTTCCATAATCCAATTCATGACTTTAACCGTATTTTTCATTGTCATCTTTCCAAATCCCTTTATTTGTCTTTATTCATTATCTTCTGTACACCCCTTAGGCTAAGTTGTTTTCTTCCTTCCCTACCATTCGGCACCAGCCTATGGTTTGGAAGAAGACTATCCAGTAAGCATAATAGGTGTACTCTCCTAAACCAAGGAGTACTCGCAACTAGAGAGAAGGTGATGATAAAAGACAACTGAATAATACCTTATTCTATTAAAGGTGAAATAGGAGTGGCGATGAAGTACGTGGTTTGGTCGTGAATGATAACAGTCGTAATTTACTTTGCCCTCTTTCTAATCCCTTTATTTTTGTCTTTACATATTACATTCTGCACACCCTACTTAGGCTAATTGGTTTTCTTCATTCCCTAACTTTCGACACCTGCCTATGGTTTGGAATAAGACTATCCAATAAGCGTAATAGGTGTACTCTCCTAAACTATGGATCCCTCGCAACTTGAGAGAAGGTGATGATAAAAGACAACTGAATAATACCTTATTCTATTTCTCCTGAACCTGGATCCATCCTCGAAGAAGTCCCTTCGAGTTCGTATATAACCATACGATGGATCTATCCAATGGAAGTGGATGTCCGTAGTAATACGGGGTGTTCTGAGAAATACAAAGGGTAAAAAAAGGAGCGGCAATGACTTATGCAACTCGGACAATCCAAAAGTCAGTATTTTAAGAAGGTTCGGTCAACTTGGTCACCGAGTCATAGTCTAGGGTCGGTCAAAGGTCACTGCCAAAGAGAGAGAGAGAGAAAAGAAACACTCTGCGTGCACTCTAACCTAGATCAGAATGGTTATCACTTTATCTAATCAGGAAACCTCCCACTGTAATCTCAAATTCTCCTCCAAACCTGAAAGAAGAATTAGTCGGGATTACCCGAAGAGTAAACCAACTCATCAGTGAGAATCGGGATCCAACTATCATCGCATGATAACTTGATGGAAGCCACTCAAGTTATCACACTCCAGAAGGTATGCGCATGCTTGGCAAGTTTGCTGTATGTTTGAAACTCCCGATGTTATTTTTGCCCCATGCTCTTATGACCTTGACGAAAGGCAACAAATCATAAGTCACATGTCAAGTTCTACCCGTCATTATCCAGGTTAATTTGAACCCACCCGTACATACCCTTGACGAAAGCCAACAAGGTAATACGACTGTCCCAAACCAACACATCTATCTATGCTACAAATGAATACCCAGCAGCTACCAAACACTATGCCTTGACGAAAGCCAACAAACATAGCTTGAATACTACTGACCATCCATAAGATACGACGGAAGGCTATGACTGGTTTTTGGCGAAAATCCTTTAACGTAATGAACTTGATCTCTTTGAAGGAACGTGATAGCTTTTTATAAAAATATAATGGCGAAAACTTTTGCTAAAGAGGTCACTCCCGGTGAAGGGATCTCGGCTATTTCCTCGTGGAAGGAGATGCTGGATATTCCAACTGAATACCGCGATGCAAAGCAACTTATAATCGACTATATTGAAGTTATTACCCTGACGCAAACTTCTACCCAAGGGGTCTCTCCAGGTGAAGGGATATCAGCCCTTGCCTCGTCGAATGAGGTGCAGGATATTCCAACCGAATATCACTATGCAACAAAAAGAAACGTCTTCGTAATAACACCTTTTAAATTGTTCCAACAACATCAAATATAGGTTTGTTTTATCTTGCATTGATAAGAATCAACGCTGTCTCATCAATCAATCACACCAGAAAAGAACGAAAAATAAAATGTACGTATATACCATCCGCATTCGTCACTGGGTCCCGTCATCACCCGTTAGGTTACTTAACTAACGACAGAGCGGGGACTGGACTAGCGCGGGTGTAAAACATATACAATATCTAATAGTATATATACTAATATACAATAATCGCTCCAGGCGAGATAATATGCAACATTACAGAAAAGTAATAAGCATCACGGAACAATACAGATAATCTGGGATCCCCGGGTTTCACAGAGTCGCTACTGAAACCCGACGTTCCCCTGGTCGTGTGGATAGCCTGTGCAATGAAACCTAGACCCCTACGGGTGCAGCAAGTTACCCTCCAAAACCTGAAGCGAGGCAGCCCCCTACAGCATAGTGAATGTACCACCCGACACTTCACGGAATCCGGTAACTCGAGCACCCCTCCTTAGGTCAACCGGTACCCCCTACGAGTGCGGCGAATAGTCTGCCAATTCTAGAGTGAGGTCCCTCCGCCTCTCAAAGCCATGAGATATGGACCCGTTGCCCTCCAGAACCCGGCAATCCGTGCACTCCGTCGCGGGGTAATCCTAGTACAGAAAAGAAAATATATACAACGGGTACAACGACCTCAGCCCGGTCGTGTCCCAAAAGAATATTATACAAACAGGCAGTGACGACAGTCCACATGTTGGACGCTCTCCCCGCAATATCAAATGTACAAATAAATCCAAACAGCACTACCATTTCACACTGCTATCCACCACGACATATCCGCAACATCACAACACATCACAGAACATCAACGCGAATGTTACGTTTGTTAGTTATATGTATGCCCTAGAGGCCATTATTGTACATAGGATGTATATTGTAGTGGATGCTGGGACATATATAGGGAGGACTTTCTTGCTCGACATGATAGTATGCTATTTGGTTGCACTTTACCTTAACGTGTATACTGATTGTCTCTTTGTTACATGTTGGTAAAGCTCTTAGGATGTGTACTTGACTACCTGGACTATGATGCAGATCATACTAGTGGGGACATGGTAGTCCATAAGTACATCCTTCAAAGTCCCTAGTCGTGGGTTTATCGAGACGGGGCATCGATATACCAGAGTAGACTAGCGTATACCTTCTCGACCCATACAGATAGGCGATGGATGATCCCATATCCATTGGTGTTTGACATCAGAGATGATATACGGGTGCTCAGTGGAGACTGGGTACACTGGACGGACATGCCGAGAACTCCCAGATGGTATTATACCTTACGTCAGATGGCAGTTCTCTGGTGACACTGGTACAGGTTAGTCTGTAGACCCGAGATCGTCATAGAGTCTTGTGTGATTCCCACTGTGCTTTGATTTCCACCTTACCACGTCCAAGAGGGCATGCAAAACGGTGGTTTTTGGGTACAGTCCCGAATCACATGGAGGCAATGAGCGATAGGAGGGGATTCGTCTCTCCCGGTATAGGGAGTTGATGTTGCGCTGTGTTCGATTGGCTATAACCGGAAATCCCTGGCCAGGGTTGCTGAGATTTACTGGTAAGTGTTACCAGTAGTTTCTCGAACTGTTATAGACCTCATATTGACACGACTTATCGAGCTACTGGGGTCTGACGTTTACCACCCCTAGGCAAGATATGCGACATATCAGACGATTAGACCGGACTGTACGGTAAGTGTTACTGGTTGGATTCACAAGAGTGTGAGAGGGCTTGCTCGTTGATCTTATGATCGCTCAATACCCGGGTGGCCGTTACGTTTAGCAGACCTCTTGCGGCTTGTGGGTGCTTGATATGATCATCATCTGCTGCCGGCGTATTGACGAGTCTTTAGAGTCCTACACAGAGGTTTCCTGGCTCAAACGAAACGAAATAGGAGCGCATATAAGATATGTGCGGGACCGAGAATAATGCGTGTATGTGATACCGTATTCTATTCTCGCGATGAATGTATCGATTGGTTGTATGCGATATAACCTAGTTATCGAATTAAGGATTGATTCGATAAGTCGATACATTGGATATTAGTCGGTCATATGCGATATGACCGGATCGTTAAATCAAGTGTTGATTTAATGATTTGATGTATAATTATATATTTGATATATTACTTTACATTAACTAATATTGGTTCACTTAAGATGTTTTTCTCACTTGTTTGTGCACATTGTATATGTGATATATTTTTGTGCACAAGATTGTATCATGTTTGATGATGCATGCAAACTTGCGTGTATGTTTGAATTAAACCATGTTTACTAAATGGTTAGGGTTTCATTTCATTTGCTTTATTTACTTATTCATTTATTTATTTATTCATTTTGGTAAGAAATCAAATGGTGACTTTATTTGGTTTTCACTTGAAGCTTCATGAAGCTTTGAAAGTCAAACAATTTTGTTTCTTTCCTAAACCCTAACCCTTTAACTAAACCCTAGTTCATTCTCTACACTTTACCATGGTTGATAAAATGATAAGAATGACTTCATTTCCATTGATTCATTATTCTTATCATATTCTTTTTCTTCTTCTTCTTCTTCTTCTTCTTCTTCTTCTTCAAGAAGAAAGAAGCTTGCTAGTTTCAATGGTGACTTGAGAAAAAGAGTGAGAAATCCAATTCTAAAGTGAACCCACTTCCTATTTCTTCATCCTCTACTACTTGCCAAGTAGTATAGGGTGTTTTCTTCACAAGTTTCTTGACTTGGTGAAGTTGGAGCTTGATCTTGAGTTGCCTCGACGTAGATCATCTTCGGCATCGAAGTCGACGACCTAGCCCGATCATTTCTTCGACGAAACCATCGCTAGAGTCCGGGATCCGATGATCGCAGCGGAGGGACATCATCATGGAGCTAAGGAAGTAGAGGACAGGATCTACAAAGGTTGTAGCCCCTTTCACTTAGTGTAAATGTGATTTACTTTCATGTAGTTTCGCCTAATCTCTAGTTAACGATCTAGCTTAGGGTTTCTCGGCATAGAAAAGTTTGATTTTGGCATGGTTGATGCCTTGTGAGACCTCTTGGGTGTGCCTATGAACCTTACAGTGGTATCAGAGCCTAGCTAGAGCCTTAGGCGAAGTGTAGACGGTGTTAGAAATCCAAACGAAACACGAAACCCTAATTCATACCCCTCTCTGTCCAATTTTTGAAAATGTGGATTTTTCTATATTAAAAATATGCAGAAAAATCAGCAGGGTTTTCTAGGAGTTACTGTGCAAAACGAGCTTCTAAATCGACCAAGTCGTTGCGGAACCGCGGCAAAAGCATGGATATTGCGGCGGTTCCGTGGCCGTACGGTCGCCTCTGTCATCCAATTCTGCACAGTAATGTCCATTATAGTTTCCTGACTTTTCTGGGAATTTTTAATGTTTACTCAAGAGTTGTGTTTTCTGGGTTGTATTGGGGACTCAGTGTTTCCGGATAATTTTTGAATATGTTGAAAAGTTCGACCGGATATAAATACCCAATTTTTCCCCTGTTGGGAAATTTCTAAGTGTTGGATCTTTCCGTAGTTTAATGACGTTCTAAGTAGTGCAAGTAACGCGATGGTCCCTCTAGAAGACAACAAACCTTAACTCGATTATGTGACCGTCTTGAACTGCCCTTTGAACCTTAGGGTTTGGGGCAGTACGGCTTGCCACATGTGAGGCGTTGGCTTGACCCTTCTACAGCTGGACCGTTGGTACTTAGGCATGAACTGGATGTTATTAAACTTATTTCATGTGTTGAGCTGTTTCGGGAAAATTTGGGTGTTTGAATGTTCGATCGGAAAGTTTAACATTTTCTATTTATCTGGAATGGGATACAATAATTGGAATTCACAAGTAGTTATGAGATAACTGAATGAATGTTATAAATCTAGCACTTTAGTCTCACTTGATCGGTTGCCACGGAATTTTGATGCGATCAAAAGTCCGTCGCAATCACGTAGCGTACGCGGATACTCGCCGGGTAAACTTAATAGACAGCCTCACCCCATAGCCCCGACCAAGTGACTGTAGGAGAACCCCGTCGCCGAAAGCATCCGTACGGGTGCTCGCGGCAGCGGTGTTCCGCCTTGGTGCACTTCGTCGACGGCATCGGGGGTGCGGCCGTCTACTGAAGTTTGCGACGAGCATTCGATCAGGATTTCGGGAATCTTGTTGAATTGCCCGACTTGATATTGAAAAGAGTTTTCGATAATGAGACTAAAATGCGGGGTTTATAATTGTTAGGCATGCGATGTCTAAGGAATTCATTTGATTAGGCATGCGATGTCTATGCAGGTTGCGGATTCCAACTGTTGTAGTTTTACACTTTGTTTTCTGTGACCGTAAGTGTAATATGTGATATCGCCGGTTTCGTTGCTATATGTCAACGACAATTTGGATGCGCATATTTACTTACGTTGATGACATGTGATGTTATGTGTTGCTGGATATGTTATATTGGATCGTCGTGTTTGAATAGCCGGGGGGGTTTATGTGAGATGAGTGTTTTTCATTTTCATTCATGTAAAAACGTGTATGTAATATTCTTTTATTGGGGAACTTCCAGGTTGCGGAAGATGTCACCTTTTGTATATTATTTACTTTTCCGCACTAGGATAGACCCAAGGAGGGGAGCACAAGTAACCGGGTTCTAGGGTCCAGTGGGAGACCAACTCGAGGAGTCGAGTCCGGGTCTCCTAACTCTAGAATTGGTAGGGTTGCTTGCCGCTCTCGTAGGGGTCTAGGGGTGTGGGTTTGGCTATTCATCGCGACCGTGGAATCCGTGTTTTATACTGGCTCGTATTGAAAACACGGACGTCCTAGTATATCCAATATTTCATATGTTTCTTCTGCTGCGATATCTGTGATGTGATCATTTGATATGCTGTGATGGATACTGTATATAGTATATATGATATATTATAGGCGTTACTTATGTTTTACACCCGCGCTAGCCCTGCCCCGCTCTGTCGTTAGTCACCTAACCTAACGGTGCACGAGAGGACATCGAGACGAATGCGGATGGCATAAGTATACGTCGTATGTATCTGTGATGTTTAGGTGGATTTAAATGATGGGACTTCATTAATGTGATTAATGAAAGAAAAGAAACCTAAGATGTTGTGGAATCGAATTTTTCAAAAACAGGTAGCTACAGTTCTTGCTTTGCATCGCGGTGTTCCTTGTAGAACATTCTGCACCTTATTCGATAAGGAAAGGACCGAGATTCCTTCACCGGGAGTGACTCCTTTAGCAATAACTGGCAGATGCTACAACCCTCGGTTTGTCTTTTGATTGCTTCTATAGTTTCTGCTTTGCACAGTGATATATATGATATATCCCGCACCTCATTCGACAAGGAAAGGGCCGACGATCCCTTCACCGGGAGTGACCCCTTTAGCAAAACTAGAAAAGCCTCAAAATCACTCCATTTTAAAATCATTTGATTCTACATCGATATCAAGTTCATTACGCAATAGGTTTTCAGAAAAACCTGTAGTAGCCTTCCTTCATTTCAGATAAGTACTATTTAGTATTCGTGCTGCGGTAGTTTGGCATGCGTCAAGGCGTAGTGTACGGTAGCTAACTAGTGCTTATCTGCCTGCATACGATGCGATTGGATTAGGGTATTCGCACGGCGTTGTTTGGCATGCGTCAATGGTCGTGCGGGTGGGTTTAATTCAACCAAGAAATGTACGGGTTGAACTTGGCTAGCGGACTATGGGTTGTTTGGCATGCGTCAAGGTCATAGCACGCTAGGGGCAAAATATTATCGGGAATTTCAAGTGTTGAAATTTGCAATGAGATTGCATACCTTCTTTGAGATAGTTGGATCCCGATACCCACTGCGAGTAATTGTTACTCCTGGGAGAGTTTTACACAATATAATTAGCCGATCAAGTAGGTGTCTAGAAAGGTGTCAACTGGGTTACGCCTCTGGGAAAACGAGGTTTACATTAATTAGGTTCGTGCGAAAGCACGGGGAACCTCCCTCAAAGTACCGACACTGGCCTGGCTGAAAGATTGGCGAACTTGTAGAGTGTAATTAATCCCGGCTAGTCTTTCCTTTTAGGGTTTGAAGGAAGATTTGATAAAAACAGTGGGAGCCATCCTGATTAGATAAAATAATAACCAATCTGATCTTGCAAGAGCGCACGCAGAGTGTTTTCTTCTCTCTCTCTCCAGGTAGCGACCATGTCACGCCTTAATCAAGATAATAAAACGGATGTATTGACCGAACCCGCTTGTTATACTGAGCTGGGGAACATTGGTCCCACTCCAACTTATAATTGTTATAAGACCGAGCAGGAAATTGGGGAATACCAGATTTCCCGTGCCACCCAAACGAAAAAAGTGCATGATGATGCATCTCCTTCGGGTGTGTTCATTATACAGAACTGTTTCTCAGTATCCTCTGCGTCCTGGGTATCTGATACCGGATCAGGATCCCGCATATGTAATTTGTTACATGGGCTACAGATAGGTAAAGAACTGAAAACGGGTGATAAGTTTCATGAGACAGAAAACGGGGCAAGTGTTGCAGCCAAGTCTGTTGGTCACTGTCACCCTGTATTACCAATACATTAATTCTGAACAAATTCTATTAGATACCGAACCTGATATACAAAATCATATCAGTCTCTTTATTAAGAAAGAAAGGATATAATTTTGTATTGTTGGATAATGTTTTGAACATTTCCTATATCAAAAGTTGATCGGTTCAGGAACGTTATCTAAAAGCATTGATGTTCTAAATCAAACTATAGTTCTTAGTATACGGAACATACACAAAAGGAAGAGTTTAGAAATGAACGATTCCTTCTTGAGGTATTGTAGACTAGGTCAGATCAATGTGACCCAACCAGCTAAAGTTACATTTAGATGCATATTTAAATCAGTTTGAATTTACATCTTATGAAACTTGCCAGTCATATCACAAAGATAAGATGACCATAGCTCTGTTTACTGGAAACAGAGAAAGAGTTAGTGAACTCTTGGGATTGATACATGTTGATGTATGTAAGGTCCCCTGTCTACACATGCCAAGACTGGTTCTTTGTACTTCATTACATTCTCTGATGATCTCTCAAGATTCAGACATATGTTCCTGTTGAAACACAAGTCCGAAGCTTTTGAGATATTCACAGAATATAAGTTAGAAGTAGAGAACCAAAAATATGGGTATAAGTATTATGTCCTTTGATGTGATCGAGGAGGAGAATAATTGAGCACGGAAATCATGGACTATTCTAAAGGAGAATGAGATTCTCTCTCAGCATTACTCCTCCGAATACACCACAGCACAATGTTGTATCGGGGCGGAGCAATCACACCCTATATGATATGGTGCGCTCTATGATGAGTACTACTGAGTTTCCTATTTCCTTTTTGGGAGTTATACACTTATGAAGTTGCATACCTATTGAATAGGGTTCAAATCAAAACAGTTGCCTACCGCTTCATATGTGATATGGAAAGGGAAGAGCCCATATCTTAAGTTTGTTAAGATTTGGGATTGTCCGGCCTATGCCTAAAAGCAAAATCCGGACAAGATCGAGGCAAGGTCAGTTCTGTGGAACTGGAAAGGTTCCAGCTATACAAAACTACAGCAGATGATTTGGTAGAACCAAAGGATTTAATTGTTTCCAACGAACCTCAGCCTCTCCGCCGATCTAGTAGGGTTCCTCATCCGCCTGAGAGATACTTCGGTTTTTTGATGACAGTGGGAGCGAGGAATGCAACATAAGATGATGACCCAATTAGTTTCGAGCTGGCCATCAAGAGTAGGACTCTGTAAGAATGGATGGATGCTTAGCGATCTGAGATGGAATCCTTATACACCAACAAAGTATGGACTTTAGTTGCTATATCCGAAAGGTTAAATCCCCATCAGGAGCAAGTATATCTTGAGAAGATTACTTGGTGTAGATGGAAAAGTTGAGACTTTCGAAGCTAGACTTGTTAAAGGTTTTCGTCATCAACCAGGCGTGGAAAATGATGAAACCTTTTCCATTAGCTATGCTTAAGTCCATCCAGATCTACTTGCCACGGCTACATACCATGACTACGATATCTGGTGGTTGGGTGCCATGACTGCTTTTCTAAGTGATGTTTTAGAAGAGTGCGTCTATAAGTACACAGCCAGAGGGCCTCGTAGACAGTGGGAGCAGCGGAAACGCGTGCAAGATGTTTTATGTGATAAAGCAGGCATCGCGGAGTTGGAACGTCTGTTTTGATGTATTAGTCAAAGAGTTTTACATCATCAAAATGGTCGATGAACCTTGTATAAACAAAAGGGTAGTAGGGAGTATGGTGGTGATCCTCGTAGAGTACGTGGATGACATACTCTTGATAAGAAAGGAGTTTCATATGCTACGCTCGGTCAATCTCCGCTTATCACAATGATTCTCCATATAGGATTAAAATGATACTTATTAAATCCTGGGTTTTGGATCTATGAGATAGATCTAATTGGATGTTAGGATACTCACTAGTTGTAGTGAGATGGTATCAATTGATCCTGGGGAGAATTACTGGAAAGGTTCCAGGGTGATAAAGACGACTGAATATCAGTCACAGGCATTGTCTTTACCCTTAGTAAAGGGACGGTATGTTGGAAGAGTTCCTAGCTAGATACCGTGGCATACTAGACGATAAAGGCTGGATACATCGCTACTTAAGATGCTACCAAAGAGGCAGTTTGGGTGTATATTGGTTCATGAGATGAACTAGGTTCCTACCATTGTGTAACAATGGAAGTGTGGCTTTGGCCTAGGAACCCCGGTCCCATCAGTGACCCAGACATATTCTGAGGCAGCATCACCTGATCATGGAGATAGTTGATCTCCAGGGGATCAGGGTTAGGAGAGTAGACTCAGAGGAAAACACGGCGGATCCACTCACAAAGGCCTTTTCCCAGAGAGAGACTTTCATGGGTTGGTTGAGTATGAGATACTGCAACCACTGCTACAGATGGCCCTAGTGCAAGTAGGAGATTGTTAGTTATATGTATGCCCTAGAGGCCATTACTGTACATAGGATGTATATTGTAGTGGATGCTGGGACATATATAGGGAGGACTTTCTTGCTCGACATGATAGTATGCTATCAGGTTGCACTTTACCTTAACGTGTATACTGATTGTCTCTCTGTTACATGTTGGTAAAGCCATTAGGATGTGTACTTGACTACCTGGACTATGATGCAGATCATACTAGTGGGGACATGGTAGTCCATAAGTACATCCTTCAAAGTCCCTAGTCGTGGGTGTATCGAGACGGGGCATCGATATACCAGAGTAGACTAGCGTATACCTTCTCGACCCATACAGATGGGCGATGGATGATCCCATATCCATTGGTGTTTGACATCAGAGATGATATACGGGTGCTCAGTGGAGACTGGGTACACTGGACGGACTCGCCGAGAACTCCCAGATGGTATTATACCTTACGTCAGATGGCAGTTCTCTGGTGACACTGGTACAGGTTAGTCTGTAGACCCGAGATCGTCATAGAGTCTTGTGTGATTCCCACTGTGCTTTGATTTCCACCTTACCACGTCCAAGAGGGCGTGCAAAACGGTGGTTTTTGGATACAGTCCCGAATCACATGGAGGTAATGAGCGATAGGAGGGGATTCTTCTCTCCCGGTATAGGGAGTTGATGTTGCGCTGCGTTCGATTGGCTATAACCGGAAATCCCTAGCCAGGGTTGCTGAGATTTACTGGTAAGTGTTACCAGTAGTTTCTCAAACTATTATAGACCTCATATCGACACGACTTATCGAGCTACTGGGGTCTGACGTTTACCACCCCTAGGCAAGATATGCGACATATCAGACGATCAGAACGGACTATACGGTAAGTGTTACTGGTTGGATTCACAGGAGTGTGAGCGGGCTTGCTCGTCGATCTTCTGATCGCTCAATACCCGGGTGGCCGTTACGTTTAGCAGACCGCTTGCGGCTTGTGGGTGCTTGATATGATCATTATTTGCTGCCGGCGTATTGATGAGTCTTTAGAGTCCTACACAGAGGTTTCCTGGCTCAAGCGAAACGAAATAGGAGCGCATATGAGATATGTGCGGGACCGAGAATAATGCGTGTATATGATACCGTATTCTATTCTCACGATGAATGTATCGATTGGTTGTATGCGATATAACCTAGTTATCGAATCAAGGATTGATTCGATAAGTCGATACATTGGATATTAGTCGGTCATATGCGATATGACCGGATCGTTAAATCAAGTGTTGATTTAATGATTTGATGTATAATTATATATTTGATATATTACTTTACATTAACTAATATTGGTTCACTTAAGATGTTTTTCTCACTTTTTTGTGCACATTGTATATGTGATATATTTTTGTGCACAAGATTGTATCATGTTTGATGATGCATGCAAACTTGAGTGTATGTTTGAATTAAATCATGTTTAGTAAATGGTTAGGGTTTCATTTCATTTTCTTTATTTACTTATTCATTTATTTATTTATTCATTTTGGTAAGAAATCAAATGGTGACTTTATTTGGTTTTCACTTGAAGCTTCATGAAGCTTTGAAAGTCAAACCATTTTGTTTCTTTCCTAAACCCTAACCCTTTAACTAAACCCTAGTTCATTCTCTACACTTTACCATGGTTGCTAAAATGATAAGAATGACTTCATTTCCATTGATTCATTATTCTTATCATATTCTTTTTCTTCTTCAAGAAGAAAGAAGCTTGCTAGCTTCAATGGTGACTTGAGAAAAAGAGTGAGAAATCCAATTCTAAAGTAAACCCACTTCCTATTTCTTCATCCTCTACCACTTGCCAAGTAGTATAGGGTGTTTTCTTCACAAGTTTCTTGACTTGGTGAAGTTGGAGCTTGATCTTGAGTTGCCTCGACGTAGATCATCTTCGGCATCGAAGTCGACGACCTAGCCCGATCATTTCTTCGACGAAACCATCGCTAGAGTCCGGGATCCGATGATCGCAGCGGAGGGACATCATCATGGAGCTAAGGAAGTGGAGGACCTGATCTACAAAGGTTGTAGCCCCTTTCACTTAGTGTAAATGTGATTTACTTTCATGTAGTTTCGCCTAATCTCTAGTTAACGATCTAGCTTTGGGTTTCTCGGCATAGAAAAGTTTGATTTTGGCATGGTTGATGCCTTGTGAGACCTCTTGGGTGTGCCTAGGAACCCTACAACGTTCGCAAACCCGTCTAAAAGAACTATAGCAATTAGACGCGGTTTACCGCTCGAATGACATTCACGGTCGGAGATATAATGTAAATACTGCATACTAACAAGTTTAAAATTTCGATCGACAAAACATCCCGAAGTGGGCCCTACGTAAATCTGCAATACAGTAAAAAAATATGGGCCTAAAAGAAATATTCCAGAAACTACAATTCACTGTGTAGAACATATTGTAGAAATTTGGAGCATTGATCCCACAATCTCGTGGCGGATCCATGGCCAAACCCTGGTTTGGGCCGCGGATCCGCGGTGGAACAGTGAGATCACTTGAGCAAATTTCACCAGTGTTCTACTAAAAGCCTGCACGAATTTCTATGATGCTCAAAATAATTTTTAGACCAGATTTAAAATCGACAGAAACATTGTACAGAAAAATTGTAGTTTTCGAAAATCCGTTAGATCGATGTTTTAAACGTGTTAGCACAAGTTAGTAAAGCTTAATGGCGAGGCTCCGATACCACTGTAAGTCCACGGTAGCTCTCCGGCCGTCTAACAGACGCCAAATATGGAACAAAAACTTTTACAACTGGCGCTATCGCGTACTATAACCCGGATCTACCATTAAAGCAAAACTAACAAACTACAAAGTGGGTAGAAATGTTATACCGAACAATCCGAGTCCTTCGGTCTTCAACCATCATCCCACGCTTTGTTGCGGCTGCTCCGATCTCCTCGATCTCCAGTCTTCTCGTCCAGGTGGCACCACGTCGACGGATCTTTAAACGGGCTCCCGCCTCTGACCCGAGGCAACTCGATCATCAAGTTTGCTAAAAGAGATGACCAAGATTGATGTAGAGAATGAGTAGAACACTTTGTCTCACTTCGTCCAAAGCTATGGACGAACGGTTAATGAAGTTGCCATTTGAATCGGGTAAATGAGAAATCGACTATTCTAATTTTCATGAACCAAACTCTATGATCTTTTCTTAATCAACAAGTGAGAGAGTGAGTAGAGGAGGGGGGCCGGCCACATATATGGAGGAGGGAGGTGAGTGTAGGAAGAAAAATGGTGACCATAAGCAAAAGATCTTAAGCAAATATCCATCATGCAAACAAAACCACATTAATGCAAATGGTGACTCATTTAACCTAGTCATCCATTCATTAATGCATACAATGAATCACTAATCCTAGTCACCACAACATGAAGCTTCCACTCATGACTCACCTCATGACTCACCCTCATGAAGAAAAGATAAATCCGCATTTAACCGAATGTTAAATACGATCGATAGAAAACTGGAAACTGGCAACTTCCAAAAGCGATCCCGAAACGAATTTCAGGATAACCCCGTAACAATATAAACATACCGGCATTTCTATTATGACCGAATACAAATGTAACCGAGATAAAGATATTATATCTACACAGTATAATACTCGGATCCGGCTTAAACCAAAGCCTACCAGTATTATCTACCCGAAATATGACACGTGCGTAAACGCACGTGCATTTTCCGAACCCTGCCATAAAACCATATGGCCTCTACAACGTTTCGCCTGAACTTGGGAAACTGTCTGTGGGGGATTCTAATGACTCATCAACACACTGGCTCTGGGTATAACCACTAGCACGTCAGAGGTACGAACTGTACATAACGGTTGCCTATGTATTGATTGGAAGGGAAGCTGACGAGCGAACTCATCCAGAAACCCTACTGAGCCTGACAGTGACAATATATATACAGTCCGGTCCGTTCGTCTATGAGTATCGCATATCGGCCTAGGGGGCTGGTAACGTCAGACCCCCAATAGCAGTATAAGTCGTGTCAGAGAGTAGCCCAGAACACCCTGAGATACTACTGGAGTACCTACCAGTAAATCTCCTGCCTCGGCCGAGGGCTTTGTGTAATGGCTCTCCTAGACACAGCGCGATCTCACCCCCAATACCGGGAGAGACGAATCCCCTGCCGATCTGCTCACTTGCCTCCAAGTGGCTCTGGACTGTACCCAAAAAAGTCCTGTTTGCATGACTCCTTTGAGCCATGGTAGGGTAGAAATCAAAGCACAGTGGGAACTCACACTAGACAAATGATGACCTCAGGTCGAAGAACTAACCTGTACACATGTCACCAGGGAACTGCTATCTGACGCTAGGTATAATACCAACTAGCAGGTTCCCGGCGAGTCCTGTCCGGTGTACTCATAACCCAATGAGCACCTGTATACATCTTAGGTGAACCAACTGACACCAATGGCTTATGAGACCGGCCACCGCCCCTCGTCGGGGTCTCGATTGTATACACTAGTCTACTCTGGAGTATCGATGCCCTGTCTCGAAACTCCTACGACTAGGGACACTTTAAGGATGTGCTTATAGACCCCAGCTCCCATGTATATGATCGCCATCATACTGCTGGCAGTCAAGCAAGAATCCTATGGGCTCTATCAACATGCAATAGTGAACTAAAACATGTACACGATGATAAAGACAAATCGGATAGCATACTATCATCTCGAGCAAGACTGTCATATTGGTATAGGTCCTGCCTCAATCATTGCAATCACGTACCTGCGATCCAATAATTGACTTTGAGGGCACTATCTCCAACAATAATTATACATTAAATTATTAAATCAACTCTTAATTTAATAATCCGGCTGTAACCGACAAATATCATGTGTAACAACTTATCGAATCAACACTTGATCCGATAACCCGGCTATATCGCATACAACCGATCAATGTCACGAATTGCGAGAATTGAATACGGTATCTCATATCGTATCAATCCCGGTCCCGCACATATCACATACGTGCTCCTACTCCATTTCGCTTGAGCCAGGAAACCCCTGTGTAGGACTCTAAAGACTCGTCAATACGCCGGCAGTAGGTGATGATCATATCAAACACCCACAAGCCGCAAGCGGTCTGCTAAACGTAACGGCCACCTGGGTATTGAGTGATCAAAAGATCAACAAGCAAGCCTGCTCATACTCCTGCGAATCCAATCAGTAACACTACCGTACTGTCCGGTCTTTTCGACTGATATGTCGCATATCTCGTCTAGGGGGTGGTAAATGTCAGACCCCGGTAACTCGATAAGTCGTGTCGATATGAGGTTCATAACGGGTCGAGAAACTACTGATAACACTTACCAGTATATCTCTGAAGCAGCCTTGGACAAGGACTTCCTGTTATAGCCAATCGAGCACAACACAACATCAACTCCCTATACCGGGAGAGACGAAACCCCTCCTATCGCTCATTGACTCTATGTTACTCGGGACTGTAACCAAAAGCCACCGTTTTGCACGTTCTCTTGAACATGGTAAGGTGGAAATCAAAGCACAGTGGGAATCACACAAGCCTCTATGACGATCTCGGGTCTACAGATTAACCTGTACCAGTGTCACCAGAGAACTGCCATCTGATGTGAGGTATAATACCATCTGGGTGTTCTCGGCGAGTCTGTCCAGTGTACCCAGTCTCCACTGAGCACCCGTATACTATCTCTAATGTCAAACACCAATGTATACGGGATCATCCATCGCCCATCTACATGGGTCGAGAAGCTATACGCTAGTCTACTCTGGTATATCGATGCCCTGTCTCGATACACCCACAACTAGGGACATTTGAAGGATGTACTTAGCGACTATACTGTCCCCACTAGTAGGATCTGCATCATAGTCCTAGTAGTCAAGTACTCATCCTAAGGGCTTTATCAACATGTAACATAGAGAAAATTAGAGTACATGTTAAGATAAATAGCAACCAGATAGCATACTATCATGTCGAGCAAGAAAGTCCTCCATATATATGTCTAAGCATCCACTACAATATACATCATATGTACAGTAATGGTCTCTAGGGCATACATATCACTAACAATCTTCCACTTGCACTAGGGCCATCTGTTGTAGTATCTCATACGCAACAATCAGCAGTGGTTGAAGTATCTCATACTCAACCATCCCATAAAAGTCTCTACTGGGAAATAGGCCTTTGTGAGTGGATCTGCGCTGTTGTCCTCTGTGTCTACTCTCCTAACCTCGATCTCCCTGGAGATCAACCATCTCCATAATCAGGTGATACTGCCTAAGAATATGTCCGGATCACTGATGGGACGGGGGTTCCTAGGAGAAAGCCACAACTCTATTGTCACACAATGGTAGGAACGAAGTTCATCTCATGAACTTATATACATGCAGACTGCCTCTTTGGTAGCATCCTTGGTAGCAATGTATCTAGCCTTTAATAGTCTAGTTTTCCATGACATCTAGCTTGGAACTCTTCCAACATACCGTCCCTCCATTGAGGGTAAAGACAATGCCTGTGACTGACATTCAGTCGTCCTTACCACCCTGGAAGCTATCCAGTGATTCTCCCCAAGATCGATTGATACCATCTCACTACACCTAGTGAGAATCCTAACATCCACTTAGATCTATCTCATAGATCCATAAACCAGGATTTAGGAGGTATCACCTTGATTCTATTTAGAGAATCCTTGTGATAAGAGGAGATTGACCGAGCATAGCATAGTAAACTCCTTTCTTATCAAGAGTATGTCATCCACGTACACTACGAGGATCACCACCATACTCCTTACTACCTTTTTGTATATACAAGGTTCATTTACCATTTTGATGAATTCAAACGCTTTGACTACCACATCAAAACAGATGTTCCAACTCCGCGATGCCTATTTTATCCCATAAAATAACTTGCACACGTTTCCGCTGCTCTCACTGTCTACGAAGCCCTCTGGCTGTGTATTTATAGACGCTCTCTTCTAAATCATCATTTAGAAAAGCAGTCACGACTCCCAACCGCCAGATATCATAGTCATGGTATGTAGCAATGGCAAGTAGGATCTGGATGGACTTAAGCATAGGCACTAGAAAAGGTTTCATCATTATCCACACCCGGTCGATGACGAGAACCTTTTAGAACATGTCTTAGCTTTGAAAGTCTCAACTTTTCCATGTACACCAAGTAATCTTCTCAAGATATACTTGCTCATGATGGGGATTTAACCCTTCAGATATAGCTACCAAAGTCCATACTTTGTTGGTGTATATGGATTCCATCTCAAATCGCTTAGCATCCAGCCATTCTTATAGAGTCCCCACTATTGATGGCCTGCTCATAACTAGTTGGGTCATCATCTCATGATGCAATCCTCGCTCCCACTATCATAGAGAAAACCGAAGTATCTCTCATGTGGGTGAGGAACACTACTAGTTCGGCGGAGAGGCTAAGGTTCGTTTGGAACTATTGAATCCTCCGGTTCTACCAAATCATCAGCTGTAGTTTGTATAGATGGAACTTCTTCCAGTTCTACCTCATGACCAC
Organism: Agapanthus africanus; assembly: GCA_030015575.1. Classification (NCBI taxonomy): domain Eukaryota; kingdom Viridiplantae; phylum Streptophyta; class Magnoliopsida; order Asparagales; family Amaryllidaceae; genus Agapanthus; species Agapanthus africanus. Next base: position 738,537,781 of record CM057338.1, read on the forward strand.
TATCTCCTCATAAAAAAGAGGAGGTAGAACCAATAAAGATTTCTTTTTCGATTAATTTCTTCATAAGAAATCCTTTTCTCTAAAAGGTGGCATGCTGAGAAACAAAACACCTTTTGTTCCTCGGTGCGGTAGAAGATATTCCTTTGCGAATACTTGGGATATCCAACAAACTTCCATAGAACTGACCTTGCCTCGAACTTGTCCGGATTTTGCTTTTGACATAGGCCGGACAACCCAAATCTTAACTTTCTTAAGAGATGGGCTCTTCCCATACCATATCACATATGGAGTGGTAGGCACCTGATTTGGTTGGAACCCTATTCAATAGGTATGCATCTTCTCAAGTGCATAACCCCCAAAAGGAAATAGGCAACTCAGTAGTACTCATCATAGAGCACACCATATCACATAGGGTGTGATTGCTCCGCCATACCATCGTGCTGTGGTGTATACGGAGGAGTAATGCTGAGATATAATCTCATTCTCCTTCAGAATAGTCCAGGAATTCCGTGCTCAAGTATTCTCCTCCCTGATCACATCAAAGGACATAATACTTATACCCCTTCTTGGTTCTCTACTTCTAACTTATATTCTTTGAATTTCTCAAAAGGTTCAGACTTGTGTTTCAACAGGAACATATGTCCGAATCTTGAGAGATCATCAGTGAATGTAATGAAGTATAAAGAACCAGTCCTGGCATGTGTAGACAGGGGACCTACATACATCATCATGTATCAATCCCAAGAGTTCACTAACTCTTTCTCTGTTTCCAACAAACGGAGCTATGGTCATCTTATCTTTGTGACATGACTGGCAAGTTTCACAAGATGTAAGTTCAAACTGATTTAAATACGCATCTTTATGTAACTTAGCTAGTCGGGCCGTATTGATATGACCTAGTCTACAATGACTCAAGAAGGATTCGTTCATTTCTGAACTCTTCCTCTTGTGTGTGTTTTGTACGTTAAGAACTGTAGTTTGATTTAGAACGTATATGCTTTTAGATAACGTGCCTGAATCGATCAACTCTTGATATAGGAAATGTTCAAAACATTATCCAACAATACAAAATTATAACCTTCTTTACTAAATAAAGAGACCGATATGATGTTGTATATCAGGTTCGGTATCTAATAACATTCGTTCAGAATCAATGTATTTGGTAATACAGGGTGATAACTGCCAACAGACTTGGCTGCAACACTTGCACCATTTTTAACTCTTAAAACTTATCACCCATTCTCAGTTCTCTACCTATCTATAGCCCATGTAACAGATTACATATGTGGGATCCTGATTCGGTATCTTATACCCAGGACGCAAAGGATATTGAGAAACAGTTCTCGGTAATGAACACACCCGAAGAAGATGCATCAGCATGTACTTTCTTCGTTTGGGCGGCACGGGAATCCTGGTAATCCCCAATTTCCTGCTCGGTCTTATAACAATTATAAGTTAGAGCGGGACGAACGTTCCCTAGCTCAGTATAATAAGCAGGTTCGGTCAATACATCCGTATTATTATCTTGATTAAGGCGTGACATGGTCGCTACCTGGAGAGAGAGAGAGAGAGAAGAAAACACTCAGCGTATGCTCTTGCAAGATTAGATTTGTTATTAATTTATCTAATCATGATGGCTCCCACTGTTTTAGTCAAATCTTCCTTCAAATTCTAAAAGGAAAGACTAACCGGGATTAATTACACCATACAAGTTCGCTAATCTTTCAGCCAGGCCAGTGCCGGTACTTTGAGGGAGATTCCTCATGCTTTCGCACGGACCTAATTGAAATAAACCTCGTTTTCCCAGAGGCATAACCCCGTTGACACCTTTCTAGACACCTACTTGATCGGCTAATTGTAATGTGTAAAACTCTCCCAGGAGTAACTCTTACTCGCAGTGGGTATCAGGATCCAACTATCTCATAGATGGTATGCAATCTCATTGCAAATTTCAACACTTGAAATTCCCAATAATATTTTACCCCTAACCTCCTATGACCTTGACGGAGGCCAACAAACCATAGGCTGTTAGTCAAGTTCAACCCGTCATTTCCTGATTGAATTAAACCCACCCGCACGACCCTTGACAGAGGCTAACAAAGTCGCACGACTACCCTAACTCAATCGCATCATATGCTTATGCAGATAAGCATAAATAGCTACCGCACACTACGCCTTGACGGAGGCCAACAAATGTAGTACGAATACTATGAAGTACTTATCTGAAATGACGGAGGGTTACGACAGGTTTTTAAGAAAACCTTTTGCGTAATGAACTTGATATCGTTGTAGAATCAAATGATTTAAAATGGAGTGTTTTTGAGGCCTTTGCTAGTTTTGCTAAAGAGGTCACTCCCGGTAAAGGGATCTCGGCTCTTTCCTTATCGAATAAGGTGCAGGATATTTCACAAATACCACTATGCAAAGCAAAAACTATAAAAGCAATCAAAAGACAAACCGAGTTTGAAGCATCTGCTAGTTTCGCTAAAGAGATCACTCCCGGTGAAGGGATCTCGGCTCTTTCCTTATCGAATAAGGTGCTGGATGTTCTACAAGGAACACCGCTATGCAAAGCAAAAACTAGAGCTACCTGTTTTTGAAAATTCGATTCCACAACATCTTTAGGTTTCTTTTATTTGATTAATCTCATTAATGAAGTCCCATCATTTTAAGTTACCTAAACATCACAGATAAATACAACGTACGCATATGCCATCCGCATTCGCCTCGATGTCCTCTCATGCACCGTTAGGTTAGGTAACTAACGGCAGAGCGGGGCAGTGCTAGCGCGGGTGTAAAACATAAGCAACGTCTATATAATATATCACATATACTATATCCTGTATCCATCTCAACATATCAAATGATCACATCACAGATATCGCAGCAGAAGAACAACATATGAAATATTGGATATATTCGGATTTCCATGTTTTATTTTAAGCCTGTATAAAACACGGATTCCACGGTCGTGATGAATAGCCAATCCCACACCCCTAGACCCCTACGAGAGCGGCAAGAAATCCTACCAATTCTAGAGTTAGGAGACCCGGTCTTGACTCCTCGAGATGGTCTCCCACTAGACTCCAGAACCCGGTTACGTGTGCTCCCCGCCTTGGGTCTATCCTAATACAGAAAAGTAAATAATATACAATGGTGACATCATCCTCAACCCGGAAGTTCCCCAATAAAAGAATATTACATACAATGAATTTTACATGAATGAAAATGAAAAACTCTCATCTCACATAAAACCCCCGGCTATTCAAAACACGACGATCTAATATAACATATCACAACAACACATAACATCACATGTCATCAATGTAAGTAAATATGCGTATCCCAATTGTCGTTGACATATAGCACCGAAACCGGTAATACACCACATATTACACTTACGGTCGCAGAAAAGAAAGTGAAAACTACAACAGTTGGAATCCGCAACCACCCTAGACATCTGATCAGTCGAAAATATTGCATTTTTAACACGTCAATTTCCCTACCATTTGCAATCATCTAAAGGTGTTCGGTATGAATATAGCACATATTAGCAAAACAGCCGTAAAATACCAAATTACTTGTGTTATACTTTAAAACCTACATTTTTAGGGAAATCGAGTGTTTATCATTGCATCGCATAATCTTTGTGTAGCGCAACACTTGTCTCGAGAATTTGTATAGGAAATTTCAGGAAAAGAACCGAAACGGCTAAAAGTGCTGAGAAAAATACTCCAAGTCCAAGACTTGTGATCTGGTAGTGATATAGAAAGAGAGATGAAATTCCACACATCAGAAACATACCATGAAGTCAGCTCCAAGCAGCACTGAAAAAATCACACACTGAAGCCACTAATGGGCCGCGGATCCGCGGCCATAGTCCCATTAGCGCGGCGGATCCGTGGCGCAATGATGGTGACTGTTGGATATAGTGCCCTCAAAGTCAATTATTGGATCGTAGGTACGTGATTGCAATGATTGAGGCAGGACCTATACCAATATGACAGTGTTGCTCGAGATGATAGTATGCTATCTGGCTTGTCTTTATCATCGTATACATTCTTTAGTTCACTATTGAATGATGATAAAGCCCATAGGATTCTTTCTTGACTACCAGCAGTATGATGGCGATGATATACGTGGGAGCTGGGGTTTGTAAGCACATCCTTAAAAGTGTCCCTAGTCGTGGGAATTTCGAGACAGGGCATCGATACTGCAGAGTAGACTAGTATATACAGTTGAGACCCCGACGAGGGGCGGTGGCCGGTCTCACAAGCCATTTGTGTCAATTGGTTCACCTAAGATATATACAGGTGCTCATTGGGCTATGAGTATACCGGACATGACTCGCCGGGAACATGCTAGTTGGTATTATACATATCGTCAGATAGCAGTTCCCTGGTGACATGTGTACAGGTTAGTTTGTCGACCAGAGATCGTCATTTGTCTCGTGTGAGTTCCCACTGTGCTTTGATTTTTACCCTACCACGCTCAAAGGAGACATGCAAAGAGGTATTTTTTGGGTACAGTCCCGGGCTACATGAAGGCAGTGAGCGGATCGTCGGGGATTCGTCTCTCCCGGTAATGAGGGTTGATGTCGCACAGTGCACGGGTGGCCATCACTAGAAATCCTCGGCCGAGATAGTGGAGAATTACTGATTTGGATCAGTAGTTTCTCAGGTGGTGATGGGCTTCATACTGACACGAATTATCACGTTATTAGGGGTCTGACTTTATCCACCGCCCTAGACTCGATATGCGATACTCTTTAGACGAATGGACCGGACTGTATGTATATTGTCACTGTTAGGCTCTGTAGGGTTTATGGATGAGTTCGCTCGTCAGCTTCCCTTCCAATCAATACATAGGCAACCGTTACGTACAGCTCGTACCTCTGACGTGCTAGTGGTTATACCCAGTGCCAGTGTGTTGATGAGTCATTAGAGTCCCCCACAGGCAGTTTCCCAAGTCCGGACGAAACATTGTAGAGGCCGTATGGTTTTATGGAAAGGTTCGGAAAATGCACGTGCGTTTACGCACGTGTCATATTTCGGACAGATAATACTGGTAAGCTTTGGTTTAAGCCGGATCCGAGTATTATACTGTGTAGATATAATATCTTTATCTCAGTTGCATTTGTATTCGGTCGTAATACAAATGCGGGTTTGTTTATACTGATATGAGGTTATCCTGAAATTCGTTTCAGGATCGCTTTTGGAAGTTGCCAGTTTCCAGTTTTCTATCGGCCGTATTTAACATTCGGTTAAATGCGGATTTATCTTTTCTTCTTGAGGGTGAGTCATGAGGTGAGTCATTAGTGGAAACTTCTTGTTTTGGTGACTAGATTAGTGAGTCACCATTTTTCATTAATCGAATGATGGGGTGTTATTAGTGGGTCACCTTTTCATTAATGATTTTTGATCTTGCTTAGATATTTCCTCTTGATCTTTTGTGAGAAGCTTTTTCTAATGGTCACCACTTGCTCCTACACTCACCTCCCTCCTTCTATATATTTGGCCGACCATTCATTTGGTGGGGTTCATGGTTGCTTGAACAAAAGATTAAGGTTATGGATTCATGGAAATTAGTATACTCAATTCTCATTTCACCCGATTCCAAAAAGGCAACTTCATTAACCGTTCGTCCATGGCTTTGGACGTAACGAGACAAAGTGTTCTACTCATTCTCTACATCATCTTGGTCGTCTCTTTTAGCAAACTTGACGACCGAGTTGCCTCGGTTCAGAGGCGGGAGCCCGTTTAAAGATCCGTCGACGTGGTGCCACCTGGACGAGAAGACTGGAGATCCAGGAGATCGGAGCAGCCGCAACAAAGCGTGGGATGATGGTTGAAGACCGAAGGACTCGGATTGTTCAGTATAATATTTCTACCCATTTTGTAGTTTGTTAGTTTAGCTTTAATGGCAGATCCGGGTTATAGTACGTGATAACGCCAGTTTGTAAAAAGTTTTTGTTCCGCATTTGGCGTTTGTATGACGGCCGGGGCGCTACCGTGAACTTAAAATGGTATCAGAGCCTCACCATTAAGCTTTACTAACTTCTGCTAACACGTTTAAAATATCGATCGAACGGATTTTCGAAAACTACATTTTTTCTGTACAAAGTTTCTGTCGATTTTAAATCTGGTCTAAAAATTATTTTGAGCATCACAGAAATTCGTGCAGGCCTTTAGTAGAACACTGGTGAAATTTGGAGCATTGATCTCACTGTTCCACCGTGGATCCACGGCCCAAACAAGGGTTTGGCCGCGGATCCGCCGTGAGATTGTGAGATCATGTGACCAAATTTCACCAGTATGTTCTACACAGTGAATTGTAGTTTCTGTAATATTTCTTTTGGGCCCAGATTTTGTTACTGTACAGCAGATGTACGTGGGGCCCACTTCGGAAAATTTAGTCGATCGAAATTTTAAACTTGTTAGTATACAGTACTTACTTTATATCTCCGACCGTGAATGTCATTCGAGCAGTAAACCGCGTCTAATTGCTATAGTTCTTTTAGACGGGTTTGCGAACGTGACATTCGCGTTGATGTTCTGTGTTGTGCTGTGATGTTGCGGATATGTCATGGTGGATACCAGGGTGCAATGATAGTGTTGTTTGGATTTATTTGTACATTTGATATTGCGGGGAGAGCGTCCAACATGTGGACTGCCGTTACTGCCTGTTTGCATTGTATTCTTTTTGGGACACGACCGGGCTTAGGTCGATGTAGCCGTTGTATATATTTTCTTTTCTGTACTAGGATTACCCTACGACGGAGTGCACGGATAGCCGGGTTTTGGAGGGCAACGGGTTCGTATCTCATGGCTTTAAAAGGCAGAGGGACCTCACTTTAGAATTGGCAGACTATTCGCCGCACTCGTAGGGGTACAGGTTGACCCAAGGAGGGGTGCTCAATTTACCGGATTCCGTGAAGTGCCGGGTGTTCCATTCACTATGCTGTGCGGGACTACCTCGCTTCAGGTTTTGGCGGATAACTTGCCACACCCGTATGGGTCTAGGTTTCATTGCACAGGCTATCCACACGACCAGGGTAACGTCGAGTTTCAGTAGCGGCTCTGTGAAACCCGGGGATTCCAGATTATCTGTATTGTTCTGTGATGCTTATTACTTTTCTGTAATGTTGCATATTATCACGCCTGGAGCGATTATTGTATATTGGTATATATACTATTAGATGTTGTATATGTTTTACACCCGCGCTAGTCCATTCCCCGCTTTGTCGTTAGTTAAGTAACCTAACGGGTGATGATGGGACCCAGTGACGAATGCGGATGGCATATACGTACATTTTATTTTCGTTCTTTTCCGGTGTGATTGATTGATGGGACTGCGTTGATTCTTATCAATGCAAATAAAAAAAACCTATATTTGATGTTGTTGGAACAATTTTAAAAAGTGTTATTACAAATACGTTTCCTTTTGTTTTGCATAATGATATTCAGTTGGAATATCCTTGTCACGATCCGAAAGTACGGAACATGACCGGCACTTAAACTACGAAACGTCTCGAGGCGTTCATAATCTAAGTAAGCCGAAAACCCAGAAATCCAAACCAAGAAAAGTAGTAGAGTGAAGGAAAACCAATTTAAATCAAGTAGTTTTAATAGCATAAGCCGAATTATGCGTTTTTAAAAACATCAAATATTTCCTGAAAATTTCGGCAGAGTCTCCTTTGTAAATACGTGCCCCCAAACGGGATACAACATGAATAGTATACGAAATCAATAAAAAGGCATCCCCAAGCGGGAGCTAGCTCTTTGTCAATCGACGGTCACAACCACACAAGCAATATAATATACAACGCCAAGGGCGAGGATCAAAACTCAAAAAGAAACTCAAAACCACAAGAAAACCACAGAAATATAACGCGCGATTCTAAGGTCGAAAGAATAACATCACTGGTCTCTATCTCAAAAATAAATACATGTTTGGTTGATGGAATTTCTAGATACAATAGAATAATAATATACAAGATATATAATGGGGGTACGATACAAGTAAACCCACCTACTAGCAAATCACCCGAAGGAAACTATGCCCGCAAAGCCGTAATGAAACCTGTACGGCAAACCTGCAAGAAACTGGGGCACAACGGGGGTGAGTTGCCAACTCGTGAATAGAAAAACATCTACGGAAAGAAATCGCATAAATAACGCAACCTAGGTCAAAGATCATAATATAGCCTCAATTATATATATAACATGCAACCTATAACAAGGCTAGGGTAAATATCTAACCCAAGTGTAATCTCATGTGCCCGTGTCAGTGCCTCAGGTAGCAATATATCATATGAATGAGGTATGAATGCATGGAAACAGAATACAAGTAAATGAAGAACTGTTTTCATAATTTAGTGAGATTTCCTTTGTATTTTTAAAATGAGGTATCATAATGAAATCAGCATAAAACACTGCCTAGCATCGGCACAAAACGTAATCCCAATATCTCGATATCTCTGTATCACAGTCTCTGTACCTCAATATCTCGAAATCTCAATGTCTCAATCACAATATCTAGGGCGCCGTCAGTCCAGACCGGCCCCTACCATCCATCTCAAGACCACGACGGTATCCTCCGGATATCCGACGCGTCGGGAAAAATCACCGGTAGGTAGTGCTCCCCTGCCAGGCTCACATCGTCATCATCACGCGCTTCTTGCCCCGGGGTACCTTACCGGGTCCACCATGTACCCGAAACGGTTCATCCGTCTCGTCGAATCGGGTCTCGAAATCCATCAGCAAACTCATGGTGGACGACTCATACATCATGGGAAAACCGCACTTTTTATTTTAAAAGAGAGAAAAGGTTTATTTATGTTTTTGCGGTTTTCCTCTAAATCCAGAAAAAATCTCATGGAAATCCGAATCCAAAACCTCAATAACACGTAAAATAGTGAATATATGCATGAGAATCCATGAATGCGGCATAATAATGAATAACAGTATGCATGAAGTAGCAGGTAATAACTACAATGTCTGAACTAACATATAAGGCAAGTACGCTAATATCATGTCTAAACTATTAGCTAACAGGCTATGTCAAGCAATAATATTTTCTAAGGTGTACGTGACATGGCAATTACCGATGAAGATGTGTGTGAGCCGGCAAGTAAGTGTACGTGGTACATACGCATCATCGGTAATGGTGCTGGTGTCCTAACAGCATGATATCAATAATGGAGTATGAAACATAATATAAACATGCGATGCGAAGCGGACCACAAAAAAAGAGCGGGAGCTGAAAACTAGACGCAACTATAACTAATCTGCATTAATCTAATATAAGTCCTACAAATGGTGCCTTTTGAAATAACACGAATCATGGGGTTTTGAAAATAGGGGCTACGGTGTTTTTATGAAAAGATACGTCTTTTGAAATATCCGTAGGATCCCTTGGGCTGTCTTTTAAAATACCCACGATTCGTTAGTTTTTGAAATAGATAAGAATCGAATCTAATCTAACAACTAAACTAAACTATAGGGCTAAACTAACAAGCTGGACAAGGAAACCGCCTAACATCTGAGTCGATCCATATACATACCTGTATATATATTAGTCGGTGATCCCGCCTCAATAATATCATATCCGATACCATATCTATAATCAGACATCCCAAGTCAAGAGTGCGGATCAATCATCAAGATATAGCTCGTACGTAAATCCGTCGTACGGCATCCCCAAATCTGGGTACGGGTCAATATCATATTCCTCACACTATTCCTCTGGTATCCTCTTTATCCAAGATCATAGTTTAGGGTACTGACCTATGTCTAGTACAATACTAATATCCTCAATATACTCATGATCGGACAACAGATCGACAATCTCGTACAAACCGATACCGTCAGCACATAGCATCATCAAGGGTATACATCGCCCGATACGGCCTAATATCAATATCCTAGCATATCATGCCTCATATCACGATCACATGTCGACCATTTTATTTATAACACTATTCACCCGTATCGCCGCCCCAAGGTCCGCTATAACACCAGGACGTACCTCAAGTATGAATCCTGCCATATCACCGATATCACAACCACAAAACAAATCTCATTGACTCAGCTCAATCCCAATATCATCCTCAAATCCGTATGTGAATACATAGTCCCATACCCATGTGAACACATAACTATAAAGAATCCCATGAGCACATATAAATAGGAATGTATGCAAGTATGTATATGTAGTGCAACACTACCCTAGGGTTCGCAACACTAAAATAATCCAACACACCAATATCCATCCTAAATATCGTTATTAATCCCAAACAACATATAATAATTGTTGGTGTGTATACGCATCCGTATACACCACCACGGACTGCGGGGGTGCTATACGCCATCCACCTGACTTCTCCCCGTAGATATAAATCTACTTACCTGGTCCTCGCTCGCCAGTGCCGACGTCGCCACGCGCTTGCTTGTCGTCTCGAAGTCCACATGGGGTACCTATATATCATAACGAACCGTATCGCATTAAAATCCGACTCATGACCAAAACGACTTACGAATCCCACATAGGTCAAAACCTATGGTTGCTTTCACAAATCGACCCAAAAACCCTCGAAGTCGGCGTACAAACGCCAAACCATCGAGAAAACTCCCAACACACTCATTTGTACAATTACAAGCACTAATTATAATATAAAATAGCTTAAAATTCACAAAAACCCCAATTTCACTTAAAAGGTCATTTTTCCGAAAATCTAGCAAGCACAAATCACCGTTTTAGTACAAAACTCGATGTATAAACGAATCTAGCGGCCACAATATTCACTAAATGTCTTAAATAAGTCATAAAAACAACTCCCATAATTTAATCTCGTTAAATTCCAAAAACCCTAAAATTCTAGTTTACAAAATACATAAATTTTAACAATTTTATAGCAAAATGCACAAACCACAATTTAGGTTGGATTTCCATGAACTAAAGTGTTAAACTACACTTAATAATGTTAATGAAGTCATGAAAAACCTAATTAGATCTTTAATCCCATATTTTAATTAAATTTCTAAAACCTATTTAGCAATATAGCTTAAATATAACAATATCAACCTAACCATTTGCAAACTAACAATTAGGTTGGGTTTTACAATTCCACAAGATGATAATCTACACTTGATTATCCTAATAGTGATGGTTAAACCCAAATTAGCTTCAAACCATATTCTTGAATTTTCCAATCATGCAATTTGAACCCATATAAAACCTAATTAACACTTAATTAAGCTAACACAAGCATTAATCAACAATTCAACAAAAAGGTCAAGATTTTTATACCTCACAACTCATTGATCCAACTTGAAATCTAGCCCCTCAAATTGCCATCTTGTTCCCTAGATCCATACTAGAATGGTCAAGTAAAAATGGGTAGGGATTAGATTTTGATTTTTGTGGAATTTTTGATGCATTTTGGATGATTTTTTGAGGAGAAAAGAGGTGGGGTTTTGTGGGAAATTTCTGGACAGCAGAAGAGGGGAGGTCGGATGCTTGTAGAGGAAAAAGAGGAGAGAGAGGGAGGTGGAGAAAATGATATGTAGTCAAAGTCCACCTTGGTTTCTACATTTTCTATTCTTTCCTTTTCTTTTCTTTTGAAAAAAGAGGTGATTGGGGAGAGGGAGAGGGGGAGGGCTGTCAAGGTGGGGCCGGCCATGTGGGGAGGGGGAGAAAGGGTGAGGTGTGGGTGTGTGGGTTAGGGAAAAAGATGAATGTATTACCCCAATTCCCATTAACACTAATTTCACCGAAAAAAGCCTTTTCTTCGATATTTTCTAAACCGTTTTAGCAAACGATTTCATTTCAAAAACCATATGATAAAATTTTATTTAATATTTTATGATGCACAAAATTTGTTTCAACTCATTCCAATTTGTAATTTTCCCTAATTAAATGTATTAGTGACGGCTTAAAATAATAATAAAATAAATTTTTTTCAGAAAATTTGAAATTTCACCAGTGGCTCAATAAACACCAAATACTAGCAATTACATAGCTAGAATATGTATATTTAATTTTATAATAAAGATATTTGCATTTTGACTTTTTACAGAAACCCCCCTTATTTTACCGTTTTTTTCGAAATTTCACCGAAACGATTTTCAAAACGCTACAATCCTGCACCTCATTCGACAAGGCAAGGGCCGAGATCCCTTCACCGGGAGTGACCCCTTGGGCAGGAGTTTGCGTCAGGGTAATAACTTTACTATAGTCGATTACAAGTTGCTATGCATCGCGGTATTCAGTTGGAATATCCTGCACCTCATTCCACGAGGAAAGAGCCTAGATCCCTTCACCGGGAGTGACCTCTTTAGAAAACGGTTTTTCGTCACTATATTTTATAAAAAGCTATCACGTTCCTTCAACGAGATCAAGTTCATTACGTTAAAGGTTTTTCGCCAAAAACCAGCCGTAGCCCTCCGTCATGTCTTATGGATGGTCAGTAGTATTCAAGCTATGTTTTGGCCAAAGTCAAGGCACAGTGTTTGGTAGTTGCTGGGTATTCATCTGTTGAGTAGATAGATGCGTTGGTTTGGGACAGTCGTATTACCTTGTTGGCCAAAGTCAAGGGTATGTACGGGTGGGTTCAAATTAACCTGGATAATGACGGGTAGAACTTGGCATGTGACTTATGATGGGTTGGCCAAAGTCACGATCATAAGAGCATGGGGCAAAAATCATATCGGGAGTTTCTAAAGAAACTGAAACTTGCCAAGTATGCGCATACCTTCTGGAGTGTGATAATGTGAGTGGCTTCCATCAAGTTATCATGCGATGATAGTTGAATCCCGATTCTCACTGATGAGTTGGTTTACTCTTCGGGTGATCCTGACTAATTCTTCTTTCAGGTTTGGAGGAGAATTTGACGTTACAGTGGGAGGTTTCCTGATTAGATAAAGTGATAACCATTCTGATCTAGGTTAGAGTGCACACAGAGTATTTCTTTTTTCTCTCTCTCTTTGGCAGCGACCTTTGACCGACCCTAGACTATGACTCAGTGACCAAGTTGACCGAACCTTCTTAAAATACTGGCTTTTGGATTGTCCAAGTTGCATAAGTCATTTCCGCTCCTTCTTTTACCCTTTGTATTTCTTAGAACACCCCGTATTACTACGGACATCCACTTCCATTGGATAGATCCATCGTATGGTTATATACAAACTCGAAGGAATTTCTTCGAGGATGGATCCAGGTTCAAGAGTAATAGAATTGGTTTATTCAGTTGTCTTTTATTATCACCCTCTCTCAGGTTGCGAGGGCTCCTTAGTCTAGGAGAGTACACTTATTACGCTTATTGGATAGTCTTATTCCAAACCATAGGCAGGTGCCAAAAGTTAGGGAATGAAGAAAACCAATTAGCCTAAGTAGGGTGTGCAGAAGGTGATATGTAAAGACAAAAATAAAAGGATTAGAAAGAGGGCAAAGTAAATTGCGACTGTTAGCATTCACGACCAAACCACGTACTTCATCGCCATTCCTATTTCACCTTTAATAGAATAAAGTATTATTCAGTTGTCTTTTATCATCACCTTCTCTCAAGATACGAGTACTCCTTGGTTTTGGAGAGTACACCTATTATGCTTACTGGATAGTCTTCTTCCAAACCATAGGCTGGTGCCGAACGGTAGGGAAGGAAGAAAACCATTTAGCCTAACGATGGTGTATAGAAGGTAACGACTAAAGACAAATAAAGGGATTTGGAGAGGTGGCAAAGAAATATACGGTTAAAGTCATGATTTGGAAGAGGCATTACTAGGAATACCAGGATACCCCTACGAAACATTTTCATGTTTCAGTGCATTGTTAAAGAAAAACTGATTTCCCGATTAGATACTTACTCCAGGGTATGTATTGACCAGGTTTCATTCTCATATCTTTATGGTTTTACAGATGATGAGTGGGTGTAAGTTATTGGGAATTAGGTGATCATCCTCATTATATCGGAATTCGTTGTAATTGGTGATATTTGGGGAAATCGCCTGGGTACAGTTTTTCAACCTACGATGCACATGTTTTGAGTTATTCAACTCAGTGGACTTATACAGAGTATTGTATGTTGTCCAGTGTCCGTCAGGACAAAGGGGTAGGTCCTCGTACTATGTTCTGTTTACTTATAACTTCTCTAGTTTTTAGACAAGTGTTTTAGAGAAATACAATGTCTAAGTTTTGAGAAGTTGTAGGTATAGGAATAAAGTAGAGAACCAAGTGTCGCAAGTATCGGGATTCTTCAAAGAGATTGAAGATGTAGATTCTTGTGACTTGTATTCATTTGATAGTAATAGTTTTGAGAAACTTGTTTCTCTTTCAGGCTACTCATAATTGGATGGATTCCTAAGTTGAGTAATGCTGATTAGCCTCTCTTCATTAAGTTGATATGCACTGGAGACAGCTGCATGGTTTGAATCTGGTTCCAGTTAAATTAGTGCCTCTATTTCTAAATTGTATATAGAATGGTTCATATCTTAATGATGTTAAGATACGTGGAGTTGTCCGGCTTATGCTTAAAACCAGACACTGGATAACTCAAGGCACGTTTCTGTAATGGCTGTTTGTGGGTTGACCCTGGCTTTGACGAGGGTTGACATTTCTACCATATGGAAGATCAATAGTGATATTCTTCTTGACTCGCCACAGTTTTAGTAAAATGGATTTTTTCAGAAAATAGTAGTGGGAGTATGGTAGAACTGGAAGTGATTCCAGAACCGCAAACGATTACGGAAAATTTAATAGGACCTATATATTCAATCAGGTTTGACATTCCAATAGCCACTCCGCAGATATGGTGGGTAACCTCAGACACCCGAGAGGTACTCCGGTAGCCTCAAGGACGGTGACAGGGAGGTTCTTGTTTACCCAGACTTGACACTACTGTTGTTCCAGACTATGAGACCTGGCAGGAGGATATGTATAGCGTCATTCTAAACTAGTTTTAGAAGTACATGTATATATTATTCTGCCAGAGGGTTGTTGTGGTCAGTGGGAGCAGCGGAAGCATAGTGGGCAAGTAGCTTATGTCTATTTATAGGCTTGAGCAGATATAGCGGATATAAGATCATCTAATTTTTTGATGTAACAGTCATGGCTTTGACTTCATCAGAATAGGGGATGGATCTGTTAAGAAGGTAGTAGGGTGTGATGTCCGTGGTATTTGAATGACATACACAGGGTAGGAAGTAAAATTCCTATACTACGATCGGCTGTACTTTGGTCGTCACACAGTTGTTTCTTCACAATGGATATGAATATAATATCAGACATTCTGGTTACTAGATCTATGGTTTTAGATCTAGAATTGGGTATTTTCCCAATTTGGGTACTTTAACAATATTCTAATGGTATTTTAGAATAATTGACTCCTGGCATGGTGGTGTACCTGTAGGTGATGGAGTCACCCTCTCTAAAGGTGTCTTACAGAATAAAGGAGAGAGGGATGTGCATGATTGGCAGATCACTTGCTTAGGCAATTGAGTCAATCGTGAGATATCAAGTACCACACCAGATGTTGTATTTGCACAAAATGTGATAAGTTTATATTAATCCAATCCTGAAGAAACATAAGGAAGCAGTTATAGAACATGAGTGTATATTCTACGGATTTGATGACGGCAGCCTCCTTCGGGAGACGGTTATCATTCCAGGCTTCCAAGGTGACATGGATGACAGATTGATTGTCAGAGTTATAGTTTTCCCTCTGTCGAGGGACAGTATTATGGACAGGTGGTCCAAGAGGATACTGTGGGAGGCATGGTGCTGGATACTGATTAGGTTTAGTGATCATTAATGTCTAAGAAGTTTGGATTTGGAGTTCATTTATGAACAAGGTCCCATCAGATATCCAGACATATTCTAAGACACCTATTACTCGATTCGGGAGATGGTTTTCTCCGCGAATTTGAGATTAAGAGAGACATAGAAAGAAACATCAGGACGGATCCACTCACTGAGGCTATTTCTCGAACACAAGAGTTTTACAAACTAGCTTTGTGAAATAGATTAGTAGAGGAGTTGGATGTTCGGTATCACACGGGCTGTGAGTATGTGACATCGCAATAATTAGCCTTAAGTGCAGTGGGAGATTGTTGGATATAGTGCCCTCAAAGTCAATTATTGGATCGCAGGTACGTGATTGCAATGATTGAGGCAGGACCTATACCAATATGACAGTCTTGCTCGAGATGATAGTATGCTATCTGGATTGTCTTTATCATCATATACATTCTTTAGTTCACTATTGCATGATGATAAAGCCCATAGGATTCTTGCTTGACTACCAGCAGTATGATGGCGATCATATACGTGGGAGCTGGGGTTTGTAAGCACATCCTTAAAAGTGTCCCTAGTCGTGGGAGTTTCGAGACAGGGCATCGATACTCCAGAGTAGACTAGTGTATACAGTCAAGACCCCGATGAGGGGCGGTGGCCGGTCTCACAAGCCATTGGTGTCAGTTGGTTCACCTAAGATGTATATAGGTGCTCATTAGGCTATGAGTATACCGAACAGGACTCGCTGGGAACATGCTAGTTGGTATTATACATATCGTCAGATAGCAGTTCCCTGGTGACATGTGTACAGGTTAGTTTGTCGACCTGAGATCGTCATTTGTCTCGTGTGAGTTCCCACTGTGCTTTGATTTCTACCCTACCACGCTCAAAGGAGACGTGCAAACAGGTATTTTTTGGGTACAGTCCCGAGCCACATGGAGGCAGTGAGCGGATCGTCGGGGATTCGTCTCTCCCAGTATTAGGGGTTGATGTCGCACAGTGCACGGGTGGCCATCACTAGAAATCCTCGGCCGAGGTAGTGGAGAATTACTAATTTGGATCAGTAGTTTCTCAGGTGGTGATGGGCTTCATACCGACACGAATTATCGCGTTATTAGGGGTCTGACTTTATCCACCCCCTAGACTCGATATGCGATGCTCTTTACACGAACGGACCGGACTGTATGTATATTGTCACTGTTAGGCTCTGTAGGGTTTATGGATGAGTTCGCTCATCAGCTTCCCTTCCAATCAATACATAGGCAACCGTTACGTACAGTTCGTACCTTTGACGTGCTAGTGGTTATACCCAGTGCCAGTGTGTTGATGAGTCATTAGAGTCCCCCACAGGCAGTTTCCCAAGTTCGGGCGAAACATTGTAGAGGCCGTATGGTTTTATGGCAAGGTTTATTGCGTTTACGCACGTGTCATATTTCGGACAGATAATACTAGTAGGCTTTGGTTTAAGCCGGATCCGAGTATTTTACTGTGTAGATATAATATCTTTATCTCAGTTGCATTTGTATTCGGTCGTAATACAAATGCGGGTATGTTTATACTGATACGGGGTTATCCGGAAAATCGTTTCAGGATCGCTTTTGGAAGTTGCCAGTTTCCAGTTTTCTATCGGCCGTATTTAGCATTCGGTTAAATGCGGATTTATCTTTTCTTCTTGAGGGGGAGTCATGAGGTGAGTCATTAGTGGAAGCTTCTTGTTTTGGTGACTGGATTAGTGTGTCACCATTTTGCATTAATCGAATGATGAGGTGTTATTAGTGAGTCACCTTTTCATTAATGATTTTTGTTCTTGCTTAGATATTTTCTCTTGATCTTTTGTGAGAAGCTTTTTCTAATGGTCACCACTTGCTCCTACACTTACCTCCCTCCTTTTATATATTTGGCCGGCCATTCATTTGGTGGGGTTCATGGTTGCTTGAACAAAAGATTAAGGTTATGGATTCATGGAAATTAGTATACTCAATTCTAATTTCACCCGATTCCCAAAAGGCAACTTCATTAACTGTTCGTCCATGGTTTTGGACGTAACGAGGCAAAGTCTTCTACTCATTCTCTACATCATCTTGGTCGTCTCTTTTAGCAAACTTGATGACCGAGTTGCCTCGGTTCAGAGGCGGGAGCCCGTTTAAAGATCCGTCGACATGGTGCCACCTGGACGAGAAGACTGGAGATCCAGGAGATCGGAGCAGCCGCAACAAAGTGTGGGATGATGTTTGAAGACCGAAGGACTCGGATCGTTTGGTATAATATTTCTACCCACTTTGTAGTTTGTTAGTTTAGCTTTAATGGCAGATCCGAGTTATAGTACGCGATAGCGCCAGTTTGTAAAAAGTTTTTGTTCCGCATTTGGCGTCTGTTAGACGGCCGGGGCGCTACTGTGGACTTACAGTGACGTCATCATCTTTTCAGCTCAGGTCTCTCTTCTCAGCTTCAGAACTCCTTTCATCCACTCCAATTTCCAGAATTTTCCAGAAGTCTCTGACAGAACAACAAGGCTTATATTCCAAGCTAAACACCCTCAAGCTTCCAAAGCAAGCTACTTAACTACCTAAGCCTAGAAGCTTCTCCCTAATCTCCAAGCTTATGAAAGAAGCTAACCCTAACTAACTAACTCTAGAACCTTCTACCTAACTGCCAAGCTTACAAGGGAAGCTAAACTAAACCTAGCTTCTAAAGGAAGCTAATCCTAATCAAGGCTATAAAAGGGACCCTAAGGCTTCTATCTCAAGGTTGTTGAGTTGTTGATCCTTCCATCAATTCCCAACACAAGTTGAGCGACACAACTTGTAACCCTAACCCTAATCCAATCACCAAAGCCAAATTCAAGGTCCCCGAGTACAATTCAAGAAAGAAGCCTTCAACCTTTTAGGAGCGAAGCCGATCTTCATCCGAGCAAGTGGTCTAAGACGATCCGTGACTCGCGAAGACGTGCGAAGCCAAATCGACGATCAAGTTCTTTCCTCATTGTAGATCTTGAGAGAATTGTAACAAAATTGTTGATAAATAAAAGGTGAAATTCTTTATCTTGCTTTCTTTACATTCTTGCATCATGATTATATCTCAATTCTTGATTGTGTTTCTTGTTATGATGTTTGAGCAAAACTCCGCTCGTGAAGGAGTCGAGAGAATCAATAGATGATGATGTTACAAATCTTGAAACGATTCTTAAGTCCTATGAGTTTTGTAAACCTTAGTAAATTGAAGAATCGACAACCTAGTTTCGAGCGATGTTTTCTTAATTGTGTTCGCTCTTAATTAATGATCCACGATCGATGCTTGAATTTACTAGAGGCTAAAGTGTGAATGAAATCAACGAAAGGATAAGGGATAGATGATGAAACCCTAGTTTCCGCAAGAAATCCTTAATTCTCGTTGATCGTCATCGATCTAGTTTCAATTCATTAATGGATAAGAAAACGTAATCACTAGTTTTCATCACTACTATAGATTCAATCGATTCCTACGAGCCTCACTTCGATTCTTGAAAACTAATTCGATTGGAAATCATCAATTCTTGATTCTTGATTTTAATGTTTTCTTGCTATTAGATTTTAATAATTCTTGAAATTCACTTTTAAATCTTGAATTGAATTGTCTTTTCCTTTTCTTTAATTTTTGACTCATCTAAATCAATTACGAACGGATCACACTTTCCCTATGGACGATTCGCACTCGCTAACGAACCTACATCGACACCGTTATTGATTGCGGTTTACAAATTTCTTTGGTTGTGATTTCTATACACTTTTCAATATACACACCGGAAAAACATTCAATCAACATCATAAACCCAACGTATCACATACTTTAGATTTCATGGCTAACTAAATGAATTCCTTAGACATCACATGCCTAACAATTATAAACCGCGCATTTTAGTCTCGATCTCGAAAACACTTTTCAATATCAAGTCGGGCAATTCAACAAGATTCCCGACATACTGATCGAATGCTCATCGGAAACTTTAGTAAACGGCCGCACCCCCCGATGCTGTCGACGAAGTGCACTAAGGCGGAACACCGCGGCCGCGAGCACCCGAACGGATGATTTTGGCGACGGGGTTCTCCTACAGTCACTTGGTTGGGGCTATGGGGCATGGCTATCTATTAAGTTTACCCGGCGAGTATCCGCGTACGCTACGTGATTGCGACAGATTTTTGATCTCATCAAAATCCCATGGCAACTGATCATCTGAGACTAAAGTGCTAGATTTATAATATTCAAATTAGTTATCACATAACTACTTGTGGATTCCAAATATTGTATCCCATCACATAATATCCGGACGACGATAAACTCTTCGATCGATTCATCAAATTCCCACAATTTCCCGACAGCTCAACACTTGAGCACAGTTTTAGTAATACCCAGAAGATGCCACAATACCTATGAACTAGCCGTAGAAGGGTCAAACCAACGCCTCACATGTGACAACGCTAAACTACCACAAACCCTAGGGTTCAAGTGGCGGTTTTGACGGCCATATAATCGAGTTAAGGTTTACGTTCTTCTAGAGGGTCCAAAGAATCACTTGCATATTTTTCCGAATACGTTAAACTTGGAAAAATGGGTTTTTGACATTCGATCGAACTTTTTAACTTCGCCTAGACAATACGCGAATAACCCGAAACAACGTTAAAACTACGAATATGAAACACTCTGAATTGCTTATAGTGTAAGATTACATCACATGCAAAATTAGCAAAAATAAACAACACCTGAAACATCAAAATCAAGTCACTGGAACACATGCAAAAATTCAGGGGTTGAGCTCGGAATTAGGCCGAGATTGGGGGTATGGGGCTCGGCCAATTTTCACCAAACTGCCTCAAATTTCACCAGTGTTCATGTTATATCATATACAACACTCTGCACTTTTTAAATTTTTTTTTGACAATTATTTAAAATCGACAGAAACCAGATTACGCAGTTTCAAGTTTCGGAGTTGTTTCGGTTTCGTGATCTTAACGAAATCCGTATTAATTTCTAGCATGGCTCTGATACCACAACAGGGTTACCTACGACGACAGCAAGGTTTCGGGAGGCATCGTCGATGCCAAATTCAAAAATTTGCCATTTTAGCTAACCCTAAATATAGATCGTTTACTAGAAATATACGGAATCGATATGTGCAAACGCTTTGCAATCTAAGTGAGCAAGGAATACAACCTTCGTAGACCGGTCCTTCACTTCAATAGATCCGTGTAGTAGTCCTCTTCGCTGCAATCGTAAACTCCGGACTGTAGAGAGGCTCCATGAAGAAACGAACGTGCTTGCTTTGATGACTTCGATGCCGAAGATGATCTACGTCGAGGAGACACTAACCCAAGCTATTTCTTCACTAGGTCATGAACTTTGTGAAGAGAACACCCTATACTAAATGGAAAGTAGTAGAGGATGATGAAGTAGGAAGTGGGCTCACTTTAGAATTGATTTTCTCACACTTTATCTCATACCTCCATTAGAGCTAGAAAGCTTTTGAGGAGGAAGAAGAAGATGAAGATAAACTCTCATATGAATAATTCATCCAAATGAATTATTGCAACCATGGGTGAGTTAAGCTCTCATGCTTAACTCATGTAGAGAATTAACCAAGCTATAAGGTTAAGGGTTGGGTTAAATAATATCTAAAGAATTGACAAAAGAGAAGACTTTGTCAATGTTTCTACAAGCTTCATGTAAGCTTGACAACATTGACCAAGTCAATGCTCTTTTGTAATAACTTAAGAAAATAAAAACCCTAACTTAACCCTAGGTTGATATAAGTCTCATACACTTATCATGTATGTATCATCAACCATGACACAATCCATGTACACAAACAAATATACATATCACATATGTACAATGTGCATATCAAGTGAGAAAAGAAATCATAAGTGAGCTAATACTAGTTAATGTAATGTAATATATCAAATATATAATTATACATTAAATTATTAAATCAACTCTTGATTTAATAATCCGGCTGTAACCGACTAATATCATGTGTAACAACTTATCGAATCAACACTTGATCCGATAACCCGGCTATATCGCAAACAACCGATCAATGTCACGAATCGCGAGAATAGAATACGGTATCTCATATCGTATTAATCTCGGTCCCGCATATATCACATATGTGCTCCTACTCCGTTTCGCTTGAGCCAGGAAACACCTGTGTAGGACTCTAAAGACTTGTTAATACGCCGGCAGTAGGTGATGATCATATCAAACACCCACAAGCCGCAAGCGGTCTGCTAAACATAACGGCCACCCGGGTATTAAGCGATCAAAAGATCAACAAGAAAGCCTGCTCATACTCCTGCGAATCCAATCAGTAACACTACCGTACAGTCCGGTCTCTTCGTCTGATATGTCGCATATCTCGTCTAGGGGTGGTAAACGTCAGACCCCAGTAACTCGATAAGTCATGTCGATATGAGGCTCATAACAGGTCGAGAAACTACTGATAACACTTACCAGTATATCTATGAAGTAGCCTTGGCCAAGGACTTGTTGTTATAGCCAATCGAGCACAGCACAACATCAACTCCCTATACCGGGAGAGACGAAACCCCTCCTATCGCTCATTGCCTCCATGTGACTCGGGACTGTACCCAAAAGCCACTGTTTTGCACGTTCTCTTGAACGTGGTAAGGTGGAAATCAAAGCACAGTGGGAATCACACAAGACTCTATGACAATCTCGGGTCTACAGACTAACCTGTACCAGTGTCATCAGAGAACTGCCATCTGACGTGAGGTATAATACCATCTGGGAGTTCTCGGCGAGTCCGTCCAGTGTACCCAGTCTCCACTGAGCACCCGTATACTATCTCTGATGTCAAACACCAATGGATATGGGATCATCCATCGCTCATCAACATGGGTCGAGAAGCTATACGCTAGTCTACTCTGGTATATCGATGCCCTGTCTCGATACACCCACGACTAGGGATATTTGAAGGATGTATTTAGCGAGTACACTGTCCCCACCAGTATGATCTGAATCATAGTCCTGGTAGTCAAGTACTCATCCTAAGGGCTTTATCAACATGTAACATAGAGACAATCAGAGTACATGTTAAGATAAAGAGCAACCAGATAGTATACCATCATGTCGAGCAAGAAAGTCCTCCATATATATGTCCAAACATCCACTACAATATACATCGTATGTACAGTAATGGCCTCTAGGGCATACATATCACTAACACTTCATGTGTTGGCTTAGGGTCACTGGTACAACACAACTACATTGCTATATTTTCTAGTACACACACTGGGTCACAGCAGATCACATATATTATATAATGAAACTAAAAATACGATATGTGCACGAAACGATACATTAATTGTTCTAAACTAAAACTACAAGGCTACACAACATAAAAAGCACCTACTTAACAGATAGAGATCATTATCTACTCCCACAAGCTCAAAGATCTTAGCTTTCCAAACTCCAATTGATCCTAGAGGCAAAACAAGTCTTGAAAGGGATTTGGGTGAGATTTGATGAACTTTAGCAAGGTTTTGTGAAGGAAATGATAAAGGTTCAGTTGAGAGCTATGAGGAGATGAAAATAAATGAGAAAGAGATGAAGTGAGAGAGAATGAGAGATAAAGAGAGAGAGAGGGAGGTGAGTGTAGGGTGAGAGGGTAAGTGCACCAAGCATCATTAAAGCAACCATTAATGCTCTCCATGATTCACCTTGCCACCTCTTCTCATCCAAACAAATATCTAGGGTTAGGGTTAAGGTTTAAACAGGGATTGGATTAGATCAAAGTGTCATGGTTGCTAAACTAGATTAACACAAACAAACCCTCACATTAACATGCACAAGTGTGTGCAAGCTATAACAAATAATAATAAATTATTAATTATATGTTATAAAATGTGAGGAAACCAAATTGGTAAACTTTTTACCAAAAACTGGCACTATCGTCTAATTAACACTAATCGAAATCCTAAAGTGTTACATGAAGACAAGATGCATTCAGTATATCTGATGGACCCGATCTCAAAGAAGCGGAGAGATGACATCGTCATTGTTTTGCATTGCGTCTTCCAACAGAAAGCGATACTATCCGCGTACCAGAGGATGGAAAATATTAGCGGGGATTTCGAAACTTGCATTCGGGAGAGAACGCATAAGAAGACGATCAATGAAGCTAGGTGCGCTTTACTCAAACCTGCCTTTAAGTTTGAGAATCCATGTCCGGAATTTAGCGTCTTACCATTGTAGACCTTTGATGATGTGTGTTTCTTTTTTTATATTTCTTTTGTAATCATCCTCATTAACAATGTATAAATTTCTTTGAAACATGAATGAAAAGGCTGTTTTTTTTACGCCAACGCTCACGTGTGCTTCACGTGAGGCGCTGCTATATATATAAAAAACTAGCACCAACGCTTACGTGTGCTTCACGTGAGGCACTGCTATAGGATTTAATTCTATAAAAGACTAGCGCCTACGCTCACGTGTGCTTCACATGAGGCACTGCCTTATTATACGAGGGAATCATTTCACCTTCTTGCTCTGCTTTTCCTGAGTAACACTTTCTTCTCAGAAATAGTTCCACCTTGCACAACATTTTCTGTGCCTAGACTTAAATACTTCTCTTTATGATCTGAAGACATGTTCATCTTCTCTCTCCCTTTTTCAGAGAACCATTTTAATATAGAAGAGTCATGGTTTGCAATTGTCCACATGCTCGTTGGCAGCCAAGGGAGGTGCCTATCGAGAAAATTGTTTCTCGTTTTGCTGCACGCTTGGTGAATCCCGCTCTCACGGATGACCAATGTGGCATGGTGATGCACGAGCTCCTGACTCGTATCTCTCCCATCGGCTCCATTTGGCTCCGGATGATTTTCCTGTTCATGCTCGATGACATTCCCCCTCATCCAGCGGAGGTGACTTCGCCGATACTCGACGCAGCGGAGGATAAGATCGAGTGGTTTCATGAGGCACGTTTGATTACCAAGCCTCTAAGGGACCGTTCCGTTCAGTTGCTAAGCCAGATACGGGCTCAGCGGGCCATCATGGCTGATTTCGCCGATGAACACGATACAGATCGATGGGGAGCGACTCCTCGTGAAGACCGTCGTTACGATATGGTAGAGTAAGTAGAGAGGGAGTTAGAGAAATTTGTTTATTGTTTTGTTAACCCCTGTATCTCTGATCCCATATTTGATGATCTCTTCCTTGTAAAATAAGATATTTATTTAAATGCATTTTTTTCTTAATGCCTTGATCTGGCGTGAAGTAGTTTACGTACTCATTTCGGAGCTTATAGTTTATTCACTCATTTTAGAGTCTCTAGTTTATTCACTCATTTCGGAGTTTATAGCTTATGTACTCATTTCGGAGTCTTTAGTTTATGTTCACATTTCGGAGTATTTTTAGTTTACCTCACTTAGGTTTATAGGAAAACTTACCCTAACGTTGGATGTATATAACCCTCATTCTTTTATGACAGGGTCAGTTAGGTTTGTGGTACTAGGTTTAAGTCCATCGTATCGTCGCGTTGGCTGATATATTCCTTGATATGCAGTTCCTTAGGCTGCTGTTCGAGTAGCTCCATGACTGTCGTGTCTCTCATCCCTTCTGAGACTGGACAAGATGTTTTCAAGTAATCTTTTTAGGTTGGAGTATTTATATTACCGTCAGAAGAACAAGCGTTGGGTATTTGCCGTAGTGCTTTTTACTTGAGGTTAGGCTTAATTTGAAGCCCCGATGAGTCATAACCGCACCCTTTTGGGGTAGGATGATCTTTAATGGTCTTTAGACTTTGTATATATTGCCGTCAAGACCCGAAACTAGGAATATGTCGTCACTTCGTTTTTGCTTTGATGATGTAGCGCCGATTCTTTGCTGAAGTAGGGTAGACATCCGTATGACCTTTATGGTTTATGTATTGTTAGGAATATGTATGCCTTAGAGACTATTATTGTATGATATAGTGGATGCTTGGACATATATATAAAGGACTTTCTTGCTCGACATGATAGTATGCTATCTGGTTGCTCTTTATCTTAACATGCACGCTTGTATTATTATACAGCTTCTCTGATACATGTTGATAAAGCCCTTAGGATGTGGACTTGACTATCAGGACTATGATGCAGATCATACTAGTGGGGCATGGATAGTCCATAAACACATCCTTTAATTGTTTCGAATCGAGGGGATATCAAGGCAATGCATCGATATTCCAGAGTAGACTAGTGTGTACATTTCTTGACTCTGTATGGGGCGATGGTTGATCCCATAACCATTGGTGTTTGACATCAAAGATTATACACATGTGCTCATTAGAGAATGGGTACAACGAACAGGACTCGGCGAAAACTCCTAGATGGTACCATACCTATCGTCAGATAGAAGTTCTTAAGTGACACTGGTACAGGTTAGTCTGTAGACCCGAGATCGTCATAGTGTCTTATGTGGTTCCCATTGTGCTTTGATTTCCTCCCTGCCACGGCACAAAGGAGTCGTGCAAACATGTGGTTTTTGGGTACAGTCCTGAGTCACATGGAGACAATGGGCGATAGGAGGGGTTTCGTCTCTTCCGGTATTGGAAGTTGTTTTTGCGCTATACTCGATTGGCTATAACAGTAAGTCCCTGACCAGGGCTGATGAGATTCACTGGTAAGAATTATCAGTAGTTTCTCGAACCGTTATAGGCCACACATCGGTATGACTTATCAAGTACTAGTAACATTTTGGATATTATAAATATTAATTTATAATTTTAAATTTGAATATAATGAGTTTACAAAAATTATATCGCATATGAATTTTAGTATCGGATTTATATCCGCAAAAATGTGATTATTTTGGTAAATATGAAAAGTGTGTGATATAAAAAATTTGATATTTTAATTATTTTAACATGACATGAGATTTTACATTAAGATAATTATATTTAATTGTTAGAATAAGTATTTCATTTCTTTTTAAATATGGATTTAGATTTGTAATATGAAGAGTTTTAATTAAAGAAAAAGAGTTTTTCTTTTGTTTTTAATTCTTTATTTAAGAGTGAGGATGGGTTTATGATATGCTAGGTTACACTCTCACAATCCCCACACCACACCACACCCTCCTCCCCCCACCTCCTCCTTCTCACTTTACACCACCACCTTACCACTCTCCACCTCCTCCCCTCTTAACACCTCATGATTTCTCTACACAAAACACAACACCTCCCACCTTATCTTATCACATCACTTAGAAATTCTTTTAGTTTTCTCAAACTGAACAAACATACTCTTTTCAAGCTCCAACACCAAAAGTTCTAAGTGTCTATAACCACAAGAGAAAAGCCATGATTTCCTTCATCAAAGTTGTACATAATTCAAGCTTGAGCCACCACTACACCTAGGAGCTTCCACCATACAATCCTTGAGCTGGATTTCTTTGTGTACCTTCTTCATAGGTATATTTCCTTCCTCCTTGCATGTATCGTTTTGTTCAAAATCTGTTTTCTGTAGGAAAATATCAGAAATTAGAATACTTGTGATATTTGTAGTACAAATATTGAATCTGGAACCGCTAGATATAACCAATAGAAAAACTAACAAGACCATAATATTATGAGACAACTAGGAGACTATACCTAAAGCCCAAGCCCCTATCTCCTAGATTCAGCCGGCAAGAATACCTTTTTGACTGGCATCACCGGGCTCCTTATAGTGTTTTGTGTTGGTTTTTGTTCTGTAGGTGTATTTGGTTATTTTATGATCTATAGTCTTGTTTGATTTGTCCCAGTATTCATACATAGAAATCCGGGCGTGTTCTAGTAAGGGTTTTGTTAAAGTTTCCGATATTTCGATACAGGTTTTCGTATTTCTATGCCGTCACTGATTTTTTGACGTTCGTACGTTAAGAACAGGATCATCTTGTCGTTTTTAGAGTAAGTAAGCTGTAGGTTCTAACCTACGGTGCTTAGCTCGTTGTTTTAGTTTTTGATATAATATTTACGTCGATATGATTTAACTACGATTATAGGTACGATCGCGAAGGTTTCCGAGACGGAGATGACGGACATAGCAATCGTGGATTCAGCGAGCTCGAAAAGTTGGTGAGTAGATTTATATCTACGGGAGAAGTTGGGTGGATGGCGTATAGCGCCCCCGCAACAATTTAATTAGGATAATTATGCTATCTATTTAGTTGTTATTGATGATTTAGTTAAGGGTTTTAATATTATTTCTCATCTAGTATGGTATTCATGTGCATATAGTTTAATACATGGTTATTATGACATACATACGTGGCGATAGATCCGTATGATATGGATTTTGAGATAATGTGGATATTGTACGAGGGATCATGCCGTACATGAGATAATGTGGATATTGTACGAGGGATCATGCCGTACTTGTGATAATGTGGATAGTGTGCCGAATACGGCCAAGTTTTTTTTTTTTTATAGATTTGTGTAATCTTGAATTATTCTAATTTAGAAGGTTATATTCGAGTGAGCTATGCTCTTTTAAAAACTAACGATTCGTTTCCCTTTAATTGATAAATGAAAAGGATGCGATGCTAATTTCCAAATGAATATCTATTTTTAACTTATGACAGCTTCCTTATTTCAAAACCAACGTTACGTTCCATTTTCAAACTAAACGGTATAGCTTATAGCAAGTAGTTACATTTAATATTTACGCTGAACGCTTAGATTTACTTTACATGTTCGCGATACACTTATCGATGATATACGTTTCCGTTATATGAATACACTAATAGAACACTGCACAATTACTAATGAGTATTATGTTGCATTAGCACAGATGCATATGTTACACTGCACCTCATTAGTACTGCCATACCACTGTAGGACCGCTATACCATATGATGCGTATGTAATGTCGATACGAGGCATATTGATTCCCTATATCCAGAAAATCTGATTTTATTATGTACTACGGATATAGGTAGAATTACTTTCTTCTTTATACACTTATAGAACACGTGCACAAATACTAATGATTGCCATGCTGCCCGAGCACAGACGCGTATGCTACACTACACATCATTAGTATTGCCATGACACAGTAGAACTATTACGTTTGTTGCATGTATGACTTTATTTACGTACTTTACCTCTATTACCTGTTGAATATCGTGAATACCAGTACCATGGGTATTCGTATTCAATTCTTATGAGTTTTCAGGATGTTTTACTTTCGATGATATATATCAGTGGTATAGGACGCTGTTATATATGCACATATATAATATATCATCGAGAGGATCTATAAGTTTATTCTTATTCTTTACTTGATATCTTTGGATATGATGAGTTGATGTCCACCATGAATCGTTTTTATGTTTTGTTTTACTCCGAACCGAGTGGGGGCTATACGGTTACGGATTTCTGCGATATCCAGACTGAGTGAGGGGATATACAGTCGGATACATGGTGGACCCGGTCGAGACCGAAGGGCAGGAAAGCCGCATTAGAGGCGGGGAGCTTAGCGAGGACACTCGATACCGGAGATGGATATGAGCACGGCGGATATCTAGGGGATATTGGCTGGAGCTAGAGTTAAGCACAATGGATATCCAGGGGATACTGACCGGGGCCAGGGATATCGAGGGGCGATCATCTGATGAGATGGTGTCGACGATATCTGCATTTGCGTGTCGGTGATGGACACAAGAGATTTGAGGATTTGTGTGTCGGTGATGGACACGAGGGATTTCTAATTTCAGGTGTTGATGCTGGACATCCATATATTGATATATAGCTATCATACGAGGTATACAGTTATGTTGTACGTTATTGTAGCCGACTAGGACTGATCCGGGGGACAGTACCTGAATACCCTTTTACCATTTGGTGCATATAAAAAAGAATCCTAAAACGAGCCATAGTCTCATTATTTTTACATGTCTAGTATGACACCGGGATCTTTTAAACCGTAAACCTCTTATCATTCCTAACTAAAACAGCAAGATATATATCTTAAATAAGATAACTATTATACTTCATACTATCACGTCTGTTTTTATGCCGTGACATATGTATTCCGCGGCTATTTTAAAGAAGAAGTTTTACATATATATTTTGGGTTCAGATGATAGATAGTGTTGCATTTATGATACTTATGCATATCATATATATTAGCACAAGATATGATAGTACTATACTTATGATCTAGGTATCGTTGTGCATTTCGATTTCTACCTTGTGATGTACTTTTATTCACTGAGTTGGCAATTCACCCCCGTTATGCCACAGTTTCTTGCAGATTTTACCGCTCGAATTATCGACGGATTGCGGCACACCCTTCTTCCCGGTAATTGCTTTGGTAGGTGGGCTACTGTTGTTCGTATCCATACCTGTATATTTGTATATTCTTGTATCTAGTAAAACTCTATCGACTTAGAACTTGTATATTATGGACTTAGAAGCGAGACTTAGAGTTTGTGTGTTGTGGGCGTCGCACTCTTTGGAGTCGACTCTTTTATAATTGTTGGTTTGTTTCGATTTTCTTTTCTTCATCGTTGGGCGTCATATATTGTTTGCTTGGTTGCTCCGCCATTTGGGTATGGAAGCTAGATCCCGTTGGGATGCTGATTTTATTATTATGTTGCATAAGGTTTTATTCAAAATTTACAAAGGATGTCTTGTCGAATTTCAAAACGTCATAGATGCTTTTTCAATCATACTTAGTTAAACTTAAATTTTTATTTTAAACTGATCCCATCTGACGACTATTTTAAACCTCACCTCCAATATTTTCAAAAAGGGTTTAGATTCCGGGTTTCGGCTTACTTGGACCGCGTTGACGTCTTTAGATGTCACGTGATTTAAGTGCCGGTCACGTGCTACATTCGGGTCGTGACAAAGTTGGTATTAGAGCGTTTGGTTTGACCTTTATTCGAGTCTAGGTTTGACTATATGGAGTCTAGGCATACACTTTTGTTACCAAGGCTTGACCTTATAGGACTTAGACTTGACTTTGGGGGTCTTATACCCGAACTTTCATTATATAAGACGACCTTGGTTGATGGAGTAGGTACTAAGTAGAGTGACTTACCGTACATATGTTCCACGGTATATTTACGATATAATACTCCGCCTAAGTTACCTTAGGATATATATCTTGAGATCTTTTTCTTCTATTCGTTCAGTTGATCTATCCTTATCGATGCATGTTGGTTGTTCCGGCCGCCATGTTTACATAAGCTGAGAGGGCTGCGATTAGAGACACGGTCAGGACAGACTTGTCTGGGACGAGGACTGACCAGGGTGACATTCCGGTGACATAGGGACATGTTGTTTATCTTTATATGATCGGGTTTCTAATGTTGAAGCGAGTTTCTTTGGGATCCGCACCAGAGGGTCAGGTCATTTGTGGAGACCAGTCGGACTTAGAGGCTTGATGTTTACACTACTCCGAAGATCGTTGTGTTACTTACTGTTCAGACAGTGGTACCAATCGTTGCTGAGATTGTCGAGGTGTTGCTTCCAGAATTCATGAAGTTAAAAGTCGCCGATATTTACGAGTATAGATGGACCAAAGGATTCGTAGTCATTCAGATGAGTGATGACTAGGATATTTAATCCGTTGTAGCGCTCCGATACGAGATCGGTGAAGTTCATTAGCTTCTTTTGATGGGTTTTGCTCAGACCTGATGTAAGTCGCTCGAGAGAGATCGTATTGTCCGACGAATTGGGATGAGTTTGTAAGTGCACGGCGGCGCCCCGGCCGTCAATCCGAGGCCAAAATGCGGAAACGAAACTTTTACGAAACTTGTAAACCGGCACCACCGCGCACTATAAAACCCGGATCGGGCCATTAATCTAATCCTAGCTAACTAGAAAAGGGGTAGAGAGATATACCGAGCGATCCATGTCCTTCGGTCTTCTCGTCGTCGTCCTGATCTCCCCGCGGAATCTCCGGTCTTCATATCCTCGTCGGAAGGGCACCACATCGCCGGGTTCTTTTACGGGCTCCCACCTCTGGACCGAGGCAACTCGGGCACGAACTTGGCGAGTCGACGTGCCCAAGGATACTGTAGATGAAGTGTAGATCTATATGTCTCATGGGGTTGTAGGAAGTTGCCTTTTGAAGTGGAGGAATGAGATATACTTTGGAGATGAGCTAAGGGGTTTTTTGCAAGCCAAAAGAGATGAAAAACCCCACACACAAAATTGGGACAGCCCCCCTTAGTTGTGGCCAGCCTTGCATGATTGAGGGAAGAGAATGAGAGAGGGAGTGTATAAAAATCATGCAAGAGAGAGAAAAGAATGATGATGAGAAGAGATGATCACAAAACAAATCCAACACTCCATCAACCATCATCACTTCCAAAAGTCAAGCAATCATGAAGTGAAGAAGTCAAATGATGGTGCAAGCATCATGAAGAATCAATATGCAAAGACCACTCTCCACAATGCTAATTAGTACAATTGCAAATAAGCCCTCCTCCACCAATTTTCAGCCAAGAAAAGATACAAAGGAAAAAGGCCGAAACGGAAAGCAAACTGGCAACTTCAGAAAACTGATCCTGTAATAAATTACAGAAAAACCCCGCGACTGTATATACATACCTGCATTTGTATTGCGACCGAATACAAATGCAATGAGACAAAATCTACACTGTACAATACTAGGATCCGGCTTAAACCAAAGCACGCTAGTATTATCCGTCCGATCATGATCTGTGCAATACCGCACCTATCTGATCGAACCCTGCCATATCTCCATACGGCCTCTACAGCGTTTCGTCCGAAACTTGAGAAAATGGTCTGTGGGGGACTCTAAAGACTCATCAATCCTTTGGCTGTGGATTTAACCACTAGCACGTCAGAGGTATTAGCCATACGTAACGGGCTACCAGGTATTGACCAAAAGGGACGTCAATGAGCGAACTCATCCTGACACCCTACTGAGACTGTCAGAGACAATATCCGTACAGTCCGGTCCGTTCGTCTATGACCATCGCATGGCGGGCCTAGGGGGTTGGTAAAAGTCAGACCCCCAAAAGCGGTACAAGTCGTGTCGGAGTGTAGTCCAGAACACCCTGAGATACTACTGGAATAACTACCAGTAAATCTCCTGCCTTGGCCAAGGACATCATGTAATCCCCAATACCGGGAGAGACGAACCCCTGCAGATCCACTCACTGCCTCCATGTGGCTCGGGACTGTACCCAACTAAAACCTGTTTGCACAACTCCTTTGAGCATGGTAGGGTAGTAATCAAAGTACAGTAGGAACTCACACGAGACGAATGACGATCTCAGGTCGATGAACTAACCTGTACACATGTCACCAGGGAACTGCTATCTGACGTCAGGTATAAGACCAACTAGCATGTTCCCGGTGAGTCCTGTCCGGTATACTCATAACCCAATGAGCACCTGTATACATCTTAGGTGAACCAACTGACACCAGTGGCTTGTGAGACCGGCCACCGCCCCTCGTCGGTGTCTCGACTGTATACACTAGTCTACTCTGGAGCATCGATGCCCTGTCTCAAAACTCCCACGACTAGGGACCTTTTAAGGATGTGCTTATAGACCCCAGCTCCCACGTATATGATCGCCCTCATACTGCTGGTCGTCAAGCAAAAATCCTAAGGGCTCTATCAACGTACAATAGTGACCTGTAAGGTCACCTAAAGCAGTACACGATGATAAAGATAAACCAGATAGCATACTATCATCTTGAGTAAGACTGTCCTATTGGAATAGGTCCTCCATCAATCATTGCAATCACGTGCCTGTGATCCAATAATTGACTCTGAGGGCACTATCTCCAACATGTAAGTGCACGGCGGCGCCCCGACCTCCATCCCGAGGCCAAATGCGGAAGCGATGGTTAACTTTAGTTTTTCAAACCGGCACCACCGCGCACTAAATACCCGGATCGTGCCATTAACTAGTCCTAGCTAACAACAAGATGGGGAAGAGAGATATACTGAGTGATCCGAGTCCTCCGGTCTTCTCGTCGTCGTCCCGATCTCCCGCGGAATCTCCGGTGTCCACCTTGTCGCCGGAAGGGCACCACGTCGCCTGCTTCTTTTACAGGCTCCCGCCTCTATACCGAGGCAACTCGGGCACGAAGTTGGCGAGCCGACGTGCCCAAGGTTTGCTGTAGAATGTGTAGTGCTCATGTCTCATTTGGGGTTTATGGAGGTTGCCATTTGGTGGAGGAATGATACTTGGAGTTTTGTGATGAGAAATGGAATTTTGGAAGCACCATGAGAACAAAACCCCACCCACAAAAATTGGGCAGCCCCATATTTAGCTTGGCCGGCCGCTAAAGGTGAGGGAGAGGGGAGAATGAGGGAGAGAGTCCAAAAATGGGTAGCCTCTCCAAGCCAAATCAAGTGAGAGGAAAGGTTATCATATTCAACCATCATCAAAAGCATCATGACTCCAAAGTCAAGCAATGATCACTTACAAATCCACACTCCATCAACAAATCAACAACCATGATTGCTACAAAAAGTCAAGCAATCATGAACCATGGAAGGTCAAGGGAAGGGGCTCCATCATGAAACCAAAATATGCAAAGACCCCCTTCCAAATTGCTTATTTGCACAAATGCAAATAAGCCCTCCTCCACCAATCTTCGGCCATTGAAAGATACAAATGAAAATGGCCGAAACGGAAAGCAAACTGGCAACTCCAGAAAACTGGTCCCGTAATAAATTACAGGAAAACCCCGATACTGTGCATACACACCCGCATTTGTATTCCGACCGAATACAAATGCAATGAGACAAAATCTACACTGTACTATACTAGGATCCGGCTTAAACCAAAGCCGGCTAGTAATATCCGTACGATCCTGATCCGTGCAATACCGCACGTATCTGATCGAACCTTGCCATATCCTCATACGGCCTTTAGTACTAACCGTCCGATCCTTATCCGTGCAATACCGCACGTATCTGATCGAACCCTGCCATATCTCCATACGGCCTCTACAGCGTTTCGCCCGAAACTTGAGTAACTGTATGTGTGGTGGACTCTAAAGACTCGTCAATACTATGGCTGTGGATTTAACCACTAGCACGTCAGAGGTATTAGCCATACGTGACGGGCCACCAGCTATTGACCAAAAGGGACGTCTGTGAGCGAACTCAGCCTGACACCCTACTGAGCCTGTCAGTGACAATATCCGTACAGTCCGGTCCGTTCGTCTATGAGCATCGCATGACGGGCCTAGGGGGTTGGTAAAAGTCAGACCCCCAAAAGCGGTACAAGTCGTGTCGGAGTGTAGCCCAGAACACCATGAGATACTACTGGAATACCTACCAGTAAATCTCTTGCCTCGGCCGAGGGCTTTGTGTAATAGCTCTCCTAGACACAGCGCGACCTCACCCCCAATACCGGGAGAGACAAACCCCTGAAGATCTGCTCACTGCCTCCATGTGGCTCGGGACTGTACCCAACTAAAACCTGTTTGCACGTCTCCTTTGAGCGTGGAAGGGTAGTAATCAAAGTACAGTGGGAACTCACACGAGACAAATGACGATCCCCAGGTCGATGAACTAACCTGTACACATGTCACCAGGGAACTGCTATCTGACGTTAGGTATAAGACCAACCAACATGTTCCCGGTGAGTCCTGTCCGGTGTACTCATAACCCAATAAGCACCTGTATACATCTTAGGTGAACCAACTGACACCAGTGGCTTGTGAGACCGGCCACCGCCCCTCGTCGGGGTCTCGACTGTATACACTAGTTTACTCTGGAGTATCGATGCCCTGTCTCGAAACTCCCACGACTAGGGACCTTTTAAGGATATGCTTATAGACTACTAGCTCCCACGTATATGATCACCCTTATACTGCCGGTAGTCAAGCAAGAATCCTAGGGGCTCTATCAACGTGTAATAGCGACCTGTCAGGTCACCTAAAGCAGTACACGATGATAAAGATAAACCAGATAGCATACTATCATCTTGAGTAAGACTGTCCAACCGGGATA
Organism: Agapanthus africanus; assembly: GCA_030015575.1. NCBI lineage: Eukaryota > Viridiplantae > Streptophyta > Magnoliopsida > Asparagales > Amaryllidaceae > Agapanthus > Agapanthus africanus. The sequence continues at coordinate 738,573,540 of CM057338.1, forward strand.
GGTCCTCCCTCAATCATTGCAATCACGTACCTGTGATCCAATAATTGACTCTGAGGGCACTATCTCCAACAATCTCCCACTTGCACTCAAGGCTAATTATTGCGATGTCGCATACTCACAGCCCGTGTGATACCGAACACCCAACTCCTCTACTAGTCAGTCTCACAAAGCTCGTTTGCGAAACTTTTGCGTTCGAGGAATAGCCTCAGTGAGTGGATCCGCTTTGATGTTTCTTTCTATGTCTCTCTATATCTCAAGTTCGCGGAGAAAACCATCTCCCGAAATGAGCAATACCTATCTTAGAATATGTCTGGATGTCTGATGGGACCTAGCTCATAAATGAACTCCAAATCCAAACTTCTTAGACTGTATCGTCAACTGAACTTAATCAGTATCCTGCGCCATGCCTCCCTCAGTATTGCCTTGGACCACCTGTCCAAAATACTGCCCCTCGTCAGAAGGAAAAACTATAACTCTGACAACCTCCTTGTCGTCCAGGTCACCTTGGAAGCCTGGAATGATAACTGTCTCCTGCATAAGGCTGTCGTTATCATATCCCTAGAACATCCACTTATGTTCTAAAACTGCTTCCGACTGTTTCTCCAGGTTTGGATCACTGTCAATTTATTGCATCTAGTGCAAGAACAATATCTGGTGTGGTACTTGACATCTCATGATTGACTCAATTGCCTGAGCAAGTGATCTGCCAATCATGCACATCCCTCTCCCCTTTAGTCTGTAAGACACCTTTAGAGAGGGTGACTCCATCACTTTCAGGTAAACTACCGTGCCAGGAGTCGTCCATTCTAAATACTTTTAGAATGCTGTCAAAGTACCCTGATTGGGAAACCGCCCAAATCTAGATCTAAAACCATAGATCTAGTAACCAGTATGTCTGATATAATGTCCAAGTCCTATGTGGAGAAACCACTGTGTGACGACCAAAGTATAACCGATCGTAGGATAGGAATATCACTTCCTACTCTGTGTATGTCATCCAAATACCATGACATCACACCCTACTACCTTCTTAACAGATCCATCCCCTATTCTGATGAAGTCAAACCTATGACTGTCACGTCAGAAATAGATGATCTTTCTCCGCTACTCTGCTTTAGTCTATAAATAGACATAAGCTATCTGTCCACCAATGCTTCCGCTGCACCCACTGACTACGACAACCCTCTGGCAGAGTCATATACGCGTACACTTCTGAAGCCAGTTCAGAACGACGCTATACTCATCCTCCTGCCGGGTCTCGCAGCCTGGAACAACAGCAATGGCAAGTGTGGGTAAACAAGAACCTCCCTGCCACCGTCCTTGAGACTACCGGAGTACCTCTCGGGTGTCTGAGGTTACCCACCTTATCTGCAGAGTGGCCAATGGAATGTCAAACCAGATTGAATCTTTAGGTTCCTTATCAAATCTTCAGTAATCGTTTGCGGTTCTGGAATCACTGCCAGTTCTACCATACTCCCACTACTGTTTTCTGAAAAAAAATCCATTTTTAATAAAACTGTGGCGAGTCTAGAACAATATCACTATTGATCTTCCAGATGGTAGAAAATCAACCCTCGTCATAGTCTGGGTCAACCCACAAACAGCCATTACAGAAACGTGCCTTGAGTTATCCAGAGTCTGGTTTTAAGCATAAACCGGACAACTCCCCGTACCTTAACATCGTTAAGATATGAACTGTTCTATATCCAATATAGAACCAGAGGCACTGATTTAATTGAACCAGATTCAAATCATGCAGCTGTCCCCAGTGCATGTCAACTAAATGGAAGGAGGCCGATCAGCGTTACTCCACTTAGGAATGCTTCCAATTATGAGTAACCTGAAAAAGAAGCAAGTTCTCTTAATCACTACTATCAACTGAACACCATACACAAGTATCTACATCTTCGATCACTTTGAAGAATCCCGATACTTGCAATACCTGGTTCTCTACTTTATTCAAATACCTATAACTTCTCAAAATTCGGACCCTGTGTTTCCACGAAACACCTGTCTAAAAACTAGATAAGTCATAAGTAAACCGAATATAGTACGAGGACCAACCCCTCTGTCCTGATGGACCCTGGACAACATACAATACTCTGTATAAGTCTCTTGAGTCTGATAACTCATTCACTGTGTGTCGTAGGTTGAAAACTGTACTTATGGTTAAGAAGAATTACACCGCTGTTCAATGCTCCTTACCTAACCATCCACTGATATAGGTAAATGTCACAGACATAATTTCAAAAAGATATATCTCACTCTATAAAAAAAGACGTACAGATATATCAATTTGAAATTGGTGCATAACAGCGGATATTCAAAACCAAATATTTGCCGACCGGCAAACAGCCCAGGCGATTTCCTCAAATATCACCGATTACAACAAATCCCGATATAATGAGGATGATCACCCAATTCCCAATAACTTACTCCCACTCAGTATCTGTAAAACCATACAGATGTGAGAGTCATACCTGGTAAATACATACCCTTGAGTAAGTATCTAATCGGGAAATCAGTTATCCTTTAACAGTACACAGTGAAACTGAAACATTGAAATGTTTCGATGGGGTATCCCGGTATTCCTAGTAATGCCTCTTCAATTATCCAGATTCACAACTATAACCGTATAATTCTTTGCCACCTCTCCAAATCCCTTTATATGTCTTTAGTCATTACCTTCAGCACACCCCTTTAGCCCAAATGGTTTTCTTCCTTCCCTACCGTTCGGCACCAGCCTATGGTTTGGAAGAAGACTATCCAATAAGCATAATGGGTGTACTGTCCTAATCCTAGGAGCACTCGCAATGCGAGAGAAGGTGAAGATAAAAGACAACTGAATAAACCTTATTCTTATTTCTCCTGAACCAGAATCCATCCCCGAACTGGAACAAGTTCCTTTCGAGTTCGTATATAACCATACGATGGAGTATCCAATAAACTGTGGATCTTCGTAGTGATACGGAGTGTTCTGGAGAAATACAAAGGTGATTTTAGGATTGGCGAAGAAATACTTGGTTTGGTCGTGAATAGCAGTCGCAGTTTACTTTGCCCTCTTACTAATCCCTTACTTTGTCTTAACTTAATACCTTCTGTACACCATCGTTAGGCTAATTGGTTTTCTTCATTCCCTACCGGTCGGCACCAAACTAAGGTCTGGAAGAAGACTATCCAATTTGCGTAATAGGTGTACTATCTCCTAAACCAAGGAGTACTCGCAACCTGAGAGAAGGTAAAAGGAAAAGACAACTGAATAGTCCTATTCATTTTCTCCAGAACCGAAAACCATCCTCGAATAAATTCCTTCAAGTTCGTATCTAACCATACGATGGTTTTGTCCAATGGAAGTGGACGTTCGTAGTAATACGGGGTGTCCTGGAGAAAAGGGTAAAAGTAGGAGTGGTAATGAGGTTTGCAACTCTGACAATCCAAAAACCAGTGTTTAAGAAGGTTCGGTCAACTTGGTCACTGAGTCATAGTCTTAGGGTCGGGTCAATGGTCGCTGCCCAAGAGAGAGAGAAAAGAAACACTCAGCGCGCACTCTATCCTAGATCAGAATGGTTACCAATTTATCTAATCTGGAAACCTCCCACTGTACCGTCAAATTCTCCTCCAAACCTGAAAGAAGAATTAGTCGGGATCACCCGAGGAGTAAACCAACTCATCAGTGGGAATCGGGATCCAACTATCATCGTATGATAACGTGACGGAATCCGCTCACGGTATCACACTCCAGAAGGTATGCGCATATCTGGCAAGTTTCAGTTTCTTTAGAAACTCCCGATGTGATTTTTACCCCATGCTCTTATGACCTTGACTTTGGCCAACATATCATAAGTCACATGTCAAGTTCTACCCGTCATTCTCCAGGTTAATTTGAACCCACCCGTACCTACCCTTGACTTTGGCCAAAATGGCAGTACGACTGTCCCAAACCAACGCATCTATCTATGCTGCATATGAATAACCAACAGCTACCAAACACTGTGCCTTGATTTTGGCCAACAAACACAACTTGAATAATATTGACTACCCATATGAAACGACGGAGGGCTACGAATGGTTTCTGGCGAAAACCTTTAACGTAATGAACTTGATATCGTTGAAGGAACGGATAGCTTTTTAAAATATAGTGGCGAAAACCTTTGCTAAAGAGGTCACTCCCGGTGAAGGGATCTCGGCTCTTTCCCCGTAGAATGAGGTGCAGGATATTCCAACTGAATACCACGATGCAAAGCAAATGTAATCGGCTATAGTGAAGTTATTGCCCTGACGCAAACTTTTTGTCCAAGGGGTCACTCCCGGTGAAGGGATCTCGGCCCTTGTCTCGTCGACTGAGGAGCAGGATATTCCAACTGAATACCACGATGCAAAACAAAAGTGAACGTCCTTGCAATAACAGCTTTTTGAAAAGTGTTCCAACAACATCAGAATAGGTTTGTTTTTAACTTGCATTGATCCGAATCAACGCAGTCCCATCAATTGATCACACCACAAAGAACGAAAATATACTGATGTACGCATATGCCATCCGCATTCGCCACTGGGTCCCGTCATTACCCGTTAGGTTAGCTAATTAACGACAGAGCGGGGACTGGACTAGCGCGGATGCAAAAGATATACAACATCTACTAGTATATATACCAATATATAATATTTCGCTCAAGGCGTGATAAAATGCAACATCACAGAAATGTACAACATCACAGAACAATACAGATATCTGGGATCCCCGGGTTTCACAGAGCCACTACTGAAACCCGACGTTCCCCTGGTCGTGTGGATAGCCTGTGCAATGAAATCCTAGACCCCTACGGGCGCGGCAAGTTACCCGCCAAAACCTGAAGCAAGGCAGCCCCCTTCAGCAACGTGAATGGACCACCCAGCACTTCACGGAATCCGGTAACTTGGGCACCCCTCCTGGGTCAACCTGTACCCCCTACGAGTGCGGCGAATAGCCCGCCAATCCTAGAGTGAAGCCCCCTCCGTCTCAATGCCATGTGATGCGGGCCCGTTGCCCTTTAGAACCCGGCTATCCGTGCACCCCACCTTGGGGTAATCCTAGTACAGAAAGTAAAATATACATACAACGGGTACATCGACCGCAACCAGGTCATGCACCAAAATAATAATACAAACAGGCAGTGACGGCAGTCCACATGTCGGACGCTCGCCCGGAAATATCAAATGTACATAATACAACTACAACTGTACTAGCATTGCATCCAGGCTATCCCCCACGACTAATCCGCAACATCACAGCATAATACAGAACATCAACGTGAAAGTCACGTTCGCAAATCCGTCTAACCGGGCTATAGCAGTTAGACTGGATTTGCCGATCAAGTGATATTCACGGTCGCAGATATAATGTAAATACTGTGAACTAATGTATTTAAAATATCCGATCGATCAAATTTTAACAAGTGGGCCCCATGTACTACTGTAGCACATCAAGAAATTCTGGGCCCAAAATTAATATTCCAAAACCCATATTTTCAACCCAGAAGGCCTCTGTAAAAAATTGGTGCAACGATCTGTCAAAATAGCGGCGGAACCGCGGCCCAAGCATGGGTTTGGCCGCGGTTCCGCGGTCGAATAATGAGATCTCGCGACCAAATTTCTACAGTAGGCTTATACTTCCCTGTACAGTATTCTGAGACAACCTGAAAAATTTTTGGACTTCAAAAGATTTCGACAGAAACTAATGTGAAGAAAAATACGGTTTTTGGAAAATTGTTCGATCGAAAATGTAAAACACATTAGACAAAGCTAGACTATGTTAATGGCGAGGCTCTGATACCACTGTAAGTGCACGGCGGCGCCCCGGCCTCCATCCCGAGGCCAAATGCGGAAGCGATGGTTAACTTTAGTTTTTCAAACCGGCACCACCGCGCACTAAATACCCGGATCGTGCCATTAACTAGTCCTAGCTAACAACAAGATGGGGAAGAGAGATATACCGAGTGATCCGAGTCCTCCGGTCTTCTCGTCGTCGTCCCGATCTCCCGCGGAATCTCCGGTGTCCACCTTGTCGCCGGAAGGGCACCACGTCGCCTGCTTCTTTTACGGGCTCCCGCCTCTATACCGAGGCAACTCGGGCACGAAGTTGGCGAGCCGACGTGCCCAAGGTTTGCTGTAGAATTTGTAGTGCTCATGTCTCATTTGGGGTTTATGGAGGTTGCCATTTGGTGGAGGAATGATACTTGGAGTTTTGTGATGAGAAATGGAATTTTGCAAGCACCATGAGAACAAAACCCCACCCACAAAAATTGGGCAGCCCCATATTTGGCTTGGCCGGCCACTAGAGGTGAGGGAGAGGAGAGAATGAGGGAGAGAGTCCAAAAATGGGTAGCCTCTCCAAGACAAATCAAGTGAGAGGAAAGGTTATCATATTCAACCATCATCAAAAGCATCATGACTCCAAAGTCAAGCAATGATCACTTACAAATCCACACTCCATCAACAAATCAACAACCATGATTGCTACAAAAAGTCAAGCAATCATGAACCATGGAAGGTTAAGGGAAGGGGCTCCATCATGAAACAAAAATATGCAAAGACCCCCTTCCAAATTGCTTATTTGCACAAATGCAAATAAGCCCTCCTCCACCAATCTTCGGCCATTGAAAGATATAAATGAAAATGGCCGTAACGGAAAACAAACTGGCAACTCCAGAAAACTGGTCCCGTAATAAATTACAGGAAAACCCCGATACTGTGCATACACACCCGCATTTGTATTCCGACCGAATACAAATGCAATGAGACAAAATCTACAATGTACTATACTAGGATCCGGCTTAAACCAAAGCCGGCTAGTAATATCCGTACGATCCTGATCCGTGCAATACCGTACGTATCTGATCGAACCCTGCCATATCCTCATACGGCCTCCAGTACTAACCGTCCGATCCTTATCCGTGCAATGCCGCACGTATCTGATCGAACCCTGCCATATCTCCATACGGCCTCTACAGCATTTCGCCCGAAACTTGAGTAACTGTATGTGTGGTGGACTCTAAAGACTCGTCAATACTATGGCTGTGGATTTAACCACTAGCACGTCAGAGGTATTAGCCATACGTGACGGGCCACCAGCTATTGACCAAAAGGGACGTCTGTGAGCGAACTCAGCCTGACACCCTACTGAGCCTGTCAGTGACAATATCCGTATAGTCCAGTCCGTTCGTCTATGAGCATCGCATGGCGGGCCTAGGGGGTTGGTAAAAGTCAGACCCCCAAAAGCGGTACAAGTCGTGTCGGAGTGTAGCCCAGAACACCCTGAGATACTACTAGAATACCTACCAGTAAATCTCCTGCCTCGGCCGAGGGCTTTATGTAATGGCTCTCCTAGACACAGCGCGACCTCACCCCCAATACCGGGAGAGACGAACCCTTGAAGATCCGCTCACTGCCTCCATGTGGCTCGGGACTGTACCCAACTAAAACCTGTTTGCACGTCTCCTTTGAGCGTGGTAGGGTAGTAATCAAAGTACAGTGGGAACTCACACGAGACAAATGACGATCCCCAGGTCGATGAACTAACCTGTACACATGTCACCAGGGAACTGCTATCTGACGTCAGGTATAAGACCAACCAGCATGTTTCCGGCGAGTCCTGTCCGGTGTACTCATAACCCAATGAGCACCTGTATACATCTTAGGTGAACCAACTGACACCAGTGGCTTGTGAGACCGGCCACCGCCCCTCGTCGGGGTCTCGACTGTATACACTAGTCTACTCTGGAGTATCGATACCCTGTCTCGAAACTCCCACGACTAGGGACCTTTTAAGGATATGCTTATAGACTACCAGCTCCCACGTATATGATCGCCCTCATACTGTCGGTAGTCAAGCAAGAATCCTATGGGCTCTATCAACGTGTAATAGCGACCTGTCAGGTCACCTAAAGCAGTACACGATGATAAAGATAAACTAGATAGCATACTATCATCTTGAGTAAGACTGTCCAACCGGGATAGGTCCTCCCTCAATCATTGCAATCACGTGCCTGTGATCCAATAATTGACTCTGAGGGCACTATCTCCAACACAACAATCTCCCACTTGCACTCAAGGCTAATTATTGCGATGTCGCATACTCACAGCCCGTGTGATACCGAACACCCAACTCCTCTACTGATCAGTCTCACAAAACCTGTTTGCGAAACTAATTTGTTCGAGGAATAGCGTCAGTGAGTGGATCCGCCTGGATGTTTCTTTCTATGTCTCTCTATATCTCAAGTTCGCGGAGAAAGCCATCTCCCGAAATGAGCAATACCTGTCTTAGAATATATCTAGATATCTGATGGGACCTAGTTCATAAATGAACTCCAAATCCAAACTTCTTAGACTGTATCGTCAACTGAAACCAATCAGTATCCTGTGCCATGCCTCCCTCAGTATCCGCCTGGACCATCTGTCCAAAATACTGCCCCTCGTCAGAGGGAGAACTATAACTCTGACAGTCACTCTGTCATCCAGGTCACCTTGGAAGCCTGGAATGATAACTGTCTCCCGAAGGAGGTTGCCGTCATCAAATCCCTAGAACATTCACTTATGTTCTAAAACTGCTTCCGAATGTTTCTCCAGGATTGGATTAATATCAACTTATCGCATCTACTGTAAAAACAACATCTGGTGTGGTACTTGACATCTCATGATTGACTCATTTGCCTAAGCAAGTGATCTACCAATCATGCACATCCCTCTCCCCTTTAGCCTATAAGACACCTTTAGAGAGGGTGACTCCATCACCTGCAGGTACACTACCGTGCCAGGAGTCGTCCATCCTAAAACACCTTTAGAATGCTGTCTAAGTACCCAGATTGGGAAACTACCCAAATCTAGATCAAAAACCATGGATCTAGTAACCAGAATGTCTGATATTATATCTATATCCTTTGTGGAGAAACCACTGTGTGACAACCAAAATATAACCGATCGTAGCAGAGGAATTTCACTTCCTGCTCTGTGTATGTCATCCAAATACTAGGACACCAGACCCTACTACCTTCTCAACAGATCCATCCCTTATTCTGACGAAGTCAAACCCATGACTGTCACATCAGAAATAGATGATCTATCTCCTCTATATCTGCTTTAGTCTATAAATAGACATAAGCCACTTATCCACCATGCTTCCGCTACTTCCACTGACTATGACAACCCTCTGGCAGAGTCATATACACGTGCACTTCTGAAGTCAGTTCAGAACGATGCTATACTCATCCTCCTGCCGGGTCTCACAATCTGGAACAACAGCAATGGCAAGTCTGGGTAATCAAGAACCTCCCTGTCACCGTCCTTGAGGCTACCAGAGTACCTCTCGGGTGCCTGAGGTTACCCACCATATCTGCGGAGTGGCTAATGGAATGTCAAACCAGATTGAATTTTTAGGTTCTTATCAAATCTCCAGTAATCGTTTGCGGTTCAGGAATCACTTCCAGTTCTACCATACTCCCACCACTGTTTTCTGGAAAAAAATCCATTTTACTTAAAACTGTGGCGAGTCTAGAACAATATCACTATTGATCTTCCAGATGGTAGAAAGTCAACCCTCGCCATAGCCCGGGTTAACCCACAAACGGCCATTACAGAAACGTGCCTTGAGTTATCCAAAATCTGGTTTTAAGCATAAGTTGGACAACTCCCCGTACCTTAACAACGTTAAGATATGAACCGTTCTATATCCAATATAGAAATAGAGGCACTAATTTAATTGAACCAGATTCAAATCATGCAGCTGTCTCCAGTGTATGTCAACTAAATGGAAGGAGGCCGATCAACGTTACTCAAGTTAGGAGTACTTCCAATTATGAGTAACCAGAAAGAGAAGCGAGTTCTCTTAACCATTACTATCAACTGAATACCATACACAAGTATCTACATCTTCGATCACCTTGAAGAATCCTGATATTTGCAATACCTGGTTCTCTACTTTATTCATATACCTATAACTTCTCAAAACTTGGACCCTGTGTTTCTACGAAACACCTGTCTAAAAACTAGAGAAGTCATAACTAAACCGAATATAGTACGAGGACCAAACCCTCTGTCCTAATGGACACTGGACAACATACAATACTCTGTATAAGTCCCTTGAGTCTGAAAACTCATTTGCTGTGTGTCGCAGGTTGAAAACTGTACTTATGGTTAAGAAGAATTACACCGCTGTTCAATGCTCCTTACCTAACCATCCACTGATATAGGTAAATGTCATAGACATAATTTCAAAAAGGTATATCTCACTCTATAAAAATAGACATACAGATATATCAATTTGAAATTGGTGCATAACGACGGATATTCAAAACCAAATATTTGCCGTCCGGCAAACAGCCCAGGCGATTTCCTCAAATATCACCAATTACAACGAATTCCGATATAATGAGGATGATCACCTAATTCCTAATAGCTTACTCCCACTCATCATCTGTAAAACCATACAGATGTGAGAATCATACCTGGTAAGTACATGCCCTGGAGTAAGGACTAATCGGGAAATCAGTTTTCTATTAACAGTACACAATGAAACTAAAACATTGAAATGTTTCGTAGGGGTATCCGGGTATTCCTAGTAATGCATCTTCCATTATCTAGATTCACAACTGTAACCGTATATTTCTATGCCATCTCTCCACATCCCTTCATATGTCTTTAGTCATTACCTTCTGCAAACCCCTTTAGGCCAAGTGGTTTTCTTCCTTCCCTACCGTTCGGCACCAGCCTATGGTTTGGAAGAAGACTATCCAATAAGCATAATGGGTGTACTGTCCTAATCCTAGGAGCACTCGCAACGTGAGAGAAGGTGAAGATAAAAGACACCTGAATAAACCTTATTCCTATTTCTCCTGAACCAGAATCCATCCCCGAACTGGAACAAGTTCCTTTCGAGTTCGTATATAACCATACGATGGAGTATCCAATAAACTGTGGATCTTCGTAGTGATACGGAGTGTCCAGGAGAAATACAAAGGTGAAGTGGGAGTGGTAATGAAATACTTGGTTTGGTCGTGAATAGTAGTCGCAACTTACTTACCCTCCTTCTAATCCCTTTATTTGTCTTAACTTAATACCTTCTGTACACCATCGTTATGCTAATTGGTTTCTTCATTCCCCATCGTTCGGCACCTGCCTATGGTTTGGAAGAAGACTATCCAATTTGCGTAATAGGTGTACTATCCCCTAAACCAAGGAGTACTCGCAACCTGAGAGAAGGTAAAAGGAAAAGACAACTGAATAGTCCTATTCGTTTTCTCCAGAACCGGAAACCATCCTCGAATAAATTCCTTCGAGTTCGTATATAACCATACGATGGTTTTGTCCAATGGAAGTGGACGTTCATAGTAATACGGGCAGTCCTGGAGAAAAGGGTAAAAGTAGGAGTGGCAATGAGGTTTGCAACTCTGACAATCCAAAAGCCAGTGTTTAAGAAAGTTCGGTTAATTTTGGTCACTGAGTCATAGTCTAGGGTCGGGTCATGGTCGCTGCCAAAGAGAGAGAGAAAAGAAACACTCAGCGTGCACTCTAACCTAGATCAGAATGGTTATCACTTTATCTAATCAGGAAACCGCCCACTGTAACGTCAAATTCTTCTCCAAACCTGAAAAAAGAATTAGTTGGGATCACCCGAGGAGTAAACCAACTCATCAGTGGGAATCGGGATCCAACTATCATCGCATGATAATGTGACGGAATTCGCTCACGTTATCACACTCCAGAAGGTATGCGCATATCTGGCAAGTTTCAGTTTCTTTTGAAACTCCCGATGTGGATTTTTGCCCCATGCTCTTATGACCTTGACTAAGGCAAACAAATCATAAGTCACATGTCAAGTTCTACCCGTCGTTGTCCAGGTTAATTTGAACCCACCCGTACAAGCCCTTGATAAAAGTCAACAAGGCTATACGACTGTCCCAAACCAACGCATCTATCTATGCAGCAGAAAGGTAACAAGCAGCTACCATACACTATGCCTTGACGAAGGTCAACAAACATAGCATGAATACTACGTGCTACCCGTCTGAAATGACGGAGGGCTACGAATGGTTTCTGGCTAAAAACCTTTAACGTAAGGAACTTGATATCGTTGAAGGAATTGGATAGCTTTATAAAAATATAGTGATGAAAACCTTTGCTAAAGAGGTCACTCCCGGTGAAGGGATCTCGGCTCTTTCCCCGTAGAATGAGGTGCAGAATATTCCAACTGAATACCACGATGCAAAACAAAAGTAATCGGCTATAGTGAAGTTATTGCCCTGATGCAAACTTCTGTCCAAGGGGTCACTCCCGGTGAAGGGATCTCGGTCCTTGCCTCGTCGACTGAGGTGCTGGATATTCATAACCGAATACCACTGTGCAAAACAAAAGTGAACGTCCTTACAATAACAGCTTTTTGAAAAATGTTCCAACAACATCAGATTAGGTTTGTTTAGCTTGCATTGATCCGAATCAATGCAGTCCCATCAATTGATCACACCAATAAAGAACGAAAATAATGATGTACGTATATGCTATCCGCATTCGCCACTGGGTTTCGTCATCACCCGTTAGGTTACTTAACTAACGACAGAGCGGGGACTGGACTAGCGCGGATGCAAAACATATACAACATCTACTAGTATATATATCAGTATATAATATTCGCTCATGGCGTGATAAAATGCAACATCACAGAAATGTAATAAGCATCACAGAACAATACAGATATCTGGGATCCCCGGGTTTCATAGAGCCGCTACTGAAACCCGACGTTCCCCTGGTCGTGTGGATAGCCTGTGCAATGAAATCCTAGACCCCTACGGGCGCGGCAAGTTACCCTCCAAAACCTGAAGCGAGGCAGCCCTCTTCAGCAACGTGAATGGACCACCCAGCACTTCACGGAATTCGGTAACTTGGGCACCCCTCCTGGGTCAACCTGTACCCCCTACGGGTGCGGCGAATAGCCCGCCAATTCTTGAGTGAAGCCCCCTCCGTCTCAACGCCATGAGATGCGGGCCCGTTGCCCTCTAGAATCCGGCTATCCATGCACCCACCTTGGGGTAATCCTAGTACAGAAAGTAAAATATACATACAATGGGTGCATCGACCTCAGCCCGGTCGTGCCCCAAAAGAATAATATACAAACAGGAAGTGACGGCAGTCCACATGTCGGACGTTCGCCCCGCAATATCAAATGTACATAATAAACCGAACTGTACTAACATTGCATCCAGGCTATCCACCACGACAATCCGCAACATCACAGAACAACACAGAACATTAACGTGAATGTCACGTTCGCAAATCCGTCTAAAAGGGCTATAGCAGTTAGACAGGATTTACCGATCAAATGACATTCACGGTCGCAGATATATTGTAAATACTGTGAACCAACATGTTTAAACTTTTAGATCGACAAAAATTCCCGAAGTGGGCCCCAAGCACAACTGTAGCACTCAAAGAAATCTGGGCCCAAACAGAACATTCCAAAAACCCCATTTTCAACTCAGAAGCTCTCTGTAAACTTTTGGTGCATTGAACAGTAAAGGTGGCGGCGGAACCACGGCCCAAGCATGGGTTTGGCCGCGGTTCCGCGGTAGAATAGTGATAACAAGCGACCAAATTTTCATAGAATGCTTAGAATTGCCTGCATGTATTTCTGCAATGTGCTGAAAAAATTTTCAAGCCAAAAAAAATTCGACAGAAACTGATGCAATTGGAAACGCGGTTTTTGGAAAATCCGTTCGATCGAACTAGTAAACACGTTAGAGCAAGCTAGACTAGGTTAATGGCGTGGCTCTGATTCCAGTGTTAGTGCACGGCGGCGCCCCGGCCGTCAATCCGAGGCCAAAATGCGGAAACGAAACTTTTACGAAACTTGTAAACCGGCACCACCGCGCACTATAAAACCCGGATCGGGCCATTAATCTAATCCTAGCTAACTAGAGAAGGGGTAGAGAGATATACCGAGAGATCCGTGTCCTTCGGTCTTCTCTTCGTCGTCCTGATCTCCCCACGGAATCTCCGGTCTTCATCTCCTCGTCGGAAGGGCACCACATCGCCGGGTTCTTTTACGGGCTCCCACCTCTGGACCGAGGCGACTCGGGCATGAAGTTGGCGAGTCGACGTGTCCAAGGATACTATAGATGAAGTGAAGATCTATATGTCTCATGGGGTTGTAGGAAGTTGCCTTTTGAAGTGGAGGAATAGGATATACTTTGGAGATGAGCTAAGGGTTTTTTGCAAGCCAAAAGAGATGAAAAACCCCACACACAAAATTGGGACAGCCCCCCTTAGTTGTGGCCGGCCTTGCATGATTGAGGGAAGAGAATGAGAGAGGGAGTGTATCAAAAATCATGCGAGAGAGAGAAAAGAGTGATGATGAGAAGAGAAGATCACAAAACAAATCCAACACTCCATCAACCATCATCACTTCCAAAAGTCAAGCAATAATGAAGTGAAGAAGTCAAATGATGGTGCAACCATCATGAAGCATCAATATGCAAAGACCACCCACCACAATGCTAATTTGCACAATTGCAAATAAGCCCTCCTCCACCAATTTTCAGCCAAGAAAAGATACAAAGGAAAATGGCCGAAACAGAAAGCAAACTGGAAACTTCAGAAAACTGATCCCGTAATAAATTACAGGAAAACCCCGCGACCGTATATACATACCCGCATTTGTATTGCGACCGAAAACAAATGCAATGAGACAAAATCTACACTGTACAATACTAGGATCCGGCTTAAACCAAAGCCCGCTAGTATTATCCGTCCGATCATGATCCGTGCAATACCGTACCTATCTGATCGAACCCTGCCATATCTCTTTACGGCCTCTGCAGCGTTTCGCCCGAAACTTGAGAAAAGGGTCTGTGGGGGACTCTAAAGTCTTGTCAATCCCTTGGCTGTGGATTTAACAACTAGCACGTAAGAGGTATTAGCCATACGTAACGGGCTACCAGGTATTGACCAAAAGGGACGTCGATGAGCGAACTCATCCTGACACCCTACTGAGCCTGTCAGTGACAATATCCGTACAGTCCGGTCCGTTCGTCTATGAGCATCGCATGGCGGTCCTAGGGGGTTGGTAAAAGTCAGACCCCAAAAGCGGTACAAGTCATGTCGGAGTGTAGCCCAGAACACCCTGAGATATTATTGGAATACCTACCAGTAAATCTCCTGCCTTGGCCAAGGACTTCGTGTAATGGCTCTCCTAGACACAGCGCGACCTCACCCCCAATACCGGGAGAGACGAACCCCTGCAGATCCACTCACTGCCTCCATGTGGCTCGGGACTGTACCCAACTAAAACCTGTTTGCACAACTCTTTTGAGCGTGGTAAGGTAGTAATCAAAGTACAGTGGGAACTCACACGAGACAAATGAAGATCTCAGGTCGATGAACTAACCTGTACACATGTCACCAGGGAACTGCTATCTAACGTGAGGTATAAGACCAACTAGCATGTTCCCGGCGAGTCCTGTCCGGTGTACTCATAACCCAATGAGCACCTGTATACATCTTAGGCGAACCAACTGACACCAGTGGCTTGTGAGACCGGCCACCGCCCCACGTCGGGGTCTCGACTGTATACACTAGTCTACTCTGGAGCATCGATGCCCTGTCTCGAAACTCCCACGACTGGGGACCTTTTAAGGATGTGCTTATAGACCCCAGCTCCCACGTATATGATCGCCCTCATACTGCTGGTCGTCAAGCAAGAATCCTAAGGGCTCTATCAACGTGAAATAGTGACCTGTAAGGTCACCTAAAGCAGTACACGATGATAAAGATAAACCAGATAGCATACTATCATCTTGAGTAAGACTGTCCTATCGGGATAGGTCCTCCATCAATCATTGCAATCATGTGCCTGTGATCCAATGATTGACTCTGAGGGCACTATCTCCAACAGAGTTCACGAAGGTGAGCCTAGCCAGATTCTTCCACAGAGTGTCAGAGATGCCAGATTCATATTTCGAGTTTTGTATGACTTCGGGCTTGATTATGACGAAGATTTGCAATTCGCGTGACTATCGCGATACGCTCCTTATTAGACCGATATTAGAGAATAATGGAACAGGAGATTGGTGCGAAGCTTCAAAGCGCAGTGGTTCTTCCCCTTCGATATTGGAGATTGATGTATACAGAGGCCTGTACAACCGCACTTTCAAAGGAAAATCTTGAGGAGATTGCAGTTGTTTCGAAATGGAAGTGGATTCAGTAATGAGTGCTAGTTCTGGACAGATTTGATAGATGAGATCGGCAGGAGACTTGACGGGTTCATTCCTGGATACTATAAAAAGTCAGATTAGACCTAGGATCAGTTGTTTGGCGTGCACGCAGAGGTTAGAGATCACTGTCGTCGACATGTTGCATTGCGAGAACTGGACTACTTGGCAAGGAAGTGTCTTAAGAAGTATCAGCATGAGACTGATTGCATTGTTGCTCCTCACCGGTCGAGGGTATAAGAGGCCACGGCGTTAGTGATCCGCAGAAAGGACAAGAATTCAGAGACAGAGAACGCTAGACCGTGACAGAAGGCAAGTGGTAATCCTTGTATGCCAGTTCCGGGTGTGTAGAACCTTTCGACATTGAAGAAGATATACTTCGATGTCATTTGTTTCGATTTGCGTTTTTATGATCCAAATATTTCTTTTTCAACATTGAAGAAAGGATAACTCGACATCCGTTATTTTGACATATGTATTTTAAGAATTTGAAGGTCACACAAACGTTTTGTGCACACCAGGTGCACTTGTTTAAGGTTTCAGTGCATGGTGATTGCACTTTGATTGATGTTTTGTGCACACCAGGTGCACTTGTTTGAGATTTCCGTGCGGGGTGACTGCACTCGATTGGATTGTTGTACACACCAGATGCACTAGAATGAAGTTTTCGTGCATATCAGTTGCAGATGTTAAGAGATTATATATATATATATATATATATATATATATATATATATATATTCTAGGTATACTCGGTACGATTTTGTGCACACCAATTGCACGTTTTGATGTTTTGTGCACCTGATGCACTTGAGGTTTGTTTTGTGCACTCCGATGCACTTGAGATTTATTTTGTGCACTCCGATGCACTTGAGATTTGTTTTGTGCACCCTGATGCACTTGAGATTGATTTTGTGCATTTTAGATGCACTTGATATTTGCTCCATGCACAGTTGATGCAGTGGATATTGTTTCGTGCACACCTGTGCACTTGGCGCTAATTTTGTTTTCATGCACACCCATGGCATGTGGTTTGGATTTTCACGCGAAACCGTTAGGATTAATTTTGTTTTCATGCTTTGCACTTGATAGGATACGTTATAGATTTGATTTTTATATTTTCGCTTGGTCGTGTGCTACCAATATTGCACTACGACTGTGGCAAGGAATGTATACTTGACATATATAATGGTTTTCATATTTGGAATTGTGCATTACAACTGGAGTAAATCTCATACCAACCGCTAGAGTTACAGTTATGTGAGTTTTATATCTTTTTGGGTTTTCACGCACACGGTTGCGTTATGTCACGTTTTAGCTCATGTAGGATTTTGGAGTTCCGTTATATTGAGCGGACTATATGTTTTAAAATTTGGACCCTGGCAAATTGTTTTGAATTGAGTTGATTGGATTGAGAAAAATATTTTAAGATGGGGGTTTAATTTAAATTCGGGGACCGAATTTCTTTAAGGGGGATATTGTAACATTTTGGAAAATTACAAATATTAATTTATAATTTTAAATATGAATATAATGAGTTTACAAAAATGACATCGCATATGTATTTTGGTATCGGATTTATATCTGCAAAAATGTAATTATTTTTGTTGGCTATAGTGCCCTCAAGGCAATTATCGTAATCGCATGCAGGTGATTATGATGATTGAGGGAGGATCTATACGGATAGAACAGTCTTACTCGAGGTGATAGTATGCTATCTGGTTTATCTCTATCATAATGTACATCATTAGGTGGCATTACAGATCACTATTACATGTTGACAGAGCCCATAGGATTCTTACTTGACTGCCAGCATTATGATGGCGATTATATACGTGGGAGCTGGGTGGTCTATAAGCAAATCCTTAAATGTCCCTAGTCGTGGGAGTATCGAGACCGGGCATCGATACTCCAGAGTTGACTAGTGTATACTTATCGAGACCCCAACGAGGGGCGGTGGCCAGGTCTCACAAGCTATTGATGTCAGTTTGTTTACCGAAGATAGTATACAGGCGCTGTCACGCCCCGCTTCCCAAAATACGGAAAACGAGGGATGACTAGGCCAGCCATGCTCCTACGGTCAAGGAATCATCCCGCCGTAGTCACACTTCGGCTTCTAGCACTACATGGTAATCAGTAAATAAAGCACAGTATTAAAGGAATCACATCACTAATTTATTACATTAAAATTCCATTGTTCACAAATTACAGATAATAAGAACAATAACTAACCAAGTTCAATATCATGATCACTCTAAGAAAAGCAATAAAGATAGGGAGTACTCCAGACTATATCTCTGTGAACTCGAAGGGTAGATCCGTCTCCTGTGCTGGTCCTCCCGCGGAATCTGAGCATGCATACTCAGGTCATCAGAGCGACACAATAATAATATTATTATAATCAGATGAAACAGGTAAATGAGGTAATACTGGTATGAGAATAATGCAAGTAATCACTATGTCACCATATGATGCAGAATATGATATGTGTCCCTATCGGTCTCTAGGTCATGTTTGAAATCACATAGTGGAAGGAGGATCATGTTTAACAGGAGTCTCGTACATACCCGAGACAACGGCCCACATGCCCGGGACATAACCCTGTCAGCCGGATCGCTAGATCCTGTCCTACACGTATAAGTATCATGTTTCGAATGATCATCCTCTAAACTCGGTCCCGCTAAATACGATACTCTTTCCATTTTGATTTCCCCTTTTTCCCCAGGTTACACTATTTATGATATTGATCTAGTTGTGTACAAGTATACCAATGGCACGGTTTCATCACTGTCCACTGTATCAATCACTGTCACGAATATTCACTTTCCATTGGTGTACTCGTCACTCCTAAACCAACATCTATCACGCACGATAATGCAATGTCCACACGCACTAACACTGAATATATGGCAAGGGTATGATATATGTATGTATGCTATCAAAAAGCTATGTATGTTATGAATCAACATGCCTGTCATTAACTTACATAAATTGCATAAATTAATATGTTAAGAATTTAGCAAAATGATACAAGTAAGATAATTAGAACACTCAATCAGTAATTCATCAAAATTTGTTTCAGTTCAAGCGGGATTCCGGTTTTCAAAATATGGTTGTTTCATTTTAAGTGCTCGCGGTTGAAAATTCAGTTTCAGAACCGAACGTCCGTTTCGCGACACGAATTTCACCCAGTTGGGATCAGAATTTGGCGATGTCACGGTTAAATGAAATCTAGGGTTTTTGATAAAGTATTCAACACAAAATACGGATCCTCAATCGCATCTGTATGTTGAAAGTTATACACAGTTTAAGCTCAGGGTGTCATTTCAGAAT
Organism: Agapanthus africanus; assembly: GCA_030015575.1. Classification (NCBI taxonomy): domain Eukaryota; kingdom Viridiplantae; phylum Streptophyta; class Magnoliopsida; order Asparagales; family Amaryllidaceae; genus Agapanthus; species Agapanthus africanus. The sequence continues at coordinate 738,593,102 of CM057338.1, forward strand.
CCGTTCTGGACAGTTATACGTTCTGCCCTTTTAAATACAGTTTAAAATAGTAAATGGCGATGAAACGGAATGGAACCACCTGTTTTATTTATCCAACAGAATTATCTTTATTCTACGGTAAAGTTCCGCGACATACTACTTCAGGAAACACAGTGACACAGGTCTTAGGACAGAATACAATAATCAGAAACGCTCTGGACTGCAGTCCAGAGTCGCATTCTGATCCAATTATCATCATGGTTACCGAACAGAAATCATTAGAATTTTACATAGGGTTAAAGTTCGTCGAGTCGGCTTCGATTTAAGCCCTTGAACATATCGTTCCAGTAAGTATATAAATTACGGTGATTTTATTCATTTTCAGGTACGAGAAAATTCTAGTTTTACCGGCATATTTGGGGGTATCAATTTTTATCACTAACAATCGTATTTTCAAGCGAGATTCACACACGATATTCATCATTATAAGGGCCATCAGAAATTATCGGTTTCCGTCAAATTAAACAATTATTTCCATTGAGATCTCGCATCGAGCACTTAGGTCAATGATATGTACCGGTAATCGGCAAATTCGTAAACGAGATTATTTAACTTTGTACTACAATTATTATAGCATGAAGCAAGTAAACACTTGCCTGGAAAACGCCTCTGGGTCGCACGGCAGCAACGATATCGCGAACGCGCGTTGTATGCCACGAAACAAGTTCGCGCGAGCTTGGCTCGAGACACGGGTTTGACGTCGAAGTTCCCAGAGTCGTCTTTGTGCTTGCTGGAAGTATAGAGTGGTGCTCTGTGGGTCTCCCGGGGTGTGCTGGGGTCGGCGTCGGTCGGTGGCGCTCCGGCTATGTGTACAGTGCAGTTTCACAGTGAGGGGGGAAAAGTTTGAAAATGGGTTTTTGAGATTTTGAAGAGAAGGAGAGGTTTAGGAAGTGGGCTAGTGGATTACTGTGATGGTGATGATGCTGAGGGGGTCGTAGGGACATCGGCGATGTGGTGGGTAGTTCGCCGGCGTCGAGGGGTGCAAGGTAGCCGAGCTCGGTAGTGGGGGTTGTGTACAGGGGAGTGGGTGTGCAAGGGGCTCGGGTTGATGGGGTGTGAAGTCGTAGAGGGAGAAGGAAGGAGGCTGAAAGGGGTTGTTGAGGTGTTGTCGCCGTCGATGGGGCGACGAGTGATCGGGGCAAAATGGGTTCGTAAGCTTCGAGAGGGAGAGAGAGATGAGGGAACTGGAAAAAGTGAGGGGGTGAGCGAGGTGGGAAGGAGATAAGGGAGACGCGAGGAGCGCGTCGTTGGGGCGAGGGCAACGGTACTGCGTGGGTGTGGGCGTGAGCGACGGCGGAGGAGGCGGGTCGCGCGCGCAAATTTGGGAGGTTACCGTTGGGGATTTTAAGGGAGGAGATGAACAGTGGAGCGGGTGAGTTAAGGAAAACGGAAGGGAGTTGGGCTGCTGAGCTGGGCCGGACCCCTAAAAGAAATTCCCTTCAAAAATTATACTTCGTGGGCTGTAGGGGAGATTAAAGGGAATGGGCTGAGGGTAGCGGGCTGGTAAAATTTATTAATGGATTTTATAAAGAGTGTGGGCTGAGTGAAGGGAACGGGCCAGCTAAAAAATTGTTTAAAGAATTTAAAAAAACTAAGTGGGCTGGGGAAAAATAGTGAGGGGCCGGCTAGGGTTTATAAGGAAATTTGTTTAAAAGAAAAGTGTGGGTTTGGTAAAAGGAACAGGCTGAATGTTTTAAAATTTGGTTTAAAGTTAAGTGTTTTGCTCATTTTGGTTTATTACGGCTTTGGTTTTAAATCTTGGGTTTTAGCTTTAGGGTTTGGACTATAATTCCATAAGAGCTGGAAAAGATAGGGTTTAAATATCAACCTAAACAACCAACTAAAAATATATGAAGACAAGAATAAAGTAATCACTAGAATTCAGAAAATAGGAAACTTCATTTAGAAAGGAAACGGGGATTTACATCATACCCCCCTTAACAAAAATTTCGTCCTCGAAATTTAACAAAAATACAAGAAATAATGTACTAAATAAAGAGATGTGGATAACGATCACGGATATCTTCCTCCCGCTCCCAGGTGGATTCCCCTGGGGAACGACCGCCCCAAGAAACTCGGACTAATGGAATGACCTTATTCTTCAGCACTTTCTCTCTGCGGTCGAGAATGCTAGTAGGCTGCTCCACGTATGACAGATCGGTTCACAAAACTAGTTCCGAATGGTCCAGGACATGGCTCTCATCCCGGACATAACGCCGCAACTGTGACACATGGAAGGTATTGTGCACACCAGCTAGCGATGGAGGCAAGGCAAGTCGATAGGCCACCTCTCCTACTCGCTCTAGCACCTCAAAAGGTCCGATAAAGCGGGGACTAAGCTTTCCCCGACTTCCGAACCTGATAACTCCACGAGTAGGGGAAATCTTCAAGAACACATGATCTCCGACTTCGAATTCTAGTGCCCTTCTGCTGGTATCTGCCCAACTCTTCTGTCGATCCTGAGCCGTCTTAATACGTTGCCTGATCATTTGGACTTTGTCGACTGTTTGAACAATGAGTTCGGGGCCCAGTAATCTTCGTTCTCCCACATCATCCCAACATACTGGGGATCGACACTTCCACCCATATAGTGCTTCAAAAGGCGCCATCTGAATACTAGCCTGGTAACTATTGTTATAAGAGAACTCGACTAGATGCAGATGGTCCTCCCAGGAACCCTGAAAGTCCAACATACAAGCTCTCAACATATCCTCGAGCGTCTGAATCGTACGCTCGGATTGTCCATCCGTCTGTGGGTGATAAGCTGTGCTGAATTTAAGGCGGGTTCCCAAACTCTCCTGTAAGCTCTTCCAAAAGTGCGACAAGAATCTCGTGTCCCGGTCTGACACAATGCTGACTGGAACACCGTGAAGTCGCACAATCTCCTGCATATATCTTTCTGCCAGTGATTCTGTCGACTGTCCCACTCGGAAAGGTAGGAAGTGTGCAGCTTTTGTGAGGCGGTCGACGATAACCCAAATAGCGTTATTGCCTCTAGGGCTCCGTGGTAAGGCCGTCACAAAATCCATAGTAATGTGCTCCCACTTCCATTCAGGTATCGGCAACGGTTGTAATAATCCTGCTGTCCTCTGATGTTCCGCCTTCACCTGCTGACATACCAAGCACCTGGATACGAACCTCGCAATTTCCCGCTTCATTCCGTTCCACCAAAAGTGCTGCTTTAGATCCTGATACATTTTTGTACCTCCTGGATGCACAGAATAAGCTGAACTATGTGCTTCAGCCAAAACTTCTTCTCAAACATCTCCTTTGGGTACGCAGAGTCTGCTACCGAATCTCAGAGAGCCATCCTCATGTATAATCAAATCCGTTCTCAGTCCAGCTTCCACTTGCTCTCTGAACTTTTGTAATCGGGGATCATCCGCTTGTGCAACCTTGATGCGATCCACCAGGGAAGATTGCACCTGTAGCTGCCAAAATTGACTGAGTGCGTTCGGAGTAATGACCTCAAGTTCAAGTCTCTGGAAATCCTCAATAATGCTCCTCTGATCGGTCAACATCATGACCGTTGGTTTGCGGCTGAGCGCATCTGGTACAACATTGACCTTCCCCGGGTGATACTGAAGGTCCAAGTCATAATCTGCCATTAGCTCTAGCCATCGGCGCTGCCTCATGTTCAGTTCCTTTTGGGTGAAAACATACTTCAAACTTTTATGATCCGTGTAAACCTCCACTTTCTCACCCAATAGATAGTGCCTCCAAATCTTCAACACAAAGACTACCGCGGCTAACTCCAAGTCATGCGTGGGGTAATTCTTCTCATGGTTTCTCAGTTGTCGAGAGGCGTAAGCAACCACTCGGCCGTGCTGCATCAAAACACAGCCTAAACCCTTCCCTGAGGCATCACTGTGTATCACCAAACCACCTGAATCATCTGGTACAGTAAGAATAGGCGCCGTGGTTAACTTCTGCTTTAGTGTGTCGAATGCCTAAGTGCACTCCTCTGTCCATGTAAACGGCACGTCCTTCCGTGTCAGCCTCGTCAATGGTTCCGCGATTCTTGAGAAATCTTGGACGAATCTCCGATAATAACCTGCCAATCCCAGAAAGCTCCTGATCTCTGCCACTGACTTCGGCGTTGGCCAATCTCTGACAGATTCTATCTTCGCCGGGTCCACCGAGATGCCTTCCCCCGAAACAATATGTCCCAAAAACTGAACATTGTCGAGCCAGAATTCACACTTGCTCAGCTTCGCATATAGCTTCTCTTCCCGAAGAATTTGTAGGACCGTGCGCAAATGCTCAGCATGCTCTTCCCAGGTCTTCGAGTAGACAAGTATGTCGTCGATAAACACAACGACGAACGTGTCTAAGTATTTTGCGAACACCCTGTTCATTAAATCCATGAATATTGCTGGGGCATTGGTAACACCGAACGCCATCATAAGAAACTCGTAATGTCCGTATCGGGTCCAGAAAGCCGTCTTGCATATATCCTCGGCTGCTACTCTGATTTGATGATATCCAGAACGGAGGTCCAACTTCGAGAAAACCTTGGCTCCACTTAGCTGATCAAATAGGTCGTCAATGCGCGGTATTGGGTACTTGTTCTTTATTGTGACCTTGTTCAGCTCCCGATAATCTATACACATTTGCAACGATCCATCCTTCTTCTTTACTAAGAGAACTGGTGCACCCCACGGTGAAGCGCTCGGCCGAATAAATCCCTTTTCCAAAAGTTCTTCAACCTGCTTCTTCAATTCCGCCAACTCAACTGGTGCCATTTTATATGGGGCTCGGGATACTGGGGCTATGCCTGGAGTCAAATCGATTGAGAATTCCAAAATTCGAGATGGTGGTAGACCTGGTAGATCTTCAGGAAATACGTCTAGAAAGTCCCGAACAATTTCTGGGGCTGGGCTCTTATCAATCTCCATAGCTGTCAGCTCCTTAGGCTTTGCTCTGTATTTAGCTGGCTCCAAAGATTCGCTTCCGCCCTCGAAAATAAACTCCGGGTGATTGGGGATGCGGAAGATCACCTTCCTTGCTCGACAATCGATAACTGCATGGAAAGAGCTCATCCAATCCATCCCGAGAATTGCGTCGTAACTGCCTGTCCTGATCAGAAGGAAATTCGCATAGAATTCCCTGCCACACACTACAACTGGGCATAATCTACATTCTCGACTAGATATGATAATGCCATTACCCTTATGAATTTCCCATCCCTTGGTTAGTGGTTCATGTGGTATTGAGTGTGTGTTAGTGAAATGCTCAGACAAGAAACAATGCGATGCTCCCGAATCAAATAGTACTCTAGCTGGCAAGTAATGTACGAGTATAGTACCTGTAACTACATCTCCTGACGCTTCTGTCTGCTCGGCGGTCAAGGTGAAAGCCCGTCCTTGACCGCGACCAGTAAATGGTTGTCTCTGCTCCTGCGGCCTCTGCTGTGACGGTCCAGAACCTCCTTGTATCTTTGCTCGCTCAGGGCAACTGTTAATCCTGTGCTGACTGGAACCGCAAATCAAGCACTGTCCCTTGGCACGGCGACAGTCCTTCTGAGTATGTCCTCCTCTACCGCAATAGCCGCAAGTTACGCCCTGTCTCTGCGGGCGATGCTGTGGTACGAACGGGCGCTTCATTTGTGTCGTTCCTGCCCTGTGAACCGGTATGGCTCCTCTAGAAGGCGCGTGAGTATGTGCTGGAACGACTGGGGGTGTTCTGAACTTGTTTATCAATTGCTCCTGAACTCTCTCCGCGTTGAGTACCTATGCGAAAGTCTGTAAATCCAGCGATGCAATCAACTGCTGCAACTCGAAATCTAACCCCTGAAGGAAGCGTCTGGCCCTGGTGGCCTCTGATTTGACTATGTATGGAGCAAAGCAGCTCAGACGATTGAACTCTGCCGCATATACGTCCACTGGGCGTCCATTCTGCTTTAAAAGGATGAACCTTTCCTCCATTTCTGCCTTGGCTGTGGGAGGAAAATAATGATCTAAGAAGCACTCCTTAAACTTGCTCCATTCAATCGGCTCATCAAGTCTGCTTTCTTCCACCGACCACCATGTACGGGCTTCGTCTTCTAATTGAATCTTTATCACGTCCACTCTGTCTTTCTCTGGAACCCTGGCGGCTGTCAATAAATTTTCCATGTTCACCAGCCATTGTTCAGCCTCAAGGGGTTCAGCTAGCCCTGTGAATGCAGCTGGGTGTAACCGTCGGAAGTCTGATACGGTGCCAGCCCTAGCCTGATAGGCTGGTAGAGTAGAGCCCTCGGGGGCAGTAATGAGTGCGGAGGGTCCTCCTGCGGCGGTAATCGCCCTGAGTCCCTCAGTGAGTAAATCTGTCTTTCTCTCCTGAGCTTCCGCAAGAGTGGTCAGTGCACTAAGTATTCTTTCCGTGCGGTCCTGAGAGCTAGAGTCCGAGTAGGGGTCGTTCGGGGACGTCATATCACTGGAAGATTCAAAAGGATAGGATCAGATTCAAGGATGAAAATCAAGAGTAGTGAAAGAAGAATAACGTAATACAGCATAGTTAATGTTATCCCTTGATACTAAACACAGGCTCTGATACCAACTAAACCATGTCACACCCCGCTTCCCAAAATACGAAAAACGAGGGATGACTAGGCCAGCCATGCTCCTGCGGTCAAGGAATCACCCCGCCGTAATCACACTTCGGCTTCTAGCACTACATGGTAATCAGTAAATAAAGCACAGTATTAAAGGAATCACATCACTAATTTATTACATTAAAATTCCATTGTTCACAAATTACAGATAATAAGAACAATAACTAACCAAGTTCAATATCACGATCACTCTAAGAAAAGCAATAAAGATAGGGAGTACTCCAGACTATATCTCTGTGAACTCGAAGGGTAGATCCGTCTCCTGTGCTGGTCCTCCCGCGGAATCTGAGCATGCATACTCAGGTCGTCAGAGCGACACAATAATAATATTATTATAATCAGATGAAACAGGTAAATGAGGTAATACTGGTATGAGAATAATGCAAGTAATCACTATGTCACTATATGATGCAGAATATGATATGTGTCCCCATCGGTCTCTAGGTCATGTTTGAAATCACATAGTGGAAGGAAGATCATGTTTAACAGGAGTCTCGTACATACCCGAGACAACGGCCCACATGCCCGGGACATAACCGTGTCAGCCGGATCGCTAGATCCTGTCCTACACGTATAAGTATCACGTTTCGAATGATCATCCTCTAAACTCGGTCCCGCTAAATACGATACTCTTTCGACTTTGATTTCCCCTTTTTCCCCAGGTTACACTATTTATGATATTGATCTAGTTGTGTACAAGTATACCAATGGCACGGTTTCATCACTGTCCACTGTATCAATCACTGTCACGGATATTCACTTTCCATTGGTGTACTCGTCACTCCTAAACCAACATCTATCACGCACGATAATGCAATGTCCACACGCACTAACACTGAATATATGGCAAGGGTATGATATATGTATGTATGCTATCAAAAAGCTATGTATGTTATGAATCAACATGCCTGTCATTAACTTACATAAATTGCAAAAATTAATATGTTAAGAATTTAGCAAAATGATACAAGTAAGATAATTAGAACACTCAATCAGCAATTCATCAAAAAAAATTTCAGTTCAATCGGGATTCCGGTTTTCAAAATATGGCTGTTTCATTTTAAGTGCTCGCGGTTGAAAATTCAGTTTCAGAACCGAACGTCCGTTTCGCGACACGAATTTCACCTAGTTGGGCTCAGAATTTGGCGATGTCACAGTTAAATGAAATCTAGGGTTTTCGATAAAGTATTCAACTCAATAGACGGATCCTCAATCGCATCTGTACGTTGAAAGTTATACACAGTTTAACCTCAGGGTGTCATTTCAGAATCCGTTCTGGACAGTTATACGTTCTGCCCTTTTAAATACAGTTTAAAATAGTAAATGGCGATGAAACGGAATGGAACCACCTGTTTTGTTTAGCCAACAGAATTATCTTTATTCTACGGTAAAGTTCCGCAACATACTACTTCAGGAAACACAGTGACACAGGTCTTTGGACAGAATACAATAATCAGAAACGCTCTGGACTGCAGTCCAGATTCGCATTCCGATCCAATTATCATCATGGTTACCGAACAGAAATCATTAGAATTTTACATCGTGTTAAAGTTCGTCGAGTTGGCTTCGATTTAAGCCCTTGAACATATCGTTCCAGTAAGTATACAAATTACGGTGATTTTATTCATTTTCAGGTACGAGAAAATTCTAGTTTTACCGGCATATTTGGGGGTATCAATTTTTGTCACTAACAATCGTATTTTCAAGCGAGATTCACACACGATATTCATCATTATAAGGGCCATCAGAAAGTATCGGTTTCCGTCAAATTAAACAATTATTTCCATTGAGATCTAGCATCGAGCACTTAGGTCAATGATATGTACCGGTAATCGGCAAATTCGTAAACGAGATTATTTAACTTTGTACTACAATTATTATAGAATGAAGCAAGTAAACACTTGCCTGGAAAACGCCTCTAGGTCGCACGGCAGCAACGATGTCGCGAACGCGCGTTGTACGCCGCGAAACAAGTTCGCGCGAGCTTGGCTCGAGACACGGGTTTGACGTCGAAGTTCCCGGAGTCGTCTTTGTGCTTGCTGGAAGTATAGAGTGGTGCTCTGTGGGTCTCCCGGGGTGTGCTGGGGTCGGCGGCGCTCCGGCTATGTGTACAGTGCAGTTTCACAGTGAGGGGGAAAAAGTTTGAAAATGGGTTTTTGAGATTTTGAAGAGAAGGAGAGGTTTAGGCAGTGGGCTAGTGGATTACTGTGATGGTGATGATGCTGAGGGGGTCGTAGGGACATCGGCGATGTGGTGGGTAGTTCGCCGGCGTCGAGGGGCGCAAGGTGGCCGAGCTCGGTAGTGGGGATTGTGTACAGGGGAGTGGGTGTGCAGGGGGCTCGGGTTGATGGGGTGTGAAGTCGTAGAAGGAGAAGGAAGGAGGCTGAAAGAGGGGTTGTCGAGGTGTTGTCGCCGTCGATGGGGCGACGAGTGATCGAGGCAAAATGGGTTTGTAAGCTTCGAGAGGGAGAGAGAGATGAGGGAACTGGAAAAAGTGAGGGGGTGAGCGAGGTGGGAAGGAGATAAGGGAGACGTGAGGAGCGCGTCGTGGGGGCGAGGGCAACGGTACTGCGTGGGCGTGGGCGTGAGCGACGGCGGAGGAGGCGGGTCGCGCGCGCAAATTTGGGAGGTTACCGTTGGGGATTTTAAGGGAGGAGATGAACAGTGGAGCGGGTGAGTTAAGGAAAAGGGAAGGGAGTTGGGCTGCTGAGCTGGGCCGGACCCCTAAAAGAAATTCCCTTCAAAAATTATACTTCGTGGGCTGTAGGGGAGATTAAAGGGAATGGGCTGAGGGTAGCGGGCTGGTAAAATTTATTAATGGATTTTATAAAGAGTGTGGGCTGAGTGAAGGGAACGGGCCAGCTAAAAAGTTGTTTAAAGAATTTAAAAAAACTAAGTGGGCTGGGGAAAAATAGTGAGGGGCCTGCTAGGGTTTATAAGGAAATTTGTTTAAAAGAAAAGTGTGGGCTTGGTAAAAGGAAACAGGCTGAATGTTTTAAAATTTGGTTTAAAGTTAAGTGTTTTGCTCATTTTGGTTTATTGCGGCTTTGGTTTTAAATCTTGGGTTTTAGCTTTAGGGTTTGGACTATAATTCCAAAAGAGCTGGAAAAGATAGGGTTTAAATATCAACCTAAACAATCAACTAAAAATATATGAAGACAAGAATAAGGTAATCACTAGAATTCAGAAAATAGGAAACTTCATTTAGAAAGGAAACGGGGATTTACAGGCGTTCATTGGGTTATGAGTACACTGGATGGACTCGCCGGGAACATGCTAGTTGGTATTATACCTATTGTCAGATAGCTGTTCCCAGGTGACATGTTTACAGGTTAGTCTGTGGACCTGGGATCGTCATTTGTCTCTTGTGAGTTCCCATTGTGCTTTGATTACTACCCTACCACGGCTCAAAGGAGTCGTACAAACAGGTTTTAGTTGGGTACAGTCCCGAGCCACATGGAGGCAGTGAGCGGATCGTCGGGGATTTGTCTCTCCCGGTATTGGGGGTTGATGTCGCGCAGTGCACGGGTGGCCATCACCATAAATCCTTGACCAAGGTAATCGAGAATTAATGATTTGGATCAGTAGTTTCACAGTTGGTGATGGACTTCATACAGACACGAAATGACGCGTTATTAGGGGTCTTAATTATCCACCCTCTAGACTCGATATGCGATACTCTTAGACGAACAGACCGGACAGTACGGATATTGTCAATGTTAGGCTCAGTCGGGGTTTCAGGATCAGTTTGCTTGTCGGCCTCCCTTTCGCTCAATACATGGATAGCCGTTACGTACAGCTAGTGCTGCTGACGTGCTTATGGTTAATCCCACTGCCAGCGTATTGACGAGTCTTTAGAGTCCCACACAGTGGGCTTCCCTGCTTTAAGCGAAACGATTTAGAGGCCGTATGGTTTTACGGCAGGGTTCGATCATTTACATGCTCTTGTGCACGTATCAGGATTCGGACGGATAATACTAGTGGCTTTGGTTTAAGCCGGATTCTAGTATTATATTGTTGGACTATTTTCGTCTCATTGTATTCGTATTTTTCGGAATACGGATACGGGTATGTATATACGGATGGGGGGTATTCTTGTAATTTATTACATGGTGCTTCTAGAAGATGCCACCTCTTTTAGTTTTAACCATTTAGGATTAAATGGTTAATGAGGTGGAGAGGATGAGGTGTTTATTGCATTTTTTGTAGCATGGTTTTGTAGCGACTCATGGTTACTATTCTAGCATGCTTGTTTTTTTGTTTGTTGTGAGATTTTTGTTAACTTGAGATATTTTTGGTTGACTTAAGATATTTTGGAGACATGGGATATTTATTGGATGGCTCCATTATTTGCTCACAACACAAAAAGCACAAAAAAAACACTTAGCCATTTTTCTTGAGTTGCTCTCTCACTCTCATCCTCAAGCTTCTTCTTCTACCTCCATCCTTCAAGTCTCATGTGTTGAAAAATCTGGGGTGTTATGAGACAAATTAATCCATCACTACACTCTACATTCTTTAGGCTATCTAGTCTAGTGATCTAGGTACTCTAGTTAGCTCGGTTATTGAGGTAGGAGCTCGGAATACAAATCCTCGAGTGGATCATCTTCGATGGAGGGAGACCAGAGATCTAGCTTGATCATGGTGGCCTCTAGGAGCTTGGGAAGGTGGTTGAAGATCGAAGGGCACGGATCAACTCGGTATAACCATTCTTAACTCCAATATATTTAGTTTGCTAGTTTAGGGTTAATGGTAGATCCGGGTAGCGGGTTGTGTTAGAGCCAGTTTTGAAAATTTTTGTTCCGCAATCGGCCACGGTTTGATGGCCAGGGCGCAGCCATAACCCAACATGTTATCAGAGGCAACCCATAAACCCTAAACTAGTAGTAGATGATGCATTAGTTTCAAAACCAAAAAACTGCGGTTTCAAAATCCACTCTCTGTTCTGAAATTTTTTTGATCTCTAATTTTTTTAAAAATAATTGCAGTGTCTTAGTTATGACATGAGAATGCCATAGATAGAAAACGAGGCAATTCCATGCAAACTTAGCCGGCGAGATCCTTGAAAAAACCGGTCTTACCTTTTTTACTATTCATTTCAGGGCCCCATTTTCATCCAGTGTCTGGGGTTTTGTAAATTGGTGTTTTGGTCTTGTTTGTTTTCCCCAGATTTCACTTAGTGTTGTCTTTGCTTTAGGGGAACATGGAAAGTTTCAAAACTTGAAATTTTGCATCTTTTATTTCAGTACAAACATTACAATCTGCGACCGTGAATGTCATTAGAACGGTATAACCCGTCTAACTGCTATATGTACTTTTAGACAAGTTTGGGAACGTGACATTCACGTTGATGTTCTGTGTTGTGCTGTGGTTATGGCTAGATCGTCGTGGTGGATAGATTAGGTGCAATGGTGGTATAGTTTAGAGTCATTTGTACATTTGACATTGCGTGGCGAGCGTCCAACATGTGGACTGCCGTCTCTGCCAGTTTGTATATTATTTGTTTGGGGCTCGACCGGATTGAGGTCGATATCACCCTTGTACATATTATTTTCTTTTCTGTACTGGGATTACCCCAAGGAGGAGTGCATGAATAGCCGGGTTCTAGAGGGTAACGTGTCCGCATCTCACGGCGTTGATATTAGTTGTATGTACGCCCTAGAGGCCAGTATTGTACATATGATGTATATTATATTGGATTCTTGGACATATATAGAGAGGACTTTCTTGCTCGACATGATAGTATGCTATCTGGTTGCTCTTTATCTTAACATGTATACTTGTCTCTTGATACTGTCTTATGGTTACATGTTGGTAAAGCCCTTAGTATGTGTACTTGACTGCCAGGACTATGATGTAGTTCATCCTTTAATGTCCCTAGTCGTAGGTATATCGAGACGGGATATCGATATACCAGAGTAGACTAGCGTATACGCTTCTCAACCTAAGAGATGGGTAATGGATGATCCCATATCCATTACTGTTTGACATCAGAGAGGGTATACGGGTGCTCAGTGGAGACTGGGTATACTGGACGGACTCGCCGAGAACTCCCAGATGGTATTATACCTCACGTTAGATGGCAGTTCTCTGGTGAGACTTGTACAGGTTAGTCTGTAGACCCGAGATCGTCATAGAATCTTGTGTGATTCCCACCGTGCTTTGATTTCCACCTTACCATGTCCAAGAGGGCATGCAAAACAGTGGTTTTTGGGTGCAGTCCCGAGTCACATGGAGGCAATGAGCGATAGAAGGGATTTCCTCTCTCTCGGTATTGGGAGTTGATGTCGCGTTGTGCTCGATTGGCCATAACAGGGAAGTCCCTGGCCAGGGCTGATTTAGAGATTTACTGGTAAGTGTTACCAGTAGTTTCTCGACCAGTTATGAGCCTCATATCAGCATGACTTATCGGTTATCGGGGTTTGACGTTTACCATCCCTAGACTTGATATGCGACATATCAGACGAGGAGACCGGACTGTACGGCAAGTGTTACCGTCAGGCTTTTGCAGGAGTTGGAGCGGGCTTGCTTGCTGATCTTCCGATCGCTCAATACCCGGGTAGCCGTTACGTCCAGCTAGTACCGCTGACGGCTTGTGGGTGCTTAATGTGATCATCACCTACTGCCGGCGTATTGACGAGTCTTTAGAGTCCTACATAGAGGTTTTACTGGCTCAGAAAAAACAAAATAGGAGCACATATGTGATATGTGCGGGACCGAGAATAATGCGTGTATGTGATACCGTATTCTATTCTCGCGACTTTTGTATCGGTCGGTTATATGCGATATAGCCGGGTTATCGAATCAAGTGTTGATTCGATAAGTCGATACATTGGATGTTAGTCGGTTATATGTGATATATCCGGATTATTAAGTCAAATGTTGATTTAATAATTTAGTGTATAATTGTATATGTGATATACTAATTTACATTAACTAACATTGGTTCACTTAAGTATTTGTTTTTCTCACTTGTACACAACTTAATATATGTGATATATATTTATTTGTGTTTTCTTTTTGTATCATGGTTGTTGATACAACATACATGGGTGTATGAGACACACACCATTCTATTTATAATGGTGGGTTAAAATTATTTAAGGTAATTATAAAATTAGTGGATATTTGAAAAGAGCATGAAGCTTGTAGAAGCTTGTTTTGGTTTGAAAAAGTCCACTAACTTTGTTTTTACTTTAGATATTTGTTAACCTAACCATTTGGATTAGCCATGGTTATGTCTCTACATGAGTTAGTATATGATACTCACTCACCATGGTTCACTCTCTCACTTGATCATTATTCGCATCTCATTTTAGTTCATCTTCTTCCTCAAGCTCAAAAAGCTTGCTAGGGTTTTGATTAAGTGAGAAAGTAAAGTGAGAAAAGAAATTCTAAAGTGAGCCCACTTCCTATTTCATCATCATCTACTAGACTAGCACTTTAGTTTAGGGTGTTTTCTTCACTAATTCTCTAGTTAGTGAAGTAGAAGCTTGAGCTAGCATTCCTTCGACGTAGATCATCTTCGGCCTCGAAGACTTCAAGCAAGATCGCTCATTTCTCTACGCAAAGCCATGCAAGAGTCCGGGAGTTCGATGATCACAGCGAAGGGACTACTAAACGGAGCTTATGAAGTGAAGGACCGATCTACAAAGGTTGTATTTTCTTTTTCACTTAGATAGTAAATGGTTTACTATATGTTTTCCGTATTGTATTCTAGTTAACGATCATGTTTAGAGTTCCTTTTAACGGCAAAATTCTAAAATGGCATGGACGATGCCTCCCGAAACCTTGCTGCCGTCGATAGGAACCCTTCAGTGGTATCAGAGCCTAGCTAGAAAATTATACAGATAATGTTAGATTACGAACACGAAACAAACTCCGAACATGAAACCCTAAAAATCATGTTTCTGTCGCTTTTAAAACGAGCCCTAAAATTTTTTTAAACAAGTACAGAATCATATATGCATGATACAATGAACACTGAAGAAATCTGGAGGCATTCTGTGCTGTTTGGGCCGGCCACAGACCCCCCTCACCGGTCCAATCCGAGCCCCCCTCCAAATTTTTCCAGTGTTCTGTTACATGGGTTTTGGTGCTTCAGGTGTTGTTTATTTTTGCTAAATTGTCATGTGATGTCAATTTACTATAATAACAACTTGGAGTGTTTCGTAGTCATATTTTTAATTGTTTTCGGGTTACTTTAGACGATATTAAAAAGTTCAATCGGATGTCAAATACCCATTTTTTCCCTTGCCGGAAAATTTTCCAAGTTTTGGATTTTTCCCGTAGTTAAAAAGCTTTCAAAGATCATGCAAGTTATGCGATGGACTCTCTAGAAGAACAAAACCTTAACTCGATTATGTAACCGTCAGAACCGCCACTGAACCCTCGGGTTTGTGGTGGTTCAGCGGTGCCACATGTGAGGCGTTGGTTTGGCCCTTCTACGACTGGTTCATTGGTACTGTGGCGTGTGCTGAATAACTTTAAAACTACGCTCAAGTGTTGAGCTTTTTGGTTAATTTTGGGTGTTTAATGATTTGATTGGAATGTTCAATATTGTGTAGTTTTCTATGTGATGTGATAACATGTGATGTTATGTGCTGCTGGATATGTTATATTGGATCGCCGCGTTTTGAATAGCCGGGAGTTTTATGTGAGATGAGAGTTTTTATTTTCATTCATGTAAAATTAATTGTATGTAATATTCTTTTATTGGGGCACTTCCGGATTGAGGTTGATGTCACCATTGATGTATATTATTTACTTTTCCGTATTAGGATAGACCCAAGGAGGAGAGCACAAGTAACCGGGTTCTAGAGTCCAGTGGGAGACCAACTTGAGGAGTCGAGTCCGGGTCTCCTAACTCTAGTAGGGTTGCTTGCCGCTCTTATATGGGTCTAGGGATGTGGGTTTGGCTATTTATCGCGACCGTGGAATCCGTGTTTTATAGAGGCTCAAAATAAAACACGGACGTCCTAGTATATCCAATATTTCATATGTTTCTTCTGCTGCGATATCTGTGATGTGATCATTTGATATGTTGAGATGGATACTGTATATATAGTAAATATGATATATTATATGTATTGTGATGCTTAGGAAGTTTAAATGATGGAACTTCATTAATGTGATTAATGAAAGAAAAGAAACCTAAAAGATGTTGTAGAATCAAATTTTCAAAAAGGATAGCTACAGTTTTTACTTTGCATAGTGATATATATGATATATCCCTCACCTTATTCGATGAGGAAAGAGCCGAGATCCCTTCACCGGAAGTGACCTCTTTAGTAAAACTGGCAGATGATACAACACTCGGTTTGTTTTCTGATTGCTTTTGGAGTTTTTGCTTTGCATAGTGATATATATGATATATCCTGCACCTTATTCCATAAGGAAAGAGCCGAGATCCCTTCACCGGGAGTGACCTCTTTAGAAAAACTAGTGAAAGCCTAAAAAACACTCCTTTTCAAAATTCACTCGATTCTACAACGATATCAAGTTCATTACGCAATAGGTTTTCAGAAGAACCTGTCGTAGCCCTCCGTCATTTCAGATAAGTCCTACTTAGTATTCGTGCTACGTTTGTTGACCTCCGTCAAGGCGTAGTGTGCGGTAGTTGACTAGTATTTATTTGCTTATGCATATGATGCAGATTGGATTAGGGTAGTCGTACGACCTTGATGACCTCCGTCAAGGGTCGTGTGGGTGGGTTTGATTTAATCAAGAAATGACTGGTTGAACTTGACTAGCACCCTATGGTTTGTTGACCTCCGTCAAGGTCATGGGATGCTTGGGACAAAATATTATCGGGAATTTCAAATGTTGAAATTTGCAATGAGATTGCATACCTTCTATGAGATAGTTGGATCCCGATACCCACTGCGAGTAATTGTTACTACTGGGAGAGTTTTACACAGGACAATTAGCCGATCAAGTAGGTGTCTAGAAAGGTGTCAACGGGGTTATGCCTCTGGGAAAATGAGGTTTATTTTAATTAGGTCTGTGCGAAAGCACGGGGAACCTCCCTCAAAGTACCGACACTGGCCTGGCTGAAAGATTGGCGAAATTGTAAGGTGTAATTAATACCGGCTAGTCTTTCCATTTAGGGTTTGAAGAAAGATTTGATAAAAACAGTGGGAGCTATCATAATTAGATAAAATAATAACCAATCTGATCTTGTAAGAGCATACGCTAAAGTGTTTTCTTCTCTCTCTCTCCAGGTAGCGACCATATCATGCCTTAATCAAGATAATAATATGAATGTATTGACCGAACCCGCAAGTTATACTGTGCTGGGGAACGTTGGTTCCGTTCTTTCTTATAAAAGTTATAAGAATGAACAGGATATAGGGGAATACCAGGATTCCCATGCCACCCGAATGAAGAAAGTACATGTTGATGCGTTTTCTTCGGGTGTGTTCGTTATAGAGAACTGTTTCTCCATTTGCTCTACGTCCTGGGTATTAGATACCGGGTCATGATCTCATATATGTAATCAGTTACATGGGCTTAGAAAGGAAGAGAACTTGGAGAAGGTGATAAAGACATAAGGGTTGGAAATGGTGCAATTGTTGCAGCTAAAACCATCGGGGAATATCACCTTGTATTACCAACTGGTAATACATTGATTCCGAACGAATGCTATTACATGCCAAACCTGATATGCAACATTATATCGGTTTCTTTATTAAGTAAAGAAGGATATAATTTTGCATTACAGGATAATGTTATGAACATTTTCCTGAACCAAAAGTTGGTTGGATCAGGCACGTTGTGCAATGGCATTTATGTTCTAAATCAATCAACAGTTCTGAGCATAACAAACACACACAAAAGGAAGAGTTCAGAAATGAAGGAATCATTCTTGTGGCATTGTAGACTTGGTCATATAAATGCTACACGGCTAGCTAAGTTGCATAAGGATGGATATTTGAATCCGTTCAAATTTTTATCTTATGACACTTGCCAGTCATGTCTCAAAGGCAAAATGACCAAAACTCCGTTTACGGGACACAGAGAAAGAGTTACTGAACTCTTAGGACTGATACATAGTGATGTATGCGGTCCCATGTCTACACATGCCAGGGATGGTTCTTCATACTTCATTACATTCACTGACGATCTCTCTAGATTCGGATATGTGTTCCTGATGAAACACAAATCAGAAGCTTTTGAGAAATTTAGAGAATATAAACAAGAAGTCGAGAACCAAACCGGGAAAAGTATTAAAATCCTTCAATCTGATCGAGGAGGTGAATACTTGAGTAATGAATTCCTGGACTTCCTAAAAGAGAATGGGATTCTCTCTCAGGTAACTCCTCCATATACACCACAGCACAACGGTGTATCGGAACGGAGGAACCGCACCCTATTAGATATGGTGCGCTCTATGATGAGCATAGCCGAGTTACCTATTTTCTTCTGGGGGTATGCACTGGAGACAGCGGTATACCTGCTGGATAGAGTTCCTACCAAATCCGTGCCTACCACCCTATATGAGATCTGGGAGGGGAAGAGACCATATCTTAATTTTATTAAGATATGGGGTTGCCCGTCCTATGTCAAAAGACAAAAACCGGACAAACTCGAGGTAAGGTCTATTTTGTGTAAGTTTGTTGGATATCCTAAGCATTCGCGAGGGTATATATTCTACCATAGTGAGGAACAAAGGGTGTTTGTTGCTCAACATGCCACCTTTTTAGAAAAGGAATTTCATGCAAAAGAGATTAGTGGCTCTGAGGTAGAACTGGAAGAGGTTCTAACAGTACAAACCACAACAGAAGATTTGGTGGAACCAGAGGATTCAGTAGTTCCCGATGAACCCCAGCTACTCCGCCGATCTAGTAGGGTTCCTCACCCACCTGAGAGATACTACGGTTTTCTCATGGATGGTGGGAGCGAGGATTGCATCATGGAGGATGATGACCCAACTAGCTTCGAACAGGCCATCACGAGTGGTGACTCAGTGAAATGGCTGGATGCAATGCGGTCCGAGATAGAATCCATGTACACCAACAAAGTATGGACTTTGGAAGGTGCTCCTGAAGGGGTAAAACCCATTGGGAGCAAGTGGATCTTCAAGAAAAAACTTGGTGTAGATGGGAAAGTGGAGAATTTCAATGCTAGACTTGTAGCAAAGGGTTTTCGTCAATGACCAGGTGTCGATTATGGCGAAACCTTTTCTTTAGTGGCTATGCTTAAATCCATCCGGATCATGCTTGCCATCGCTGCATATCATGACTATGAAATCTGGCAAATGGATGTTAAGACCGCCTTTCTAAATGGTGATTTAGAAGAGGGCGTGTACATGACTCATCCAGAAGGCTTCGTAGCTAGTAGGAGTAGCGGGAAGGTGTGCAAGCTACTTAAATCCATTTATGGATTAAAGCAAGCATCGCGGAGTTGGAACATCTGCTTTGACGTCGTTATCAAAGAGTTTGATATCGTCAAAAACGTAGATGAACCTTTGTTAGTTATATGTATGCCCTAGAGGCCATTACTATACATAGGATGTGTATTGTAGTGGATGCTGGGACATATATAGGGAGGACTTTCTTGCTCGACATGATAGTATGCTATCTGGTTGCTCTTTGCCTTAACGTGTATACTGATTGTCTCTCTGTTACATGTTGCTAAAGCCCTTAGGATGTGTACTTGACTACCTGGACTATGATGCGGATCATACTAGTGGGGACATGGTAGTCCATAAGTACATCCTTCAAGGTCCCTAGTCGTGGGTGTATCGAGACGGGGCATCGATATACCAGAGTAGACTAGCGTATACCTTCTCGACCCATACAGATGGGTGATGGATGATCCCACATCCATTGGTGTTTGACATCAGAGATGATATACGGGTGCTCAGTAGAGACTAGGTACACTGGACGGACTCGCCGAGAACTCCCAACTGGTATTATACCTCACGTCAGATGGCAGTTCTCTGGTGACACTGGTACAGAGTAGTCTGTTGACCCGAGATCGTCATAGAGTCTTGTGTGATTCCCACTGTGCTTTGATTTCCACCTTACCACGTCCAAGAGGGCATGCAAAACGGTGGCTTTTGGGTACAGTCCCGAATCACATGGAGGCAATGAGCGATAGGAGGGGACTCGTCTCTCCCGGTATAGGGAGTTGATGTTGCGCTGTGTTCGATTGGCTATAACCGGAAATCCCTGGCCAGGGTTGCTGAGATTTACTGGTAAGTGTTACCAGTAGTTTCTTGAACTGTTATAGACCTCATATCAACACGACTTATCGAGCTATTGGGGTCTGACGTTTACCACCCCTAGGCGAGATATGCGACATATCAAACGACGAGACCGGACTGTACGGTAAGTGTTACTGGTTGGATTCATTGGAGTGTGAGCGGGCTTGCTCGTCGATCTTCTGATCGCTCAATAGTCGGGTGGCCGTTACGTTTGGCAGACCGCTTGCGGCTTCTGGGTGCTTGATATGATCATCACCTGCTGCCGGCGTATTGACGAGTCTTTAGAGTCCTACACAGAGGTTTCCTGGCTCAAGCGAAACGAAATAGGAGCGCATATGAGATATGTGCGGGACCGAGAATAATGCGTGTATGTGATACCGTATTCCATTCTCGCGATGAATGTATCGATTGGTTGTATGCGATATAACCTAGTTATCGATTCAAGGATTGATTCGATAAGCCGATACATTGGATAATAGTCAGTGATATGCGATATGATCGGATCGTTAAATCAAGTGTTGATTTAATGATTTAATGTATAATTATATATTTGATATATTACTTTGCATTAACTAGTAATGGTTCACTTTAAAAGGATTTTCTCACTTGGTGTGCACATTATATATGTGATATATTTTTGTGTGCATTTGTTTGTATCATGTTTGATGATACAAGCTAACTTGAGTTTGTGTAAAGATTAAACCATGGTTGTGTAATGGTTAGGGTTTTTCTTTTTCTTAATCATTTATTTATTTTGTTTATTTATTTTGCAAAATAAATGAATGGTGGCTTTCTTTGGATGCTAGTTGAAGCTTCATGAAGCTTTGACTAAGTGACCATATTTGTCTCATGCTTAACCCTAACCATTCCACTTAACCCTAGTTCATTCTCTACACTTGACCATGGTTGGATTATGATAAGTATTCATTTATTTTCTATTTTGCAAAAAACTTATCATAATAATATTCCATCTTCTTCTTCTTCTTCTTCAACAAGAAGAAGCTTGCTACCAACAATGGCAACTTGAGAAAAAGAGTGAGAAATCCAATTCTAAAGTGAACCCACTTCCTATTTCTTCATCCTCTACCTCTTGCCAAGTAGTATAGGGTGTTTTCTTCATAAGTTTCATGACTTGGTGAAGTGGGAGCTTGATCTAGTGATGCCTCGACATAGATCATCTTCGGCATCGTAGTCGATGACCTAGCCCGCCCATTTCTCCGATGAAGCCGACACTAGAGTCCAAGATCCGATTTGTACAGCGGAGGGACGTCTACATGGAGCTAAGGAAGTGGTCAACCGGATCTACAAAGGTTGTATGTTCGTTCACTTCATAGTTAAGTTGTTAACTAGTTTTCGTTTTCGCCTAAAATTCTAGTTAACGATCTAGTCTAGGGTTTCTCGGCACCGTAAAATTTGAAATTGACATGGTTGATGCCTTGTGAGACCTCTAGTGTGTGCCTAGGGAATTCTAAGAATTACGGTGCAAAATTTTCCACATGATACGTCAAACATGCGGCGGAACCGCGGCAGAAGCCTAGTTTCTGCGGCGGTTCCGCGGCTCTATGGTGACGTCAGCCCTCCATATTTGCACAGTGCTGAGTTTTATGGGAATTTTTAATATTTATTCAAGAGTTGAATTTTCTGGTGTTGTTTTGGGGATTCGATGATTCGATCGGATTATCAGATTTTGTCTATGTGGCTTTCCGGGTATTTTTGAATATGTTAAAAAGTTCGACGGGATATAAATACCCAATTTTTCCCCTGTCGGGAAATTTCCATGTGTTGGATCTTTCCGTGGTTTAATCACGTTCTAAGTAGTGCAAGTAACGCGATGGTCCCTCTAGAAGACAACAAACCTTAACTCGATTATGTGACCGTCTTGAACTGCCCTTTGAACCTTCGGGTTTGGGGCAGTACGGCGTGCCACATGTGAGGCGTTGTCTTGACCCTTCTACGGCTGGACCGTTGGTACTGAGGTACGAACTGAATGTTGTTAGACTCATTTCATGTGTTGAGCTGTATCGGGAAAACTTGGGTGTTCGATTGTTCGATCGGAAAGTTTAACATTTTCTGATTATCCGGAATGTGATACAATAATTGGAATTCACAATTAGTTATGAGATGACTGAATGAATGTTATAAACACAGCACTTTAGTCTCACTTGGTCTGTTGCCACGGAATTTTGATGTGATCAAAAGTCCGTCGCAATCACGTAGCGTATGCGGATACTCGCCGGGTAAACTTAATAGACAGCCTCGCCCCATAGCCCCGACCAAGTGACTGTAGGAGAACCCCGTCGCCGAAACCATCCGTCCGGGTGCTCGCGGCAGCGGTGTTCCGCCTTGGTGCACTTTGTCGACGGCGTCGGGGGTGCGGCCACCTACTAAAGTTTGCGACGAGCATTCTGTCAAAATGTCGGGAATCTTGTTGAATTTCCCGACTTGATATTGAAAAGTGTTTTCGATAATGAGACTAAAATGCGGTGTTTATAATTGTTAGGCATGCGATGTCTAAGGAATTCATTTGATTAGGCATGCGATGTCTAAAGCAGTTGCGGATTCCAATTGTTGTAGTTTTACACTTTCTTTTCTGTGACCGTAAGTGTAATATGTGATATCGCCGGTTTCGTTGCTATATGTCAACGACAATTGGGATGCGCATATTTACTTACGTTGATGACATGTGATGTTATGTGTTGCTGGATATGTTATATTGGATCGTCGTGTTTGAATAGCCGGGTTTTTTTTATGTGAGATGAGTGTTTTTCATTTTCATTCATGTAAAAACTTGTATGTAATATTCTTTTATTGGGGCACTTCCAGGTTGCAGAAGATGTCACCGTTTGTATATTATTTACTTTTCCGCACTAGGATAGACCCAAGGAGGGGAGCACAAGTAACCGGGTTCTAGGGTCCAGTGGGAGACCATCTCGAGGTGTCGAGTCCGGGTCTCCTAACCCTAGAATTGGTAGGGTTGCTTGCCGCTCTCGTAGGGGTCTAGGGGTGTGGGTTTGGCTATTCATCACGACCGTGGAATCCGTGTTTTATACTGGCTCGTATTGAAAACACGGACGTCCTAGTATATCCAATATTTCATATGATTCTTCTGCTGCGATATCTGTGATGTGATCATGTGATGTTCTGTGATAGATACTGTATATAGTATATATGATATATTATATAGGCGTTACTTATGTTTTACACCCGCGCTAGCCCTGCCCCACTCTTCCGTTAGTTACCTAACCTAACGGTGCACGAGGGGACATCGAGGCGAATGCGGATGGCATAAGTGTACGTCGTATTTATCTGTGATGTTTAGGTACTTATATGATGGGACTTCATTAATATGATTAATGAAAGAAAAGAAACCTAAGATGTTGTGGAATCGAATTTCAAAATTATAAAATAGGTAGCTACAGTTCTTGCTTTGCACAGCGGTATATATGATATATCCTGCACCTTATTCAATAAGGAAAGGACCGAGATCCCTTCACCGGGAGTGACTCCTTTAGCAATAACTGGCAGATGCTACACACTCGGTTTGTCTTTTGATGCTTTTAAGAGTTTTTGCTATGCACAGTGATATATATGATATATCCCGCACCTCATTCGACGAGGAAAGGACCGACGATCCCTTCACCGGGAGTGACTCCTTTAGCAAAACTAGAAAAGCCTAAAAAACACTCCATTTCAAAATTCATTCGATCCTACAACGATATCAAGTTCATTACGCAATAGGTTTTCAGAAAAACCTGTCGTAGCCCTCCGTCATTTTAGATAAGTAGTAGTTAGTATTCGTGCTGCGTTTGTTGGCCTTTGTCAAGGCGTAGTGTGCGGTAGCTAACTGGTGCTTATCTGCTTATGCATATGATGCAGATTGGGTTAGGATAGTCGTGCGACCTTGTTGGCCTTTGTCAAGGGTCGTGCGGGTGGGTTTAATTCAATCAAGAAATGACGGGTTGAACTTGACTAGCATCCTATGGTTTGTTGGCCTTTGTCAAGGTCATAGGAGGTTAGGGGCAAAATTATCGGGAATTTCAAGTGTTGAAATTTGCAATGAGATTGCATACCTTCCATGAGATAGTTGGATCCCGATACCCGCTGCGAGTAATTGTTACTCCTGGGAGAGTTTTACACATTACAATTAGCCGATCAAGTAGGTGTCTAGAAAGGTGTCAACGGGGTTACGCCTCTGGGAAAACGAGGTTTACATTAATTAGGTTCGTGCGAAAGCACGGGGGACCTCCCTCAAAGTACCGACACTGGCCTGGCTGAAAGATTGGCGAACTTGTAGTATGTAATTAATCCCGGCTAGTCTTTCCTTTTAGGGTTTGAAGGAAGATTTGATAAAAAGCAGTGGGAGCCATCCTGATTAGATAAAATAAAAACCAATCTATTCTTGCAAGAGCGCACGCTGAGTGTTTTCTTCTCTCTCTCTCCAGGTAGCGACCATATCACGCCTTAATCAAGATAATAATACGGATAATTGACCGAACCCGCTTGTTATACTGAGTTGGGGAACGTTGGTCCCGCTCCAAGTTATAATTGTTATAAGACAGAGCAGGAAATTAGGGATTACCAGAATTCCCGTGCCGTCCAAACGAAGAGAGTGCATGCTGATGCATCATCTTCGGGTGTGTTCATTATAAAGAACTGTTTCTCAGTATCCTCTGCATCTTGGGTATTTGATACCGGATTAAGATCCCAGATATGTAATCTGTTACATAGGGCTACAAAAGGGTAGAAAACTGAGAACGGGTGATAAGTTTCATGAGACAGAAAACGAGGCAAGAGTTGCAGCCAAGTCTGTTGGTCACTGTCACCCTGTATTGCCAGAATACATTGATTCTGAACGAATGTTATTAGATACCGAACCTGATATACAAAATCATATCAGTCTCTTTATTAGTAAAGAAATGATAAAATTTTGTATTGTTGGATAATGTTTTGAACATTTCCTATATCAAAAGTTGATCGGTTCAGGCACGTTATCTAAAAGCATTGATGTTCTAAATCAAACTACGGTTCTTTAGTATACAGAACACACACAAGAGGAAGAGTTCAGAAATGAACGGATCCTTCTTGAGGTATTATAGACTAGGTCATATCAATGCGACCCGACTAGCTAAAGTTACATTTAGTTGCATATTCAAATTAGTTTGAATTTACATCTTGTGAAAATTGCCAGTCATGTCACAAAGATTAGATGACCATAGCTCTGTTTATTGGAAACAGAGAAAGAGTTAGTGAACTCTTGGGATGATACATGTTGATGTATGTAGATCCCCTGTCTACACATGCCAAGACCGGTTCTTTGTACTTCATTATATTCTCTGATGATCTCTTTAGATTCAGACATATGTTCCTGTTGAAACACAAGTCCGAACCTTTTGAGATATTCACAGAATATAAGTTAGAAGTAGAGAACCAAAATATGGGTATAAGTATTATGTCCTTTGAGGTGATTGAGGAGGAGAATACTTGAGCACGGAAATCCTGGACTATTCTAAAGGAGAATGAGATTCTCTATCAGAATTACTCCTCCGTATACACCATAGCACGATGGTATATCGGGGTGGAGCAATCACACCCTATATGATATGGTGTGCTCTATGATGAGTACTACTGAGTTTCCTATTTCTTTTTGGGAGTTATGCACTTGAGAAGCTGCATGCCTATTGAATAGGGTTCAAATCAAATCAGTTGCCTACCACTTCATATATGATATGGAAAGGGAAGAGCCCATATCTTAAATTGGTTAAGATTTGGGGTTGTCCGGCCTATATCTAAAAGCAAAATCCGGACAAGCTCGAGGCAAGGTCTGTTATGTAGAACTGGAAATGTTCCATCTATACAAACTGCAGCTGATGATTTGACAGAACCAAAAGATTCAGTAGATTCCAAAGAACCTCAGCCTCTCCGCCGATCTAGTAGGGTTCCTCACCCACCTGAGAGATACTTCGGTTCCTCTATGACAGTGGGAGCAAGGATTGCATCATGAGATGATGACCCAACTAGTTTCGAGCTGGCCATCAGGAATAGGACTCTGTAAGAATCGCTGGATGCTTAGCGATCTGAGATGGAATCCTTATACACCAACAAAGTATGGACTTTGGTTGCTATATCTGAAGGGTTAAATCCCCATCAGGAGCAAGTATATCTTGAGAAGATTACTTGGTGTACATGGAAAAGTTGAGACTTTCCAAGCTAGACTTGTTAAAGGTTTTCGTCATCGACCAGGCGTGGATAATGATGAAACCTTTTCCAGTGGCTATGCTTAAGTCCATCCAGATCTTACTTGCCACGGCTACATACCATGACTACGATATCTGGCGGTTGGGTGCCATGACTGCTTTTCTAAATGATGTTTTGGAAGAGAGCGTCTATAAGTACACAGCCAGAGGGCTTCGTAGACAGTGGGAGCAGCGGAAACGTGTGCAAGATGTTTTATGTAATAAAGCAGGCATCGCGGAGTTGGAACATCTGTTTTGATGGATTAGTCAAAGAGTTTGACATCATCAAAATGGTAGATGAACCTTGTATATACAAAAAGGTAGTAGGGAGTATGATAGTGATCCTCGTAGAGTACGTGGATGACATACTCTTGATAGGGAAGAAGTTTCCTATGCTACGCTCGGTCAATCTCCGCTTATCACAATGATTCTCCATATAGGATCAAAGTGATACCTCCTAAATCCTGAGTTTTCATCTATGAGATAAATGTTATTTGGGTGTTAGAATACTCACTAGCTGTAGTGAGATGGTATCAATTGATCCTGGGGAGAATCACTGGAAGGGTTCCAGGGTGATAAAGACGACTGAATGTCAGTCACAGGCATTGTCATTACCCTCAGTAAAGGGACGGTATGTTGGAAGAATTCCAAGCTAGATACCGTGACATACTAGACGATTAAGGCTGGATACATCGCTACTTAAGATGCTACCAAAGAGGCTGTTTGGGTGTATATTGGTTCATGAGATGAACTACGTTCCTACCATTGTGAGACAATGGAGTTGTGGCTTATGCCAAGGAATGTCGGTCCCATCAGTGATCCAGACATATTCTAAGGCAGTATCACCTGATCAAGGAGATAGTTGATCTTCAGGGTGATCGAGGTTAGGAGAGTAGACTCAGAGGACAACACGGCGGATCCACTCACGAAGGCCTATTCCCAGAGAGAGACTTTTATGGGATGGTTGAGTATGAGATACTGCAACCACTGCTACAGATGGCCCTAGTGCAAGTGGGAGATTGTTAGTTATATGTATGCCCTAGAGGCCATTACTATACATAGGATGTGTATTGTAGTGGATGCTGGGACATATATAGGGAGGACTTTCTTGCTCGACATGATAGTATGCTATCTGGTTGCTCTTTGCCTTAACGTGTATACTGATTGTCTCTCTGTTACATGTTGGTAAAACCCTTAGGATGTGTACTTGACTACCTGGACTATGATGCGGATCATACTAGTGGGGACATGGTAGTCCATAAGTACATCCTTCAAGGTCCCTAGTCGTGGGTGTATCGAGACGGGGCATCGATATACCAGAGTAGACTAGCGTATACCTTCTCGACCCATACAGATGGGCGATGGATGATCCCACATCCATTGGTGTTTGACATCAGAGATGATATACGGGTGCTAAGTAGAGACTGGGTACACTGGATGGACTCGCCGAGAACTCCCAGCTGGTATTATACCTCACGTCAGATGGCAGTTCTCTGGTGACACTGGTACAGAGTAGTCTGTTGACCCGAGATCGTCATAGAGTCTTGTGTGATTCCCACTGTGCTTTGATTTCCACCTTACCACGTCCAAGAGGGCGTGCAAAACGGTGGCTTTTGGGTACAGTCCCGAATCACATGGAGGCAACGAGCGATAGGAGAGGACTCGTCTCTCCCGGTATAGGGAGTTGATGCTGCGCTGTGTTCGATTGGCTATAACCGGAAATCCCTGGCCAGGGTTGCTGAGATTTACTGGTAAGTGTTACCAGTAGTTTCTCGAACTGTTATAGACCTCATATCAACACGACTTATCGAGCTATTGGGGTCTGACGTTTACCACCCCTATGCGAGATATGCGACATATCAGATGACGAGACCGGACTGTATGGTAAGTGTTACCGGTTGGATTCACTGGAGTGTGAGCGGGCTTGCTCGTCGATCTTCTGATCGCTCAATACCCGGGTGGCCGTTACGTTTGGCAGACCGCTTGTGGCTTGTGGGTGCTTGATATGATCATCACCTGCTGCCGGCGTATTGACGAGTCTTTAGAGTCCTACACAGAGGTTTCCTGGCTCAAGCGAAACGAAATAGGAGCGCATATGAGATATGTGCGGGACCGAGAATAATGCGTTTATGTGATACCGTATTTCATTCTCGCGATGAATGTATCGATTGGTTGTATGCGATATAACCTAGTTATCGATTCAAGGATTGATTCGATAAGCCGATACATTGGATACTAGTCGGTGATATGCGATATGACCGGATCGTTAAATCAAGTGTTGATTTAATGATTTAATGTATAATTATATATTTGATATATTACTTTGCATTAACTAGTATTGGTTCACTTTAAAAGGATTTTCTCACTTGGTGTGCACATTATATATGTGATATATTTTTTTGTGCATTTGTTTGTATCATGTTTGATGATACAAGCTAACTTGAGTTTGTGTAAAGATTAAACCATGGTTGTGTAATAGTTAGGGTTTTTCTTTTTCTTAATCATTTATTTATTTTGTTTATTTATTTTGCAAAATAAATGAATGGTGGCTTTCTTTGGATGCTAGTTGAAGCTTCATGAAGTTTTGACTAAGTGACCATATTTGTTTCATGCTTAACCCTAACCATTCCACTTAACCCTAGTTCATTCTCTACACTTGACCATGGTTGGATTATGATAAGTATTCATTTATTTTCTATTTTGCAAAAAACTTATCATAATAATATTCCATCTTCTTCTTCTTCTTCTTCAACAAGAAGAAGCTTGCTACCAACAATGGCAACTTGAGAAAAAGAGTGAGAAATCCAATTCTAAAGTGAACCCACTTTCTATTTCTTCATCCTCTACCTCTTGCCAAGTAGTATAGGGTGTTTTCTTCACAAGTTTCATGACTTGGTGAAGTGGGAGCTTGATCTAGTGATGCCTCGACGTAGATCATCTTCGGCATCGTAGTCGATGAACTAGCCCGCCCATTTCTCCGATGAAGCCGACACTAGAGTCCAAGATCCGATTTGTACAGCGGAGGGACGTCTACGTGGAGCTAAGGAAGTGGTCAACCGGATCTACAAAGGTTGTATGTTCGTTCACTTCATAGTTAAGTTGTTAACTAGTTTTCGTTTTCGCCTAAAATTCTAGTTAACGATCTAGTCTAGGGTTTCTCGGCACCGTAAAATTTGAAATTGGCATGGATGATGCCTTGTGAGACCTCTAGTGTGTGCCTAGGAACCCTACAACCTTGTATATACAAGAAGATGGCAGAGAGTAAGGTTTTCTTCCTCGTACTGTACGTGGACGACATACTCTTGATAGGAAATGACATTCCTATGCTGCAATCGGTCAAGCTCTTCTTATCACAAAGATTCTCATTGAAAGATCTAGGGGATGCCTCCTACATCTTAGGGATTAAGATCTATAGAGATAGATCTAAACGGATACCGGGATTGTCCCAATCCAGGTACATTGACACTATACTAAAGCGGTTTAGTATGGAAGAATCCAAGTGTGGGTTTTTACACATGATCTCTGGGCTCACTCTCTCCAAAGAGATGTCTCCCAAGACTGATTTGGAGAGAGCTCGCATGCAAGGAATACCCTATGCTTCGGCAGTAGGCTCTATCATGTACGCGATGCTCTGTACCAGACCCGATGTTGCACACTCACTAAGTGTAGTGAGTAGGTATCAAGCAGATCCAGGAGAGAATCATTGGATAGCTGTGAAAAGCATTCTCAAGTACTTACGAAGGACTAAAGAGATGCTCTTGGTGTATGGTAACGGAGAACTCCAAGTGGAGTATTTTACCGATTCGAGCTTCCAGAGTGATAAGGATGACTCTAAGTCGCACTCGGGATTTGTCTTTACCCTCTACGGAGGGGCGGTATGCTGGAAGAGTTCCAAGCAGGAAACCATGGCAGACTCGACGATGGAGGATGAATACAACGCTGCCAACGATGCTGCCAAAGAGGCTGCTTGGATCAAGAAGTTCATAACTGAACATGGAGTGGTTCCATCCATTAAGGATCCAATACCTTTGTATTGTGATAACAATGGAGCGGTGGCTTTGGCCAAGGAACCCAGGTCCCATCAGCGATCCAAGCATATTCTGAGGCGGTATCACCAGATCCGGGAGATAGTTGATCGCCGGGGGATCGAGGTCAGGAGGGTTGACACGAAGAACAACATAGCGGATCCACTCATGAAGGCTATTCCCCATATACAGTTCGAGAAACTCTTCGGGATGCTCGGTATGAGATACTACAGCAGCTGGCCCTAGTGCAAGTGGGAGATTGTTAGTTGTATGTATGCCCTAGAGGCCAGTATTGTACATATGATGTATATTATATTGGATGCTTGGACATATATAGAGAGGACTTTCTTTCTCGACATGATAGTATGCTATCTGGTTGCTCTTTATCTTAACATGTATACTTGTCTCTTGATACTGTCTTATGGTTACATGTTGGTAAAGCCCTTAGGAGGTGTACTTGACTACCATAACTATGATGTAGATCAT
Source organism: Agapanthus africanus (assembly GCA_030015575.1). Taxonomy (NCBI): domain Eukaryota; kingdom Viridiplantae; phylum Streptophyta; class Magnoliopsida; order Asparagales; family Amaryllidaceae; genus Agapanthus; species Agapanthus africanus. The sequence goes on from CM057338.1 coordinate 738,623,690, forward strand.
ACTAGTGGGGCTATGGTAGTCCATAAGTTTATCCTTTAATGTCCCTAGTCGTAGGTATATCGAGACGGGGCATCGATATACCAGAGTAGACTAGCGTATACGCTTCTCGACCCATGAGATGGGCGATGGATGATCCCATATCCATTGGTGTTTGACATCAGAGAGGGTATACGGGTGCTCAGTGGAGACTGGATACACTGGACGAACTCGCCGAGAACTCCTAGATGGTATTATATCTCACGTCAGATGGCAGTTCTCTTGTGAGACTTGTACAGGTTAGTCTGTAGACCCAAGATCGTCATAGAGTCTTGTGTGATTCCCACTGTGCTTTTATTTCCACCTTACCACGTCTAAGAGGGCATGCAAAACGGTGGTTTTTGGGTGCAGTCCCGAGTCACATGGAGGCAATGAGCGATAAGAGGGGTTTCGTCTCTCCCGTTATTGGGAGTTGATGTTGCGCTATGCTCGATTGGCCATAACAGGGAAGTCCCTGGGCATGGCTGATTTAGAGATTTACTGGTAAGTGTTACCAGTAGTTTCTCGACCAGTTATGAGCCTCATATCGGCATGACTTATCGGTTATCGGGGTCTGACGTTTACCACCCCTAGACTTGATATGCGGCATATCAGACGAGGAGACCGGACTGTACGACAAGTGTTACCTTCAGGCTTTTACAGGAGTTGGAGCGGGCTTGCTTGCTGATCTTCCGATCGCTCAATACCCGGGTAGCCGTTACGTCTAGCTAGTACCGCTGACGGCTTGTGGGTGCTTGATGTGATCATCACCTATTGCCGGCATATTGACGAGTCTTTAGAGTCCAACATAGAGATTTCACTAGCTCAGGCAAAACAAAATAGGAGCACATATGTGATATGTGCGGGACCGAGAATAATGCATGTATGTGATACCGTATTCTATTCTCGCGACTTTTGTATCGGTCGGTTATATGCGATATAGCCGGGTTATCGAGTCAAGTGTTGATTCGATAAGTCGATACATTGGATGTTAGTCGGTTATATATGATATATCCGGATTATTAAGTCAAATGTTGATTTAATAATTTAGTGTATAATTGTATATGTGATATACTAATTTACATTAAATAACATTGGTTCACTTAAGCATTTGTTTTTCTCACTTGTACACAACTTAATATATATATGTGATATATATTTATTTGTGTTTTCTTTTTGTATCATGACTGTTGATACAACATACATGGGTGTATGAGACACACACCATTCTATTTATAATGGTGGGTTAAAATTATTTAAGGTAATTACAAAATTAGTGGATATTTGAAAAGACCAAGAAGCTTGTTTTGCTTTGACAAAGTCCACTAACTTTGTTTTAAGTTTAGATATTTGTTAACCTAACCATTTGGATTAGCCATGGTTATGTCTCTACATGAGTTAGTATATGATAATCACTCACTATGGTTCACTATCTCACTTGATCATTATTCTCATCTCATTTTAGTTCATCTTCTTCCTCAAGATCAAAAAATCTTGCTAGGGTTTTGATTAAGTGAGAAAGTAAAGTGAGAAAAGAAATTCTAAAGTGAGCCCACTTCCTATTTCATCATCCTCTACTAGACTAGCACTTTAGTTTAGGGTGTTTGCTTCACTAATTCTCTAGTTAGTGAAGTAGAAGCTTGAGCTAGCATTCCCTCGACGTAGATCATCTTCGGCCTCGAAGACTTCAAGCAAGATCACTCATTTCTCTACGCGAAGCTATGTAAGATTCTGGGAGTTCGACGATCGCAGCGAAGGGACTACTACAAGGAGCTTATGAAGTGAAGGACCGATCTACAAAGGTTGTATTTCCTTTTTCACTTAGATAGTAAATGGTTTGCTATATGTTTTCCGTATTGTATTCTAGTTAACGATCATGTTTAGAGTTCCTTTTAACGGCAAAATTTTAAAATGGCATGGACGATGCCTCCCGAAACCTTGCTGCCGTCGATAGGAGCCCTTCAGTTGAGACGGAGGGGACCTTACTCTAGAATTGGCGGGATATTCGCCGCACTCGTAGGGGGTATAGGTTGACCCATGGAGGGGTGCCCAAGTTACCGGATTCCATGGAGTGCTGGGTGGCCAATTCAGGTTGTTGATTGGGGTTGCCTCGCTTCTGGAATTGGCGGGTAACTTGCCTCACTCGTAGGGGTCTAGGTTTTCATTGCACGGGCTATCCACACGACATGGAACATCGGGTCTCACTTGCGGCTCAAGTGAAACCCGAGGCTCCAGGATTATCCACCACTCTGTGTTTCTTGGCTGAGATTCTGTGATGTTGCTTTATATCATGCCTCGGACGATTGTTATATATATTTATATATATACTAGTAGATGTTGTATATGTTTTGCACCCGCGCTAGTCCAGCCCCCGCTCTGTCGTTAGTTAAGTAACCTAACGGGTGATGACTGGGCCCAGTGGCGAATGTGGATGGCATATACGTACATTATATTTTCGTTCTTTTCTGGTGTGATTAATTGATGGGACTGCGTTGATTCTGATCAATGCAAGGAAAACAAACCTATTTGATGTTGTTCGAACCAAGTTTTAAAAAAAATGACATTACAGACGTTCTCTTTTACTTTGCACAGTGGTATTCGGTTATCAAAATCCAGCACCTCATTCGACGAGGCAAGGGCCGAGATCCCTTCATCGGGAGTGACCTCTTGGACAGTAGTTTGTATCAACGTAATAACTTCACTATAGTCGATTGTTTTGCTTTGCACGGTGGTATTCAGTTTGGAATATCCTGCAGCTCATTCAACGAGGAAAGAGCCGAGATCCCTTCACTGGGAGTGACCTCTTTAGCAAAAGTTTTCGCCACTATATATTTGGAAAACCACTTGGATTCCTTCAACGATATCAAGTTCATTACGTTTAAGGTTTTTCGCCAAAAACCAGCCATAGCCCTCCGTCATTTCAGACGAGTATTGCTTAGTATTCGTGCTACGTATGTTGACCTAGTCAAGGCGTAGTGTTCGGTAGCTCCGTAGCACTTTTCTGCTGCATGGATATGCGATTGGTTAGGACAGTCGTACGATCATGTTGACCTAGTCAAGGGCTCGTACGGGTGGGTCTAATTAATCCAGGATAATGACGGGTTAAACTTGACTTGCGACTTATGATATGTTGACCTAGTCAAGGTCATAAGCCGCTTGGGGTAAGAATCACATCGGGAGTTTCAAAAATACAGGAAACTTGTAGATGCGCATACCTTCTGGAGTGTGGTGACTTGAGTGGCTTCCATCAAGTTATCATGCGATGATAGTTGGATCCTGATTCCCACTGATGAGTAGGATTACTGCTCGAGTGATTTTAGATGATCCCGACTAATTCTCCTTTTATGGTTTGGAGGAGAATTCGAGAAAATGGTGGGAGCCATCCTGATTAGATAAAGTGATCAACCATTCTGATCTAGGTTAGAGTGCACGCTGAGTGTTTCTTTTCTCTCTCTCTTTGGCAGCAACCATGACCTGACCAAAACTAAAACTCATGAACAAAGTTAACCGAACCTTCTTAAAACACTTTAGCTTTTGGATTGTCACGGAGTCGCATATATCCTTGCCACTTCTACATCACCTTTGCATTTCTCCAGAACACCCCGTATCACTACGAAGATCCACATTTATTGGATAATCCATCATATAGTTACATACGAACTCGAAGGAACTTCTTCTAAATTCGAGGATAGATTCTGGTTCAGGAGAAATTGAATATGATTATTCGGTTGTCTTTTCCCTTTACCTTCTCCTAGGTTGCGAGGGCTCCTAGGATTAGGAGAGGGTACACCTATTACGTTTATTGGATAGTCTTCTTCTAAACCTTAGGCCGGTGCCGAAAGGTAGGGAAGGAAGAAAACCAATTAGCCTAAGTGTGGTGTACAGAAGGTAATAAGTAAAAACATATAAAGGGATTCGAGTAAGGGCAAAGGAAATTGCGACTGCTATCATTCACGACGAATCCAGGTATACCCCTGCCACTCCTACATCCACTTTGGATTTCTCCACAACACTTCGTATCACTATGAACATCCATAATGCTTGGATATGCCATCGTATAGTTACATACGAACTCGAAGGAACTTGTTCCAGATTCGAGGATGGTTTCCGGTTCAGGAGAAATAGAATATGATTATTCAGATATCTTTTCCCTTTACCTTCTCTCAGGTTTCGAGGGCTTTTGGTATTAGGAGAGTACACCTATTACGCTTATTGGATAGTTTTCTTCCAAACATTAGGCTGGTGCCGAAAGGTGGGGAAGGAAGAAAACCAATTAGCCTAAAGGTGGTGTACAGAAGGTAATAAGTAAAGACATAATAAAGGGATTAGAGTAAGGGTAAGGAAGTATACGGTTACAGTCATGAATCAGGATAGTGGAAGAGGCATTACTAGGAATAGCCGGTTACCCCTTCGAAACATTTTATGTTTCAGTTTTGCTGTGCGGTGTTAAGTGAAAAATGTTTTTCCCAATTGGATTTCAACTCTAGGGTATGTATTTACTATGTTTGATTCTCACATATTTATGGTATTACAGATGGTGAGTGGGAGTAATATATTGGGAATTAGGTGATTAGATCCTCAATACATTAGAATTCTTTGTAATTAGTGATATATGAGGAAATCACCTGGGTTTTTCCTGACGACAAATATTTGGTTTAGAATATCCGTCGTTATGCACCAATTTCAAACTGATATATCTGTACATTTATTTTATAAAGTGAGATATAACTTTTTGATATTATGTCTATGACATTTACCTTTATTAGTTGGTGATTAGGTAAGGTGCATTCAATAGCGGTGTAATTCTTCTTAACCATAGCACCGTTTTCAACCTACAACGCACAGAGTTTGAGTTATTGAACTCAGGGGACTTGTACAAAATATTGTATGTTGTCCAGTGTCCATTAGGACAAACGGGTTGGTACTCATACTATATTCTGTTTACTCATGAATTCTTCAGTTCTAGACAAGTATTTCGTTCAAATCAAGGTCCAGATATTGAAAAGTTAACGGTATAAGAATAAAGTAGAGAGCCATATATTGCGAAGTATCAGAATTATTCGAGGTAGTCGAAGATGTAGATACTTGTGCTGGATATTCCGTTATAAGTAATGGTTTTGAGAACTTGCTTCTCTTTCAGGTTGCTGATATGTGGATGCACTCCTAGATGAGTAATACTGTATGGCCTCTTTCCATTTGGTTGATATACATTGGAAACAGCTGCATGATTTTGAATCTGGTTCCAATTAAATTAGTGCCATTGTTTCTATATGGTATATAGAATCAATTCATATCTTAACGATGTTGAGGTATTAGGAGTTGTCCGGCTGATACTTAAAACCAGAATATGGACGAATTCAAGGCACGTTTCAGTAATGGCAGTTTGTGGGTTATCCCGAGCTTCGACGAGGGTTAACATTCTACCATCAGGAAGATCAATAGTTATATTGTTCTTGACTCGCCACTAGTTTTAGTAAAATGGATTTTTTTCAGAAAACATTAATGGGAGTATGGTAGAACTGGAAGTAATTCCAGAACCACAAATGATTACTGAAAATTTAATAGAACCTAAGAATTCAGTTGGATTCGACATTCCATTAGCCACTTCGCAGATTTGGTGGGTAACCCCAGGCACTCGAGAGGTACTTCGGTCTCCTCAGAGACGGTGACAAGGAGGTTTTGTTTACCTAAATTTGCCATTGCTGTTTCTCTAGACTATGAGACCTGGTAGGAGGATGGATATTGTAAGTCCACGGTAGCGCCCCGGCCGTTCAACAGACGCCAAATGCGGAACAAAAACTTTTACAATTGGCGCTATCGCGTACTATAACCCGGATCTGCCATTAAAGCTAAACTAACAACTACAAAGTGGGTAGAAACGTTATACCGAATGATCCGAGTCCTTCGGTCTTCAACCATCATCCCACGCATCGTTGTGGCTACTCCGATCTCCTCGATCTCCATTCTTCTCGTCCAGGTGGCACCACGTCGACGGATCTTTAAACGGGCTCCCGCCTCTGAATCGAGGCAACTCGGTCGTCAAGTTTGCTAAAAAAGATGACCAAGATGATGTAGAGAATGAGTAAAACACTTTGTCTCACTTCGTCCAAATCCATGGACGAACGGTTAATGAAGTTGCCTTTTAGATCGGGTGATGGAATGAAATGAGCTATGAAATTTCCATACACCAAAACTATAATCTTTTCTTCCAAATGAACAACAACCATATCTCCCAAAAGAAAGGGGGCCGGCCACTTATAAGGTGGGGGGGAAGGGGTGAGTGTAGGAGAAAGGGGAGAGTGATCATAAGAAAAGCATCTCACAAACAGATCAAGTGGAAATATCTTAGCAAGAACAAGAAACATTAATGAAAAGGTGACTCACTAATAACACCTCATCATTCAATTAATGCAAAATGGTGAATAACTAATCTAGTCATCAAAACAAGAAGCTTCCTCTTATGACTCACCTCATGACTCACCCTCATCAAGAAAAGATAAATCCGTTTTTAACCGAATGTTAAATACGGCTGATAGAAAACTGGAAACTGGCAACTTCCAAAAGTGATCCTGAAACGAATTTCCGGATAACCCCGTATCAGTATAAACATACCCGCATTTGTATTACGACCGAATACAAATGCAACTGAGATAAAGATATTATATCTACATAGTATAATACTCGGATCCGGCTTAAACAAAAGCCGACCAGTATTATCTGCCCGAAAAATGACACGTGCGAAAACGCACGTGCATTTTCCGAACCCTGCCATAAAACCATACGGCCTCTACAACGTTTCGCCCGAACTTGGGAAACTGTCGGTGGGGGACTCTAATGACTCATCAACATACTGGCACTGGGTATAACCACTACCACGTCAGAGGTACAAGTTGTACGTAACGGTTGCCTATGTATTGTTTGGAAGGGAAGCTGACGAGCGAACTCATCCATAAACCCTACTGAGCCTAACAGTGACAATATACATACAGTCCGGTCCGTTCGTCTAAAGAGTATCGCATATTGAGTCTAGGGGGTGGATAAAGTCAGACCCTTAATAACGCGATAAATCGTGTCGGTATGAAGCCCATCACCACCTGAGAAACTACTGATCCAAATCAGTAATTCTCCACTACCTTTTTAGTGTATATGCCCTAGAGGCCATTACTGTATCATACTAGTTTGTATATTACTTAATGGAAGCTTGGGATATTCACCTTGTATATACAATCTTGCTCAAAATAGTAGTATGCTACTTGGTTTGTTTCTACTTCAATGTGTACATGTGTTTATTTTAGTATATCGCCTATACACATTAGTGGAGCCATTAGGATCTTTGCTTGATTACAAGCGTTGTGATGGCAGTCACACTAGTAGGGCTGGGTAATCTATAAGCACATCCTTATGTAGGTCCCTGGTCGCAGGACTATCGAGACAGGGCATCGATACTCCGGAGTAGACTAGCGCATGCGCTTCTCATCCCAGTGTGGGAGACGGTCTGTCCCACAGCCATCGGTACGTCGTACTTGAGATAGTATGCGGGTGCTCGTTGGGTTACGAATACACTGGACAAGACTCGTCGGGAACTGACTAGTTGGTATTATGCCTATCGTCAGTTATCAGTTCCCAGGTGACATGAGTACAGCTTAGTCCGCTGACTTGACACTGTCATTTCGCCTCGAGTGTGTTCCCACTGTACTTTGATTACTACCCTACCACGGCTCGAAGGAGTCATGCAAACAGGTGGTAGTTGGGTGCAGTCCCGAAGCACTTGGAGGCAGTGACGGTTATACAGGAATCGTCTCTCCTGGTATTGGGGGTTGACATCGCACTGTGTCTAGGAGAGCCATTACACGAGTAGTCCCTGGCCAGGGTAAACGAGATATACTGGTAGGCTTCCAGTGTTATCTCAGGGTGTTTTGGGCTTCACTCCGACACGACTTGTACCGCTATTGGGGGACTGACGTTTACCGCCCCCTAGGCCGCCATGCGATGTATCAGACGAACAGACCGGACTGTACAGAGAATGTCACATTCAGGCTCAGTAGGAGTTCAGATGGGTTTCGCCTCGTCAGTCTTCTTGTCGGCATCTACCTGGGGACCGTTACGCATAGCTAGTGCTGCTTGCAGTCTGTGGTTAAACCCACTGCCAGCGTAGTGTCGAGTCTTTAGAGTCCCACACAGAAAGCTATTCGCCTTTAGGCAAAAGAGTAGAGGTCGCATGGTTTTGCGACAGGTCGCATGGTTTTGCGACTGGGTTCGGTCACATCCGTGCACTTGTGCACGTACAGTGTCCGGACAGTTTACACTAGCGGGCTTTGGTTTAAGCCAGATCCTGGTATACGTATTGGGATTGGTTTTATCCAGTTGCATTCGTGTTCCTCGGAACGCGGATGCGGGTGTGTATGCACAGTTGACGGAGTGACAGAGGCAGAGGATTCTCATTAGGGTTGTTGACCGTTGACAGTTGACTATTAACTTTTTGCTCAACCCTCATGAGAATATGATATGTGATTAACAATTATATTAATTAAGTATTATGGTGACATGGTTGTTGAGGGATTGACTTTGTTGACTTGTTGACTTTTGTTGACTTGTTGACTTTGTTGACCGGTTGACTAGGCTTGACTAGTTGACCATCATGATAACTATAGCTATCATTTCATGGCAAAGACTTTTGCTTGCTTGCTCTTTTGTGCAAAATGAGTGCATGAAATGATATGGCTATGGTTGCTTAATCCATCACATAATACTTGATTGATATGAGGTGTTATGATTGTTTTGGATTATGAGAGCCAAATGAGAAAAGTCTTCTCTCATTCTTTCATGCTCATTCTCTCTCTTGTTCTTGAGCTCTCATCTCCTCCTCTTGCTCTCCCTCTCTTGACTCTATGGTTCACTTGTCTCATGAGTTGAGAACCAAGAACCATAGATAAAATCCCATACAAACTCTTCTCTACTCACTCTAGTTCACAAGGTTTAGCAAACCGAGTGAACTAGTTTCTTCAAAGTTCGAAGAAGGAGCCAAAGGTTGAAGCTTTCAGGTGGATCTATCTTCGGCGCAAGGAGACGACGGGGAGAAGCCGATTCGGACGACCATCGAAGCTTGAAGACGAAGGAGTTCGAGAAAAAGAAAGGTATAACCCCCTAACCGAGTAGTTAGCAACTCGTAGTTAGGTTGTTAGTTAGATGTTTAACAAAGATCCGGTTTTGAGTCCATGGTACCACCTCTAAGAAAATTGTTTTTCACCAAATTCCGCATGCCCGAAAGTACCGGGAGAGGTAGCATGGACTTACAGTGGTATCAGAGCCTAGTTAAACTCTATCTAACATGTTAGCAAAGTAGCTAGAAGATCGATCAAAGAAAAGTTGCAAAACGAACCCAAAAATGTCAAGTTTCTGCCGATTTTTATTCTGTTCAAAAGTTGATAATTTTCATCTTAAAAATCGGCTCAGGCTTTTGTTAGAATAACCACCAAATTTGGTCCCATGAACTGTTCAAAGCGCCGCGGAAACGCGGCGGGAGCACGCTCCCGCCGCGGTTCCGCGGCCGAGTTGACTCGGCCGGGGTCCATCTTTGGTGCAGTGTATTTCTGGGGTTGTTTTGGGATTTTTGGAATATGTGTTTTCATCCCAGATTTTCCAGAACGAAAATTTTATTTTTGGGGTCCTAAAAATCCGTATTTTTGATCGAACTTCTAAAAGACTTTAGCTGACGGGTTTTTCTGTAATGTGATATTTGTATTGAACGTCTGCTAATCGCTATATATCGATTAGTGGGGGTTATACAAATATGTGATCTGTAATGTTATTGGAATGTGTATATGAATTCATTGGATTGTCGCGGGTGAATAGCCGGGGGGTTGTGAGACGAGAGTTTTCTTTTCTTTCAATTCATGTAAATTTGTAAATTGATGTAATAATTATTTGTATGGCCGCACAACCGGGTCGGGGTTGTAGCCGTCATTGTATAATTTCTTTTTACTGTTTTTTCTCCTAGGATAGACCCATGGAGGGGGTGCACAAACTACCGGGTATGCCGATGTGCCGAGTGGCCTACTCACGGAGTTGAGGGAGGTTGCTCCGCTTCGGGTACTTGGCGGGTAGTTTGCCGCACCCGTAGGGGTCTTGGGTGGGGTATTGGCTATTCACCGCGACCGTGTAATCCGCTTTTCGTTACAGGCTCGTACGAATTGCAGGTTCCTAGTATATCCAATGTGTTCATCTGTGATCTGAAATGTCTATCATTGCAATATATCTATATATGATATTATTTAGGCGTTGCTTATGTTTTACAGCCGCGCTAGCCCAGCCCCCGCTCTGTCATTAGTTAAGTAACCTAACGGGTAATGACGGGGCCCCGTGGCGAATGCGAATGGCATAAGCGTACGTCATATTTTGGTTGTTTTCTGCAATGGTAGGATTAAATGATGGGACGCATTAAAAGAACTAATGCAAGAATATCACGCATTAAAAGAACTAATGCAAGAAAATAAACCAAGTTAAAATCGTTGGAACACTTTCGAAAAACCACTCGGTTTTTTTCAAAACTAACTTTTAAATGCGGAGCTTGAGCCACTCCTTTTAAAAGCTATCTCGTTCCATCGATTATATCAAGTTCACTACGTTCACGGTTTTGCCAAAACCATTCGTAGCCCTCTATCATTTCAGTTAAATATTCGGTAGTATTCAAGCTATGTATTTTGACCTCACGCCAAGGCATAGTGATTGGTAGCTGCCGGATATTTATCTGTTACATAGATAGAATGCGTTGGTTTGGGACAGCCGTACTACCATTTTGGCCTACGTCAAGAGTAGGTACGGGTGGATTCAAATTAACCTGGATAATGATGGGAAGAACTTGACATGTGACTTATGACATTTTGACCTCATGCCAAGGTCATAAGAGCATGGGGCAAAAATCCACATCGGGAGTTTCAAAAGAACTGAAACTTGCTAGTGTTGCATACCATTTGGAGTGTGATGATTCTGGTAGGATTCCTTCAGTTTCGTCACGCGATGATATTTGGATCCCGATCCTACTGTGAGTATATGCTACTCCTCGGGAAATTTCTCACTAAACGATCAATGCTATAAACCTAGTAGGTGTCTAGAAAGGTGTTAGCGGGGCTTCGCCCCCAGGGAAAAGAGGTTATTTAATTAAGGAACTTCGCGAAAGCGTTGGAAAACCTCCCTCGAAGTACCGACACTGGCCTGGCTGAACGGCTAAGCAAGTATTGTACGGTGAGATTGATCCTGACTAATTCTTCCTTTTTGGTTTGAGGAGGAATTCGAGAAACAGTGGGAGCCATCCTGTTTAGACAAATTAAAAACCATTCTAAAACTTGCAAGAGCATCAAGCTGAGTGTTTCTTCTCTCTCCTAATTGCAGCGACCAATCGACATGACTGGACTTAAGTTACTTCTAGATAAAAACATACTGACAGGGCCAAACTACAAAGATTGGCTCAGGAATGTCAAGATGGCAATCACTTACGACAAGCTGGGGTATCTTCTTACCACCAAAGCTCCCCCTGTCCCTGGTCCCACTTCCAGCGTCGCGGATAAGGAAATCCGTAAGACTTGGGAGATTGATAGCGCGAAGGCCAAGTGCCTCGTACTTGCCTCTATGGACAATGAACATCAGAGGAGGCACGAGAATATGGACTTGGAATCCATATTTCTTCATACAAAAGAACTGTATGGAGAGCAATCTCGTATCGCAAGATACGAAGCGTCGAAAAAGTTATTTTCGGCAAGGATGGCCGTCGGATCATCAGTAGCAGAACACGTGCTTAAGATGATCGGCTACATTGAGGAGCTCGCGGACCTAGGGACCACATTGGAGAGTGAGCTCTATACGGACTTAGTTCTCCAGTCCCTTCCTTCCACTTACGCCCAGTTTATACTGAACTTCAACTTACAAGAAAAAGAAGTTGAACTTTCAGAGCTCCTCAACATGTTGAGGAGGCACGAGAACATGGACTTGGAATCCATATTTCTTCATACAAAAGAACTGTATGGAGAGCAATCTCGTATCGCAAGATACGAAGCGTCGAAAAGGTTATTTTCGGCAAGGATGGCCGTCGGATCATCAGTAGCAGAACACGTGCTTAAGATGATCGGCTACATTGAGGAGCTCGCGGACCTAGGGACCACATTGGAGAGTGAGCTCTATACGGACTTAGTTCTCCAGTCCCTTCCTTCCACTTACGCCCAGTTTATACTGAACTTCAACTTACAAGAAAAAGAAGTTGAACTTTCAGAGCTCCTCAACATGCTGAGGAGTGCAGAGGGCACCCTACAGAAAGGTAGGGAAACATCCACTTTGTTTGTAGGAGGATCATCTTCTTCTAGGTCCAAGACGAAAGCCAAGGGAAAGAAGAAGAAAGCCCCCGCCAAACCAAGAGGCGGTGTTAGTAAAGTGGATACGAAGGGAAAAGCTAAAGCAACAAAGAAAGCGGGGAAGCTTGTGAATAAGGAAGAATGCTTCTATTGTCATAAGAAAGGACACTGGAAGAATGATTGCAGGGCCTAGAAGGCCAGAACACAGGAATTGAAGCAGGTTGCAGCTTCAGCTTCAGGTGTGTATGTTATTGAAAACTGTCTTTCAATAAACTCTACTTCCTGGGTATTGGATACCGGATCAGGATCTCATATCTGTAATTCTTTGCAGGCGTTGAGAAACCGTAGTGTTTTGAAAGCAGGTGACATGACCTTCAGAGTTGCGAACGGAGCTAGCATGGATGCTAAAGCCGTGGGGGACTATCAGCTGGGAATGTCAGATGGACATGTTTTGGTTTTGCGTAATTGCTTTTTTGTACCCAACGCAACTTGTAATATCATTTCTGTATCTTTAGTTTCTAAAGAAGGTTATGAATTTGCGTTTGTAAGTAATGTTGTAAACATTCACCTTAATCATGTTTTGATTGGTTCAGATACATTGAGTAATGGTATATACGTATTAAACCAACCACAGATTTTCAATGTCCAGAATACACACAAAAGAAAGTCTCCGGAAATAAATCAGACTTTCTTATGGCATTGTAGACTGGGTCACATCAATGAGAGAAGGTTGACAAAGTTACATACAGAAGGATATTTGAATCCGTTCGAATATCAATCGTATGCCACTTGTCAATCCTGTCTCAAAGGAAAGATGACAAAGTCTCCGTTCACTGGACACAGAGTAAGAGCGAGCGAGCTCTTGGGACTCGTACACAGCGACGTGTGCGGTCCAATGTCTACACATGCGCGAAGCGGTTTTTCTTATTTCATTACTTTCACGGATGACTTTTCAAGGTACGGTTATGTCTTCTTAATGAAACATAAGTCCGATGCCTTTGGAAAGTTCCAGGAATATAAGAATGAAGTAGAAAAACAAACCGGCAAAAGTATCAAGATTCTAAGATCGGATCGAGGTGGAGAATACTTAAGTGCCGAGTTCCTGGACTATTTAAAAGAGAACGGAATTCTCTCTCAGCTTACTCCTCCATACACTCCGCAACATAACGGTGTATCGGAGAGACGGAACCGAACCCTATTGGATATGGTTCGGTCCATGATGAGTAACGCTGAGTTACCGCGATCATTCTGGGGGTATGCGCTAGAATCAGCTACATACCTTTTGAACCGAGTTCCCACTAAGACTGTGCCTACCACACCTTATGAGTTATGGAGTGGGAAGAAACCCTATCTTCAATATCTGAAGATTTGGGGATGTCCAGCTTTTGTCAAAAAGCAGCATGCGGACAAACTCGAGGCACGCTCAGTACTGTGCAAGTTTGTGGGATACCCAAAGAACACCAGGGGGTATCTTTTCTACCACGCAGAGGAATAAAAAGTCCTTGTTTCTCGTAATGCCCACTTTCTAGAACACCAGTTCTTGGAAAAGGAAATTAGTGGGAGCGCAGTAGAACTGGAAGAAATTCCAGAACCACAGACTATTACTGAAAGCTTAGTGGAACCAGAGGGTACAAAAGAACAGGACATTCCTACGCCGCTCCGCAGGAGTAGTAGGCAGTCTCATCCGCCCGAGAGATACTAAGGTTTTCTCATAGACGGGGATAGAGAGGATTGCATCATAGATTATGATGAGCCTACTAGCTTCCAGCAAGCCGTTCAGAGCGTCGACTCGGTAAAATGGCTGGATGCAATGCGGACCGAAATGGAGTCCATGTACACCAACAAAGTATGGACGTTGGACATTGCTCCAGAAGGGGTAAAACCCGTAGGATGCAAGTGGATCTTCAAAAGGAAGATTGGTGTAGATGGACAGGTTGAGACCTATAAAGCTAGACTGGTTGCAAAGGGTTTTCGTCAAAGACCTGGTTTGGACTATGAAGAGACCTTCTCTCCAGTGGCTATGCTGAAATCCATTCGGATCCTTCTTGCCATTGCTGCCTTCCACGATTATGAGATCTGGCAGATGGACGTAAAGACTACTTTTCTAAATTGAAATTTAGAGGAGTGTGTCTATATGGACCAACCAGAGGGTTTCATTCAGAGTAGGAGCAGCGGAAAGGTGTGCAAGTTGCTTAAGTCCATTTACAGACTAAAGCAGGCATCGCGGAGTTGGAACATCTGTTTTGATGAGACGGTCAAGGAATTTGGCTTTATCAAAAATCCAGATGAACCATGCATCTATAGTAGATTTGTAGCGAGAACTGTAGTATTCCTCGTTTTGTATGTGGATGACATTCTCTTAATAGGAAATGACATTCCTATGCTACAATCTGTCAAGGGGTTCTTGTCACACAGGTTCTCCATGAAAGACCTGGGTAATGCCTTATACAACCCCGGGATCCGGATCCATCGTGATAGATCCAAGAGGATATTAGGACTTTCACAGTCCAGGTACATCGACACCATACTGAAAAGATTCAGTATGGAAGATTCCAAGCGCGGTAACCTACCGGCTTGTCACGGGATCACCCTCTCTAAAGAGATGTCTCCCAAGACTGATTTGGAGAGGGATCGCATGTCTATTATACCCTACGCTTCTGCGATAGACTCTATAATGTATGCGATGTTGTGTACCAGACCGGATGTTGTTAGTTGTATGTATGCCCTAGAGGCCAGTATTGTACAGATGATGTATATTATATTGGATGCTTGGACATATATAGAGATGACTTTCTTGCTCGATATGATAGTATGCTATCTGGTTACTCTTTATCTTAACATATACACTTGTCTCTTTAAACTGTCTTATAGTTACATGTTGATAAAGCCCTTAGGATGTGTACTTGACTACCTGGACTATGATGCAGATCATACTAGTGGGGACATGGTAGTCCATACGTACATCCTTCATGGTCCCTAGTCGTGGGTGTATCGAGACGGGGCATCGATATACCAGTGTAGACTAGCGTATACGCTTCTCGACCCATGAGATGGGCGATGGATGATCCCATATCCATTGGTGTTTGACATCAGAGATGGTATACGGGTGCTCAGTGGAGACTGGGTACACTGGACGGACTCGCCGAGAAGTCCCAGATGGTATTATACCTCACGTCAGATGGCAGTTCTCAGGTGACACTTGTACAGGTTAGTCTGTAGACCCGAGATCGTCATAGAGTCTTGTGTGATTCCCACTGTGCTTTGATCTCCACCTTACCACGTCCATGAGGGCGTGCAAAACGGTGGTCTTTGGGCACAGTCCCGAGTCACATGGAGGCAATGAGCGATAGGAGGGGTTTCGTCTCTCCCGGTATTGGGGGTTGATGTTGCGCTGTGCTCGATTGGCCGTAACAGGGAAGTCCCTGGCCAGGGCTGATCAGAGATTTGCTGGTAAGTGTTACCAGTAGTTTCTCGACCCGTTATGAGCCTCACATCGGCACGACTTATCGGTTATTGGGGTCTGACGTTTACCACCCCTAGACTTGATATGCGACATATCAGACGAACAGACCGGACTGTACGGTAAGTGTTACTGGTTGGATTCACAGGAGTGTGAGCGGGATAGCTCGTCGATCTTCTGATTGCTCAATACCCGGATGGCCGTTACGCTTAGCAGACCGCTTGCGGCTTATGGGTGCTTGATATGATCATCATCTGCTGCCGGCGTATTGACGAGTCTTTAGAGTCCTACACACAGGTTTCCTGGCTCAAGCGAAACGAAATAGGAGCGCATATGAGATATGTGCGGGAGCGAGAATAATGCGTGTATGTGATACCGCATTTCATTCTCGCAATAAATGTTTCGATTGGTTATATTCGATATGACCTAGTTATCGAATCATTGATTCGATAAATCGATACATTGGATACTAGTCGGTTATGTGCGACATGACCGGATCATTGAATCAAATGTTGATTTAATGATTTAATGTATAATTATATATTTGATATATTACTTTGCATTAACTAGTATTGGTTCACTTTAAATGGATTTTCTCACTTGATGTGCAAGTTGTATATGTGATATACTTTTATGCACATATTTGTATCATGTTTGATGATACTTGATCATTATGTTAAGTGTGAAGAATTAAAACCATGGTTAAGTGTTGATTAGGGTTTTGCATATTCATTTATTTATTTATTTATTTATTTATTTATTTGAAAAGGATTATGATGAGAATGGTGGCTTTCTTTGTTTAAAGTTGAAGCTTCATGAAGCTTTGACTTTTGTAACCATTCTTATCTTCATGCTTAACCCTTACTCATCCAAGTAACCATGGTCTATTCTCTACACTTAACCCTAGTTAGCTTATGATAAGTATTGAATTATTATTCATTTTAACCTAACACTTATCATAATTCTAGCTTCATCTTCTTCTTCTTCTTAAAAGAGAAAGCTTGATGCCATCAATGGCATCTTGAGTTCCAAAGTGAGAAATCCAATTCTAAAGTGAACCCACCTCCTATTTCTTCACCCTCTACCTCTTGCCAAGTTGTTTTGGGTGTTTTCTTCACAAGTTTCAAAAATTTGTGAAGTCGGAGCTTGAACTTGTGATGCCTCGACGTAGATCATCTTCGGCACGAAGCCGACGACCTAGTCCGCCCAATTCTCCGATGAAGCCGACGAATGAGTCCGGGATTCGAGATAGACAGTGAGAGGACGCCTACGTGGAGCCAAGGAAGTGGATATCCGGATCTACAAAGGTTGTAGCTTCTTAACTTTAGTTAAGTTGTTAACTAGTTTACTACATCGCCTAAACTTCTAGTCAACAATCCGTATTAGGGTTTCTCGGCACCCATAATTTTTGAAATTAGCATGGTTGATGCCTTGTGAGACCTCATGAGAGTGCCTAGGAACCCTACAGTGGTATCAGAGCCTAGCTAGAGCCTTAGGCGAAGTCTACACGACTTTTGAAACCCGAACGAACCCGAAACCCTAAAACCCAAGTGCTCTCTGGACTTTTTCTAAAATCTAGGATTTTTCCACATTAAAAATATGCAGAAAATTCAGCAGGGAATTGTAAGAATTACTGTGAAGCCCGTACCCATAATTCCATCAACGTGCGGCGGAACCGCGGCAGAAGCATGGCTTCTGCGGCGGTTCCGCGGCCAACTAATGAGTTTAGTCAACCATTTTTGCACAGTAATTCCTAATTTATGGTTCTGTATTTTCTGGGAATTTTTATTTTGAATCAAGTGTTGAGTGTTCTGGGGTTGTATTGGGAATCGACGATTCGATCGGATTATCAAATCTTTTCTATGTGGCTTTCCGGATAACTTTAGAATATGTTAAAAAGTTCGACCGGATATAAATACCCAACATTTCCCCTGTCGGGAAATTTCCAAGTGTTGGATTTTTCTATGGTTTAAAGACGTCCTGAGTAGTGCAAGTAATGCAATGGTCCCTCTAGAAGACAACAAACCTTAACTCGATTATGTGACCGTCTTGAACTGCCCTTTGAACCTTCGGGTTTAGGGCAGTACGGCGTGCCACATGTGAGGCGTTGGCTTGACCCTTCTACGGCTGGACCGTTGGTACTGAGGCATGAAGTGAATGTATTTGAACCTATTTCATGAGTTGGACTGTATCGGGAAAACTTGGGTGTTCGAATGTTCGATCGGAAAGTTTGATATTTTCTATTTATCCGGAATGGGATACAATAATTGGAATTCACAAACAGTTATGTGATAACTGAATGAATGTTATAAATCTAGCAGTTTAGTTTCACTTGATATTGAAAAGAGTTTTCGATAATGAGACTAAAATGCGGGGTTTATAACTGTTAGGCATGTGATGTCTAAGTATTTCATTTGACTAGGCATGTGATGTCTAAAAGGGTTACGGATTCCAACTGTTGTAGTTTTACACTTTCTTTTCTGTGACCGTAAGTGTAATATGTGATATCGCCGGTTTCGTTGCTATATGTCAACGACAATTGGGATACGCATGTTTACTTATGTTGATGACATGTGATGTTATGTGTTGCTGGATATGTTATATTGGATTGTCGTGATAGAATAGCCGGGGGTTTTTATGTGAGATGAGTGTTTTTCATTTTCATTCATGTAAAAACTTGTATGTAATATTCTTTTATTTAGGGCACTTCCAGGTAGCGGAAGTTGTCACCCTTTGTATATTATTTACTTTTCCGCATTAGGATAGACCCAAGGAGGGGAGCACAAGTAACCGGGTTCTGGGGTCCAGTGGGAGACCAACTCGAGGAGTCGAGTCCGGGTCTCCTAACCCTAGAATTGGTAAGGTTGCTTGCCGCTCTCGTAGGGGTCTAGGGGTGTGGGATTGGCTATTCATCACGACCGTGGAATCCGTGTTTTATACTGGCTCGTATTGAAAACACGGACGTCCTAGTATATCCAATGTTTCATATGTTTCTTCTGCTGCGATATCTGTGATGCGATCATGTGATGTTCTTTGATAGATACTTTATATAGTATATATGATATATTATATAGACGTTACTTATGTTTTGCACCCGCACTAGCCCTGCCCTTCTCTGTCGTTAGTTACCTAACCTAACGGTGCACGAGGGGACATCGAGGCAAATGCGGATGGCATAAGTGTACATCGTATTTATCTGTGATGTTTAGGTATTTAAATGATGGGACTTCATTAATGTGATTAATGAAAGAAAAGAAACCTAAGATGTTGTAGAATCAAATTTTAAATAAAACAGGTAGCCACAGTTCTTGCTTTGCATAGCGGTATATGTGATATATCCTGCACCTTATTCGATGAGGAAAGGACCGAGATCCCTTCACCGGGAGTGACTCCTTTAGCAATAACTGGCAGATGCTACACACTCGGTTTGGCTTTGATTGCTTTTAATAGTTTTTGCTTTGCACAGCGATATATATGATATATCCCGCACCTCATTCGACGAGGAAAGGACCGAGATCCCTTCACCGGGAGTGACTCCTTTAGAAAAACTAGAAAAGCCTCAAAATCACTCCATTTCAAAACATCATTTGATTCTACAACGATATCAAGTTCATTACGCTCATGGTTTTTATGAAAAACCTGCGTAGCCCTCCGTCAATTCAAATATGTAATATTTAGTATTCGTGCTACGGTTGTTTGGCATGCGTCAAGGCGTAGTGTACGGTAGCTGATTATTACTTATCTGTAGCATGAGATGCGATTGGATTAAGGTATTCGTACGGTGTTGTTTGGCATGCGTCAAGGGTCGTACGGGTGGGTTTAATTCGATCACGAATTGTACGGGTTGAACTTGACTAGCGGACTATGGGTTGTTTGGCATGCGTCAAGGTCATAGCACGCTAGGGGCAAAAGCATTATCGGGAATTTCAAGTGTTGAAATTTGCAATGAGATTACATACCTTCTATGAGATAGTTGGATCCCGATACCCGCTGCGAGTAAGAGTTACTCCTGGGAGAGTTTTACACATTACAATTAGCCGATCAAGTAGGTGTCTAGAAAGGTGTTAACGAGGTTACGCCTCTGGGAAAATGAGGTTTACATTAATTAGGTTCGTGCGAAAGCACGGGGGACCTCCCTCAAAGTACCGACACTGGCCTGGCTGAAAGATTGGCGAACTTGTAGTGTGTAATTAATCCCGGCTAGTCTTTCCTTTTAGGGTTTGAAGGACGATTTGATAAAAAGCAGTGGGAGCCATCCTGATTAGATAAGATAATAACCAATCTGATCTGGCACGAGCATACGCTAAAGTGTTTTCTTCTCTCTCTCTCCAGGTAGCGACCATTTCATGCCCTAATGAAGATAATAATATGGATGTATTGACCGAACCCGCATGTTATACTGTGCTGGGGAACGTTGGTCCCGTTCTTTCTTATAAGAGTTATAGGAATGAACAGGATATAGGGGAATACCAGGATTCCCATGCCACCCGATTGAAGAAAGTACATGTTGATGCATTTTCTTCGGGTGTGTTCGTTACAGAGAACTGTTTCTCCATTTGCCCTACGTCCTGGGTATTAGATACCGGGTCAGGATCCCATATATGTAATCAGTTACATGGGCTAAGGAAAGGTAGAGAACTTGGAGAAGGTGATAAAGACATTAGAGTTGGAAATGGTGCAATTGTTGCAGCTAAGACTGTCGGGGAATATCACCTTGAATTACCAACTGGTAATACATTGGTTCTGAACGAATGCTATTACATGCCGAACCTGATATGCAACATTATATCAGTTTCTTTGTTGACTAAAGAGGGATATAATTTTGTATTGCAGGACAATGTTATGAACATTTTCCGTAACCAAAAGTTGGTTGGATCAAGCACGTTGTGCAATGGCATTTATGTTCTTAATCAATCAACAGTTCTAAGTATAATAAACACACACAAGAGGAAGAGTTCTGAAATGAACGAGTCCTTCTTGTGACATTGTAGACTGGGTCACATCAATGCGACATGACTAGCTAAGTTGCATAAAGATGGATATTTAAATCCGTTTGAATTTTCATCTTATGACACTTGCCAGTCATGTCTCAAAGGCAAGATGACCAAAACTCCGTTTACGGGACACGGAGAAAGAGTTACCGAACTCTTGGGACTGATACATAGTGATGTATGCAGTCCCATGTCTACACATGCCAGGGATGGTTCTTCGTACTTCATTACATTCACTGACGATCTCTCAAGATACGGACATGTGTACTTGATAAGACACAAGTCTGAAGCTTTTGAGAAATTTAGAGAATATAAACAAGAAGTCAAGAACCAAACCGGAAAAAGTATTAAAATCCTTCGATCTGATCGAGGAGGTGAATACTTGAGCAATGAATTCCTGAACTTCTTAAAAGAGAATGGGATTCTCTCTCAGTTGACTCCTCCCTATACACCACAGCACAACGGTGTATCAGAACGAAGGAACCGCACCCTATTAGATATGGTGCGCTCTATGATGAGCACAGCTGAGTTACCTATTTCCTTCTGGGGATATGCGCTTGAGACAGCCATGGACCTATTGAATAGAGTTCCTACCAAATCAGTGCCTACCACTCCATATGAGATATGGAAAGGGAAGAGACCACATCTTAATTACATTAAGATATGGGGTTGTCCAGCCTATGTCAAAAGACAAAATACGGACAAACTCGAGGCAAGATCAGTCTTGTGTAAGTTTGTAGGATATCCCAAAAATTCACAAGGGTATATCTTCTACCATCCCGAGGAACAAAAGGTGTTTGTTTCTCGACATGCCACTTTCTTAGAAAAAAGTTTTTTTATGAAACAGACAAGTGGCATTGAGGTAGAACTGGAAGAGGTTCCAGCGGGACAAACTATAGCAGAAGACTTGGTAGAACCAGAGGATTCAGTAGTACCCGACGAACCCCAGCCTCTCCGCCGATCTAGTAGGGTTCCTCGCCAACCTGAGAGATGCTACGGTTTTCTCATGGATGGAGGGAGCGAGGATTGCATCATGGATGATGATGACTCAACTAGCTTCGAGCAGGCCATCACGAGTAGGGACTCAGTGAAATGGCTGGATGCTATGCGGTCCGAGATGGAATCCATGTACACCAACAAAGTATGGACTTTGGAAGTTGCTCCTGAAGGGGTAAAACCCATTGGGAGCAAATGGATCTTCAAGAAGAAACTTGGTGTAGATGGGAAAGTGGAGACTTTCAAAGCTAGACTTGTTGCAAAGGGTTTTCGTCAAAGACCAGGTGTGGACTATGATGAGACCTTTTCTCCAGTGGCTATGCTTAAATCCATCCGAATCATGCTTGCCATCGCTGCATATCATGACTACGAAATCTGGCAAATGGATGTTAAGACCTCCTTTCTAAATGGTGATTTAGAAGAGTGCGTGTACATGACTCAGCCAGAGGGCTTCGTAGACAGTGGGAGCAGCGGGAAGGTGTGCAAGCTGCTTAAATCCATTTATGGATTAAAGCAAGCATCGCGGAGTTGGAACATCTGCTTTAACGTCGTTATCAAAGAGTTTGATTTCGTCAAAAATCCAGATGAACCTTGTATCTACAAGAAGGTGGCAGAGAGTAAGGTAGTCTTCCTCGTATTGTACGTGGACGACATACTCTTGATAGGAAATGATATTCCTATGCTGCAATCGGTCAAGCTCTTCTTATCACAAAGATTCTCAATGAAAGATCTTGGTGATGCCTCCTGCATATTGGGAATCAGGATCTATAGAGATAGATCCAAATGGATATTGGGATTGTCCCAATCCAGGTACATTGACACCATACTAAAGAGGTTTAGTATGGAAGAGTCCAAGCGTGGGAACCAACCCACGATCACTGGACTCACTCTCTCCAAAGAGATGTCTCCCAAGACTGATTTGGAGAGAGCTCGCATGCAAGGGATACCCTATGCTTCGGCAGTAGGCTCTATCATGTATGCGATGCTATGTACCAGACCCGATGTTGCATACTCACTAAGTATAGTGAGTCGGTATCAAGCAGATCCTGGAGAGAGTCACTGGACAGCTGTGAAGAACATTCTCAAGTACTTGCGAAGGACTAGAGATATGTTCTTGGTGTATGGTAACGGAGAACTCCAAGTGGAGTCCTTTACCGATTCGAGCTTCCAGAGTGATAAGGATGACTCTAAGTCGCAGTCGGGCTTTGTCTTTACCCTTTACGGAGGGGCAGTTAGCTGGAAGAGTTCCAAGCAGGAAACCGTGGCAGACTCGACGATGGAGGCTGAATACATCGCTGCCAACGATGCTGCCAAAGAGGCTGTCTGGATCAAGAAGTTCATTACTGAACTTGGAGTGGTTCCATCCATTGAGTATCCAATACCTTTGTATTGCGATAACAATGGAGCGGTGGCTTTGGCCAAGGAACCAAGGCCCCATCAGCGATCCAGGCATATTCTGAGGCGGTATCACCTGATCCGGGAGATAGTTGATCGCCGGGAGATCGAGGTCAGGAGAGTTGACACGAAGAACAACACGGCGGATCCACTCACGAAGGCCATTCCCCAGATACAGTTTGAGAGACTCTTCGGGATGCTCGGTATGCGATACTACAGCAGCTGGCCCTAGTGCAAGTGGGAGATTGTTAGTTGTATGTATGCCCTAGAGGCCAGTATTGTACAGATGATGTATATTATATTGGATGCTTGGACATATATAGAGATGACTTTCTTGCTCGATATGATAGTATGCTATCTGGTTACTCTTTATCTTAACATGTACACTTGTCTCTTTAAACTGTCTTATAGTTACATGTTGATAAAGCCCTTAGGATGTGTACTTGACTACCTGGACTATGATGCCGATCATACTAGTGGGGACATGGTGTTAGTGTATATGCCTTAGAGGCCATTACTGTATCATACTAGTTTGTATATTACTTAATGGAAGCTTGGGATATTCACCTTGTATAAACAATCTTGCTCAATATAGTAGTATGCTACTTGGTTTGTTTCTACTTCAATGTGTACATGTGTTTATTTTGCGATATCACCTATACGCATTAGTGGAGCCCTTAGGATCTTTGCTTGATTACCAGCGTTGTGATGGCAGTCACACTAGTGGGGGCTGGGTAGTCTATAAGCACATCCTTATACAGGTCCCTAGTCGCAGGACTATCGAGACAGGGCATCGATACTCCGGAGTAGACTAGCGTATGCGCTTCTCATCCCAGTGTGGGAGACGGTCTGTCCCACAGCCATCAGTACGTCGTACTGGAGATAGTATACGGGTGCTCGTTGGGTTACGAGTACACTGGACAGGACTCGTCGGGAACTGACAGGTTGGTATTATACCTATCGTCAGTTATCAGTTCCCAGGTGACATGAGTACAGCTTAGTCCGCTGACTTGACACTGGCACTTCACCTCGAGTGTGTTCCCACTGCACTTTGATCACTACCCTACCACGGCTCAAAGGAGTCGTGCAAACAGGTAGTGGTTGGATGCAGTCCCGAAGCACTTGGAGGCAGTGACGGTTAGACAGGATTCGTCTTTCCCGGTATTGGGGGTTGACATCGCGCTGTGTCTAGGAGAGCCATTACACGAGTAGTCCCTGACCAGGGCAAGCGAGATATACTGGTAGGCTTCCAGTGTTATCTCAGGGTGTTTTGGGCTTCACTCCGACACGACTTGTACCGCTATTGGAGGACTGACGTTTTACCGCCCCCTAGGCCCGACATGCGATGTATCAGACGAACAGACCGGACTGTACGGAGAATGTCACATTCAGACTCAGTAGGAGTTCAGATGGGGTTCACCTCGTCAGCCTTCTTGTCGGCATCTACCTGGGGACCGTTACGCACAGCTAGTGCCGCTTGCGGTCTGTGGTTAAACCCACTGCCAGCGTAGTGTCGGGTCTTTAGAGTCCCACACAGAGGGTATTCGCCTCTGGGCAAAACAGAGTAGAGGTCGCATGGTTTTGCGACTGGGTTCGTTCTCATCCGCGCACTTGTGCACGTTTGGAGTCCGGACGGATATTACTGGCTGGCTCTGGTTTGAGTCAGATACCGGTATATGTTTTGGGGTTGCTTTTATCTCTTGGTATTCATGTTCCTCGGAACAAGAATGCGGGTGTGTATGCACAGTTGATTGAGGCGGAGGAAGAGGTTTTTCATTAGGGTTTCGGAACGGGTGCGTATGCACAGTTGACAGTCGTCTTTTTCCAAACCCTAATGGAATTATGATATATCAATTAATAATATTAATAAAATGAAATTGTGTCATGGTTGGTTTTTTTGTTGACTTGTTGACCATGGTTGACTTGTTGACCATGGTTGAAGTTTTGACCATCATCATTACAAAAGAAAGATGCTCTTTGATTCTAGCAAATTCATTTAATGTTTGAAATGATAATGGTCATTCCTAAACCTTCCATCAACTATTCCATTTTCATTATTATTATTAATTTGATAATTCTTTTTGCTTTATGTTATGGTTGCAAAAAGAAAAGAGCTCATTCTATCATTTAGCTTCTCTCTCCTCACTTCATCTTCTTCTTCCTCTAGCCAAAGGAGAATCCTTCTCATGTGTTGAGAATCCCTCTCCTTAAAAGAAAAGCACCCCTTAGACACTCTCTACTCACTCTAGGATCAAGGGTTTAGCAAGCCGGAGATTCTAGTTCACTCAAAGTTCGAGAAAGAGCCCGAAGGTTGAACCCTCAGGTGGATCCATCTTCGACGGAAGAAGGCGACGAGAAGAGAACCATCAAACTCTACAAGGTTTCAAGAAGAAGGAGTTCAAGTTTAGGTATAACCATCTTTCCGAGTAGCTAACTCTCTTTAGCTTGTTTGCTAGCTTTAGTTTAGGAAAAGATCCCGACTTCGTTAGTCCATGTTGCCCCATGCGCTAAAAATTGCTGGCTCTGAATAACCAGCCCAGCAATAAGCGTCATTCTTCCATAACCTATAACTTGGGATTTGCAATCCCAGGTAAGATTTTGATTTTTATACCGTTTCCGCCTCCCCGTAATAACCGGGGGTCGCAACGTGGACTTACACATGGTAGTCCATAAGTACATCCTTCATGGTCCCTAGTCATGGGTGTATCGAAACGGGGCATCGATATACCAGTGTAGACTAGCGTATACGCTTCTCGACCCATGAGATGGGCGATGGATGATCCCATATCCATTGGTGTTTGACATCAGAGATGGTATACGGGTACTCAGTGGAGACTGGGTACACTGGACGGACTCGCCGAGAACTCCCAGATGGTATTATACCTCACGTCAGATCGGTAAGTGTTACCAGTAGTTTCTCGACCCGTTATGAGCCTCACATCGGCACGACTTATCGGTTATTGGGGTCTGACGTTTACCACCCCTAGACTTGATATGCGACATATCAGACGAACAGACCGGACTGTACGGTAAGTGTTACTGGCTGGATTCACAGGAGTGTGAGCGGGCTAGCTCGTCGATCTTCTGATCGCTCAATACCCGGATGGCCGTTATGTTTAGCAGACCGCTTGCGGCTTGTGGGTGCTTGATATGATCATCATCTGCTACCGGCGTATTGACGAGTCTTTAGAGTCCTACACAGAGGTTTCCTGGCTCAAGCGAAATGAAATAGGAGCGCATATGAGATATGTGCGGGAGCGAGAATAATGCGTGTATGTGATACCGCATTTCATTCTCGCAATAAATGTTTCGATTGGTTATATTCGATATGACCTAGTTATCGAATCATTGATTCGATAAATCGATACATTGGATACTAGTCGGTTATGTGCGACATGACCGGATCATTGAATCAAATGTTGATTTAAAGATTTAATGTATAATTATATATTTGATATATTACTTTTCATTAACTAGTATTGGTTCACTTTAAATGGATTTTCTCACTTGATGTGCAAGTTGTATATGTGATATACTTTTATGCACATATTTGTATCATGTTTGATGATACTTGATCATTATGTTAAGTGTGAAGAATTAAAACCATGGTTAAGTGTTGATTAGGGTTTTGCATATTTATTTATTTATTTATTTATTTATTTGAAAAGGATTATGATGAGAATGGTGGCTTTCTTTGTTTTAAGTTGAACCTTCATGAAGCTTTAACTTTTGTAACCATTCTTATCTTCATGCTTAACCCTAACTCATCCAAGTAACCATGGTCTATTCTCTACACTTAACCCTAGTTAGCTTATGATAAGTATTGAATTATTATTCATTTTAACTTAACACTTATCATAATTCTAGCTTCATCTTCTTCTTCTTCTTAAAAGAGAAAGCTTGATGCCATCAATGACATCTTGAGTTCCAAAGTGAGAAATCCAATTCTAAAGTGAACCCACCTCCTATTTCTTCACCCTCTACCTCTTGCCAAGTTGTTTTGGGTGTTTTCTTCACAAGTTTCACAAATTTGTGAAGTCGGAGCTTGAACTTGTGATGCCTCGACGTAGATCATCTTCGGCACGAAGCCGATGACCTAGTCCGCCCAATTCTCCGATGAAGCCGACGAATGAGTCCGGGATTCGAGATGGACAGCGAGAGGACGCCTACGTAGAGCCAAGGAAGTGGATATCCGGATCTACAAAGGTTGTAGCTTCTTAACTTTAGTTAAGTTGTTAACTAGTTTACTACATCGCCTAAACTTCTATTCAACGATCCGTATTAGGGTTTCTCGGCACCCATAATTTTTGAAATTGGCATGGTTGATGCCTTGTGAGACCTCATGAGAGTGCCTAGGAACCCTACAGATATAGCTTATGCACTGAGTGTGGTAAGCCGGTATCAGTCAAACCCTGGGGAGAAACACTGGATAGCAGTAAAGAACATTCTCAAGTACCTCAGAAGGACTAAGGAGATGTTCTTGGTGTATGGCGGAAAAGACCTCCAGATTGAGGCCTTTGCTGACTCCGGCTTCCAGAGTGACGAGGATGATTCCAAGTCCATGTCGGGTTTTGTCTTTACCCTCAATGGAGGGGCGGTGTGTTGGAAGAGTTCCAAACAGGAAACCTTTGCAGACTCGATGATGGAAGCAGAATACATCGCTGCATCTGATGCCGCAAAAGAAGCTGTCTGGATGAGGAAGTTCTTAAAAGAACTTCAGGTGGTTCCGTCCATTGTTGATCCAATACCTCTGTATTGCGACAACGGGGCTATAGCTTTAGCGAAGGAACCCAGGTCCCATCAGAGATCCAGACACATCTTGAGGCGGTATCACCTGATCAGGGAGATCGTGGATCGCCAGGAGATCGAGGTTCGGAGAGTCGCTTCAGAAGATAACACTGCAGATCCATTAACCAAGGCCTTGCCCCAGACTCAGTTCGAGCGGCTGATCGAGATGATAGGTCATCGATACGCCAGTACATGGCCTTAGTGCAAGTGGGAGATTGTTAGTGTATATGCCCTAGAGGCCATTACTGTATCATACTAGTTTGTATATTACTTAATGGAAGCTTGGGATATTCACCTTGTATATACAATCTTGCTCAAAATAGTAGTATGCTACTTGGTTTGTTTCTACTTCAATGTGTACATGTGTTTATTTTAGTATATCGCCTATACATATTAGTGGAGCCCTTAGGATCTTTGCTTGATTACCAACGTTGTGATAGCAGTCACACTAGTGGGGCTGGGTAATCTATAAGCACATCCTTATGCAGGTCCCTGGTCGCAGGACTATCGAGACAGGGCATCGATACTCTGGAGTAGACTAGTGCATGCGCTTCTCATCCCAGTGTGGGAGACGGTCTGTCCCACAGCCGTCGGTACATCGTACTTGAGATAGTATGCGAGTGCTCGTTGGGTTACGAGTATACTGGACAGGACTCGTCGGGAACTGACTAGTTGGTATTATGCCTATCGTCAGTTATCAGTTCCCAGGTGACATGAGTACAGCTTAGTCCGCTGACTTGACACTGTCACTTCGCCTCGAGTGTGTTCCCACTGTACTTTGATTACTACCCTACCACGGCTCGAAGGAGTCTTGCAAATAGGTGGTAGTTGGGTGCAGTCCCGAAGCACTTGGAGGCAGTGACGGTTAGACAAGATTCGTCTCTCCCGGTATTGGGGGTTGACATCGCGCTGTGTCTAGGAGAGCCATTACACGAGTAGTCCCTGGCCAGGGCAAACGAGATATACTGGTAGGCTTCCAGTGTTATCTCAGGGTGTTTTGGGCTTCACTCCGACACGACTTGTACCACTATTGGGGGACTGACGTTTACCGCCCCCTAGGCCCGCCATGCGATGTATCAGATGAACAGACCGGACTGTACGGAGAATGTCACATTCAGGCTCAGTAGGAGTTCAGATGGGTTTCCCCTCGTCAGTCTTCTTGTCGGCATCTACCTGGGGACCGTTACGCACAGCTAGTGCCGCTTGCGGTCTGTGGTTAAACCCACTGCCAGCGTAGTGTCGAGTCTTTAGAGTCCCACACAGAAAGCTATTCGCCTTTAGGCAAAAGAGTAGAGGTCGCATGGTTTTGCGACAGGTCGCATGGTTTTGCGACAGGGTTCGGTCACATCCGTGCACTTGTGCACGTACAGTGTCCGGACAGTTTACACTAGCGGGCTTTGGTTTAAGCTAGATCCTAGTGTACGTATTGGGATTGGTTTTATCCAGTATGCATTCGTGTTCCTCATAACGCGGATGCGGGTGTGTATGCACAGTTGACGGAGAGACAGAGGCAGAGGATTCTCATTAGGGTTGTTGACCGTTGACAGTTGACTATTGACTTTTTGCTCAACCCTAATGAGAATATGATATGTGATTAACAATTATATTAATTAAGTATTATGGTGACATGGTTGTTGAGGGATTGACTTTGTTGACTTGTTGACTTTTGTTGACTTGTTGACTTTGTTGACCGGTTGACTAGGCTTGACTAGTTGACCATCATGATAACTATAGCTATCATTTCATGGCAAAGACTTTTGCTTGCTTGCTCTTTTGTGCAAAATGAGTGCATGAAATGATATGGCTATGGTTGCTTAAACCATCACATAATACTTGATTGATATGAGGTGTTATGATTGTTTTGGATTATGAGAGCCAAATGAGAAAAGTCTTCTCTCATTCTTTCATGCTCATTCTCTCTCTTGTTCTTGAGCTCTCATCTCCTCCTCTTGCTCTCCCTCTCTTAACTCTATGGTTCACTTGTCTCATGAGTTGAGAACCAAGAACCATAGATAAAATCCCATACAAACTCTTCTCTACTCACTCTAGTTCACAAGGTTTAGCAAACCGAGTGAACTAGTTTCTTCAAAGTTCGAAGAAGGAGCCAAAGGTTGAAGCTTTCAGGTGGATCTATCTTCGGCGCAAGGAGACGACGGGGAGAAGCCGATTCGGACGACCATCGAAGCTTGAAGACGAAGGAGTTCGAGAAAAAGAAAGGTATAACCCCCTAACCGAGTAGTTAGCAACTTGTAGTTAGGTTGTTAGTTAGATGTTTAACAAAGATCCGGTTTTGAGTCCATGGTACCACCTCTAAGTAAATTGTTTTTCACCAAATTCCGCATGCCCAAAAGTACCAGGAGAGGTAGCATGGACTTACATACCTCGGCCGAGGATTTCTAGTGATGGCTACCCGTGCACTATGCGACATCAACCCCCAATACCGGGAGAGACGAATCCCCGACGGTCCGCTCACTGCCTCTATTTGGCTCGGGACTGTACCCAAAAAATACCTGTTTGCACGTATCCTTTGAGCGTGGTAGGGTAGGAATCAAAGCACAGTGGGAACTCACACGAGACAAATGACGATCTCAGGTCGACAAACTAACCTGTACACATGTCACCAGGGAACTGCTATCTGACGATATGTATAATACCAACTAGCATGTTCCCGGCGAGTCCTGTCCGGTGTACTCATAACCTAATGAGCATCTGTATACATCTTAGGTGAACCAACTTACACCAATGGCTTGTGAGACCGGCCACCGCCCCTCGTCGGAGTCTCGACTGTATACACTAGTCTACTCTGGAGTATCGATGCCCTGTCTCGAAACTCCCACGACTAGGGACACTTTTAAGGATGTGCTTACAGACCCCAGCTCTCACGTATATGATCGCCATCATACTACTGGCAGTCAAGCAAGAATCCTATGGGCTCTATCATCATGCAATAGTGAACTAAAGCTTGTATACGATGATAAAGACAAACCAGATAGCATACTATCATCTCGAGCAAGACTGTTATATCGGTATAGGTCCTGCCTCAATCATTGCAATCACGTACCTGCGATCCAATAATTGACTTTGAGGGCACTATATCCAACAATCTCCCACTTGCACTTAAGGTTAATTATTGCGATGTCGCATACTCACAGCCCGTGTGATACCGAACACCCAACTCCTCTACTAATCAGTTTCACAAAACTAGTTTGTAAAACTCTAGTGTTCGAGAAATAGCCTCAGTGAGTAGATCCGCCCTAATGTTTCTTTTTTTTGTCTCTCTTAATCTCAAGTTCGCGGAGAAAGCCATCTCCCGAATCGAGTAATACCCGTCTTAGAATATGTCTGAATATCTGATGGGACCTAGTTCATAAATGAACTCCAAATCCAAACTTCTTAGACTTAATTGATAACTGAACCTAATCAGTATCCAGCATCATGCCTCCCACAGTATCCTCTTGGACCACCTGTCCATAATACTGTCCCTCGTCAAAGGGAAAACTATAACTCTAACAATCACTCTGTCATCCATGTCACCTTGGAAGCCTGGAATGATAACCGTCTCCCGAAGGAGGCTGCCGTCATCAAATACATAGAACATGCACTTATGTTCTAAAACTGCTTCCTTATGTTTCTTCACGATTGGATTGATATAAACTTATCGCAACTAGTGCAAATACAACATCTGGTGTGGTAGTTGACATCTCACGATTGACTCAATTGCCTAAGCAAGTGATCTGCCAATCATGCACATCCCTCTTTTCTTTAGTCTGTAAGACACCTTTAGAGAGGGTGACTCCTTTATCTGCAGGTACACCACCATGCCAGGATTCAACTATTCTAAAATACTATTAGAATACCGTCAAAGTACCCTGATTGGGAAACTACCCAATTCCAGATCTAAAACCATAGATCTAGTAACTAGAATGTCTGATATTATATCCATATCCTGTGTGAAGAAACAACTGTGTGACGACCACAATATAACCGATTGTAGTATAGGAATTTTACTTCCTACTCTGTGTATGTCATCCAAATACCAGGACATCACACCCTACTACCTTCTTAACAGATCCATCCCATATTCTGATGAAGTCAAAACCATGACTGTTATATCAAAATTAGATGATCTTATCTCCGCTATATCTGCTCAAGCCTATAAATAGACATAAGCTACTTGCCCACTATGCTTCCGCTGCTCCCACTGACCACAACAACCCTCTGGCAGAATCATATACACGTGCACTTCTAAAGCTAGTTTAGAACGACTCTATACATATCCTCCTGCCGGGTCTCATAGTATGGAACAACAGTAGTGTCAAGTCTGGGTAAACAAGAACCTCCCTGTCACCGTCCTTGAGGCTATCGGAGTACCTCTCGGGTGTCTGAGGTTACCCACCATATCTGCGGAGTGGCTATTGGAATGTCAAAACCTGATTGAATATATAGGTCCTATTAAATTTTCCGTAATCGTTTGTGGTTCTGGAATCACTTCCAGTTCTACCATACTCCCACTACTGTTTTCTGAAAAAATCCATTTTAATAAAACTTTGGCGAGTCAAGAACAATATCACTATTGATCTTCCAGATGGTAGAAATGTCAACCCTCGTCAAAGCCAGGGTCAACCCTCAAACTGCCATTACAGAAACGTGCCTTGAGTTATCCAGTGTCTGGTTTTAAGCATAAGCCGGACAACTCCCCGTATCTTAACATTGTTAAGATATGAACCATTCTATATACAATATAGAAATAGAGGCACTAATTTAATTGGAACCAGATTCAAATCATGCAGCTGTCTCCAGTGCATATCAACTTAATGAAGAGAGGCTAATCAGCATTACTCAACTTAGGAATCCATCCAATTACGAGTAACCTGAAAGAGAAACAAGTTTCTCAAAACCATTGCTTGAATACCAGTCACAAGAATTTACATCTTCGATCTCTTTGAAGAATCCCGATACTTGCGACATCTGGTTCTCTACTTTATTCTTATACCCACAACTTCTCAAAACTTAGACATTGTATTTCTACGAAACACTTGTCTAAAAACTAGAGAAGTCATAAGTAAACAGAACATAGTATGAGGACCTACCCCTTTGTCCTAACGGATACTGGACAACATACAATACTCTGTATAAGTCCGTTGAGTTGAATAACTCATAACCTGTGCATCGTAGGTTGAAAAATGTACCCAGGCGATTTCCTCAAATATCACCAATTACAACGAATTCCGATATAATGAGGATGATCACCTAATTCCCAATAACTTACTCCCACTCATTATCTGAAAAACCATATAGATATGAGAATGAAACCAGGTAAATACATACCATGGAGCAAGGGTCTAATTGGGAAATCAGTTTACAATTAACAATGCACAGTGAAACTGAAACATGAAATGTTTCATAGGGGTATTCTGGTATTCTTAGTAATGCCTCTTCCATAATCCAATTCAAGACTTTAACCGTATATCTCTTTGCCATCTTCCATATCCCTTTATTTGTCTTTAGTCGTTACCTTCTGTACACCATCGTTAGGCTAAATGGTTTTCTTCCTTCCCTACCGTTCGACACCAGCCTATGGTTTGGAAGAAGACTATCCAGTAAGCATAATAGGTGTACCCTGCTAAACCAAGGAGTACTCACAACATGAGAGAAGGTGATGATACAAGACAACTGAATAATACCTTATTCTATTAAAGGTGAAATAGGAGTGGTGATGAATTACGCGGTTTGGACATGAATGATAACAGTCGCAATTTACTTTGCCCTCTTTCTAATCCCTTTATTTTGTCTTTACATATTACCTTCTGCACACCTTACTTAGGCTAATTGGTTTTCTTCATTCCCTACCTTTCGGCACCTTCCTATGGTTTGGAATAAGACTATCCAATAAGCGTAATAGGTGTACTCTCCTAAACTAAGAAGCCCTCGCAACCTGAGAGAAGGTGATAATAAAAGACAACGGAATAAACCAATTCTATTTCTCCTGAACCTGGATCCATCCTCAAAGAAGTCCCTTCGAGTTCGTATATAACCGTACGATGGATTTATCCAATGGAAGTGGATGTCCGTAGTAATACGGGGTGTTCTGAGAAATACAAAGGGTAAAAGAAGGAGCGGAAATGACTTATGCAATTTTAGACAATCCAAAAGCCAGTATTTTAAGAAGGTTCGGTCAACTTGGTCACTGAGTCATAGTCTAGGGTCGGTCAAAGGTCGCTGCCAAAGATAGAGAGAGAAAAGAAACACTCTGCGTGCACTTTAACCTAGATCAGAATGGTTATCACTTTATCTAATCAGGAAACCTCCCACTGTTATCTCAAATTCTCCTCCAAACCTGAAAGAAGAATTAGTCGGGATCACCCGAAGAGTAAACCAACTCATCAGTGAGAATCGGGATCCAACTATCATCGCATGATAACTTGATGGAAGCCACTCAAGTTATCACACTCAGAAGGTATGCGCATGCTTGGCAAGTTTGCTGTATGTTTGAAACTCCCGATGTTATTTTTGCCCCATGCTCTTATGACCTTGGCGTTGGTCAAAATATCATAAGTCACATGCCAAGTTCTACCCATCACTATCCAGGTTAATTTGAACCCACCCGCACATGCCCTTGACGTTGGCCAAATTGGCAGAACGACTGTCCCAAACCAACTCATCTATCTATGCAACTGATGAATACCCAGCAGCTACCAAACACTATGCCTTGGCGTTGGTCAAAATACATAGCTTGAATACTACTGAATACCCAAAAGAAATGACGGATGGCTACGGTTGGTTTTTGGCGAAAAAACCTTTAACGTAATGAACTTGATCTTGTTGAAGGAACCTGATAGCTTTTTATAAAAATTTAGTAACGAAAAACCTTTGCTAAAGAGGTCACTCCCGGTGAAGGGCTCTCGGCTCTTTCCTCGTGGAATGAGGTCCAGGATATTCCAACTGAATACCGTGATGCAAAGCAACTTGTAATCGACTATAGTGAACTTATTACCCTGACTCAAACTTCTGCCCAAGGGGTCTCTCCCGGTGAAGGGATATCAGCCCTTGCCTCGTCGAATGAGGTGCAGGATATTCCAACTGAATATCACTACGCATAACAAAAGGAAACGTCTTTTTAATAACACCTTTTTAAAATTGTTCCAACAACATCAATATATAGGTTTGTTTTATCCTTGCATTGATAAGAATCAACGCAATCCCATCAATCAATCACACCAGAAAAGAACGAAAAATAAAATGTATGTATATGCCATCCGCATTCGTCACTGGGTCCCGTCATCACCCGTTAGGTTACTTAACTAACGACAGAGCGGGGACTGGACTAGCGTGGGTGTAAAACATATACAACATCTAATAGTATATATACCAATATACAATAATCGCTCCAGGCGTGATAATATGCAACATTACAAAAAAGTAATAAGTATCACAGAACAAAACAGATAATCTGGGATCCCCAGGTTTCACAGAGCCGCTGCTGAAACCTGACGTTCCCCTGGTCATGTGGATAGCCTGTGCAATGAAACCTAGACCCCTACGGGTGCGGCAAGTTACCCGCCAAAACCTGAAGCAAGGTAGTCCCCCACAGCATAGTGAATGGAACACACGGCACTTCACGGAATCCGGTAAATTGTGAACCCCTCCTTGGGTCAACCTGTACCCCCTACGAGTGCGGCGAATAGTCTGCCAATTCTAGAGTGAGGTCCCTTTGGCTCTCAAAGCCATGAGATACGGACCCGTTGCCTTCCAGAACCCGGCTATCCGTGCACTCCTTCGCGGGGTAAACCTATGACAGAAATGAAAAAATATACAACGGGTACATCGACCTTAGCCCGGTCGTGCCCCAAAAGAAAATTATACAAACAGGCAGTGACGGCAGTCCACCTGTTGGACGCTCGCCCCGTAATATCAAAAGTACAAATAAATCCAAACAGCACTATCATTCCACACTGCTATCCACCACGACATATCCGCAACATCACAGCACAACACAGAACATCAACGCGAATGTCACGTTCGCAAACCTGTCTAAAATAACTATAGCAATTAGACGTGGTTTCCCGCTCAAATGACATTCCCGGTCGGAGATATAATGTAAATACTGCATACTAACAAGTTTAAAATTTCGATCGATAAAACTTTGCGAAGTGGGCCCCACGTACATCTGCTGTACTGTAACAAAAACTGGGCCCAAAAGAACTATACAAGAAACTACAATTTCCAGAATAAAGCTCTCTGGAAAATATTGAAGCATTGTTCCCACAAAAGCGCCGCGGTTCCGTGGTCAAACCCTAGGTTTGACAGCGGATCCGTGGTGGCCTTGTGGGATCACGTGTCCAAATTTTTCCACAATGCTTAGAAAACCCTGCATGTTTTTCTGTGATATGCAAAATTATTTTTAGGCCCTTTAAAAAATCGACAGAAACTTGTGTGCTGAAAATTGTGATTTCGGAAATTCCGTTCGATCAATCTTTTAAATGCGTTAGCACAAGTTAGTAAAACTTAATGGTGAGGCTCTGATACCACTGTAATTCTACGGTAGCGCCCCGGCCGTCTAACAGACGCCAAATGCGGAACAAAAACTTTTACAACTGGCGCTATCGCGTACTATAACCCGGATCTGCCATTAAAGCTAAACTAACAAACTACAAAGTGGGTAGAAACATTATACCAAATGATCCGAGTCCTTCGGTCTTCAACCATCATCCCACGCTTCGTTGCGGCTGCTCCGATCTCCTCGATTTCCATTCTTCTCGTACAGGTGGCACCACGTCGATGGATCTTTAAACGGGCTCCCGCCACTGAACCGAGGCAACTCGGTCGTCAAGTTTGCTAAAAGAGACGACCAAGATGATGTAGAGAATGAGTAGAACAGTTTGTCTCACTTCGTCCAAAGCCGTGGACGAACGGTTAATGAAGTTGCTTTTTGGATCGGGTGATGGAAAGAATTGAGCTATGAAATTTCCATACACCAAAACTATAATCTTTTCTTCCAAATGAACAACAACCATATCTCCCAAAAGAAAGGGGGCCGGCCACTTATAAGGTGGGGGCGGTGAGTGTAGGAGCAAGGGGAGAGTGATCATAAGAAAAGCTTCTCACAAAAAGATCAAGTGGAAATATCTTAGCAAGAACAAGAAACATTAATGAAAAGGTGAATCACTAATAACACCTCATCATTCAATTAATGCAAAATGGTGACTAACTAATCTAGTCATCAAAACAAGAAGCTTCCTCTCATGACTCATCTCATGACTCACCCTCATCAAGAAAAGATAAATCCGTCTTTAACCGAATGTTAAATACGGCTGATAGAAAACTGGAAACTGGCAACTTCTAAAAGTGATCCTGAAACGAATTTCAGGATAACCCCGTATCAGTATAAACATACCCGCATTTGTATTACGACCGAATACAAATGCAACTGAGACAAAGATATTATATCTACATAGTATAATACTCGGATCCGGCTTAAACTAAAGCCGAACAGTATTATCTGCCCGAAAAATGACACGTGCGAAAACGCACGTGCATTTTCCGAACCCTGCCATAAAACCATACGGCCTCTACAACGTTTCGTCTGAACTTGGGAAACTGTCGGTGGGGGACTCTAATGACTCATCAACACACTGGCACGTCAGAGGTACAAGCTGTACGTAACGGTTGCCTATGTATTGATTGGAAGGGAAG
This sequence comes from Agapanthus africanus, assembly GCA_030015575.1. NCBI lineage: Eukaryota > Viridiplantae > Streptophyta > Magnoliopsida > Asparagales > Amaryllidaceae > Agapanthus > Agapanthus africanus. The sequence continues at coordinate 738,661,369 of CM057338.1, forward strand.
CTGACGAGCGAACTCATCAATAAAGCCTACTGAGCCTAACAGTGACAATATACATACAGTCCGGTCTATTCGTCTAAAGAGTATCGCATATCGAGTCTAGGGGGTGGATAAAGTCAGACCCCTAATAACGCGATAAATCGTGTCGGTATGAAGCCCATCACCACCTGAGAAACTACTGATCCAAATCAGTAATTCTCCACTATCTCGACCGAGGATTTCTAGTGATGGCCACTCGTGCACTGTGCGACATCAACCCCCAATACCGGGAGAGACGAATCCCCGACGATCCGCTCACTGCCTCCATGTGGCTCGGGACTGTACCCAAAAATACCTATTTGCACGTCTCCTTTGAGTGTGGTAGGGTAGGAATCAAAGCACAGTGGGAACTCACACGAGACAAATAACGATCTCAGGTCGACAAACTAACCTGTACACATGTCACCAGGGAACTGCTATCTGACGATATGTATAATACCAACTAGCATGTTCTCGGCGAGTCCTGTCCGATGTACTCATAACCTAATGAGCACCTATATGCATCTTAGGTGAACCAACTGATACCAATGGCTTGTGAGACCGGACACCGCCCCTCGTCGGGGTCTCGACTGTATAAACTAGTCTACTTTGGAGTATCGATGCCCTGTCTCGAAACTCCAACGACTATGGACACTTTTAAGGATGTGCTTACAGACCCCAGCTCCCACGTATATGATCGCCATCATACTACTGGTAGTCAAGCAAGAATCCTATGGGCTCTATCATCATGCAATAGTGAACTAAAGCATGTATACGATGATAAAGACAAACCAGATAGCATACTATCATCTCGAGCAAGACTGTCATATTGGTATAGGTCCTGCCTCAATCATTGCAATCACGTACCTGCGATCCGATAATTGACTTTGAGGGTACTATATCCAACAGATATAGCGTCGTTCTAAATTAGTTTTAGAAGTGCACGTGTATATGACTCTGCCAGAAGGTTGTTGTAGTTAGTGGGAGCAGCGAAAGCATAGAGGACAAGTTGCTTATGTCTATTTATAGACTAAAGAAGGTATAGCGGAAATAGATCATCTATTTTTGATGTGACAGTCATAGGTTTTTAACTTCATCAGAATCGGAGATGGATCTAGATTTAAGAAGGTAGCAGGGAGAGATGTCCTGGTATTTGGATGACATGCTCTTGATAGGAAATGATATTCGTATACTACAATCAGTTATACTGTGGTTATCACACCGTTGTTTCTCCATATAGGATTTGGATAAAATATCAGGGATTCTGGTGATTAGATCTATAGTTTTAGATCTAGATTTGAGAAGTGTCCCAATTCAGGTACTTGACATTATTCTAAAGGGTTTTAGAATGGACGACTCCTGGCGAGGTGATAATACCCGCAGGTGATGGAGTCACCCTCTCCAAAGGATGTCTTACAGACTGGTGGGGAGAGGGATTTGCATGATTAGCATATCACTTGCTTAGGCAATTGAGTCAATCATGAGATGTCAAGTACAACACCAGATATTGCTTTTACACTAGCTGCAATAAGCATATATATTAATCCAATCCTGGAGAAACGTTGGAAGCAGTGATGAACATAAGTGGATGTTCTTAGTATATAGTAACGACAGCCTCCTTCAGGAGATGGTTATCATTTAAGGCTTCCAAGGTGACATGGATGACAGAGTGGATGTCAAAGTTATAGTTTTCCCTCTTTTGAGCGACAATATGTTGGACAGGTAGTCTAAGCTGATACTGTGGATGGCATGGTACAGGATACTGATTAAATTCAGTGTACGATACATTCTAAGAATGTTGTTGGATTTGGAGTTCATTTATGAACTGGGTCCCATTAGATATCTAGACAAATTCTAAGACAGGTATTGCTTATTTTGGGAGAGTATTTCTCCGCGAAGTTGAGATATAGAGAGATAAAGATTGAAACACTGGAGCGGATCCACGCACTGAGGCTATTTCTCGAACGCAATGGTTTCACAAACGAACTTTGTGAGACTGATTAGTAGAGAAGTTGGGTGTTCGGTATCACACGGGCTGTGAGTAAGCGACACCACAATAATTAGCCTTAAGTGCAAGTGGGAGATTGTTGGCTATAGTGCCCTCAAGGCAATTATCGTAATCTCAGGCAGGTGATTATGGTGATTGAGGGAGGATCTATACGGATAGAATATTCTTACTTGAGATGATAGTATGCTATCTGGTTTGTCTCTATCATCATGTAAATGCTTTATGTGGTATTGCAGATCACTATTACATGTTGACAGAGCCCATAGGAGTCTTGCTTGATTGCCAGCATTATGATGGTGATCATATACGTGGGAGCTGGGTGGTCTATAAGCACATCCTTAAATGTCTCTAGTCGTGGGAGTATCGAGACCGTACATCGATACTCCAGAGTAGAATAGTGTATACTTATCGAGACCCCGACTAGGGGCGGCGACCAGGTCTCATAAGCCATTGGTGTCAGTTTGTTCACCTAAGATAGTATACAGGTGCTCATTGGGTTATGAGTACACTGGACGGACTCGCCAGGAGCATGCTAGTTGGTATTATACCTATTGTCAGATAGCAGTTCCCAGGTGACATCTGTACATGTTAGTCTGTCGACCTGGGATCATCATTTGTCTCTTGTGAGATCCTACTGTGCTTTGATTACTACCCTACCACGGCTCAAAGGAGTCATGCAAACAGGTTTTAGTTGGGTACAGTTCCAAGCCATATGGAGGCAGTGAGCGGATCGTCGGGGATTCATCTCTCTCGGTATTGGGGGTTGATGTCACGCAGTGCACGGGTGGCCATCACCAGAAATCCTTGGCCATGGTAATCAAGAATTACTGATTTGGATCAGTAGTTTCTCATTTGGTGATGGGCTTCATACCGACGTGAAATGTCGCGTTATTAGAGGTCTGACTTTATCCATCCCCCCAGACTCGATATACGATACTCAGACGAACAGACTGGACTGTACGGATGTTGTCACTGCCAGGCTCAGTAGGGGTTTCAGGATGAGTTTGCTCGTCGGCCTCCGTTTCGCTCAATACCTGGATAGCCGTTACGTACAGCTAGTTCCGCTGACGTGCTTGAGGTCAAACCCACTGCCAGCATATTGACGAGTCTTTAGAGTCCCACACAGAGAGTTTTCCTGTTTCGAGCGAAACGATGTAGAGGTCGTATGGTCTTACGGCAGAGTTCGATCATTTACATGCACTTGTGCACGTATCAGGATTCGGACGGATAATACCAGTGGATTTGGTTTAAGACGGATGCTAATATTATATTGTTGGATTATTTTCGTCTCATTGTATTCGTATTTTTTGGAATACGGATACGGGTATGTATGTACGGATGAGGGGTATTCTTGTAATTTCTAGAAGATGCCACCTCATATAGTTTTAACCATTTAGGATTAAATGGTTAATGAGGTGGAGAGGATGAGGTGTTTATTGCATTTTTTGTAGCATGGCTTTTGTAGCGACTCATGGTTACTATTCTAGCATGCTTGGTTTTTTGTTTGTTGTGAGATTTTTGTTGACTTGAGATATTTTTGGTTGACTTAAGATATTTTGGAGACATGGGATATTTATTGGATGGCTCCATTATTTGCTCACTACAAAAAAACACAAAAAAAACACTTAGCCATTTTTGTTGAGTTGCTCTCTCACTCTCATCCTCAAGCTTCTTCTTCTACCTTCACCCTTCAAGTCTTATATGTTGAGAAAGCTAGGGTGTTATGAGAAAAATTAATCCATCACTACACTCTACATCTTTTAGGCTATCTAGTTTAGCGATCCGGGTACCCTAGTTACCTCGGTTATTGAGGTAGGAGCTCGGAATACAAATCCTCGGGTGGATCATCTTCGATGGAGGGAGACCGGAGATCTAGCTTGATCATGGTGGCCTCTAGGAGCTTGGAAGGTGGTTAAAGATCGAAGGACACGGATTAACTCGGTATAACCATTCTTAACTCCTATATATTTAGTTTGCTAGTTTAGGGTTAATGGTAGATCCGGGTAGAGGGTTGTGTTAGCGCTAGTTTTGAAAAATTTTGTTCCGCAATCGGCCACGGTTTGATGGTCAGGGTGCTGCCATAATCAACAATTTTGGTAAATATGAAGAAAAGTGTGTGATATAAAAAAATGATATTTTTATTATTTTAACATAACATGATATTTTACATTAAGTTAATGATATTTAAGTGTTTGAATAAGTATTTCATTTCTTTTTAAACATGGATTTAGATTTGTAATATGAAGGGTTTTAATTAAAGAAAAAGTTTTTCTTTTGTTTTTAATTTTTTGTTTAAGAGTGAGGATGGGTTTCTGATATGCTAGGTTAAACTCTCACAATCCCAACACCACACAGTCACCCTCCTCCCTCTACCTCCTCCTTCTCACTTTACACCACCACCTTACCACACTCCACCTCCTCCCCCTCTCTTAACACCTCATGCTTTCTCTACACAAAACACAACACCTCCCAACTTATCTTATCAAAACACTTAGAAATTATTTTAGTTTTCACAAACTGAACAAACATACTCTTTTCAAGCTCCAACACCAAAAGTTCTAAGTGTTCATCACCACAAGAGAAAAGCCATGATTTCCTTCATCAAAGTTGTACATAATTCAAGCTTGAGCCACCACTACCCTAGGAGCTTCCACCATACAATCATTGAGCTAGATTTCTTTGTATACCTTCTACATAGGTATATTTCCTTCCTCCTTGCATGTATCATTTTGTTCAAAATCTGTTTTCTGTAGGCAAATATCAGAAATTAGAATACTTGTGATATTTGTGGTACAAATATTGAATATGGAACCACTAGGTATAACCAATAGAAAAACTAACAACACCATAGTATTATGAGACCACTATAAGACTACCTAAAGCCCGAGCCCCTATCTCCTAAATTCATCCGGCAAGAATACCTTTTTGACTGGCGTCGCCGGGCTCCTTATAGAGTTTTGTGTTGGTTTTAGTTCTGTAGGTGTATTTGGTTATTTTATGATCTACCGTATTGTTTGATTTGTTCCAGTATTCATACAAAGAAATCTGGGCATGTTCTAGTAAGGGTTTTGTTAAAGTTTCCGATATTTCGAGACGGGTCTTCGTATTTCTGTGCCGTCACTGATTTATTGACGTTCGTACATTAATAACATGATCATCTTGTCGTTTTTGTAGTAAGTAATCTGCAGATTCTAACCTACGGTGCTTAGCTCGTTGTTTTAGTTTTTGATATAATATTTACGTCGATATGATTTAACTACGATTATAGGTACGATCTCGAAGGTTTCCGAGACGGAGATGCCGGACATAGCAATCGTGGATTCAACGAGCTCGACAAGTTGGTGAATAGATTTATATCTAGGGGGAAAGTCGGGTGGATGATGTATAGCACCCCCGCAACCATTTAATTAGGATAGTTATGCTATCTAGTTAGTTGTTATTGATAATTTAGTTAAGGGTTTTAATATTATTTCTCATCTAGTATGTTATTCACGTGCAAATAATTTAATACATGGTTATTATGACATACGTATGTGACGATAGATCCGTACGATATGGATTTTGAGATAATGTGGATATTGTACGAGGGATCATGTCGTACTTGAGATAATATGGATATTGTACGTGGGATCATGCTGTACTTGCGATAATGTTGATAGTGTGCCGAATACGGCCAAGTTTTTTTTATTATAGATTTCTGTAATCTTGAATTATTCTAATTTAGAAGGTTATATTCGAGTGAGCTATGCTCTTTTAAAAACTAACGATTCGTTTCCCTTTTAATTGATAAACGACAAGGATGCGATACTAATTTCCAAATGAATATCTATTTTTAACTTATGGCAGCTTCCTTATTTCAAAACCAACGTTTCGTTCCATTTTCAAAGAAAACGGTATAGCTCATAGAAAATAGTTACATTTAATATTTACGCTAAACGCTTAGATTTAATTTACATGTTCGCGATACACTTATCGATGATATACGTTTTCGTTATATGAATACACTAATAGAACACTACACAATTACTAATGAGTATTATGTTGCACGAGCACAGATGCATATGTTACACTACACTTCATTGGTACTTCTATGCCACTGTATGACCGCTATACCATGTGATGCGTATGTAATGCCGATACGAGGCATATTGATTCGCTATATCCAGAAAATCTGATTTTATTATGTACTACGGATATGGGTAGAATTATTTTCTGCTTTATACATTTATAGAACACTTGCATAAATACTATGAGTAAGATTTACTATGACAGTACTGGGGTCTGACGATTCCACCCTTAAACTCGATATGCGACATATTAGATGAAGGGACCGGACTGTACGGTAAGTGTTACTCCTAGGCTTCATGGGAGTTTGGACAAGCTTGCTTGTTGATCTTCTAATCATTCAATACCTGGGTAGCCGTTACATCCAGGTAGTACCGCTTACGGCTTGTGGATAACTGATGTGATCATTACCTACTGTTGGCGTATTGATGGGTTTTTAGAGTCCCACACCGAGGTTTCCTAGTTCAAGCGAAACGAAGTTGCGCACATATCCTGATATGTGCGAGAGTCTGATTAAATACGAGTATGTGATACCGTATTCTAATATGGCGATTTTTGATATCGGTTAGGTTATATGTGATATAACCGGATTATTGAATCAAGTGTTGATTTGATAATATGATATACAGATAAATGATATTAGTCGATTGTATATGATATAACCGGATTATTAAATCAAGTGTTGATTTAATAATTTGAAATATATTTATATTTGATATATTTATATATTAACTAATATTAATGCTCACTAATTATTTTCTTTTCTTCTTTTTATATATAATTATATATGTATATAATATTTATATATAAAATGGTTTGTATGAACATGGATTAATCTATTTTGATAAATAGATTAAAGAGGTGGAAAATAGGGAGATATTTTAGGCATGGGGTGAAGCATGGCTCTTATTATTTCTTTATTGGTTTGTGATCACTATTGAAGCATGGTTGCAATTTTCAATATGAAAATAGTCCATGCTTCAATAAGTGAGTTGATATGAGCCATTCTCCACACTTGCAACCTGATTAATGTGAAAAAGTGTTTGTGTAGTAACCGCAATCAATAACGGTGTCCCGTGTAGCTAGCCGAGATGAGTACGGGTCGTCCGCAGGGATGCGTGGAATTTTTAATTTTGCTTTAGACGAGTTGATTAGAAATAGGAGAGAGTGATTCTAGATCTATGTTGAACACGGATGTAGATTATATAAGAAGATGGCTTGTAGGGTTCATTAGAATTTAGTAGTTGATGGATGACTAATAAAAATGTCTCCTTTTATCTTTTGATAGATTTAAAACTAGATTGATAGTGATGAATGAGGATTAGGGTTCTTGGAAGAAACTAGGGTTTCCCCATAATTGATCCTTGTCCCAGCATTGATCTCTATTCATGTCTAACCCTTAACAAAACAATTATTAATCTAATCTCAAATCACAGTTAAGACTATTAATAAATTGATAGCGTGCCCGATTAGGATGTTAACAATTCTTTTGCTAAACTTTATAAACTTCATAAGATGTAAAAGAAGTAAAAATATTTTCTCATCCATTGTTCTACCCTAATCCTACGAACCTTAGCAAGCTAGAAATTACTTACGCATGTTTTGAAAGAAGAAGAAGAAAAGAAAGAGAAGGAAATCATAATGCAGAAATTAAATGCGGAAAGTAAATGCAAAATAATTACAAATGATCTACCTTTATTAATCAACGTTACAAGTACAGATCATTCGAATTTAGATTACAAGAGGATGAAGTTGCTCTCGGTCTCTGTCTCGTAGGAAGTATTTGCTCCGTCGATATTCACGTCGCTCTATCACGTCGAATCGCGAACCTGTCGTGGATCTCTTGTTTTTTGACGGTGATTTGCTTCGTGTTAAAAATGATGATTTTAACTTTATCTCTCAGTCCTTTATATAGCACTAGAAGCAGAAATCCTAGTTACCTAATATGGTGATTTTCTATTATGATCCTACTTACCAAATCTTGAATCCCAAATCCACGTAATGGCCGCGGATCCGCCGCAATATATAGAGTTTGGCTGCGGTTGGGGGGCGGATTGGAGGAATTAGGGTTTGTGATTTCTGGTGCTTCCTCACATTGACACGTAGAGATTTATGTGATGTCTGGATTCTTCAATTCCTCTCCGAGTCTCTGCCAGTATTGATTTTATGATTTAATTAAACTTCATCGGCAGATTTTTGATTCCCGACATCTTGAATGTCTCGATCTCCTGACCTGAGCTAAATCTGCACAATATCTCCATGAATAATGTTAGTAATATTTGTTATAATAGAGATATAATCTTAATCATTTTATATAGTAATAAATCTTTAAGAAATTTGATTAAGATTATTTGATATGATATTGTAATATTTTGGAAAACTATAAATATTAATTTATAATTTTAAATATAGAGATAATGACTTTATAAAAATGATATCGCTTATGAAATTTTGGTATCGGATTTATATTCGCAAAAATGTAATTATTTTGGTAAATATGAAAAAAAAGTGTGTGATAACATAAAAATATAATATTTTAATTATTTTAACATGACATGAGATTTTACATTAGGATAATGATATTTAAGTGTTAGAATAAGTACTTCATTTCTTTTTAAACATGGATTTAGATTTGTACTATGAAGGGTTTTAATTAAAGGGAAAAGGGTTTTTCTTTTGTTTTTAATTCTTGGTTTAAAGTGAGGATAGGTATATGATATGCCAAGTTTAAACTCTCACAATCTCCACAACACACCCACACCTCACATCCCTCTACCACTTCCTTCTCACTTTACACCACCACCTTACCACTCTCTACCTCACCCTTCATAGTTAACACCTCATGCTTTCTCTACACACAACACTTAGAAATTCCTTTAGCTATTCCAAACTGAAACAACAAGCTTCTTCAAGCTCCAAACTGAAAATTCCCAAGTGTCCATCTTCTCCAAAGAAGAAGCCTTGATCCCTTTATTAAAGTTGTTCACATCTTCAAGCTTGAGCCAATACAACACCTAGGAGCTTCTACCATACAATCCTTGAGCTGGATTTCTTTGTGTACCCTCTTCATAGGTATATTTCCTTCCTTGCATGTATCGTTTTGTTCAAAATATGTTTTCTGTAGGCAAATATCATAAATTAGAATACTTGTGATATTTGTGATATTGATCATTTTAGAATTGACTCTGGAACCACTAGAAAAACTAACAAGACCATAGTATTATGAGACCACCAGGAGACTATACCTAAACCCGAGCCCCTATCTCCTAGATTCTGTTAGTTGTATGTATGCCCTAGAGGCCAGTATTGTACAGATGATGTATATTATATTGGATGCTTGGACATATATAGAGATGACTTTCTTTCTCGATATGATAGTATGCTATCTGGTTGCTCTTTATCTTAACATGTATACTTGTCTCTTTATACTGTATTATAGTTACATGTTGGTAAAGCCCTTAGGATGTGTACTTGACTACCTGGACTATGATGCGGATCATACTAGTGGGGACATGGTAGTCCATAAGTACATCCTTCAAGGTCCCTAGTCGTGGGTGTATCAAGACAGGGCATCGATATACCAGTGTAGACTAGCGTATACGCTTCTCGACCCATGAGATGGGCGATGGATGATCCCATATCCATTGGTGTTTGACATCAGAGATGGTATACGGGTGCTCAGTGGAGACTGGGTACACTGGACGGACTCGCCGAGAACTCCCAGATGGTATTATACCTCACGTCAGATGGCAGTTCTCAGGTGACACTTGTGCAGGTTAGTCTGTAGACCCGAGATCGTCATAGAGTCTTGTGTGATTCCTACTGTGCTTTGATTTCCACCTTACCACGTCTATGAGGGCATGCAAAACGGTGGTTTTTGGGTACAGTCCCGAGTCACATGGAGGTAATGAGCGATAGGAGGGGTTTCGTCTCTCCCGGTATTGGGGGTTGATGTTGCATTGTGCTCGATTGGCCGTAACAGGGAAGTCCCTGGCCAGGGCTGATTAGAGATTTACTGGTAATTGTTACCAGTAGTTTCTCGACCTGTTATGAGCCTCACATCGGCACGACTTATCGGTTATTGGGGTCTGACGTTTACCACCCCTAGACTTTGTTGGAGATAGTGCCCTCAGAGTCAATTATTAGGTCACAGGTACGTGATTGTAATGATTGAGGGAGGACCTATCCCGGTAGGACAGTCTTACTCGAGATGATAGTATGCTATCTGGTTTACCTTTATCATCGTGTACTGCTTTAGGTGACCTGACACGTCGCTATTACACGTTGATAGAGCCCCTAGGATTCTTGCTTGACCACCAGCAGTATGAGGGCGATCATATAAGTGGGAGCTGGGGGTCTACAAGCATATCCTTAAAAGGTCCCTAGTCGTGGGAGTTTCGAGACCGGGCATCGATACTCCATTAGTAGACTAGTGTATACAGTCGAGACCCCGACGAGGGGCGGTGGCCGGTCTCACAAGCCACTGGTGTCAGTTGGATCACCTAAGATGTATACAGGTGCTCATTGGGTTATGAGTACACCGGACAGGACTCGCCGGGAACATGCTAGTTGGTCATATACCAGACGTCAGATGGCAGTTCCCTGGTGACATGTGTGCAGGTTAGTTCATCGACCTGGGGATCGTCATTTGTCTCGTGTGAGTTCCCACTGTACTTTGATTACTACCCTACCACGGCTCAAAGGAGTCGTGCAAACAGGTTTTAGTTGGGTACAGTCCCGAGCCACATGGAGGCAGTGAGCGGATCTTCAGGGGTTCGTCTCTCCCGGTATTGGGGGTGAGGTCGCGCTGTGTCTAGGAGAGCCATTACGCAAAGCCCTCGGCCGAGGCAGGAGATTTACTGGTAGGTATTCCAGTAGTATCTCAGGGCGTTCTGGGCTACACTCCGACACGACTTGTACCGCTTTTGGGGGTCTGACTTTTACCAACCCCCTAGGCCCGCCATGCGATACTCATAGACGAACGGACCGGACTGTACGGATATTGTCACTGACAGGCTCAGTTGGGTGTCGGGGTGAGCTTCCTCATCGACGTCCCTTTTGGTCGATAGCTGGTGGCCCGTCACGTATTGGCTTATACCTCTGACGTGCTAGTGGTTAAATCCACAGCCATAGTATTGACGAGTCTTTAGAGTCCACCACACTTTCAGTTACTCAGCTTTCGGGCGAAACGCTGTAGAGGCCGTATGGAGATATGGCAGGGTCCGATCAGATACGTGCGGTATTGCACGGATCAGGATCGGACAGTTTTGTACTAGTGGCCGTATAGTTATATGGCAGGGTTCGATCAGATACGTGCGGTATTGCACGGATCAGGATCGAACGGATTTTACTAGCCGGCTTTGGTTTAAGCCGGTACTAGTTTAGTACAGTGTAGATTTTGTCTCATTGCATTTGTATCCGGTCGGAATACAGATGCGGGTGTGTATGCACAGTGTCGGGGTTTTCCTGTGATTTATTACGGGACCAGTTTTCTGGAGTTGCCAGTTTGCATTCCGTTCCGGCCGGTTTTCCTTTGTTCTTTCCCGGCCGGACTTTTCCGATGGAGGGGGTTATTTGCAGTTTTGCAAATAACACTTTGTGGAGGGGTCTTCTTGCATAATGATTGATTATGATAGCTTTCATTTCTTTTCATCCATCACTTGCTTTAATGTGAAGTGAAAGGGTATGGGTTGAATAGTAGAATAAGCATGGTTGATGTTCCTTGGATGTGGTCACCCCTTGATTGATCCTACACTCACCTCCCTTCTTATGGTTGGTATTCTCATTCCTCCACCATTCTCATGAGATATGATAAGTTCTTCAAAAGAAACTAGATGAAAAAAAAGAACACTTGAGAGAAAGAAAAAGAATGAGAGAGTTCATCTTGGTTATGTGAGGAATTCATCATCTCCTTCTTCTTCTTGTTTTGGAAAAATGAAAGCACCATTTTTCCTAACCCCATTCCTCCATCAAGGCAACAACAAACCCCAAATGAGACTAGCATGATCTACTACACATTCTACAGCATATCTTGAGCATGTCGAGTTGCCGGCTTCATGCTCGAGTTGCCTCGGTATTGAGGCGGGAGCCCGTAAAAGACGAAGGCGATGTGGTGCCCTTTCCGGCGAGGAGGCGACGATATGGAGACTACACTTTCCGCGGGAGATCGGGGCGATGATGAGAAGACCGGAGGACTCGGATCTCTTGGTATACTTCTTTTCCCATCTCTTGTTAGCTAGCGTAGGTTAATGGTTAACGATCCGGGTTTTCTTTGTCCGCGGTAGCGCCGGTTTCCGAGTAAGGAAAAAATTTTGATTCCGCAATTTGGCCTCGAGTAAGACGGCCGGGGCGCTGCCGTGGCGCAACATGGTATCAGAGCCACGCCATTAACCTTACCTAGCTTCGTTTGATGTGTTTGCGTTTCCGATCGACCAAAATTTCCAAAAACCGTATTTTTCCCTTCACATCAGTTTCTGTTGAAATTTTTTGAAGTCTAAAAATTTTTCAGGTTGTCTCAGAAAGATGTGCAGGGAGTTCTAAGAACTCTGAGAAAAAACGAGACATTGATCCCTTACCTCGAGCGCGGAAGCGCGGCGCGAACCCCATTTCTGCCGCCCTTCCGCCGCAGGTTGGTGAGTTCAATGCTTCGTGTTTTTCCAGTGGGCTTCTAGGATTAAATTAGGGGTTTTGGAATATTAAAATTGGGCCAATTATTTCTGTGAGTGCTACAGTTTTCTTTGGGGCCCACTTGTTAATTTTTGGTCAATCGGAAAATTTTAAACACATTTTTCACAGTATTTACATTATATCTGTGACCGTGAATGTCACTCGATCGGTAAATCCGATCTAACTGCTATAGCCCGGTTAGACGGATTTGCGAACGTGACTTTCACGTTGATGTTTTATGTTTATGCTGTGATGTTGCGGATCGGTCGTGGGGATAGCCTGGATGCAATGCTAGTGCAGTGCTGTTGTATTATGTACATTTGATTTTGCGGGGCGAGCGTCCGACATGTGGACTGCCGTCACTGCCTGTATGTATTATTCTTTTGGGGCACGACCTGGTTGCGGTCGATGTACCCGGTGTATGTATATTTTACTATTCTGTACTAGGATTGCCCCGAGGTGGGGTGCACGGATAGCCGGGTTCTGGAGGGCAACAAGCCCGCATCTCATGGCATTAGGACGGAGGGGGCTTCAGTCTGGAATTGGCGGGCTATTCGCCGCACTCATAGGGGGTACAGGTTGACCCAGGAGGGGTGCCCAAGTTACCGGATTCCGTGAAGTGCTGGGTGGTCCATTCACGGTACTGAAGGGGGCTGCCTCGCTTCAGGTTTTGGCGGGTGACTTGCCGCGCCCGTAGGGGTCTAGGATTTCATTGCACAGGCTATCCACACGACCAGGGGAACGTCGGGTTTCAGCAGCGGCTCTGTGAAACCCGGGGCTTCCAGATATCTGTATTGTTCTGTGATGCTGTACATTTCTGTGATGTTGCATTTTATTCACGCCTTGAGCGAAATACTATATATTGGTATATATATTAGTAGATGTTGTATATGTTTTACATCCGCGCTAGTCCAGTCCCCGCTCTGCCGTTAGTAAGCTAACCTAACGGGTGATGACGGGACCCAGTGGCGAATGCGGATGGCATATACGTACGTCAGTATATTTTCGTTCTTTGTGGTGTGATCAATTGATGGGACTGCGTTGATTCGGATCAATGCAAGATAAACAAACCTAATCTGATGTTGTTGGAACACTTTTCAAAAAGCTGTTATTGCAAGGACGTTCACTTTTGTTTTGCATCGTGGTATTCATTTGGAATATCCTGCTCCTCAGTCGACGAGGCAAGGGCCGAGATCCCTTCACCGGGAGTGACCCCTTGGACAGAAGTTTGCGTCAGGGCAATAGCTTCACTATAGCCGATTACTTTTGCTTTGCATCGTGGTATTCAGTTGGAATATCCTGCACCTCATTCTACGGGGAAAGAGCCGAGATCCCTTCACCGGGAGTGACCTCTTTAGTAAAAGTTTTCGTCACTATATTTTTATAAAAGTTATCCAGTTCCTTCAACGATATCAAGTTCATTACGTTAAAGGTTTTCGCCAGAAACCATTCGTAGCCCTCCGTCATTTCGGATTAGTATTGCTTAGTATTCGCGCTACGTTTGTCGTTGCTATTCGCCGAGGCGTAGTGTGCGGTAGCTCTGTAATGCTTTCTGTCGCATGGATATGTGGATTGGTTAGGACAGTCGTGCGACTTTGTTGATTATTCGTCAAGGGTCGTGCGGGTGGGTTTAACGCAATCAAGATAATGACGGGTTGAACTTGACTAGGACCTTTTGATTTGTTGATTATTCGTCAAGGTCACTTGGGTCCTAGGGGTAAAAATCACATCGGGAGTTTCAAAAGAACTGAAACTTGCCAGGCATGCGCATACCTTCTGGAGTGTGGTAACGTGAGTGGATTCCGTCACGTTATCATGCGATGAGAGTTGGATCCCGATTCCCACTGATGAGTTGGTTTACTCCTCGGCTGATCCCGACTAATTCTTTTTTCAGGTTTGGAGGAGAATTTGAGGTACAGTGGGAGGTTTCCAGATTAGACAAAGTGATAACCATTCTGATCTAGGTTAGAGTGCATGCTGAGTGTTTCTTTTCTCTCTCTCTGGCAGCGACCATTGACCCGACCCTGGACTATGACTCAGTGACCAAGTTGACCGAACCTTCTTAACACTGGCTTTTGGATTGTCAGAGTTGCAGACCTCATTGCCACTCCTACTTTTACCCTTTTCTCCAGGACACCCCGTATTACTACGAACGTCCACTTCCATTGGACAAAACCATCGTATGGTTATATACGAACTCGAAGGACTTCGAGGATGGTTTCTGGTTCTGGAGAAAACGGATAGGATTATTCAGTTGTCTTTTCTTTTCACCTTCTCTCAGGTTGCGAGTACTCCTTGGTTTAGGAGTAGTACACCTATTACGCAAATTGGATAGTCTTCTTCCAAACCATAGGCTGGTGCCGACCGGTAGGGAATAAAGAAAACCAGTTAGCCTAAAAACGGTGTACAGAAGGTATTAAGTTCAGACAAAGCAAGGGATTAGTAAGAGGGCAAAGTAAATTGCGACTGATATTCATGACCAAACCAAGTATTTCTTCGCCAATCCTAGATCACCTTTGTATTTCTCCAGGACACTCCGTATCACTACGAAGATCCCATTTTATTGGATACTCCATCGTATGGTTATATACGAACTCGAAAGGAACTAGTTCCAGTTCGGGGATGGATTCTGGTTCAGGAGAAATAAGAATAAAGTACATTCAGGTGTCTTTTATCTTCACCTTCTCTCGCGTTGCGAGTGCTCCTAGGATTAGGACAGTACACCCTTTATGCCTTTTGGATAGTCTTCTTCCAAACCATAGGCTGGTGCCGAACGGTAGGGAAGGAAGAAAACCATTTGACCTAAAGGGGTGTACAGAAGGTAATGACTAAAGACACAGAAAGGGATTTAGAAAGATGGCAAAGAATTATACGGTTATAGTTGTGAATCTGGATAATGGTAGAGGCATTACTAGGAATACCAGGATTCCCCACAGAAACATTCCAATGTTTCAGTTTCACTGTGTAATGTTAAAAGAAAACTGATTTCCCGATTAGACACTTACTCCAGGGTATGTATTTACCAGGTATGATTCTCACATCTGCATGGTTTTACAGATGATGAGTGGGAGTAAGTTATTGGGAATTGGGTGATCATCCTCATTATATCGGGATTCGTTGTAATCGGTGATATTTGAGGAGATCACCTGTGCTGTTTGCCAGTCGGCAAATATTTGGTTTTGAATATCCGCGGTTATGCACCAATTTCAAATTGATATATCTGTACGTCTATTTTCATAGAGTGAGATATACCTTTTGATATTATGTCGATGACATTTACCTATATCAGTGGATGGTTAGGTAAGGAGCATTAAACAGCGGTGTAATTCTTCTTAACCATAAGTACAGTTTTCAACCTATGACACACAGTGAAAGAGTTGTTAGACTCAGCGGACTTATACAGAGTATTGTATGTTGTCCAGTGTCCATTAGGACAGAAGGGTTGGTCCTCATACTATATTCTGTTTACTTTTAACTTCTCTAGTTCTTAGACATATGTTTCGTGGAAACACAGGGTCTAAGTTTTGAGAAGTTATAGGTATTTGAATAGAGTGGAGAACCAGGTATAGCAAGTATCGGGATTCTTCAAAGAGATCGAAGATGTAGATACTTGTGTATGGTATTCAGTTGATAGTAATGATAAAGAGATTTTGCTTCTCTTTCAGGTTACTCATAATTGGAAGTATTCCTAAGTTGAGTAACGCTGATCGGCCTCCTTCCATTTAGTTGACATGCGCTGGGGACAGCTGCATGATTTGAATCTGGTTCAATTAAATCAGTGCCTCTGTTTCTATATTGGATATAGAACAGTTCATATCTTAACGATGTTAAGGTACGGGGAGTTGTCCGGTTTATGATTAAAACCAGACACTGGACAACTCAAGGCACGTTTCTGTAATGGCTGTTTGTGAGTTGACCCAGGCTATGACGAGGGTTGATTTTCTACCATCTGGATGAACAATAGCGATATTGTTCTAGACTCGCCACAGTTTTATTAAAAATGGATTTTTTCAGAAAACAGTAGTGGGAGTATGGTAGAACTGGAAGTGATTCCAGAACCACAAACGATTACTGAAGATTTGATAAGGAACCTAAAGATTCAATCTGGATTGACATTCCATTGGCCACTCCGCAGATAAGGTGGGTAACTTCAGGCACCCGAGAGGTACTACGGTAGCCTCAAGGACGGTGACAGGGAAGTTCTTGTTTTCCCACAATTGCCATTGCTGTTGTTCCAGGTTACGAGACCCGGCGGGAGGAAGAGTATAGCGTCTTTCTAAACCAGCTTTAGAAGTGTACGTCTATATGACTCTGCCAGAAGGTTGTCGTAGTCAGTGGGAGCAGCGGAAGCATTGGTGGACAGGCTGCTTATGTCTATTTATAGACTAGAGCAGATGTAGCGGAGTTAGATCATCTATTTCTGACGTGACAGTCATGGGTTTGACTTCATCAGAATAGGGGATGGATCTGTTGAGAAGGTAGTAGGAAGTGATATTCCTATACTACGATCGGTTATACTTTGGTCGTCACACAGTGGTTTCTCCACAAGGGACTTGGATATTATATCAGACATACTGGTTACTAGATCTATGGTTTTAGATCTAGATTTGGGTGGTTTCCCAATCTGGGTACCTTGACAGCATTCTATGAGTATTTAGAATGGACGACTCCTGACACGGTAGTGTACCTGCAGTTTATGGAGTCACCCTCTCTAAAGGTGTCTTATAGACTAAAGAGGAGAGGGATACTCATGATTGGCAGATCACTTGCTTAGGCAATTGAGTCAATCATGAGATGTCAAGTACCACACCAGATGTTGTTCTTGCACTAGATGCAATAAGTTGATATTGATCCAATCCTGGAGGAACAGTCGGAAGCAGTTTTAGAACATAAGTGAATGTTCTAGGGATATGATAACGGCTGCCTCCTTTAGGAGACGGTTATCACTCCAGGCTTCCAAGGTGGCATGGACGACAAGGAGGTTGTCAGAGTTATAGTTCTCCCTCTAACGAGGGGCAGTATTTTGGACAGGTGGTCCAAGGCAATACTGAGGGAGGCATGGCGCAGGATACTGATTAAGTTCAGTTGATACAGTCTAAGAAGTTTGGATTTGGAGTTCATTTATGAGCTAGGTCCCATCAGACATCCAGACATATTCTAAGACAGGTATTGCTCATTTCGGGAGATGGTTTTCTCCGCGAACTTGAGATATAGAGAGACATAGAAAGAAACATCAAAGCGGATCCACTCACTGAGGCTATTCCTCGAACGCAATAGTTTCGCAAACGAGCTTTGTGAGACTGACTAGTAGAGGAGTTGGGTGTTCGGTATCACACGGGCTGTGAGTATGCGACATCGCAATAATTAGCCTTGAGTGCAAGTGGGAGATTGTTGGAGATAGTGCCCTCAGAGTCAATTATTAGGTCACAGGTACGTGATTGTAATGATTGAGGGAGGACCTATCCCGGTAGGACAGTCTTACTCGAGATGATAGTATGCTATCTGGTTTACCTTTATCATCGTGTACTGCTTTAGGTGACCTGACACGTCGCTATTACACGTTGATAGAGCCCCTAGGATTCTTGCTTGACCACCAGCAGTATGAGGGCGATCATATAAGTGGGAGCTGGGGGTCTACAAGCATATCCTTAAAAGGTCCCTAGTCGTGGGAGTTTCGAGACCGGGCATCGATACTCCATTAGTAGACTAGTGTATACAGTCGAGACCCCGACGAGGGGCGGTGGCCGGTCTCACAAGCCACTGGTGTCAGTTGGATCACCTAAGATGTATACAGGTGCTCATTGGGTTATGAGTACACCGGACAGGACTCGCCGGGAACATGCTAGTTAGTCATATACCAGACGTCAGATGGCAGTTCCCTGGTGACATGTGTGCAGGTTAGTTCATCGACCTGGGGATCGTCATTTGTCTCGTGTGAGTTCCCACTGTACTTTGATTACTACCCTACCACGGCTCAAAGGAGTCGTGCAAACAGGTTTTAGTTGGGTACAGTCCCGAGCCACATGGAGGCAGTGAGCGGATCTTCAGGGGTTCGTCTCTCCCGGTATTGGGGGTGAGGTCGCGCTGTGTCTAGGAGAGCCATTACGCAAAGCCCTCGGCCGAGGCAGGAGATTTACTGGTAGGTATTCCAGTAGTATCTCAGGGCGTTCTGGGCTACACTCCGACACGACTTGTACCGCTTTTGGGGGTCTGACTTTTACCAACCCCCTAGGCCCGCCATGCGATACTCATAGACGAACGGACCGGACTGTACGGATATTGTCACTGACAGGCTCAGTTGGGTGTCGGGGTGAGCTTCCTCATCGACGTCCCTTTTGGTCGATAGCTGGTGGCCCGTCACGTATTGGCTTATACCTCTGACGTGCTAGTGGTTAAATCCACAGCCATAGTATTGACGAGTCTTTAGAGTCCACCACACTTTCAGTTACTCAGCTTTCGGGCGAAACGCTGTAGAGGCCGTATGGAGATATGGCAGGGTCCGATCAGATACGTGCGGTATTGCACGGATCAGGATCGGACAGTTTTGTACTAGTGGCCGTATAGTTATATGGCAGGGTTCGATCAGATACGTGCGGTATTGCACGGATCAGGATCGAACGGATTTTACTAGCCGGCTTTGGTTTAAGCCGGTACTAGTTTAGTACAGTGTAGATTTTGTCTCATTGCATTTGTATCCGGTCGGAATACAGATGCGGGTGTGTATGCACAGTGTCGGGGTTTTCCTGTGATTTATTACGGGACCAGTTTTCTGGAGTTGCCAGTTTGCATTCCGTTCCGGCCGGTTTTCCTTTGTTCTTTCCCGGCCGGACTTTTCCGATGGAGGGGGTTATTTGCAGTTTTGCAAATAACACTTTGTGGAGGGGTCTTCTTGCATAATGATTGATTATGATAGCTTTCATTTCTTTTCATCCATCACTTGCTTTAATGTGAAGTGAAAGGGTATGGGTTGAATAGTAGAATAAGCATGGTTGATGTTCCTTGGATGTGGTCACCCCTTGATTGATCCTACACTCACCTCCCTTCTTATGGTTGGTATTCTCATTCCTCCACCATTCTCATGAGATATGATAAGTTCTTCAAAAGAAACTAGATGAAAAAAAAGAACACTTGAGAGAAAGAAAAAGAATGAGAGAGTTCATCTTGGTTATGTGAGGAATTCATCATCTCCTTCTTCTTCTTGTTTTGGAAAAATGAAAGCACCATTTTTCCTAACCCCATTCCTCCATCAAGGCAACAACAAACCCCAAATGAGACTAGCATGATCTACTACACATTCTACAGCATATCTTGAGCATGTCGAGTTGCCGGCTTCATGCTCGAGTTGCCTCGGTATTGAGGCGGGAGCCCGTAAAAGACAAAGGCGATGTGGTGCCCTTTCCGGCGAGGAGGCGACGATATGGAGACTACACTTTCCGCGGGAGATCGGGGCGATGATGAGAAGACCGGAGGACTCGGATCTCTTGGTATACTTCTTTTCCCATCTCTTGTTAGCTAGCGTAGGTTAATGGTTAACGATCCGGGTTTTCTTTGTCCGCGGTAGCGCCGGTTTCCGAGTAAGGAAAAAATTTTGATTCCGCAATTTGGCCTCGAGTAAGACGGCCGGGGCGCTGCCGTGGCGCAACAGACTTGATATGCGACATATCAGACGAAGAGACCGGACTGCACGGTAGTGTTGCCGGTTGGCTCGACGGGAGTTGTAGCAGGTTCGCTTGTTTTCTTCTGATCGCTCAATACCCGGGTGGCCGTTACGTTTAGCTGACCGCTTGCGGCTTGGGGGTGCTTGATATGATCATCACCCACTGCCGGCGTATTGACGAGTCTTAGAGTCCCACAAAGGAGTTACCTAGTCCAGGCGAAACGTTGTGGTGCGCGTATGCGATATACGCATGGACCCGATTAAAATGCGCGTATAGGATACCGTATATTGATCGGGCGGCTTGCTTTTGGTGGGGTCATATGTGATATGGCCGGATTGATAAATCAAGTGTTGATTTATCATTTAACCATTAGTTTTCTCACTTGAAATCTTTTCTTGTACATGATGGATGTATGCATGCATGTATGCTTTCTTTCTTTTAGTTTCATGCACATATGGATGTGCATATATACATACATACATACATCATCCTTCATGGTTGATTACACATTGAAAATGGTGGCTATATAAGACTCACACCATGGATTAAATATATGGATTATTATTTGATTTTTGTTAAAACAAAAGAAAAGAAGAAAAGGATAATTCTTGGTTAGTTTCTACACTCTTCCTTAAACCTAACCATGCTCACCTACTTCTAACTATGGGTTAACCTTCTCTTTGTGATTTAACTCAAATTAAATAATATCTTAAACATTTAACCATGGTTTGAGATGAGAAGGAATAAATATATATACATATATTTTCTTTTTCCTTTTCATGAGTTATCTTTACTCTTGTTAAAAGAAAGCCATCATCTTCTTCCTCCTTCACCATTTGCTCTCTAGACTTTTGTAGTGAGCAATATACTCATCAAGTTAGGTTTTTGAAGTGAGAAAAGCCACCACAACATCATTCTACACAAGTTTAGCCCATTTGTTTAGAGTGTTATCTTCATTTCATCTCTTGATAAAGTGAAGTTGCTATCTTGAACAAAGCGGACTCCGGGTGGATCATCGTTGACCTAGAGGAGTTCAAGCGGACCCGTTTCCAAACCCCAAGTAGCCGAGGAGTCTAGCGTAGGGAGCTACAAAGGTTGTACTCTCAAAACCCTAGCATTTCTTTCTTGTGATGAAGTGTAGTTTATGAAACCCTAATTTTTCTAGGATTGATTCTTTGTGTGTTCACTTAGCACCCTAAAATTTTAATCTTTGGTACATGTGATGCTTCCAATCTCTTCATGAGGTGCTAGGTTAACCCAACAGATTCATACGGCGAGAATCTCCTTTTGACCGACGTCGTCGGGCCCCTTGAGGGATTTTGTGTTGATTTTTATTCAGTATGTGTATTTGGCTATTTTATGATCTATAGTATTGTTTGATTTGTCCGAATATTCATACAGTGAAATCTGAGAGTATTCTAGTAAGGGTTTTGTTAAAATTTCCGACATTTCGATACTGTTTTTTGTATTTCTGTGCCATCACTGAATTGTTGACGTTCGTGCATTAACAACATGGATATCTTGTCGTTTTTGAAGTAACTAAGCTGTAGGTTCTAACCTACGGGTGCCTAGCTCGATTTTTTGGTTTTTGATATGATATTTACATCGATATGATTTAACTGCGATTATAGGTACGATCGCGAAGGTTTCCGAGACGGAGACGACAGACATAGCAATCGTGGATTCAATGAGCTCGATAACTTGGTGAGTAGATTTACATCTACGGGGGAAGTTGGGTGGATGGCGTATAGCACCCCCGCAACTATTTAACTAGGATAGTTATGGTATCTAGTTAGTTGTTATTGAAGATTTAGTTAAGGGTGTTAATATTATTTCTCATATAGTATGTTATATTCATGTGCATAGAGTTTAATATATGGTTAGTGTGACATACGTACGTGACGATAGATCCGTACGATATGGATATTTAGATAATGTGGATATTGTACGAGGGATCATGCCGTACTTGAGATAATGCGGATATTGTACGAGGGATCATGTCGTACTTGTGATAATATGGATAGTGTGTCGAATACGGCCAAGTTTCTTATAGATTTGTGTAACCTTGAATTATTCTAATTTTGAAAGTTATATTCGAGTGAGCTATACTCTTTAAAAAAAACCAACGATTCATTTCCCTTTTAATTGATAAATGAAAAGGATGCAAAGCTAATTTCCAAATGAATATCTATTTTTATCTTAAGTCAGCTTCCTTATTTCAAAACCAACGTTTCGTTTCATTTTCAAAGATAACGGTATAGCTCATAGCAAGTTGTTACATTTAATATTTACGCTAAACGGTTAGATTTACTTTACATGTTCATGATACACTTATCGATGATATACGTTTCCTTTATATGAATACACTAATAGAAGACTGCACAATTACCAATGAGTATTATGTTGCACGAGCACAGATGCATATGTTACACTATACCTCATTGGTACTGCCATGCCACTGTAGGACCGCTATATCATGTGATGCGTATGTAATGCCGGTACGAGGCATATTGTCATGACCCAAAATTTAGTTCGTGACCGGCACTTAAATCACGCAACGTCTAAAGGCGTAACGTAACTTAAGTAAGCCGAAGCCCAGAAATCTAAACCTTTTTAAAGAAAATAAAAGAGGTTAAGTTTTGAAATAAAGGTATGATAAAATCAAACGTTTTCTAAAATGCATAGATAATGGAACATGAAAATGCAAGTGGATTGTACTAGTTGAAAAACATGTTTCGTCTTTTACAAATTTGGGCAGCACCGCCTTTGTATATTTTGATCCAAAACCATATATACATGATAACAATAAAGGCATCCCCAAGCGAAAGCTAGCTCTTCGCCAATCGGCGGAATCACAATCACGCAAGTCAGAAATATATGTATACGATGCCCAACGGAGAAGATCAACACAAAAGGATAACGTAAATAAAGCGATGCATCAAATCCCCCAATAGCGAACATATAATCCGTCATTCTAAGTCTCGCAAACACAAGTCTTTCTAAGTCTTACTACTTATACAAATACTAGTTTCTGATTGATGGAGTTGACTAGATACAACAAAAATAATAAATACAAGAGTGGGCACGATCCGGTATGTCCCACCTACCAAAGCAAATCACCCGAATGCAAAGCTGTGTGCCAGCGATACCGCTACTGATCCAAGCGGTCAACCAGCAAGAACTGTGGCACAACAGGGGTGAGTTGCCAACTCGTGAGTAGAAACATCAGCAGGTAGAAATCGAATAAAACAACGATTCCTAGGTCAACTATATCATGAAGGTAATAATATGATATCTAGGGTGACCTGTCTGCATAAATGCCAACAATATAATCAATGCCTGTATGTATGTGGATATCATCCACGTGTCCATCAATGACACAACAACATGAAAACATATGCATGTAAATATGAGGATATCAACCAACGTGTGTCCATCAACGACACATCAAAATCATGGAACCTGAGTGTCCAACATCGATACTCGAAACATCATGAAACCTGTGTCCAACATCGACACGTAAATCCTCATATCTCGGGCTCCGTCAGTCCGGATTGGCCCACGGGCTCCGTCAGTCCGGATCGGCCCATATCATCTCACGACTCCGGTCGGTATCCTCCGGATAACTGTCGAGCCCAATACTATCACCGGTAGGTAGTAGTCCCTCTGCCAGGCTCATCGTCTACTGCACAACATACCTTTCTTGCCCCGGGGTACCATACCGGGTCCACCATGAACCCGCAAACGAATCATCCATCTCCTCGAATCGGGTTTCACAAACCAATCTCAGAACCGAGAAAACTCATGGTGGACGCCTCGAAATATAAAATCAAGAGAAACCGGGTTTTTAAAACAATACATAATTTCCTTTGAAATATAATCACGGTTCTCAAATCCAGAATCTCATGAAAACATCATCTCAATGTGTATAATCATAAAGCATGATGCATGCAAGCATAGAACAGAAATGTGAGCATATCAAGTATATCATGCGACATAGTATAGTGATGTGAGCATAGCAATTATATCATGCCAACGAGTCATGTGACGGTACTGAACAATTTAGAGTAATAGCATGATGTGGCAATTCTACCGTGTAAGTGACAGCAATTATCGATGATGAAAGTGTGTGAGCCGGCAATCTGTGTAAGTGTAACATACGCATCATCGATAATTATGTAGGTGTACTAGCACAGGTATATGTAATGCAATGAGAATATCCTGAACGTAGCAGAAAGTAAATCGTAAGCGCAATGCTATAGTATACGTATCTAATCCAATATCTACGTAAAGGCTAAACTAAGCGGTGTAGACAGGGATTAAATATCTATAACATATCCGAGTCGGTGAATCTATCAATCGGCATCCAGCCTCGCAACATCACGTACGGTATAATCCATCGTACGATATCCTCTAGTCAAGGGTATGGATCAATCACCAGGTAAAACTCATCGCGTACGGTAATTCATCATACAACGGCATTAAACAATTAGGGATTCTATCAACCTATATGACAATGAGAGTACGGACCTAACGTCTCGTACGACATATCACTCATTATTCTCATAGTTATATATATATATACCTATATCTCAGGTCACATCTGTATCAATCTCATATCATGGGACCTGACAAGGGTATCAATATTCTCATATCGCCTCGCATCCGCATAGCGACATATCAAACCTAGTCATCATAACTCATCGTATACTCTTTTCATCACATCATTATCTCACATC
The DNA here is from genome assembly GCA_030015575.1 of Agapanthus africanus. NCBI lineage: Eukaryota > Viridiplantae > Streptophyta > Magnoliopsida > Asparagales > Amaryllidaceae > Agapanthus > Agapanthus africanus. Next base: position 738,686,520 of record CM057338.1, read on the forward strand.
AAGTCATCTTATTAATCTCATGTCGTATATATCGATCTCATAACATGCCACTATAATCTCATACTTAAGCTTTTGCAACTACCTATATATATCGTAATTCACATTCATGTTTCATATCCTCATTGTCACGACCCGAAAAATACGGAACATGACCGGCACTTAAATTACCAAACGTCTCGAGACGTACGTAATCTAAGTAAGCTAAAACCCAGAAATCAAAACCAAAGAAGCAGTAGAGTGAAGGAAAAACCAATTTAAAGCAAGTACTTTTAACAACATAGGCCGAAGTATGTATTTTTAAAATCTCAAGTATTTTCTGAAAATTTCAGCAGAGTCTCCTTTGTAAATACTGGTCCCAAATGGGATACAACATGAATAGTATACGAAATAAATAAAAAGGCATCCCTAAGCGGGAGCTAGCTCTTCGTCAATCGACGGTCACAACCACGCAAGCAATATAATATACAACGCCGAAGGGTGAGGATCAAAACTCAAAAGAAAACTCAAAATCAGCAGGAAAACCATAATAATACAACGCGCGACTCTAAGATCGAAATAATAACAAGTCCGTTCTTCTATCTCTATCAAATATACAATATGGTTGATGGATTTTCTAGATACAAATGAAATAATAAATAAACAATGGTGGTCCTGATGCAAAGAACCCACCTACCAAAGCAATCACCCGGAAGGAACAGTGTGCCAGCAAATCCGCAACGAAACCTGTACGGCAAAACCTGCAAGGAACTATGGCACAACGGGGGTGAGTTGCCAACTTGTGAGTATACAATATCTACGAGTAGAAATCTCATGCATAACGCTATCCTAGGTCATATCAGGTAATATCCTCAAATAAAAATCCTGGTCCAGCTACATATAGTGTAATACTACCTGCTCGTGTCAGTGCCTCAGATAGAACATATCAGATATATGATGTATGAATGCATTACGAATGGAAACAGAATATATCATGAGTGAGATAACCGTTTTCTTTAATCAATGAGATTTCTATATGTATGTCAATCACATATCATCAATGAATGCAACAGAGAAATCAGTGTCAAGCATCGACACAAAACATAAGTCTCAGTATTTTAGTATCAAATCCCAATATCTCAAATCTCAAATATCAATATCTCAGGCATCCCAAACATCTGCGGGATCGGCCCGTGGGCTCCGGCAGAAAGGATCAGCCCATATCATCAATCTCACGACAACGAATAGTATCCTCCGGATATCCGCCGCGCCAGGTAAAATCACCGGTAGATAGTCTGCCCCTGCTGGGCTCATCGTCTACTACTCGGACTTCTTGCCACGGGGTTACCATACTGGGTTCACCATGTACCCAAGATGGTTCATCCGGCTCCTCGAATAGGGTCTCAAAATCCAACAGTAATCATGAAACTCATGGTGGACGACTCATACATCACGAGAAAACCGCAACTTGCATTTTTAAAAGGATAATAAGTTTATAAATCCTTGCAGCTTTCCCCCAAATCCAGAAATTTCAAAAAGGATCCGAAATCATTAATATCATGATGTCAATAAACAATGAAAACTGGCAAAAATCCCCATAATACTGCATAACCAATAAATGTATGAATGCATCTAATATCATGCAATGAATGCAATAATTAAACTAGCATATGGAATCTATAACATATTACAACTATCAGCTAGCAAGCTATGTCACTGAAATACTATTTTCTAAAGTGTACGTGACATGGCAATTACCGATGAAGATGTGTGTGAGCCGGCAAGCGAGTGTACATGGAGCATACGCGTCATCGGTAATGGTGCCGGTGTCCTAACAGCTTGGTTTCATAATTACTAAGTACACAATAACATGCAATGAGGCGATAACAACATAATAAAGGCAAATGAATAGTGCAACAAATAAATGCGGAACATGAATAATAACGTAACCATAAGGGACCTACCTTACTATACATGTGCTATACTGTTTTGCCTTTTGAAATAGTACGAATCGTGGTGTTTTGAAATTAAGTGTTAGTGTATATGCCCTAGAGGCCATTACTGTATCATACTGGTTTGTATATTACTTAATGGAAGCTTGGGATATTCACCTTTTATATACAATCTTGCTCAAAATAGTAGTATGCTACTTGGTTTGTTTCTACTTCAATGTGTACATATGTTTATATTATGATATCACCTATACGCATTAGTGGAGCCCTTGGGATCTTTGCTTGATTACCAGCGTTGTGATGGCAGTCACACTAGTGGGGGCTGGGTAATCTATAAGCACGTCCTTATGCAGGTCCCTAGTCCCAGGACTATCGAGACAGGGCATCGATACTCCGGAGTAGACTAGCGCATGCGCTTCTCATCCCAGTGTGGGAGACGGTCTGTCCCACAGCTGTCAGTACGTCGTACTTGAGATAGTATGCGGGTGCTCGTTAGGTTACGAGTACACTGGACAGGACTCGTTGGGAACTGACTAGTTGGTTTTATACCTATCGTCAGTTATCAGTTCCCAGGTGACATGAGTACAGCTTAGTCCACTGACTTGACACTGTCACTTCGCCTCGAGTGTGTTCCCAATGCACTTTGATCACTACCCTACCACGGCTCAAAGGAGTCGTGCAAACAGGTAGTAGTTGGATGCAGTCCCGAAGCACTTGGAGGCAGTGACGGTTAGACAGGATTCGTCTCTCCCGGTATTGGGGTTGACATCGCGCTGTGTCTAGGAGAGCCATTACACGAGTAGTCCCTGGCCAGGGCAAGCGAGATATACTGGTAGGCTTCCAGTGTTATCTCAGGGTGTTTTGGGCTTCACTACGACACGACTTGTACCGCTATTAGGGGACTGACATTTACCGCCCCCTAGGCCCGCCATGCGATGTATCAGACGAACAGACTGGACTGTACGGAGACTGTCACATTCAGACTCAGTAGGAGTTCAGATGGGGTTCACCTCGTCAGTCTTCTTATCGGCATCTACCTGGGGACCGTTACGCACAGCTAGTGCCGCTTGCGGTCTGTGGTTAAACCCACTGCCAGCGTAGTATCGAGTCTTTAGAGTCCCACACAGAGGGCTATTCGCCTTTGGGCAAAACAGAGTAGAGGTCGCATGGTTTTTGCGACAGGGTTCGTTCTCATCCGCGTACTTGTGCACGTTTGGAGTCCGGACGGATATTACTAGCGGGCTCTGGTTTGAGCCAGATACTAGTATATGTTTTGGGGTTAGTTTTATCTCATTGTATTCATGTTCCTCGGAACAAGAATGCGGGTATGTATGCACAGTTGATTGAGGCGGAGGAAAAGGTTTTTCATTAAGGTTTCGGAACGGGTGTGTATGCACAGTTGACAGTCGTCTTTTTCCAAACCCTAATGAATTTATGATATATCAATTAATAATATTAATTAAATGAAATTGTGTCATGGTTGGGTTTGTTGACATGTTGACCAAGGTTGACTTGTTGACCATGGTTGAAACTTTGACTATCATCATTACATATCAAAGATGCTCTTTGATTCTAGCAAAACCATTTAATGTGTGTAATGATAATTGTCATTCCAAACCATCCATCAACTATTTCATTTAGATTATTATTATTAATTGGATAATTCATTTCATATTAGGTTATGGTTGTAAAAAAGAGTTTCATTCTATCATAACACTTCTCTCTCCTCTTCTTCTTCTTCCTCCTCCTCTAGTTCAAGCAGACTCACTCTCATGTGTTGAGAAACCCCTCCTTGAGATAAAAACACCCTAAACCACTCTCTACTCATTCTAGGGTTAGAGGTCTAGCAAGCCAAAGACCTTAGTTCTCTCAAAGTTCGAGAAAGGAGCCCGAAGGTTGAACCCTCAGGTGGATCCATCTTTGACGGAAGAAGGCGACGAGGAAAGCACCATCCAAGCTCTACAAAGGTTTCAAGAAGAAGGAGTTCAAGTTAGGTATAACATCTTTTCCGAGTAGCTAACTCCCTTTAGCTTGGTAGCTAGTTTAGTTTAGAAAAGATCCCGACTTTTGTTAGTCTATGTTGCCTAATGCGCTAAAAATTTGTCTTTTATACCGTTTCCGCCTCCCCGCAAGAACCGGGGTTGGCAACGTGGACTTACATTAAGGGCTACGGTGTTTTTAAGAAAAGGTACGTCTTTTGAAATATCTGTGGTATCCCTTGGTATGTCTTTAAAATTCACACGATTCGTTAGTTTTTGGAAATAGGTATGACTCGGTCCAGTCTAATATCTACCAGTAAACAACAGGTCTAACTAACAACCAATCAAAAAGGATAGGTGAAACGCTTACATCTGAGTCGATATATATCTATCTATATAATAGTCGGTGATCCCACCTCAATAGTATCCCATATGATACAGCATCCGATAAGACATCCTCGAGTCAAGAGTGCGGATCTATCATCAATATATAGCTCGTACGGTAAATCCATCGTACGACATCCCAAATTGGGTACGAGTCAATATCACATTATTCATCTGGTATCCACATCATCACATATCGTTAGCAGGGGGTACTGACCTACAGTCTAGTACAATCTGATACCATCCACATATATAAATGCATTTGTATAAAAACACCTCGCCTATCGATCCGCTATCATCACATGTCGTATCTCATAGTACGATCCATATCACATCACCGATCTCATGGCCTCAAGCCCAATCTCATCGACTCATCTTCAAATATCATACAATATCCTCAACATTCATGCATGTGTATATGAATGTATATATATGCATAGTCCCATACCCATGCGTATATACATATATACACATTCCTATATACGCACAAGAAAATGATGTATGCAAGTGTATATGTGTGTTTGTATGCAAATCCTTACTCTAGGGTTGCAATTTAGAAACCAACCAAAACCTTCCTCCGTTTCTCGCTAACACTAATCTATAAACTCCTAAGGCTTTTCTTACTAGGTGTACATATCTCACATTAACATATAAAAGTATAACGTTACCACATCATATCATTTCTCATAACTTTGCGGGGGTGCTAAACGCCATCCACCCGACTTCTCCACGTAGATATAAATCTACTCATCTGGCCCTCGCTTGCCGAAATTGATGTCGCCACGCGCTTGCTTTTCGTCTCGAAGTCCATATGGGGGTACCTACATGTCACAACGTATCGTGTCGCATAAAAACCCAATTCGAAATCGAAACGGCATACGAAAACCAAATCGGCACGCGTATCACGTATAGGTCAAAACCTACCGCCTACGCAAGCAAGGATAGCCAAACCAACCCTCGATGTCGATGTACAAACATCAACCCATCGAGAAAAACCCAAACGCACCCATTTGCACATTCACAAAAACTAATTATAATATGAAATAGGTTAGAATTCACAAAAACCCCAAACTCACTTTAAAAGCTATTTTTCCGAAAACCTAGCAAGCAAAATTTACCGTTTTGGTACAACACATGATATTTTAACAATTCTAATGACCATAATACTTATTAAATATCTTAAATAAGCCATACAAACCATTTTCACAATTTAATCTCATTAAATTTCATTAACCCTAAAATTCTAGTTTGCAATTTATCCAATTTTGACAATTTTCAAAATAAAATTCACAATTCAACAACTAAGCTTGGTTTTGCATAACCTAAGATATTAAACCACTCAGTATAATTTTAATGATGTGATGAAATCCTAACCATATTTTTAATCTCTCATTTTGAATTAAAACTAAAAACCTAGTTTGTAATATTAACCACCTTTAACAATTTTAAACTAACAATTAGCAAACTAGCTACTAGTTTAGCTTTTACAAGTCTTAAGATGTTAAATATATCACACAACCATAATCCAATTACTCAAAACCCTAATTTGAACTCAAACCCCATTCTTGAATTTTCAATCATGCAAGTTGAACCCATTTAAAACCTAATTAACACTTAATTAAAATCTTACATTAGAACAAGTATCAATTGGAATAGGGTTATACCTCAAACTAGTTTGAAATGGGATCCACACTTGCCAAAACATAGCCCCCAAAATGTCATCTTGCTCCAAGGATTCAAGCTAGCATGGGCAAGGAAATAATGGGTTAAGGTTGGATTTGGATTTAGCTTTGATTTTTGATGGAATTTGAGGCAAAATGGTGGATTTTTTTTTGATGAGAAATGAGAGAAAAAGAAAGAGGGGCTGCTGTTGAGGGGGAGGAGGGAGCTCGGCCGGAAATGAGGGGAGAGGAGAGAGAGTGAGGTGGGGAAAGTAAATGGGACAAGTCATAGACCCATAACTCAAGTCAACACCATTCTCATTTCTTTATTCTTTCTTTTCTTTTCATTTGTTTTCTTCTCTTTTTTCTTTTTGAAGTGAGGAAATGAGTGTGAGGGTAGCCTATGGCTGGACAAGTCCATGGGGTGGGGGATGAGAGGGTGTGGGCGAGTGTGGATGAGGAAAGAAAATAATATATATTATCCCAATTTCTATTTACAATAATTTCACTATTTAAGCCTTTTTCTTCGATATTTTCTGACACCGTTTGGCAGTTTCATTTCATTTCAAAAATAATATTTTACATGTTAGTTTAGTGTGTCATGATGCACAAAATTTGTATTAACCTATTCCAATTTGTAATTTTCCATAATTAAATGTATTAGTGACGGCTTAAAATAATATTAAAATAATTAATTTCAGAAAATTTTTCAGAAAATTAGAAATTTTATCAGTGGCTCAATAAACACCAAATACTAGCAATTACATAGCTAGAATATGTATTTTTAATTTTATGTTAAAAGATATTTATATCTTGATTTTTACGGAAAACACCCGTTATTTTACCGATATTCCGAAATTTCACCTAAACGATTTTCAAAACGTTACAATCTTCTCCCCTTAAAGAAATTTGGTCCCCGAATTTAAATTAAAACTCCCCCAAATACTAAAACATTTCAGTAAAACCATCAAGTTGTCGGGGCTCCGAAATCATAAATACATAAACTACATCGTAGCGCAATGCATGCGCATGAAAAAGAGTGTATAACTCAAAATCAAAACTCCGTCAAGCATCCCGCAATCATCGGAGTCATGGGGAAGACATCAATGTCAAGATCCAATATGAAAACCAACATGATATACATCAATAAAACCTCTGGAAGCAATGCATGTCAAACCTTTTTCAAATCGCCGTGCGATGTTCGCAACACTGCACAGTGGCGAACGTCCATTGTAAGAAAATAACTATATATATATATATATCCATTGTTTAACATACACGTCCCACCATTTCGAAAACAATTTAGAAGGGTTTCCCTTTTTAAACAGTTTCGTGTCATCACTGACACGTAGGTAAATACTGAGACTATAGCTCCTCTTTGGAAATCCCTTCGGTAACTATCAATGCATGCAAAAATATACTCAGGTACTGTCTTCTGACTAGTCCTGCTCAGTACTAAACCAAATAGCAAGTATCATAAATATACTGCTCCAAAAGAAATCAATCCCAAATATATATATGAATGCCACGTGCGTCTGGTGCGCACGGAAATCGAAATTCATGAATGTGCCATGCATGTGCACAGAAACAAAATCTGAGTGCAACGGGTGTGCACGAAAACACCTGTCAAAGGCAACGTGTGTGCCTGATAGCAAAACCAGGTGCATCTGATATGCACGAAGAACCTCGATTTAGTGCATCTAGTGTGCACCTAAATCGCATCAAGCGCCTTAGGTATGCACAAAATCCAAATCAAGTGCACAATGTGCACGAAAACGAATATCGAATATCACAATCGAAATCGACGGTATACAACACATTTCAATCAAAATCCCAATCAGGTATACCGTGGTATAAAATCTCACCATCCTGTGCATCAGCGTGCATAAAAGCAAATCAAATACTAAAAGTGCATGAAAACTATGCCGAAAGCATAAGTCAAATCATATGCCTGCCCTAGGCATGAAATCAAATATCATGAAACTCGGTCATCAAAAATCAATCATGAAATAAATCACCCAAAAATACTGAAAATCCAAAGTGACGGATACGTGATGGTCAATCACGAAATCACAAATCACAAATGTTGTCGTCGATATGTTCGCTCTTCAAGGTCAAGAAGGTGTCGGTGCCTCCAATGCTAGTAGAGCAAGATATCTACTTGTCTCCTGATCATGTCCTGTCGCCTGGTGCCCTTAGGCTCTCGTCTCTCACTGCGAATTGCTAAGTACATAGCTCCTCGGCTCAACGGTCTAATATGGAAACGATAATGGAAGTAGTCCGCTTTGACACATCGTCTAAAGATCTCTGGCCAACTCTCATGGTTACTCATAACATGTCTCGTCGACGATGCCGAACTCCGGCCTGCTGGGTGTGCACAATATGACTGATCCTGGGTCCAAATCTTCTCGTATAGTATCCCAGAAAGGTCCTGTCGAAGTCTCTGCCAAATCTCGTTTCTGTCGAACTGCCCGGAAGTTATCATCCTCTTACTATATCTATTTCTTGTTCCGGAACGGCTGCATACTCATCATGACTCCTCCTGGAAGATATATCCATAGTCAATGCTTCTGCTTGCATATCACATCTCTGATGTCAGCGGAGTGGAACGTCATTTCATCAAGATTTCGTACAAACCTCTTACTCCACTTTTCTCTAATGTCGACCGATTCGGACTCGCCTCCTCGTGGTTGCATGGACTGCGCTCCAACGGCTATACTCGTATCTGCAGTCTCCCAAGCAATGTATCCCATCACATGATATCCGAATGAAGTCGAACCATCCGATCGATTATCAAAACCTCATAATCCCCCAAGAGCTCAACATCTTAGGTACAGTTTAATAGTATCGAATATATGCCACAACACCTATGGACCAACCGTAGAAGGGCAGATCCAAGCCTCACTAATGGCACCGCTAAAATGCCGCAAACCCTAAGGTTCGCCGGCGTTCCATGGTCATTAAGTCGAGTTAGGGTTTTCATTCTTCTAGAGGGTCCGTAGAATTGCTTGCATTGGTTTCCGAATACTCTAAACTTGGAAAATGGGTTCCTGACATTCGATCGTCTATATCGACTCTCAACGTATCAGCGTGAAGTCGTCTCTAGCTGGAATCATTCTATCTGATGACCTCGCATCGGGGTAGGCAATGAATCACATGTCCTAGTCCTTCATCTCTGGTGACTAGCGATCTTCTATCATATCTCGATGTATAACTCGTGTGGCATTAGCTTCAATCATCTGGGGCGATATCTCTTCATTTGCCAAAGTCACTGGCTCATTCGTCCGCATGCTGAACAGTGCCTCAATCATCAAAATAATTTGTGCTCTGACGGTCATCACATCCTGGCTAGCCTCTTACAGTGGCCCTATCCTCTGGTGCCGATCTACACGTCCGAGAAATCTCGTAACAGCGATCCATCAAACGCTCATAGTGCGAAAACACAATAAAACGACGCCTCCCTATGCAATACTATGGCCCTAGAATCACGCCCTGGTCAGCCCTCATCCATGACGAGCTCGTACTGACCGCAACTCTAGCCATAGCTCTCCACGCCTGTACAACCGTGATAACAAAACTATAACTGGTACTGAGGAGGCTAGATCATAGGAAGGAATATAATACTGTGCAAAGAAATGTATATCCTAAGGCTTCTTAAGCGGAGTATCGTATCGTAAGTATGCCGCGGAACATACACACGGTACGTCACTCTACTTGAGTCACCTACTCCATCAACCAAAGGTCATCCTACACTCCGAAGGTAAAACGTAACGCTCTGATACCAACTTTGTCACGACCCGAAAAGTACGGAACATGACCGGCACTTAAATTACGAAACGTCTCGAGGTGTACATAATCTAAGTAAGCCAAAACCCAGAAATCAAAACCAAAGAAGCAGTAGGGTGAAGGAAAAACCAATTTAAAGCAAGTAGTTTTAACAACATAGGCTGAAATATGTATTTTTAAAATCTCAAGTATTTTCTGAAAATTTTAGCAGAGTCTCCTTTGTAAATACTGGTCCCAAACGGGATACAACATGAATAGTATACGAAATAAATAAAAAAGCATCCCCAAGCGGGAGCTAGCTCTTCGTCAATCGACAGTTAAAACCACGCAAGCAATATAATATACAACGCCGAAGGGCGAGGATCAAAACTCAAAAGAAAAGCCAAAATCAGCAGGAAAACCATAATAATACAACGCGCTACTCTAAGGTCGAAATAATAACAAGTCTGGTCTTCTATCTCTATCAAATATACAATCTGGTTGATGGAGTTTCTAGATACAAATGAAATAATAAATAAACAATGGTGGTCTTGATGCAAAGAACCCACCTACCAAAGCAATCACCCGGAAGGAACAGTGTGCCAGCAAAGCCGCAACGAAACCTGTACGGCAAAACCTGCAAGGAACTGTGGCACAACGGGGGTGAGTTGCCAACTCGTGAGTATAAAATATCTACGAGTAGAAATCGCATGCATAACGCTATCCTAGGTCATATCAGGTAATATCCTCAAATAAAAATCTTGGTCCAGCTACATATAGTTTAATACTACCTGCTCGTGTCAGTGCCTCAGATAGCAACATATCAGATATATGATGTATGAATGCATTACGAATGGAAACAGAATATATCATGAGTGAGACAACTGTTTTCTTTAATCAATAAGATTTCTATATGTATGTCAATCACGTATCATCAATGAATGCAACAGAGAAATCAGTGTCAAGCATCGACACAAAACATAAGTCTCAGTATTTCAGTATCAAATCCCAATATCTCAAATATCAATATCTCAGGCATCTCTATCATCTGCGGGATCGGCCCGTGGGCTCCGGCTGAACGGATCAGCCTATATCATCAATCTCACGACCACGAACGGTATCCTCCGGATATCCGCCGAGCCAGGTAAAACCACTGGTGGGTAGTCTGCCCCTGCCGGGCTCATTGTCTACTACTCGAACTTCTTGTCCTGGGATACCATACCGGGTCCACCATGTACCCGAGACGGTTCATCCGGCTCCACGAATCGGGTCTCGAAATCCAACAGCAATCATGAAACTCATAGTGGACGACTCATACATCACGAGAAAACCGCAACTTACATTTTTAAAAGGATAATAAGTTTATAAATCCTTGAGGTTTTCCCCCAAATCCAGAAATCTCAAAAAGGATCCGAAATCATTAATATCATGATGTCAATAAACAATGAAAACCGGCAAAAATCCCCATAATACTGCATAACCAATAAATGTATGAATGCATCTGATATCATGAATGCAATAATTAAACTAGCATATGGAAGCTATAACATATTACAACTATCAGCTAGCAAGCTATGTCTCTGAAATGGTATTTTCTAAAGTGTACGTGACATGGCAATTACCGATGAAGATGTGTGTGAGCCGGCAAGCGAGTGTACGTGGAGCATACGCGTCATCGGTAATGGTGCTGGTGTCCTAACAACATAGTTTCAAAATTACAAAGTACACAATAACATGCAATGGGGCGATAACAACATAATAAAGGCAAATGAATAGCGCAACAAATAAATGCGGAACATGAATAATAACGTAACCATAAGGGACCTACCTTACTATACATGTGCTATACTGTTTTGCCTTTTGAAATAGTACGAATCGTGGTGTTTTGAAATTAAGGGTTACGGTATTTTTAAGAAAAGGTACGTCTTTTGAAATATCCATAGTATCCCTTCGTATGTCTTTAAAATTCCCACGATTCGTTAGTTTTTGGAAATAGGTATGACTCGGTTCAGTCTAATATCTACCGGTAAACTACAGGTCTAACTAACAACCAATCGAAAAGGATAAGAGAACCGCCTACATCTGAATCGATATATATCTATCTATATAATAGTCGGTGATCCCGCCTCAATAGTATCCCATATGATACACCATTTGATAAGACATTCTCGAGTCAAGAGTGCGGATCTATCATCAATATATAGCTCGTACGGTAATTCCATCGTACGACATCCCAAACTGGGTACGAGTCAATATCACATTATTCATCTGGTATCCACATCATCACATATCGTGAGCATCGTGAGCAGGGGGTACTGACCTACAGTCTAGTACAATCTGATACCATCCACATATATAAAAGCGTGTGTATAAAAACACCTCGCCTATCGATCCTCTATCATCACATGTCGTATCTTATAGTACGATCCATATCACATCACCGATCTCATGGCCTCAAGCCCAATCTCATCGACTCATCTCCAAATATCATACAATATCCTCAACATTCATGCATGTGTATATGAATGTATATATATGCATAGTCCCATACCCATGTGTATATACATATATACACATTGCCATGTACGCACAAGAAAATGATGTATGCAAGTGTATATGTGTGCACGTATGCAAATCCTTACTCTAGGGTTGCGATTTAGAAACCAACCAAAACCTTCCTCCGTTCCTCGCTAACACTAATCCATAAGCTCCTAAGGCTTTTCTTACTAGGTGTACATATCTCTCATTAACATATAAAAGTATATCGTTACCATATCACATCATTTCTCATAACTTTGCGGGGGTGCTATACGCCATCCACCCGACTTCTCCCCGTAGATATAAATCTACTCACCTGGCCCTCGCTTGTCGAAATCGATGTCGCCACGTGCTTGCTTTTCGTCTCGAAGTCCACATGGGGGTACATAAATGTCACAACGTATCGAGTTGCGTAAAAACCCAATTCAAAATCGAAACGGCATACGAAAACCAAATCGGCACGTGTATCACGTATAGGTCAAAACCTATCGCCTACGCATGCAAGATAGCCAAACCAACCCTCGATGTCGATGTACAAACATCGACCCACAGAGAAAAACCCAAACGCACCCATTAGAACATTCACAAACACTAATTATAATATGAAATAGGTTAGAATTCACAAAAACCCCAAACTCACTTTAAAAGCTATTTTTCCGAAAACCTAGCAAGCAAAATTTACCGTTTTAGTACAACACTTGATGTTTTAACAATTCTAATGACCATAATACTTATTAAACATCTTAAATAAGCCATACAAACCATTTCCATAATTTAATCTCATTAAATTTCATTAACCCCAAAATTCTAGTTTGCAATTTATCCAATTTTGACAATTTTCAAAGTAAAATTCACAATTCAACAACTAAGCTTGGTTTTGCATAATCTAAGGTATTAAACCACTCATTATAATGTTAATGATGTGATAAAACCCTAACCATATTTTTAATCTCTCATTTGGAATTAAAACTAAAAACCTAGTTTGTAATATTAACCACCTTTAACAATTTTAAACAAACAATTAGCAAACTAGCTACTAGTTTAGCTTTTACAAGTCTTAAGATGTTAAATATATCACACAACCATAATCCAATTACTCAAAACCCTAATTTGAACTCAAACCCCATTCTTGAATTTTCAATCATACAAGTTGAACCCATTTAAAACCTAATTAACACTTAATTAAAATCTTAGATTAGAACAAGTATCAATTGGAAAAGGGTTATACATCAAACTAGTTTGAAATGAGATCCACACTTGTCAAAACATAGCCCCCAAAATATCATCTTGCTCCAAGTATTCAAGCTAGCATGGGCAAGGAAATAATGGGTCAAGGTTGGATTTGGATTTAGCTTTGATTTTTGATGGAATTTGAGGCAAAATGGTTGATTTTTTTTTTATGAGAAATGAGAGAAAAAGAAAGTGGGACTGTTGTTGAGGGGGAGGAGGGAGCTTGGCCAGAAATGAGGGGAAAGGAGAAAGAGTGAGGTGGGGAAAGTAAATGGGACAAGTCAAAGACCCATAACTCAAGTCAACACCATTCTCATTTCTTTATTCTTTCTTTTCTTTTCATTTGTTTTCTTCTCTTTTCTTTTTGAAGTGGGGAAATGAGAGTGAGGGCAGCTCATGGCCGGACAAGGCCATAGAGAGGGGGTGAGAGGGTGTGGGTGAGTGTGGGTGAGGAAAGAAAATGATAAATATTACACCAATTTCTATTTACACTAATTTTACTATTTAAGCCTTTTTCTTCGATATTTTCTAACTTCGTTTGGCAGTTTCATTTCATTTCAAAAAAAATATTTTACATGTTAGTTTAGTGTGTCATGATGCACAAAATTTGTATTAACCCATTCCAATTATTAATTTTCCCTAATTAAATGTATTAGTGACGGCTTAAAATAATATTAAAATAATTAATTTCGGAAATTTTTTCAGAAAATTAGAAATTTTACCAGTGGCTCAATATACACCAAATACTAGCAATTACATAGCTAGAATATGTATATTTAATTTTATATTAAAAGATATTTATATCTTGATTTTTACGGAAAACACCCGTTATTTTACCGATTTTCCGAAATTTCACCTAAACGATTTTCAAAACGTTACACTCATATACCAATTTGAGACATCCTTTCTATCATATCATTTCACACTAAAACCATTAACTATAACTTTAAGTCGTGGCATATCTTGTCTCCAAATTATAAATCACATATCAATGGTTGCGGGGGTGCTATACGCCATCCACCCAACTTCCCCCGTAGATATAAATCTACTCACCTGTGGAACTCCTTGTTCAGCCATAGTCGATGTGCTTCGTCGTCTCAGAATCCACGCGAAGGTACCTACAATCAATACACAATCGCAATGCTATTAAATTCAATTCTGAAAACCGAAACGGCAAACGAAGTGCTCATAGGTTAGAACCTATAGCTTACGCATGCAAAAACAACCAAACAACCATCGTCGTTGACGTAAAAACATTCAACGACCAAATCTCATATTTAAATTCAAAACCAAGAATTCCAATATCGGAAACATAGCCAAAACCAACCCAATATGCTCTTAGATTTTAGCTCAGGTCAATTGGGACTAAACAAGCAAGTTCAGGGAATAGGTCATAGGGTAAGCAAGCTACAGCCAAAAACTCAACACCATACTCCACTAGAAATCCGGCGACAATGCCATAAAATCCGAGCTCGCCGGCCAAAAGGAGGAGGCTTGGGTTCGTACTTCGGTGGTGGGTTTCTAGTGGTTAATCTAGGACAGTGATATTGCTAGTTTTCCTCATAAACATCCCAGGTTACTCCAGATACCCTGTAGGCTAAAAACCACCACAAAACCGATACGAAACAATTCTAAGTTCGTATTTTGGTTCTAATCTCGGGTCTTGGCCAGTAAAACACCACTAAGGGTTAAGTAAACACCCACTACAGATCATCAGTCCACACAAACACCTAATCCTTCTCTTGGAATTGCTGGATATAGTGCCCTCATAGTCAATTATTGGATCACAGGCACGTGATTGCAATGATTGAGGGAGGACCAATGCCGGTAGGATAGTCTTACTCGAAATGATAGTATGCTATCTGGTTTATCTTTATCATCGTGTACAGTTTTAGGTGACCTTACAAATCACTATTACACATTGATAGAGCCCTTACGATTCTTGTTTGACTACCAGCAGTATGATGGCGATTATATACGTGGGAGCTGGGGTCTATAAGCACATCCTTAAAGTGGTCCCTAGTCGTGGGAGTTTCGAGACTGGGCATCGATACTCTATTAGTAGACTAGTGTATACAGTCGAGACCCCGATGAAGGGCGGTGGCCGGTCTCACAAGCCATT
The DNA here is from genome assembly GCA_030015575.1 of Agapanthus africanus. Taxonomy (NCBI): domain Eukaryota; kingdom Viridiplantae; phylum Streptophyta; class Magnoliopsida; order Asparagales; family Amaryllidaceae; genus Agapanthus; species Agapanthus africanus. Next base: position 738,702,127 of record CM057338.1, read on the forward strand.
GGTGTCAGCTGGTTCACCTAAGATGTATACAGGTGCTCATTGGGTCATGAGTACACCGAACAGGACTCGCCGGGAACATGCTAGTTGGTATTATACTTGACGTCAGATAGCAGTTCCCTGGTGACATGTGTACATGTTAGTTCATTGACCTGAGATCGTCATTTGTCTCGTGTGAGTTCCCACTGTGCTTTGATTACTACCCTACCACGGCTCAAAGGAGTCGTGCAAATAGGTTTTAGTTGGGTACAGTCCCGAGCTACTAAGAGGCAGTGAGCGGATCGGCAGGGGTTTCATCTCTCCTGGTATTGGGGGTGAGATCGCGCTGTGTCTAGGAGAGCCATTACACGAAGTCCTTGGCCAAGGCAGGAGATTTACTGGTAGGTATTCCAGTAGTATCTCAGGGTGTTCTGGGTTACACTCCGACACGACTTGTACCGCTTTTGGGGGTCTGACTTTTACCAACCCCCTAGGCCCGCCATGCGATGCTCATAGACGAACGGACCGGACTGTACGGATATTGTCACTGACAGGCTCAGTAGGGTGTCAGGATGAGTTCGCTCATCGACCTCCCTTTTGGTCAATACCTGGTAGCCCGTTACATATAGCTAGTACCACTGACGTGCTAGTGGTTAAATCCACAGCCAAAGTGTTGACGAGTCTTTAGAGTCCCCCACAGACAGTTTCTCAAGTTTCGGGCGAAACGTTGTAGAGGCCGTATGATATATAGCAGGGTCCGATCATTTACGTGCAGTAGTGCACGCATCATGATCGGGCGGATCATACTAGTAGGCTTTGGTTTAAGCCGGATCCTAGTATTAGATTTGTTGGATTACTTTAGTCTCATCGCATTCGCATTCGGTCGGAATGCGGATGCAGGTATGTGTATACAGGTGAGGAGTATCCTTGTGATCCGTCACGAGTTTACTTTAGATGTTGCCGTATCTTTTTATTGTTGTAAACATTTTGATTAATGTTTACAAATGGAAATTGTGAGCTTAAATCATCATTTTGAGCATTTAATGTGACATAGACTTCATTAGTGACTCATGGTCTCTTTTCTTGTGCTAATGTCACATTATGTGATTGATTTGTGAGATGAAATGAGAGGAAGAGAGAGAAGGGCAGCCATGTTATGAGCTAGCTCTTGTATTATTGTATACTCTCTCTCTCTCATTTTATCATAGCAACACAAAAGAAATAAAAGGCTGCTGCTGCTTCTTCTTCTTCCTCTAGCTCACAACCTCCATTAATGGCATCATCTCCAACCTCCATCCATACACTCGTATGTGTTGAGAATCAATGGATGCTTGAGACAAAGTGATCACACATATTCTCTACATCGCCTTGGACACGTCTGCTAGCGAACTTCGTGCCCGAGTTGCTTCGGACGATGCGGGAGCCCGTAAAAAGATTCGAAGATGTGGTGCCCTTTCCGACGAGGAGATCGAGATCGGAGATGCCGCGAGGAGCTTGGGATGGTGGCCAAAGACCGAAGGACACGGATCGATCGGTATAGCTTTTCCAACCCTTTCTCTAGTTGCTAGTTATAGGTTAATGGTTCGATCCGGGATTAAAGTCTGCGATAGCGCCGGTTTCTAGTTTAGAAAAAGTTTTCGTTTCCACGTTTTGGCCTCGGACAGACGGCCAGGGCACTACCGTAGACTTACAAGGTATCAGAGCCACACCATTAACCTTCACTAGCTTGCTCTAACGTATTTAGAACTTCGATGGAACAAAATTTCCGAAACCGCAATTTCAAAAACGAAGTTTCTGTCGAAAAATTATTTTGAGTATTACAGAAAATCAGGCAGGCTTTTCTAAGATCACAGCTGAAATTTGGTGAAATGATCACACTGTAGCGCCGCGGAACCGTGGCATTACCCTTGTTTTGGCCGCGGTTCCGCCGCACTCCTGTAGCATTAATGCACCAAACTTTCTGCAGTGGTCTCTGAGTTGGAATTGGGGTTTCTGGTAATTTTTGTTTTGGTCCAGATTATTTTGAGTACTGGGAATTGTACTTGGGGCCCAATTCGGGAAATTTTGTCGATCGAAAATTTTAAATATGTTAGTTCACAGTGCTTACTTTATATCTGCGACCGTGAATGTCATTTGATCGGTAAATCTTGTCTAATTGCTATAGTTCTTTTAGACGGATTTGCGAACGTGACATTCACGTTGATGTTCTGTGTTGTGCTGTGATGTTGCAGATTTGTCATGGTGGATAGCCTGGATGCAATGGTAGTACAGTTTGGTTGTATTTGTACATTTGATATTGCGGGGCGAGCGTCCAACATGTGGACTGCCGTCACTGCCTGTTAGTATATTATTCTTTTGGGGCACGACCGGGCTGAGGTCGATGTATCCGTTGTATATTTTACTTTCTGTACTAGGATTACCTCACGGAGGGGTGCACGGATGGCCGGGTTCTAGAGGGCAACGAGCCCGCATCTCATGGCTTTGAGATGGAGGAGGCTTCACTCTAGAATTGGCGGGCTATTCGCCGCACTCGTAGGGGGTACAGATTGACCCAAGGAGGGGTACACAAGTTACCGGATTCCGTGAAGTGCTGGATGGTCTATTCACTTTGTTGAAGGGGGCTGACTCGCTTCAGGTTTTGGCGGGTAACTTGCCGCGCCCGTAAGTGCACGGCGGCGCCCCGGCCGTCAATCCGAGGCCAAAATGCGGAAACGAAACTTTTACAAAACTTGTAAACCGGCACCACCGCGCCCTATAAAACCCGGATCAGGCCATTAATCTAATCCTAGCTAACTAGAGAAGGGGTAGAGAGATATACCGAGTGATCCGTGTCCTTCGGTCTTCTCGTCGTCGTCCCGATCTCATCGCGGAATCTCCGGTCTTCATCTCCTCGTCGGAAGGGCACCACATCGCCGGGTTCTTTTACGGGCTCCCACCTCTGGACCGAGGCAACTCGGGCACGAAGTTGGCAAGTCGACATGCCCAATGATACTGTAGATGAAGTGTAGATCTATATGTCTCATGGGGTTGTAGGAAGTTGCCTTTTGAAGTGGAGGAATGAGATATACTTTGGAGATGAGCTAAGGGGTTTTTTTGCAAGCCAAAAGAGATGAAAAACCCCACTCACAAAATTGGGACAGCCCCCCTTAGTTGTGGCCAGCCTTGCATGATAGAGGGAAGAGAATGAGAGAGGGAGTGTATCAAAAATCATACAAGAGAGAGAAAAGAGTGATGATGAGAAGAGATGATCACAAAACAAATGCAACACTCCATCAACCATCATCACTTCCAAAAGTCAAGCAATCATGAAGTGAAGAAGTCAAATGATGGTGCAACCATCATGAAGCATCAATATGCAAAGACCACCCTCCAGAATGCTAATTTGCACAATTGCAAATAAGCCTTCCTCCATCAATTTTCAGCCAAGGAAAGATACAAAGGAAATGGCCGAAACGGAAAGCAAACTGGCAACCTCAAAAAACTGATCCTGTAAATTACCGGAAAACCCCGCGACTGTATATACATACCCGCATTTGTATTCCGACCGAATACAAATGTAATGAGACAAAATCTACACTGTATAATACTAGGATCCGGCTTAAACCAAAGCCCGCTAGTATTATCTGTCCGATCATGATCCGTGCAATACCGCACGTATCTGATCGAACCCTGCCAAATCTCCATACGCCCTCTACAGCGTTTCGCTCGAAACTTGAGAAAACGGTCTGTGGGGGACTCTAAAGACTCGTCAATACTTTGGCTGTGGATTTAACCACTAGCACGTCAAAGGTATTAGCCATACGTAACGGGCTACCAGGTATTGACCAAAAGGGACGTCGATAAGCGAACACATCCTGACACCCTACTGAGCCTGTCAGTGACAATATCCGTATAGTCCAGTCCGTTCGTCTATGAGCATCGCATGGCGGGCTAGAGGGTTGGTAAAAGTCAGACCCCCAAAAGCGGTACAAGTCGTGTCGGAGTGTAGCCCAGAACACCCTGAGATACTACTGGAATACCTACCAGTAAATCTCCTGCCTTGCCTAAGGACTTCATGTAATGGCTCTCCTAGACACAGCGCGACCTCACCCCAATACCGGGAGAGACGAACCCCTGCAGATCCGCTCACTGCCTCCATGTGGCTCGGGACTGTACCCAACTAAAACCTATTTTCACGTCTCTTTTGAGCGTGGTAGGGTAGTAATCAAAGTACAGTGGGAACTCACACGAGACAAATGACGATCTCAGGTCGATGAACTAACCTGTACACATGTCACCAGGGAACTGCTATTTGACGTCGGGTATAAGACCAACTAGCATGTTCCCGGCGAGTCCTGTCCGATGTACTCATAACCCAATGAGCACTTGTATACATCTTAGGTGAACCAACTGACACCAATGGCTTGTGAGACCGGCCACCGCCCCTCGCAGGGTATCGACTGTATACACTAGTCTACTAATAGAGTATCGATGCCCAGTCTCGAAACTCTTAAGACTAGGGACCACTTTAAGGATGTGCTTATAGACCCCAGCTCCCACGTATATAATCGCCATCATACTGCTGGTAGTCAAACAAGAATCCTAAGGGCTCTATCAACGTACAATAGTGACCTGTAAGGTCACCTAAAGCAGCACACGATGATAAAGATAAACCAGATAACATACTATCATCTTGAGTAAGACTGTTCTATCGGGATAGGTCCTCCATCAATCATTGCAATCATGTGCCTGTGATTCAATAATTGACTCAGAGGGCACTATCTCCAACAATCTCCCACTTGCACTCAAGGCTAATTATTGCGATGTCGCATACTCACAGCCCGTGTGATACCGAACACCCAACTCCTCTACTGATCAGTCTCACAAAACCAGTTTGCGAAACTAATGTGTTCGAGGAATAGCCTCAGTGAGTGGATCCGCCTGGATGTTTCTTTCTATGTCTCTCTATATCCCAAGTTCGCGGAGAGCCATCTCCCGAAATGAGCAATACCTGTCTTAGAATATGTCTGGATATCTTATGTGACCTAGTTCATAAATGAACTCCAAATCCAAACTTCTTAGACTGTATCGTCAACTGAAACCAATCAGTATCATGTGCCATGCCTCCCTCAGTATCCGCTTGGACCACCTGTCCAAAATACTTCCCCTCGTCAGAGGGAAAACTATAACTCTGACAGTCACTCTGTTATTCAGGTCATCTTGGAAGCCTAGAATGATAACTGTCTCCCGAAGGAGGCTGCCGTCATCAAATCCCTAGAACATCCACTTATGTTCAAAAACTGCTTCGGAATGTTTCTCCAGGATTGGATTAATATCAACTTATCGCATCTACTGTAAAAAAAAACATCTGGTGTGGTACTTGACATCTCATGATTGACTCAATTGCCTAAGCAAGTGATCTGCCAATCATGCACATCCCTCTCCCCTTTAGTCTGTAAGACACCTTTAGAGAGGGTGACTCCATCACCTGCAGGTACACTACCGTGCCAGGAGTCGTCAATTCTAAAACACCTTTAGAATGCTGTATAAGTACCCAGATTGGGACACTTCCCAAATCTAGATCTAAAACCATAGATCTAGTAACCAGAATGTCTGATATAATATCCAAGTACCATGTGGAGAAACCACTGTGTGACAACCAAAATATAACTGATCGTAGTAGAGGAATTTCACTTCCTGCTCTGTGTATGTCATCCAAATACCAGGACATCACACCCTATTACCTTCTCAACAGATCCATCCCCTATTCTGACGAAGTCAAACCTATGACTGTCACATCAGAAACAGATGATCTATCTCCGCTATTGTTAGTTATATGTATGCCCTAGAGGCCATTACTGTACATTGGATGTATATTGTAGTGGATGCTGGGACATATATAGGGAGGACTTTCTTGCTCGACATGATAGTATGCTATCTGGTTGCCATTTACCTTAACGTGTACACAGATTGTCTCTCTGTTACATGTTTGGTAAAGCCCTTAGGATGTGTACTTGACTACCTGGACTATGATGCGGATCATACTAGTGGGGACATGGTAGTCTATAAGTACATCCTTCAAAGTCCCTAGTCGTGGGTGTATCGAGACAGGGCATCGATATACCAGAGTAGACTAGCGTGTACCTTCTCGACCCATACAGATGGGCGATGGATGATCCCATATCCATTGGTGTTTGACATCAGAGATGATATACGGGTGCTCAGTAGAGACTGGGTACACTGGACGGACTCGCCGAGAACTCCCAGATGGTATTATACCTCACGTCAGATGGCAGTTCTCTGGTGACACTGGTACAGAGTAGTCTGTTGACCCGAGATCGTCATAGAGTCTTGTGTGGTTCCCACTGTGCTTTGATTTCCATCTTACCACGTCCAAGAGGGCGTGCAAAACGGTGGTTTTTGGGTACAGTCCCAAGTCACATGGAGGCAATGAGCGATAGGAGGGGATTCGTCTCTCCCGGTATAAGGAGTTGATGTTGCGCTGTGTTCGATTGGCTATAACAGGAAATCCCTGGCCAGGGTTGCTGAGATTTACTGGTAAGTGTTACCAGTAGTTTCTCGAATTGTTATAGACCTCATATCGACACGACTTATCGAGCTATTGGGGTCTGACGTTTACCACCCCTAGGCAAGATATGCGACATATCAGACGATCAGACCGGACTGTACGGTAGTGTTACTGGTCGGATTCACTGGAGTGTGAGCGGGCTTGCTCGTCGATCTTCAGATCGCTCAATACCCGGGTGGCCGTTACGTTTAGCAGACTGCTTGCGGCTTGTGGATGCTTGATATGATCATCATCTGCTGCCGGCGTATTGACGAGTCTTTAGAGTCCTACACAGAGGTTTCCTGGCTCAAGCAAAACGAAATAGGAGCGCGTATGAGATATGTGCGGGACCGAGAATAATACCAGTATGTGATACTTATTCGATTCTCGCGATGTGACATTGATCGGTTATATCCGATATAGCCGGGTTATCGGATCAAGTGTTGATTCGATAAGTTGTTACTAATGATACTAGTCGGTTATATGCGTTATGACCGGATCGTTAAATCAAGTGTTGATTTAATGATTTAATGCATAATTATATATTTGATATATTACTTTGCATTAACTAGTATCGGTTCACTTTAAATGGATTTTCTCACTCGGGTGTGCGCATTGCATATGCGATATGATTTTTGTGCACTTGATTGTATCATGTTTGATGATACATATCTTTTTGTTAAGTGTAATGAATCAAACCTAGGTTAAGTAAATGATTAGGGTTTTCTTTTATTCATTCATTTATCTTTTCATTTGCATTTAAAAGATAAATGAGAAAAGGAAAAGAAGTCAAAAATGGTGGCTAGTTTTGTTTTCAACATGAAGCTTCATGAAGCTTTCATTAAGTCACCATTTTTGTCTCATCTCCTTAACCCTAACCATTCTTTAACCTTGATCAATTCTCTACACTTAACTTGGGTTAATATTATGATAAGAATAAATTTATTATTCTTTTCAAAATATTCTTATCATAATATTTTAGCTTCTTCTTCTTCTTCCTTCAAGTGAAGAAAAGCTTGACCATCAATGGCAACTTGATGAAATGAGTGAGAAATCCAATTCTAAAGTCTACCCACTTCCTATTTCTTCATCCTCTACCTCTTGCCAAGTAGTAGAGTGTTTTCCTTCACAAGTTTTCATGGCAAGGTGAAGGTGGAGCTTGATCTAGCGATGCCTCGACGTAGATCATCTTCGGCATGGACATCGATGACCTAGCTCGCTTATTCTTCGACGAAGCCGACACTAGAGCCCGGGATTCACTTGGACAGCGAAGGCACTTCGTTGCGGAGCATGGAGGTGGACAAACGGATCTACAAAGGTTGTATTTCCGTATTCCCTTAGTTAATTGTTAACTAGTTAGCTTTTTCGCCTAGATTTCTAGCCAACGATCCGTAGTCGGGTTTCTCGGCACCTAGATTTTTGAAATTGGCATGGTTGATGCCTTGTGAGACCTCTAGAGGATGCCTAGGAACCCTACAGTGGTACCAGAGCCTAGCTAGAGCCTTAGGCGAAGTCTAGACGGAATTTGAAACCCGATCGAACCGAAACCCTACCCGGAATATGCTCTCTGGACTTTTTCCGAAAATGCGGATTTTTGTGTATTAAAAATGCCTAAAAAATTCAATAAATAATTATAAGAATTACTGTGCAAACTCAGGCGAAAGATTCATCCAAACGGTGGCGGAACCGCGGCATAAGCCCAGCTTATGCGGCGGTTCCGCGGTCCCCTGGTGACGTCATCACATCTTTTCTGCACAGTAATTCCTATTTAATTATTCTGGATTTTCTGGGAATATTTAAAATTTATTCCAGAATTGAATGTTCTGGGTTATTTTGGGGATTCGACTGTTCGATCGGATTATCAGATTTTGTCTATGTGGCTTTCTGGATAATTTTTAGAATATGTTAAAAAGTTCGACCGGATATAAATACCCAACTTTTCCCCTGTCGGGAAATTTCCAAGTGTTGGATTTTTCCGTAGTTTAACGACGTTCTAAGTAGTGCAAGTAACGCGATGGTCCCTCTAGAAGACAACAAACCTTAACTCGATTATGTGACCGTCTTGAACTGCCCTTTGAACCTTCGGGTTTGGGGCAGTACGGCGTGCCACATGTGAGGCGTTGGCTTGACCCTTCTACGGCTGGACCGTTGGTGCTGAGGCACGAACTGAATGTTGCTAGACTTGTTTCATGTGTTGATCTGTATCGGGAAAAATTGGGTGTTCGATTGTTCGATCGGAAAGTTTAACATTTTCTGTTTATCTGGAATGGGATACAATAATTGGAATTCACAAAAGTTATGTGATAACTGAATGAATGTTATAAACATAGCAGTTTAGTCTCACTTGATCAGTTGCCACGGAATTTTGATGTGATCAAAAGTCCGTCGCAATCACGTAGCGTACGCGGATATTCGCCGGACAAACTTAATAGACAGCTACATCCCATAGCCCCGACCAAGTGACTGTAGGAGAACCCCGTCGCCGAAAGCATCCGTCCGGGTGCTCGCGGTAGCGGTGTTCCGCCTTGGTGCACTTCGTCGACGGTATCTGGGGTGCGGCCGCCTACTAAAGTTTGCGATGAGTATTCGATCAGGATGTCGGGAATCTTGTTGAATTGCCCGACTTGATATTGAAAAGTGTTTTCGATTTTGAGACTAAAATGCGGGGTTTATAATTGTTAGGCATGCGATGTCTATGTAATTCATTTGGTCAGGCATGCGATGTCTGAGGTGGTTACGGATTCCAACTGTTGTAGTTTTACACTTTCTTTTCTGTGACCGTAAGTGTAATATGTGATATCGCTGGTTTCGTTGCTATATGTCAACGACAATTGGGATGCGCATATTTACTTATGTTGATGACATGTGATATTATGTGTTACTGGATATGTTATATTGGATCGTCGTGTTTGAATAGCCGGGGTTTTTTATGTGAGATGAGTGTTTTTCATTTTCATTCATGTAAAAACTTGTATGTAATATTCTTTTTTTGGGGCACTTCCAGGTTGCGGAAGTTGTCACCCTTTGTATATTATTTACTTTTCTGCACTAGGATAGACCCAAGGAGGAGGGCACAAGTAACCGGGTTCTGGAGTCCAGTGGGAGACCAACTCGAGGAGTCGAGTCCAGGTCTCCTAACTCTAGAATTGGTAGGGTTGCTTGCCGCTCTCGTAGGGGTCTTGGGGTGTGGGTTTGGCTATTCATCACGACCGTGGAATCCATGTTTTATACTGGCTCGTATTGAAAACACGGACGTCCTAGTATATCCAATATTTCATATGTTTCTTCTGCTGCGATATCTGTGATGTGATCATGTGATGTTCTATGATAGATACAGTATATACTATATATGATATATTATATAGGCGTTACTTATGTTTTACACCCGCGCTAGCCCTGCCCCGCTCTGCCGTTAGTTACCTAACCTAACGGTGCACGAGGGGACATCGAGGCGAATGCGGATGGCATAAGTGTACGTCGTATTTATCTGTGATGATTAGGTACTTAAATGATGGGACTTCATTAATGTGATTAATGAAAGCAAAAGAAACCTAAGATGTTGTAGAATCGAATTTCAAAATAAAACAGGTAGCTACAGTTCTTGCTTTGTACAGCGGTATATGTGATATATCCTGCACCTTATTCGATGAGGAAAGGACCGAGATCCCTTCACCGGGAGTGACTCCTTTAGCAATAACTGGCAGATGCTACACACTCGGTTTGTCATTTGATTGCTTTTAAGAGTTTTTGCTTTGCACAGTGATATATACGATATATCCCGCACCTCATTCGACGAGGAAAGGACCGACGATCCCTTCACCGGGAGTGACACCTTTAGCAAAACTAGAAAAGCCTCAAAAGCACTCGATTTTTTTTTAAATCATTTGATTCTACAATGATATCAAGTTCATTACGCAATAGGTTTTCAGAAAAACCTGACGTAGCCCTCCGTCATTTCAGATATGTACTGGTTAGTATTCGTGCTGCGTTTGTTGACCTCTGTCAAGGCGTAGTGTGCGGTAGCTGATTAGTGCTTATCTGTATTAGCATATGATGTGATTGATTTAGGGTAGTCGTGCGACCTTGTTGACCTCTGTCAAGGGTCGTGCGGGTGGGTTTACTTCAATCAGGAAATGACGGGTTGAACTTGACTAGCAGCCTATGGTTTGTTGACCTCTGCCAAGGTCATAGGACGCTAGGGGCAAAATATTATCGGGAATTTCAAGTGTTGAAATTTGCAATGAGATTGCATACCTTCTATGAGATAGTTGGATCCCGATACCCGCTGTGAGTAATTGTTACTCCTGGGAGAGTTTTACACATTACAATTAGCCGATCAAGTAGGTGTCTAGAAAGGTGTTAATGAGGTTACGCCTCTGGGAAAATGAGGTTTACATTAATTAGGTTCGTGCGGAAGCACGGGGGACCTCCCTCAAAGTACCGACACTGGCCTGGCTGAAAGATTGGCGAACTTGTAGTGTGTAATTAATCCCGGCTAGTCTTTCCTTTTTAGGTTTGAAGGAAGATTTGATAAAAAGCAGTGGGAGCCATCCTGATTAGATAAAATAATAACCAATCTATTCTTGCAAGAGCGCACGCTGAGTGTTTTCTTCTCTCTCTCTCCTGGTAGCGACCATATCACGCCTTAATCAAGATAATAATACGGAATATTGACCGAACCCGCTTGTTATACTGAGCTGGGGAACGTTGGTCCCGCTCCAACTTATAATTGTTATAAGACAGAGCAGGAAATTGGGGATTACCAGAATTCCCATGCCGCCCAAACGAAGAGAGTGCATGCTGATGCATCATCTTCGAGTTTGTTCATTATACAGAACTGTTTCTCAGTATCCTTTACGTCCTGGGTATATGATACCAGATCAGGATCCCAGATATGTAATCTGTTACATAGGGCTACAGATAGGTAGAGAACTGAGAACGGGTGATAAGTTTCATGAGGCAGAAAACGGGGCAAGAGTTGCAGCCAAGTCTGTTGGTCACTGTCACCCTGTATTACCAATACATTGATTCTGAACGAATGTTGTTAGATACCGAACCTGGTATACAAAATCATATCTGTCTCTTTATTAGTAAAGAAACGATATAATTTTGTATTGTTGGATAATGTTTTGAACATTTCCTATATCAAAAGTTGATCGGTTCAGGCACGTTATCTAAAAGCATTGATGTTCTAAATCAAACCATAGTTCTTTAGTATACAGAACACACACAAGAGGAAGAGTTCAGAATTGAACGATTCCTTCTTGAGGTATTGTAGACTAGGTCAGATCAATGTGACCCGACTAGCTAGAGTTACATAAAGATGCATATTTAAATTAGTTTGAATTTACATCTTATGAAACTCGCCAGTCATGTCACAAAGATACAATGACACCAGCTCTGTTTATTGGAAACAGAGAAAGAGTTAGTGAACTCTTGGGATGATACATGTTGATGTATGTAGGTCCCCTGTCTACACTTGCCAAGACCGGTTCTTTATACTTCATTACATTCTTTGATGATCTTTCGAGATTCAGACCCATGTTCCTGTTGAAACACAAGTCCGAACCTTTTGAGATATTCACAGAATATAAATTAGAAGTAGAGAACCAAAATACGGGTATAAGTATTATGTCCTTTGATGAGATCAAGGAGAAGAATACTTGAGCACGGAAATCCTGGATTATTCCAAAGGAGAATGAGATTCTCTCTCAGCATTACTCCTCTGAATACACCATAGCACGATGGTATATCGGGGCGGAGCAATCACACCCTATATGATAAGGTGTGCTCTATGATGATTACTACTGAGTGGCCTTTTTCCTTTTGGGAGTTATGCGCTTGAGAAGCTGCATACCTATTGAATAGGGTTCGAATCAAATCAGTTGCCTACCACTCCATATGAGATATGGTATGGGAAGAGCCCATGTCTTAAGTCAGTTAAGATTTGGGGTTGTCCGGCCTATGTCTAAAAAGCAAAATCTGGACAAGCTCAAGGCAATGTCAGTTATGTAGAACTGGAAAGGTTCCAGCTATACAAACTACATCAGATGATTTGGTATAACCAGAGGATTCAGTAGATACCAACGAACCTCAGCCTCTCCGCCGATCTAGTAGGGTTCCTCACCCACCTGAGAGATACTTCCGTTTCTCTATGACAGTGGGAGCGAGGATTGCATCATGAGATGATGACCCAACTAGTTTCGAGCTGGCCATCAGGAGTAAGACTCTGTAAGAATGGATGGATGCTTAGTGATCTGAGATGGAATCCATGTACACCAACAAAGTATGGACTTTGGTTGCTATATCTGAAGGGTTAAATCCCCATCAGGAGCAAGTATATCTTGAGAAGATTACTTGGTGTAGATGGAAAAGTTGAGACTTTCAAAGCTAGACTTATCAGAGGTTTGCATCATTGACCAGGTGTGGATTATGTTGAAACCTTTTCTAAGGATCTATGCTTAAGTCCATCCAGATCCTACTTGCCACGGCTACGTACCGTGACTACGATATCTGGCGGCTGGGTGCCATGACTGCTTTTCTAAATGATGTTTTAGAAGAGAGCGTCTATAAGTACACAGCCAGAGGGCTTCGTAGACAGTGGGAGCAGCAGAAACGTGTGCAAGATGCTTTATTTGATAAAGCAGGCATCGCGGAGTTGGAACATCTGTTTTGATGAATTAGTCAAAGAGTTTGACATCATCAAAATGGTAGATGAACCTTGTATAAACAAAAAGGTAGTAGGGAGTATGGTGACGATCCTCGTAGAGTACGTGGATGACATACTTTTGATGGGGAAGGAGTTTCCTATGCTACGCTCGGTCAATCTCCGCTTATCACCATAATTCTCCATATATGATCAAAGTGATACCTCCTAAATCCTGGATTTTGAATCTATGAGATAGATCTAAATGGATGTTAGGATACTCACTAGCTGTAGTGAGATGGTATCAATCGACCCTGGGGAGAATCACTGGAAGGGTTCCAGGGTGATAAAGACGACTGAATGTCAGTCACAAGCATTGTCTTTACCCTCAGTAAAGGGACGGTATGTTGGAAGAGTTCCAAGCTAGATACCGTGACATACTAGACGATAAAGGCAGCATACATCGCTACTTAAGATACTACCAAAGAGGCTGTTTGGGTATATATTGGTTCATAAGATGAACTACGTTCCTACCATTGTGAGACAATGGAGTTGTGGCTCATGCCGAGGAACGCCGGTCCCATCAGTGATCCAGACATATTCTAAGGCAGTATCACTTGATCATGGAGATGGTTGATCTCCAGGGAGATCGAGGTGAGGAGAGTAGACTCAGAGGACAACACAGCGGATCCACTCACAAAGGCCTGTTCCCAGAGAGAGACTTTTATGGGATGGTTGAGTATGAGATACTACAACCACTGCTACAGATGGCCCTAGTGCAAGTGGGAGATTGTTAGTTATATGTATGCCCTAGAGGCCATTACTGTACATTGGATGTATATTGTAGTGGATGCTGGGACATATATAGGGAGGACTTTCTTGCTCGACATGATAGTATGCTATCTGGTTGCCATTTACCTTAACGTGTACACAGATTGTCTCTCTGTTACATGTTGGTAAAGCCCTTAGGATGTGTACTTGACTACCTGGACTATGATGCGGATCATACTAGTGGGGACATGGTAGTCTATAAGTACATCCTTCAAAGTCCCTAGTCGTGGGTGTATCGAGACAGGGCATCGATATACCAGAGTAGACTAGCGTGTACCTTCTCGACCCATACAGATGGACGATGGATGATCCCATATCCATTGGTGTTTGACATCAGAGATGATATACGGGTGCTCAGTAGAGACTGGGTACACTGGACGGACTCGTATTATACCTCACGTCAGATGGCAGTTCTCTGGTGACACTGGTACAGAGTAGTCTGTTGACCCGAGATCGTCATAGAGTCTTGTGTGGTTCCCACTGTGCTTTGATTTCCATCTTACCACGTCCAAGAGGACATGCAAAATGGTGGTTTTTGGGTACAGTCCCGAGTCACATGGAGGCAATGAGCGATAGGAGGGGATTCGTCTCTCCCGGTATAGGGAGTTGATGTTGCGCTGTGTTCGATTGGCTATAACAGGAAATCCCTGGCCAGGGTTGCTGAGATTTACTGGTAAGTGTTACCAGTAGTTTCTCGAATTGTTATAGACCTCATATCGACACGACTTATCGAGCTATTGGGGTCTGACGTTTACCACCCCTAGGCAAGATATGCGACATATCAGACGATCAGACCGGACCGTACGGTAGAGTTATTGGTCGGATTCACTGGAGTGTGAGCGGGCTTGCTCGTCGATCTTCAGATCACTCAATACCCGGGTGGCCGTTACGTTTAGCAGACCGCTTGCGGCTTGTGGATGCTTGATATGATCATCATCTGCTGCCGGCGTATTGACGAGTCTTTAGAGTCCTACACAGAGGTTTCCTGGCTCAAGCAAAACGAAATAGGAGCGCGTATGAGATATGTGCGGGACCGAGAATAATACCAGTATGTGATACTGTATTCGATTCTCGCGATGTGACATTGATCGGTTATATCCGATATAGCCGGGTTATCGGATCAAGTGTTGATTCGATAAGTTGTTACTAATGATACTAGTCGGTTATATGCGTTATGACCGGATCGTTAAATCAAGTGTTGATTTAATGATTTAATGCATAATTATATATTTGATATATTACTTTGCATTAACTAGTATCGGTTCACTTTAAATGGATTTTCTCACTCGGGTGTGCGCATTGCATATGCGATATGATTTTTGTGCACTTGATTGTATCATGTTTGATGATACATATCTTTTTGTTAAGTGTAATGAATCAAACCTAGGTTAAGTAAATGATTAGGGTTTTCTTTTAATCATTCATTTATCTTTTCATTTGCATTTAAAAGATAAATGAGAAAAGGAAAAGAAGTCAAAAATGGTGGCTAGTTTTGTTTTCAACATGAAGCTTCATGAAGCTTTCATTAAGTCACCATTTTTGTCTCATCTCCTTAACCCTAACCATTCTTTAACCTTGGTCAATTCTCTACACTTAACTTGGGTTAATATTATGATAAGAATAAATTTATTATTCTTTTCAAAATATTCTTATCATAATATTTTAGCTTCTTCTTCTTCTTCCTTCAAGTGAAGAAAAGCTTGACCATCAATGGCAACTTGATGAAATGAGTGAGAAATCCAATTCTAAAGTCTACCCACTTCCTATTTCTTCATCCTCTACCTCTTGCCAAGTAGTAGAGTGTGTTTCCTTCACAAGTTTTCATGGCAAGGTGAAGGTGGAGCTTGATCTAGCGATGCCTCGACGTAGATCATCTTCGGCATGGACATCGACGACCTAGCTCGCTTATTCTTCGACGAAGCCGACGCTAGAGCCCGGGAGTTCACTTGGACAGCGAAGGCACTTCGTTGCGGAGCATGGAGGTGGACAAACGGATCTACAAAGGTTGTATTTCCGTATTCCCTTAGTTAATTGTTAACTAGTTAGCTTTTTCGCCTAGATTTCTAGCCAACGATCCGTAGTCGGGTTTCTCGGCACCTAGATTTTTGAAATTGGCATGGTTGATGCCTTGTGAGACCTCTAGAGGATGCCTAGGAACCCTACAGCTATATCTGCTTTAGTCTATAAATAGACTTAAGCTACTTGTCCACCAATGCTTCCGCTGCTCCCACTGACTACGACAACCCTCTGGCAGAGTCATATACACGTGCACTTCTAAAGCTAGTTTAGAACGACGCTATACTCATCCTCCTGCCGGGTCTCACAGTCTGGAACAACAGCAAAGGCAAGCCTGGGTAAACAAGAACCTCCCTACCACCGTCCTTGAGGCTACTGGAGTACCTCTCGGGTGCCTGAGGTTACCCACTGTATCTGCGGAGTGGCCAATGGAATGTCAAACCAGATTGAATCTTTAGGTTCTTATCAAATCTTCAGTAATCGTTTGCGGTTCTGGAATCACTTCCAGTTCTACCATACTCCTACTACTGTTTTCTGAAAAAATCCATTTTATTTAAAACTGTGGCGAGTCAAGAACAATATCATTATTGATCTTCCAGATGGTAGAAAGTCAACCCTCGTCATAGCCTGGGTCAACCCACAAACAGCCATTACAGAAACGTGCCTTGAGTTATCCAGAGTCTGGTTTTAAGCATATGCCGGACAACTCCCCGTACCTTAACATCGTTAAGATATGAACTGTTCTATATCCAATATAGAAGCAGAGGCGCTGATTTAATTGGAACCAGATTTAAATCATGCAGCTGTCTCCAGTGCATGTCAACTAAATGGAAGGAGGGCGATCAACGTTACTCAACTTAGGAGTACTTCCAATTATGAGTAACCTGAAAGAGAAGCGAGTTCTTTTAACCATTAATATCAACTGAATACCATACACAAGTATCTACATCTTCGATCACCTTGAAGAATCATGATACTTGCAATACCTGGTTCTCTACTTTATTCATATACCTATAACTTCTCAAAACTTGGACCCTGTGTTTCTACGAAACACCTGTCTAAAAACTAGAGAAGTCATAAGTATACCGAATATAGTACGAGGACCATCCCCTCTGTCCTAATGGACATTGGACAATATACAATACTCTGTATAAGTCCCTTGAGTCTGTCAACTCAATCCTTGTGTGCCGTAGGTTGAAAACTGTATTATGGTTATAAAGAATTACACCGATGTTTAATGCTCCTTACCTAACCATCCACTGATATAGGTAAATGTCATAGACATAATTTCAAAAAGGTATATCTCACTCTATGAAAATAGACGTACAGATATATCAATTTGAAATTAGTGCATAACAGCGGATATTCAAAACCAAATATTTGCCGTCCGGTGTTCAGACCATAATATTGCATTTTTCATTCCCCTATTCTTATTCGTTTTATAAATAAACAGGTACTCTTGACGCACTTTTGTTGTATGTTACAGGATACAAGCTCTTAGAGCAAATGCAGTGAAAAAGACGAAGGCTGATACAGAAAAGGGACTTTTGACAAACAAGTAGACGGATCCTAGTCAAGCCTAGTCGAAGAACATTGCAAGGTCCAAAATGTCAAGTGAACGGTCAAAAGATCCTTACAAGTCTTCATAGGAGATCTGGAGAAGACCCAGAAGTCCAACAGAGAAAAGAAGTGTAAAAAGAGAAAGCCCAAGAAGCCAAGGAAAAAGCCCTAAAATCACAGTGCCCAATTCCCTAGTTTGGCCGCAGAACCGCGGCCAAACCCAGGCTTGCGCCGCTGTTCCGCGGCCATATAGAGCGCACGTCGGTGGATTTTTGGCGTGTCGGTGCGACGGTGCGGGTGTTGGGATTTTTAGGGGTCAAATCTGTAATTTCACATGTTCGAGAGTCTGTAACCCTAGTTTTCATGTTTTCCTATAAATTGTATTCCCAGATCTGTAAAAACCCTATGCCTCTTTTCAATCAATAAAATTCAGAAATTCTGGAAATTATATTCAGATCTGTTCTATATTGCTTGGAGGGAGCCGTCAACCTAGTAAGTTAATTTCTTTGTTTTTATTCTCTTTTAATTAGTATGTTCTACCATCCCCTAATGAGCGAGTAATCTCCTCGCTTGTTAGGGTTAGCCCTAGGGAAAGGGTTGAGAGATGAGATCTCTCACCCCTTTCAATGCCACATGTACCTAATGAATTAGAACTCCATGCATGCGCGCACAACCGCTCCCTGCGGCATCCTACCCTTCGAGGTAACGATGAACCGTAGTATAAAGGTCCGGTTGCGCGCGTTTTCCATGGGGGTTAGGGTAATTATCAACAAAGGAAGGATACAAATCTAGAGGAAGAAACATCTTCCCAAAAGATTTGGATCCACTTTATTGATAATTACCATAACATCTAAGAGATCTAAAAAAGAAGGCATTGAAAGCGGTGAAGGAAAACTTTAATCTCCAAAACTTCCCCTAAGCCTAACCCTAGCAAGACTCTTAATTAGATTAATTAGATCCAGTTTTCATAGATTTTTATAAACCAACCAAAACGAAATTTTGAATCAACTCGTTAAAACACATAAAAGAAATTTACCCGTCTCTGTGGATCGACCCGTACTCACCGGCTAGCTGCGAAGCGACGCCGTTTCTGATTGCGGTAAACTTATATTTTTGACAAAAATCAAATGGCGCCGTTGCCGGGGATGGCGTAGAATTTTCCTTTTTGCAATTTCGGGTTAATCTAAATTTAAAAAATCATAAAAATCTGGAAAAAAAAAATATATAAAAATATATCATCTGTTATTTTTGGAAGGGATACTTTGTTGTTTAAATTTTGCAGAATATACGAAAATCGGATCTGGAAATCTACAGAGATCAAAACAGGAAAAAACAGATCGGAACAACAGAAGATCACAACAACCGAGGAACAAAAGAAATTTGGAAGACCGAATCTACAAATTAACCGCGGTAATCTGGTACTCCAAAAAAAAAAAAAAAAAGCCCGAACCGACTAAAGCGCGGCGGAACCGCCGCGTAAGCCCCATTTTGGCCGCGGAACCGCCGCGGTCTGGTCGATTCAGGGCTTGAAAAAAATAGGGGCAGAAGCGCGAAAAAAAAAATGGTTCTGCCACTGTAAATTTCTGTGAGTTTTCTCTCTCTCCTCCTCTGCAAATCTTGATATATTTTCTGTAAGTTTGCCTGCAGGATTTCTTTGCGCTCAAAAATATATTCCCTTCCATATAACAGTCTTGTGCAGGATATTTGGGCCCCGCTTAAAATAAAATAGATTGCAAGTAATATTTTGCTGTTGCATATTTTTTCTATAAAATAGTTTGCTGTTGCATATCTTTTCTCTAAAATCTTTTTGCAACAAAATTTTTCCAAATAAAGAGAGAAAAAATCAATGAAAAATGAAAATAAAAAGGACAAATATTTTATAGAACTTGCAAAATTTTTTAGCCCCAAATAAATCCTTGCACCACCCAACCTTCCTTCTTGTCACCTTTCTTCTTCTAACATGGGTACCCCACACAATAAATCATTAGCCGAACTTTGGTATCCCGAACCTAATTTTGCGTCGTATGTCAATTTGTTCGGTCAATTTAAAAACGATCCCTCCATGCCTAAAAAATCTTTGAAAGATCACATAGAGGCGTCTAGGAGAAACAGTTCGAATTTTCAACCCACTTTGTGTCAACCAAGTCAACCTTTACCACCTTCGTATGTTGACACCACTTTTTCAAGTCCTTCTGTCACTCCTAAGCCGATGTCCATTGCTGAGCATATTGCTCAATCTCGCAGCCGATCTTTCACCCCTCTCCACTCATCTAGTTCTAGGGATCCGCACGACTATTCACCTTTTTATCCACATGTTGACCCTACCCCTGTCCAACCACCCACTTCCTACCAGTCCTACCCGACTTTCCCACCGTCACTAGACTCTATTCCTATACAGCCTTTTGGGTGTTTCATATATCCAAACAATTTTGAATCTTTTACCGAAACCCCCTCACCACCCAAGTCTAGTTTGGAAGAGTCGTTGGAGGCATATATTGCTGCAACAAATAAAATGATGAGGAATGTGGAAGCGTCCATGGCCGCCCTTAAGAAAGCTAGTGAACCGGTAGCTAGTGTCCCGCTAGTTCCAAATTTTTCAATGTATGAGGCGGCAGTTGGACAGAGTGAGAATGAGAGAGGATTTTCAAATCAAACCTACCCTTACCCAATTGAAGCCCACAACTCCTGTTTTCCATCGATTGCCCTAAATAGTTCACCTGTTGAAAATAAAAATGAGTTGTGTGATTTTGTAGTGCTTGATTTTCCAGATTGTGAAGAACCCCTTTCGAGTGAAACCGCACCTAATCCTTTCGATCTTTACACCTCCACTCTAGAACCTAAATCGATAGATATCCATGCTTTTGATGAGGTGTCTAAATAAATTGATTTTCACTTGATTGAGGATATAGACGCCGGGAATATTTCGGATGATGAACCTGTCGATTTAATTGAAATTTTATGTTCAAATCATCATCCTGAGTTATTAAATGTTTCTCCCGAATCTCATATGCGTCTAGATTTTGATGATAATGGCATGGATGAGTTAAATATTGAAGATAGTATTGAGGAGAGTCTCGAGGATAATATTGAGGTTGAATCATTTTTGTTTGATGTGTCTGATTTTCCAATTCATCCTCCTGAACCTTTGACTGTTATATCACCCTCCCTCCTTCCTATCGTTCCGACCCCGCTTGAAGACTGTGAGCTTGAAACATTTTCCTTTGAATCTGACACAATTCTCACAGACGATGACACCTATGAGTGTTTCACTTTTTCGGACGATGTTGATGACTCACCGCCCGAGTTTGAGTCCTTTACATTTTCAGATGAGCCATCAGACTCGGTTGATTATAGTAGTTTCGAACCATTAATGGAATCTTTCAAGTTCGAAACAGTTTACTACGGTGAGAAAGATACTATCCCTAATTCACTCCCTTTCGTCTTTCCCATAGTTCTGACCGAACAAATGACCGTTACGCTTTCATCTCCTATACCAAGTTCGGCGTACCCATGTTTTCTTGCGAATCTTGAGGGATTTGACCCCATTTCCCGGCGGGTTGATAGGTTAGCGCAATCGCTTAAAATATATCGGTCATCACATATTGCGCTAATTTATTCACTCAATTTACATCCTCAAGATCGTACTCCACTTCCTTCTTCTTTTCGCCATTCTTCTCCCCCACCGAGACCATATTCTACCATTCTTCTTTCCACACGGTCTCGCGTACTTCTCATTTTCTTGCACCAACTATACCATTTCCACGATAAGATTTTTGAATGGTTGGTGCTAACTTTTGGCTTGTGCAAGGCCAAGCTTAAGTTTGGGGGGAATCTTGTGTATATATGTAAATATTTTTGTTTTCTTTTTCTATAAAAAAATAAAAAAAAAATTCAAAACATTAAAAATATAAAAATTATAAATAAATAAACTGGGGAGTGCCGGTATTTTGACCCTCTTGGTTTAGCATGACAGTGAGGACACTGTCAAGTTTAAGTTTGGGGGTATGCTCGGTACGTCTTCTTCCTTCGCATTCATTTGTACATATTTTTGCATTTGTATACTTATTTGAAAACCCATAAAAATTGAAAAATTTCAAAAATTATAAAAATTATTTTATTCAATTTTGGCTAGTTCACTTGAGTTTGACAAATAGGTCAACTGGCTAGGAACAACTAGATCTTAAACTTAGTAAATTAAAAACCCTAAAAATAACCTTCCTTAAAGTCTAACGGTAGAAAGTATATGTCTTTGTAGTTTATTTAGAAATAGGCAAATTTTGGGTTCACTTCTTGGGCTAAGTCGAAACGAAGGAAAAGTATTGATGTTCTTATTAGAGTATAAGTTTGAAAAATAGTTCCTACCTTAAGTCATGATTCTGAAAATGTATACCCTACAATTTGCACAATCACGCACCTTGAAACTTGGAATAGTAGAAGAGACCTTGAAATGCTCTTGTCTGAAGTCCTTAGTACAATGAAAATGAAATATATATATATATATATATATAAGTGTGAATAAAGAATAAAAAAATGGACACTGGTTTTTGTGATTACTTAAGGCTGCAAAAATAGAAAAATATTTAGCGAGGGTGCTTCATCAACTAGTGCCTTAAACCAACTGGTTTGGGAGTCACTGCTAAAAGCCTTGGGTGTTGCAAGACTAGGAATTACGCTTTAAAGTGCAAACATATCTTGTAATCGGTTGTTGGTACCTCAAGAAGTATTAACGGTCATATGAAGGATGTGTAAGCAAAATTCATTTAAATTCACCAACTAATTAGTACTTTGGACAACGGATAAGGGTATGATTGCTTGATTTAAATTTTCAAGTGTAGGGGTGACTTATACACACACGTAGGGATATGTGATTGGAGTTTAGATGAGAGAAAGGAGTGAAGAATAGAACTTGTATCTTTAGTAGAGTTGATAGAAATTCCTAAGTGTAAATGGAACCCTAGAAGGAAAACTTAAGAAATGTCGAAAGCTATGTAAGTCTACAGAACATATATAATTTTAAGTTAGATAATGAGGGAGCATGAAGAATGTGGGTGGATAATTTGCGAGTCAAAAGATAATAGAATTCCTTGTTGGAAAACTTAATTGGAGAACAAAAGTCAATGGGCCAAATTGATAGGATTTTGTTTGTAGTATCCGCTGAAAACCCTCAGGAGACAACACTCCTCCTACTAGGGACACCTAGAGGTTTAACGGCTTGTTGCACGAGCTCAGTGCAATCGCGTTTCCCTGCGAAAGTGCGGCTAGGTTAGATTTTTATCGAGAATAAAAAATAAGTTTGCTCGAGGACGAGCACAAGATAAGTTTAGGGGTATTTGTTCACACCGTAATATTGCATTATTATATTCCCCATTCTTATATATTTTACAAATAAACAGGTGCTTTTGACGCATGTCTGCTACATATTAAAGGTTACAGGTTCTTGGATCTAAAACAGTGAAAACGATGTAAACACAATGAAAAAGTGGACTTTGACCAGCAAAAAGAAGACTCTTGATCAAGCCTACATCAAAGGACAGTTCACAAAGTACAAGGCAATGAAAGGTCCAAGATTACAAAGCGAACGGTTAAAAGTCCACCGCAATTATTCACTGGAGATCTGGAAGAAACATAGAAGCTATTTTAATAAAGAACCAAATAATAAGGAAGCCCAAAGATCCAAGGCCCAATACTTTCTTTAAAGAGACAGAGACATAAAATTTTACCAAAGCTTGAAGTCTACTTTGACTAGGTCTTCCTAAGGATATTTTGGTAAATGTAGACATGCAAATCAATTGTAACCTAGGGTTTCCTATTCTCTATAAATAGGAACTCTACTCATTGTAATTTCTTATGCCTCCCTTTATGAATAAAATTTAGAAATCTTTTGGAGAGCATCGGTGTTTCTTTTCCATTCAGAAATTCAGATCTGACAACCCTGCATGGATGATTGGAGGGATACATCTGTAAGTAGTTTTATTTAATTGCTCTAGTTTAGATTTTAATTTCTTGCCTTAGATGTTAGCTTTGGGAAAGGATTTTGAGAGATGAGATCTCTCATCCCTTTCTTACCCATCACATAGAATCTATAGGACTCCATGCATACATGCACATACCGCTCCCTACGGCACCCTATCCCTCGAGGTAGCGGTGATACCGTAGTATAAAGGCTCGGCTGTGATGTTTTCCATGGAGGTTAGGGTAAGGATTGATAAAGGACAAGAACCTAGAGAAAGGAACACCTTCCCGAATGGATCTAATCCCCTTTATTGATAATTACCATAACTCCTCTTAGATCCTAATTTGGGTATAGAAAGCGTTGAGATTTATTTACATTTCCAAACCATTCCTAAACCTAACGCTAGCAAGATTTAGATCGAGATAATTTTAGTATAGATAATTTAGGTTTTTAGATTTAATAATTAATCCGAACACCCTTCGGAATTAACTTGTTAGAGCGAATCGGAAATTCACAACATCCCTGTGGACCGACCCGTACTCACCGGCTAGCTTCATGCGACGCCGTTCTTGATTGCGGTTACAAATATTTTTGATCTATCTTTTAGAAAGCGCAAGCACGCTAAATCATTCAATCAAATGATATATATCCGGCAAACAGCCCATGCGATTTCCTCAAATATCACCAATTACAACGAATTCCGATATAATGAGGATGATCACCTATTTCCCAATAACTTACTCCTACTTATCATCTGTAAAACCATACAGATGTGAGAATCATACCTAGTAAATACATACCCTGGAGCAAGTGTCTAATTGGAAAATCAGCTTTCCTTTAACAGTACACAGTGAAACTGAAATATTGAAATGTTTCGTAGGGGTATCCTGGTATTTCTAGTAATGCCTCTTCCATTATCCAGATTCACAATTGTAACCGTATATTTCTTTGCGATCTCTCCAAATCCCTTCATATGTCTTTAGTCATTACCTTCTGTACACCCATTTAGGCTAAATGGTTTTCTTCCTTCCCTACCGTTCGGCACCAGCCTATGGTTTGGAAGAAGACTATCCAATAAGCATAATGGGTGTACTGTCCTAATCCTAGGAGCACTCGCAACACGAGAGAAGGTAAAGATAAAAGACATCTTGTTAGTTATATGTAGGCCCTGGAGGCCATTACTGTACATACGATGTATATTGTAATGGATGCTTGGACATATATAGGGAGGACTTTCTTGCTCGACATGATAGTACGCTATCTCGTTGTACTTTATCTTAATATGTACTTTGATTGTCTCTATGCTACATGTTGATAAAGCCCTTAGGATATGTACTCGACTACTGGGACTATGATGAGATCATACTAGTGGGGCCACGGTAGTCGATGAGTACATCCTATAACTGTTCCTAGTCGAGGGTGTATCGAGACAAAGCATCGATACACCAGAGTAGACTAGCGTATACGCATCTTGACCCATATGATGGGCGACGGATGATCCCATACCATCGGTGTTTGACATCAAGGATGGTGTACGGGTGCTCAGTGGAGACTGGGTATACTGGACGGACTCGCTGAGAACTCCCAGATGGTATTATACCTCACGTCAGATGGCAGTTCTCCGGTGACACTGGTACAGAGTAGTCTGTTGACCCGAGATCGTCATAGAGTCTTGTGTGATTCCCGCTGTGCTTTGATTCCATCATACCACGTCCAAGAGGGCGTGCAAAAAGGTGGCTTTTGGGTACAGTCCCGAATCACATGGAGGCAATGAGCGATAGGAGGGGATTCGTCTCTCCCGGTATAGGGAGTTGATGTTGCGCTGTGTTCGATTGGCTATAACCGGAAATCCCGGGCCAGGGTTGCTGAGATTTACTGGTAAGTGTTATCGGTAGTTTCTCGAACTGTTATAGACCTTTTATCGACACGACTTATCGAGTTACTGGGGTCTGACGTTTACCACCCCTAGGCAAGATATGCGACATATCAGACAACGAGACCGGACTGTACGGGAGTGTTACTGTTTGGATTCACAGGAGAATGTACAGGCTTCCTTGTTGATCTTCTGATCGCTTAATACCCGGGTAGCTGTTACGTTTAGCTGACCGCTTGCAGCTTGTGGGTGTTTGATATGATCATCACCTACTGCCGGCATATTGACGATTCTTTAGAGTCCTACACAGAGGTTTCTTGACTCAGGCAAAATGGAGTAGGAGAACATATGTGATGTGTGCGGGACCGAGGATAATGCGGTATGCGATACCGTATTGGATTCTCACGATATGAGATATCGGCCGGGTATATGTGATATAGCCGGGTCATCGTATTAGTCGGTTATATGTGATATAGGCGGATTATCGGATCAAGTGTTGATTCGATAATTTAATGTATAATAATATATATTATATATTAAATTACATTAACTAAGATTAGCTCACTAAAAGATTCATTTTCTCATGGGATAATACATTGATATATATGCGATATATGTTAATTGTATTATTTTCTATTGTTACAAAATATATTGTATATGTGATATATAATACTGTAACATGTTAGGGTTACAAATTTAACAATGGTTTAGGGTTTAAACTTGGTTAGCGTTTGGATTAGGGTTAGCTTTTGCATGAAGCTTCCATGAAGCTTCATGAAGTTTTGACTTTGTGTTTTGCTTGAAATTTTGTGAAGATATTATGTTAACCCAATCCAAACCTTTAACTCTAGTTAATTCTCTACAAGGGTTAACTCCTTCATGCTTAACCCTTGGTTAGATTTGTAACCACTACAATTAATCCATTATTCATCTTAAAAGGATTCTATCATCTTCTTCCTTGAGTTCTTTGAGCTAAAACTTTCTAGTTTTTGCTTTGTGATGAAAGTGAGTGAGAATATGAAAATAAATGAGAGCAAAAAATCCTACTTCATCATCCTCATCTATCCTTTCCCTTTAGATGAGGGTGTTCACTTCATTTAGTGAGTCTTAGCTTGTGTTAATGAAACTTCAAGGTAGATCATCTATGTTATCGAAGATCGGAAGCAAGACTGCATCTTTCTCTTCGTGAAGCCTCTCGAGAGTTCGGAACACGATGATCGCAGCGAAAGGACCTCAACACGGAGCTTAAGAAGTGAAGGACCGGATCTACAAAGGTTGTAATCCCTCTCACTTAGTGTTAAAGAGTTTAACATGCTTGTTTTCGCCTAAACCCTAGTTTTAAGATCCGGCTTTGGGTTGTTCGGCACGGCTAAAATTTTAATCGGGCATGGTTGATGCCTCGTAGACCCTTGTGCGCGTGCATAGTAACCCTACACGCCTGAAAAAACCATATTCCTATTTCTCCTGAACCAGAGTCCATCCCCGAACTGGAACAAGTTCCTTTCGAGTTCGTATATAACCATACGATGGAGTATCTAATAAACTGTGGATCTTCGTAGTGATACGGAGTGTTCTGGAGAAATACAAAGGTGATTTAGGATTGGCGAAGAAATACTTGGTTTGGTCGTGAATAGCAGTCGCAATTTACTTTGCCCTCTTACTAATCCCTTGATATGTCTTTACTTAATACCTTCTGCACACCATCGTTATGCTAATTGGTTTTCTTCATTCCCCACCATTCGGCACCAGCCTAAGGTTTGGAAGAAGACTATCCAATTTGCGTAATAGGTGTACTATCTCCTAAACCAAGAAGTACTCGCAACCTGAGAGAAGGTAAAGGAAAAGACAACTGAATAATCCTATTCGTTTTCTCCAGAACGAGAAACCATCCTCGAATAAATTCCTTCGAGTTCGTATATAACCATACGATGGTTTTGTCTAATGGAAGTGGACGTTCGTAGTAATACGGGGTGTCCTGGAGAAAAGGGTAAAAGTAGGAGTGGCAATGAGATATGCAACTCTGACAATTCAAAAGCCAGTGTTTAAGAAGGTTCGATTAATTTTGGTCGCTGAGTCATAGTCTAGGGTCGGGTCATGGTCGCTGCCAAAGAGAGAGAGAGAAAAGAAACACCCTGCGTGCACTCTAACCTAGATCAGAATGGTTACCAATTTATCTAATCAGGAAACCTCCCACTATAACGTCAAATTCTCCTTCGAACTTGAAAGAAGAATTAGTCGGGATCACCCGAGGAGTAAACAAACTCATCGGTGGGAATCGGGATCCAACTATCATCGCATGATAACGTGACGGAATCCGCTCACGTTATCACACTCCAGAAGGTATGCGCATATCTGGCAAGTTTCCATTTCTTTAGAAACTCCCGATGTGATTTTTACCCCATGCTCTTATGACCTTAACGAAGGTCAACAAATCATAAGTCACATGTCAAGTTCTACCCGTCATTATCCAGGTTAATTTGAACCCACCCGTACAAGCCCTTAACGAAGGTCAACAAGACTATACGACTGTCCTAAACCAACGCATCTATCTATGCTGCAGAAAGGTAACAAGCAGCTACCATACACTATGCCTTGACGAAGGCCAACAAACATAGCATGAATACTACGTGCTACCCGTCTGAAATGACGGAGGGCTACGAATGGTTTCTGGCAAAAAACCTTTAACGTAATGAACTTGATATCGTTGAAGGAACCGGATAGCTTTTATAAAAATATAGTGACGAAAACCTTTGCTAAAGAGGTCACTCCCGGTGAAGGGATCTCGGCTCTTTCCCCGTAGAATGAGGTGCAGGATATTCTAACTGAATACCACGATGCAAAGCAAAAGTAATTGGCTATAGTGAAGTTATTGCCCTGACGCAAACTTCTGTCCAAGGGGTCACTCCCGGTGAAGGGATCTCGGCCCTTGCCTCGTCGACTGAGGTGCTGGATATTCATAACCGAATACCACTGTGCAAAACAAAAGTGAACGTCCTTGCAATAACAGCTTTTTGAAAAATTATTCCAACAACATCATAATAGTTTTGTTTAGCTTGCATTGATCCGAATCAACGCAGTCACATCAATTGATCACACCAATAAAGAACGAAAATAATGATGTACGTATATGCCATTCGCATTCGCCACTGGGTCCCGTCATTACCCATTAGATTACTTAACTAACGACAGAGCGGGGACTGGACTAGCGCTGATGCAAAACATATACAACATCTACTAGTATATATATCAATATATAATATTCGCTCAAGGCGTGATAAAAATGCAACATCACAGAAATGTAATAAGCATCACAGAACAATACAGATATCTGGGATCCCCGGGTTTCATAGAGCCGCTACTGAAACCCAACGTTCCCCTGGTCATGTGGATAGCCTATGCAACGAAATCCTAGACCCCTACGGGCGCGGAAAGTTACCCACCAAAACCTGAAGCGAGGCAGCCCCCTTCAGCAACGTGAATGGACCACCCAGCACTTCACGGAATCCGGTAAATTGGGCACCCCTCCTTGGGTCAACCTGTACCCCCTACGAGTGCGGCGAATAGCCCGCCAATTCTAGAGTGAAGCCCCCTTCGTCTCAATGCCATGAGATGCGGGCCCGTTGCCCTCTAGAACCCGGCTATCCGTGCACCCCTCCGCAGGGTAATCCTAGTACAGAAAGTAAAATATACATACAACGGGTACATCGACCTCAGCCCGGTCGTACCCTAAAAGAATAATATACAAACAAGCAGTGACGGCAGTCCACATGTCGGACGCTCGCCCCGCAATATCAAATGTACATAATACACCAAACTGTACTAACATTGCAACCGGGCTATCCCCCACGACCAATCCGCAACATCACAGCACAACACAGAAGATCAACGTGAATGTCACGTTCGCAAATCCGTCTAAAAGGGCTATAGCAGCTAGACAGGATTTACCGATCAAATGACATTCATGGTCGCAGATATAATGTAAATACTGTGAACTAACATGTTTAAAATTTTCGATCGATCAAATTTACCGAAGTGGGCCCCAAGCACTACTATAGCACTCAAAGAAAATCTGGGCCCAAAAAGAATATTCCAAAAACCCTATTTTCAACTTAGAAGCCCACTGTAAAAATTTGATGCAATGAACAGTCAAAGTGGCGGCGGAACCGCGGCCAATGCGTGGGTTCGGCCGCAGTTCCGCGGTTGAAAAGTGACTTCACGCGACCAAATTTTCACAGAATGCTTAGAATTCCCTGCACGTATTTCTGCAATGTACTGAAAAAAATTTCGAGCCAAAAAAAAATCGACAGAAAACTGATGCATGAAAAACGCGGTTTTTGGAAAATCCGATCGATCGAACTTGTAAACACGTAAGAGCAAGCTAGACTAGATTAATGGCGTGGCTCTGATACCAGTGTAAGTGCACGTCGGCACCCCGGCCGTCAATCCGAGGCCAAAATGCGGAAACGAAACTTGTAAACCGGCACCATCGCGCACCATAAAACCCGGATCGGGCCATTAATCTAATCCTAGCTAACTAGAGAAGGGGTAGAGAGATATACCGAGCGATCCGTGTCCTTCGGTCTTCTCGTCGTCGTCCCGATCTCCCCGTGGAATCTCCGGTCTTCATCTCTTCGTCGGAAGGGCACCACATCGTCGGGTTCTTTTACGGGCTCCCACATTTGGACCAAGGCAACTCGGGCACGAAGTTGGCAAGTCGACGTGCCCTAGGATACTGTAGATGAAGTGTAGATCTATATGTCTCATGGGGTTGTAGGAAGTTGCCTTTTGAAGTGGAGGAATGAGATATACTTTGGAGATGAGCTAAGGGTTTTTTTTGCAAGCCAAAAGAGATGAAAAACCCCACACACAAAATTGGGATAGCCTCCCTTAGTTGTGGCCGGCCTTGCATGATAGAGGGAAGAGAATGAGAGAGGAAGTGTATCAAAAATCATGCAAGAGAGAGAAAAGAGTGATGATGAGAAGAGATGATCACAAAACAAATCCAACACTCCATCAACCATCATCACTTCCAAAAATCAACCAATCATGAAGTGAAGAAGTCAAATGATGGTGCAACCATCATGAAGCATCAATATGCAAAGACCACCCTCCACAATGCTAATTTGCACAATTGCAAATAAGCCCTCCTCCACCAATTTTCAGCCAAGGAAAGATACAAAGGAAAATGGCCGAAACGGAAAGAAAACTGGCAACCTCAAAAAACTGATCCCGTAATAAATTACCGGAAAACCCCGCGACTGTATATACATACCCGCATTTGTATTCCGACCGAATACAAATGCAATGAGACAAAATCTACAATGTACAATACTAGGATCCGGCTTAAACCAAAGCTCGCTAGTATTATCCGTCCGATCATGATCCGTGCAATACCGCATGTATCTGATCGAACCCTGCCATATCTCCATACGGCATCTACATCGTTTCGCCCGAAACTTGAGAAAACGGTCTGTGGGGGACTCTAAAGACTCGTCAATACTTTGGCTGTGGATTTAACCATTAGCACGTCAGAGGTATTAGCCATACGTAACGGGCTACCGGGTATTGACCAAAAGGGACGTCGATGAGCAAACTCATCCTGATACCCTACTGAGACTGTCAGTGACAATATCCGTACAGTCCGGTCCGTTCGTCTATGAGCATCGCATGGCGGGCCTAGGGGGTTGGTAAAAGTCTGACCCCCAAAAGCGATACAAGTCGTGTCGGAGTGTAGCCCAGAACACCCTGAGATACTACTGGAATACCTACCAGTAAATCTCCTGCCTTGCCCAAGGACTTCGTGTAATGGCTCTCCAAGACACAGTGCGACCTCACCCCCAATACCGGGAGAGACGAACCCCTGCAGATCCGCTCACTGCCTCTATGTGGCTCGGGACTGTACCCAACTAAAACCTGTTTGCACGTCTCCTTTGAGCGTGGTAGGGTAGTAATCAAAGTACAGTGGGAACTCACACGAGACAAATGACGATCTCAGGTCGATGAACTAACCTGTACACATGTCAGCAGGGAACTGCTATCTGACGTCAGGTATAAGATCAACTAGCATGTTCCCGGCGAGCCCTGTCCGGTGTACTCATAACCCAATGAGCACCAGTATACATCTTAGGTGAACCAACTGACACTAGTGGCTTGTGAGACCGGCCACCGCCCCTCGTCGGGGTCTTGATTGTATACACTAGTCTACTCTGGAGCATCGATGCCCTGTCTCGAAACTCCCATGACTAGGGACCTTTTAAGGATGTGCTTATAGACCCCAGCTCCTACGTATATGATCGCCCTCATACTGCTGGTCATCAAGCAAGAATCCTAAGGGCTCTATCAACGTGCCATAGTGACCTGTAAGGTCACCTAAAGCAGTACACGATGATAAAGATAAATCAGATAGCATACTACCATCTTGAGTAAGACTGTCCTATCGGGAAAGGTCCTCCATCAATCATTGCAATCACGTGCCTGTGATCCAATAATTGACTCTGAGGTCACTATCTCCAATACGTAGGGGTCTAGGATTTCATTGCACAGGCTATCCACACGACCAGGGGAACGTCGGGTTTCAGTAGCGGCTCTATGAAACCCGGGGATCCCAGATTATCTGTATTGTTCTGTGATGCTTATTATATTTATGTGATGTTGCATTTTATCATGCCTTGAGCGAATATTATATATTGATATATATATATATACTAGTAGATGTTGTATATGTTTTATACCCGCGCTAGTCCAGTCCCCGCTCTGTCGTTAGTTAAGTAACCTAACGGGTGATGACGGGACCCAGTGGCGAATGCGGATGGCATATACGTACATCATATTTTCGTTCTTTTGTGGTGTGATTAATTGATGGGACTGCATTGATTCGGATCAATGCAAGCTAAATAAACCTATTCTGATGTTGTTAGAACATTTTTCAAAAAGCTGCTATTGTAAGGACGTTCTCTTTTGTTTTGCACAGTGGTATTCGGTTATGAATATCCAGCACCTCAGTCGACGAAGTAAGGGCCGAGATCCCTTCACCGGGAGTGACCCCTTGGGCAGAAGTTTGCGTCGGGGTAATAACTTCACTATAGCCGATTACTTTTTGCTTTGCATCATGGTATTCAGCTGGAATATCCTGCACCTCATTCTACGGGGAAAGAGCCGAGATCCCTTCCCCGGGAGTGACCTCTTTAGCAAAGGTTTTCGCCACTATATTTTTATAAAAAGCTATCCGGTTCCTTCAACGATATCAAGTTCATTACGTTAAAGGTTTTTCACCAAAAATCACCCGTAGCCCTCTGTCATTTCAGAAAGGTAGCACTTAGTATTCATGCTATGTATGTTGGCCTTCGTCAAGGCATAGTGTATGGTAGCTATTTGTTACTTTTCTGCTGTATAGATTGATGCGTTGGTTTGGGACAGTTGTACTACTATTTTGGCCTTCGTCAATGGTATGTATGGGTGGGTTCAAATTAACCTGGAAAATGACGGGTAGAAATTGACATGTGACTTATGATATGTTGGCCTTCATCAAGGTCATAAGAGCATGGGGTAAAAATCACATCGGGAGTTTCTAAAGAAACTGAAACTTGCCAGGCATGCGCATATCTTCTAGAGTGTGATAACGTGAGTGGATTCCATAACGTTATCATGCGATGATAGTTGGATCCCGATTCCCATTGATGAGTTGGTTTACTCCTCGGGTGATCCCGACTAATTCTTCTTTCAGGTTTGGAGGAGAATTTAAGATTACAGTGGGAGGTTTCCTGATTAGATAAATTGGTAACCATTCTGATCTAGGTTAGAGTGCACATAGAGTGTTTCTTTTCTCTCTCTTTTTGGCAGCGACCATGGCCCGAGCCTAGACTATGACTCAGTGACCAAGTTAACCGAACCTTCTTAAAACACTGGCTTTTGGATTGTCTGAGTTGCATACCTCATTGCCACTCCTACTTTTACCCTTTTCTCCAGAACACCCCATATTACTACGAACATCTATTGGATAAAACCATCGTATGGTTATATACGAACTCGAAGGAACTTGTTCCAGATTCGAGGATGGTTTCCGGTTCTGGAGAAAATGAATAGGACTATTCAGTTGTCTTTTCCTTTTACCTTCTCTCAGGTTGCGAGTGCTCCTTGGATTAGGACGGTACACCTATTACGCTTATTGGATAGTCTTCTTCCAAACCATAGGCAGGTGCCGAACGGTAGGGAATGAAGAAAACCTATTAGCCTAACGATGGTGTGCAGAAGCTAATAAGTTAAGACAAATAAAGGGATCAGAAAGAGGGCAAAGTAAACTGTGACTGCTATTCACGACCAAACCAAGTATTTCATCGCCACTCTTACTTCACCTTTGTATTTCTTCAGGACACACTGTATCACTACGAAGATCCACAGTTATTTGGATACTCCATCGTATGGTTATATACGAACTCGAAGGAACTTGTTCCAGTTCGGGGATGGATTCTGGTTCAGGAGAAATAGGAATAAGGTTTATTCAGTTGTCTTTTATCTTTACCTTTTCTCGTGTTGCGAGTACTCCTAGGATTAGGGGAGTACACCCATTATGCTTATTGGATAGTCTTCTTCCAAACCATAGGCTGGTGCCGAACGGTAGGGAAGAGAAAACCATTTGGCCTCAAGGGGTGTACAGAAGGTAATGACTAAAGACATATAAAGGGATCTGGAGAGATGACAACGAAATATACGGTTACAGTTGTGAATCTGATAATGGAAGAGGCATTACTAGGAATACCCGGATACCCCTTCGAAACATTTATATGTTTTAGTTTCACTGTGTATTGTTAAAAGAAAACTGATTTACCAATTAGTCCTTACTCTAGGGTATGTATTTACCAGGTATGATTCTCACATCTGTTTGGTTTTACAGATGATGAGTGGGAGTAAGTTATTGGGAATTAGGTGATCATCCTCATTATATCGGAATTCGTTGTAATTGGTGATATTTGAGGAAATCGCCTGGGTTGTTTGCCGGATGGCAACTATTTGGTTTTGAATATCCGTTGTTATGCACTAATTTCAAATTGATATATCTGTACGTTTATTTTTATAAAGTGAGATATAACTTTTTGAAATTATGTCCATGACATTTACCTATATTAGTGGATGGTTAGGTAAGGAGCATTAAACAACCTTGTAATTCTTCTTAACCATATGTACAGTTTTCAACTTACGACGCACAGGGTTTGAGTTATTCAACTCAGGGACTTATACAGAGTATTGTATGTTGTCCAGTGTCCATTTGGACAGAGGGGTTGGTACTCATACTATATTCTGTTTACTTGTGACTTCTCTAGTTCTTGGACATGTGTTTCGTAGAAATACAAGATCTAAGTTTTAAGAAGTTATAGGTATAAGAATAAAGTAGAGAACCAGGCGTTGCAAGCATCAGGATTCTTCAAGGTAATCGAAGATGTAGATACTTGTGTATGGTATTCAGTTGATAGTAATGGTTTTTGAGAAACTTGTTTCTCTTTCAGGTTACTCATATTTGGATGCAGTCCTGAGTTGAGTAATGCTGATCGGCCTCTCTCTATTTAGTTGACATGCACTGGAGACAGCTGCATGATTTAAATCAGGTTCCAATTAAATCAGTGCCTCTGTTTCTATATTGGATATAGAATAGTTCATATCTTAACAATGTTAAGGTACGGGGAGTTGTCCGGCTTATGCTTAAAACCAGACTCTGGATAACTCAAGGCAAATTTCAGCAATGGCAGTTTGTGGGTTGACCAGGGCTATGACGAGGGTTGATTTTCTACCATCTGGAAGATCAATAGTGATATTGTTCTCGACTCGCCACAGTTTTGATAAAAATGGATTTTTTCAGAAAACAGTAGTGGGAGTATGGTAGAACTGGAAGTGATTCCAGAACCGCAAACGATTACTGACAATTTAATAGGACCTAAACATTCAATCTGGTTTGACATTCCATTGGCCACTCCGCAGATATGGTGGGTAACCTCAGGCACCCGAGAGGTACTCTGGTAGCCTCAGGACGGTGACAGGGAGGTTCTTGTTTACCCAAACTTGCCATTGCTGTTGTTCTAGACTGTGAGACCCGGCAGGGGGATGAGTATAGCGTCATTCTAAACTAGCTTTAGAAGTGTACATGAATATGACTCTGCCAGAGGGTTGTCGTAGTCAGTGGGAGCAGCGGAAGCATAATGGACAAGTAGCTTATGTCTATTTATGGACTAAAGCAGATATAGCGGAGATAGATTATCTATTTCTGATGTGACAGTCATAGGTTTGACTTCATCAGAATAGGGGATGGATCTGTTAAGAAGGTAGTAGGGTGTGATGTCCTGGTATTTGGATGACATACACAGAGTAGGAAGTGATATTCCTATACTACGATCGGTTATACTTTGGTTGTCACACAGTAGTTTTCTCCACATAGGATTTGGATATTATATCAGATATTCTGGTTACTAGATCTATGGTTTTAGATCTAGATTTGGGTAGTATTCCAATCTGAGTACTTAGACAATATTCTAAAGGTGTTTTAGAATGGACGACTTCTGGCACGGTAGTGTACCTGCAGATGATGGAGTCACCCTCTCTAAAGGTGTCTTACAGACTAAAGGGGAGAGAGATGTGCATGATTGGCAGATCACTTGCTTAGGCAATTGAGTTGATCATGAGATGTCAAGTACCACACCAGATGTGGTTTTTGCACGAGATGCAATAAATTGATATTAATCCAATCCTGGAGAAACGATCGGAAGCAGTTTTAGAACATATGTGGATGTTCTAGGAATCTGATAATGGCATCCTCCTTCAGGAGACGGTTATCATTCCAGGCTTCCAAGGTGACCTGGATGACAGAGTGACTGTCAGAGTTATAGTTTTCTCTCTGATGAGGGGCAGTAGTTTGGACAGGTGGTCCAAGCGGATACTGAGGGAGGCGTGGTGCAGGACACTGATTAAATTCGGTTGACGATACAGTCTTAGAAGTTTGGATTTGGAGTTCTTTTATGAACTAGGTCCCATCAGATATCCAGACATATTCTAAGACAGGTATTGCTCATTTCAGGAGATGGCTTTCTCCGCGAACTTGAGATAAAGAGAGACATAGAAAGAAACATCAAGGCGGATCCACTCACTGAAGCTATTCCTCGAACGCAATAGTTTCGCAAACGGGCTTTGTGAGACTGATTAGTAGAGGAGTTGGGTGTTCGGTATCACACGGGCTGTGAGTATGCGACATCGCAATAATTAGACTTGAGTGCAAGTGGGAGATTGTTGAATATAGTGCCCTCAGAGTCAATTATTGGATCACAGGCACGTGATTGCAATGAATGAGGGAGGACCTATGCCGGTAGGATAGTCTTACTCGAGATGATAGTATGCTATCTGGTTTATCTTTATCATCGTGTACAGCTTTAGGTGACCTTACAGATCACTATTACACATTGATAGTGCCCTTAGGATTCTTGCTTGACTACCAGCAGTATGATGGCGATCATATACGTGGGAGCTGGGGTCTATAAGCACATCCTTAAAGTGGTCCCTACTCGTGGGACTTTCGAGACTGGGCATCGATACTCCATTAGTAGAATAGTGTATACAGTCGAGACCCCGACGAGGGGCGGTGGCCGGTCTCACAAGCCATTCGTGTCGGTTGGTTCACCTAAGATGTATACAGGTGCTCATTGGGTTATGAGTACACCGGACATGACTCGCCGGGAACATGCTAGTTGGTATTATACCTGACGTCAGATAGCAGTTCCCTGGTGACATGTGTACAGGTTAGTTCATCGACCTGAGATCGTCATTTGTCTCATGTGAGTTCCCACTGTGCTTTGAGTACTACCCTACCACGGCTCAAAGGAGTCGCGCAAACAGGTTTTAGTTAGGTACAGTCTCGAGCCACATGGAGGCAGTGAGCGGATCAACAGGGGTTTCGTCTCTCCTGATATTGGGGGTGAGATCGCGCAGTGTCTAGGAGAGCCATTACACGAAGTCCTTGGCCAAGGCAGGAGATTTACTGGTAGGTATTCCAGTAGTATCTCAGGGTATTCTGGGCTACACAACGACACGACTTGTACCGCTTTTGGGGGTCTAACTTTTACCAAACCCCTAGGCCCGCCATGCGATGCTCATAGACGAATGGACCGGACTGTACGGATATTGTCACTGACAGGCTCAGTAGGGTATCAGGATGAGTTCGCTCATCGACCTCCCTTTTGGTCAATACCTGGTAGCCCGTTACGTACAGCTAGTACCACTGACGTGCTAGTGGTTAAATCCACAGCCAAAGTATTGACGAGTCTTTAGAGTCCCCCACAGACAGTTTCTCAAGTTTCGGGCGAAACGTTGTAGAGGCCGTATGATATATGGCAGGGTCCGATCATATACGTGCAGTAGTGCACGCATCATGATCGGGCGGATCATACTAGTGGGCTTTGGTTTAAGCCGGATCATAGTATTAGATTTGTTGGATTACTTTAGTCTCATCGCATTCGCATTCGGTCGGAATGCGGATGCAGGTATGTGTATACAGATGAGGAGTATCCTTGTGATCCGTCACGAGTTTACTTTAGATGTTGCCGTATCTTTTTATTGTTGTAAACATTTGGATTAATGTTTACAAATGGAAATTGTGAGCTTAAATCATCATTTTGAGCATTTAATGTGACATAGACTTCATTAGTGACTCATGGTCTCTTTTCTTGTGCTAATGTCACATTATGTGATTGATTTGTGAGATGAAATGAGAGGAAGAGAGAGAAGGGCAGCCATGTTATGAGCTAGCTCTTGTATTATTGTATACTCTCTCTCTCATTTTATCATAGCTGTAAGTGCACGGCGGCGCCCCGGCCGTCAATCCGACGCCGGAATGCGGAAGCGGTGATTTACTTTAACTTTTCAAACCGGCACCACCGCGCATTATAAACCCGGATCGTGCCATTAATCTAGTCCTAGCTATCTAGAGAGGGGATAGAGAGATATACCGAGTGATCCGTGTCCTCCGGTCTTCTCGTCGTCGTCCCGATCACCTGCGGAATCTCCGGTCTCCATCATGTCGCCGGAAGGGCACCACATCGCCTGCATCTTTTACGGGCTCCCACCTCTGATCCGAGGCAACTCGGGCACGAAGCTGGTGAGTCGATGTGCCCAAGATTTGCTGTAGAATATTGTGTAGAACCATGTCTCATTTGGGGTAGTGGATGTTGCCTTTTTAGTGGAGGAAAGGAGATATGAACTTTTAGAGATGAACTTGGGGATTTTTGCAAGCATCAAGAGAGTGAAAAATCCCACACCAAAATGAATCAAAAACCCCCACCCCCTTAGTGGCCGGCCATGCATGGAGAGAATGAGAGGAGTGTGTATCAAAATGAAGGGAGCCACACAATAATGCAAGTGAGAGAGATCAAATGATATCATGAAAGAAAATGATCACAAACACAAACCCACACTCCACGAACCTCATCATCTCATCACAAAGTCAAGCCATCATGAAAGAAGAAGTCAAATGGTCAAGGGATAGTGCAACCATCATGATCCAACAAAATGCAAAGAACACCCTCCACAAATGCATATTTGCACAAATGCAAATAAGCCCTCCTCCACCAATCTTCGGCCAATGAAGGATACAAAGAAATATGGCTGAAATGGAAAACAAACTGGCAACTCCAAAAACTGATCCCATAATAAATTACAGGAAAACCCCGATACTGTGTATACACACCCGCATCTGTATTCTGACCGAAATACAAATGCAATGAGACAAAATCTACACTGTACTATACTAGGATCCGGCTTAAACCAAAGCCGGCTAGTATAATCCGTCCGATCCTGATCCATGCAATACCGCACGTATCTGATCGAACCCTGCCATATATCCATACCGCCTCTAGTACTAACTGTCCGATCCTGATCCGTGCAATACCGCACGTATCTGATCGAACCCTGCCATATCTCCATACGGCCTCTAGTACTAACCGTCCGATCCTGATCCGTGCAATACCACACGTATCTGATCGAACCCTGCCATATCTCCATACGGCCTCTACAGAGTTTCGCCCGAAACTTGAGTAACTGTGTTTGGGGGACTCTAAAGACTCGTCAATACTATGGCTGTGGATTTAACCACTAGCACGTCAGAGGTATTAGCCATACGTGACGGGCTACCAGCTATTGACCAAAAGGGACGTCGATGAACGAACTCATCCCGACACCCTACTGAGCCTGTCAGTGACAATATCCGTACAGTCCGTTCCGTTCGTCTATGAGCATCGCATGGCGGGCCTAGGGGGTTGGTAAAAGTCAGACCCCCAAAAGCGGTACAAGTCATGTCGGAGTGTAGCCCAGAACACCGTGAGATACTACTGGAATACCTACCAGTAAATCTCCTGCCTTGGCCAAGGACTTCGTGTAATGGCTCTCCTAGACACAGCGCGACCTCACCCCCAATACCGGGAGAGACGAACCCGTGAAGATCCGCTCACCGCCTCCATGTGGCTCGGGACTGTACCACACTAAAACCTGTTTGTACGTCTCCTTTGAGCGTGGTAGGGTAGTAATCAAAGTACAGTGGGAACTCACACGAGACAAATGACGATCCTCAGATCGATGAACTAACCTGTACACATGTCACCAGGGAACTGCTATCTGACGTCAGGTATAAGACCAACTAGCATGTTCCCGGCGAGTCCTGTCCGGTATACTCATTACCCAATGAGCACCTGTATATATCTTAGGTGATCCAACTGACACCAGTGGCTTGTGAGACCGGCCACCGCCCCTCGTCGGGGTCTCGACTGTATACACTAGTCTACTCTGGAGTATCGATGCCCTGTCTCGAAACTCCCACGACTAGGGACCTTTTAAGAATGTGCTTATAGACTACCAGCTCCCACGTATATGATCGCCCTCATACTGCCGGTAATCAAGCAAGAATCCTAGGGGCTCTATCAACGTGCAATAGTGACCTGTAGGGTCACCTAAAGCAGCACACGATGATAAAGATAAACCAGATAGCATACTATCATCTTGAGTAAGACCGTCCTCCTGGGATAGGTCCTCCCTCAATCATTGCAATCACGTGCCAGTGATCCAATAATTGACTCTGAGGGCACTATCTCCAACAATCTCCCACTTGCACTCAAGGCTAATTATTGCGATGTCGCATACTCACAGCCCATGTGATACCGAACACCCAACTCCTCTACTAGTCAGTCTCACAAAGCTCGTTTGCGAAACTATTGCGTTCGAGGAATAGCCTCAGTGAGTGGATCCGCTGTGATGTTTCTTTCTATATCTCTCTATATCTCAAGTTCGCGGAGAAACCCATCTCCCGAAATGAGCAATACCAGTCTTAGAATGTGTCTGGATGTCTGATGGGACCTAGCTCATAAATGAACTCCAAATCCAAACTTCTTAGACTGTATCGTCAACTTAACTTAATCAGTATCCGTGCCATGCCTCCCTCAGTATTGCCTTGGACCACCTGTCTAAAATACTGCCCCTCGTCAGAAGGAAAAACTATAACTCTGACAACCTCCTTGTCGTCCAGGTCACCTTGGAAGCCTGGAATGATAACTGTCTCCTAAAAAAGGCTGTCGTTATCATATCCCTAGAACATCCACTTATGTTCTAAAACTGCTTCCGACTGTTTCTCCAGGATAAGATCAATATCAACTTATTGCATCTAGTGCAAGAACAACATCTGGTGTGGTACTTGACATCTCATGATTGACTCAATTGCCTGAGCAAGTGATCTGCCAATCATGCACATCCCTCTCCCTTTTAGTCTGTAAGACGCCTTTAGAGAGGGTGACTCCATCACCTGCAGGTACACTACCGTGCCAGGAGTCGTCAATTCTAAATACTCTTAGAATGCTGTCTAAGTACCCTTAATTGGGAAACCACCCAAATCTAGATCTAAAACCATAGATCTAGTAACCAGTATGTCTGATATAATTTCCAAGTCCCATATGGAGAAAGCACTGTGTGACGACCAAAGTATAACCGATTGTAGTATAGGAATATCACTTCCTACTCTGTGTATGTCATCCAAATACCATGACATCACACCCTACTACCTTCTCAACAGATCCATCCCCTATTCTGATTAAGTCAAACCTATGACTGTCACATCAGAAATTGATGATCTATCTCCGCTATATCTGCTTTAGTCTATAAATAGACATAAGCCACATGTCCACCAATGCTTCCGCTGTTCCCACTGACTATGATAACCCTCTGGCAGAGTCATATACACGTTCACTTCTAAAGCTAGTTTAGAACGACGCTATACTCATCCTTCCACCGGGTCTCATCGTCTGGAACAACAGCAATGGCAAGTCTGGGTAAACAAGAACTTCCCTGTCACCGTCCTCGAGGCTACCGGAGTACCTCTCGGGTGCCTGAAGTTACCCACTATATCTGCGGAGTGGCCAATGGAATGTCAAACCAGATTGAATTTTTAGGTTCCTTATCAAATCTTCAGTAATCGTTTGCGGTTCTGGAATCACTTCCAGTTCTACCATACTCCCACTTCTGTTTTCTGAAAAAATCCATTTTTATTAAAACAGTGGCGAGTCTAGAACAATATCACTATTGATCTTCCAGATGGTAGAAAGTCAACCCTCGTCATAGCCTGGGTCAACCCACAAACAGCCATTACAGAAACGTGCCTTGAGTTATCCAGAGTCTGGTTTTAAGCATAAACCGGACAACTCCCCGTACCTTAACATCGTTAAGATATGAACTGTTCTATATCCAATACAGAAACAGAGGCACTGATTTAATTGAACCAGATTCAAATCATGCAGCTGTCTCCAGTGCATGTCAACTAAATGGAAAGAGGCTGATCAGCGTTACTCAACTTAGGAATGCTTCCAATTATGAGTAACCCGAAAGAGAAGCAAGTTCTCTTAATCATTACTATCAACTGAATACCCTATACAAGTATCTACATCTTCGATCACCTTGAAGAATCCCGATACTTGCAACACCTGGTTCTCTACTTTATTCAAATACCTACAACTTCTCAAAATTCGGACCCTGTGTTTCCACGAAACACCTGTCTAAAAACTAGAGAAGTCATAAGTAAACCGAATATAGTATGAGGACCAACCCCTCTATCCTGATGGACCCTGGACAACATACAATACTCTGTATAAATCCCTTGAGTCTGATAACCCAATCCCTGGGTGTCGTAGGTTGAAAACTGTACTTATGGTTATGAAGAATTGCACCGCTGTTTAATGCTCCTTTGTCACGTCCCGAAAGTACGGAACATGACCGGCACTTAAACTACGAAACGTCTCGAGGAGTACGTAATCTAAGTAAACCGAAAACCCAGAAATCCAAACCAAGAAAAGAAGTAGAGTGAAGGAAAACCAATTTAAAACAAGTAGTTTTAATAGCATAAACCGAATTATGCGGTTTTTAAGAACATCAAAATTTACTGAAAATTTCGGCAGAGTCTCCTTTGTAAATACTGGCTCCCAAACGGGATACAACATGAATAGTATATGAAATCAATAAAAAGGCATCCCCAAGCGGGAGCTAGCTCTTCGTCAATCGACGGTCACAACCACACAAGCAATATAATATACAACGCCAACGGCGAGGATCAAAACTCAAAAGGAAAACTCAAAACCACCAGAAATATAACGAGCGACTCTAAGGTCGAAAGAATAAACAACGCTGGTCTCTATCTCAATAAATACATGTTTGGTTGATGGAATTTACTAGATACAACGGAATAATATTATACAAGGTAATATGATGGGTACGATACAAGAAAACCCCACCTACTAGCAAGTTACCCGAATGAAACTGAGCCTGCAAAGCCGTAATGAAGCCTGTACGGCAAACCTGCAAGAAACTGGGGCACAACGGGGTGAGTTGCCAACTCGTGAATAGAAAAATATCTACGCACAGAAATCGCATAAATAACGCAACCTGGGTCAATGATCCTAATATGTCCTCAAATATATGAATAACACGTAGCCTATAACAAGGCTAGGGTAAATATCTAACCCGAGTGTAATCTCATGTGCCCGTGTCAGTGCCTCAGGTAGCAATATATCAATGAATGAGGTATGAATGCATGAAAACAGAATACATGTAAATGAAGAACTGTTTTCATAAATTAGTGAGATTTCCTTTGTATTTTTAAACTGAGGTATCATAAATGAAATCAGTATCAACAGTGTCTAGCATCGACACAAAACATAAATCTCAATGTCTCGAAATATCAATGTCTCAATCTCAATATCCAGGGCGCCGTCAGTCCAGACCAGCCCCTACCATCCATCTCAAGACCACGACGGTATCCTCCGGATATCCGACGTGTCGGGTAATATCACCGGTAGGTAGTGCTCCCCAGCCAGGCTCAACGTCAACACCACATTCCTCTTGCCCCGGGGTACCATACCGGGCCCACCATGTACCCGAAACGGTTCCTCCTCTCCTCGAATCGGGTCTCGAAATCCATCAGCAAACTCATGGTGGACGACTCATACATCATAGGAAAACCGCACTTTTTATTTTAAAAGAGAGAAAAGGTTTATTTATGTTTTTGCGGTTTTCCTCCAAATCCAGAAAATCTCATGGAAATCCGAATCCCAAACCTCAATAACACGTAAAATAGTGAATATATGCATGAGAATCCATGACTGCGGCATAACGATGAATAACAGTATGCATGAAGTGACAAGTAATAACTATAATATCTAAGCTGGCATATAAGGTAAGTACACTAATAT
The DNA here is from genome assembly GCA_030015575.1 of Agapanthus africanus. NCBI lineage: Eukaryota > Viridiplantae > Streptophyta > Magnoliopsida > Asparagales > Amaryllidaceae > Agapanthus > Agapanthus africanus. The sequence goes on from CM057338.1 coordinate 738,746,278, forward strand.
TATGTCAAACTACTAGCTATCTAGCTAAGTTAAGCAATAATATTTTCTAAGGTATACGTGACATGGCAATTACCGATGAAGATGTGTGTGAGCCGGCAATTAAGTGTATGCGGTACCTACGCATCATCGGTAATGGTGCTGGTGTCCTAACAGCATGATATCACTAATGGAGTATGAAACATAAAATAAGCATGCGATGCCAAGCGGACCACAAAAATGAGCGGGAGCTGAAAACTAGACGCAACTATAACAATCTGCATTAATCTAATATAAGTCCTACAAATGGTGCCTTTTGAAATAACACGAATCATGGGTTTTGAAAATAGGGGCTACGGTGTTTTTATAAAAAGATACGTCTTTTGAAATATCCGTAAGATCCCTTGGGCTGTCTTTAAGAATGCCCACGATTCGTTGGTTTTTGAAATAGGTAAGAAGTCTAATCTAATCTAACAACTACACTAAACTATACGGCTGAACTAACAAACTGAACTACAGGTAAGGGAACCGCCTATCATCTGAGTCGATACATATACATACCTGTATATGTATAGTCGGTGATCCCGCCTCAATAATATCATATCCGATACCATATCTATAATCAGGCATCCCAAGTCAAGAGTGCGGATCAATCATCAATATAGCTCGTACGTAAATCCGTCGTACGACATCCCAATCTGGGTACGGGTCAATATCACATTCATCATACTATTCACCTGGTATCCTCTTTATCAATTATCATGATCGGGGTACTGATCTACGTCTAGTACCATACTGATACCGCCTACGTATGCATGGACGTGTGTGAAACACTACGTCAAGGACCCGCTACAACGTCATGTCGTATCTCAAATACGAACCCTGCTATATCACCGATCTCACGGCCTCAAATCAAATCTCATCGACTCAGCTCAATCCCAAGTATCATCCTCAAATCCGTATGTGAACATATAGTCCCATACCCATGTGAACCCATAACTATAAAGAATCCCATGAGCACATATCAATAGGGATGTATGCAAGTATGTATGTGTGTATGTGTAGTGCAACACTACCCTAGGGTTCGCAACACTAAGGTAAACCAACACACCAATATCCATCCTAAGCAACGTTATTAATCCCAAATAACATATAATAAATGTTGGTGTGTATACGCATCCGTATACACCACCACGGACTGCGGGGGTGCTATACGCCATCCACCCGACTTCTCCCCGTAGATATAAATCTACTCACCTGGTCCTCGCTCGCCGGTGCCGACGTCGCCACACGCTTGCTTGTCGTCTCGAAGTCCGCATGGGGTACCTACATATCATAACGCACCGTATCGCATTAAAACTAAATTCGAAATCGAAACGGCATACGAAAATCAAATCGGCACGCGTATCACGCATAGGTCCAAACCTATCGCCTACGCATGCAAGAATAGTCAAACCAACCCTCGATGTCGATGTACAAACGTCAAACCATCGAGAAAAATCCAATCACACTCATTTGCACATTCACGAACACAAATTTTAATATAAACTAGGTTAAAACTCACAAAAACCCTAACTTTACTTAAAAAGTCACTTTTCCGAAAATCTAGCAAGCACAATTCACCGTTTTTGTACAAAACAGGATATTTAAATGAATGTAGCGGCCAATATATTTATTAAATATCTTAAATAAGTCATAGAAACAATTTCCGGAATTTAATCTCATTAAATTCCAAAACCCCTAATATTCTAGTTTACAAAATACCCTTTTTTTACAATTTCATAGCAAAAATGCACAAACTACAATTTAGGTTGTATTTCCATGAACTAAAGTGTTAAACTACACTTAATAAAGTTAATAATATGATAAAAACCCTAACCATATTTTTAATCTCACATATAAATGCATTTCATAAAACCCTAGTTTGCACAAAAAGCTTAATTTGGACATTTTTCAAGTAACAACTTGTAATATGCAACTAGATAAATTTTAACAATTTTTTTCAAGATGTTAGCTCACATCACAAACCATGCACAAGTGATCACAACCCAATTTCAAAATAAAACCCTAACGAAAATTCCTTAATCATACAATTGAACCCACATAAAACCAAATTAACACTTAATTAAGCTAACTACAAGCAATTAACAACAATTTAAGCAAAAGGGTTAGAATTTACCCAAACAAATTGAAGATCCCACAAGCACACATAGCCCTCCAAAATGCTCCCTTGTCACCAAAATCCATGCTATACGGGCTAAGCTAAAATGGGTAGGAGTCGGATCTTGATTTGGATTTTTGCTTGATTTTTAGTGGATTTTTCTTTGGATTTTCTTTGAAGGAACAAAGATAGGAGAAGAGGAAAAGGGGGGCTGTTGGGGGTTGCTGGTCTTGGCCAGATTGTGGAGGGGTTGGGTGAGGGAGGAGAGAGAGTGAGGTGGAGAAAGTTAGTTCAAGTCAAAGTCAACTCAAATTATATCATTTTCTACTCTTTTCTTTTCTTTTCTTTCATTTCATTTCCTTTGAAATCCAAGTGGGGACAAAAGAGGGGGCTGCTGAATTCTTCAAGGGGATAAGTGAATGGGGGTGTGTGGGTGTGGGTACGGGTGTGGGGTGATGAAAAATGATAAATACAGTACCCCAAACATCCATTTACGCTAAAAAAAGCCTTTTTTCTTCAATAAGTTCTAAACCGTTTTGGAAAATGATTTCGTTCCAAAAACCACATGATAAAATTTTATTTAATGTTTTATGATGCACAAAATTTGTTTCAACTCATTCCAATTTGTAATTTTCCCTAATTAAATGTATTAGTGACGGCTTAAAATAATAATAAAATAATATTTTTTTCAGAAAATTTGAAATTTCACCCGCGGCTCAATAAACACCAAATAATAGCAATTTTATAGCTAGAATATGTATATTTAATTTTTATAATAAGATATTTGTATTTTGACTTTTTACAGAAAACCCCCTTATTTTACCGTTTTTTCGAAATTTCACCGAAACGATTTTCAAAACGTTACAATCTTCCCCCTTAAAGAAATTCGGTCCCCGAATTTAAATTTAAACTCTCCCCAAATACTAAAACATCTAAACCAAAACCATCAAGTCGTCGGGGCTCCGAAATTGTAAATACATAAAACAATTCGTAGCGCAGCGCATGCGCATGAAAAATGAGCATATAACTCAAATCACAACTCCGTCAAGCATCCCGCAATCATCGGAGTCATGGGGAAGACATCAATGCCAAATCCAAAGCAAAACCAATATGATATAACTCGAAACTATACATGTAAATATCGAATCTATATATGTAAGTATCTGAAGGAAATGCGTGCCAAATCTCTTTAAGTCGCTATGCACGCATACAACACTGCACAGTGGCGGACGTCTATCATAAGGAAATTACTATATACATATATACCTTTGTTTGAAATGTACGTTCCGCCGTTTTGGAAACAATTTAGAAGGGTCTCCTTGTTTTAAACATTTCGTGTCATATCAGACACGCAGGTAAATACTGAGGCTATAGCTCGCTTTTTGGAAATCCCTTCAATAATTATCAATGCATGCAAAATATATTCAGGTACTGTCCTCTGACTAGTCCTGCTCAGTACGAAAACACATAGCAATATCATAAAAACGTACTGCTCTATACGAAATCAATCCCAAAAATATGCACATGAATGCTACGTGCGTCTGGTGCGCACGGAAATCAAAATCCATGAATGTGCCATACATGCGCACAGAAACAACATCTAAGTGCATAGTGTGTGCACGAAACATCTGTCGTAGGCAACGTGTATGCCTGACAGCAAAATCAGGTGCATCTGACATGCACGAAAAATCTCGAATTAGTGCATCTGGTGTGCACCAAATCGCATCTCGTAACAGGCGCCCAATAGGCGCTAAAAATCCAATCCGGTGCATAAAATGCACAAAACAAATGTCGAGCATCACCTTCGAATTCGAAATCCTGTGTATCCAAGTGCACAAAATACATGTCACTGCACTGCCAGCATATATAAACTATACAGAGTGCAGGAACCAAATCGCGTGCGTGCATACGCACAAAATCAACTCAACTGTTTAAAACCGTAAAATCACAAACATGTGAAACTAAAGCACGAAAACGATATCAAGTGCAACTCTGTGCAAAGATCGTAAATCCTCAATCATCAAAATCAAATCATACGAATAAATCACCCCAAAACATCGAAATCAATAATGGCGGAACAGTACCGCTCAAGCGCATCCTCTAAGAATCTCGGCCAACTGTCACGGTCCCTAGTGGGACGTCTCGTCGATGATCATGAACTCTGTCCTGCTGATGTGCGTAACCATGACCACTCCTGGGTCAAGGTCTTCACTGTGAATTACCAATCTTTCGGTCCATCGGCTCATCGGCCCTGTCAGGTGTGCTAACGGGGACGATTCCATCCTGGCACTTCTCTGGTCATCTCTTGGTCAATCATCGCGACCACTCGTAAGACAGCATATTACTGGCGTCGGCCTCTGGCTCTCTGAATGTACGTGACACCTCTGATCCTGGGTGCAAGTATCATTGCAGCAGTGTCCTGGAAGGAATCCTGCTCACGGTCTCTTCCATGTCTCGTCTCTGCCAACTGTCCGGAAGTCATTGTCCTTTCCTATATCTGCATCTTGCTCTGGAACGACTGCATACTCATCGCAACTCCTTCTGGAAGGTAATTCCAAGTACCATGCCTCGGCACGCGCATCGCGTCTCTGATGTCGGCGGAGTGGAACGTTATCTCATCTAGATCTGGTGCGAACCTCTTACTCCACTTTTCTCTAATGTCGTCTGCTTTGGACTCGTCTCGTCGCGGCTGCATGGACTGAGCTCCAACAGCTATCCTCGTATCGGGAGTCTCCCAAGAAATGCATCTCACCACCTAGCATCCGAATTAAGTCGAACCATCCAATCGATTGTCAAAACCTCATAATCCCCCAAGGGCTCAACATCTTGGGTACAGTTTAATAGTATCGAGTACCTACCACAGCATCGGGGGTCCAGCCGTAGAAGGGCAAACCCAAGCATCACTAATGGCGCCGTAGAACTGCCGCAAACCCGAAGGTTCAAAGGCTTTCACTTGGTCATTAAGTCGAGTTAGGGTTTCATTCTTCTAGAGGGACCATAGAATTGCCTGCATGTCTTTCCGACTACTTTAAATTTGGAATAATAGGTTTCCGACATTCGATCGTCTCTGTCGACCCTCACGTCTCTGCGTGAAGTCGTCTCTAGCTGGAATCAATCTATCTGATGACCTCGCATCGGGGTAAGCGAACGAACCACCTGTCCTAGTCATTCATCATCGGGTAACTAGCGACCTTCTATCATCTCTTAGTACAACTTATACTGCAATAGCTCCAACATCTGGGGCGATATCTCGTCGTTCGCAGCAATAACTGGCTTACTCGTCTGCATGCTGAACCGTGCCTCAATCATCAGGAGTAAGCAACACACCAACGGTCATCAAAATCTGGCTGGCCTCCATCATTGGTTCAATTCTCTAGTGTCGATCAGCACCTCCGAGTAACCTCATACAGCGATCCATCCAACGCTCGTGGTGCAAAAACACAATCCAAAAGACACATCTCTACAATCGTGTGTCGCCCGAATCACGCCATGGTCAGTCCTCGTTCATAACGAGCTCATGCTGACCACAACTCTAGCCATAGCTCTCCCTGCCGTAACCGTAGCAGCAAAACCAAACTGGTACCGATGAGGCTAGATCAGGAAGGAATATAATACTGAACAAGGAAATATACATCCTAAGGCTTCATAAGTGGAGTGGCGTGTCGTAAATATGCCGCGGAACATATCAACGGTACGTCACTCTACTTTAGTCACCTATTCCATCAACCAAGGGTCATCCTATGCTCCGAAGGTTAAAACCTAACGCTCTGATACCAACTTTGTCACGTCCCGAAAGTACGGAACATGACCGGCACTTAAACTACGAAATGTCTCGAGGCGTACGTAATCTAAGTAAACCGAAAACCCAGAAATCCAAACCAAGAAAAGAAGTAGAGTGAAGGAAAACCAATTTAAAACAAGTAGTTTTAATAGCATAAACCGAATTATGCGGTTTTTAAGAACATCAAAATTTACTGAAAATTTCGGCAGAGTCTCCTTTGTAAATACTGGCTCCCAAACGGGATACAACATGAATAGTATATGAAATCAATAAAAAGGCATCCCCAAGCGGGAGCTAGCTCTTCGTCAATCGACGGTCACAACCACACAAGCAATATAATATACAACGCCAACGGCGAGGATCAAAACTCAAAAGGAAAACTCAAAACCACCAGAAATATAACGAGCGACTCTAAGGTCGAAAGAATAAACAACGCTGGTCTCTATCTCAATAAATACATGTTTGGTTGATGGAATTTACTAGATACAACGGAATAATATTATACAAGGTAATATGATGGGTACGATACAAGAAAACCCCACCTACTAGCAAGTTACCCGAATGAAACTGAGCCTGCAAAGCCGTAATGAAGCCTGTACGGCAAACCTGCAAGAAACTGGGGCACAACGGGGTGAGTTGCCAACTCGTGAATAGAAAAATATCTACGCACAGAAATCGCATAAATAACGCAACCTAGGTCAATGATCCTAATATGTCCTCAAATATATGAATAACACGTAGCCTATAACAAGGCTAGGGTAAATATCTAACCCGAGTGTAATCTCATGTGCCCGTGTCAGTGCCTCAGGTAGCAATATATCAATGAATGAGGTATGAATGCATGAAAACAGAATACATGTAAATGAAGAACTGTTTTCATAAATTAGTGAGATTTCCTTTGTATTTTTAAACTGAGGTATCATAAATGAAATCAGTATCAACAGTGTCTAGCATCGACACAAAACATAAATCTCAATGTCTCGAAATATCAATGTCTCAATCTCAATATCCAGGGCGCCGTCAGTCCAGACCGGCCCCTACCATCCATCTCAAGACCACGACGGTATTCTTCGGATATCCGACGTGTCGGGTAATATCACCGGTAGGTAGTGCTCCCCAGCCAGGCTCAACGTCAACACCACATTCCTCTTGCCCCGGGGTACCATACCGGGCCCACCATGTACCCGAAACGGTTCCTCCTCTCCTCGAATCGGGTCTCGAAATCCATCAGCAAACTCATGGTGGACGACTCATACATCATAGGAAAACCGCACTTTTTATTTTAAAAGAGAGAAAAGGTTTATTTATGTTTTTGCGGTTTTCCTCCAAATCCAGAAAATCTCATGGAAATCCGAATCCCAAACCTCAATAACACGTAAAATAGTGAATATATGCATGAGAATCCATGACTGCGGCATAACGATGAATAACAGTATGCATGAAGTGACAAGTAATAACTACAATATCTAAGCTGGCATATAAGGTAAGTACACTAATATTATGTCAAACTACTAGCTATCTAGCTAAGTTAAGCAATAATATTTTCTAAGGTATACGTGACATGGCAATTACCGATGAAGATGTGTGTGAGCCGGCAATTAAGTGTATGCGGTACCTACGCATCATCGGTAATGGTGCTGGTGTCGTAACAGCATGATATCACTAATGGAGTATGAAACATAAAATAAGCATGCGATGCCAAGCGGACCACAAAAATGAGCGGGAGCTGAAAACTAGACGCAACTATAACAATCTGCATTAATCTAATATAAGTCCTACAAATGGTGCCTTTTGAAATAACACGAATCATGGGTTTTGAAAATAGGGGCTACGGTGTTTTTATGAAAAGATACGTCTTTTGAAATATCCGTAAGATCCCTTGGGCTGTCTTTAAGAATGCCCACGATTCGTTGGTTTTTGAAATAGGTAAGAAGTCTAATCTAATCTAACAACTACACTAAACTATACGGCTGAACTAACAAACTGAACTACAGGTAAGGGAACCGCCTATCATCTGAGTCGATACATATACATACCTGTATATGTATAGTCGGTGATCCCGCCTCAATAATATCATATCCGATACCATATCTATAATCAGGCATCCCAAGTCAAGAGTGCGGATCAATCATCAATATAGCTCGTACGTAAATCTGTCGTACGGCATCCCAATCTGGGTACGGGTCAATATCACATTCATCATACTATTCACCTGGTATCCTCTTTATCAATTATCATGATCGGGGTACTGATCTACGTCTAGTACCATACTGATACCGCCTACGTATGCATGGACGTGTGTGAAACACTACGTCAAGGACCCGCTACAACGTCATGTCGTATCTCAAATACGAACCCTGCTATATCACCGATCTCACGGCCTCAAATCAAATCTCATCGACTCAGCTCAATCCCAAGTATCATCCTCAAATCCGTATGTGAACACATAGTCCCATACCCATGTGAACCCATAACTATAAAGAATCCCATGAGCACATATCAATAGGGATGTATGCAAGTATGTATGTGTGTATGTGTAGTGCAACACTACCCTAGGGTTCGCAACACTAAGGTAAACCAACACACCAATATCCATCCTAAGCAACGTTATTAATCCCAAATAACATATAATAAATGTTGGTGTGTATACGCATCCGTATACACCACCACGGACTGCGGGGGTGCTATACGCCATCCACCCGACTTCTCCCCGTAGATATAAATCTACTCACCTGGTCCTCGCTCGCCGGTGCCGACGTCTCCACACGCTTGCTTGTCGTCTCGAAGTCCGCATGGGGTACCTACATATCATAACGCACCGTATCGCATTAAAACTAAATTCGAAATCGAAACGGCATACGAAAATCAAATCGGCACGCGTATCACGCATAGGTCCAAACCTATCGCCTACGCATGCAAGAATAGTCAAACCAACCCTCGATGTCGATGTACAAACGTCAAACCATCGAGAAAAATCCAATCACACTCATTTGCACATTCACGAACACAAATTTTAATATAAACTAGGTTAAAACTCACAAAAACCCCAACTTTACTTAAAAAGTCACTTTTCCGAAAATCTAGCAAGCACAATTCACCGTTTTTGTACAAAACAGGATATTTAAATGAATGTAGCGGCCAATATATTTATTAAATATCTTAAATAAGTCATAGAAACAATTTCCGGAATTTAATCTCATTAAATTCCAAAACCCCTAATATTCTAGTTTACAAAATACCCTTTTTTTACAATTTCATAGCAAAAATGCACAAACTACAATTTAGGTTGGATTTTCATGAACTAAAGTGTTAAACTACACTTAATAAAGTTAATAATATGATAAAAACCCTAACCATATTTTTAATCTCACATATAAATGCATTTCATAAAACCCTAGTTTGCACAAAAAAGCTTAATTTGGACATTTTTCAAGTAACAACTTGTAATATGCAACTAGATAAATTTTAACAATTTTTTTCAAGATGTTAGCTCACATCACAAACCATGCACAAGTGATCACAACCCAATTTCAAAATAAAACCCTAACGAAAATTCCTTAATCATACAATTGAACCCACATAAAACCAAATTAACACTTAATTAAGCTAACTACAAGCAATTAACAACAATTTAAGCAAAAGGGTTAGAATTTACCCAAACAAATTGAAGATCCCACAAGCACACATAGCCCTCCAAAATTCTCCCTTGTCACCAAAATCCATGCTATACGGGCTAAGCTAAAATGGGTAGGAGTCGGATCTTGATTTGGATTTTTGCTTGATTTTTAGTGGATTTTTCTTTGGATTTTCTTTGAAGGAACAAAGATAGGAGAAGAGGAAAAGGGGGGCTGTTGGGGGTTGCTGGTTTTGGCCAGATTGTGGAGGGGTTGGGTGAGGGAGGAGAGAGAGTGAGGTGGAGAAAGTTAGTTCAAGTCAAAGTCAACTCAAATTATATCATTTTCTACTCTTTTCTTTTCTTTTCTTTCATTTCATTTCCTTTGAAATCCAAGTGGGGACAAAAGAGGGGGCTGCTGAATTCTTCAAGGGGATAAGTGAATGGAGGTGTGGGGGTGTGGGTACGGGTGTGGGGTGATGAAAAATGATAACTACAATACCCCAAACATCCATTTACGCTAAAAAAAGCCTTTTTTCTTCAATAATTTCTAAACCGTTTTGGCAAATGATTTCGTTCCAAAAACCACATGATAAAATTTTATTTAATGTTTTATGATGCACAAAATTTGTTTCAACTCATTCCAATTTGTAATTTTCCCTAATTAAATGTATTAGTGACGGCTTAAAATAATAATAAAATAATATTTTTTTCAGAAAATTTGAAATTTCACCCGCGGCTCAATAAACACCAAATAATAGCAATTTCATAGCTAGAATATGTATATTTAATTTTTATAATAAGATATTTGTATTTTGACTTTTTACAGAAAACCCCCTTATTTTACCGTTTTTTCGAAATTTCACCGAAACGATTTTCAAAACGTTACATCCTTACCTAACCATCCACTGATATAGGTAAATGTCATAGACATAATTTCAAAAAGGTATATCTCACTCTATGAAAATAGACGTACAGATATATCAATTTGAACTTGGTGCATAACAACGGATATTCAAAACCAAATATTTGCCGTCCGGCAAACAACCCAGGTGACTTCCTCAAATATCACTGATTACAACGAATTCCGATATAATGAGGATGATCACCCAATTCCCAATAAGTTACTCCCACTCATCATCTGTAAAACCATACAGATGTGAGAATCATACCTGGTAAATACATACCCTGGAGTAAGGACTAATTAGGAAATCAGTTTTTCTTTAACAGTACACAGTGAAACTGAAACATTGTAAATGTTTCGTAGGGGTATCCTGGTATTCCTAGTAATGCCTCTTCCATTATCCAGATTCACAACTGTAACTGTGTAATTCTTTGCTACCTCTCCAAATCCCTTTATATGTCTTTAGTCATTACCTTCTGTACACCCCTTTAGGCGAAATGGTTTTCTTCCTTTCCTACCGTTCGGCACCACCCTATGGTTTGGAAGAAGACTATCCAATAAGCATAATGGGTGTACTGTCCTAATCTTAGGAGCACTCGCAATGCGAGAGAAGGTGAAGATAAAAGTCAACCGAATAAACCTTATTCCTATTTCTCCTGAACCAGAATTCATCCCCGAACTGGAACAAGTTCCTTTCGAGTTCGTATATAACCATACGATGGAGTATCCAATAAACTGTGGATCTTCGTAGTGATACGGAGTGTTCTGGATAAATACAAAGGTGATTTTAGGATTGGCGAAGAAATACTTGGTTTGGTCGTGAATAGCAGTCGCAGTTTACTTTTCCCTCTTACTAATCCCTTGATATGTCTTTACTTAATATCTTCTGTACACCATCGTTAGGTTAATTGGTTTTCTTCATTCCCTACCGGTCGGCACCAGCCTAAGGTTTGGAAGAAGACTATCCAATTTGCGTAATAGGTGTACTATCTCCTAAACCAAGGAGTACTCGCTACCTGAGAGAAGGTAAAAAGAAAAGACAACTGAATAGTCCTATTCGTTTTCTCCAGAACCGGAAACCATTCTCGAATAAATTCCTTCGAGTTCGTATATAACCATACGATGGTTTTGTCCAATGGAAGTGGACATTCGTAGTAATACGGGGTGTCCTGGAGAAAAGGGTAAAAGTAGGAGTGGCAACGAGGTTTGCGACTCTGACAATCCAAAAGCCAGTGTTTTAGAAGGTTCGGTTAATTTGGTCACTGAGTCATAGTCTTAGGGTCGGGTCAATGGTCGCTGCCAAAGAGAGAGAGAAAAGAAACACTCAGCGTGCACTCTAACCTAGATCAGAATGGTTACCAATTTATCTAATCTGGAAACCTCCCACTGTACCGTCAAATTCTCCTCCAAACCTAAAAGAAGAATTAGTCGGGATCACCCGAGGAGTAAACCAACTCATCAGTGGGAATCGGGATCCAACTATCATCGCATGATAACGTGACGGAATCCGCTCACGTCATCACACTCCAGAAGGTATGCGCATATCTGGCAAGTTTCAGTTTCTTTAGAAACTCCCGATGTGGATTTTTGCCCCATGCTCCTATGACCTTGACGAAGGCCAAAAAATCATAAGTCACATGTCAAGTTCTGCCCGTCATTGTCCAGGTTAATTTGAACCCACCCGTACAAGCCCTTGATGAAGGCCAACAAGGCTATACGACTGTCCCAAACCAACGCATCTATCTATGCTGCATATGAATACCCAATAGCTACCAATCACTGTGCCTTGACTTTGGCCAACATACACAGCTTGAATACTATTGACCACCCATATGAAACGACGGAGGGCTACGAATGGTTTCTGGCGAAAACCTTTAACGTAATGAACTTGATATCGTTGAAGGAACTAGATGGCTTTTAAAAATATAGTGGCGAAAACCATTGCTAAAGAGATCACTCCCGGTGAAGGGATCTCAGCTCTTTCCCCGTAGAATGAGGTGCAGGATATTCCAACTGAATACCACGATGCAAAGCAAAAGTAATCGGCTATAGTGAAGTTATTGCCCTGACGCAAACTTTTTGTCCAAGGGGTCACTCCCGGTGAAGGGATCTCGGCCCTTGCCTCGTCGACTGAGGAGCAGGATATTCTAACTGAATACCACGATGCAAAACAAAAGAGAACATCCTTGCAATAACAGCTTTTTGAAAAGTGTTCCAACAACATCAGATTATGTTTGTTTTTAACTTGCATTGATCCGAATCAACGCAGTCCCATCAATTGATCACACCACAAAGAACGAAAATATATTGATGTACGTATATGCCATCCGCATTCGCCACTGGGTCCCGTCATTACCCGTTAGGTTAGCTAACTAACGACAGAGCGGGGACTGGACTAGCGCGGATGCAAAACATATACAACATCTACTAATATATATCAATATATAATTTTCGCTCAAGGAGTGATAAAATGCAACATCACAGAAATGTACAGCATCACAGAACAATACAGATATCTGGGATCCCCGGGTTTCACAGAGCCGCTACTGAAACCCGACGTTCCCCTGGTTGTGTGGATAGCCTGTGCAATGAAATCCTAGACCCCGACGAGCGCGGCAAGTTACCCGCCAAAACCTGAAGCGAGGCAGCCCCCTTCAGCAACGTGAATGGACCACCCGGCACTTCACGGAATCCGGTAACTTGGGCACCCCTCGTAGGTCAACCTGTACCCCCTACGAGTGCGGCGAATAGCCCGCCAATTCTAGAGTGAAGCCCCTTCCGTCTCAATGCTATGAGATGCAGGCCCGTTGCCCTCTAGAACCCGGCTATCCGTGCACCCCACCTTGGGGTAATCCTAGTACAGAAAGTAAAATATACATACAACGGGTGCATCGACCGCAACTTGGTCGTGCCCCAAAATAATAATACAAACAGGCAATGACGGCAGTCCACATGTCGGACGCTCGCCCCGCAATATCAAATGTACATAATACAACAAAAACTGTACTAGCATTGCATCCAGGCTATCCCCCACGACCAATCCGCAACATCACAGCATAACACAGAACATCAACGTGAATGTCACGTTCGCAAATCCGTCTAACCGGGCTATAGCAGTTAGACGGGATTTACCGATCAAGTGACATTCACGGTCGCAGATATAATGTAAATACTGTGAACTAATGTGTTTAAAATATTCGATCGATCAAATTTACCCAAGTGGGCCCCAAGCACTACTGTAGCACATAAAGAAATCTGGGCCCAAAAAATAACATTCCAAAAACCCTATTTTCATGTCAGGAGGCCTCTGTAAAATTTTGGGGCCATGAACAGTGAAAAGTGCGACGGAACCGCGGCCCAAGCATGGGTTTGGCCGCGGTTCCGCGGTGGTATAGACTGTTCACGAGACCAAATTTTCCCAGAACTCTTATAACACCTTGCACATCATTCTGAAACAACCTGAAAAATTTTTAGACTCCAAAAAAAATTTCGACAGAAACTGTGCAACTTGAAATCGGGTTTTCGGGATTTTGTTCGATCGGAAATGTAAAACACATTAGACAAATCTAGACTAGGTTAATGGCGAGGCTCTGATACCATTGTAAGTGCACGGCGGCGCCCCGGCCGTCAATCCGACGCCGGAATGCGGAAGCGGTGATTTACTTTAACTTTTCAAACCGGCACCACCGCGCACTATAAACCCGGATCGTGCCATTAATCTAGTCCTAGCTATCTAGAGAGGGGGTAGAGAGATATACCGAGTGATCTGTGTCCTCCGGTCTTCTCGTCGTCATCCCGATCTCCTGCGGAATCTCCGGTCTCCATCATGTCGCCGGAAGGGCACCAAATCGCCTGCATCTTTTACGGGCTCCCACCTCTGATCCGAGGCAACTCGGGCACGAAGCTGGCGAGTCGATGTGCCCAAGATTTGCTGTAGAATATAGTGTAGAACCATGTCTCATTTGGGGTAGTGGATGTTGCCGTTTTAGTGGAGGAAAGGAGATATGAACTTTTAGAGATCAACTTGGGGATTTTTGCAAGCATCAAGAGAGTGAAAAATCCCACACCAAAATGAATCAAAAAACCCCACCCCCTTAGTGGCCGGCCATGCATGGAGAGAATGAGAGGAGTGTGTATCAAAATGAAGGGAGCCACACAATAATGCAAGTGAGAGAGATCAAATGATATCATGAAAGAAAATGATCACAAACACAAACCCACACTCCACCAACCTCATCATCTCATCACAAAGTCAAGCCATCGTGAAAGAAGAAGTCAAATGGTCAAGGGATGGTGCAACCATTCTGATCCAACAAAATGCAAAGAACACCCTCCACAAATGCTTATTTGCACAAATGCAAATAAGCTATCCTCCACCAATCTTCGGCCAATGAAGGATACAAAGAAATATGGTTGAAACAGAAAACAAACTGGCAACTCCAAAAACTGATCCCGTAATAAATTACAGGAAAACCCCGATACTGTGTATACACACCCGCATCTGTATTCCGACCGAAATAAAAATGCAATGAGACAAAATCTACACTGTACTATACTAGGATCCGGCTTAAACCAAAGCCGGCTAGTATAATCTGTCCGATCCTGATCCGTGCAATACCGCACGTATCTGATCGAACCCTGCCATATATCCATACGGCCTCTAGTACTAACCGTCTGATCCTGATCCGTGCAATACCGCACGTATCTAATCGAACCCTGCCATATCTCCATACGGCCTCTAGTACTAACCGTCCGATCATGATCCGTGCAATACCGCACGTATCTGATCGAACCCTGCCATATCTCCATACGGCCTCTATAGCGTTTCGCCCGAAACTTGAGTAACTGTGTGTGGGGGACTCTAAAGACTCGTCAATACTATGACTGTGGATTTAACCACTAGCATGTCAGAGGTATTAGCCATACGTGACGGGCTACCAGCTATTGACCAAAAGGGACGTCGATGAGCGAACTCATCCTGACACCCTACTGAGCCTGTCAGTGACAATATCCGTACAGTCCGGTCCGTTCGTCTATGAGCATCGCATGGCGGGCCTAGGGGGTTGGTAAAAGTCCGTCCCCCAAAAGCGGTACAAGTCGTGTCGGAGTGTAGCCCAGAACACCCTGAGATACTACTGGAATACCTACCAGTAAATCTCCTGCCTTGGCCAAGGACTTCGTGTAATGGCTCTCCTAGACACAGCGCGACCTCACCCCCAATACCGGGAGAGACGAACCCCTGAAGATCCGCTCACTGCCTCCATGTGGCTCGCGACTGTACCCAACTAAAACCTGTTTCCACGTCTCCTTTGAGCGTAGTAGGGTAGTAATCAAAGTACAGTGGGAACTCACACGAGACAAATGACGATCCTCAGGTCGAAGAACTAACCTGTACACATGTCACCAGGGAACTGCTATCTGACGTCAGGTATAAGACCAACTAGCATGTTCCCGGCGAGTCCTGTCCGGTGTACTCATAACCCAATGAGCACATGTATACATCTTAGGTGATCCAACTGACACCAGTAGCTTGTGAGACTGGCCACCGCCCCTCGTCCGGGTCTCGACTGTATACACTAGTCTACTCTGGAGTATCGATGCCCTGTCTCGAAACTCCCACGACTAGGGACCTTTTAAGAATGTGCTTATAGACTACCAGCTCCCACGTATATGATCGCCCTTATACTGCCGGTTGTCAAGCAAGAATCCTAGGGGCTCTATCAACGTGCAATAGTGACCTGTAGGGTCACCTAAAGCAGTACACGATGATAATGATAAACCAGATAGCATATTATCATCTTGAGTAAGACTGTCCTCCTGGGATAGGTCCTCCCTCAATCATTGCAATCACGTGCCTGTGATCCAATAATTGACTCTGAGGGCACTATCTCCAACAATAGCAACACAAAAGAAAAGAGACGGCTCCTTCTTCTTCTTCTTCCTCTAGCTTACAATCTCCATTAATGGTATCATCTCTAACCTCCATCTATACACTCTCATGTGTTGAGAATCAATGGATGCTTGAGACAAAGTGATCACGCACATTCTCTACATCGCCTTGGACACGTCGGCTAGCGAACTTCGTGCCCGAGTTGCTTCGGTCGAAGCGGGAGCCCGTAAAAAGACTCGAAGATATGGTGCCCTTTCCGACGAGGAGATCGAGATCAGAGATGCCGCGAGGAGCTTGGGATGGTGCCAAAGACCGAAGGACACGGATCGTGTAAGTCCACGGTAGCGCCCCGTCCGTCTAACAGACGCCAAATGCGGAACAAAAACTTTTTACAACTGGCGCTATCGCGTACTATAACCCAGATCTGCCATTAAAGCTAAACTAACAAACTACAAAGTGAGTAAAGAGTTATACCGAACGATCCGAGTCCTTCGGTCTTCAACCATCATCCCACGCTTTGTTGCGGCTGCTCCGATCTCCTGAATCTCCAGTCTTCTCGTCAAGGTGGTACCACGTCGACGGATCTTTAAACGGGCTCCCGCCTCTGAACCGAGGCAACTCGATCGTCAAGTTTTCCAAAAGAGACGACCAAGATGTTGTAGAGAATGAGTAGAACATTTTGTCTCGTTACGTCCAAAGCCATGGACGAACGGTTAATGAAGTTGCGTTTTGAATCGGGTGATGGAATGAAATGAGCTTATGAAATTTCTATACACCTTAAACTCTCATCTTTTTTCTCTCAAACAACCATAACCCACACCACATGAAGTGGCCGACCACTTATAGAGGGGAGGGAGGTGAGTGTAGGAGAGGGGGAGGTGAGCACAAGATCAATGAAGAGGATGAGTCACTTAACACCTTGTATGAAAGCATTTAATGAAAACTATGAATCATAACCCCTAGTCATCATATCATTAAATGACCATTTAAAGCACTAATGACTCACTTGCCTAGTCACCATCCTAGTCACCATCTAGAAGCTTCCACACTCATCTCAAGAAAAGATAAATCCGTATTTAACCGAATGTTAAATATGGCTGATAGAAAACTGGAAACTGGCAACTTCCAAAAGCGATCCTGAAATGGATTTCAGGATAACCCCGTATCAGTATAAACATACCCGCATTTGTATTACGACCGAATACAAATGCAACTGAGACAAAGATATTATATCTACACGGCATAATACTCGGATCCGGCTTAAACCAAAGCCAACTAGTATTATCTGCCCGAAAAACGACACGTGCGAAAACGCACGTGCATTTTCCGAACGCTGCCATAAACCCATACGTCATCTACAACGTTTCGCCCGAATTTGGGAAATTGTCTGTTGGGGACTCTAATGACTCATCAACACACTGGCAATGGGTAAAACCACTAGCACGTCAGAGGTACAAGCTATACGTAACGGTTTGCCTATGTATTGATTGGAAGGGAAGCAGACGAGCGAACTCATCTCTAAACCCTACTGAGCCTAACAGTGACAATATACATACAGTCCGGTCCGTTCGTCTATGAGTATCGCATATCTGCCTAGGGGCTGGTAACGTCAGATCCCCAATAGCAGTATAAGTCATGTCAGAAAGTGGCCCAGAACACCCTAAGATACTACTGGAGTAACTACCAGTAAATCTCCTTCCTCGGACGAGGGCTTTATGTAATGGCTCTCCTAGACACAGCACGATCTCACCCCCAATACCGGGAGAGACGACTCCCCTGCCGATCCGCTCACTTGCCTCCAATGTGGCTCGGGACTGTACCCAACTAAAACCTGTTTGCACAACTCCTTTGAGCTTGGTAGGGTAGTAATCTAAGCATAGTGGGAACTCACACGAGACAAATGACGATCTCAGGTCGATGAACTAACCTGTACACATGTCACCAGGGAACTGCTATCTGACGATATGTATAATACCAATTAGCAGGTTCCCGGCGAGTCCTGTCCGGTGTACTCATAACCCAATGAGCACCTGTATACATCTTAGGTAATCCAACTGACACCAGTGGCTTGTGAGACCGGCCACAGCCCCTCGTCAGGGTCTTGACTGTATACACTAGTCTACTCTGGAGTATCGATGCCCTGTCTCGAAACTCCCACAACTAAGGACACTTTAAGGATATGCTTACAGACCCCAGCTCCCACGTATTTGATCGCCATCATACTGCTGGCATTCAAGAAAGAATCCTATGGGCTCTATCAATATGCAATAGCGAACTAAAGCATGTGTACGATGGTAAAGACAAACTAGATAGCATACTATCATCTCGAGCAAGACTGTCATATCGGTATAGGTCCGCCTCAATCATTGTAATCACGTACCTGCGATCCAATAATTGACTTTGAGGTCACTATCTCCAACAATCTCCCACTTGCACTCAAGGCTAATTATTGCGATGTCGCATACTCACAGCCCGTGTGATACCGAACACCCAACTTCTCTACTAATCAGTTTCACAAAGCTAGTTTGTAAAACTCTTGTGTTCGAGAAATAGCCTCAGTGAGTGGATCCGCCCTGATGTTTCATTCTATGTCTCTCTTAATCTCAAATTCACGGAGAAAACCATCTCCCGAATCGAGTAATACCTGTCTTAGAATATGTCTAAATATCTGATGGGACCTAGTTCATAAATGAACTCCAAATCCAAACTTCTTAGATTGTATTGATAACTGAACCTAATCAGTATCCAGCACCATGCCTCCCACAATATCCTCTTAGAACACCTGTCCATAATACTATCCCTCATCAGAGGGAAAATTATAACTCTGACAATTACTCTGTCATCCATGTCACCTTTGAAGCCTGGAATGATAACCGTCTCCCGAAGGAGGCTGCCGTCATCAAATCCATAGAACATGCACTTTTGTTCTAAAACTTCTTCCTTATGTTTCTCCAGGATTGGATTAATATAAACTTATCGCATCAAGTGCAAAAACTACATCTGGTGTGGTACTTGACATCTCATGATTGACTCAATTGCCTAAGCAAGTGATCTGCAAATCGTGCACATCCCTCTCTCCTTTAGTCTCTAAGACACCTTTAGAGAGGGTGACTCCATCACCTGAAGGTACACCACCATGCCAGGAGTCATCTATTCTAAAATACTATTAGAATACTGTCAAATTACCCATATTGGGAAACTACCCAAATCTAGATCTAAAACCATAGATCTAGTAACCAGAATGTCTGATATTATATCCATATCCTGTCTGGAGAAACAACTGTAACGACCACAGTACAACCGATCGTGGTACAGGAATTTTACTTCCTACTCTGTGTATGTCATCCAAAAACCAGGACATCACACCCTACTACCTTCTTAACAGATCCGTCCCCTATTCTGATGAAGTCAAACCCATGACTGTCACATCAAAATTAGATGATCTTATCTCCGCCATATAAGCTCAAGCCTATAAATAGACATAAGCATCTTGCCCACTATGCTTCCGTTGCTCCTACTGACTACGACAACTCTCTGGCAGAATAATATATACGTACACTTCTAAAGCTAGTTTAGAACGACGTTATACTTGTAGGGTTCCTAGGCACTCTTGTGAAGGTTCATAAGGCATCAAATATGCCCGGATAATAATTTAGACATTCCGAACAACCTAAAGCCGGGATCTTTGCTAGATTATTAGGGTTCAGCATGCAAGATAATATCTTTTTATCTAAGTGTGAGGGATTACAACCTTTGTAGTCCGCTCCTTCGCTTCACAAGCTCCGAGTAGAAGTCCCTTTGCCGCGATCTTCGATCTCCCGGACTCAAGAGAGGCTCCACGACTCGAACGATCCATGCTAGCTTGAAGTGTTCCAAATCTCCGATGATCTACGTCGAAGTTTCAATAACTCAAGCTTTCTCACTCTAAAGAGATGAACACCCTAATCTCATGGGCTAGATGAGATGAGGATGAAGGAGTAGTATTTATGCTTTCTTTATAATTCACTTTCTCACAATTTATCATCACAAATGGAATTTCTAGTGAGCTCAAAATCAAGAGAGAAGAAGATGATAATGGAAAAGATAATGATAATTCCTTTTGTGATGAATAGAAAGAAATGTATATGATTGATATATAAACCATGGTCAAGGATGAGTGGCTAAGATTGTGTAGAGAATAAACTAGAGTTAGGCTTTGGTTGGGTTAGATAATGTGTCATCAACAAATATCTTAACCATGACAAAAGAAATTGCTTCTAGAAGGTGCATGAAGCAACTAACCCTAATCAAACCCTAACCTCATTTAATCATCCTTAAACATGTTTAACAATAAATCATATCATGTCACAATAATATATATCACATATATATTATATATTTGCAACAAAAGAAAATAATACAATTAACATATATCGCATATATATCAATGTATCATCCAGTAAGAAAATGAAATAATAAAGCGAGCCAATATTAGATAATGTAATACAATATATCATATATATTATTATACATTAAATCGTTGAATCAACACTTGATCCGACGATCCGGCTATATAGAATATTACCGACTAATATACCATGTACCGATTCATCGAATCAACACTTGATCCGATGACCCGGTTCATATCTAAATATCGCGAGAATATAATACGGTATCTCATATCGCATTATTCTCGGTCCTGCACATATCACATATGCACCTCTACTCCGTTTCGCCTGAGCCAAGAAACCTCTGTGTAGGACTCTAAAGAATCGTCAATACGCCGGTAGCAGGTGATGATCATATCAAACACCCACAAGCTGCAAGCGGTCAGCTAAACATAACAGCCACACAGGTATTGAGCGATCAGAAGATAAACAAGCTAGCCTGTGCGTTCTCCTGTGAATCCAATCAGTAACACTCCCGTACAGTCCGGTCTGTTCGTCTGATATGTCGCATATCAAGTCTAGGGGTGGTAAACGTCAGACCCCAGTAACCGATAAGTCGTGTCGATGTATGGCTCATAATGGGTCGAGAAACTACTGGTAACACTTACCAGTAAATCTCTATATCAGCCCTGGCCAGGGACTTCCAGTTATAGCCAATCGAACACAGCACAACATCAACTCCCTATACCGGGAGAGACGAATCCCCTCCTATCGCTCATTTCCTCCATGTGATTCGGGACTGTACCCAAAAGCCACCGTTTTGCACGCCCTCTTGGACGTGGTAAGGTGGAAATCAAAGCACAGTGGGAATCACACAAGACTCTATGACGATCTCGGGTCTACAGACTACCCTGTACCAGTGTCACCGGAGAACTGCCATCTGACGTTTGGTATATCACCATCTGGAAGTTCTCAGCGAGTCCGTCCAGTGTACCCAGTCTCCACTGAGCACCCGTACACCATCTCTGATGTCAAACACCGATGGATATGGGATCATCCATCGCCCATCAGATGGGTCAAGATGTGTATACGCTAGTCTACACTGGTGTATCGATGCCCTGTCTCGATATACCCTCGACTAGGAACAGTTATAGGATGTACTCATCGACTACCATGGCCCCACTAGTATGATCTCATCATAGTCCCAGTAGTCGAGTACAGATCCTAAGGGCTTTATCAACATGTGAGAGAAAAACAGTAAACCAGTACAAGTCAACATGTTAAGATAAAGTGAAACCAAATAGCATACTATCATGACGAGCAAGAATGTCATCTCTATATATATCCAAGCATCCATTATAATATACATCATATGTACAACAATGGCCTCTAAGGCATATACATAACTAACAATCTCCCACTTGCACTAAGGCCAGCTGCTGTAGTATCTCATACCTAGCATCCCGAATAATCTCTCAAACTGTATCTGAGGAATAGCCTTCGTGAATGGATCCGCAGTGTTGTCCTTCGTATCTACTCTCCTGACCTCGATCTTCCGGCGATCAACTATCTCCCTGATCAGGTGATACCGCCTCAGAATATGTCTGGACTTCTGATGGGATCTGGGTTCCTTGGCCAACGCTACAGCTCCATTGTTATCGCAATACAGAGGTATTGGATGCTCAATGGATGGAACCACTCCAAGTTCACTAATGAACTTCTTTATCCAGACAGCCTCTTTGGCAGCATCGTTGGCAGCGATGTATTCAGCCTCCATCGTCGAGTCTGCAACGGTATCCTGTTTGGAACTCTTCCAACATACCGCCCCTCCATTGAGGGTAAAGACAAAACCCGAGTGCGACTCAGAGTCGTCCTTATCACTTTGGAAGCTGGAATCGGTAAAGGACTCCACCTGGAGTTCTCCGTTACCATACACCAAGAACATCTCCTTAGTCCTTCGTAAGTACTTGAGAATGTTCTTCACAGCTGTCCAGTGACTCTCTCCACGATCTGCTTGATACCGACTCACTGCACTTAGTGAGTATACTACATCGGGTCTGGTACATAGCATCGCATACATGATAGAGCCTACTGCCGAAGCATAGGGTATCCCTTGCATGCGAGCTCTCTCCAAATCAGTCTTGGGAGACATCTTTTTGGAGAGAGTGAGTCCAGAGATCGTGGGTTGGTTCCCACACTTGGATTCTTCCATACTAAACCTCTTTAGTTTGGGGTCAATGTACCTGGATTGGGACAATCCCAGTTTCCTTTTAGATCTATCTCTGTAAATCATGATTCCTAATATGCAGGAGGCATCACCTAGATTTTTCATTGAGAATCTCTGTGATAAGAAGAGCTTGACTGATTGCAGCATAGGAATGTCATTTCCTATCAAGAGTATGTCATCCACGTACAATACGAGGAAGACAACCTTACCCTCTGCTACCTTCTTATAGATACAAGGTTCATCTATATTTTTGATGAAGTCAAACTCTTTGACTACAACATCAAAACAGATGTTCCAACTCCGCGATACTTGCTTTAACCCATAAATGGATTTAAGCAGCTTGCACACCTTTCCGCTGCTGCCACTATCTACGAAGCCCTCTGGCTGAGTCATGTACACGCTCTCTTCTAAATCACCGTTTAGAAAGGCGGTCTTAACATCCATTTCCCAGATTTCGTAGTCATGGTATGCAGCAATGGCAAGTAAGATCCGGATGGACTTAAGCATAGCCACTGGAGAAAAGGTTTCGTCATAATCCACACCTGGTCGTTGACGAAAACCCTTTGCTACAAGTCTAGCTTTGAAAGTCTCAACTTTTCCATCTACACCAAATTTCCTTTTAAAAATCCACTTGCTCCCAATGGGTTTTACCCCTTCAGGAGCATTTTCTAAAATCCATACTTTATTGGTGTACATGGATTCCATCTCAGATCGCATTACATCCAGCCATTTCATAGAGTCACCACTCGTGATGGCCTGCTCGAAACTAGTCGGGTCATCATCATCCATGATGCAATCCTCGCTTCCACCATCAATGAGAAAACCGTAGTATCTCTCAGGTGGACGAGAAACCCTACTAGATCGGTGGAGAGGCTGAGGTTCGTTGGGTACTATTGAATCCTCCGGTTCTACCAAATCTTCAGTTTCAGTTTGAGTTTATGTAGCTGGAATTTCTTCCAGTTCTACCTCTTCGCCACTAATTTCTTTTGCAAGAAATTCCTTTTCTAAAAAGGTGGCATGTCGAGAAACAAACACCTTTTGTTCCTCGCGATGGTAGAAAAGATATCCATGTGAATGTTTGGGATATCCCACAAACTTGCATAGAACTGACCGTGCCTCGAGTTTGTCTGGATTTTGCCTTTTGACATAGGCCAGACAACCCCATATCTTAACTCGTTTAAGACATGGTCTCTTCCCACTCCATATCTCATATAGTGTGGTAGGTACAGATTTAGTTGGAACTTGATTCAATAGGTATGCGGCTGTCTCCAGCGCATACCCCCAAAAGGAAATAGGTAACTCAGCTGTACTCATCATAGAGCGCACCATATCTAATAGGGTGCGATTCCTCCGCTCCGATACACCGTTGTGCTGTGGTGTATAAGGAGGAGTAAGCTGAGAGAGAATCCCATTCTCTTTTAGATAATCCAGGAACTCATTACTTAAGTATTCGCCTCCTCGATCAGATCGAAGAATCTTAATACTTTTGCCCGTTTGATTCTCTACTTCGTGCTTATATTCTCTGAATTTCTCAAAAGCTTCAGACTTGTGTTTCATCAGGAACACATATCCGAATCTTGAGAGATCGTCAGTGAATGTAATGAAGTAGGAAGAACCGTTCCTGGCATGCGTAGACATGGGACCATATACATCACTATGTATTAGTCCTAAGAGTTCAGTAACTCTTTCTCCATGTCCACTAAACGACGCTTTGGTCATTTTTCCTTTGAGACATGAATGGCAAGTATCATAAGATGATAATTCGAACGGATTCAAATAACCATCCTTATGTAACTTAGCCAGTCGTGTCGTATTGATATGACCAAGTCTACAATGCCACAAGTAGGATTCGTTCATATCTGAACTTTTCCTCTTGTGTGTGTTTTGTATATTCAGGACTGTATTCTGATTTAGAATGAATATGCCATTATGTAACGAGCCTGATGCAATCAACTTTTGATCTAGGAATATGTTCATAACATTATCCTTTACTACAAAATTATATCCTTCTTTACTTAATAAAGAAACTGATATAATATTGCACATCATGTTCGGTATATAATAGCACTCATTTAGAATCAGTGTATTACGACTTGGTAATACAAGGTGATATTCGCCAACTGCTTTGGCTACAAGACTTGCACCGTTCCCTACTTGGACGGAATGGTCACCTTTTCCCAGTTCTCTACCTTTACGTAGCCCATGTAACAATTTACATATGTGGGATCCTGATCCGGTATCTAATACCCAGGACGTAGGGTGAACAAAAAAACAGTTCTCAATAACTAACACACCCGAAGAAGATGCATTAACATGCATGTTCTTTTGGGCGGCGTGAGAATCCAGATATTCTCCTGTTTCCTGTTCAGTCTTATAACTTTTATAAGAAAGAACGGGTCCAACGTTCCCTTGCACAGTATAATAATCGGGTTCAGTTAATACATCCATATTATTATCTTGATTATGGCCTGACATGGTCGCTACCTGGAGAGAGAGAGAGAAGAAAACACTTTAGCGTATGCTCTTGCAAGATTAGATTGGTTGTTATCTTATCTAATCAGGGTATCTCCCACTGTTTTCATCAAATCTACCTTCAAACCCTAAAAAGGTAAGATTAGCCGGGATTAATTACACCCTACAATTTCGTCAATCTTTCAGCCAGATCAGTGTCGGTACTTTGAGGGAGGTTTCCGGTGCTTTCGCACGGACCTAATTAAAGTAAACCTCGTTTTCCCAGAGGCGTAACCCCATTAACACTTTTCTAGACACCTATTTGATCGGCTAATTGTCCTGTGTAAAACTCTCCCAGGAGTAACACTTACTCGCAGTGGGTATCGGGATCCAACTATCTCATAGGAGGTATGCAATCTCATTGCAAATTTCAACACTTGAAATTCCCGATAATGCTTTTGCCCCTAACCCCTATGACCTTGACAAAGGCCAACAAACCATAGGAAGCTAGTCAAGTTCAACCCGTCATTTCTTGATTGAAATTAAACCCACCCGCACGACCCTTGACAAAGGCCAACAAGGTCGTACGAATACCCTAATCCAATCACATCATATGTTTAAACAGATAAGTACCAGTTAGCTACCGCACACTACGCCTTGACAAAGGCCAACAAACACAGCACGAATACTAAATAGTCTTTATCTGAAATGACGGAGGGCTGCACAGGTTTTTCAGAAAACCCTGAGCGTAATGAACTTGATATCGTCGTAGAATCGAGTATTTTTGAAAAAGGAGTGTTTTTGAGGCTTTTCTTAGTTTCGCTAAAGGGGTCACTCCCGGTGAAGGGATCGTCGGCCCTTTCCTCATCGAATAAGGTGCAGGATATATCATATATACCGCTGTACAAAGCAAAACTTTAAAAGCAACCAAAAAAACAAACCGAGTTTTGTAGTATCTGCCAGTTTCGCTAAAGAGGTCACTCCCGGTGAAGGGATCTCGGCTCTTTCCTCATCGAATAAGGTGCAGGACATATCATATATATCACTGTGCAAAGCAAAACTGTAGCTACCCTTTTTATAAAGTTTTGATTCTACAACATCTTTAGGTTTCTTTTCTTTTTATTAATCTCATTAATAAAATCCCATCAGCTTATGCTTCCTAAACATCACAGAAGAAACGAAAGCAGTAATATTTATATATCAGCATATATATATATATAGTATAAGCATTCGTCTCAGGCAGTAATATGATCTCATCACAGAACATTACAGCAGAAGAACATATATGAAATATTGGATATACTAGGACGTCCGTGTTTTTAATACGAGCCTGTATAAAACACGGATTCCACAGTCGCGATGAATAGCCAAACCCACATCCCAAGACCCCTACGAGAGCGGCAAGTAACACTGCCAATTCTAGGGTTAGGAGACCCGGTCTCGACTCCTCGAGATGGCCTCCCACTGGACCCTAGAACCCGGTTACTTATGTTCCCCACCTTGGGTCTACCTAATGCGGAAAAGTAATAATATACAAGGGTGGCATCAACCTCAACCTGGAAGTGCCCCAAATAAAAGAATATTACATTACAAATGAATTTTACATGAATGAAAATAAAAACCCTCATCTCACATAAAACCCCCCCGGCTATTCAGAACGCGACGATCCAATATAACATATCACAGCAACACATAATATCACATATCATCAACGTAAGTAAATATGCGCATCCCAATTGTCGTTGACATATAGCAACGAAACCGGCGATATCACATATTACACTTACGGTCACTGGAAGGAAAGTGTAAAACTACAATATTTGGAATGCACAATCACTTTAGACATCGTAAATCCGAAATATCACATACTCCGCATTTCATGCCTAACTTCATGAATTCCACATATTGTATCACATTCCAGATAAATAGATAGTATTAAACTTTTTGAACAGATAATCAAATACCCAAAATTTCCTAAAGTGCTCAACACTTGAGCGGAGTTCAAATAATCCCAAAATATGTCACAATACCGGTGATCCAGCCGTAGAAGGGTCAAGCCAACGCCTCACATGTGGCACGCCGTACTGCCCCAAACCCAAAGGTTCAAAAGGCAGTTCAAGACGGTCACATAATCGAGTTAAGGTTTGTTGTCTTCTAGAGGGTCCACCGCTTAACTTGTACAATTTTTCCGAAAGATTTAAACCCGATAAAAATTCAACACTTGAAAGTTTGCCGTGCCGGGAAAAAGTGAGTTAATGATATCCGTTCAAATAGTTTAACAGTTTCTAAATATCCGGTAAGAATTACGAATTTAAATATTCCGATCGAATCTACTATTGCAAAACAAACCCCAGAATATTCAACTCTTGAGTCACATTAAAAATACCCAGAAGCATCAACAAGCACCTACGGATATTACCATGAAAGACACGTGTCACCAATCCAAAATTCCGCCGCGCAACCGCCGCGAAAAGCATGTTTTCGCCGCGGTTCCGCCGCGGTTTAGAGGGATTGTGGGCCCGTGTTTCATGGTAATTCTTAGAATTCCCTGCTGATTTTTTTACGTATTTTTAATTCAGAAAAATCCCAGATTTTGAAAAATTTCCAGAGATGGGGTAAATTTTGTCGGTTCTGGTTCGATCGGAGTTTTAACTTCGTAAACACGTCGCCTAATGCTCTAGCTAGGCTCTGATACCACTGCAGGGTTCCTAGGCACTCTTGTGAAGGAACATACCCGGATAATAATTTAGACGTGCCGAACAACCCAAAGCCGGGATCTTTACTAGATTATTAGGGTTAAGCATGCAAGATAATATCTTTTTATCTAAGTGTGAGGGATTACAACCTTTGTAGTCCGCTCCTTCACTTCAAAAGCTCCGAGTAGAAGTCCCTTTGCCGCGATCCTCGATCTCCCGGACTCAAGAGAGGCTCCACGACTCGAACGATCCATGCTAGCTTGAAGTGTTCCAAATCTCCGATGATCTACGTCGAAGTTTCAATAACTCAAGCTTTCTCACTCTAAAGAGATGAACACCCTAATCTCATGGGCTAGATGAGATGAGGATGAAGGAGTAGTATTTATGCTTTCTTTTTAATTCACTTTCTCATAATTTATCATCACAAATGGAATTCACTTTCTCATAATTTATCATCACAAATGGAATTTCTAGTGGGCTCAAAATCAAGAGAGAAGAAGATGATAATGGAAAAGATAATGATAATTCCTTTTATGGTGAATAGAAAGAAATGTATATGATTGATATATAAACCATGGTCAAGGATGAGTGGCTAAGATTGTGTAGAGAATAAACTAGAGTTAGGGTTTGGTTGGGTTAGATAATGTGTCATCAACAAATATCTTAACCATGACAAAAGAAATTGCTTCTAGAAGGTGCATGAAGCAACTAACCCTAATCAAACCCAAACCTCATTTAATCATCCTTAAACATGTTTAACAATAAATCATATCATGTCACAATAATATATATCACATATATATTATATATTTGCAACAAAAGAAAATAATACAATTAACATATATCGCATATATATCAATGTATCATCCAGTGAGAAAATGAAATAATAAAGCGAGCCAATATTAGATAATGTAATACAATATATCATATATATTATTATACATTAAATCATCGAATCAACACTTAATCCGACGATCCGGCTATATCGAATATTACCGACTAATATACCATGTACCGATTCATCGAATCAACACTTGATCCGATGACTCGGTTCATATCTAAATATCGCGAGAATATAATACGGTATCTCATATCGCATTATTCTCGGTCCTGCACATATCACATATGCGCCTCTACTCCGTTTCGCCTAAGCCAAGAAACCTCTGTGTAGGACTCTAAAGAATCGTCAATACGCCGGTAGCAGGTGATGATCATATCAAACACCCACAAACTGCAAGCGGTCAGCTAAACGTAACAGCCACCCAGGTATTGAGCGATCAGAAGATCAACAAGCTAGCCTGTGCGTTCTCCTGTGAATCCAATCAGCAACACTCCCGTACAGTCCGGTCTGTTCGTCTGATATGTCGCATATCAAGTCTAGGGGTGGTAAACGTCAGACCCCAGTAACCGATAAGTCTTGTCGATGTATGGCTCATAACGGGTCGAGAAACTACTGGTAACACTTACCAGTAAATCTCTATATCAGCCCTGGCCAGGGACTTCCAGTTATAGCCAATCGAACACAGCACAACATCAACTCCCTATACAGGGAGAGACGAATACCCTCCTATCGCTCATTGCCTCCATGTGATTCGGGATTGTACCCAAAAGCCATCGTTTTGCAGGCCCTCTTGGACGTGGTAATGTGGAAATCAAAGCACAGTGGGAATCACACAAGACTCTATGACGATCTCGGGTCTACAGACTACCCTGTACCAGTGTCACCGGAGAACTGCCATCTGACGTGTGGTATATCACCATCTGGGAGTTCTCGGCGAGTCCGTCCAGTGTACCCAGTCTCCACTGAGCACCCGTACACCATCTCTGATGTCAAACACCGATGGATATGGGATCATCCATCGCCCATCAGATGGGTCAAGATGCGTATACGCTAGTCTACACTGGTGTATCGATGCCCTGTATCGATATACCCTCGACTAGGAACAGTTATAGGATGTACTCATCGACTACCATGGCCCCACTAGTATGATCTCATCATAGTCCCAGTAGTCGAGTACAGATCCTAAGGGCTTTATCAACATGTGAGAGAAAAACAGTAAACCAATACAAGTCAACATGTTAAGATAAAGTGAAACCAAATAGCATACTATCATGACGAGCAAGAAAGTCATCTCTATATATATCCAAGCATCCATTATAATATGCATCATATGTACAACAATGGCCTCTAGGGCATATACATAACTAACAATACTTATCCTCTTGCCGGGTCTCATAGTCTGGAACAACAGTAGTGTCAAGTCTGGGTAAACAAGAACCTCCCTGTCACCGTCCTTGAAGCTACCGGAGTACCTCTTCGGTGTCTGAGGTTACCCACCATATCTGCGGAGTGGCTATTGGAATGTCAAAACCTGATTGAATATATAGGTCCTATTAAATTTTCCGTAATCGTTTGGGGTTCTGGAATCACTTCCAGTTCTACCATACTCCCATTACCGTTTTCTGAAAAAATCCATTTTACTAAAACTGTGGCGAGTCAAGAACAATATCACTATTGATTTTCCAGATGGTAGAAATATCAACCCTCGTCAAAGCCAGGGTCAACCCACAAACAGCCATTACAGAAACGTGCCTTGAGTTATCCAGTGTCTGGTTTTAAGCATAAGCTGGACAACTCCCCTTACCTTAACATCGCTAAGATATGAAGCATTCTATATCCAATATAGAAACAGAGACACTAATTTAATTAGAACCAGGTTCAAATTATGCAGCTGTCTCCAGTGCATATCAACTTAATGAAGAGAGGCTAATCAACATTACTCAACTTAGGAATCCATCCAATTATGAGTAACCTGAAAGAGAAACAAGTTTCTCAAAACCATTACTATTAACTGAATACCAATCACAAGAATCTACATCTTCGATCTCTTTGAAGAATCCCGATACTTGCGATGCCTGGTTCTCTAATTTATTCTTATACCCAAAACTTCTCAAAACTTAGACAGTGTATTTCTACGAAACACTTGTCTACAAACTAGAGAAGTCATAAGTAAACAGAACATAGTATGAGGACCTCCCCTTTTGTCCTGACGGACACTGGACAACATACAATACTCTGTATAAGTCCGCTGAGTTGAATAACTCAAAACCTGTGCAACGTAGGTTGAAAACTGTACCCAGGCGATTTCCTCAAATATCACCAATTACAACGAATTCCGATATAATGAGGATGATCACCTAATTCCTAATAACTTACTCCCACTCATCATCTGTAAAACTGTACAGATATGAGAATGAAACCTAATAAATTCATACCCTGGAGTAAGTATGTAATCGGGAAATCAGTT
Source organism: Agapanthus africanus (assembly GCA_030015575.1). Taxonomy (NCBI): domain Eukaryota; kingdom Viridiplantae; phylum Streptophyta; class Magnoliopsida; order Asparagales; family Amaryllidaceae; genus Agapanthus; species Agapanthus africanus. The sequence continues at coordinate 738,777,652 of CM057338.1, forward strand.
TTCCTTTAATAATGCACTGAAACATGAAAATGTTTCGTAGGGGTATCCTGGTATTCCTAGTAATGCCTCTTCCATAATCCAAATCATGACTTTAACCGTATATCTCTTTGACATCTTCCAAATCCCTTTATTTGTCTTTAGTCGTTACCTTTTGTATACCATCGTTAGCCTAAATAGTTTTCTTCTTTCCCAACCGTTCAGCACCAGCCTATGGTTTGGAAGAAGACTATCCAGTAAGCATAATAGGTGTACCCTCCTAAACATTGGAGTACTCGCAACTTGAGAGAAGGTGATGATAAAAGACAACTGAATAATACCTTATTCTATTAAAGGTAAAATAGGAGTGGCGATGAAATACGCGGTTTGGTCATGAATGATAACAGTCGCAATTTTCTTTGCTCTCTTTCTAATCCCTTTAATTTGTCTTTACATATTACCTTCTGCACACCCTACTTAGGCTAATTGGTTTTCTTCATTCCCTACCTTTTGGCACCTGCCTATGGTTTGGAATAAGACTATCCAATAAGCATAATAGGTGTACTCTCCTAAACCAAGGAGTCCTCGCAACCTGAGAGAATGTGATAATAAAAGACAACTGAATAAACCAATTCTATTTCTCCTGAACCTGGATCCATCCTCGAAGAAGTCCCTTCGAGTTCGTATATAACCATACGATGGATCTATCCAATGGAAGTGGATATCCATAGTAATACGGGGTGTTCTGAGAAATGAAAAGGGTAAAATAAGGAGCGGCAATGACTTATGCAACTCGAACAATCCAAAAGCCAGTATTTTAAGAAGGTTCGGTCAACTTGGTCACTGAGTCATAGTCTATGGTCGGTCAAAGGTCGCTGCTAAAGAGAGAGAGAGAAAAGAAACACTCTGCGTGCACTCTAACCTAGATCAGAATGGTTATCACTTTATCTAATCAGGAAACCTCCCACTGTAATCTCAAATTCACCTCCAAACCTTAAAGAAGAATTAGTCGGATCACCCGAAGAGTAAACCAACTGATCAGTGAGAATCAGGATCCAACTATCATCGTATGATAACTTGATGGAAGCCACTCAAGTTATCACACTCCAGAAGGTATGCGCAAGCCTGGCAAGTTTCCTGTATGTTTGAAACTCTCGATAAGAATTTTTGCCTCATGCTCTTATGACCTTCACGAAGGCCAACAAATCATAAGTCACATGTCGAGTTCTACCCGTCATTGTCCAGGTCAATTTGAACCCACCCGTACAAGCCCTTGACGAAGGCCAACAAGGCTATACGACTGTGCCAAACTAACACATCTATCTATGCAACAAATGAATACCCAGCAACTACCAAACACTATTCCTTGACGAAGGCCAACAAACATAGCTTAAATACTACTGACCATCCATAAGAAATGACGGAGGGCTATGGCTGTTTTTTGGCGAAAAACCTTTAACGTAATGAACTTGATCTCATTGAAGGAACCTGATAGCTTTTTATAAAAATATAGCGGCGAAAACGTTTTGCTAAAGAGGTCACTCCCGGTGAAGGGATCTCGGCTCTCTCCTCGTGGAATGAGGTGCAGGATATTCTAACTGAATACCGCGATGCAAAGCAACTTGTAATCGACTATATTGTAGTTATTACCCTGACGTAAACTTCTGCCCAAGGGGTCACTCCCGGTGAAGGGATCTCGGCCCTTTGCCTCGTGGAATGAGGTGCAGGATATTCTAAACTGAATATCACTATGCAAAACAAAAGGAAATATCTTTGTAATAACACCTTTTAAAATTTGTTCCAACAACATCAAATATAGGTTTGTTTTATCTTACATTGATAAGAATCAATGCAGTCCCATCAATCAACCACACCAGAAAAGAACGAAAATATAATATACGTATATGCCATCTGCATTCGCCACTGGGTCCCGTCATCACCCGTTAAGTTACTTAACCAACGACAGAGCGGGGGCTGGACTAGCGCGGGTGTAAAACATATACAACATCTAATAGTATATATACCAATATACAGTAATCGCTCCAGGCGTGATAATATGCAACATTACAGAAAAGTAATAAGCATCACAGAACAATACAGATAATCTGGGATCCCCGGGTTTCACAGAGCCGCTGCTGAAACCTGACGTTCCCCTGGTCGTGTGGATAGCCTGTGCAATGAAACTTAGACCCCTACGGGTGCGGCAAGTTACCCGCCAAAACCTGAAGCGAGGTAGTCCCCACAGCATAGTGAATGGAACACCCGACACTTCACGGAATCTGGTAAATTGAGCACCCCTCCTTGGGTCAACCTGTACCCCCTACGAGTGCGGCGAATAGTCTGCCAATTCTAGAGTGAGGTCCCTCTGCCTCTCAAAGACATGAGATACGGACCCGTTGCCCTCCAGAACCCGGCTATCCGTGCACTCCTTCATGGGATAATCCTAGTACAGAAATAAAAATATGTACAATGGGTACATCGACCTCAACCCGGTCGTGCCCCAAAAGTATATTATACAACAGGCAGTGACGGCAGTCCTCATGTTGGACGCTCGTCCCGCAATATCAAATGTACAAATAAATCCAAACTGCACTATCATTGCACCCTGCTATCCACCACGACATATCCGCAACATCACAGCACAACACAGAACATCAACGTGAATCTCACGTTCGCAAACCCGTCTAAAAGAACTATAGCAATCAGACGCGGTTTACCGATCAAATGACATTCCCGGTCGGAGATATAATGTAAATACTTCATAATAACAAATTTAAAATTTCGATCGACAAAACTTCCCGAAGTGGGCCCCACGTACATCTGCTGTACAGTAACAAAATCTGGGCCCAAAATAAATATACCAAAAACCACAATTTCCACATCAAAGCCTACTGAAGAATTTTGACGCACTGTTCCCACAGTACTGCCGCGGATTCGCGGCGGTCACGTGGGATCACGTGTTCAAAATTTACCAGTTTGCTTATCAAACCCTGCTTGATTTTCTGTGATATGTAAAATTATTTTTGGACCCTTTTAAAAATCGACAGAAACTTAAGCAATTGAAAATTGTGATTTCGGAAATTCTGTTTGATCGATCTTTTAAATGCATTAGCACAAGTTAGTATAGCTTAATAGTTAGGCTCTGATACCACTGTAACTCCACGGTAGCACCCCGGCCGTTTAACAGACGCCAAATGCGGAACAAAAACTTTTTACAACTGGCGCTATCGCGTACTATAACCCGGATCTGCCATTAAAGCTAAACTAACAAACTACAAAGTGGGTAGAAGAGTTATACCGAACGATCCGAGTCCTTCGGTCTTCAACCATCATCCCACGCTTTGTTGCGGCTGCTCCAATCTCCTGAATCTCCAGTCTTCTCGTCCAGGTGGCACCACGTCGACGGATCTTTAAACGGGCTCCCGCCTCTGAACCGAGGCAACTCGATCGTCAAGTTTGCCAAAAGAGACGACCAAGATGTTGTAGAGAATGAGTAGAACACTTTGTCTCGTTACGTCTAAAGCCATGGACGAACGGTTAATGAAGTTGCCTTTTGAATCGGGTGATAGAATGAAATGAGCTATGAAATTTCCATACACCTTAAACTCTCATCTTTTTTCTCTCAAGCAACCATAACCCACACCACATGAAGTGGCCGGCCACTTATAGAGGGGAGGGAGGTGGGTGTAGGAGAGGGGGAGGTGAGCACAAGATCAATGAAGAGGATGAGTCACTTAACACCTTGTATGAAAGCATTTAATGAAAACTATGAATCATAACCCTTAGTCATCATATCATTAAATGACCATTTAAAGCACTAATGACTCACTAGCCTAGTCACCATCCTAGTCACCATCTAGAAGCTTCCACACTCATCTCAAGAAAAGATAAATCCGTATTTAACCGAATGTTAAATACGGCTGATAGAAAACTAGAAACTGGCAACTTCCAAAAGCGATCCTGAAACGGATTTCAGGATAACCCCGTATCAGTATAAACATACTCGCATTTGTATTACGACCGAATGCAAATGCAACTGAGACAAAGATATTATATCTACACAGCATAATACTCGGATCTGGCTTAAACTAAAGCCGACCAGTATTATCTGCCCGAAAAACGACACGTGCGAAAACGCACGTGCATTTTCCGAACCCTGCCATAAACCCATAAGGCATCTACAACGTTTCGCCCGAATTTGGGAAACTGTCTGTGGGGGACTCTAATGACTCATCAACACACTGGCACTGGGTATAACCACTAGCACGACAGAGGTACAAGCTGTACGTAACGGTTTGCCTATGTATTGATTGGAAGGGAAGCAGACGAGCGAACTCATCTCTAAACCCTACTGAGCCTAACAGTGACAATATACATACAGTCCGGTCCGTTCGTCTATGAGTATCGCATATCTGCCTAGGGGCTGGTAACGTCAGATCCCCAATAGCAGTATAAGTCGTGTCAGAGAGTGGCCCAGAACACTCTGAGATACTACTGGAGTAACTACCAGTAAATCTCCTGCCTCGGCCGAGGGCTTTGTGTAATGGCTCTCCTAGACATAGCACGATCTCACCCCCAATACCGGGAGAGACGAATCCCCTGCCGATCCGCTCACTTGCCTCCAATGTGGCTCGGGACTGTACCCAACTAAAACCAGTTTGCACAACTCCTTTGAGCATGGTAGGGTAGTAATCTAAGCACAGTAGGAACTCACAAGAGACAAATGACGATCTCAGGTCGATGAACTAACCTGTACACATGTCACCAGGGAACTGCTATCTGACGATATGTATAATACCAATTACCAGGTTCCCGGCGAGTCCTGTCCGGTGTACTCATAACCTAATGAGCACCTGTATACATCTTCGGTGATCCAACTGACACCAGTGGCTTGTGAGACCGGCCACCGTCCCTCGTCGGGGTCTCAACTGTATACACTAGTCTACTATGGAGTATCGATGCCCTGTCTCGAAACTCCCAAGACTAGGGACACTTTAAGGATGTGCTTACAGACCCCAGCTCCCACGTATATGATCGCCATCATACTGCTGGAAGTCAAGCAAGAATCCTATGGGCTCTATCAACATGCAATAGCGAACTAAAGCATGTGTACGATGATAAAGACAAACCAGATTGCATACTATCATCTCGAGCAAGACTGTCATATCGGTATAGGTCCTGCCTCAATCATTGCAATCACGTACCTGCGATCCAATAATTGACTTTGAGGGCACTATCTCCAACAGATCGATCGGTATAGCTTTTCCAACCCTTTCTCTAGTTGCTAGTTATAGGTTAATGGTTCGATCCGGGATTAAAATCTGCGATAGCACCGGTTTCTAGTTTAGAAAAAGTTTTCATTTCCGCGTTTTGGCCTCGGACAGACGGCCGGGGCGCTACCGTAGACTTACAGGAATTTCCAAACATCACTAATCTAAATCAATTTAACTCTTAACTACTATAGGGTGCTAAGAAACTCAAAAACTAAACTAGAAGTGTAGGAATTACCTCATTTGGCAACTTAAGAATTTTTTTGAGTTGCTCAAAGTCTTCAAAATCCAACTTTGAAACGTCCAATGGGTTTGTAGAGAGGTTGTGATCAATTTTAGTGAAGGGAGTATAGGATTTTGGTGAAGAAATTGAGATGATACATGGAGGTGGAGGTGGAGGGAGTATGAGGTTGAAGGAGTTGAAGAAAATCAATGATGGAAGAAATGAGGGCAGCCCACTCTCTCTCTCTTATCCTCTCTCTTTTATGCTCACCCTCTCTCTTAATCTCACCCTCTCACAAGAGTGCGTGCTCTCTCTCCAATAAGTGTCTCATTTTCTTTTCTCACATAATACCAATAAAACAAACACAAACAAAACAACATGTAACAAAAATGCAACATGTCATGGTGCACTAACCATGATTAATTAAAAAGGCGAATTTGGCTTAATCGCGATTAGTAGTGCACTAATCAATTTTTATTTAAACTGCATTTAATTAATTATAAAAATTCCAACTCTAATAAATATCTTTTTAATAAATAAATCATTTTAATCTCCCATTATTTTCCAAATATTGGTATATAATTATACCATTTTACGAAAATCCCCATTTCGCAAACCGATTAGTTTTCGCGAAATATATTATTTTAATATAATATTCCAAAAATAATATTTTATATTTTCTGAAATGTTACACATTGATTCCCTATATCTAGAAAATCTGATTTTATTATGTATTACGGATATGGGTAGAATTACTTCTGCTTTATACACTTATAGAACACTTGCACAAATACTAATGATTGCCATACTGCACGAGCACAGACGCGTAAGCTACACTACTGATTATTAGTATTGCCATGACATAGTAGAATTGTTACGTTTGTTGCATGTATGACTTTATTTACGTACTTTACCTTTATTACCTGTTGAGTATTGCGAATACCAGTACCATGGGTATTCCTGTTCAATTCTTATGAGTTTTCAGGATGATTTACTTTCGATGATATATATCAGTGGTATGGGACGCTGTTATATATGTATATATATAATATATCATCAGAATGATCTATACAAGTATCCTTATTCTTGATATTTCTGTATACGGTGAGTTGATGTCCACCATGAGCTTGATGTTTTCTGATTGTTTTTATTCCGAACCGAGTGGGGGAGATATACGGTTACGGACTTGCTGCTTATCCGGGCTGAGTGGGGGGAGAAAACAAACGGATACATGGTGGACCTGTTAGGAATATGTATGCCCTAGAGGCCATTATTGTACATGTGATGTATATTATAGTGGATGCTTGGACATATATATAGAGGACTTTTTTGCTCGACATGATAGTATGCTATCTGGTTGCTCTTTATCTTAACATGTTGACTGGTATTCTTTACTGTCTTGCTCTCACATGTTGATAAAGCCCTTAGGATATGTACTTGACTGCCAGGATTATGATGAGATCATAATAGTGGGGCCTGGGTGGTCCATAAGTACATCCTTTAATCAGTTCCTAGTCGTGGGAATATCGAGACCACGGCATCGATATTCCAATGTAGACTAGTGTGTACGTTTCTTGTACCTTAGAGGACGATGGTTGATCCCACAACCATTGGTGTGTGACATCAAAGATTGTACACAGGTGCTCATTGGAGAATGGGTACACCGAACAGGATTCGCTGAGGACTCTTGTTGGTAGTATACCTATCGTCAGATAGAAGTTCTCTGGTGACACTAGTACAGGTTAGTCTGTAGATCCGAGATCGTCATAGAGTCATGTGTGGCTCCTACTGTTCTTTGATTTCCTCCCTACACGGCTCAAAGGAGTCGTGCAAACAGGTGGATTTTGGGTACAGTCTCTAGTCATATGGAGGCAATGAGCAATAGGAGGGGTTTCGTCTCTCCCGGTATTGGGGTTAATGTTGCGCTATTCTCGATTGGCTATAACCGGAAGTCCCTTGCAAGGGCCGCTGCTGAGATTTACTGGTAAGAGTTATCAGTAGTATCTCAAACCGTTATAGACCAGACATCGGCATGACTTATCATGTTTCTGGGGTCTGACGTTTACCACCCCTAGACATGATATGCGACATATCAGACGAAGAGACCGGACTGTACGGTAGCATTACCGATAGGCTTCATGGAGAGTATGGATGAGCTTGCTTGTTGATCTTCATATCGCTCAATATCCGGGTAGCCGTTACGTCCAGCTAGTATCGCTGACGGCTTGTAGGTGATTGATGTGATCATCACCTACTGCTGGCGTATTGACGAGTCTTTAGAGTCCCACACAGAAGTTTCCTGGTTCGAGCGAAACGAAGCAGGGCACATATGTTGATATGTGCGTGGGCCTGATTAAATATGAGTATGTGATACTGTATTATAATCTGGCAGTTATCTGATGCCGGTCAGGTTATATGTGATATAACCGGATTATCGAATCAAGTGTTGGTTTGATAATATGATATTCAGATTAATCATATTCGTCGGTTATATGTGATATAACCGGATTATTAGATCAAGTGTTGATTTAATAATGTGATATATATTATATGTGATAAAATTATATCTTAACTAATATCATTAGCTCACTAATTGATTTATTTATATATATATATATTAATGTCTATTTGATATATATAAATATATATATATATATATTATATGAAGCATGGCATGTTTTTCTATTTTTAGAAAATAGAAAAATGAGGTGTAAATTGGGGAGATATTTGTGGAATGGGCAAGGCATGGATTTTATTATTTGTCTATTAGTCTTGACTCACTATTCAAGCATGGCTGCAATTTAGAATTGAAATTTTATTCCATGCTTGAATAAGTGAAGAAAGAGAGAGCCATTTTGAGTTTACTCTCATCATTTTTCATTCTTCATGCCTTAGCCATTACTTGAGCTCTAGCTCTCTCTTGCTCTCTGCAATTTTCTTCACCTCACTTCCAAGTTCAAACCCTCACATGTGATATGAATCATTGAACTTGAGAAAACCCTAGTGAGCAAATTAAACCCCTACTTCACCATTACACATTAGACTAGCAATTTGATGTGGAGTGTTGCCTTCACTAATGAGATTAGTTAATGGTTAGCTTGAGCTTGTGGACTTCGGGTGGATCGTCTTTGGCGCGAAGATCAGAAAGGAGGTTCTTTCATCTTGAAGAGGAGCCTAGTTGTCACGACCCAAGTTTGGATGTGACCGGCACTTAGATTGCATAATATCCAAAGATATTTACGCAATCCGAGGAAGCCAAAAACCAAGATCAAAACCCTTTTTACGGAAATTTTACGAAAATTTAGTTTTTAAGTAAAAATCACAGTTTTAAGTAATTTAGATCTTAACAGTTGCTCCCTATTGAATTTATAATAAAACAATTATAAAGTGTTAAGTTTGGCTGCATCCCTAGTTGGGATCAACAATGTCAACAGCGGAAATAAATATACAACTTTATATGACAACAATAAGAATTTCAGACATTTGTAAATGAAATACCATTTAATATATAACCAAACTATCGCATCTGTCAAATAATATACATACAACCACCTATCGTTCTAAGTCATAATACAGGGTCTTATGGAGATTTTCTAGATAAAATGTACAATACCAAAAGGGAAGGTTACTACATAGGTAACCCACCTAGCAAAAGATGCGATAAAAGCTGGTAAGTGGATCTGCACTGTGGCTAACCATCCACTCTACTCCTGCAAGGAACTGTGGCACAACGGGGGTGAGTTGCCAACTCAGTGAATAAAACTAACGTATAACGGCTAATAATGTAAATATGACGAACCCTAACTAACTGCAATAAGAGTAATTATGATGTATGATAGTATGTGAAAAACACGAATTTGTAATACTAATCACATAAAACAACAACTGAAATCATCATCATTTATTTCCAAATAAAGTTCATCTTTCCGTGTCCATCATCGACAAAAATCTTCCGTTTCCCTCAGGTATCATTCCTCGAACGATCCTGTAATCAATAACACCAGTCGGTATCATCTAGATATCCGCCGTGTTTAAATACTATCTCCGGTATCGAGTAACCTCGCTAGGCTCCCCCGCCTCAAATGCGGCTATCCTGCCCCTCGGTCTCGACCGGGTCCACCATGTATCCAACTGTATATCTCCCCCACCCAGTCTGGATAATGTATAAATCCACGATCGTATAGCTCCCCCACTCGGTCCGGAATAAAACCAAATCATAAAACATCTCATGGTGGACATGTCACATCAATCATGAAATCACTGGATTTATGTAATAGTATAGGAAAACTCAAAACCATAATCCTCAATAATACAATTACCTCTCATATCAACTTGTAACACTTGAATACGAAAACATGATGTCATTGATGCAATTTACTACTGTTAAGGGTGTTTAAGGTATGATAGGAAACATATTTAACAAAATAAGTACTATGTGTAAAAGTGACATGTTAATATCGACGAGGTGTAGTGTAACATGTAAATAAGTGCATGTGCAGCATAACTCGTCGATAATTGTGCAGTGTTCTAACAACTATTAACATAGTGATGCATAGGTATGTATATGAATGCGTATTATTAACTTAGCACACAAAAGTAAAACTTTTATTTAAATAAAAATACGGGCGTATCAGGCCATCTTTACACAATCCCCCGGTAGATGTTTAGTCTACTCACCAGAATACGTCGTAACTACTCAGGAATCGGCAATCCTATTCCTTTCCTCGTGGCCTCCGAAGTTCCTGCACTCAAATCTAACATTGAATTTAACTTACATAAGAAACGGCTACGTTCCGATATGACAAAAATCAAGAAAACACAAGTTGTTCGTGCTAATTACACTACGTACGACCATTGCAAACAATCTAACACTTAATCTCACTGAAATTTAACCCAACGCTGCATCGCGACAGAAAACAGAACGCGTTACGTTTTACCCGTGTCGTATTTTAGAATTTTTGATCTCTTTTCCGAAATTAGCCTTCATATTTTATATACAGTTAAACTAATTTGATTAAACAATACCAAAATGACCAAAATTCTACATAGAAACCTACCCAATAACCCAAAACACCAAAACAACCCAAAAATCCGTCGACGCCGGATTTCCCCAATATGTCGCCGGCCAAAAACCGAGCCCCTGGTTCGTGCTCCTATTGTTTGCTCTAGGTTCAACATACAACATTAAGGCCCTGTTTAGTTAAGTTAATTTTTCTCTAAACTAAAGCAGATTCAAACAGAGCCTAGTTTTGACTAAAATTGGGGTCAAAATTTGCACCCTGGTTGACCGAGTCAAAGTCAAGGTCAACCCCAAGCCAGGTGGGCCCAAGCCCAGGTCAAGCGGGCACATGCCCAAGCCGAGCTCGCGGCCAAGCCTCCCCATGCCAACAACAAAATAATGTAATAAATAATTTTTATGTAATTTTTTATGCATGAATGTAAACAAAATGGGCATAAAGCCAAATTTTTGTAAGCCCATGGCTTATGTGCAAAAAGAAATGGCACATGAGCCATGGGATAGGCAAGATGCCATTTTGAAAAGCCCAAGGGGCTATATGTAAATATGTAAGCCTATATAAGGCAACATGATGAAAATATCTAATATACAATTTTTCATTCCCCCAAAAACTAGGGTTCTTTGTGCCTCCTCCTCCTTCTCCAAGGTTCTAAACCTTCTCATTTCTTTTGAATTAAATCAAGAGTTCTACTCTTTCTTTTCCAAAACTAAGTAGTTTTCCACCACAAAACCCACAAAGGGGAACTCAGATCTGCCATCAGATCTCATAAAGAAGAGATTTTTAAAATCTCACATCTCTTGATCTTCAAGATCCTGCCAACAGAGGAGGAAGAAGGAGACCCAATCACCAGAATCCCCACTTGGGGAAGAACTAGGGCTCAAGGGGAGAAGCCCTTCATCAGCTTCAAAACATCCTAGGAGTTTAACTTCTCATACACACACACACACACACACAAAATAATAAGTTCTCCTTTCTTGGAGTACGACTCCCATTGCAGGGACCAAGTCCCTTTTGCTGCTCGAGTGCCTACGTGCTGACACGCTCAAAGCGCTAGCGCTCTTGCACTCAGAGTGCTAGCGCCCGAGCGCCCACGTGCTGACACGTGGTGCGCTAGCGCTCAAAGCGCTAGCGCTCTTGCACTCAGAGCGCTAGCGCTAGCGCCCGAGCACCCACGTACTGACACGTGGTGCGCTAGTGCTCAAAGCGCTAGCGCCCGAGCGCCCACGTGCAGACACATGGTGCGCTAGCACTCCAAGCTCTAGCGCTTTTGCGCTCAGAGCGCTAGCGTCCAGAGCTTAGCGCCCGAGCGCCCACGTGGTGCGCTAGCGCAATTACGCGCAGAGCGCTCAAAGCGCTATCGCTCTTTCGCGCAGAGCGCTAGCGCCCGGAGCTCTAGCGCCCGAGCGCCCACGTGCCGACATGTGGTGCGCTAGCGCTCTTGCGCTCAAAGCGCTGGCGCTGGCCCTGCGCATCCTTTAGATGCCTTTCCCTTTTATATATATATATACATGTATATATATATACATATGTATTCATATATACACATACACATACTCCACGACACTATCCTCCGTTAGAAAAAATTTCTAACGGGGTGCTGCCCCGCATCCCGTAGGGGGGCTGCTAGCCCCTTTGACCCCCAACCTGCTATCCGGGTAGCGGGACCCCCGTATAAACTCTGCGGGCCCCCCGATATATCTAAAACCCCTTCAAAACACGACACTGTATATTGAGTTCGCATGACCAGTTTAACCCGTTAATCAGAGGTTCCCTCGCTCCAAAGGCGAGGGGTAATTAACGACAGCTTAGTCTGCGGCTGCCGGAGATTCGGATCCCCACAATCATTAAACCCCGGCCTACCCTAGGCAGGGGGAATCTGTAATGCGCCTGACAAGCGTGCGCGTATTCCCATCTCAATGGGGTGAAGAAAAACATCCTACAGATTCTGGCACGCCCGGTGGGATTTGTCTCTCCTCCCATATTTCGGGTTAAACGTTCATGCGAACTCAATCAATATACCATATCGACTGCCTGTACTGAAATCATGCTTCTTTTTGCAGGTTAACAAATTTCAAATTGCAATCTCTGGTCGCAGCAAAAATGTCTCCAAGGACAAGCTCAGCTCTCGACACAGCTTCCATCTCCTACCCGATGAAGATGGACGCTGGGACGGTCCTTCCGGTCAGTCTCAGGCGACAATGGGAAGAGCCGCCGCTACTATTCGGCTCTATCCTATTCGTGTCAGCTAACGCCATCCCAGCTCCTCAAGCCCCGGTGGTAGACAAACCGACCTCAAAAGGCAAGAGGCCAAATGTGGCGGTGTCGAAGGCGCCCCAACTCAAACGCAAGTCGGTGTTTGAACAGCTCTCCTTGGCCCCAGCTAGGGGCAAGGCCATCAACACCAACAAAGCAACATGGCGTCTCGGGCAAGCTCCGACGATGCCCCTGACAATGGCTCAATTGAGTATATTCTCTAAGCTCCCCATCACTCAGCCTATGGCGGCTTTCCGAAGGGCAGAAGCCTGCCAAGCGCTCAAGGCAGAGAAACTGAGGAAGAAGTGGCTCAGATACAGAGCCAACAAAAGGGCTAGGGCTCTGACCATGTTAAAATTTATGAATTTCCAAAGCCCGGAGCGCTCCGTGAAATCAGCCGCCAAAGATAAAGAGATAGCTGGGTATGTGGTCCACACTGTCTGCATGGTCGGACATGAAGAAATGAATCCTCCTCTTCTTCGCAGCCATGGTGATGATATGATTGACGCTACCCGGCATCGGCTCGATCTAAGTGATGAAGAGCCCGCTCAGGCCGATAAGCCAGAGGAGCCCGTGGTTCCTGCGGAATTGAGCTCAGGCAATAAAGATGACCCGGTTGTCATAGCTGGAACTACAGAACAAGCGTTATTCAGATGGCTTCAGAGGCAGCTTCAGGATAGGGATGAGAAGTTAGCCAAGGTACAGTCCAAGGTCGACGAATTGGTAAACGTCGCGGTAGACCTCGCGACCCAAGTCGCCCGATTGCAATTACAGCAGAATCAAATTTTGGTTCATGAGCCACGGATTGATACCCGGAGGCAGCCAACTGATACCCCCTTGAACCTAAGAGCAGAGCGCCTTCGCGAAAAACGGCCGCAATCAGCCTCCAGTCCCTCCGATACATACACCGAAGGGGAATCGCCTCTGAAAGAGAAGCTGGATAAGGTCTATTCCTTCAAAAGGGACAAAGTCCACAAGATATTCAAGGACGCTCTAAGAAACGGTCTGCAACTGCTAGTTCCAAAGAGGCCACATGAAATGAACATGACCGGCAATCCCATATACTGCCCATATCATAGAATGGTGAGTCATACTATCGAAGACTGCTATATTTTCAAAGATTGGGTGGCGAACCAATACAAACTTGGGAAAGCCCCACAATTGTCAGACGTACCGACAAGCCACAGAGCTACGGTCATCAACACAGCCCCGCCAAGATCAAAGTTCAAGGAGCTGGGATAAGCAAACCACTGACCACCATGTCATTAAACTGGCAATAATCGACCACCACGTCATAAAACTGGGAACAGCTGACCACCATGTCGTTAAACTGGGAACAGTCGACCTCTAAGTCGTTAAACTGCGAATGTAAAAAAAATGTGTAAATAAAAAAAGTGTAAATAAAAAAAAAGTGTAAATAAAAGAAAAATAAAGAAAAGCCGAAATGATGGGGCAACTCGCAATAAAAATCAGCGAGTAAAATAAAGATGAAAATAAAGCCGAAATGATGAGGCAACCATGAATAAAAGATGAAATGATAGGGCAATCGCGATCTTCGCGATAAGAAAAGCTGAAATGATAGAGCAATCGCGGTAAAACAAAGACAAAAAAAAACAACGGCGAATGATGAGTCGCTCCTGGTACCATATTCCAGTGCAACGATGCAGACGCCAACCAAAATCCAATTTCTCAAAATTCTCCCGGCCCTACGGGTGGTCCCCCTAATTGACTACCGTATACAATCCACGGGCTCAAATAATTCTCATCACACTCATGCCCCACCGTAATCACCAGTTACGCGGCTGGTCTCTGCCCTTGGAATTATGGTCCATTGGGAAGACCCACTCATGTGTCTTCACGATGCATGAGGAGAACAAACCTTCGTGGGATCCTAACGACTCACAAAGGAAAAACACACTTGGGGGTCCTCACGACTCCTAAGGAGAAAATGCACCTACGGGATCCTTACGACTCGTAGGGAGAAAATGGTTTTATGGGATCCTTACGGCCCATAAAATTGAAAAGCCTTAGGTGATAGGGATCTAAACATGTCTCCTAAGCCATCGCTCCCCAATCCCCAAGTGGCGAATGATGAGTCACTCCTGGCACTATATTCCAATGCAGCGATGCAGACGCCAACCAAATTCAAAATCCCATACCCCAACGGCGAATGATGAGTTGCTCCTAGTACCATATTCCAGTGTAGCGATGCAGAAGCCAACAAAGTCCCAAAATTTTTCCGGCCCTACGGTTTGGATCATACATCCTGCAAAACCGTATACAATCCACGGGCGTAAAACAATCCTGATCTCTCCTAAGTCCTACCGGTGAGGCCACATTCAAAGTCTCACCAAAAATTAAAAAAAATAATAAAATAAAAAAATAAAAAGAATGGTATGTCCACAAGCAAAATGGGCACGGATGAAAACCCGAAAGGGCTCCTTGAGTAAAAACAGCAGGACTGCCGACGAGTTTGTGAAAACCCGAAAGGGCGCAAACTCGTAAAAAAAAGAGAGAGAGAGATGAAATGCACTCGCAAAGTCCTCTCGACTTCGCGAGGAGAAAATTCCCGCGTGAGATCCTTACGACTCACAAAGGAGCAACACACTTGGGGGACCTCACGACTCCTAAGGAGAAAACACATCTACGGGATCCTTACTACCCGTAGGGAGAAAATGCTTTGTGAGACCCTTACGGCTCACAAAATTGAAAAGTCTTGGTTGATAGGGTCTAAACCTGTCTCATAAGCCATCGCTTCCTGATAAGCAAGCGCAAATGATGATTCGCTCCTGGTACCATATTCCAGTGTCGCGATACTGATGCCAAGCAAAAACCAATTCCCAAATCCTCTCATGACAGATGATGATTCGCTCCTGGTACCATATTCCAGTGTAGCGATGCTGATGTCAACCCAAATCAAATCAAACCAACAACCTCTGCGGCAGAATCATGCTCCGTCCCAGAATTTAGCTCGTGTCGAAATCCTGCTTCGCCTTGGGATATCTACCTTCCCTGCCGGAATTATGCTCCGCCTCGGAATCAAGTCAACCAACAAGCTCTGCGCCGGAATCATACTTCGTCTCTGAGTGTACCCCGCGTCGAAATCATGCTTCGCCTCGGTGTAACTGCCTCCCCTGTCGGAATTATGCTTCGGCTCGGAATCAACCAACGACCTCCCTGCCGGAATTATGCTCCGCCTCGGAATCAAGTCAACCAGCAAGCTCTGCGTCGGAATCATGCTTCATCTCAGAATGTGCACCCCGTGTCGAAATCATGCTTCGCCTCGGTGTACTTGCCTTCCCTGTCGAAATTATGCTTCGTCTCAGAATCAAGTCAGCCGACAAGCTCTGTGCCTGAATCATGCTCCGTCTTAGAGTGTACCCAATGTCGAAATCATGCTTCGCCTCGGAGTATTTTCCTTCCCTGTCGGAATTATGCTTCGCCTGGGAATCAACCTCTGCATCGAAATTATGCTCCGGTCAGAATGTCTGTCGCTCGTCGAAATGATGCTCCGAACTTTGTAATCATGCTCCGTGCTTTGGAATGATGCTCCGATCCCTGGAATCATGCTCCGCCCTTCAGAATGATGCTCCGAACCCTGAACCATGCTCCGCCCTTCGGAATGATGCTCAGAACCCTGGAATAATGCTCCGCTCTTCGGAATGATGCTCCGATCCTCAAAATGATGCTCCGAACCCTGGAATGACGCTCTGCTCTTCGGAATGATGCTCCGATCCTCGGAATAATGCTCTGGACCCTGGAATCATGCTCCGCCTTTCGGAATGATGCTCCGAACCCTAGAATGATGCTCCGCTCTTCGGAATTATGCTCCGATCCCCGAAATAATGCTCTGGACCCTGGAATCATGCTCCGCCCTTTGGAATGATGCTCTGAACCCTGGAATGATGCTCCGCTCTTCGGAATGATGCTCCGATCCCCGAAATGATGCTCCGATCCTTGGAATGATGCTCTGATCCCTAGAATAATGCTCAGATCCCCGGAATGATGCTCCGATCCCCGGAATAATGCTCCGATCTCCAGAATGATGCTCCGATCCTCGGAATAATGCTCCGATCCCTGGAATCATGCTCCGCTCTCCGGAATGATGCTCCGATCCTCGGAATTATGCTCCGACCTGTGGGAATCATGCTTCGCTTATCAGAATGATACTCCGACCATGGAATTATGCTCCGCAAATAGGAATGATGCTCCGATCCGCGGGAATCATGCTCCCCGAGGGATGCTACGCCCATGGAATGATGTTCCACCACGAAGTCCAGCTTGAAGATCCATCAATTTCATGCACACAACTCAAATGTGCGGTGTGCATTCATTGATGGGAGGCACTTTGTTGGGGTCAAAATTTGCACCCTGGTTGACCGAGTCAAAATCAAGGTCAACCCCAAGCCAGGTGGGCCCAAGCCTAGGTCAAGCGGGCCTACTCTCAAGCCGAGCCCGTGGCCAAGCCTTCCCATGCCAACAACAAAATCATGTAATAAATAATTTTTATGTAATTTTTTATGCATGAATGTAAACAAAATGGGCATAAAGCCAAATTTTTGTAAGCCCATGGCTTATGTGCAAAAAGAAATGACACATGAGCCATGGGATAGGCAAGATGCCATTTTGAAAAGCCCAAGGGGCTATATGTAAATATGTAAGCCTATATAAGGCAACATGATGAAAATATCTAATATACAACTTTTCATTCCCCCAAAAACTAGGGTTCTTTGTGCCTCCTGCTCCTTCTCGAAGGTTCTAAACCTTCTCATTTCTTTTGAATTAAATCAAGAGTTCTACTCTTTCTTTTCCAAAACTAAGTGGTTTTCCACCACAAAACCCACAAAGGGGAACTCAGATCTGCCATCAGATCTCATAAAGAAGAGATTTTTAAAATCTCACATCTCTTGATCTTCAAGATCCTGCCAACAGAGGAGGAAGAAGGAGACCCATCACCAGAAACCCTACTTTGGGGAAGAACTAGGGCTCAAGGGGAGAAGCCCTTCATCAGCTTCAAAACATCCTAGGAGTTTAACTCCTCATACACACACACACACACACACACACACATAAAATAATAAGTGCCCCTTTCTGGGAGTACAACTCCCATTGCAGGGACCAAGTCCCTTTTACTGCTCGAGCGACCACGTGGTACGCTAGCGCTCAAAGCGCTAGCGCTCTTGCGCTCATAGCGCTCGTGCCCGACCGCCAGTGCCCGAGCGCCCACGTGCTGACACGTGGTGCGCTAGCGCTCAGAGCGCTAGCGCCCGAGCGCCAACATGCTGACATGTGGTGCGCTAGCGCTCAAAGCGCTAGCGCTCTTGCGCTCAGAGCGCTAGCGCCCGACCGCCCACGTGCTGACACATGGTGCGCTAGCGCTCTTGCGCTCAGAGCGCTAGCGCCCAAGCGCCCACGTGCTGACACGCTAGCGCTCTTGCGCTCAGAGCGCTAGTGCCCGAGCGCCCACGTGCTGATATGTGGTGCGCTAGCGCTCAAAGCGCTGGTGCTAGCCCCGCGCATCCTTTGGATGCCTTTCCCTTTTTTATATATATATACATGTATACATATATATACATATGTATACATATATACACATACTCCACGACACTGTCCTCCGTTATAAAAGATTTCTAACGGGGCGCTGCCCCGCACCCCGCACGGGGGCTGCTAGCCCCCTTGACCCCCAGCCCGCTATCCGGGTAGCGGGACCCCCGTAAAAAATCTGCGGGGCCCCCGATATATCCAAAACCCCTTCAAAACACGACACTGCACATTGAGTTCGCATGACCAGTTTAACCCGTTAATCGGAGGTTCTCTCGCTCCAAAGGCGAGGGGTAATTAACGACAGCTTAGTCCACGGCTGCCAGAGATTCGGATCCCCACAATCATTAAACCCTGGCCTACACTAGGCAGGGGGAATCTGTAAAGCGCCTGACAAGCGCGCGCGTATTCCCATCTCTATGGGGTGACGAAAAACACCCTACAGTCATTGATGCAATTTACTACTGTTAAGGGTGTTTAAGGTATGATAGGTATCATATTTAACAAGAAGTATTATGCGTAAAAGTGACATGTTAATATCGACGAGGTGTAGTGTAACATGTAAATGTGTGCATGTGCAGCATAACTAGTCGATAATTGTGTAGTGTTCAAACAACTATTAATATAGTGATGCATAGGTATGTATATGAATGCGTATTATTAACTTAGCACACAAAAGTAAAACTTTTATTTAAATAAAACTACGGGTGTATCAGGCCATCTTTACACAATCCCCCGGTAGATGTTTAGTCTACTCACCAGAACACGTCGTAACTACTCAGGAATCGCCAATCCTATTCCTTTCCTCGCCGCCTCCGAAGTTCCCGCACTCAAATCTAACATTGAATTTAACTTACATAAGAAACGACTACATTCCGATACGGTAAAAATCAAGAAAACACAAGTTGTTCATGCTAATTACACTACGTACGACCATTGTAAACAATCTAACACTTAATCTCACTGAAATTTAACCCAACGCTGCATCGCGACAGAAATCAGAACGCGTTACGTTTTACCCTTGTCGTATTTTCGAATTTTTGATCTCTTTTCCGATATTAGGCTTCATATTTTATATACAGATAAACTAACTTGATTAAACAATACCAAAATGACCAAAATTCTACACAGAAACCTATCCAATAACCCAAACACCAAAACAACCCAAAAATCCGTCGACGCCGGATTTCCCCTATATGTCGCCGGCCAAAAACCGAGCCCCCTGGTTCGTGCTCCTATTGTTTGCTCTAGGTTCAACATACAACATTAAGGCCATGTTTAGTTAAGTTAATTTTTCTCTAAACTAAAGCAGATTCAAACAGAGCCTAGTTTTGACTAAAATACGATATTATAGACAATTTTCATTTCAATTTGAACTAGTTACAGAATCTAAATTCCTACTGTGATTAAGGATTTTACCTTCAAGTAATTTGCTGAAAGAACACTCTCCAAGATGCACAAGCTCCTAGTCCTAGCTTAATGGTGAGGAAATTCCTAAACTTAGCTCTTTACTTCTCCTTTCTCTTGTTCTTCTTTGTTGCTTTGGTTTCCTTTTTCTTTCTTTTTAATTTTTCAGGTTTTAATTTTAGCTACTTAGCTGAACATGGGTTATATGTGACAAAAAGGAAGGATAAGGTGAAGGAGGAGGTGTCAAAGGCCTAAGGGTGCCAACCTCATGCAAGGAGGAGGTAGGGTGTGTGTGTTGTGCATGAAAGGAGGTGGTGTCAACACAATATCACTACAAATTGTGTTATTTATGTGATAATATCTGAACTAAAACATTATCTACCATTTTTGCACTTACACCCTCCACATTTCTTAGTTTGCACAACTTTCCTAACTTTTTACACAAAGACCCCACACTAACTATGTTATTATATAACACTATTTTAATAAAAATGAAGCTAAATTTATCACTAAAACCCTTATAATTTATAAATGTTACATTCTAAAAATTTCAATTTAATTAGTTTCACATAATACTTATGAAAATGTCTTATTTGGTTTTAAAACTTTTTAATTAACATTTTATTATTTAATAAATTAATTTTATTTATTTCTAAATTTTCAAAATATTGCAATATTCCCCCTTAAGAAAATTTGGTCCCCGAATTTAAAACTTAACTAGACATTCCTTCAAAAGATGTGGAAATTTCTTTCGCATCGCATCTTCGGTCTCCCAAGTAATCCCCTTGCAATTCGTTCCTTACCAAAGAACCTTTACAGATGGAAGTACCCTTGATCTCAGTTTCTTTGCCTGCCTGTCTGGAATAGCGACTGGCTGCACTGTGTAGGATAATCCGGCTCAAGCTGTAAGATCTGATGCTGGATCGCGGGAGAAGGATCGTGAAGATACTTGCGAAGCATAGACACGTGAAACACCGAATTCACATCGGGAAAACTCGGTAGAAGTGCTAATCGATAAGCTAAAGCACCCACTCTCTCCAAAATCTCGTAAGGTCCAACATATCTCGGGCTGAGCTTCCCCTTTTTCCCGAAACGCATCACACCTTTCATCGGAGATACACGAAGGAACACATGATCTCCCACTTCAAACTCGAGTCTACGACGTCGTCGATCTGCATATAATTTTCTGTCTGCACTGGGCCGCTCTTATTCTGTCCCGTATCAACTGAATCTTTTCCGTAGTCTCCTGTACTATATGTGGTCCCAAAATGCAACTCTCGCTCAGTTCCGTCCAGCAAACGGGTGATCGACAATTCCTTCCATATAAAGCTTCAAAGGGTGCCATCTGGATCGTCTCCTCAAAACTGTTGTTGTATGAAAACTCTATCAAAGGTAGGTGACGATCCCAACTACCACCAAAATCAAGGCTGCAAGCTCGCAGCATATTTTCTAAAGTTTGAATGGTCCGCTCTGACTGACCATCTGTCTGTGGGTGGAACGCTGTACTAAAACTCAATCGTGTACCAAGAGCTTCTTGAAGTTTTTGCCATAACCTGCTGGTAACTGAGTACCCCTATCAAATACTATGCACGTTGGAACTCCATGTAAACGTACAATCTCATCGATATAAATCTGAGCATACTGTGTAAACCCATACGTCGTCTTCACCGGAAGAAAGTGAGCTTCCTTTGTTATTCTATTTATAATCACCCAGATAGAATCATACCCTCTGCTGGTCCCTGGTAGACCCACAACAAAATCCATAGAAATCTACTCCCATTTCCACTCCGGAATGGGCAAGGGCTGCAACTCTCCTGCCGGCCTCTGGGGCTGGGCCTTGACTTGCTGACAAGTCAAGCATCTCGAAACAAACTCCGCAACATCCCTCTTCATTCCTTCCCACTAATAAACATCCCTCAAGTCATGATACATTTTGGTGGAATCAGGATGAATATTGTATGCTGATCGATGGACCTCCTCTAGAATCTCACGTCTCAATCCATTAGAATCTGGCACACAAAGACGAGTTCTAAAACGTAATACTCCACGGTCATCAATCACGAACTCCGACTCTCTGCCCTGCCTAACCTAATCCATAATCTCTGTCATACGAGCATCTGCAGGCTGTGTCTCTCGAATACGATCCAATAACTGAGGTTGGGTGCGAACATGTGCTAACTGTCCTTCTGTCGAGGTGAACTCAACTGTATATGACTATCACATAAAATCTTCCAGTCTGTAGAAGACTGTCTCTACAAGATGCGCAAATGAGATAAGCTACCTCCAGGTCTCCGACTCAAAGCATCTGCTACAACATTAGCTTTGCCTGGATGATATAAGATCTCACAATCGTAATCTTTCACCAGTTCCATCCATCTACGCTGCCTTAGGTTCAGATCCCTTTGCTAAAAAATATACTTCAAGCTCTTATGATCTGTGAAGATTTGGCATGACTCTCCATACAAGTAATGCCTCCCAATCTTCAGTGCGAATACCACAGCAGCCATCTCCAGGTCATGAGTGAGGTAGTTCTGCTCGTGCATCTTCAACTGTCGAGAAGCATAAGCTACAACCCTACCATGCTGCATCAACACACAGCCTAAACCCACTCGAGAGGCATCACAATACATCACGAAACTACATGACCTAGAAGGTAACGATAATACAGGTGCAGTCGTCAAGCGAGTCTTTAACTGCTGGAAACTTTGCTCACATGCCTCAGTCCAAAGAAATGGAACTTCCTTCCTAGTCAATCCAGTCAACGGTGCAGCGATCCGAGAAAAATTCTGCACAAAACGTCTGTAATAACCGGTCAGACCCAAGAAACTGCGATTCTCTGTAACTGACATAGGTCTTAGCCAGTGCTGCACTGCTTTGATCTTCTTTGGGTCCACACGTATACCATCTCTCGTAACCACGTGACCCAAGAAATCCACACTATCTAGCCAGAAAGCACACTTGGAGAATTTAGCGAACTGCTGATGCTCCTTCAAGGTCTACAACGTGATACACAAATGCTGCTCGTGCTCCTCCCGACTTCGGGAATAAACAAGGATATCATCTATGAATACAATGATAAACTGATCAAGGAAAGACCTGAAAATGCGGTTCATCATATCCATAAATGCTGCTGGGGCATTGGTGAGTCCGAACGACATCACCAGAATATCATAGTGCCCATATCGTGTGCGAAAAGCAGTCTTCGGAATGTCTTCCTTCCGAACCCTCAACTGGTGCTACCCTGACCGCAAATCAATCTTCGAGCAGTAGCCAGCTCCCTGTAACTGATCGAACAAGTCATCGATACGAGGTAGAGGATACCTATTTCGCACAGTGACACGATTCAGCTGCCGGTAGTCGATACACAATCTCATACTACCGTCCTTCTTCTTTACAAATAATTCAGGAGCTCCCCACGGTGATACACTTGAACGAATAAGTCCTCTATCCAACAATTCTTGCAACTGACTTTTGAGTTCCTTCAACTCCGTCGGGCTATCCGATAAGGTGGTCTAGAAATAGGCCTGCACCCGGAATCAAGTCGATACAAAACTCAATATCGCACTCTGGCGGTAATCCTGGTAATTCAGTAGGAAACACATCCGGAAATTCTCGTGCGATCGAAACCTGGTCCAACGGAACTTCAACGGCTACTACGTCTCCATTAAAAACCTATGACAACCCTTCCTCACAGTCGTACAGCCCAAAGAGCAGAAATCATGTTGGTCGGAGTTATATTACAGTCTCCCTGCCCAACAAAGATCAGTTCAACAGTAAAACAGAATCTGACCGCTTTTCTCCGACAATCTACTACGCATGACAAGCGGCCAACCAATCCATACTAAGAAGTATATCAAACTAACTTATCTAGGAGAATCAAATCCACTAATAAATCCCTATCACTAATACGTACTGAATGTGACCTGAATATATGTCGAGCTATAAAAGAATCTCCTACAGGAGTAATCACAACTAGTGGTAATTCTAAGAACGAAAACTCTCTTCCCAGAGGAAGTGCAAAGCACAAATACGTATGAATGCGTAGAAACAGAATCAATTAGAATATGCCCGTTTAAGGAACATACTAAAAGAATACCTGTTATGACTACATTGGATTGTAACGTTTTAAAAATAAATAAATAAATAATTCAATAAATAAATTTCTTTAGGTGAATTTTCTGATAATCGGTAAAATAAACCGTACTTTTCGTAAAACTCAACTACAATTATTTTTCAATATAAACATAAATATGTCTATTTTAACTATGTAATTACTAGTAAATGGTGTTTATTTAGTGACTTATAAATTATTAGTTTACTAAATTATTTTCCGTAATTAATTAAATTCAAATATTTACATAAGTTTTTAATTATACATTAAATTGGTGCAAATTACAAATTGCAATGGGTTAATTTGACAAATGTGAACCATGACATATTAGAATTAATATTGTAGCATGCTCTTCTCTTCTTGACTTGCCTTCAAAATTCTAGAGGAATCTAGGGTGAAATTAAATAAGAAAATGGTATAAAATCAAATAATTAAAGAAAAGACTAAAAAGAAGTATTAATTGAAGACTCTTCTAAACATCTTCACACTCTTCACTTTCTCTCTCTTTTCCTCCATCATTTCCTGGCCGAAACATTGCCTCCCCCATTTATCCAAATTCTCACTTCATTTCCATCACAAA
The DNA here is from genome assembly GCA_030015575.1 of Agapanthus africanus. Taxonomy (NCBI): domain Eukaryota; kingdom Viridiplantae; phylum Streptophyta; class Magnoliopsida; order Asparagales; family Amaryllidaceae; genus Agapanthus; species Agapanthus africanus. The sequence continues at coordinate 738,802,031 of CM057338.1, forward strand.
AATCTTCAAAAATTCATGAAAAATCCAAAATAAAACCTTAAATTCCAAATCCAATCCCTACCCATTATTCGTTGGCCTATCTAGCATGGATCTTGGAGAAAGTTAGCACTTTGGAGGCTATGATTTTCATGTTGGATCTCATGTTTAGTGAGGTATAATTCTAACCTTAGTGTTAATTATAAGTTAATTACGTAAATTGAATGGATTTCGGTGTTTAATTATGGTTTTAGTTGCTAAATTAAAAATTAAAGAAAGGGTTTCTAAATCAAGTTAGGGTTTTTATAAAGTGTTCATGATTACATGGTGTAGTTAAATATGTTAATACATAGAAAACTTAATCTAGTTGCTAATTTGTAAATTGTTGTATTTAAATTGTTCTAATTAGGATTTTTGGCTAACTAGGTTTTTTTAAAATATATATATAGGTGAGATAAAATTCTAGTGAGGGTTCCTATCATTAGATTATGGTTTTAATGAGTATTTTAACATGTTAATGGAATGCAAACCTAATCTAGTTACTAGTTTGCTAATTTTTACTTTAAAATTTTGTTAATTATGCTAATTTTACTAACTTGGTTTTTGGAAATTGATAAAATAATTGAGATTAAAATCTAATTAGGGTTTTGATGACATTATTAACATTTTAAATTGTAGTTTAATACTTTAGTTAATGCAAAACCAAGCTTAGTTGTTGAATTGTGAATTATGCTTTAAAAAGTGTAAATTTGATAAATTTGCAAACTAGAATTTTTGGTTTTATACAAATTAGTGTGATAAAAATATAGTAATGATTTGTATGACTTAGTTATGATATTTAGTGAATATTATAACCATTAGTTTCGTTAAAACATCAAGTTTTGAATTAAAACGAAAATTAAGTGCTTTCTAGGTTTTCGGAAATAAATCGATTTGATTTATTTTGAGTTTTTGATGAGTTGCAATCTATTTTATATTATAATTAGTGAGGTTTGGAACTACGATTTGTACGTTTGTGTTTTATCTCGATCAATCGGCGTTTGTATGCCGATATCGAGCGTTATTTGGTTATTTTGCATGAGCGGGTCATAGGTTTTAACCTATGTGTGTTTCGTGTGCCGTTTTGGTTCTTATCCGCGATTTCGGTTTACGATATTATATATGTTTGCGTATAGGTACCCCTCAAGTGGACTTCGGAAGATGAAGAAGAGGATGGTGGCATCGATTTCGGCAGACAAGGACCAGGTGAGTAGATGTATATCTACGGGGGAAGTCGGGTGGATGGCGTATAGCACCCCCGCAACGTAGAATAAGAATATTACGTACTGTTATTAGGAAGTTGGACGTTACCTTAGATTCTTGATGAGTAGGGTCCTATTGAAGACTTTAGGTTGGACTAGACTGAGTTAGAAAGTCTTAACCAGAGGATGACTGCCTTGGAGGGAATTCGTAGGTTTCATGTAGACATACGCACACACCTAAACTTGACTTGGTGTATATGTGTGTGTGTGTGTATACGAATGTGTGTAGGTATACACACACACACACACAACATATACATGTGATATGAGGAGGGTATATAATACTTGGGGATGGGTCAATATGACTAGGCTTGTTGCCGTGATTTATTGGATATATGATCGAGTTATGACATGAGGTTTGTTATGATAGTAGAGGATCGTTGGGCAATGAGATTATATAAAATATATTTATATAAACGATAATATGTGTTGGTAACAATGGAATGAACGAGACTCTAGAATAGAACCCAGATTGTAAAATGCGACTTAATCACGATATGACATATGACATGATATTTTAGTGGATCATTTGACAATGTATATTTACACAGACGATGATATATGTTTGATGATATTGGGAAGTATGCGATTATAGTATAGTACCCTTGATCATGATATTGTTTGATGATGATCCTATACGATTGATGATGTATATATGTGATAGTTGACCCGTACCATGATTTTGGGATGTCGTACGATGGATTTTACCGTACGAGGCATAGATGTGATGATTGATCCGCACTCTTGATTCGAGGAAGTCGTACTATGTACGTGAGGCTACTGAGGTTGGATCGCCGACTACTAGAGATATCGACTCAGACTTTAGGAGGATTCTTCATACCTTTCGACTAGTTTCTTTAGTTAGTCCATTAGCTGGTTAGGTAGATATTAGTTTAAGCTCGAGTCATACTTATTTTCAAAACTAACGAATCGTGCGCATTTTTTGAAGATAGCCTGAGGGATACTACGAATTTTTCAAAGGACATATCTTTTCTTCAAAACCCCGTAGCCCTAATTTTCAAAAAACCACGATTCGTGATTTTTCAAAAGAACAAATTGTATGACTCGTAATTAGTAGGTATTTTCTAGTTATGTGTTTACTACACATTCACGGTTATATTCATGTTGTATTCATCGCATTGCATGATCACACATATGTTTCTTTAGCAAATATGAAACTCTGCTTGTTAGGACACCAGCACCATTACCGATGATGCGCATGTCCCACGTACACTTATTTATCGGCTCACACACATCATCATCGGTAATTGCCATGTCACGTACACTTTAGAACATATTATCTTTTTATTGATATAATTAGCTAAATGCTAGTCTAACATAATATTGTGTGATTACTCTCATGTGCTAGTTTAGACATTGCATTTATTACTTAGACACTTCATGCATTCACATTTTCATATTATCATGCAGTATTGTAAGGCTTATGCCGATACTCATTAGTTACTTACTCATGATTTTGGGATTTTGGATTTCTATGAGATTTATGGATTTTGGGGAAAACCGCAAGAATATATATAAAAACTTCTCTCTCTCTCTCCCTCTCATTTTAAAATACAAGTTGCGGTTTTCTCATGATGTATGTGTCGTCGACCATGAGATTTCATGTTTTCTGTTGGATTTCGAAACCCGATTCGAGGAGTGGATGAACCGTCTCGGGTACATGGTGGGCCCGGTTTGGTACCCCGGGGCAAGAAGCTCGAGTTGTAGACGATGAGCCTGGCATGGGAAGACTACCTACCGGTGATGTCTGGCGTGGCGGATATCTGGAGGATACCAACCGTTGTCAAGAGATTTGATGATATGGGCCGATCCGGACTGACGGAGCCCGAGATATTGAGACTATGATATATTGAGACTATGTGGTATTGAGATTTTGAGATTTACATGTTTTGTGTCGATGCTGGACACAGATTTCCATGGATTTCATTGATGATGTTTCATATTACCATACAAATTTTACTATGATAAAAGTTAAAGATTTCTTATACAGATATATCCAGATTTCATGATTGGTTATTTTACATTCATGGTGCATGCATACTCATACACATGACATGTTGCTACTTGAGGCACTGACACGAGCACTGAGCATTGCACTTACGCATAGATTATTACCCTGCCACTACTAGATGACTAGTGTTATATTAAGTATATTATTATGACCTAGGAGAGCGTCTTGCATGCGATTTCTACTCGCAGATGTCTTCTACTTATGAGTTGTCAACTCACCCCCGTTGTGCCAAACTTTTCTTACAGGTTGAGATGCACAGGTTTCCTTGGCGCTTGCTGGCACATCATTTCATTCAGGGTGATTTGCTTGGTAGGTTGGTTCACTTGTATCAGGACAGCCATTGTACTTTATTATTTCATTTGTATCTAGTAAGCTCCATCAACCAGACTTGTATTACTTGATAGATTTAGAAGACCAGTTGTTTTTATTTCGACCTTAGAGTCGCGCTTGTATTATTATGGTTTTTGGTGGATTTGGTTTTCTTTTGAGTTTTGAGCCCCGCCCTTCGGCGTTGTATATTTTAGTGCATTATGTGGTTGTTTCCGCCTTTTGGCGTAGAGCTAGCTTCCGCTTGGGGATGCCTTTTTATTCCTTGTATATATTATTCTTTTTTGTACCCGTTTAGGGCCAGTTTTTACAAAGGAGACTCTGCCGAAATTTTTGAGAAATTTTGATGTTGCTTTTAAACTTGTTTTCCTACATGTTTTCCTGCATGTTTTACTTTACTTCTTCTTTTAAATGGTTTAGATTTCTGGGCTTCGGCTTACTTAGATTACGATACGCCTCTAAACGTTTCGTAATTTAAGTGCCGGTCACGTTCCGTACCTTCGAGTCGTGGCAAAGTTGGTATCAGAGCGCTATGTTTAACCTTTTGTCTAAGTCTAGGTTGACCTTGGTTGATGGAGTAGGTGACTTAGGTCGAGTGACGTACCGTGGGTATGATCTGCGGCATACTTACGATATGCTACTCTGCTTAAGAAACGTTATGGTGTACATTTCTTTGCACCGTATTCTATTCGTTCCTTTGATCAATCTTCGTCAATGTCGGATGGTGGTTTCTGTTACCACGGTCGCACGGGCAGAGGGAGCTGCGGCTCGAATGCGATGACCGTTAGGGTATCACCTATTCTCGAGGATTGAAGCATTGTTTAGCGTGCGGACGAAGGGTATTCACATGTCATGCAGACAAAGTTAAAATGTTCAAACGAATGTCAGAAACCTATTTTCCTAAGTTTAAGGTATTTCTATGGACCCTCTAGAAGAATGAAACCATAACTCGACATAATGACCATGAGAACGCTGGTGAACCTTAGGGTTTGCGGCAGTTCCGCGGTGCCATTAGTGAGGCTTGGGTTTTCCTTTCTACGGCTGGTCCGCAGATGCTGGGGCATGTACCGGATATTTTTAAACTGTACTTGAGTGTTGAGCTCTCGGGGAATTATGGGATTTTGATGAATCGATCAAAAAGTTTAACGTAGTCCAGATATCAGGTGAAGGGATAGATTACGTGGGAGACTCTAGTTATGAGCATAGCCGTTTGTAGCGCAGTCAGCACAGCTATGAGAAAACGAGTCCGAATCAGTCGACATTAGAAAAGGCGCACATTGACGATAGTGTTTACGATTGCGATTTGGTGATTTGAATTTCATATTTCCGTTGTTTGGATTTTGGTATTTTGAGGATTTTGTTCTATGATTGGTATTTCTTATTTGTAAATTCATTACACTCTATTCGTGTTTCATATATCAGTGGTATTGATGTTGTTTTGTGTATATCCAGTGCACTCGATTTGGTTTTATACATTTTGAGATATTGATTTGATTTCGTACATATGGGTTGCACATGATTTTGACGTATGCTTCGACATATTTTTCATGCACTTTTCGTACTGTGATTTCAATTTTGATATCCGGTATATGTTTTCGTGCACCATGTGCACTTGATTGGGATTCTTGCGCACACTTGGCACACATGATGCGATTTTGCGCACACCAGATGCACTAAATCGGGATTTGTGCAGATTAGATGCACCTGATATTGTTGTCATGCACGCCCGTTGCACTTGACAGATGTTTTTGGTGCACACCCGTTGCACTCAGTTTTGTTTTTGTGCATATTCGTGGCTTCGGTATTTGGTTTCGATTTCAGTGCGCACCGGACGCACATGATATTTTTTTTTATGTTGTGATTGGGATTGATTTCATTTTGAGCGGTATATTTTTATAATAATTAATATTTGGTTTAGTAACCAGGCGGGACGTGTGTGTTAAATAAAAGATATATAAGTATAACTATTTTTTTCTAAAATGAACGTCCGCTACTTATACCGTGATCGGCGCATCCCACGGCGATTTTAAAAAGGGGTTTTTGCATGCTTCTTTATTCAGATGTTTGGACGATTGTACTACGATGCGAACTATATGTACAAGTCATAGTTTTAATCTATATCATGTTGGTTTCTAATTGGACTTTGACATTATATTTTCACTATAACTCCAATGATTGCGTTATGCTTGACGGAGTTGATTTTTAGTTATGTATTGATGATTTCGGAGCTCCAACGATTTGAGTGTTTTGCTAAATGTTTTAGTAATTGGAGGGAGTTTTAATTTAAATTCGGGGACCGAATTTCTTTAAGGGGGAAGATTGTAACGTTTTAAAAATAAAAAAATAAATAATTCAATAAATAAAATCTTTTAGGTGAATTTTTTGATAATCGGTAAAATAAACCGTATTTTCCGTAAAACTCAACTATAATTATTTTTCAATATAAACTTAAATATGCCTATTTTAACTATGTAATTACTAGTAAATGGTGTTTATTTAGTGACTTATAAATTATTAGTTTACTAAAATATTTTCCGTAATTAATTAAATTCAAATATTTACATAAGCTTTTAATTATACATTAAATTGGTGCAAATTACAAATTGCAATGGGTTAATTTGACAAATGTGAACCATGACATATTAGAATTAATATTGTATCATGCTATTCTCTTCTTGACTTTCCTTCAAAATTCTAGAGGAATCTAGGGTGAAATTAAATAAGAAATTGGTATAAAATCAAATAATTAAAGAAAAGACTAAAAAGAAGCATTAATTGAAGACTCTTCTACACATCTCCACACTCTTCTCTCTCTCTTTTCCCCCCATCATTTCCTAGCCGAAACATTGCCTCCCCCATTTATCCAAATTCCCACCTCATTTCCGTCACAAAAATCTTCAAAAATTCATGAAAAATCCAAATTAAAACCTTAATTTCCAAATCCAATCCCTACCCATTATTCGTTGGCCTATCTAGCATGGATCTTGGAGCAAGTTAGCACTTTGGAGCCTATGATTTTCATGTTGGATCTCATGTTTAGTGAGGTATAATTCTAATCTTAGTGTTAATTGTAAGTTAATTACGTAAATTGAATGGATTTCGGTGTTTAATTACGGTTTTAGTTGCTAAATTAAAAATTAAAGAAAGGGTTTCTAAATCAAGTTAGGGTTTTTATAAAGTGTTCATGATTACATGGTGTAGTTAAATATGTTAATACATAGAAAACTTAATCTAGTTGCTAATTTGTAAATTGTTGTATTTAAATTGTTCTAATTAGGATTTTTGGCTAACTAGGTTTTTAAAAAATATATATATAGGTGAGATAAAATTCTAGTGAGGGTTCCTATCATTAGATTATGGTTTTAATGAGTATTTTAACATATTAATGGAATGCAAACCTAATCTAGTTACTAGTTTGCTAATTTTTACTTTAAAATTTTGCTAATTATGCTAATTTTAGTAACTAGGTTTTTGGAAATTGATAAAATAATTGAGATTAAAATATAATTAGGTTTTCATGACATTATTAACATTTTAAATTGTAGTTTAATACTTTAGATAATGCAAAACCAAGCTTAGTTGTTGAGTTGTGAATTTTGCTTTTAAAAAGTGTTAAAATTTGATAAATTTGCAAACTAGAATTTTTGATTTTATACAAATTAGTGTGATAAAAATATAGTAATGATTTGTATGAATTAGTTATGATATTTAGTGAATATTATAGCCATTAGTTTCGTTAAAACATTAAGTTTCGAATTAAAACGAAAATTCTGTGCTTTATAGATTTTCGGAAATAAATCGATTTGATTTATTTTGAGTTTTTGATGAGTTGCAATCTATTTTATATTATAATTAGTGAGGTTTGGAACTACGTGTAGGGTGTTTTTCGTCACCCCATTGAGATGGGAATACGTGCGCGCTTGTCAGGCGTACTACAGATTCCCCCTGCTTAGGGTAGACAGGGGCTTATTGATTGTGGGGATCCGAATCTCCGGCAGCCGCGGACTAAGCTGCCGTTAATTACCCCTCACCTTTGGGGCGAGGGAACCTCCGATTAACGGGTTAAACTGGTTATGCGAACTCAATGTGCATTGTACGTGTATTTTTTTGGAGGGGGTTTGGATATATCGGGAGCCACGCAGATTTTTTACGGGGGTCTTGCTACCCGGATAGCGGGCTGGGGGTCAAGGGGGCCAGCAGCCCCCTTACGGGGTGCGGGGCAGCGTCCCGACCTAAAATTTTCTGGGGGGACAGTATTGTGGAGTGTGTGTGTATCTGTACATATATATACATGTATATATATAAAAAAACGGAAAAAAGCGCCTAAAGGGCGCATGGGGTCAGTGCCTTGAGCGCAGTGCGCTTAAGTGTTGTGCACTTAGGCGCTAGCGCGCCACGTGTCGGCATGTGGGCGCTTTGCGCTTGAGCGCTGGGCGCTTGAGCACAAGCGCGCCACATGTCGGCACGTTGGCGCTTTGCGCTTAAGCGCAGGGCGCTGGAGAGCAAGCACTCCACTTGTCGGCATGTGGGCGCTTTGCGCTTGAGCGCAGGGCGCTTGAGCGCAAGCGCGCCACGTGGACGCTTTGCGCTGGAGCGCAGGGCGCTGGACCACAAGCGCGCCATGTGTCGGCACGTGGGCGCTTTGCGCTTGCGCTGAGCGCTTGAGCGCAAGCGCGCCACGTGGGCGCTTTGCGCTCGAGCGCCAGCGTGCTACGCGTCAGCACTTGGGCGCTTGAGCGCTTGGGCGCCAGCGAGAAAAAGAGGCTTTTAGCCCCAGAAATTTCTCGAAAGAGAAATCAGAGTGGAGTTAAACTCCTAAGATGTTTTGGGGTTGATGAAAGGGGTTCTTCTGCTTTCTCCTTTGGTTGCTGGATCTTAAAGATCAAGAGATTTGAGAATTTAAAAATCTCTTCTTTGTGAGATCTAATGAAAGATATGAGTTCCCCTTTATGGGTTTTGTGGTGAAAAACTACTTAGTTTTATAAAATGAAGAGTAAAACTCTTGTTTTAATTCAAAAGAAAGAAGAAGGTTTTGGAACCTTGAAGGAGGAGAAAAGATCTCAGATCTAAATTTTTTTGGAGAGAGAAAAAGTTGTTAGATATTTTCATTATCCTTGCCTTTATAGGCTATACACTTTACACATAGCCCCTTGTACTTCACAAAATGGCATTTTGCCTATCCCATGGCTCATGTGCCATTTCTTTTTGCACATAAGCCACGGGCTTTACAAAAATTTGGCTTTATGCCTATTTTTCTTATATTTATCCATAAAATAAAATAAAAGAAATACAACAAAATTATTTATTACAAAATTTTTATCTGGGCATGGGGGGAGGCCGGCCGCTTCATGTTCGGGCTCGACCCGGGCATGGGCCCACTGGATCTGGGCTTGGGCCCACTTGGCTTGGGGTTGACTTTGGTTTTGACTTGGTCAACCGGGGTGTAAATTTTTACCCCAACAAATTGCCCCCCATCAATAAATGCACACCACATATGTGGGTCGTGTGCATGAAATTGATGGATCTTCTTTTGCTTGGAGGCAACCTGATTTGGTTCCCACTTTTTAGGAAGTTGGCACTGCCCTTTTTTACGACATGGACGGTCGTTGCTTGACATGTCTCCGAGACGGAGTGTCCGTGATAGACGTTTCCCTGGCCCGGAGTGATCTGGTTCCCGCTTTGTAGGAATCCTGCGCTGCCCTTTTTACGACATGGACGGTCAATGCTGCCCTTTTTACGACTTGGACGGTCGGTGCTGCCCTGTCACGACCCGAAAGTACGGAACATGACCGGCACTTAAACTACGAACGTCTCGAGGCGTACGTAATCTAAGTAAACCGAAAACCCAGAAATCAAAACCAAGAAAAGTAGTAGAGTGCAGGAAAAACCAACTTAAAGCAAGTAGTTTCAATAGCATAAGCCGAATTATGCGGTTTTTAAAACATCAAAATTTTACTGAAAATTTCGGCAGAGTCTCCTTTGTAAATACTGGCCCCCAAACGGGATACAACATGAATAGTATACGAAATCAAGAAAAAGGCATCCCCAAGCGGGAGCTAGCTCTTCGTCAATCGACGGTCACAACCACACAAGCAATAATATACAACGCCAACGGCGAGGATCAAAACTCAAAAGGAAACTCAAAACCACCAGAAATAAAACGAGCGACTCTAAGGTCGAAAGAATAAACAACACTGGTCTCAATCTCAAAAAAATACATGTTTGGTTGATGGAATTTACTAGATACAACGGAATAATATTATACAAGGTAATATGATGGGTACGATACAAGAAAAACCCACCTACTAGCAAGTCACTCGAATGAAACTGAGCCCGCAAAGCCGTAATGAAACCTGTACGGCAAACCTGCAAGAAACAAGGGCACAACGGGGTGAGTTGCCAACTCGTGAATAGAAAAATATCTACGCACAGAAATCGCATAAATAACGCAACCTAGGTCAATGATCATAATATATCTTCAAATATAACCAGCAGCCTATAACAAGGCTAGGGTAAATATCTAACCCGAGTGTAATCTCATATGCCCGTGTCAGGGCCTCAGGTAGCAATATATCATATGAATGAGGTATGAATGCAGAAGACAGAATACATGCAAATGAAGAAACTGTTTTCATAAATTAGTGAGATTTCCTTTGTATATTTTCAAAATGAGGTATCATAATGAAATCAGCATAAAACAGTGCCTAGCATCGGCACAAAACGTAATCCCAATATCTCGATATCTCGGTATCACAGTCTCTGTACCTCAATCACAATATCTAGGGCGTCGTCAGTCCAGACCGGCCCCTACCATCCATCTCAAGACCACGACGGTATCCTCCGGATATCCGACGCGTCGGGTAAAATCACCGGTAAGTAGTGCTCCCCTGCCAGGCTCACATCGTCATCATCACGCGTTTCTTGCCCCGGGGTACATTACCGGGTCCACCATGTACCCGAAACGGTTCATCCATCTCCTCGAATCGGGTCTCGAAATCCATCAGCAAACTCATGGTGGACGACTCATACATCATAGGAAAAACCACACTTTTATTCAAAAAGAGAGAAATCAGTTTATATATGTTTTGCGGTTTTCCTCCAAATCCAGAAAATATCATGGAAATCCGGATCATCAATAGCATGTAGAACCATGAATATAAGCATGAGAATGAATAACAGTATGCATGAAGCGACAAGTAATAACTACAATATCTAAGCTGGCATATAAGGTATATGCACTAATATTATGTCAAACTACTGGCTATCAAGCTAAGTTAAGAAACAATATTTTCTAAGGTGTACGTGACATGGCAATTACCGATGAAGATGTGTGTGAGCCGGCAAGTAAGTGTATGTGGTACATACGCATCATCGGTAATGGTGCTGGTGTCCTAACAGCATAATGTCAACAATGCAATATGAAATAACAATGTAAATATGCGATGCGGAGCGAGCAACCAAAATGAGCGGGAGCTAAAAACTAGACGCAGCTATAACAAATCTGCTTTAATCTAATATAGTCCTATAAATGGTGCCTTTTGAAATAACACGAATCATGGGGTTTTGAAAATATGGGCTACGGTATTTTTGTGAAAAGATACGTCTTTTGAAATATCCGTAGATCCCTTGACCTGTCTTTTAAAATACCCACGATCCGCTAGTTTTGAAATAGGTAGGAGTCTAATCTAATCTAACAACTACACTAAACTATACGGCTGAACTAACAAGCTGAACTACAGGTAAGGAAACCGCCTATCATCTGAGTCGATACATATACATACCTGTATATATACAGTCGGTGATCCCGCCTCAATAATATCATATCCATAACCAGACATCCCAAGTCAAGAGTGCGGATCAATCATCAAAATATAGCTCGTACGTAAATCCGTCGTACGGCATCCCCAAATCTGGGTACGGGTCAATATCACATTTGTCGTATTTTTCATCAAGTATCCTCTTTATCAAGATCATCATCTGGGTACTGACCTACGTCTAGCACAATGCCAACATCATCACAAAAATCAAGACCTGACTACTGATCGACAGTCTAGTACAAATCGGTATTTTCATCATATATCATCACAAGAGTATACATCGCCCAAGGCGGCCTATCACAAGTATCCTGTCATATCATATCATATCATATCTCATAACATAATCAAATGTCGATCATCTAAAATATATATATCCCTATTGCTATGGCATCATCATTCCCAAAATCCTCTAAAGTATCAAGACGTATCTAAATCATGAATTTTACCGTCATAACATGTCATTTCACCGATATCATAATCTCAGATCGACTCCTCGACTCATATCAATCCCATGTATCATCCTCAAATCCGTATGTGAGCACAATATCCTAAACTCCACGTGAACACATATCCACATAGGATCCTATAACCACATAAAACATAAGGATGCATGCAAGTATGTATGCGTGTATACGTATGTGTAGTTCACCCAAAACCCTAAGGTTTCGTAACCTTTCATCAATCCGATATACCAATATCCATTTAAACAACAATAATAAACCCAACAACATATAATATTTATAGGTGTGTATACGCATCCGTATACATCACCTCGGACTGCGGGGGTGCTATACGCCATCCACCCGACTTCTCCCCGTAGATATAAATCTACTCACCTGGTCCTCGCTAGCCGGTGCCGACGTCGCCACGCGTTTTCTTGTCGTCTGGAAGTCTACATGGGGTACCTACATATCATAACGCACCGTATCGCATTAAAACTAAATTCGAAATCGAAACGGCATACGAAAATCAAATCGGCACGCGTATCCCGCATAGGTCCAAACCTATTGCCTACGCATGCAAGAATAGTCAAACCAACCCTCGATGTCGATGTACAGACGTCAAACCATCGAGAAAAATCCAATCACACTCATTTGCACATTCACGAACACTAATTTTAATATAAACTAGGTTAAAACTCACAAAAACCCCAATTTCACTTAAAAAAATCATTTTTCCGTAAATCTAGCAAGCACAAATCACCGTTTTAGTATAAAACTCGATGTATAAATGAACCTAGCACCCACAATATTCACTAAATATCATAACAAAGTCATATAAACTATTACAATAATTTATTCTCCACAAAATATATATATTTACAAAACCTAGTTAAGAAAATTAGCACAATTCCATTTTAGGTCAAAACTTGGTGTTTTAATCAACTTAAATATTTTAGCAATTCTAGTGGCCGTAATTCTCATTAAAACATATTAACTAAGACACACAACCATTATCTATATTTTAATCTCACTCTTAAATTTAATTACAAAAATCTAGTTTGCAAAACAATCATAATTAGGACAATTTAAATTTGACAATCTAGTAATAAGCAACAAGGTTTAGTTTTGCATAGAATTAACATGTTAACCACTCACTAGAATCATAATCTAATGCTAGAAACCCTCACTTGAATTTTACAAACCCAGATCCCAAAATTAAACCCTTTTCTAAAATATCCTAAACTAGCAATTACACCCAAATCAACACTTGAATAAGATAGCTTATCATAATTAAACAACAATTTGCCATAAGGTTAAGAATTTACCCCACAATTATCTTGAGATCTAGCACAAATCTAGCCTTCCAAACATGCTTCCCTTCACCAAGATCCATACAAGAATAGCTAAGGAAAAATGGGTAAGGTTTGTATTTGGAAAATTGTGAGGTTTTACTTGATTTTTCTTAGAATTTTGGAGAGAAATGAGATGAGAAAGGGGGGTTGCTGCTGTTAATGGATGAATGGGGCTCGGCCAGAAATTTTAGGGGGGGAGGAAAGAGAGTGGGGTGATGTTATGAGGTCAAGAATTGACCAAAGTCAACAAAGCCCATACTTACATATACTTATTCTTTCATTCTTTTGTTTTATTTTCTTTTGCAAAACAAGTGGGGACAAGAGAGGGGGGCTGCTGAATTCAGCCAAGGGGGAGGGAAAATGGGGGTGTGTGAGTGTGGGTACGGGTGTGGGGTGAAGAAAAATGATAAATACAATACCCCAAACATCCATTTACGCTAAAAAAAAGCCTTTTTTCTTCAATAATTTCTAAACCGTTTTGGCAAATGATTTCGTTCCAAAAACCACATGATAAAATTTTATTTAATGTTTTTTGATGCACAAAATTTGTTTCAACTCATTCCAATTTGTAATTTTCCTTAATTAAATGTATTAGTGACGGCTTAAAATAATAATAAAATAATATTTTTTTCAGAAAATTTGAAATTTCACCAGCGGCTCAATAAACACCAAATAATAGTAATTACATAGCTAGAATATGTATATTTAATTTTTTATAATAAGATATTTGCATTTTGACTTTTTACAGAAAACCCCCTTATTTTACCGATTTTCCGAAATTTCACCGAAACGATTTTCAAAACGTTACATGCCCTTTTAGCGACTTGGACGGTCGATGCCGCCCTTTTAGCGACGTGGACGGTCGATGCTGCCCTTTTTGCAACTTGGACGGTCGGTGCTGCCCTTTTTGCGACGTGGACGGTCGGTGCTGCCATTTTAACGACTTGGACGGTCGGTGCTGCCCTTTTAGCGACGTGGAGGGTCGGTGCTGCCATTTTAGCGACGTGGACGGTCGGTGTTGCCATTTTAACGACATGGACGGTCGGTGCTGCCCTTTTAGCGACGTGGACGGTCGGTGCTGCCATTTTAGCGACGTGGACGGTTGGTGCTGCCATTTTAACGACTTGGACGGTCGGTGCTGCCCTTTTTGCGACTTGGACGGTCGGTTCTGCCCTTTTTGCGACTTGGACGGTCGTTGCTGCCCTTTTATCGACGTGGACGGTCGGTGCTGCCATTTTAGCGACGTGGACGGTCGATTCTGGATTTGACTTGCCCCGCTTCTTGCGGCGTTAGGGATGAAGTTGACTTGTTTCCGAGGTGGAATTTGATTCTGCCAGGGAGATCATTGGTTGTTTTGCTGACTTGATATGATTTGGGTTGATATCAGCATCGCTACGCTTGAATATGGTACCGTAGCGAATCATCATTTGTCAGGATTTAGGGATTTTGATTTTGGTTTGGCATCAGCATCGCTGCACTGGAATATGGTACCAGGAGCGAATCATCATCTGCCATGAGGACATTTCCCTCGTTCCCAGTTTAACAACCTAGGGGTCATCTGTTCCCAGTTTAATGACTTAGGGGTCATCTGTTCCTAGTTTAAAGACTTAGGGGTCTATTGGATTGGAGTTTGCGATTTTGGGGTTTGGGTAGGCATCAACGTTGCTAACACTGAAGCACACGTGCCAGGAGCAATTCATCATTTGCCTATTCCTGTTAGGGGAGCGATGGCTTAGGAGGCAGGTTTAGGTCCCTATCACCTAAGGCTTTTCAATTTTATGGGCCGTGAGGGTCCCATAAAAGCATTTTCTCCCTACGAGTCGTAAGGATCCCGCAGGTGTATTTTCTCCTTAGGAGTCGTAAGGACTCCTAAGTGTGTTTTTCCTTTATGAGTCGTAAGGATCCCACAAAGGTTTGTTCTCCTCATGTATCGTGAGGACACATCAGTCGGTCTTCTCAATGGAGCATAATTCCAAAGGCGGAGACCAGCCGCGTAACTGGTGATTGTGGTGGGGCATGGGTATGACGAGAATTATTTGAGCCTGTGGATTGTATACGGCAGTCAATTTGGGGACTGGCCGTAGGGCTGGAGAATTTTGAGAAATTGGATTTTGGTTGGCGTCTGCATCGCTACACTGGAATATGGTACCAGGAGCAACTCATCATTCGCCATTTGGGGACTTGGAATTTGGATCTTGTTTGGCATCAGCATTGCTGCACTGGAATAATGCCAGGAGCAACTCATCATTTGCCTTGGGAGGACTTAGGATTTTGGTTTTTGGTCAGCATCAGCACTGCTAACACTGAAGCGAAATGCCAGGAGCGACTCATCATTTGCCGTTGCCCGTTGGGGAACGATGGCTTAGGAGACAGGTTTGGGTCGCTATCACCTAAGGCTTTTCAATTTTATGAGCCGTGAGGGTCTCATAAAAGCATTTTCTCCCTACGATTCGAGAGGATCTCGCAGGTGTACGTTCTCCTTAGGAATCATGAGGATTCCTAAGTGTGTTGCTCCTTTGTGAGTCGTAAGGATCTCACGCAGGGTTTTTCTCCTCACAAGGTCGAGAGGATTTTGCGAGTGTATTCATCTCTTTTCACGAGTTTACGCCCTTTCGGGTTTTCACAAACTCGCCGATAGTCCTGCTGTTTTTACTCACGGAGCCCTTTCGGGTTTTCATCCGTGCCCGTTTTGCTTGTGGATATACCTTTTTTTTTCTTTTTTCTTTTTTCTCTTTTTTCTTCTTTTTTTTCATTTTTTTTTTGCCGTTGGTAGGACTTTAAAAGTAGTCTCACCGGCAGGATTTAGGAGAGATAGGGGTCATTTACGTCCGTAGATTGTATACGGTTTTGCAGGATGTATGATCCAGACCGTAAGGCTGATGTGCTCAATTCACCTGCGACTTGGAGCATTCACGTGTAGTATTTCTTGAGATATCGGCCATTGATGGGTGGCATGGGCCTCTCCCTCGGCACTTATTAGTTGGTAGGATCCTCCGTCGAACACTTTCTCGATGACGTATGGTCCTTCCCAGTTTGGCTCGAATTTTCCCTTGGCATGTCGATTGGGGATGATCGGTCTTTTGAGGACCAACACCAATTCACCTTTCTTGAAAGCGCGGAGATGGGTTATCTTGTCATAGGCCCGTGACATTTGGTCTCGGTATAGCTCCAGATTTTGCTGCACCGCGAGCCTCTTTTCTTCGAGGGCATCGAGCTCTTCAAGTCGAAGGAGCACATTTTCCTCCTCCGTCAACTCGTGCTGAACGGCCATTCTTAGGCTTGGAACTTCGACTTCGAGGGGGAGGACCGCCTCCACTCCGAAGAGCAATGAGTATGGAGTGGACTGAGTTGGAGTACGGTGCGTGGTACGATATGCCCACAACGCCTCGTGAAGTTTGAGATTCCAGTCTCTCTTGTTGGCTGAAGCATTTTTCCTCAGGAGCTTGCATAGAGTCTTATTGAAGGCTTCGGCTAGCCCATTGGCTCTTGGATTATAGATGGAGGAATATCTCCAGTCTATCTTGTGCTGAGCAGCGAACCTTGAGACATTGAAGCTCTTGAAAGAAGGCCCGTTGTCAGAAATGATTCTTCTTGGTGTACCGAAGCGGTATAGAATATTATGCTGGAAGAATGTCAGAATATCTTTTGTCTTGACTTCTTTTAGCGGGACAGCTTCAGCCCATCTGGAGAAGTAGTCTATCGCGGCTAGTATGAACCGATAGCCTTTGGATGACGGAGGATCAATTGGGCCAACAATGTCGGTGCCCCAGACTTCGAAGGGCCACGACGCCACCGTAGGATGCAACGGATTGGGATGCTTGTGAATGAAATCACCATGGATTTGGCAGATCTGACATTTCTTTGCATGCTCTCTGCAATCCCATATCATGGTGGGCCAGTAATACCCAAGCCGTTTGATTTGAAGTCGCATCTTGGGGCCAGATTGGTGAGCACCGCAAACGCCCGAGTAAACATCTTTCATGACCTTTTGGGCTTCGGCCAATGACAGAAACCTGAGCCAGAGTTGTTCATATGACCTGTGGTATAATGTGTCATTTACAAACACGTATCAGAGAGCTCTTTTCTTCAGCTGAATCCTCGCAGATTTTTCTTCGGGCAGCTTGTCGTATCGGAGGTACTCTATGAAGGGTTCTCTCCAATCGGGCTCGTCTTGGATGATCGAAGCTTCTTAGGCGGGACTGCTCTTCTGTTCCGTGCTTTCCTCTTCTCATAGAGAGACTGGGGGTAGAATTTGCCGGCTCCTGACTGTGATCAGAATTTCATCCATGTCGGGATCAGCCAGCTCCTTGGCTAAGCGAGCGAGTACGTCAGCCTTTCCGTTCAACGCTCTAGGGACTCTCATTAGTTCAATGTGAGTGAACCGTTTCATGAGTTCCACCGCTCGGCCTCTGTATCGAGCTAACTCGGGTTTGTATATCTTATAGTCGCCGCTTACTTGGTTGACGACAAGCTGGGAGTCACCGTAAACCCGTAGCCGAAGGATTTCCATTTCTATGGCGAGTTCCAAACCAGCTATCAGGGCTTCATACTCATCTTCGTTATTCGTTCGAGGCTCGGTGAGAGCGAAAGAACGCCGTAGGGTTCCCATTGATGGTGTGATGAACACCAATCCTATCCCTGCTTTTATCTCCGGGACGCTTGATTTACTGGAGGTCCTTATTGATGAGGCTCCATCGAAGTAGAGCTCCCAACATGGCCCATCTTCCTCGAGGTGCAGCACTTGTTCGTCGGGTAACTCACAATTTAGCGGCGACCCTTCTGGTATAGGATGAGCGGCAAGGAAGTCTGCAAGAGCTTGCCCTTTCACTGCTTTCTGAGGAGTATAAACTATGTCAAACTCAAGTAGCATGACAGCCCATCTTGCCATTCTGCCGGCTAGGCTTGCTCTGGTCATCAAGTGTTTGAGCGGGTCGACCTTGGAGATCAGCATAACCCAATGAGTGAGCAGATAGTGCCTCAGCTTCTTCACAGCAAATATCAGAGCCAGGCATTG
Organism: Agapanthus africanus; assembly: GCA_030015575.1. NCBI lineage: Eukaryota > Viridiplantae > Streptophyta > Magnoliopsida > Asparagales > Amaryllidaceae > Agapanthus > Agapanthus africanus. The sequence continues at coordinate 738,820,293 of CM057338.1, forward strand.
CTTTTCGATTGGGGAATAGTTGTGTTCCGCCCCGACTAGAGTTCGACTGAGGTAGTATAGGGCATTTTCTTTTCACTCTTCGTTATTCTGGGCAAGGAGCGCACCGAGTGACTCATCTAGCGCGACAGTGTAGAGAATCAGCGGTTTATTTGGAATGAGAGCGGCCAGCACTGGAGGGTGCAACAAGTATTGTTTGATTCTTTTGAATGCTGCTTAACATTCGGCATTCCAGATAAAAGGAGCTCCTTTCTTCATGAGCTCTGAGAAGGGCCTACATCTCCCCGATAAATTTGAGATAAACCTCCGTATATAAGCAAGCTTGCCTTGAAAAGATCTTAGCTGCGTCAGACTCTTCGGAGGGGGCATCTCCATGATGGCCTTTATCTTTGATGGGTCGACTTCGATCTCTCGATGTCGGACTATGAAGCCAAGGAATTTTCCCGATGACACGCCAAAAGCGCATTTCAGAGGATTCATCTTCAGATCGTATTCCCTCAGTCTGGTGAGAACGGTCCTAAGATCTTGGATATGATCGGCCTTGGTTTTAGTCTTGACAACAAGATCATCAACATAACATTCGACGACTTTATGAATTAGGTCATCAAAGATATTGGTCATTGCCCGTTGGTACGTAGCACCTGCGTTCTTCAGTCTGAACGGCATCACCTTGTAGCAGTATATTCCGATCGGGGTTCGGAATGCTGTGTGCTTCTCATCCTCAGGCGACATTTTGATCTGATTATATCCAGACGAGCCATCCATAAAGGTGAAAAACTCATAATTTGAGGTGTCATAGACCATCATTTCCATGACCGGTAGTGGAAAGTCGTCTTTAGGACATGCCTTGTTGAGGTCCCTGAAATCGACACAAACTCGGATCTACCCATTTTTCTTCTTCACTGGGACTATGCATGCGATCCAGTCCGCATATTTCTCTTCCCTGATGAAGCCGGCATCGATGAGCTTCTTGGTTTCCTCGATGAATTTTTCTTCTAGTTCCCTTCTCATTCATCGAGAAGCTTGTTTTACTGGCTTAGCATCAGGAGATATAGCTAGCTTATGCACGACCACTTCAGGGGAAAGTCCAGGCATTTCTTTATACGTCCACGCGAAGCAGTCGACGAACTCATGCAGTAGGGCGATTATCTGCGCTTTCATTTCCTCCGACAAGAGTGAGCTGATGTAGGTCGGCCTTGGATCATCGG